>OX336397.1:244654199-245904199 GCA_946902985.2 Meconema thalassinum
TCCGATCTCTACCAAATTTTGCATCAACATACCATTATGGAGGGAGCATCCTTTGACCAAACTAATAGGTCATTAGCCTAATATTTTGCGGATGGCGGCCATCTTTGTGTGAAAATCCATTCCCCCTATTAATTCGAACACGGTGAAACCGAATGGAACGAAATTTGGTACAGAGGTAGCACTAGAAAAGACCACCTCAGTGTCATGTTTTATTTCACCGCCATCTTGACGGAAACGTAATCGCGGCCACCCAAATGTTAAAGGCTAAAATGTAAGTACGACCATCCTAATAATCTAGTCTCTACCAAATTTTGCAATAACAAATCTTTATGTGGGAAGCATATTCTGACCAAACTGCTAGATCATCAGCCCAATAGTTTGCAGATGGTGGCCAAGTATGTGTGCAAATCGATTCCCCCTATCAATTCAAACACGGTGAAACCGAATTGAACGAAATTTGGTACAGAGGTAGCACTAGCAAAAGGCACCTCAGTGTCATGTTTTATATCGCCGCCATCTTGACGGAAACGGAATGACGGCCACCCAAATGTTAAAAGCTTAAATCAAATTTCGACCATCCTAATAATTTGAGCTCTACCGGATTTGGCAACAACATTCCTTTTTGTGGAAAGCATCCTATGACTGACTACAAGGTCATCAGCCCAATAGTTTGCAAATAGCGGCCATGTATGTGTGCAAATCCATTCCCCAGATCAATTCAAACACTGTGAAACCGAATTGAATGAATTTTTTTTACAGAGGTAGCACTAGCAAAGGGCACCTCATATTCATGTTTAATATCCCTATAGCACGTTGTATTTCAACAATCTACTACAACCAACATTCAATTATACTCCTTGAAAAGGACAAAGAGTTATAACAATACCCATGCATTTAGGAGAAAGTAGGCTATATGTTCTTTACTGAACATCTTGTTCGCGTTTCACATCCCCCAGACGCCAAAACCACTGGCAATTCAAAGGTTTAAATGTAATTTATATATCTGCTGATATATCTCAGTTTGGTGGTTTCGGTGGCGTAGTTGGTAGCATGCTGAGCTTCAATGCCCAAGATTGCGGGTTCAAACCCAGCCGAAGTCGTCGGATTTTTAACGAACGTTAAAGATCCCTCAGTATGCCTTCCTAATTGCGTGAAGCTAAATTCGTAGTTTAGATTTCATTAACGATTTATTAATTTCCAACGTTCGTCGCCATTTGCGGGTTTGGTGGCATCTAGTAGCCAAGTTCACAGCTAGGTGTCGTTGATGGTAGCATTTGGTAGGGATAGTAGGAACTACTTGAAATTAATCGTCTGCTGCCCTTACCTGAATTACAGATCACACACACTAATACAGCCTTCAAAATTACCACCGGTTATCAGACAGATTCTACAAACACCCAAAGTACACGGGACTACATGATCGCGTTGTCGCAGCCCCTAAACTGAGGAACCGACCGTATATCTCACTTTCTTCAGGACACGATAACTACCACCAATTGCCACGAATCACTTTCAAACTTATACATTAAATAAAACCCATCTAAATGTTGGTCGAGTATGTTTATGGGCAATTTTGGACCAGGTTGGTGAAAATAGTGGGCCTTTTTCTTAATAAGTGAAAATCGAATCCATTCAAAGTTCATACAATTCTTCGCATAAGGTCCAAAAACTTATATCCGTATATTTTTTAATAGCCCAGACCATCGATTAAAGGTCTAGGAAAAATTGAGTTTTTTAGAACAAAAATTCATACCACCCTCAATAGACACAGAATGGATACCGTTTAGTATGGTCAATAGTCCTCTAAAAATTACCTAAAACTTTTGTCTGAAAGAGTTTTTGATATGACCCACCGTTACGCCAAGGGATGAGAAAAATATACTTTTGGAATTATGAGATGCGTTCTCGTATTCTGAACATGGGGACGTTTCTAGGTATATAACAATTGGCAAATTTAATGAATCCATTTTTTTTGTCCGGTGAAGTCTACCTGCGCCTTCTGGCGTGCCGAGTTTTGTATTGCACCCTACTGTGCATATGAATGACATTTATATCATCAAGAACTGTTCTTCAGTTTAGTGACTAACGAGATGGTGTTCTGCTTTTTAAAGTCGCAGCTGACAAGGCTTCTGATTTAGGAATGCCCCAGTGTTTAGCGTTGAGGTGTGAGTTTGTGTGTGTGTGGTCTGCGCCTGACTAAGTAGTTGTAAGAGAATCAACTAATTATTTGCACGGCGTGTCTTGTACTTGCGTAATCACATCTATTTTACATTTGTTATCGATATTGTGATCGGCTCAAATTTATGTCTCCGACGCGGAGAAAGAGGGATACTCGTTGCTCTGATGTATTTTAGATCTATTTTTTGAACCGTGTGTGTTTCCTTGTACCTGGACTATTTGCAACGTTTAACACCCAATTTAGAATAATAATAATACATAAACCTATCTTACCTTACCTTATATATAAAAGTGAACGTCTGTATGTGGGTATATTTGTTCCGTATACAAATCTACACCGTTCCACCAATGTCAACCAATTTTGGCATACACATAGTTCAGGACCCAGAATAAATCGCTGGCTACATGAATTTTCGATAGTGTTTCACATTCTTCTGATTATGGCCATTTTGCACTGGAGCAAAGGCTAATTAATTCAGAAAATATATTGATGAAGTAATGGCAAGACCGGCCATCTCCATGGCAACAGTAGCTCAAGTCGAGACACGGCCGACTGGATGCGAGTTGTGCTCTCCACTACCGGTATTTAAAATGAGGTTCTTTACATGAAGTACCGTTAGTTACTCAACTGGTCTCACAGTACTGTCAACCCAGTTTAGCATAACAAAGACTTGCCACTATTTGTCAATATAATTTCCGCAATATAAAAATGCAAATTATATCACAAAATACAATAGCGTGATATTAAATGAGAGAAACTTAACATACCTTTGCAGCTTATTAAAATAGAATTCCATTAGGGTTCACTCGATTTTTATAAAACTTCATTTACTTTCCTGCTGAGTGGTGAGTACATGAGTTGTTTGGAAGCAACCGGTATTTCGGCTTCCGCAGTAATATTCGTAATAGGTGTTACCAATTTCTCTGCAATGGCGCTGGCAAGACCGCTGCTGCGGTCAGGTTAATGAGTGGAGAGGATTAGAGTTCTGAGAAATGCAATCCAAACATTTCATCCAAAAAATACTTTCCACTGTGAATACAACTTAAACCAGACTTTCAGTTTTCATTGTCGGAAAAGATATTGTTGATATTGTAATTTGATGATGATAGTTGATGTTAGAGGGCTTAACATGGACACTGTATGCCTCTTAATTCCTTGGGATGAAAATGAGGAATGATGATAAAATTAACACTAGAAAGAAATATAACTACAATTTACAACCAACTTACGGATTGAGAGAAGAAAAGGGCAAAAATGAAGGAATAAGGGAAAGAAATACAGGTAAAATAAATGCTCTCAACCCTCAAAAAATGAGAACTGATGGATTTGGTAAGGTGTGCCATGAAAGGCAGATAGGAAGGGAAATATGAACGAGACCGCCCCCAAATCACTGGAAATAGGAATAAACAGATCCAGCTTAGGCATCCTTCCAAACTGAACAGCCATGAGCCCTTGATGGTGTAGCACCTCCTGTGTTGGGGATACACACACCCTGCCTCCTCTATAACCTCGTGCAGAAGGCAGGAGATATTCTGAAAAGAAAAACAAGATATCTGATCAGGAAAGATGAAACATGGTCCAATTAAGGCGGGAATTTGAAAGACTCCTTAGACCTAAGATATCCTAATACTGTCAGGTTCGGAAGAGAGCAAGAGTTGACCAAGGTTGGCCGACTGTAAATAAGCCAGAGAGGACCCCGGCACAATTAAGTGGAAGCAATCGTGAACTCAGCTGGGGTCCCCTAATCGCTATCCATCGTCCCACAAGTTGTTAGCCCCTGAAGGAGGGGGAGTGTCACAATGTCGTAGGTGAACGGGAGGTGACCAAGGGTGGTCGACAGGAAGGATGACAGAAGGGAGCCCGGCACAAGTAAGTGAAAGCAATACCGCACCCAGCTGGGGTCCCGTGGTCACCAATCCCACATCCCATTAGTCGTGAGCCCCTGGGGGATGTACTGAAGAATGATTCAACAGAATCGCAAGAAAACATAATGTTACCCATTTTTCAAAATATAACTTATGTATATGCACTGGAAAGTTGATTCCGTAGTTAATTGGATATCCTCGTAGGTCTCAGAGGGAAAGAAGTACCTATCATGTGCGTTACTAGGAGAGGTCAATTACTATCCCGCCATTTGCCTGGACTGAGTGTAGAAAAACCACACTTAGGATAGTTTCGAACCAACGATGACTGGACTTGCTACAGCTGTCCTCGCAGCCGTGGTGCACGATTAAGCCATCTCAACTACGGCGCGGGTCTCTTAAAACGATGACTACGCATAGCAGACGAAGGAGTGTTTGTGTCCGGAACAAAGTTATCGCCGGAAATCACGTAAGGCAATCATCACACCTATATCTGTCTCACGTAAACTCGGGAAATGAAAGCACACCTCCTATGTTATTCCTATTTAAAGTGAAAAATGACGAAAAACAGTATGGCATACTGGATGTCAGCAGCGGCGTTCAAACCATAGTTTATAATTTACCCCATTATTTTACAATTTCATCAGCAAACATTCCAAACAGCGTAGGAATTCAGTATATTAATACCGACTACTTACAATAACTGAAGCTGAAAAAAACTTCGTTGTTCAAAACGTAACACTGTGAGAAACATATTTAATAAATCTATTGAACAGCTGTTTACTAATCGCGCCTGTACTTTGGTGGGAGTGCGTTCTATCGGCAACTAGAGGACATTTTTCAATTACACATTATGCATGGGTTCTAACTGGAGGCAGTGACTTAGTGAGGCTAGTCGAATTGAGGCTCCTGATATTTGTATAGTTTATTTAGTTCCTTCACGTTTAATTGTTTGCTTTGGGTGATTTACTGTTGGTATTTAGTGTTTTATGGTGTTGTGAGAGCTCTTATAGCGATATTTGATAAATTTGCTACGCGTGATCTTTGTTTACTCTGTTGCTTAGGAATAACTTGAACCAGGTTAGGTTATACATCTTCGTGGTAATATTCCTTTGAATAGTTAAATTGAGACTTTGTGTTGTGTATTGATACGCCGTTAATCTATATACTGTCCAATTGAATCATCTGTCCGACAAATTATTGTGAACCGTTGTTCTGATTCATACGGCACGCAGGTTAGGGTTATGTGAGAAGATATCAACTAAACGGGGTTGACGTTGCTCCACGTCCGTAGGAATAACCTTAAAGTGCCCTACACGTGACCCCTGGGTGGTGCTAAGAAAGCAACAACGTTGGCTGCTGGGCCTAAAGCTATGCTTTCAGGATATCCCAGCAATTAGAAGATATAGCAATATGACTCATGGAAATGGCTCTTTTCAGAGACCCATTGAAGACTTTCATCCCACACTAAGGATACTACAACTCAACATTGAAGGAGTAAGCCGTTCAAAAAGCGATTACCTAACAAAAGTTCTGACCAACCACAAGGTGGATGTTGTTCTATTGCAAGAGACCCACTGTGAAAACCAGGATCAGCTTTATGCGAGATGTAAGATTCCTGGATATACCCTGCTTAACGCAACATTTCACAAAAGTTATGGCACCGCAACGTATGCAAAGAGCAACATAGAGAAAATTGACATAATAAGCACAAATGTGGACAACAATATGTTTGTCTCCAAAATGAAAATTGCAGGTACTGACATTATAAACATCTATAAGCCTCCCTGTCAACCTTGGATCTTGAGTGAGACCATCCAGAACATTCACCACCCAGCTGTAATCCTCGGAGATTTTAACAGCAAGAATACTAACTGGGGTTATAATTATACCAACAAAGAGGGCCAAAGTGTGTCGGAATGGGCTGACGCAGAAGACCATTTTCTAATGCATGATGCCAAAGAAAAGGGCTCCTCCCACTCTGCCAGATGGAATAAGGACTATAACCCTGATCTGTGCTTTGTCTCAAAGGACTCGTTTGGTAATCCCCTAAAATGCAGCAGGAATATTCTAGACAACTTCCCCCGAAGTCAGCACAGACCAGCACTTGTCAAAGTTGGCCTAGAAATGCCTGTCGTCAAAATTCACCAGCGAATTGGAACATAATATACAGTGGATCCCACCTAAAATAGGTAATTACGAGCTCTTTGCTGGACTAATTTGTGCTATTGCAAGAAAACATGTCCCAAGAGGATACAGAAGGACCTATATTCCTGGTTGGAGTCCAAAATGCAATGAACTATATGAGGAGTTTAAACTCGCCAGTGATCCTGAAGTTGCCAACGAACTACTACAGTCTTTAGACTCAGCTAGAAGAGAAAAATGGACCAACCTAATGGAAAATACGAATTTTCAACACTCCAGTCGAAAAGCATGGTCTTTTTTAAGAAAACTTGGTAGCAACACTCCAAAATTCAGTTCCAAGTGTACCAAGATAAAGCCAGATGCGATAGCAAGCAGATTAGTTAGTCTGACAAGAAAACCTGCCGATACTGACAAGAAAGAGGCAAAACGAATTCAGTTAGAGCTTGTTCAGATTGAACAAGATGGCGCACGCTGTACAACGCGAGTAAACGTGCTCCGCAATTCACCTGCCGTATCAGCGAGATAAGTTGCATTTGAATATTCGTGGGCGTGCTAGTGTTCTACTTAATCGTTTACTCGAATAAAAGTGAAGTGCTATGACGCTGAAGGCCGTAAATGAACGAATAACTAAGTTCAAAGAACGAATGGCTGAATTCCAAGCAAGCTTGGAACAGGCCATGGCTGCTAGTGCGACCAGTGCTGCCAACCCCTGCGACACACTCACCGGCCTCGCTTCAGACTTTAAGAACTTTCGTGAAGCTATATCAAGTGAATTAGGCGAGATGAAGAAGGAAGTAAACAATCTGCAGGAACGCATCGACCAGCAGGACATTCAGATTGACGAGGCAGAGCAATATAGCAGAAGGAACTGCCTCCTCCTTCATAGAGTAAGTGAGACCCCTGGCGAGGACACCTACGCTGTGGCATTGGGAACTTTAAAAACCAGACTGAATATCGAATTGCCTATGGACAGTATAGATTGATGTCATAGACTGGGCCGAATGAAGAGGACGACAGCTGAGGTGGTATCCTCAGGAAACAGGCCTATCATCATTAAATTTCTCAGGTACCATGAGAGAGACCGCATCTGGCGTGCCAAGCGAGCTCTTAAAGGTACCGAACTACTCGTTACCGAATCTCTGACGTCCACAAGGAAGGAAGTGTTGCGTAAAGCACGAGACTTCTGGGGTATGCGGCGGGTTTCAACGCAGGATGGCCGCATTATCGTCCATTTAGAAGACGGGAAGAAGCTAAACATTAGCACACCTAAGGAATTGAACTTTCACATGGGGCGGTTAGGTGGATTATCAGAGCGATAAGACCATTGTGATGTGCCCACTAAATATTATTATTATTATTTTTATTATTGTTATTTTTATTATTATCATTATTACTAGGTTTACGTGTGTGATTGTGTGTGTGTGTGGTATATTAACCGGCAAGCGGTCCAGTTCTCCAGGAAATCCAGGTAAGATTTTTTTTTGGTCTCAGTTAAAGTATGTCCGTTAGTCAGGTAGCTACGGTGTTTTCCAATGACAACGACCTTAGCTCTAAGAATAGAACTCTCCTCACCCCTCTCCCTACCATAGACACCAGCAGCTTATTGAAACACGAACTTTCACTATATCCTCACACCCTCCAGTGTTGTCACTTAAACAGCTTAAGTTTACCCGCACACTTTGACGAAATTCAGGCTATATTTAGCAAAACTAGTGTCCATTTGATAGGAATGAGTGAAAGCTGGTTATCGCCTTCAATTCCAAACAGCATGGTTCCACTTGATGGTTATAATGTCCATCGTCATGACCCCACTAATAAGAGGGGAGGAGGTATCGTTCTCTACTGTAGAGATGACGTGAAGAGCCGTGTCATTTGTACCTCATCGACCGGCGATTTGCCGAGGACGGAGTTCATGTTCGTTGAAGTAGTTGCTAGTGGACAGAAAATACTTATTGGAGTGGTTTACCGACCACCTAAAGTATCTTATATGGCCGAGTTTGAAACGTATCTACTTAACTTGCTACCAACGTACGAACATATTATATTAGGGGATTTCAACACTAATCTACTTACGAAGAATTACGATACTAAGAAATTAGAAGACTTGATTTCCTCATGTGACTTGACTATCCTTCCTTCAAATCCTACTAACCATGTACATACTACCAACAACATTTCCCACACCTTAATAGATCTCAAAGTGACTAACAATCCTCAGAAAGTGGTAACTCACGGACAGATTTCAGTACCGGCCGTGTCCACCCACGATCTTATATTTCTCGCTTACTCACTACGCGTTCCAAAATATAAACCTAGGTATATAACGTGCAGGAATATGAAAGATATCGATATGTATGAACTAAGGTACGATGCCTACATTCTTCCGTGGAATGACATTTTAAATCTGAAAGACATTGATGCAAAAATAAATAAATTTAATTCGTTAATACACAGTCTATACAACAAACATGCACCCAAAAGACAGATAAGAATATCACGCAAACCTAATCCATGGTTAACCTCTGATGTTAAACATATGATGTCCCAACGTGATACACTCTACCGACATTACAAACGTACCCAAGTCCCAAGTGACTATGAAAATTATAGAATAATGAGGAATAGAACTAAACAAATCATCCGTAATCTTAAGTTTAAATATGTTCGTGAATCAACAAGGAATCTAAATACGGCTAGTGCTTGGAGGCATCTCCGAGCCATGGGCATAGGCAAAACACGGGAACAGCTTCAGGTACTGCCCCCGTAAATTGAATTATATTGAGACCACGATGGCTGTATTGGCAAATATGAATAAAGTTATGGCTTTCATAGTTGTGACGTGTATATTCATGACGTAGGGACGGATGACGTAGAATTCATGCAAGTAGGCTGGTTGAGCTGAGATTCTTGGTGACGTCATGAGTTTGTTCGAGAAAGATCTGAGATTTACGACGCAGTCGCAGGAAACAAGGTATTGTGCTAAGGAAGAAGTTACGCTATTGGAGGAAAGACTCGAACCAATGAACGATAGTTTGGAAGGAAGACGGAGATTACTGAAACTACGATATTTAATTACTTTTGGCATGCAGATTTGTGGAAATCTATTTTCAGTTATGGCATTGATTTGGAATTTTGAAGAAATTAATTTTGAGTTTTTGAAATTTGAAAATCCGTCAAGTATAGCCAAAGTTAAAACTTCTAGCAATGACGGAGGAACATGCTATGGAAGGGATGGATACGCCCCTTAAGAAGTTAATAAAAGGTCGTGCACAGGATAGAGGAGCTCTCATATCTCTCATACCGCTGATACCGCATATATATTTCAGATGTCATATAGTCATTTTCGAGTGAATAAGTGAAGCAAGTTGTCTTTAGCGTGCGGTTAAAGCCCGGCGCATCGAACGAACACGGAGCAGTTCCATTTTACGCTGTTTGAAACTAGGCGAAGTGAAACGCTCACATTAACGTTTCTACCAGATAAGATATCAAGAGTTGGCCTCTGCATTCATTATAATTCAATTGGGCAGTACAACATTGAGGTGTGTAGAAGATTTGAACAATTTCACAGTTATACTTTGAAAGATATCGGCATTTTAAGACTGCAGACAAAAGTGATTTTCTCGCCACCTGAGAAGCACTTTTAAAATTCCACATTATACACTACGGCTGACACGTGTATTGCAATCTGATATTGAAGAATACGTTTGGTAATACAACGATACATTCTACTATGGAACATTATAATCTGGCAGTGCTTTCAATGATTATAACAGAAGTTGAGATGGAAGGCTAAGGCTTTAATGCAATTGGGACATATATCGATGGAGTGAAATAACAGCATGGAACTTCGTTAATCGTCATCCTATAAAAGCGAGCATGTAGTGAACATCCAACTACACTCATGCATCGTGAATCCATCGCTGAATTATATCAAATGGCAGTGGAAATATTTTCATACTCCACGATTATGAATATTTCTGCGGAAATAACTGCAATAAACTTCATGGCGAATTACGACCAGAACTTCAGGGAACTTTCAAGAGAGGCCAGGGTGGACCCGGCTCACAAAGAAGAGTTTTGCCAGAAGGATGTCTTTCGTATCCACGGAGCAGTGCAATTTCCGGAGGAGGAAGCAGTTCGATTCTCCGAGGGCGCTGATTCCAGGTTCGAGGTCGGAGCACATCTTCACGCTGGTGAAATGGAACCAACAGCAGTTTTCTTTGAAAACTTTCCTCTAGAACTTCAATCAACAGATAAGGTAGTCGTGAACGTTTCTTGTATTATTTGAGTCATGTAGCGATATCTGAGCAACCATTTTCCCATTTATTTTGCCCCATTTTCTTGCTTAATATTTCTGTACTCAGTACACTTCGATGATTTATGCCTTTTTCTACGATTTATTGAGACATTGTTATGTCATTGGCATAGTTAAATAATTTTGGATCAGTTGAGACTGATAATTAATATTCTTTCAGTAATTTGCATATTTTTGTAGTCACGATTTAACTGTAAAGTTAACGATTTGCTATGGCAAATTTGAATTCAGACAGCGTGTCACTTTATTAAAGTAATTCTATTCAGTAAATTACTTTGACCAATTTTCTGTCATCCTCAAGAAAGAAGAATGATTAAATGATTTTAGAGCGTTAACATCTAGTACGTTATCGACGATCTTTGAAATACTAGTCGTCTTATGAACATGATTGCAACATAGACATTTATCATTGCATTATAGACAATTTTATGAAATATGAACTTTGATTACGATTTATTGAATACACTATAGTAATGAACACTTGATAGGAATTTTTCTCAATTATAGATTGGAACAACAATGTTTGCATTCCACAGTCTAATTGTATTCTATTCGACTATTTATGCAGTTTAGATGAACTTTGATTGAAGATAGTATTTTTATACTGCGTTACTTTGAAGATATTAATCTCAATTTTGATAGACCAAGGAGGAGTGTCTAATCGTATTTGCTATTAAATTTATTTGTGATTGGCAAATTTTTACTTCATATCGATTCATGAATGGAACCCACGAAGGTTAAATAATAACAGTCATTAATACAATTGATGAATATAAGAATTTTTAAAGAGGAACAATGGATGTATAATCGTTAGTTCAGTGGACGTGTAAAAGTCGCTGATGAATAATGCCCTTGAATAATGAAGGAGGTTCCCACAGTAATAAATGAAGTTGTTGAATTTATAAGTGGAGGTTTTTGTGTGTAGTTTGGAGGATTTTGATGCCATATATATTGAGATATATGATGAATTCTGGGCCAATTGTTGTGCAATTTTGTGCGTTTTGAGCGAAGTATTTTCCGCTGAATGTATTGTCCTGGTTCTTTGAAAGTTATTCATGTGAAGATACTGTTAAAATTAACAAGAGTGTTAAATAATTTGAGATAAAGATTTTGAATGGAGGTTACCGTCACAAATAATAATAATAATTATTAAACCTTATTAAACCTGAATTTGATATTTAAATATAACTAACCTTCATTGGTCGATTATATCACCTCGATTTAAGTAATTATCAACCGGATAAACGTGTGGTTTAATGTATTTCTTGTATAAATAATATAAACAATATAAATATTGTAAATAATTTTGTAAATATCTTTGATAATAATTTGAAATGAAAGGGATTAATAGAGGCGTGTATAAGCTTTTCAATTGCCGTTTGACATTGTTATAGACAATTTATAATTGTTATAAATAATTAATGAACTTTTGTTATTAACATTTAGAGTTTTGTTATTATACTCCAAACAACGCTAATTAAGCAAGTGGTTTGAACAATTAAACATGATTTGGGATTATTAGAGTAATCCATTGGTGTTTGAACGAAGCATTTAAAAGATTTGCGTGATAATATTTCAGTTGAGAAGTGGACATTTAACGTGTTTTGAAAGGGAGAGCTAAGCTCTGATGTAACTCGCATATGCTAGGGTTGAACGGACGGGTGAGTCCATTTGACGATGCAGGTGCATTGCAGCTGGCCCGGACAACTGTATGATAGAGGCCAAGGACGTCTCCATAATAGCCTTGTGGCTATAAATAAAATGTGAAGTATATAAACACGCAAAACAATTGCTATATGTGTCTCGTCCCAAATCCCGTTTCCATTCCAAGTGCATTATTATAATTACGTTATTTTTGAGCTTGAGAAAGCTGAAACATTGTATGTAGAGAATACAAGTCCTACAGGAGGACATAGTTATGTGGACAATGGCTTCTGATTGCCACGTGTATTTTGTTGTTTTATTTTGTTAAATTCATTCTTTATGTGAAATAAATTATTGTGCAGTTTAAATTTTCTCGTCTTCGTTATGGTTCATTTTAAATATCATGGTGGAGGTTATTGTGTGGGCATACTTTAAGTGATCCAGTTGACAACCCAGTCCCCGAGATAAATTTAAAAGGTAAGTAGAAGGTAAGTATGAACCCCCGTATATTTTGGTGTGTTCCACAATAATTTCTTGTTAACTATTGTGCTCTAATCTCGATAGTATCTGTCAGTGCCATTTTCATTGATGTAGCTGTGCCGGTGCGATTGATTATTGGCAATCCGATTGAGGGGGCGGATATCTGACAGCCTACTATCCTGATATCGGGGACAGTACCTGACATTCCTCTTGACAATTTAAATGCGTATTTCAGGAAGAGAGAGTTCAGTCTAATCCGCTTAACATACCTCATGAAAATAATGACCCATCATTTGTCCCACAAAGTCGCCCATGCTTTGCTTTTCGTACTGTCAGCACTAATGAAGTTAAGAAAGTCTTGTATTCTATTAAATCGAAAGCTAGTGGTGTCGACGATATTCCTGTAACCTTCATACATAATATCATTGGCGCTATTCTACCCATTCTCACCCATATTTTTAATCACTGTCTCAAAAACGGCACATTAACTGCAATTTGGAAGTACGCTAATGTAATACCACTTCCCAAGAAACCAGGCTCTAAACTTCTATCCGATTACCGTCAAATTTCTATTCTCCCCGCTCTTTCCAAAGCGTTAGAACGGTTGGTGCATACTCAAATACTGGAATACCTGCACGCTCACTCTCTTCTGGATCCACTTCAATCTGGCTTCAAGAAGGGCCATAGCACAGCAACTGCTTTACTAAAAGTGACTGATGATATCAGACAAGCAATGGACGAAAGACAAGTGACAATACTCACACTCCTTGGCTTCAGTAGGGCTTTTGACACGATACATTGTTGAAGAAACTTGCATGCCTTTTCGGTAATGAGGCTGTAAAATTTTTCACCGCAAATCTTACAGTTCGCATGCAACGTGTAATAACACAAGATACTGCTTCACAGTGGCGACTCAGGAAGGCAGGAACCCCTCAGGGTTCCGTTCTTGGTCCTCTTTTGTTTGTCCTTTATATTAATGACATCTCCTCAGTAATAAAATATAATAGATATCATCTTTATGCGGATGACCTCCAAATTTACTGTCACGTTGGTATCAAGGATATAGCGAACGCGATACGAGATGTAAACACCGACCTGCAACAACTCAGTGTGTATGCTAGCGATAACGCTCTCCTTCTCAAACCCAAAAAGACCCAAGTTTTTATAATCGGCTCGCAGGGATTATTGAATTCCATGTATAAAAACTACACTATCCCTCCTGTGACTTTAAATGCAACCGTAATCCCGTTTAGTACAACAGTGAAAAACCTTGGTATGTCTCTGACTGAAACTCTTGACTGGTCTGCACATGTAAGTAATACTTGCAGGAAGATGTACGCGACGCTACACCCACTCAAGCGGCATAAGGACATTTTACCACAAGACGTGAGGATAAAACTTATTGAGACTTTGATACTATCAATACTTGACTATTGCGACGTGGTCCTTGTTGATGCAACTAGCGAACAAACTAAAAAACAGCAACGAGCATTGAACTCTAGTCTTCGGTTTGCTTTCAACATGAATTACGATTCTCACGTAACCCCTAGCTACAAAGCTGAAACCTGAAGGGCGTCGAAATTTTCATATTTTGACGTCGGTATATCGAACCCTTGACGAAAATCTCCCACTGTATATTTCTTCGAAATTTCATTTCCTGTCCTCATTTCATAATATTAATACTAGATCTGGCTCTTCCCTCGCTATTCCCGTTAACCACTCTTCCAAGTACAATAAATCCTTCGTTGTGACTGGGTCACGACTTTGGAATACACTCCCAGATGACGTAAGGAAATGCAAGACCTACACAAAATTTAAGACTGCTTGCAGAGATTTCCTTTTGAACACCGCTGACTGTTTCGTGTGACTGGTGATGGATGATAGACAGCATGATAGAGCCATTATGGTATATAAATAAAAATCAAAATACCCAGTTATTTACTAGATCTAACACTATCACTTATTATTAGTAGTAGTAGTATTAGTATTAGTATTATTATTGTTTCAGGTTACTATTTTATATGTTTCTTTGTTTGATGTGCATTGCTATCTTTATTTTTATGTCCTGTTTTATTCTAACTTAATTTCTAGTTTACGTATCTTATTTAATGGTATTATTTGTGTATTTTATTATAACTATGTCGTTAAGTGTAAGAGAGGGCCACGAGCCCTAACTTCGCCACTGCAAAAGACATAAATAAATAAAAAATAAATAAAATCTAAGATGTTCCATGCAGAAACAACATCTCAATTTACAGCTAATATCACGGCTGCTGAAGTTTCAACTGCGCTAAAAGAAGTAAAATCAGGAAAAGTAGCTGGGTTGGATGGTCTTTATCCAGAAGTCCTACAACTTTGTGGTCCTCGAACAATTGAATGGCTTGCTAAATTTTATAGCAACATCTTACGCGATGGTCAACTTCCACCAGCACTCAAAAGGACTGAAGTAGTTGCTGTACTCAAACCTAGGAAAAGTGGAGATGGTACAGAAGATTACAGGCCTATTGCCCTCCTGAGCGTCTGTTACAAGCTGCTGGAAATAATAATATATAATAGAATCTCAATTACAGTTCTTGAGCACATACCAAATGAGCAAGCTGGCTTCAGACCAAAGCGCAGTTGTACCGACCAAGTGTTCGCCCTAACCACTCACATAGAGAGAGGATTTCAAGATCGAAAGAAGACCGTATCTGTGTTTGTGGACCTCACGGCAGCATACGATACAGTTTGGCGAAAAGGAATGATCCTCAAATTCCTGAAAATAATCCCTTGCAAGAAACTTGCCATCCTACTGAATAATATGCTGGTCAACAGAGTGGATTACCACAAGGATCGGTCCTTGCCCCATTGCTGTTCAATATTTACACCGCAGACTTACCTCCTACTAGTGCTAGAAAGTTCGTATACGCTGACGATCTTGCATTGACAGCTCAGTCCAACGACTTTGTAACAGCAGAAATCGTACTTACGGAAGATCTCTGCAGACTCGACAAGTTCTTCAAAACCTGGAGACTAAAACCAAATATAGCAAAAACAGAGGTCAGCTGCTTTCATCTGAGCAACAAACAAGCCAACTACATTCCTAGGGTTCAATTCCAGGGTCATCTACTGAAATTCAATCCTCATCCTAAATATGTAGGCGTCATCTTGGATCGATCCTTGACTTACAGTGAACATCTAGGCAAAACATCTGCTAAGATCAAAACCCGCAACAACATCCTGCACAAACTCACAGGAACGGGCTGGGGCCTAACAGCATCCACCCTCAGAACTTCAGCACTTGCCCTAGTGTATCCAGTAGCAGAATGTTGCTGCCCAGTATGGCTTAACAGCACCCATGCAAAGAAGATAGACGTACAGCTGAACGACACAATGAGGACTGTATCAGGAACCATCCAATCTACACCTTTGGAATGGTTACCAGTACTCTCCAACATCCCACCTCCTCATCTTCGAAGACAAATGGCACTGAAGAGAGAATGGCTTTAATGTTGTGACAACCCTCTTCTGCCAATTCATCTAGACTGCTCACCTAAAGATCTCAGGCTGAAATCCCGGAATCCTTCTTGGATACAAGGAAGGAAATACAAGTTTTTCGGGCTTGTAGGCCGTGGTCCAGACAGGATATCTCCCGAGGTTTCACCGGAAACTGCATCCGGCATTATCAAGGGTTCCGCTCCTTTCCTTGGTCTGCAGTGGAATGAGGAAGAGGCTTGAAATAATGGGTAACGGCTAGTAGTGGAGTATTGTTGTTTGAATATGACTGTTGGTAGGGTGGATCTTGGCGATAAACTAACGGCTGGAAGGTAGTTGGGATCTTCAAATTAGCATGGTGAGCCGAGCGTTCTCTTCGCATTCCGGCTGGATCGTCTGATCTCACGTACATGTTGCGGGGTGCGGTGCGTGCTCCGGCTTCGGCGACCGAGCTTGTGAGGGTCAGGTGTTCCCTGCGCGACTGCCGGGCTGTAGCGGGAAGGTTCTTCAGGTTGACGTGTGAGTGATTTCTTGGCCTTGGTGTTCCTAAGAGCCGGGATCCATGTATTACGCACACGTTCAATTTCTTCCTTCCGATTGAAATTGTCGGGGTGTTTGAAGATTTCTATGGCTTCCCGTTGCAGCCTGGCGTGGTAGTGAGTGGTCGTGGGGAGTATCTCCGTGTCCCCGTATTTTACATCGTGACCGGGCAAGAGAGAATGCTCAGCGACTGACAATTTCTCAGTTTGACCCAGGCGGCTGTGTCTGTCATGTTCCTTGAGTCTGGTGGTCACGCTCCTCTTCGTCGTTCCTATGTACACCTTCCCACAGGAACACGGGATTCTGTAGACACCTGCAGTGGAGTGTGGGTGGCGCTTGTCTTTAGCGGATCGCAGCAAGTCCCGGATTTTGGCGGTGGGTTTATAAACCGTCTTCGCCCCATAGGTCTTCAGTAATTACTGAACCCTTGATAATGCCGGACGCAGTTTCCGGTGAAACGTCGGGAGATATCCTGTCTGGACCACGGCCTACAAGCCCGAAAAACTTGTATTTAATTATGAACGCCGGCCGTGAAAGCCTAAGCTGTTATACAAGGAAGGAAGTTGGTCCAAGAGCAGTTTCAAGTGAATGAAGCTTGGCGCAATGAGTGGCTGACTTCAAATCCAGACAGATTAGGTCCTATCTCGGATCAATTCAAGCAGTCCCCTGGTTTCGACCTTCCCAGGAAAATCTGAACGTCGCTGAACCCTATAAGAACTCAACGCGGTAGGTGCCAGTTCTGGAAGCACAAATGGTAAATTACCGAGAATCCTTTCTGCAACTGCAACTGTGCAGATGTGCCTCAGACCATCAGTCACATCGCTATGGATTGCCCACTCCAAAGGTTCAATGGTCCAATGAAGGAGATTCATCAAGCTAGTGAAGAAATTTAGAATGGTCAGGGAAGTTAGATATCCAGCTCTAACAAAACTGAAGCTACTAGCAGATCAAGGTCTCAATCTGTATATATTTGTACTGTAAATACTGTAGAATGTAAATAATTGTATATTGCATCTTCATGCCATACGAAATATATATAACTGGAAGGGAATGTCAAGGCCGGTATAGAGCGCAGCTCGCATCCAGTCGTCCGTGGGCGAGACCACCTAGTTTTCATCTATCTCTGTAAGAGGCCATGCCACTCCATTTTCTCCACGGCAACAGTAGTTCAAGCTATGACAACCAGGTGTCCACCTATCTCTGTAAGACACCATGGCGCTCCATTTTTTACCTTATGACGAAAGGTATAATGCGTAATATATTGTATGTAACGTTTACTAGAATCGAAGTTTTATACTCTCCATTCAGGTGTGTTCTACTACTAATATGTTGACATTTATGTTTTATTAATCGTAATACACTTATACCGCATTTTCTATTGTTGTCAGTGTCTACGTCTACCAGCTGCCTTTTGTACACACATCAAAAAAAGTTTTGCATCACCTCGGTTCCCAGATCTCCGGCATATAGACGTTGACTGTGTATATTGTATCCAAGATACAGTCCCTTTGACTGTTCATAGATGTCACTAAAACTGCTCAAAGATGTAAACAACCATGCATGAGCAGGGCCTATTAAACGGAGGGGGTACGACAGCCGATCAGTTCCAGTCATTCCACCAGGACGAAGGTACGCTGCTCATGTTGTCTGTAGTTCTACCATGCCTAGAAGGTCAATACCGCAGTTCGATCGCGTCCGCATTGTTACTTTGTGTCAAGAAGGGCTCTCAACAAGGGAAGTTTCCAGGCGTCTCAGAGTGAACCAAAGCGATGTTGTTCGGACATGGAGGAGGTACAGAGATACAGGAACTGTCGATGACAGGCCTCGCTCAGGCCGCCCAAGGGCTACTACTGTAGTGGATGACCGCTACTTACGGATTGCCGCTCGGAGGAACCCTGACAGCAATGCCACCATGTTGAATAATGCGTTTCGTTCAGCCACAGGACGTCGTGTTTCAACTCAAACTGTGCGCAATAGGCTGCATGATGCGCAACTTCACTCCCGACGTCCATGGCGAGGTCCAGCTTTGCAACCCCGACACCATGCAGTGCGGTACAGATGGGCCCAACAACATGCTGAATGGACCCCACGGAATTGGCATCACGTTCTCTTCACCGATGAGTGTCGCATATGCCTTCAACCAGACAATCGTCGGAGACGTGTTTGGAGGCACCCTGGTCAGGCTGAACGTCTTAGACACACTGTCCAGCGAGTGCAGCAAGGTGGTGGTTCCCTGATGTTTTGGGGTGGCATTATGTGGGGCCGACGTACGCCACTGGTGGTCATGGAAGGCTCCGAAACGGCTTTACGATACCTGAATGACATCCTCCGACCCATAGTGCAACCATATCGGCAGAATATTGGAGAGGCATTTGTCTTCATGGACGACAATTCTCGACCTCATCGTGCACATCTTGTGAATGCGTTCCTTCAAGATAACGACATCGCTCGACTACAGTGGCCAGCATGTTCGCCAGACATGAACCCTATCGAACATGCCTGGGATATGTTGAAAAGGGCTGTTTATGGACGTCTTGACCCACCAACCACTCTGAGAGATTTACGCCGAATTGTCGTTGAGGAGTGGGACAATTTGGACCAACAGTGTCTTGATGAACTTGTGGATAGTATGCCACGACGAATACAGGCATGCATCAATGCAAGAGGACGTGCTACTGGGTATTAGAGGTAGTGGTGTGTACTGCAATCTGGACCACAAATGCTGAAAGTCTAGCTGTATGATGGTACAACATGCAATGTGTGGGTCTCATGAGCAATAAAACGAGCTGAAATGTTGTTTGTGTTGATCTCTATTCCCTTTGTATTTAAAGGTTCCGGAACTCTTGGAACCGAGGTGATGCAAAACTTTTTTTGATGTGTGTATTACAAATGAGAAATACAGTAACATTTGCGTGATAATGCAGATTGTTCTATGAATATTGTTTCCTTCTGTTATTCAGTTCCGCCCCTGTTATTCGGGTTATATTGTAATTGGTAATTGTCCTGCTCTATGACCATGCTAATTTGAAATGGAACCGGATGTTAAATTATGAATTTAGTTGATAACATATTAATAACATACGGTAATTAAACTAAGAATATATATTATTATGCGTTAATTTTCTACAAGAACCAAACAGTAAGTAATGATACTTTGCCATATGAATAGCCGACCCCCATACAATCAAAACTAAACACTATCAAGAAAGTAATTGTGAGCCTGAGTTCTCGAGGAATTGTGTATATACATCCCTCTTTACTATTGTAGCATTCTCCACTACGTTATTGTACTCCACAGTACTGTCCCTTTCGACTATTTACAGTGAGTTAATATTGAACTTGAGTAACATCAGAATCGAGGAGAACCATGTTCTAAACTCACTTAAGGGCAAAATGAATGCACACTGCGTAATATATTGGCATGTATCTATCTATAACATAAAAAGCACCTCCCGGGCAACGCCGGGTACAATAGCTAGTGCTGTATAAACTTAAATGTACCACAGTTTCCTAGAAATAACTTAACATGGTATTACAACTGAAATTCAATTTACAAATTGACACTAATTTACTTTCACTCACTTGCAACAACCAGCTGAATGGCTACTGACTAGTGGTGTAGTTTTTAAAGGAGTTGATGGAGGAATGAACTGCACCCGTCTCACTAACTCTCCTGTGGCTAACTGAATTGTTGACGGTTTGGCTCATTCAGTAAGTGGTTATTACCGTTTATTATCACCGTGGAGGATAAATTTGAAAACATAAGCCTATAAATAAAAAAAATAGATTACGCTGAAACCCAAGCATCGGGATGTGAACATCTCCAGTCGAACACGTTCCCACAAAACATGTATACCAGGTCAAGCCCTCAACGATTCGAATCCACATAGAATCAAAATCACTAGGCAATCCTTTAATCCACGACACAAGGATGAAAAAGCATGACTGACAATGTTTTATTGTAAAGGCAACGTCATTTCTTTATGAAAATAATTAATGATGCACTCTCCTCGCATTATTAACGAACAAAGTACCGGAAATTATTTTAGAAATACTATTTAAATAGTATGAATTTACTGGATTGAAATCCAGGTCGAAAATTTGTAATACTAATTCGGAGGGATTAAGTCGTTGTGTTGAGAAAAGTGAACGCTGAAAAGAAAAGGTGCCAGCCGGAAAGTGAAATGCTCAGTTCAAGTAAATCAAGCATATGCACACAATCGGTGTAGCCCTATGTTCTGCTATCCATTCATCCGTTATGTATTAAACAGTGAAGTATAATAACCCTTATGAAGTCATGTGGCCTGTATATTCCAACTGGCCAGAATGGTCATTCTATACTGAATTAAATGTAAATTAATGTGTGTCACTTGAATGTGCGGACACATTGCTAGTTACTTGGTATTCAGTTGCCCGCTTCAATGAATTAATCGTGATGTCCACGTACAGCCTTTATTTTTTTTTTCAACGTAAATTTCTTGTGTATTCGTTACAGGAAAAGAATATCAGAATATCAATGAAAACATTCCTCTGTAATGATTGATAGAAAAAATATTGAATGCTCGTTCTTGAGATATAAAGCGGCACCCAATTACCATATAATTTTATTCTTGACCTTCAGGAAATAACAGCCGTATGTGATGGCTATTAACCCTGCCCCATGCACTATAATATTTTTCTTGCAGGAGAAGGAATATCACGTTATCAAGAATAACTCTTACTCCTAGATCTCCGACATATAAAAGAGCATTGTCTGTATCATAGGTATCATCATTGAGGAGTAGATACGCGTTTGGTTCCTCATATTTGAGAAAAACGTGCATAGTAATTGTACTGCTGAAATAGCACTAATTAACTTTACACTAGTTAGATCTCTGCATCATCTTACGTAGTGGAATTAAATGATATTCAATCGGTCAACACGATTGAACCCACATTGTAATGGGTGTTATTCCTTAACCCTGAGAAAATGTGAGATTATATAATTGACTGTCTACAAATGTTTAGAGAAAGGAGATATGCCACAGTGCTTGAGGTACTCCAAAGTTAATATTCTCTAAAAAGGAAAGGTAACACAGAAGATCCCAACTCCTATCGAGGTATCGCACTAGCGAACAATGGTTCCAAAGTGTTCACTAAAATCCTATGTAATAGATTGACTGAGTTGCTTGATTCCTCTATTCCGGACTTTCAATTTGGCTTTAGAAGAGGAAGATCAACTCTCCATGCAGTAAGGAATTTATTGACTGACATAGATGATGTCTTAAGAAATGAATAGGGAAAATTCTTCGCAGTTTTCATAGATTTTAATAAGGCTTTCGACTTATTGGATAGGGAAGTACTTCAAAATGTCAGTAATTGAGGTCCGTATTGACTAACTATATATTAGAAAGAAATAAAGGGAATGTCTGCCTTTTCAATACATATATTAAACCTACTCACAGGTACATGTTTCGAGGGTTGTTAACTCCCTCTTCCTCAGCCTGTACAATAATATCGAAGATTGATTTCCTTTACAAGTACATAATTGACATGAATACAGTTTATGAGATAAATTCACTCCATCGAGACACGTATATGTTCTAACTATTGAATACTATCTGATACAAGAAAACAGAAAAAGAGCGTTAAAAATCCCTCACTATGCCTTCCTTTGGAGGGGAAGTAAAGCCAGCGGTCCCATGTCATATATTTATGGCATGTTAAGAACAGTCCACTAATTGCACCTGTGTGAAGCTAAATTGGATAGGTTAAGAATGTAAAGAACGCTCTTAGGTTTCTACGTTCGTTGCCAAGAGCCGACTGTGGTGGCGTCTAGTAGCTAAGTTCTGAACTTGGCCTAGTAGTCGTTGACGGTGGCGCTTGGGGTCAAAAGTAGGAACTATTTGAAATATTCTAAGTTGCAGTACTTGAATTAAAAAGCAGATAACACACACTAATACAGTCATCACAATTAACACCGGTTATCAGACAGATTCTACACACAACCAAAGTACATGGGGCTACATGACCGCGTTGTCGCAGCCCCTAAATTTAAGAACCAACCAACCAGAATGTTTCTGTCATCGACGACCGCTTTCCAAGATACTATAAGAAGACGAGAACAAAATGAGCAGACATTTGGTGGTAATTTTGCAGCGCTGACGCGATGACGAATTGTCACTGGACTCAAGGCTATTTACGCGTATAGGCATGTTGTCGCCATACTTGAACGTCATGGACTACATCATGCGGCCTGGCCTAATAAGAGACTTCATGTACTTTTTGATTCATTTGTGTGTGAACTATGTGATGTTCGGTGTGGCGAATACCACTTGCAATTTGTCAAAAAGAGATAAAAATCATTGTAGGGTTCTGCAAATTAAATGTAATGCACATTGTGCGCAATTGTTTTAATAAATTAATAATCTATTTGGATGACTAATTACGATCTTCAAGCGATCATTGATGCTTCACATTTAGGATTCGTAATCTTTGTCCACAATTGCGTAGTAAAATTATAACTTATTCTGGTCACAGGATGTAATTGTATAATTATGGTTAATTGTACGTCCTATGTGATTTTTATAATATAATGTTAGAGGCTACTTACCTAGCTTGCTTCAGTGGATATTTTCTATTGGCAGTACTATGTTCCACAGGTCAGAGCATATCCTTAAAAATTATACCCCTGGAGCCTCACATTTTCAAAATGGAAATCAGAACATGGCACCTGGCAGTGACATGAGGAAACAAATCTCAACCGATAAAGGTATAAAGCCCTATTCATGTACCACATGCGGAGCAAACTTTACTCGGAAGCATGTTTTAAAGAAACACATGGTCATTCACAGAGGTATAAAGCCTTATTCTTGTAACACATGTGGATCAAACTTTACTTTGAAGGGACATTTGAAGAGACACATGCTTACTCATAGTGGTGTAAGGCCATACACATGTAGCACTTGCGGGTCGAACTTTAATTAGAATGATTCATTGATTAGACACACGCTGATTCATAGTGGCATTAAGCCATATTCATGTAGCACATGCGGAGCAGACTTTACTGAAAAAGGAAATATGAAGACACACATGCTCATTCATAGTGCTGCAAAGCCATATTCATGTTGCACATGCGGAGCAGAATTTACTCGGAAAGGAAGTCTGATGAACCACATGCCCATTCATAGTGGTATAAGGCCATATTCATGTAGCATATGCGGAGCAGACTTTATTCAGAAAGGAAACTTGAAGACACACATGCTCAATCATAGTGGAGTAAGGCCATATTCATGTAGGAAGTGCGGAAAGAAATTTAATCGGGAAACGGATTTAAAGCGACACATGTTCACTCATAGTGGTGTTAACTCATATTCATGTAGCACATGCGGAAAGACCTTCACTCAGAAAGGAAGTTGGAAGACACACATGCGTATTCATAGTGGTGTAAGGCCATATACATGTATCACATGCGGAAAGAACTTCACTCAATAGGGAAGTTTGAAGAGACACATGCTCGTTCATAGTGCGGAGCAAACCTTACTGTGAAAGGAACTGACACAGGCTGATTCATAATGGTGTAGGACAAGTAGAAAATCCTTAACAACGAATGGAGTTTTGAAGAGATAGTAGCTCATTCATAGCGGTGTAATACCATATTCTTGTAGCACATGCGCATCAAACTTCACTAAGAAGGGAAGTTTGAAGTCACTCATGCCTTATCATAGTGGTTTAAAGGCATAGTAAGTAGCACATGCGGAGCAAACGTTTCTGACAGGGGAAATTTGAAGAGAACATATTCATAGTGGTGTGAATCTATATTCATGTAGCACCTGCGAAGCAAACGTTACTGAGAAGGTAAGCTGAAGAGACATATGTTCACTATTGGAGGAATGCCTTATAGCACAAGAAAATAAGGTGTTTAGGTCAAAAAAATGTTATAAAGCTAATTTTTTCAGAACCCATTAATTCGAGCCTAGGGAACAACATATCAAAATACTCGGGCGTACATGTGCCGGCTTCCTTGATTTCCAGGCCTGGAAACCTGGAATTCCAGGAATTCTTCATCGCCGTCCTGGAACGCCCGTAAAAACCGAACGACTCGGCCTAGGTAGACAGAAATAGTATCAAATGAAAGAAAAAAGCATGCAGATTCCATATATATGACTTTAGGCAATGTTTTTCTCCCCTCGGGGTAGATAGTAACAAAAAAGCGCGAAATTCAACATTTTTGAGGTTTCATTTTTGCTGCAGGAACAACAATGACTGAAAATGAAGTATATACCAAAAATCATGCGTGTTATAACAAAGACAACATTTTTAGCTTTTCAGACCATCTGTCATGTTTGCTCTATCTTTATTATTGAAAAGTTATACCGAAAATTAAACGTGTAGTAGCAGTCAGTTGACAGTGCAGGATTGCGTTGTGTCGTCGGGGTTTTAGCCTATTCGGTTTGCACCTGGAAAGTAAAGGTTGAGATAATGATTTTTTTCTACGGAAGCAACACAATATGAAATTTTTATTTACACACATAATAATTAAGTATGTGTTAAGCCTTCGAAATCATAGGAAAAAGGCATTGGATGAAAAGGTGTAATACAGGAAACTGGTAGTTTAAGTGACATAGGGTGTATCTAGATCCTGATCTGTTTCGTAACGATCTACTGCGTTATCACAATTTTGTCCGTGACATTGAGAGCACATTTCTGAGCACTCTTGGCCGGATCGTCTACATCCTCAGCGCACTCCGCAGTCCGTCTTGCAATCGCGGGCAATTAGGAGGAGAAGAGAGTCAGGAGCTGGTGGCAGTGTTGTGGGAACGGGCAAAAGATAGTTGTCAATGGCTTGCCAGCCCCACTCTGTTGGATTGAGATTTCTTCCCAGCCATTCTTGAACCTAAAATCAAATTCAACATATTTAACTCCCCTGAGAAATACTAGAAAAATATTGTGTGTAAAGGAAAACAACGAAAGTTACCTGCAAGTAAGTCCGCATTGAGTGCTGCCGTAGAGCTTCCCTTGTTGGAGGAAGAGTCGCAAGTTAAAACTGAGAAGTCTGAGCTTGGCGCGCAATGGTCATCTGGTGCAGACGATGTCGAAGATAATCGGTATTCTCCAATTCATTTCCTCCAGGATACAGTGCCTTTATGAACTTTTCTCCAACAGTGCAACTCGCGACTCGCAGATGGATTTGTGTATGTTTTGGCAATTTCTCCCGAAGATCCACACTGTTTTGAAGCAGTTTGTAAGCCTTCTTCTTCCCCTTCCCGTAGATTGCAGATGTTTTATCACCACCTGAGATAGCATGGGAGTACAGCACGCAGTTCTTCATGTCACCTATTTCATCTTTAATAGCACCAATATCGTAAAGCTTTCCGGGGCACTTGAAAGTCCCTGGGTGCAGCATGAAGACATCTCCCGTCTGACGCCTAGCAATCAGCATTGGTAGATGATCGGTATCGTTGCCGACTACAACTACAGACCTTTCCAAGCTCTCTATCTCCAAAGCAGTGTACACGATGAGAGTTGCCTGGTATACACGAACCTTTACAGTATCAAATCTTGAAACAAGTACATCAATAAGTTGAGAATTGTTTCTCCTGCTCGTCAGAAGTCCGCCTGTGATGCTGTCGATGTCAAATTTTCGGTAAAGTCGATATCAAAACAGGTCCTTGCAGCTCGTCGCCTTTGCTCCGCTTCTTTCGTAGTTGGCTGGCCATTGTATCCGTCGAAAACAACAACTGCAGATGGGTATCGAGTCATAGCGTGTCTGACGTAAAGCTCGCAAATTTCTCCGTATGTTGCCAGTCGAGGCCAACTAACAGCGTACATGAGATAGCCTCCGTCAATGACATACGTGGTCTCTGGACAAAATTGATCGCCAATTTCTGAGTGCCTAAAGAGAGACACAAACGCTGGCTTGTCCGTTTTGCGCATTGAACATCCGTCAAAAAGAGAGGGTGGAGTTGGCGCCAGCTCATAATGAAAGTACTCCGCTTTTTTCAGTTTCGGTTTTTAAAACATACACTATTCTCATAAATAGCTGACTCGAGTTTACGGGCGTTACTTCGTTTCTGATCGTCACAGTGCCGTTCATATCTGATAGGGAGACAACCATTGACTTTCTGGAAATGTGTTTCATCTGTAACTTATGAACTATAAGACGCAGAACAAAAACAACAGCACCTCTGTAAAGCTTAAAGGTTGCTATTTCTTATGTGAGGTATATTGCTTTGCGTAAGTAGCCGTCTTAGTCTGCTAAACGTTCAAACAAATTCTAGCCTAAAATTTAAATTTTTCTTTTGTTTTTCGTTACAATGTACCCCAAAAGCAGAGAAAACATTGCTTATAGTACTATTTATGGAATCTGCATGCATTTATCGTTCATTTTTAACCACTTTTGTTTACCTACGCAGAGTTGTTTGGTGTTTACTCTCGTTCGGTAATACCAACTTACCTTCGGGTTAAATTTGTAACTGTTGAATTATAAGACGTAAAACAAAAATAAGACCATATCTGTTAAGCTAGAACGATGCTCTTTCTTATTTTAGGTGTATTTTTTTTGCATGACCTGCCGTCTTAGTCTCTAATAAACGTGCAAATGAATTCAAACTTACAAAAATTTTGAATTTCGCGCGTATATTTGGTTACAATCTACCCCGAAATGAGAAAAACATTGCCTAAAGCCTTAAATATGGAGTCTGCATGCTTTTTGTTTTGATTTGACACCTCTTTTGTCTACCTAGGCCGAGTCGTTCGGTTTTTATGGGCGTTCCAGAACATCGATGAGAAATTCCTGGAATTCCAGGTTTCCAGGCCTGGAAATCAAGGAAGCCGGCACATGTACGGCCGAGTATTTTGATATGTTGTTCCCTAGGGTCAAGTTAATGAATTTTGAAAAAAATAGCTTTATAACTTTTTTTTTGAGGTTAAGGTGATGACTTAAATGCCTGGGCTATTATTCATGTAGCATATGCTGATCAAACATTCCTGAGAAGTGAAATTGGAAGACACACATGAACATTCATTGTGGTATCAAACCATATTCATGTACTACAATCGCAGAAAAATGTCCTTCGAATGGAAGTTTAAGGATACACATGCTCATTCATAGTAGTGTAATGCTATATGCATGTAGTACATGCGGAGGAAACTTTAATCGGAATGGAAATTGGAAGACAAACGCGTTTGTTCATAGTGGTGACAAAACACAATCCGGTAGAAAATGCGGAAAGAACTTCACATTCAAACCACATTTGAAAAGAGACATTTCCAAACCTTATGGTGTAAAGCCACTAAAGAATTTCTTGGAAACAAATGTGCTGATCCTTGAGGTAAAAATGCGCATTCTTAAGCTACATATGGAATATGTGGAGATTGGCTCGTTAATTTCCTGATAGGAAGTTAGATAATGCGCATTTGAGTAGCACATCTAAAGAAAACATTGCTATGGAACTATATTTTGAGACACACATCCTTATTCATAGCAGCTTACATCCCTTTTCATGCAATACATATGTAGCTACTTTTATGCGTAAGGGTCTTTGAACAGACACCTCCTATTTCACAGTGGGCTGAAACAATAACCAGATAGTACATCCAGACCAACCTTTACTCTGCGAAGTACTTTAGATAGACACATGCTGATTATTAGTGGCCAAATGTGCTTTATGTTGTTAATGAAAATGAAAATCCACAGCCTGTTTCCAGTCAACTGACCGGGTCAGGGAATGGAATGAATGAAGCCCCCATCTGGCGGCGAGTATATCAACAGTTCCGGCTGCCGAAGCATGTCGCACTCTCCTAGTGCTATGACTAAATGGAAGACAAATGAAATGATAGTGGAGAGTGTTTCTGTTAATGTGGTGCAATATTTACTGGTATAGGATCTTTGAAGTCACATGCTAGTTCATATGGCCTGAAGCTAAATTCATGCAGCATTTACGGAATCTTAACAAGGAAAGGATCTTTAGAAAAACTCATGAGCAGAAAACGTTAATACAAAAACAAAATTTTAGATACATGCTTATTCATTTGGGATAATGGCCGCATCTATATACACACATCAAAAAAAGTTTTGCATCACCTCGGTTCCCAGATCTCCGGCATATAGACGTTGACTGTGTATATTGTATCCAAGATACAGTCCCTTTGACTGTTCATAGATGTCACTAAAACTGCTCAAAGATGTAAACAACCATGCATGAGCAGGGCCTATTAGACGGAGGGGGTACGACAGCCGATCAGTTCCAGTCATTCCACCAGGACGAAGGTACGCTGCTCATGTTGTCTGTAGTTCTACCATGCCTAGAAGGTCAATACCGCAGTTCGATCGCGTCCGCATTGTTACTTTGTGTCAAGAAGGGCTCTCAACAAGGGAAGTTTCCAGGCGTCTCAGAGTGAACCAAAGCGATGTTGTTCGGACATGGAGGAGGTACAGAGATATAGGAACTGTCGATGACAGGCCTCGCTCAG
This sequence comes from Meconema thalassinum, assembly GCA_946902985.2. Classification (NCBI taxonomy): domain Eukaryota; kingdom Metazoa; phylum Arthropoda; class Insecta; order Orthoptera; family Tettigoniidae; genus Meconema; species Meconema thalassinum. Next base: position 244,683,292 of record OX336397.1, read on the forward strand.
GCCGCCCAAGGGCTACTACTGTAGTGGATGACCGCTACTTACGGATTGCCGCTCGGAGGAACCCTGACAGCAATGCCACCATGTTGAATAATGCGTTTCGTTCAGCCACAGGACGTCGTGTTTCAACTCAAACTGTGCGCAATAGGCTGCATGATGCGCAACTTCACTCCCGACGTCCATGGCGAGGTCCAGCTTTGCAACCCCGACACCATGCAGCGCGGTACAGATGGGCCCAACAACATGCTGAATGGACCCCACGGAATTGGCATCACGTTCTCTTCACCGATGAGTGTCGCATATGCCTTCAACCAGACAATCGTCGGAGACGTGTTTGGAGGCACCCTGGTCAGGCTGAACGTCTTAGACACACTGTCCAGCGAGTGCAGCAAGGTGGTGGTTCCCTGATGTTTTGGGGTGGCATTATGTGGGGCCGACGTACGCCACTGGTGGTCATGGAAGGCTCCGAAACGGCTTTACGATACCTGAATGACATCCTCCGACCCATAGTGCAACCATATCGGCAGAATATTGGAGAGGCATTTGTCTTCATGGACGACAATTCTCGACCTCATCGTGCACATCTTGTGAATGCGTTCCTTCAAGATAACGACATCGCTCGACTACAGTGGCCAGCATGTTCGCCAGACATGAACCCTATCGAACATGCCTGGGATATGTTGAAAAGGGCTGTTTATGGACGTCTTGACCCACCAACCACTCTGAGAGATTTACGCCGAATTGTCGTTGAGGAGTGGGACAATTTGGACCAACAGTGTCTTGATGAACTTGTGGATAGTATGCCACGACGAATACAGGCATGCATCAATGCAAGAGGACGTGCTACTGGGTATTAGAGGTAGTGGTGTGTACTGCAATCTGGACCACAAATGCTGAAAGTCTAGCTGTATGATGGTACAACATGCAATGTGTGGGTCTCATGAGCAATAAAACGAGCTGAAATGTTGTTTGTGTTGATCTCTATTCCCTTTGTATTTAAAGGTTCCGGAACTCTTGGAACCGAGGTGATGCAAAACTTTTTTTGATGTGTGTATTTTGTGCCGAGCAAACTTTACTGAGGAAAATTGTACGCCAAACCTATGTATTATATACGCAGCAACATTTACTCACAAGTATATGTTAAGAATTGCTTGTTACTTAGTTGCCACAAGGCATATTCAAAGAGTACATACGGAGCTGTTTTTACTTTATTGTGTGTTTAACGACACACGTGTTAATTCATACTTGCCAAAAGCAGTATTCATATAGAATGTACGTATTGTAATTCATTGATCGGCTCAGAAGAATCACATGTTCATCGTTGGGTGCAAAAGCCATATTCAAGTGGTACATGTTGTGAAAAGTACGAAGGGAGATTTCAAGATGCACACTTTCCATGATAGTGGCCATAAGTTATATTCATGTTGTTCAGGATTGGTTCTTTTGTGAGCGATGTGTTACCGGGCAGCACGTCGGTGGCGCTGGATTGGAGACTGGACGGCAGTTAAGCCCGCCAGCGGCTATATGGTCAACTACTTAACAGCTTTTCCCTATCTAGTGGCCAGTCTGATTTTGGTGGTCTTTGTCTTTCCTTTGCTGTTATGTAGTAATTATTCTGAGTGCTTTGTCGTCGTGGTTCTGGCTCTTGATCAGATTAGAATAAAATAATAGTTAATACAACTTTGTGCATTAGTGATATGATACAGTCCTAATAAGATTTACAGTTTATTCCATTTGCTTTATCATCACTCATAATTTTGGTCCTACCGGCCCGGTTGCACAGGGTATTTTAATGAATTGCATCGAGCTGATATCTTCCAATATCTCGTGACCCGCTAGCACCTACTACAACAACCAGATCATCTCTCCACCAAGGGACGAGTAGCATCTCGATTACAAGAGGTCTTAATTTATATTTATTAGCAATCAATATTGTATACCTGTGTGTAGTATGGATCCTATTGTACGTACAACACTGACAAGAAAACGAGCTATCGCTAAGTCCAAAGTAACCAACATCAAAAAATATATTGATTCTCTAACAGACGACATTGATATATTTAATATTAAAATAAGTCGCGAAGCCCTGCAGCAGGCCTGGGACAGTTACAATACTCTCCAGGATGAGCTTGAAGTAGAAGATGATACCCAAAATCACGCAGCTGATCGGGAACTATTTTCAAATATCTTTTACGAGCTATACGCTAAACTGACGAAATTAATTGTAACTAGTGACAAAGTTGAAAATGAATCACATATAAGCCTAAATTCTAACACTCCAACGTCTACCTGTAAATTAAAATTGCTTATGATAAAGCCACCTACATTTGGCAATGATGTGGTAGATTTCTGGCATTTACATGACACATTTCAGTCTTTAATTTTTCGCAATGAATCGTTAGATGACATTCAGAGATATTACCTTCTAGCTTCAGTATCAGGTGAGGCACACACATTAATTGCCAATCTCCCAGTTACATATGGCAATTTCAAAATTGCATGGGCTTTAATTTGTGAAAGGTACAATAACCCTCAACTTGTTGCAACGACACATAACACAGCTCTGTTAGCCCCCCCCCCCCCCCCCCTCTGTCGTAGCTAGAGAATGCCCGAAACTACTTCGAGAGTTACTCAGCCATTGCAAAAGCAATCTTAAAGCCATTGAGGCATTAGATTTAAAAATACCATTGCATGAATTAATTATTTCCCAGTTATACTTGGAAAACGTTGATTGCAATACTAGAAAAGACTGGCAACTGAGGCCTCGTTCTCAACCCACATTCATGAATGATTTTCTGCACTTTCTAGAACAACGGTGTCAGGCTCTAGGACTTTTGGGTTCCAGGATGCCCTCTAAAGGCTCAGAATTAGACACGACTAAGACTAAAATTACCAAGGATACAAGACATACGTAGCAACCAAAAATACATGCGTTCTATGTAATAATGCCCATTACTTGTATAAATGTTCAAGGTTTCGTGAATCTAATGTACAACAAAGCCTTAACATCGTGAAGCAAAATCATCTCTGTTTCAATTGCCTATCCAGTGGACACAAGTATACCACTTGTCCATCTGAACATAGATGTCGCCAGTGTGGTAAGAAACATCACACATTAATCCACACACAAGAGTCGCAAGCAAGCTCACAGCAGACGGTTTCAGCTTATTGTTTATTTAAGCAAAGACCAGTTACTGAAATTCTGCTAGCCACAGCACAAATCATGGTGCATGACAGCGAAGGATATCATCATAAGTGTAGGGCACTCCTAGATTCTGGGTCAAACACGAATTTCATAACAGAAAATCTAGTCCAACGACTTCACATGAAGAAAGTTCGTAATCAGATTCCCATTCAAGCGATTAATAAGGTGACCTCCAAGATAAATCAGAGTGTACATGTGCAATTCAAATCGACTTCAACTGAGTTCAGTACCAACATTATATTGTTCTGTATTACACTCTATCACTGGTGACATGCCCTCTACATCACTGGAAATCGGTGACTGGAATATTCCTGGCGATATTCAGCTGGTTGATCCTACATTTTGCAAGCCAGGAAGAATAGATCTATTGTTGGGTGCTGAGCTATTCTTTAACCTTTTACCTCCTGACAGAAGAACTAGGCCCGGAAACTATCCCGTTCTACAAAACACCGAATTGGGATGGATTCTGTCCGGAAAGATCAAGGCTTCTAGACCCGAAGATCGTATCACTCAACCACACTGTTCATTCCTACTTCGAAATTATGCGTCTTTAGATCAGCAGTTACAACGCTTTTGGGAAATAGAAGATCTACCATTGAAAGAGTTGACGTCCGAGGAAGAATTATGCGAACATCATTTCAAACAGAACACCACTAGAAACTCGATTGGTCGTTACATGGTCCGACTGCCACGTCGGGCAGAGCGAGTCTTTTCACCTCGGCAAACAGAGATTGTTGCAAATAGGACGTCGGCTGCTCAAACAACCCGAACTACGTCAGGCATGCAACGAATTTATGTGCGAATACGAACAATTAGGACACGTGGAAGAAGTTGAAATTGGTACTTCTCCTGAAACTATTGAAACTTTCTATTTGCCCCACCTCGCAATATTTAAGGCCTCAAGTACAACTACCAAAACACGAGCTATCTTCGATGGATCAGCGCGCTCTAGCAACGGACTGTCTCTAAACGATACCTTGTTAGTTGGGCCCAGAACCAAACAAGATTTATACTCCATTCTACTTCGTTTTAGAATGCACCATATCGTTTTCACAGCTGACATTGCTAATATGTATAGGCAGATTCAGGTTGATCCAGCCGACACACCCTTTCAACTGATTCCTTGGCGAACTTCACCAGATCTTCCTATCAAGATCTTTGAACTATCCACAGTGACGCATTGAACCAGCAGCGCTCCTTTTACTAGCCACGCGCTCATTACATCAACTAGCCGAGGACGAGAATGAGCACTATCCCAAGGCAGCAGATGTTCTGCGGAGAGATTTTTAGGTAGATGATCTGATAACTGCAACTAGTACCGTCGCAGAAGCACTGCAGTTACAGAGTGACATGATCGCACTACTTCAAAGAGGAGGATTTCAGCTTCGTAAATTATCTGCTAATCACACAGTGCTGTTGGAAGCATTACCAGTGGAGTACCGAGAGACTCAGTCTCCCATTTCGCTAGACAACGGTGAAGGTGTCAAGACACTTGGCCTATTATGGAATCCATCAGCAGATCAATTCTTGATTTCCAGTTCTTCTAATGATACATCTGTCTATGGTACGGTCAATCACAGACCCACAAAGCGCAAAGTCGCTTCCATCGTGGCTTCTACGTTCGACCCACTCGGGTTAATTAGCCCAATTGTAATTAGGTATAAGATACATGTATTTCTGCAGGAACTGTGGCTTTCGAACTTACATTGGGACACTCCACTTCTTGATGAACTCATGTCGAAATGGAATCATTTGTTGCATCATCTTCGACAAATCAACAGCATCAGCATCGAACATATTGCAATGCCACACAACAATCCAGCCAACATTCAGTTGCATGGGTTTTGTGATGCAAGCGAGAAGGCCTATGGCGCAAGTCTGTATCTCCGGTCAAGAAATCATGAGGGGAATATTTCCAGTCGACTGCTCTGCTCCACGTCACGTGTAGCCACTGTCAAAAAGATTACGCTTTCACTTCTTGAATTGTGCGGAGCAGTCTTACTTGCACAGTTGATCAAAATGACAGTCCCGATTCTCGGTATTCAAGTTAATTCCATTCATTTCTTCACAGATTTTAGCATTGTTCTTGCCTTTATTAATGCTTTGCCTACGCGATGGTCCAACGACTACCTGCACACCCTTCAGCAGCGGAGAAAGTGGACTTCCTCTTTCCCTAATTTACAGCCAGGCGTTTTGTGCTACTGAAGGACGATCACTTGCCACCTATGCATTGGAAGCTGGTTGTAATCAAACAAGTGTTTCCAGGAAGTGACAATATAGTTAGAGTTGCCGACGTGAGAGTCAGTTCTACAGTATTGAGAAGGTCAATCCACAAACTTGTTCCTTTACTTTCCCCGTAACTCAGCATGTCAAATGCATAACGGTCTTGAACTAGTTCAACGGGGGCAGAATGTTCAGGATTGCTTCTTGTGGGAGCGGTGTGTTGCCGGGCAGCACGTCGGTGGCGCTGGATTGGAGTCTGGACGTCAGCTAAGCCCGCCAGCGGTTATATGGTCAACTAATTAACAGCTCTGCCCCAACTAGTGGCCAGTCTTATTTTGGTCGTCTTTGTCTTTCCTTTGTTGTTATATATTAATTATTTTGAGTGCTATGTCGTCGTGGTTCTGGCTCTTGATCAGATTAGAATAATAAAATAGTTAATGGAACTCTGTGCATTCGTGATATAATTCAGTCCTAATAAGATTTACAGTCCATTCCATTTGCTCTATCATCACTCATCACAGTCATGTTATGTAAAATTAGTTTTAATTCCAATTAGTGTGTTATTGCGGACTGAAGAAAATTCTCGAAATAAAGGCTGAGAAAGGTTTGTTAGAAAGCGGGATATTCATGAAGCGCACCTTAATTCATAGAGGGTATGTTATACCTTAGCTCGCAAGTATCCTTGTTGAAACATATCTTCCTTCTTGCTAGAAAAAGGCTACGTTTAAGTGATATATGTTGGAAAAGCGTTTGCTCGAAAGATTGGTCTAATGAGACACGTTTGTATCCTGAATGCATTACTACTACATTCAAAACAGGGTTCTTGAAAGAGTATCTTAAGATATAGTCAATTTAATCTGCAAAAGGCAAATAACATATTTCTTGCCAATCACTCAATCAGTGTGCAGGGCATTTGAAACAGAATCCTCTTCTGTTAGCCAGAACAACTTGTGCGCTTTCATGTGAAATAGAATTCACTAGTCGAGTTTGGGTACATTGAAAACTCATATTTTAATACAGTTCGACCGGTAGCTAATTTCATGTAATGTATTTGATTTGGCATTTAGTATACGAGTCAGTTTTATGGCTCATAACCTGTAGTGTCCATGAGCCTCATTCATATAATTAAGCGTAAACAAATTTACTTTGTGATGTGCAGTACACTCTGGATTATCTAGTTTGCGGATTAACCCTGCGCGTGTTCGCCCAATTCAAACTTATTGAGAATACAGTATACATTTTAACAATGTCTGTTTTTCAAACTGCACTGTAAATTGAATACGTTTCAATTTTTATTTTTACATATTTTTGAAGTGTAGTCCCTGTATTTTTCGTATATATTTTTTTGCAGAGTAGTCCCATCGGAGGAAAACTATATTAAGTGCATTTTTGTGACATGTACACGACTACTTACTTTGCCAAGGCATGTTTTGTAATAGCGAAATGTAGGTTTCATAAGGAGGAGGAGACAGGCTTGTTTCAAGGTTGCTGGAAGGTAAGTGCTGTCTGCAATCCATTGACGGAACCGCTTGACTGGTCAACAGCTGCTAAAAGTATTCATTCAGAAAGATGGCTCTTCGGTGAATAGATTATATCGGAAAAAAGAGGATTTGAATGAGGTGACATTATTGCCGCACGCAAAATACGTCTCGAGGTAAGCAAGCAGAGAACTATTACAGAGAGCATTATAATGTGGGTGAGTTATCATAATAAATGTATTATAGCCTACTTTATAAGGAACTGTTTATTTAAAATAAATCATAGAAGGCAATCTTCTTACAATAAACACATGCTTTTGGACTATCCATGCCATTCACCCCGGTCATTGTGCCGGAAAATCGAGAGTACTGTACTTGTGAAATAATGTGAATCCACTGATATTTCCGTCGCAATGAATGGAAAGAATTAACGTATTGCCCTAAAATAAATGTTCGCAAATAAAGGCCGGGTTTCATTTGATGGAGTATGTTTAAGGGATAACCTGTATATATCCTTAGTTGTCGAAAGGCACTTTGATATAATATTTGAAGCATGGTATGAAAGGATTCAAGTGAAGAGGCGTTATGTGCCCGTCAGATGAGGTTATGCGTGGCCTCCCAGATGACCCCATCCTTAAGACACATAGCCGAAGAGGAACGGAATGCATTCCTTGTGGGGCTAGCCCGCACAATACTCGTCATCCCTAAGGATCAGGTCCCCATCATAAGCAAATATCAAAGACACCCAAAGAAATGCGCCCCCAAAACAAAAAACTACGAAATGATAACATCCAGGCTTAAGTAAAATTCGTTGAATGGTTTATATAAAAATTAAAACCCATTCCCTACTGTCGGAGGGTTTGAAATCGGCTAATCCGCTAACTAATAAAAAAACTAAATTGAAGGTAATTAACCCTCTAGATCGGTCCTAATTATATGTGAAAAATCAAAGCAAAGCTCGGGAAGTAGTACGAAAAACAACCCTGATTGAAGATACAGGCTAAGGTAATGATGGTTCTAGGAAGAAATCATCATGTCAATAACTGTCTAATCATGACAACAAAAGCTATGTCATACTGGTACCACCGCCGTATTTAGAGTTAACGTTACCTAATCTAAATAAATCCGGTGTGATAAAAACATCGGCACTAGCCGTCCGTGTTAGCAAAAACTAAATACAATTGTGACTACAGTCATTTGATTACAATCAAAAGAATACAATGATAGCTGTACAATAGAAGCTATAGAGTAAAAGTAGGGTACAATTGGGATTTACACACATAATAAATGTAACACACAATGAATACTATTATTCACCTGCCTACTGCAGAATAGATAACTGTTTGTTACCATCCACCATCTAACGTGTATGAATGGAACAAATAAACGCACTTTCAAAACAGTGTCTCACCAATGAGGTCACTCGGCCCCCAAGTTACAAACTGTTGGGTAGCCAGTGATCCCTGCCAAGTCAGAAAGTGTTATATCCTTCTAAAACCATTCCTTCAGGAATGCAATCTAACTAGCACAATGCATCGGTCAGCTTTAGGTAAACGAGATCAATATTTAATAAGCTGTTAGCAATTATCCAATTAACATGTGTTTTAACATCGTAAGTTTAATCAGAAAAAGCTTTCATGATTTATGGCATAATTATTACTATCGTAGATTTATGAGTTTCTTATTCATGCCGTATGACCATTGACGCAAGGCTTCATGTACTTGAGTCACCAGAACGGCGCTCACAACAAAATAAACGTGTTACATCAAGTCACCCTATCACTACGGGCAATGAATATCTCCGTCAACCATACAAAAGTAACTATGTGTCTTCAATACCACATTAGAGAATCCTCGGCTAGTCTAGCACACAGCGTAGATCTTCCGGCAAGCACAAATAAGGTTACCAAACCCCTCGTGTCAAAACACGGAATAAAATCAATCACATACAATGAGAAAAACAGCCTAATATATACAAAAGTCTGGTGCATCGTAACAAAAACTCTGATTGTATAATATTCGTTGAGAATTATCATCCATTCGCTTACAATAAGTGTGAAAACATTGCACGAGCTTGTGACTAGCTAGTCACACTGTATTAGCAACTGCTATTACTTGACCTAAATACCTTCGAGCGTACAAGATTAGCTCAGTCCGAAAAAATCCCGTATATAATGGGAATTGAATTGTATGTCATTCAGTCGCTGTCTCGCCCCGAGATCACGTAGGTTTTATGGGTAAAATAACACTAGCCTGGCCTTGACGATACCTGTCATTGTGTCTGGCACAGTTGAGCGTCCCTCACTGAAAGTGAGTTAATTGCTGTTAGCAAAGTCTTCATAACATTTCAAAAACACGTAGATTTCACATTATAACTGTCCACATGTGAATCTACTACACTCTTAAATAATATAACAGCATAATGCAGTGTGAGGCGTTGTTGTAGGCGTCCTAAAAATATGTACAATGATGTGTTTGCTTTAGCAAAGCAAAGAATAGTAAAGCGTAGATATTCCTACTGGTTGAATGTCGTTGAAAGAGATCCCACGCCACTGCGGAGATAAATATTGACAATCAAGTGCACTCAGGGATCGGAAATGATTGTAAATGTCATTAAAACACCATAACCTCTGGTGTTAAGTTGCAATGATACGTTAATCGTGTAATTCGGGATTAGAGTGAGTTACAACTACTACACTCATTACACACATCTGAGATCCACTTGAATCTTTCCTTGGTTTTAAAACCATCAAAAATATATTTACAATAATAAAAATTAGATGAGTAAACCTCTCTCAACTTAAACGATACGCCCGTCAGTGGCGTAATGACAAATTACATTAAAGGGGGCTTCAAAATATGACACAAATTTCAGCATGAGCTGATTAATGAAAATTACTGCTCCTTGTCAAAAGTCGGTTTCCATGAGTTGGAATTTATATGATTAGCAATATTGCACCGATGTACGTACACACCTGAGGTGACTAACTCTGAGCTTGTCTGACACAAATTGCGTGGAAGTTCACGACGAAGAAAAACACGAAGGGTGGTGTCTACAAGAAGGAAATCCTACCTAAATGATCGTTATCGAGTTACGGTCGCTAAAATTGATCCACCCCAGACCCATAAACTTACAAGAGAACTGAATCGTGAGTCACGGCGACACATGGTTCACTTCGTCCTTTCAAGGAACAATTTTGGGGGAAAATCCTTTTCTCCGTGGCTTTGGCAAGGTACTCGATTCCTTAGACATGCTTATGGATATTCTCTCGTCTGCTTCCACGTTGTAATATAGTCAGGTGGTTGACTTCTCCATCATATGATAACTTAGGCCATCACGAACATCATGGTCACACAGGAAATGGTCAGCACGTGGCGTTGGTTCAGCATCATGTGGGTGGTTGTAGAATGGTGATAAATGATGTTATTCACTGACTCTGTCGTGATTACACTTGCCAACACTGCTCCTAAACTTGTGCAGACTAATAAAGCAAAAATGACAATATGTCTGCTCACTGAAGCTAATTTTCTAACACAGAGTTTAATCACTGTGAAAATTGCAATCGCCATATTATCAATGTAATCGTTATCACAAAAATATCGGCCTTGGCACGGCACGATTAAGAATTGTAGTAATGGCGTTTCAGTATTATAAATCACTGTAGAACACTGATACTTCCTACACTTGTGAAAATTTGTCGAAAATGTTCCCTGCTAAGTGGCGTAAAATGGACCATGTGCTTGGTCACGAAAAATGTTGGATGTCACTGTTTCTCAAAAACTACCTTTCACTCGTTGTAAATACTGGTAAATCTATACCGCACAAGCACAGTGGTGCTTAAAATATCCTTGATGATTTGTGATTCACGTAGATAATGGACTTGTTGGTCCTTCACCATTACTTAAATCCTTGGTCTTCACGACCGTCAGACTAGCACGTCTTAGCGTGTCAAACGCGCAATAGGGTGTGAGCTTGCTCGGAAACTTCACGTTGCGGCGTCGATGACTTCCTGAGTCGTGCAGCGACTACTTTCATCCTGTTCGCATGTCTGCGAGGATATACCTTTGCCGTTAATGAAATTAAATAATTATTATGCCATTACCAATTGGCAAATGATGCAGAATTACAGGAGATTATATGTTCAAGCTTGCACATTAAATATTGGATCTTTAATCATTTAGAAAAAAATATTTCATCCATCTGAGCAGAGTCAAAAGTGCGCCTGCAGCTGAGACATGCTTCCTGGACCCGTTCTACAACTCTCAGATATACATGTTCATGCTTCTCACAAAAATTACCAACAGCATGAGCGAATACGGGCTCATTTGCCTCCACGTAGTTTCCAATAAAAATGCAGGACAGGCATTTGTATTTAATCAGGCACTCAAATTCAATTCTGGTGATATTTTTCAGGTTGACGGCATTAAAGATCCCAACACGCTCGCCAGTGTTCATCTCCATCAGTGGTCAAAATCTTGATTGTCCTTCGTCGTCCGTCGTCATCTTCTTCCTTCACCTAGCTTACTCTAAGCTTCTTCGAAAATGTCGAGGTAGCCATCTTCGTCTCCTGATTCCCCTCTATAGCGTCGCATCTTCGCTTCTCTAGCTCGGTCCTTCCTCTCGGTGGCCCTGTTGAATTCTCGTTCACACATCACAGGTTCAATGTAGTAGATGTCGGCAGTTACTTCTTTCCTATTATTCCGTGGGATATCGCCTTTTGAGTGGACTTCTGCTCCTTCGGTGCTGAGTTATTTTCTCGCGAAATTTGAGTGCGGCCCCTCTCTTAATGATCATGGAGTTGGCGTATGTACTTTCTGCTCTATTGAGCACGCCACTGCCAATCTCGATCAGTCTTGTAACGAGGGCCACGGTCTCTTCTGTAACCCCCGGAATACCTATAATCTCGCCTTATCGTTGATTGTTGTCCATTCTCATTGTTTCGGTGTTCATTATTGTTGTTACGCCTATCTTTACTGTTGCCTTCAGAACGACGTCGCCAGTACGTTAGGTTAGAAGATTGTTGGTTTCGGTCATAGGGCCACCGGTTCCAAGTCCTCCAGTTCGGGCCCGTATTGTTCTGTTCGTATCTGGTACCAAGATTAGCCAAAGGTGCACTCGTTTGACTGACTTTATCGACGGTTGTCAGATTCACTTGCCTCGTCTCATTCCTAGGCACTCCTCGTGGCCTGTGAATAACGAATTGCTCGGTGTGGTGTATTCTTGGAATACACGGTACGAGAGAATATAAAGTTTAATGCTCTTTGCTTGTTCATTCCTTCCTCTTTATCAAGCACCAACAGTGATCTTCTATTTTCTCTTTGATGGTCATGTCTCTTATGTCATTGTGAGTCTGTTCTAGATATATATCTTCCATGACCCACCTAGCTTCATCTAGCAGTGAATCTCTGAAACTCCTCAATTCTTCCTGGTGCAAGAGGACTTCCTTATCCATCTGGCCACCAGATCTCGTTGCCATCGCCAGCTATTATCTCCGTGATCAAGAGAACTTCGTCTACTTTTTCACCCACCAGGCTGTGCTAGTATCGCCTGCTATCAACTCTTTGAAGACCATTTCCTCAAGAGAATTTAAGTTTACAATATTGGTCATGCTTATATGTTCTCCTTTTGTCTCCTACCGCCACTCTTTTCCCTTCCTTGGACCCTCCGCGCTTCGCTGAGTGGGTCTCACTTGTAAGTCGGCAGATGACTCGGTCAGTCAAGGCTCAACTAGAGCCAGTCTCCTCAAACCAAGAGGTACTCTTTACATTCTACGCCATGTTGGCACATTAGGTATCCGTCAAAGGGAACTTCACCTTCGACATGCAACCAAGATAAGTACAGACTTAAGGTTTTAACCTCATCTTCATGAGTTTTATTATCCACATGCTTTAATTGATCATTTTATAGACAGCGTGAGATTACTTATTTGGGGCGGTAATCATTCTTCGCGGGATTTGCTATGTTGAGCTTTTGTCTGTCTAAGCCAACCTTACTAGAAAGTAGCTTTTCTTAAGCTATTTAAATGAGAGATCTTCTCACAACGTGGGATATTATCTAATACCCGCTGTCCATAAAATATTAAGCTCGTTCCACCGCTGGATTAACTTTGGCCCCATTTTTCTATTAGGACTGTTCTGGAACCTTCCAGATTCTGTACTCTATCTACAAGTCTTGCCGTCATGTATTTTTCACTCACTTGTGGGAATACTATTTAAAATGAGGAATCTTCCTTATAAATTACTGCAATAGCTAAATTTTCTTCCACCGTTGGAATGTTCTATGGCGCATTTAATTGTAATTCACAACTTTCTCAAGAAATAGACTCTCGCCTACCTAGTGCAAACAGTTATCTTTCATCACTGCAATAACTTTCTTTTCCATAAACTTTCGTGTTACTACAGTGAACTTTTCATCTATTCAACAGACTATAGTGAAAACTAGTGCTTGTTCAACTTTTCTACCGCGTCGCGATCGTCTGTTTACATTAAATAAGGCCATGAACATTTATCCTAAATCCCAATTGATCTTTCCTAAACCTTCTACTAACAAACCATATTAATAAAATTGTAACTCTAGATCATTTTCTATAAGGTGTCACTCTAACGAAGTGCCCTTCCATCTTGCTTGTTTATCATTAATTAATTTCTGCATAACTACGTGTTTTACACACGGTTTAAGCTTACATTGTTTCTACCTTATAATCAGGGAAAACAATTCTTTCAACTCATGAGTGAGTTATTTCTAGGTCTCACGAAAGGCAAACTGCCCCATTTGGCTCGTGATTCCTACTTAAACATAGGAGGTCGAGAACCTTCCTTTTGACTTTCTCTTCAGGTTTCACAGTAAGTGACCTGCCCTTATTTGTATAATAACCAACAGTAATTCTGTATAAATACAAGAATTTATAGGAACTTCTCCTTCATTCTACCCGCTTTCTTTTTTTGTTATTTTCGAAGTTGTAACTTTTTCTAAAATAGTTACGTGGAAATTTCTTAAAGTACACTCCTTGTACTCAATTTAATGTTTAAACTTTAATCACTATATTTGTCTTTTTTTTTAATCTTACAAAGATTTTAGTAAATATATAAGGTTTGAAAGATAAAGAATTGTTAATTGCATGGAGCAATTTTTAAATGTTAGGAGGTCTGCGACCCCAAATTGTTACTAAAAATTGAAACTATATACTTGTCAAATTTATTAGACTTTTTTGCATTGTTAAATAAATTTAAACTTTCCTTTTCGACTCATCATTTCTCTAATACAACGGTTAGGCAAGATCCTGGCTTTCCTAACTCTTCCTAGGTTCATGCCCTCGTTAATACGCAATAAATCTGTTACTATTTGTCTTGTCAGACCATCACCCTTCCCCATAGTAGGCATATGCATGCTTGAGAGGGAATATACTAAAGCCACTCTCTTGCAAACCGCCCAAGTCCTAGCTGCGTTTCCCGTCAGCTTAGACCAAGTCCTTACCCACTTTAGGTATCAGAGAACGGATTTGCAGTGGCAACCGCCTCTAAGTGCATTTAAAGTTAAATTCATAACTTTTGTGGGACTCTCCTCCTATTTTTCTATCCTTTTTCTCCAGTCCGAAACCTACCTCCTTTTCTTAATAATCTTCCCTTGGTGGTTAGGTTATTCCTCAGCCAATAATCTACCCACGGTGCTCGAGTCCAGTCTGCGAAGGATTTGGTCGTATTGGATAAACGACACTGCGTCCACGGCTATTGGGACGCGGCGGACGTCGGCGGGATACCGGCGAATGATTGTTTGAATCAACTCCGCCTCTGCCGGTGGAGTTTGAAGACATCTGGGTATTGCCAATTGCGGCGCAAAATAATTCGCATAGCGAGTCGGTTCAGTGGAACTGTAGCGTATTTTATACATCTCAGGCCTGATAGTTTGCTGGATGTCACTGGACCAATGAGTTCGTAATAACGCTTCTCTGAAGTCCTGGTATCCACTGAAGGAATACCTGAACGTGCGGAACCAGGTGCTAGCTTGTCCATCTAGCAGGACGTTCAATGACCCTTAGTTCGCGTTCTGGTGTCACCATTGTGTCTCTCAAATAATATTCCGCGTTGTATAAATACTCCACTGGAGTTATGCCACTTCTCTTGCCAGAAAAGTGAGCAGGTTGCTCCTTTCTTGATCTGATGTATCGTAACGTTTTGGATATGTGGCGTTCGCATCGGCGAAAACACAGGTGCGTGATGACTGAGTTGACTAGTTTGCACTCAAGGTTTTGGGATTCAGTGACCCATAGTCATAGTCACATTCGGCGACGCAGATAATGATTGTGTACCCATTGTCTGTCCATTGCGATACAAATGGATTTGTTCCCACGGTGGAAGTATGCGGTGAGTTGTTCTGCCACTGATTTAACGTACTGGGCTGCGTACGGTTGTGGCCTAAACAGCCGAAATCATATGTGAGCTAGTCTAAGTTACAGGTACATAAGTTGGTGTAGTGGAGAATGAGATCAATTTCGGTTGCGTCTAGAGCCTCTCTAGCAACATTTGCTCGAGCTGTGAGATGTCCGGAGTGTTCAGTGGATCACCTGACACACTCAAAGTATTCAACTGCAGCTCCAATCGTTCTATCTTCCCGCGGAGACAATCATCCTCCTCTTGGACTATCTTCCTGAAACATTCCCTAGAAGATTCCAGCCTCTCCTCGATTGCAACCTCTTTGATTCCCTTACTTAGGTAATCCATTTCAGATTTCTGTTCAGCCTTATGATCTGTCATATCTTTCTTGTTGTTGGTGTTGTTGAACTCGACGGTAAGCTCCATTTGGTCCGCATGCATCTGGTGCGTAAGATCTTCTACATTTGCTGTTAACTCAGCTATTACCTGGGTGCTATTTGTCAATTCATCTTGGAATCTGACTATGTCTTTGGATATGGTTTTCAAGTTGTTGTGCACTGCGACTGCAACTCCCCTCGTGAGCCTCATACTGGTGCTTACATGTCCTACTTCACGTCTGACGCCTTCGTTGAAAGTTTGATTCTCTTCAATCCTTCCCACGACGGCCGCGACTCTTAATTCCAGTTGCACCCTATAACGTTCGCTATCGTCAGCGGAAACTTCTTTTTACCCTCATCGATCTTCTCGTTTATGCCTTCGATACTTTCATCAATCGCATCAAGTCGAGTCTCTAATTCAGTTCTGCATGTGGTTATGTCGGCGTGAACACTACCAAAACCCCTAATAAATTAGTGTTAGTTTCTGCACGAGTTGTCTTATTGTCCTCCCTAAGCTTGGTTAGTAATTGTGTTAATGACCAAAGAGGCATTATCAGCGTCTATTTCACCCCTTACATTATTTATACTCTCATTCAGAACAGCAACATTAGCGGTGAGATCACTCCTTACATTTGTGAGTTCACCCCTGACCTCCCTTAGGTCACCTCTTAACGTTGCAACATTAGTAGTCAAATCACCTCCTACATTGGTGAGATCATCTCTTACGTTGGCTAACGTTTCATTTAGATTAGCGACATTATCGTTTAAATCACAAAGTGGTGGTGTTACGGTTTGAAGTGTTGTTTACATCGGTGACATCCCCTTGGACCCAGACCAAGTCACGTCTTAAAGTATCAGATGTTACTTTCAAATCGCCCCTAAGGACGGAAATACTTGCTTCCATATTGGAGTTCCTTTGGGCCATCATTTGGTCCATTAACGCTCTGAACATCTCCTCATCCACAATTCACAAAAAGCAATTATGAGAAAGAAGGAGACTTCTAAACCTAACTATCATTACAAAAAGGAAATGGCCAGGGTGGAAAGTCTGCCTTTCTAAATAAACATCCACGAATACACTTGGATTCGACGACAAGAAATTCTACATTTACTTTTCAATAACACCAGCAAGCAAAAGACAAGTTACATTTACTTAGGACTGAATACAAACAAAGTCAAAGGTCTAAACTGAATTTTAATATAATTGTATTTCACCCCATTGTCTAATATCTGAAAGAATGCCATGTGACTTATTGCACGGCAGTACGACCTCAAGTTCATCACAGTTCAGTCGATTTGCCAATAATTAATCACAAATGAACCTCTTTGAAAACCTCATGGAGCTAATGGCCTCCATGTCCGAAATCGGCCACTTGGTTGGGCGCCATAATGAGTATTAATGTTATGTGCCCGTTAGAGGAGGTTATCTGGTCCCGACCAACCGTGTGTGGCCTCCCAGATGAACCCATCCTTAAGACACATTGCCGAAGAGGATCGGAATTCATTCGTTGTGGGGCTAGCCGGCACAAGACTCGTCACCCCTCAGGATTAGGTCCCCATCATAAGCAAATATCAAAGACACCCAAAGATATGCACCCCAAAACACAAAAATCGACATGATAACATCAAGGCTTAAGTAAAATTCGTTGAATCGTTGATTTAAAAATTCAAACCCCTATCCTACTATCGGAGGGTTTGAAATCGGCTAATCCGAAAACTAATAAATGATTAAAAATCAACCCCTAAATTGAAGGAAATGAACCCTCTCGATCAGTTCTAATTACATGTGAAAATGTTAAGCAAAGCTTGGGAATTGATACGAAGAAAACCCTGATAGAAGATACAGGCAAAGGTATTGATGGTTCTAGGAAGAAAACATCGTGTCATAAACTGTCTGATCATGACAACAAAAGCTAAGTCATACTGGTACCACCCCCTTATTTACAGTTAACGTTGGCATTCACTTGTTGAGGGGGATCATACTGTATTTTATGGGCATGGGTGTCCAATAAAATGGATTTATATTTACCAAGGTCCTCTGGCGTATAATCTTGGGAAGAGGGAGTCCGAGAGAATGGAAACTTTAACAGTCCTGGTGTTAATTTATAGTTGATCTTTTTAATGACAGCTTTAGTACGAGCAAATTTAATCGATGAATCACCAATTTTAAAATTATCATCCTCATAGCGAACACCATACGTGGTATCTGTGTTTCCAATAAATAGATCAATGAGATACGGTTGCAGTGTTGATCCATAATATTTGATTAAAATGTTTTTCAGTTGAGCTTTATGTTGAGGGGTGGCCAAGAGTTGTGAAAACGGAGACGATCTGGAAGGGCAAGGTGTTTCGACCATGAACAAGAAATGCAAGAATGGCATTTTTATATGCTCATCTATTCTAATCAGTTCTGGTGATATATCTTAAGGTTTGCGGCGTTGAAAGTTCCTATACGCTCGCCGGTGTTCAAATCTCCAATGACATAACTACCATTATTCTGTGCTTCGAGTACTTGATTCCTGCCATAATAAAGTGAGACATATTTTCCATATATGCGGTCAATTGGATTAGAAATCCTTGGTCTTCTAATTAACACAAGATCTTCTTCGATGAGTGGTTGTCTAAACCACTTGTGTCTCACCTTTCGCATTGAAGGAATTTGCACTGTTCTTTTTTACCTTCAAGTTAACTGTTCTAAGGTTTTGCGACACGAGACGATGACTCTCGAAATGTTCATCTTCGGTCTCGGATGCAATAATACTATCGTCCACAGAGCATACTATTTTTTCTTGATCTCAGGAGTTAAGTTTGCATCCATGGCTCGTATTAGTGCAACCCCTGCGTTCCTTAGACCAAATGGTAACCTACAGAAAACGTAGGTAGTCTATCCAAAAAGAAAACCAGTATACCTTTGAGTATGTTCCGACAGCTTTATGTGGTAATAAGATTGAACTAGGTCAAGCGATGTTAGGTACTTTTTCCCTTTTAAATTTACGTAAGATATCTCGTATCTTGGGCGGTCGGTCATGTTGCGGACTCAAGCGTTCATTCAGAGCTCGCTCGTCCTAACACATTCGTAGGCTTCCGTCTGATTTTACTACAGTGGTTAACGGGTTGACGTAGGATGTAGGTGTCTTTTTGATGAGACCTGCCACGTCCATCTCTTGCAAATTGTATGCAGCTTCTTCCAGATGATTGTCTGCTATTAGATATACTTTCCTCTGGAAAGGTGACTCGTCTAACACGACTAAGTCACACTCAAAGTTCTTTATTTCACCTGGCGTCGTATCGAAGATATCTCCATATTCGTTCAGTAGCTCTTCTAACCTTCCGTTTACTAGTCCATGGTGTTCCTTATTATCCACGCACTCTTCGTGGGTGCTTTCCGTGATCAAAGTATTCAACATTTCTAGGACATTAACATCTGCACCTAAGTCGGCGTCGTCTTCTACGAGATCCATAGGAATAGCGTAATATGGCTTGAATCGAATGGTATTGTTCCCCATGTCAATAACTCCATCATGCTTTCTCATGAAATCCGTCCCTAGTATGGCTTGTTATTTAAGGTCCTTCGAAACAAGAAATTGGTGTAAGTAAAAGTGATCTGCTATCTCAACAGTACATAGTACTTGCACTTTGCTTTTGACAGTGCGGTCAGGTATGATGCCTCTGACCTTGACGGTAGAAACTGGAAGTTCCGTCAATTTAGAGTGAGCATTCAATATTGCATGGAAATCTGCTGATAGGGCACTAATCATAGCGCCAGTGTCAAAAAGGTAACGGGGTATGCGTTAATTGTTTACGATATTAGTGGCAGTCTCGTAATCTCAACGTGGTTTGTCGTACGTCGTTCGTTAAGTAAATGTTCTTGGAGTGGCTCCCAGAGTAAGATAACAACAGTCACTCCAGTGTCAATGTCCTCAGATTTCAGTGAGATTTTGGCGTCTTTTCCCCCTTTTTGCTGAGAAGTCCCTGGCTGATTTTGGTCCGGGGGATCTTCTTCAGACACCTCCTGTAATTCCCGCGGCGTTTGTGCTCGGTCCCTCTCTTCTGGTCGACCTTGTAATTGCGGGATATACTCTGTACATTCCTAGGCTCTTCTTCGCCAATCTCGGTCGACCAGGTACCTGGGGTCCCGGTCTCTTCTGTAACCCTTGCCAATAAGTTTGATCATTCGATTGCCTGCTTTGTTCGTATGGCCGCCGGTTCCATTGTCTCCGGTCCGGTCCTGTATTGTTTCGTTGGTATCGGGCTGCTATAGTTGACGAAGGCTCAATCGTCTGGCAGACCTTATCTACAATTGTCAAATTTACGTGTCTAGTATCATTACGTGGCTCTCCTCGTGGTCGATGTATCACGAACTGTTCGATGCTCGAATCAAATCTTCTGAGTATCTGATCACATTGTTCAAATGACGTTGCGCTCGTACAATAAGAACACGTTGAGCGTCTGCTGGATACTGACGGATAATTGTTTGTATTAGTTCTGTTTCAGATAGTGGAGTTTGTAGACATCTCAGCCTGGCGAGCTGCGTGCACGATAATTAGCATAGCGAGTAGGCTGTGTAGAACTATAGTGCTTTGTATACATTTTGACCCCGATGCCCTGTTGTATATCGCTGGACCAGTATGTCCTTAAAAATAATAATATCGAATGGCCTCGAGGGCCAGGTGCAAGCTTTGTAATTTAACACCCAGAGGGTAGCATGCATGTCGAATTTCGTTGTTCCTTGAATCACTATGAAAGTCAAGGAGGTTACATATCTAAGCTCCTTGTACACTATAGCGCTTTCTAGTAGAGAAATTAGGAGCTTTGTGTTGGCGGAAACTCCCGAGATTAATTTTGCCATAATGAACAAGACCTACTGAATTCAAATTGGTTCTTTGTCATGCCAACATCGTATGACATGCGTGTCATATTTTTGCCGCCTTTCAAAAATCACTTACCACGGCCAGAAGCGAACCTGCAATCTTGGGGTTATTAGACCGACACGTTATCCACTCACCCACCGTGGCAACCTTATGTCCAAAAAAGTGCGTCTCTGAAATCCTGTACCCGGTAAACGAGTACCTGAATGCGCGGAACCACGTGCTAGCTTGGCCATCAAGCAGTCTCTCAATAACCCTGAGCTCTCGTTCAATTGTGACCATCGTATCTCGAAGATAACTTTCGACATTGTTGAGAAACTCGACTGGGGATAATCCTCCACCAGTCCCCGAAAAATGAGCGGGTTGCTCTTCTCTAGACCGAATTATCATCACATTCTGGTTACTCTGTGAACATATAGGTGTAAAAATTGGTGCTCCATAATTTAGTCGGCTTGGTTGCTCCATAGGTGTTGGATTACAAGCTCCAATTGTTGAAGTTACGTTCGGAATCGTTGATTAGTAATGTTTTCCGGTTGATTGCTCTGTAGATGCAATGTGAACATTTCCAGATGTTGAGGTATCATGTGGATGAGTTGACCAATAGTGTGACATACAAGGTTGTTCCATGGCTTTAGTAGCACACGCCTCAGTAGTTGAAATAACATTTGGACTTATTGATGAAGTACGGTAGTTGGCGTGAAAACTGGTGTCATCATCATAGATGTTGACTTCAGCAGGGCCTCAGGCCCCTCCAATAACCGTTGTTCCAACTGTTGGATGTATGGAATGGCTAATAGGTTGATCTGAGTGCTTAAACCGTTCGTCTGTATTTCCAATCGCTCGATTTTCCCTCGGAGGCATTCATCAACCTCCTTGACGGTCTTCTTAACGTTACTCGAAAATTCCAATCTTCCGTCAATGGCAACTTCTTCAATTCGCTTTCTGAGAGAGTCTACCTCACCTCTAATGTAGCTCATATTAGTTCCAACATTAGCCTTTTGCTCATTCATATCTTCCTTAATGAAATTATTGTCGACTGCAAGTTCCTTGTTCTTGTATGTCTTTCATGGATAGTGTTAGTTCGGTAACCACTCTAGTACTGTCCGTTAATTAATCCCTGAATCTAATCATATCATAGGATATCATTTCGATGTTACTATGTACAGCAACAGCTACACCTTTCATTATTCGTAATCCTGTATTTATGATTGTTACTTCCCTTCGAACTCCGTCTACGAAAATGTCAGCCTCTTTGAGTTTCACCTCGACGGTTGACACTCTCATGTCTACTTGAGGTTTTACATTTTCTATGGTCAATTGCTGTTCATTTTTCCCTTCCTCAATGCGGTCATTAATACCCTCCATATTCACATCGATTCTGTCTAATCTAGCTTGCACATCACTTCTG
This sequence comes from Meconema thalassinum, assembly GCA_946902985.2. Lineage (NCBI taxonomy): Eukaryota > Metazoa > Arthropoda > Insecta > Orthoptera > Tettigoniidae > Meconema > Meconema thalassinum. The sequence continues at coordinate 244,705,218 of OX336397.1, forward strand.
CTGGTGGTTAAATCGGTAGATAAAGCTTGCAATCGTTCGTTTGGATCCTTCTGATGTTTAATTATATCTGCTAGGACAGCAGCTAAACCCCCTAGTAAATTATTGTTAGCTACCGCACGGTCTGTTTCGATATCATTGCTATGTCCGGTAATGTATTGGTATTTGCAAACAGAGTAGCGATAGTGGCATCTCAAAGTAATAGTATTATTATTAAGAGTTGCATTCTATGTGGCAACGTTTTCAGTCATGTCACCTCTATCTCGATTTAATGTATTGGTGTTATCATTTATAATACCTGTTAAATTGCCTCGGATTAAATCCAAGTCACCGCTCAACATCTTCAGTTACCCCTGCGATAGGACCCCTCCTGCCCCTCAACTCTCGTACATAAAGTAAACAGCAGCATCCGGTTTTTACCTAACTTCTTAATCGAGACGCTGAAGGATTGTGTTCACTGTTAAGAAGTAACAGCCGCAAGTGGATTTTATTAATTTTTCTCCATGAACAAGCGCCTTTTTCCTGCTGTACAAGAACTAACACGCTCATCCGGAAGAACTATAAATCCCAAACCTCCGACATACAGTATAGAATTGTCTGTACAATATATATTTGACTGCACGAACGATATTTCATTGAAGAGTAAAAAACGAACTCAGTTCCTATTATTTTAGGATAACTTGCAAATTAATGAAAATTAATAAAAATGATTAAGTTAACTTTTCAGTAGATAAATCTCATGAACGCAAACTTATTTTTTCCCTTGATCATATAACATAGCGCAATTAAGTGCTCTTCAGTGGGTCACCAGAATTGTACCGTAATTAACAAGGGTGTTATTCCCTAAAACAAATTACATGAGGCTAAAATATTCCCCTGGGTGACAAGCTCCGATCATCATCACACGCATTACATTTAGGCTTTTATATCCATATCTAAGGATACAGAGCATTATTGCAGGCTTATATTATTTGAAATTGTGCCATTTGATATTTGATAGTATAATGGTAGTGGGTATATTACTCGTATTAATATTATAAATTAATTACAGAAACAACCACAATTCTGAGAACACTCTAACAAGAAATAGATTCGTAGCCACATTCAGTGAAAATAGTAATATAATAAACAAGTCAACTCATTGGTGTATAGCTTGCGGAGTGAACTTTTTCTAACAAAGGAAATTTGAAGAGACGCATGTTGGTTCATAATGGTCAAAAACCATATCCCTGTGGTACCTGCGGAGTAAGATTTACTGAGAAGGCTAGTTAGAAGAGAAACTTGGTAATCCATAGTTGTCTTAAACCTCATTCGTGTGGTACATGCGAAGGAAAATTTACCGAGAAGCAAAGTTTGAAAGAACACATGTTGATCTATAGTGATCTAAAGCCGTATTCCTGTGATACATGTGGAGCAAATTGTCGTACGAAGGGTAATTTGAAGAAACATAGGTTCGTTCACAGTACACGAAGACCACATTCCTGTGGTACATGTGGAGCAACATTTACTGAGAAGTGCAATTTGAATAAACACTCGTTGATCCATAGTGGTCTAAAACAACATTCCTGTGCTACATGTGAAGCAAAATTTTAAGATCAGAGAAGTTTGAAGAAACACATCTTGATCCTTAGTGGTCAATGGCCATATTCCTGTGGTATATGCGGAGCAAGATTTACACAGAAGGGCAATATGAAGATTCACATGGTGATCCATAGTAGTCAAATGCTATATTCCTGTGGTGCATGTGAAGCAAAGTTTACCGAGATGAGCAGATTGAAGAAACACTGTTTGATGCATATTGGTCTATTGCCACATTCCTGTGGAACATGCGAAGCAAAATTTTCAAACAGAAGCAGGTTGAGTCAACACTTGTTGATCCATAGTGGTCTGAGGACATATTGCTGTGATACATGTCGAGCCAATTTTCGCTCAAAGGGTAATTTGAAGCAACACACGTTCATCCATAGGGGTCTAATGCCATATTCGTGTGGTACATGCAGAGCTATATTTACTCAAAAGGGCAAATTGAAGAATCACATGGTGAAACATAATCGCCTCAAACCCCATTCCTGTGCTACACGCGCCGCATAATTCAACAAAAAGAGCACTTTAAGAAGAACAGTTTGATCCATACAGGTCTATTGACACACTCCTGTGGTACGTGCCAAACACAATTTTGTGGGAGAAAAAGTTTGAAGGGACACATGTTGATCCATAGTGTCTAAAACCTCATTCCTGTGGTACTTGCGAATGAAAATTAACGGAGTATAGCTGTTTAAATAGTCATATGATGTTCCATTGTCGCCTACAGGTATACTCCTGTGATACATGTGGAGCAATTTTTAGTCGGAACGGTAATTTGAAGTCGCACAATTTGATTTATAGTGGTTTAAAACCTCATTCATGTGGAAGATGCGAAGCAAAATGTACTGCGAAGATCAGTTTGAAGAAACACACGTTGATCCATAGGTGTTATGAACCTAATCCCTGTGGTACATGCGAAGGAGGTTGTTGGAGATGGGCATTATCAAAAGACATTCAGATCCATAGTGGTCTAATGCCATATTCATGTGATGCTTGCGGTGCAATTTTTGATCGGAAATATAATTTGTAGAAACCCATATTTATCCATAGTAGTCTAGAGCCATTTTACTGTGATACATGTGGAGGAAATTTTAGTCAAAAAGGTAATTTGGAGACACACGTGTTGATCCATAGTGATCGTAAACCTCATTCCTGTGGTACATGCGCAACAAAATTACCAAGAAAAGCAGTTTGAAGTCAGCTTAAAGAGTCACATATTAATCCACTGTGGTCTCTAGCCGTATAACTGTGGCATATATGGAGCAGCCGTTAATCAGATCAACTGAAGACACATTTTAATCCACATTAGTCTAAATACACATTCATGTATGGACTATTGAGTGACTGCTTTCCAGCTATTTGGGCTCCTGATATAGGGGTGACGAGTGGTCCGTGCATCGGGTCCCCTTGGTCGTATATCTCGGTTTTTGACCCCGAGGCGCTGCCTCACCGTCAGACAGCTACTCAATTGTACTCACAAGGCTGAGGGTACCCCATTCCGGCCCTCACGTCTGTTTCTAAAATCCCGGACGTAGGTGAGAATCGAACCAAGGGCCTCTGGGTTAGAGGCAGGCGCTCTACTCCTGCTTCAATGGGCCGGCATATGCAGTATATAAAGAGCCATTCATTTACCGAATGGTTTTTTGAAGCGACACCCTATAAGTACTACATATGGAATGAATTTTGGAAAGGATTTTTTGATAAACAAATGCTGAATATTGTTTCTACACAGGAGAGATTTAAGCCACGCAAGAAGATTCATCGTGGCTATTAAATGCACACATGTCCCTTATGCGCAGTAAACTTGCTGATAATTGATCTTCATACACATAACAAGTGGTTCAGTGAACAACTAAAGCCTATTTGCATATATCCTACTCATATTAATTGCCACTATCAAGATACAAAATTTCAGTTTGATTGCTGTAATACATTCGTAGATATTGAGAACTGACTAATAATTTCGGATGGTCACCATGTTGGATTTTTAAATCAGTAGGTCTTGGAGTTGTGTACTGTTACATGAAGATTGTTGTGTACGTGTAGTATTCAAACTTCAATCACATGATTAGGACACAAGAAGTAAAAACCAGATTTTAAAATTTCACACAGCTGCCATCTTGTTCTTATGGAAACAATTGAAATAAATTGAAATAAATAAAATGCCAGTAGATTAACATATGTGTACGGATTTTCTGTACCAAGTTTCACTGCACTCGGATGCTTAAATTTCGCGTAACGTCCATGGAATATTTATACTTTGCTTCACCGCCAAGTTGGATTCGTGATCACCAGTTTATTGAATGTCCTATAGGTGAACCTATGTTAATTGCCCCTATGAATAAAAATCATTTTGATTGCTGTAATAGATTCCTAGATATTGAGAGCCGTGTAAATATTTCGGATGGTTGCCATGTTGGATTGTTATATGTATAGGCCATAGAGTCATGTACCATTAAATGAAAATTATTACGTAGGTTCATTATTCAAATTTACACTTCGTTCGCATGATTACGATACAAGAAATGAAAACTTAATTTTAATATTTGCACAGCCAATATCTTGAGATTATATGAACAATTGAATTAAATTAGATACCAGTTCATTTATAAACATTGCTGTACCAAGTTTCGTTGCGTTTGGATCATTAAATCGCGAGAAAGGTCTATTTACATATTTCAAATTCGCTTGGCCGCCATTTTCGTTTAGTAGTTGACCGGTTTTTGAAAGTCTCATAGAAGAACATCCAGTATAGTCTTTTATCTCTATACAAAATTCCACGGTGATACCGGTAATAGTTTCAGAGTTATAGAATTCCGGTGAAATATTTCGCACAGACGCCATCTTGAGGTTATGAGAACAATTGAACGACGTTAGATGTCGGTGCATCACAATGTGTATAAACATATACTGTACCAAATTTAATTGCGTTTGGTAGGTTGCATCGCGAGAAACGTCTATTTAAAAGTGGCAACTTTGCTTAGCCGCCATGTTGGTTTTGTAGTGCCAGGCTTTCAAAAGTCACATAGGTGAACTTGTGGTAGTTCCCTTTATCATCTTGCAAAATTCTAGGGTGATATCGGTAATAGTTTCGTCGATATTCAATGCTGGTGAAATATTTCGCACCGCCGCCATGATGGATTGGTGAAACATAACAAAATTTGAAAGGCAAGGTCGGGATAGTCTGGTATAGTGCTATCAACTTACCGAGTTTCATTGAATTCGCTCCAACCATTTAGATTTTATTAGGGAGCGACACACACCAATCACACACTGACAGACACACGGGCAAAAGGAGATCTCTTAAGCCTATTTTCTCATCAATGAAAATAGGCTAAAAGTAAGGTTTGCATATTGCTGGCCAAGAGTCGTAGTGGTCGCAAACCCATTGCATGCGTGTATATTGGATATATTTACTCTCCTGTGTCAATGGTGATCGATCTGAGCGAGTGTGGAGATGACCCGGTGAATTCCCGAGACTGAAACCACAGGGTGGAGGTGGGGCAATGTCTTGCGGTGGTATCATTTGTGGTCGCCGAACCCCTCTTGTGTACACACCAGGGCGTATGACAAGCACACGTCACAGGGATACTATTCGGCCACTTGTAGTGAAAGGTTTTGCTGACTATATCAGCTCAAATGTCACTTCCGTTGACGGTAGCGCTCGCCCGCACATTGTAAATACGTTTCTTCAGGAGAATGGTATTCACAGATCTGAATTGTGTAGAGCAGGGGCGGACATTGCTAGAGAAATAAGTCCGTCCCCCCTGTGCTTCATGGCAGTATGAAAAGTTTCTTTGAACTGCATAATTCGTATTTTTCTTGCGCCGAACTGAATTAGTATGTGCCCAGCTACATTTACACAAAAACTGTCTTTCAAAAGTCGCATGTAACTTCATAGTCTGCAGAACACATATTTAAGTATCACGCGCAAGGGCTGTTTGAAGACACATGTAACTCATACTGGTCAAAGGCCATATTTATATAGTAAGTAGCAAAATTTACTGAGTAAGGCGCTTGAAAAAAAAGCACATGCTAATTGATATTGGTAAGAGCAATATTTCTTAAGTACTTCCAGTCAAAAGTACAAAGAGAGATTTTGAGTCATTTTAATTGATAGGCGCTGGAAGTCCCCTTTATGCAGAGCATGCGATCAATGAATTGTACCCAAGTGACACGTTTGAGTTCACAGTTTATAGAAACAATATCTCTGTTGTACATGTGGAGCTTAAAACAGAACCATAATCAAGTAGTTCATTTGAGCAAAGCTTGTTGGAAAATTTCAAAGACGAATAATTTCTTATTGCAGACTCAAGCAAAATCACTTATATAAGGCGAGAAAGGCTTGTTATAAAGCGGGATATTACTGAAGCACATGGTAATTCAAAGAGGGTATGTAAAACCATTGATTGATTCATTCATAATGGATGAGGCTATATTTAAGTTATATGTGATAGAAAAGAACTTGCTTGTAAGATTTGCCTGATGAGATTCTTTCTTATCCTTAATGTTTAACTACTACATTCAAGAAAGAGTTCTCTTAATTATTTGTAAAAATATAACCTATTTCATCCCCAGCAGCCAAATGCCGTGTTTCTTGTGAATCATTTAATCAGTAGGATAGGCAAGAATAATCTCACCTGTTGGCCAGAACGTCTCACTAGCTTTATTGCAGTGCAGAACTCACTAAAAGTGGTTGGTAAATTGAAGACTCATATTTGAATATATTTTGGCTGGTAGTCTAATTCATGTAATAGATTTGACTCAGAATAGGAGTAAGTTTTAAGATTCATACCCAATAGAGTCTTATACAATTTAGGAATAAGCAAATTTTACATGGTATTATAGTTGTGAGAAAATGTAAATACAGTAATTAACTGATATTTCTACCGTACTGAAGGGAGACAATTAAACCCACCAACCTGGGCCCAATGTTTGGGAGGCCAGGCTCTGCCTGTCACAAGTCAGGACAAAGGGCGAGTTCTAGAGGAGTAACACCTCTTTAAAAAACCTGGGGCCAGCTGACCCGGCTGGTAGTACCTTGTAAGGGTCCCTTGCCAGGCTTACGGTGAAGTCCTCAACGGTATCTACAGTGGAGAGGATAATCTTCGGCACAGTGTAGATGGCGGATGTGGCAGTCCAGTGCTCGGGATTAATTGAGTAAAGGGTACCGACCTCACTTTGAGGGTAGGTATCAGTTGTAGCGTCTGACCCAGAGCGGGTGGCTACGAACGGCGTCTGTACTCCATGTTAGGGGCGGCCGGATTATATGCTGGCAGTAGCTCTAAAATGCTTGGTGACAGGCTTTGTGACAAGCCGACCGTAAAACTCAACGTCACGTCCTTATGGAAATGTTGTCTCATAGATTCGGAACTAAGGTTATGGCGTCCCCTGAAAGCGACGCATGTTGGCAAGGCCCGGTCAACATGAAAAGTGTGCAAGGGTTACCGTCGCATGGGCGGCGACGGCTAAACAAGCAACTTTCTATCTCGCATCGTTGAACGTCGGGACTATGTCTGGTCGCCACAGCGAACTAGCTAAAGCACTTGAGAAGAGGCACATTGACACCTGTGCAGTGCAAGAAACAAGATGGAGCGGACAAAAGTCTTATGACATTGGCTGTGATTACAAACTGATATTCAACGGCTCCCGCGGAACAACCAGTGGTGTCGGCATCATCACATCAACCAAGTTTGATGGTTCTGTCTCTGAGGTGCAACGATATGACGATCGTCTTATGAAGATTGTGTACGTTGCAGATGGAAGAAAAATTCACTTCTTCAGTGCCTATGCTCCACAAACCGGCCTGAGCGCAGAAACTAAAGATGCCTTATGGGCTCTGATTGATGAGAAGACTTCTGAAGTGCCACTTGATGACTACCTCATCGTTGCTGGCAATCTGAATGGTCATGTTGGACAAAGGATAGAAGGCCACGCAGCCCATGGTGGACATGGATATGGAGAGAAAAATGATGATGGCCAACGAATCCTTGACTTCGCAGAAACCCACGATTTGGTAATTATGAACACTTGGTTCAAGAAACGTGATACCCACCTAATCACATTCTACAGTGCCTCAAATGCACCCTAGATTGACTATGTCCTTGTCAGACGGCGGAATCTTCAAGATGTGTTAGATACGAAAGTTATTCCTTATGAAACTGTTGCCACACAACATCGACCAGTAATCTGTAAACTGCGGATAAATCCTCCAAGAAGCGGATACTTAGTCAGAAATGGACCAAAAAGAATCAAGTGGTGGCGATTCAAGGAGAACGAGGCCAATGTTCTTGCAAAAATCACAGTACCTCCAGTCGCCACAGTTGAAAAGAGCTGGACTCGATTGAAAGATGCTACTCATGAAGCTGCACGTACAGTGCTCGGATCAACGAAACCAGGTCGACAAAGGATAGATAAATCCGCGTGGCTTTGGAATGATGCCGTTAAAGAGGCAGTACGCATGAAGAAACAACTATACCATGAGTTCCTCGAAGATAAAATATCATCTCGTTGGAATGCCTATAAAGCTGCCCGTAGTGATGCAAAGAAGGTAGTTGCTGCAACAAAAGCAGATCGGTACGCTGACCTCTACGCAAAACTTGACACTCGTGAAGGCGAACGTGACATTTACCGCCTGGTCAAATCAAGGCACCGCATAACGGAAGACATCCAACGCTTTTATGGCATCAATAACGAAACAGGTGAACTGCTGGTCGACTGGGAGAAGGCGAGAGAACCCTGGCGAAGCTACTTCGAGAAAATGTCGACCGAGGAATTTCCCCATCCACCAATTCCACCCACCTCTCCTGTTGAAGGACCAATAAAGGAGGTCGATATCGCCGAAGTTGAGGCTGTTCTGAAAGAGATGAAACTGGGGAATGCCACCGGCCCTGATAATATTCCAGCAGAGTTTTGGCGCTCTCAACAATGGGATGCAGCAAGATGGTTAACGCAGTTCTTCAACCAGATCATCAAAGAAGGTCGGATACCAACAGACTGGCTGCGGAGCATCACTGTCCCAATCTTCAAGAAGAAAGGAAGCCCTGCTGAGTGTTCAAACTTTCGCCCAATCAGACTTCTGAGCCACGCGATGAAGATCGTCGAACGCATTCTCGACAAAAGGATTCGCAAGATAGCAAAACTCACAAAGAACCAAGCTGGATTTGTGAAAAACTGCGGTGCAACGGATGCAATTTACGCAGCACGGTTGCTGGTTGACAAGCATCATGAAAAGAATAAGCCACTACATCTCGCTTTTCTAGACCTGGAGAAGGCCTTCGATCGGGTGCCTCATGATGTAATCTGGTTGGCGCTCCGAGAGCACGGAATTCCAGAATATCTTGTTAACTGGGCGCAGCTTCTCTACAAAGAACCGACGAGTTATGTTCTAGCTGCTGCAGGAGCAACCAATGATTTCAACATCATGGTAGGGGTCCAGCAGGGCTCTGCCTTGTCGCCTCTGCTGTTCATTCTTGTCATGGATACTGTCACATCAGACCTGCACAAGCCAATCCCATGGACGCTTCTGTATGCCGATGATGTCATGTTAGCTGCAAAGAGCAAACTAGAACTCCAGCACCAAACACAAATGTGGAGTGACCGATTAGCTGAATATGGCCTGCGACTGAATAAGAGGAAGACGGAGTATATGACTTTAGATCCCCAGGAAGTTGGGACCATCAGTGTTGACGGAGATCTCCCTCGTGTAACAAAATTCAAATATCTTGGATCAACTGTCTCTGACAATGGAAGAATCATTGACGAGGTCAACGCAAGGACGCAGGCGTCTTGGTTGAAATGGCGCACGACGACAGGTGTCACCTGTGACCGCAGGATGAAAGGCCACCTTAAATCCAACATCTACCGCACTGTTATCCGTCCAGTCGCACTCTATGGTACTGAGTATTGGCCCACTACAAAAGAGGTGGAACGTCGGCTAAGCGTATCATGTTACCAATGTTGTTATACGGAAACGTTTCGGAGTGGCGCCGATCCATCAGAAAATGCGGGAAGGCCGTTTACGCTGGTTTGGCCATGTGCTGCGTGCAGAAGAAGACACAATAGCTAAGTCAGCATATAACCTGGAAGTCACGGGAAAGTGGCCCAAGGGACGACCAAGGCAGAGGTGGGTTGATACGATCCATAATGACCTGAAGACTGCACATCTACACCCAGATATGGCTCAAGACCGAAATAAATGGAGACAACGAATCCTCACAGCAGACCCTGCCACCAGGCGGGACAAATGCTAGGAAGAAGAAGAAGAAGAATGAAGGGAGACAATTCAGGTATTGCGATAAAATAGTGCCCTGCTTTCAATGAAAGAGAAGGTTTTAAAGACACCTTAACATTCTTAGACATTGGAAGGCAGTTTCACTTTTTTTGAGCATGTTATTCGTTCAACGGTTTCAAGTGAAGAGACATAGGAGAGGATTTTGCACACACTTGAAAGAAATATTCAGGTTTTGTTATAGGGAAAAAGGATTTGTAAAATAATCCAAGTGTTGAAATCCGTAAATGGTATAGTTACAGGGGTAGGTACATCAATCAATGTATATTCTTTGAATTTTGTTAGTGAGGCGTTCGGTTTACTTCCATATGATATGTTCTGTGAATATTTTAGGGAGAGGGTATTATAAACAAGAAACAGAAATGTTCCAGAAGTATTATTGTGAGAGGGGTTTGTGCACGTTCAAATGATACATTCTGGTAATGTAATTTGTAGACGGTTTTTGTGTACATCCATATGATATGATTTGGGAATGTTCGAGGATTAGAGATTTTACACATCCACGTTATATATTTTGGGTTTGCACTTACGCATATTTTTTGTTCTCTGGAATAATGTAGTGCTTATGGTAACATGTTTCGTGAAGGGTACAGTGTTGATATTCACTGCCTATCTCTTCATATAATAAGTCGCATCTATCTCAGAATGTTTTGAAGCATCAAGGATACGACTCATTCTGAAATTGATGAGTAGCTAACTACCACATTACAGCACATTTAACTTGTAAAGGAAACACGTCAGTGAGCAGTGTAATGCAATTAGCTGCAATTTCAATACTACAGTAACAGACAGACTGAGACCTCTTTTTAGTACACATATTGCTCTTGGTGGCAGTTTTGGCGCTGGCTTTATTAAATCTTGAGGGTGTTTGATTTTCAGAAACGTGATTAAGGGAGAATTAGACATGATGGCTAACATTCCATAGAGAACAAGACAAATAAATTTGTTTACATCGAAGAATACAGTTTTTACCACCTGCATATCTTGCAAAGTGGGAATAACTACCACCTAACGCCACCAACCCGTCAGCCAATCACCGACTCTGTGGACAATAACATGATAGGTGTTGTGGAGGAACATAAAGACAGCATGCAACGGCGGTTTCTGCGATAGAAATCCCACCATTAGAGCCTGAGGATAACGATGATTGAATGTTTCGGGCAGCTCGTTTAACAAGAGATGGACTCGATTATGTTCTAAGATGAAGGAATAACGACATTTGTCTTCTTTACGGCTGAAAAAGGAAATAATTACATATGTTGGCAGAAAAAATAAGTTAGTTAGCTGTTGTTTTAAGGGGAAGAACTACGAGGTCATCTGCTCCTATTAAAATTTTAATTACAAGATAAATTATGAAGAGAGAAATATAAAATGATGACGGATGAATTAAAAGAAGTGAATTATGAAAATTTAATAAAGGGGTAATTCTTTACACTCGTTGTACAATTCAGTGCACCAAAGCGTCCTCGAAAGTAAATTAATTTAATTATTTCCTGATAAACTAATCTCTTTAATCAGCACTGGTGTATATTAATATATGCCCAACTTAATGATGTAATCTACAGCCCTTATCATATTGGAGAGGATATCTGAAACGTGAGATAGCGGTAGACTGAGTGATGTTAACCTAATGACAATCCGTGCGTGACATTACCCATCCTCACAGAGTCCAGGTGGGTATATAGGAGATATAAACTGAATGACAATAGCTTAAAGACAGTCTAGAACAATCTGCTAACCGCTTGGGTTTGTTTGGAGCGTTAACCCGAGTGATATTGGATAGACACTAATCGTGTCAAAACCTCTAAGAGGAACCATCTGCTATCCATCTGCTTGAGTGTCTATGATCTCTAAACTGACTGATATTAGCTATTGACGCTCCATGTGTGTCAATGCCTCTAAGAGGAACCATCTTTTCCCAATCTGCTTTGGAACCTAGTTCCTCTAGGCTGACTGATATTAGTGTAACAGCAATCCTGTGTGAAAATACCTCTAAGAGGAACCATCTTCTCAGGAGCTCTAAACTGAAGGTCGTTATTTTAAAGACACTTCAGGTGTGTCAATACCTCTGAGAAGAACCATCTGACCACAGTCTGAGCTGTTACCTTGGTGCTCTAAACTGAGAGATATTAGCTTAGTGACGCAGCAGGCGTGTCTACGTAATGAAGGTGAACAGCTACTGACTGACTTGATGGGTACCTAGGAGCTCAATTCTTAATTATATTAGCTAAAAACACTCCAGTCAGTCAATACCTCTATGAGTAAATATCAATACACTTAAGAACCATCTGCTCTCAGTTGTAAACTGAATGATATTTGCTAAGTGACGCTCTGAATGTGCCAATATCCCTAATAGGAACTATCTGCTTACAATCTGGGTGGGTACCTAGGAGCTCTGAGTGTTTATTTCAACTGGTGGTTCACCCTTGAAAAAAACTAATTGTTTGTATGAAGTATTTTGTATATACTGTAGTAGAGGATATTATAAAACAACCAGTTACACTAATCTCATCGGTCAAAATTGACTATCGGTATTTTTGCTAAACAATATATCCAAGTTTCCGAGATATTGTATGCGTTGATCCTGTGTTACAAAGCTCAATGGGCTTCTCTTAGTCCATGAGTAGAGTCAAGTCAATTCCTCTCGCTTAACTTATAGCAATGGGAAGAGGTCCAGGCCTTCTGGTAACAGTCAACTCTAGGTCGCTTAAATACACGTTGATTTAGCAAAACGACAAAATCCTTAGGGTGTGCATAAAAGTATATGAATGTGGAATGCAAGTGAAACCTATAAGATTGCGTAACATTGTTCCTATCACCGAAAAATGGGGAAAAGCACCTGCTAATTGAACTTACCGAGTTTCATTGAAATCGCTCCAGCCGTTTGGAAGTTATCAGGGGGGGGAGACACACACCATCACAAACACACACGCACACACAGACAGACACACGGACAAAAGGTGATCTCATAGGCCTATTTTTAGCCTACTTTCGATTTTTGCAAAAAATGAAAGTAGACTTATGAGATCAACACAGGGCGAAAAAAGTGTGTCTGTCTGTGTGTGTGTATGTGTGTGTGTGAGTCTGTGTGTGTGTGTGTGTGTATGTGTGTGTGTGAGTCTGTGTGTGTGTGTGCCTGTGTGTGTGCGAGTGTGTGTACTCTGAATGTCTGTCCCCCCCTATCAATTCGAACACGGTGAATGCGAATTGAACGAAATTTGGTACAAAGGTAGCACTAGCAAAGGACACCTCAGTGTCATGTTTTATATCGCCGCCATCTTTACTAAAACTGAATGGCGGCCACTCAAACGTTCAAAACGTAAAATCAAATAACGACTAACCAAATCATCCGATCTCTACCAAATTTGGTAACAACATACCTTCGTATAGGATGCGTCTTGTGTCCAAACTACAAGGTCGTCCGCCATACCATTTCAGGATGGCGGCCGTGCGAATTATGCAAACGTTATAATCCATATCATGGGACCCACCAGTTCCGATTATCGAGCCGAGAATCGTTTTAACTGTTCTAAAGGAAGAGGCACGTTCGAAATTAAAAGTTTATTTTGTAATACTATAGTGCAGACGTGATTTTAAAAAGCTGAGCTGATTCAGTAATAAGACAAGATGGCAGCGGATATCTTGTGCCTGACTTATATTTCACTAATTTGAGTATTGCATGCAATATAGCGTACTGATACAAAATAAATAAACTTTGTATGAAATGCTTTATATATAAATAATATACTCCAGTGATGAAATCGTTTAGTATAAATCATTATTTGCTAACAAGTTCTATGTAAGTCATTTTATATAGAACGATATTCGTTGACACAATTAGCTCAGTGGTAGAGCGTTAGCCTATCGCTCAAATGCCTATGGTTCAAACCCGATCAGAGCTACGTTTTTTGCTTGAAATGTTATATGTTTATTGTTTTGTAATGACTCAGATGTTTTAAAATCAAGCGTTATATTGTGCATATTATGGTGTAAAATATATCTATATATTTAAAACAGTAAGGTGATTTTTGTTTAACCCTCACGCATGCGCACAATCCGCTTGGGCTCATGACAAAATGGCGGTGAGAAGTCCATTAAAACGTAAGTTATTTAATAAGCTTCCATGTAATTGAAATCATACATTAGCCAAGTTCTGACTATAAAATATAATAACAGTATGAACGTATACGAATGTGCAACATTGATTTTTTTTGGATAATGAAATGGATTATTTCCTTCAGACAGCGGCTTTTGAATGTAGTGAATGCTTTAGTCTGCTGCCCAGTCAGAGTGCGCGAGTAGCTATGTGGTTAAGGCGACTGACTGTGGTTCCAAGGAGCACAGGTTCGATCCCATCATTCGGCAGCTTTTTTTACCACTGAAATATTGTTTAGTCAAGGAGTATTAGTAAGGTTTTATGTCTGTTAAAGATACATATTTCTACATTCCCTCTCAATATGTTTTATTTCCGTTTTACCATTGCATTACAGCATGTGATCAAGAGAGCTAACTGTTGTCCTCAATACGCCGTTCGAATATCTGCAATCAGTTCCAGTAACTGACAACAGATGGCAGTACCTCGCCCATATATTTCCTTTAACTGACAACAGATGGCAGCACCATTGCATCGCTATATTTAAAACACAAGACATGGCGCGTTTTCACGTGATGGAGAATTATAAAGGAGGGGAATATTTAAGAAGGGAAATGTTGAAGAACATTAACTGACAGTTGAATGTATAGGCTATGTTGTTTATGTACCTCAATATTGCAATTCTTCCCAATGCTTCGGAGGTCAAGTTATTAGCGTCCTAGACTAAAAGTTATAATTATGCATCGTTGATATACTCTTAAATTATTAAAGAAAAAAGAAGTTTTCCAGGCACCCGCGCGTGTCCACAATTGCTTGTGCCACGAGAGACACTTGGCAAACATAATTCGTTTGAAGGGCTCCGACGTCGTGGTCACTCAGCCCCGCGTACTTTGGTGTGTATGTGTAAAATTTTCTCTGATAACCTGCGTTATTGTGATGGCTGCATAATGTGTGTATTTGTAATTAAGGTGGGAAATGGCAAAGAGACGGCCAAGGCCTTAAGTAAGGAACCATCCCGGTATTTGCCTTGAGTGGAAGTGGGAAACCACGAAAAACCACATCCAAGATTGTCGAGGTGGGAATCAAACCTTCCTCTTCTTAGTTATACCTCAAGAGACTGAATGTGCCCCGTTTTTGCCCTCAGACCAGAATTAAATTTCTTGGCAGAGCAGGAAATGTAACCCGGGTGTCCGAGGCGATAGCCAAGAATGGGTGGGCTTCCATGTGTTAATACGATTTTTGACATGCACGGGACATAGAATTCAAAAACTGCCTCCATTAGGGTGACTGCCGAAGTGAGTATTGAGTATAGGCCTATGGTCATTCCAGTAGCTGGCGAAGTGATTCTATGTTCCCCTGCAAAATGTACCGCCATATCCTATAACAGGTGATGGAAATTGCTTATTTAGAGCAGTTTTGTACTGTTTATAACAAAATGAAGAACGTCATTCTGAGCTGCGTTTTCAAGCTATTGCAAAAAATTTCGTTGGCAGGAACAATTATAAGGAATTTATTTTAAGCGATCAGTCTCATCGCATTCTCCTCACTAACCAACTTGAGTATGAAAGTCTCTGGACGGTCATGTTGAACTTCTTTTTATAAGACAATTGTTTAATGATTATTTGTTTAGGGTACTGAGTCTAACTACGCAGTTGATTTCGGCAATGGAAGTATTATTTGCCATTTAATATTTAGCGGCTCCGTTATTGCAGGACACTATAGTGTTATCGAATAATACGAAGCCACATTTAAAGTCCAATATAAATAGGCCATTTCAGAAACAATTCCAGATTTGACGATCAAATGTAAACATTGTTCTAAATTGTATTTCTCTTGCGTAAAATCTACCCGTGGTTATTTTGGCCTTTACTGTTGTGATGGTAAAATTGATCTGCTGGAATATATAATACATGTATTTGCCAATTTGCAACAATGTAATGATATTCATTTCAAAGTCATTCGACTTATGTCCAGTAGTTCAAACACATACATCAGCGTTAACAAATTGGATACTGAAGATGAAAACCAGCTACTTCATTTCCCTATTATAGAATTCTTCAATTCCTTGGAATTAAGTGATTCGCTTCCACATACTCCGAACGTTTGAGCCATAGTTATGCTCCTTAGAAATCTAAACGTTTCCCAAGGACTCATATATGGAAATATATAAATTGTAAGAAATATGTAAGAAATTGCTTGGATTCGGATATAATAGGTGTAGTAATATTAGGCAGAGAGCTCAAATCCTACGACTTGATTTAACACCTTCCGATAAAACACTTGCAGGTACAGTACATTTTCTTTTAATAGGCAACAATATCTTATTCGCTCGGCCTACTTTATCACAATCAATCAAGCTCAAAGAGAATCTCTGGAACGTATTGGGCTCTTTACCTCATCACGTTTTCAGTCATGACCAGCATTATGTTGCAATGTTGAGAGTGCTATCCTTTGACGCCCTTTAAGTTGCAATAGTGCTAAAAAGTAATCGTACAAAGAATGTAACTTATATAAGAAGCTTCTTCAGTAAATATATATTTCCATTGTCCGTCATGTTTTGACGGGTTTCATCTAGTATTTAATTAAAACATAATTCGCCAGCAGATTTACTCGAGACATCTAGCTGCCAAAAAGGTAACTGCACGACGACCTATTTATTAACTTCCAGATTTTATTGAAAAGTTTCTTCTTCTGGCCGCTAGAATGCACTCGCTCTGTTAGGATTATATTGTTCGAAATTTCACCACTAGATGTCACAACTAGTCTACGTGGGGGCTCCATTGATTACTATACCATTGGCATTCTATGCGCATCGAATTTGAAGGATGACAAGATGATACTACGATACATTTTTACTTTTTATTTTAAAGGGTTGGTAACAGCCTATTTTGCGTTACTTGAAAATGTTATTTGAAGTAAAGAACAAAACGATTTCACATAGTAACTGAATTCAAGCCGATGGTGTTAGTTCAGGTTATTAATTACTACTTTTATTTCAGGCAAATAGCAATCGAAAATATCCACATAGTTTGTATACACACGTCTCTGTAGGGTCATGGAAAGATTTGTTAATTCAATTAGGGTTGTGAAAGCCATGCACAACCAGACGTGTAAAGACATGCCTCAACTCAAAGTTGGATGTTGCCCACGGCAGGTCGTATATGTAATAATAATAATAATAATAAAAATAATAATAATGTTATTGGTTTTACATCCCTTTTAACTACTGCTGCTTTTAGAGACACCGGGGTGCCGGAATTTTGGCCCGAAGGGGATCTTTAACGTGCCAGTAAATGTACTGACACGGCTCCCTCGCATTTGTGCACCCTCAAATGCCAGCTGACTGCGCCAGGATACGAACCTGCAACCTAGGGCCCAGCAAGCGAGAACGTTACCGCTGAGCCACGCAGCCAGTCCGGTCGATTATGTCTCCAGATCCATAACATTCTTGATATACTTCTTATCTTTCTTTCTTTCTTTCTTCAATGATGGTAGCAGTTTTTATCTAGGTTGTGGCGTTTGGTAGAGGTAAATCGTTTCTAAGGTCTTCAACAAAGAATAGTTCTATTATACTCTTTGATAATAACAACGAGTTATAACTATACTCATACATTTAGGAGAAAGTAGGCTATATGTTCTTTACTGAACATCTTGTTTCTTAAATGAAAATAGGCTAAAAATGGACCCCAAATGACAAGATTGTTACCGTCCCCATAAGACAATAAAATGTTAAAAATATGCATAGAAGGACGAAAATAAAGTTATTTAAGGTCCAATTGTAAAATACATTCTCGCAATAAATGAGGTCTGATCGTCTACGAAAACCTGCACATTTTTCCTATTATAGCCTATCCCCTAGTATGCCCGATGAAATCTACCTCCGCCGTCCAGCGTGCCGAGAGTAATTTTTCGAATATTAAGAGAGTTATAGCGAAATTTTACTTTTCGAGAATAGCCCCCCATCTTCACCCCCTTCGACCGATTGTGCCCACTAACGAACTTGACCGAGATTTTATAGGGATACATATTATGTAAAACATTAAAAGTGATTGGTGCAAAATTGCTGTACTTATCGTGTCCACAAGAAAGTGATATATATACATCTCTTATATATAATCCAAAATTTACTCATCAACGCAGAGTTCAAAGCACTAGCCCAAGAAAGCTGAAATTTTGCATGTTGGTTGATTTGAGTTTGTAGGGGCTCACTAAGAAACAGTTTTTAAAAATTCAATTTGTAAGTGAATATTTTCGGCCCTTTGGTGCTGAGCATGGACAAAAGGCACAAAGACCGGATTTAGATCATTTTAAGCCACCAGATACGATAAACAATACTCGGAGGGACCCCGAAACACACTTTTTAAGGTCCTAAAATGAACGGTTTCGGAGATATTCCCAAAACACAGTATTCCCTCTGAGAAACAGATCAACGTTACTATGACAAACGCTGCAATTTCGCAGACCGGAGATAGTTTTCTGGCAATATCTCGAAAACCGTTCGTTTTCTACAAATTTGGTTATATGACATTTTGTTGTACCTCCAACGTTTACGCCTCAGATTGCCATGAAATAATACATTTTGGGGTCTTCATTTGCACATTTCAGCACATTCTATTAGTTTTTCCATTCTTGTCTGTTCGCAAGAAGCGGTAAATTTGGCATGCAATTTGCCAGATACAACTTTCACATACATGCCTAATTTCGTGATCCTAGCCGTCCCGTAAGTGGGTCAAAGAGGTAGGGAATATGTGAGAATGTTCAAATCTTATATCCCTACATGAACTGTTTTATTTATAGAGGTGGTTTGTGGGGTCTGAAACGAGCGTGATTTTGAGTCTAATTTTATACTCTTTGAGCCTGTTATTGTAAGTGAGTTTTCGGATATTTACGCTATTTTAGAATGTTAAGATCTACTTTGCACGGTATGCTTTCTTGTTCTATATACATTTGTTTATTGTTAACTGAATATTTCTGTTTGCCAATATTGATCTGCTCTTATCGTGTTTTACCATGATCAGCTATCCACATTCACAGACGAATGTGGAGTATTCTACCGGCTGTCACATTAGTTTATTTATTTTTCTTAATTACCCTTACTGGGGAATTTGGCAAACTTATTTCAATAAAGTTGGTATATTGGCTTTCACGGCCAATGAAATTCCGCACATGACTCGGCCTAAACCTAGAAAAGTTGCTGAGTTTTAATTCCTTGGCCCTAAAATTCAATATACAACCTTTTTTGAAGCCTTTATCAGGAGGTGAAATATTGCTTGAGCGTTTAGGTCTCGCAGACAAGTATCGGAGGTGTTCTAGATAAGAATTTAGTTAGCTCTAAGTTAGCTGCTCGCTTGGTGGTCCTCAAATAGACAACAAGAGCTCGCTGATGAGCCATCTCTCGAGTTACTAGGCGAAATCTCGCACAAGAAACGGCATAAATGTAGAAAATTTGCTCTGATTAAAACTGATTTTGTTATTATTATTTGGGATGATTAAAGTTTGTTTTGTTACTGTTACTTTTCATCATGACATGATACGTAGTTTCCCCAATATTACTTACTGCGGATATGACAATTGCTACCAAGTTTGATGTATATTTAACTAACTGTTTATATGCTTTAATAGAGTACGAAGACGTTAAACGAAAAGTGTTCAATATTTAAGAAAGGTTATTTATATTTTACTACATAGAAGCTAATGTTTATTTCCAATATATAAACGCACTTTCCTAACTACAAAGCGGAGGCAGAGTACTGCGGTTCTCTCTGTCACAATTTCATTCCAGCAACACTCCACTATCATTTCATTTCATCTGTCATTCATTTAATCAATGCCCCAACGGCAAGGCTTCGGCAGACGGCGGAGTTCATCTCCTCGCCGCTAGATGGGGGATTCATTCATTCCATTCCCTGATTCGGTCGGTCGACTGGAAGGAGGCTGTGGATTTTCACTTTCCTACCTCTGATTAATAATTGGGTGAATAAAAATGCATGTAGTCTACACAAATGCTTTGGCTGGGAATTAAACTCCGTCATCCCTGGTGAGAAGCAAGCAGCGTGACTACAGCACCAACACGGCCCCTTCTTGATAGTGTAATAATGATGATAATGATAATAATAATAATGTTGGTTGATCCTAGGTTGTAGGGATTCACTAAGACACGGTTTTTGACAATTGTATTTGTGAGTTTTTCGGCCCTCTGGCACTGAGCATAGCCTTGGCGCATAGTTTTTTTTCTTCAAGGTTCTTTTTTATACTAACTTATATGTGTTGCTTTTCGTGTACGAGTGTGCCCATATTGATTTTATCTGAAGATGGGGAGCTTTGGTAAATATAGCTTCGGAGTGTTCTTGTTACTAATCATCTAATTTTTGTCGTCAAAATTTCACCATCACATAGAACCTGGTTCCTTTTGTTATATGGTTTTCACCTCCAGGTTTGGTCATCTGGGTGATGTCGTGTCTGATAACAGTTTCTCTCGCGGTCACAAGGTGTCTCTGCACTTGTATGAGTAGTTCTTATGGACATACATGAGTGGACATACTAATTCTTACATGGTATTTTTGTATATATAATTTTGCTATTCGTTATTTCCCATATCAAATGCATGTATGGCTATGAAGCTGGGATTCAAAGCGTTTACATGCAGACTGCCATTATCCTCTTGAAATGTTGCTATTCGACAAAACACGCATGGCTAATACAATTTAGAAAAAGGAAGCACAAACCCCTTGACATATTATGAAATTTGGTTTCTTTCCATGACGGAAACACCCACTTAGAACGGACATTTGGAAATTCACTCTCTTTTAATATTCTTAATAATATAATATTTCATAATTATTATGCTATTATGGGGTCGCGAAACAACGTTATTTTGAGTCGAATTTTGTGACACTTGACGTTAGGAAGAAGCTGACATTTCAGTCAGTTTTACGACTAATTCTATTGCCTTTCTTTGATACTTGGCAATCGTGTTGCTGTTATTTGTGATGTTGTTGTTGTTGTGGCTGATGATTTATTTTGGGGGTTTGCGACATTGTGGTCATGTAGCCCCATTTACTTGGTTGTGTGGGGGATTTGCCTGATAACCTGTCTTATTGTGATGGCTGTGTTAGTGTGAGTATTTGTCATTCAGATAAGGATTGGACGAGGCAGCCGTGGCCTTCAATAAGGATTTCGTATGTTTTTAAGTCACTATGACTACTCATCTTTCATCACCATTCTTGCAAATTGTCAGTGATCCAATCACTACAGATCAGTGGCTTTCAGTCATCTCTTATTCATTTGTGAATTACGTAGAGGGATTGTGAATTATCAAGCAGAAGCCAATCAGTGCTACGGGCGTGAAAACTGCGGCTGCGTTATGGTCACAAAGTTAACACTGGGGTTTACTCGACTAATAAAGTTCAGAAGGCACATCTTGTGGTTCGGACTCCACGTAAGGCAGATGTTCCGTTGTTTAAGGCGTCACAATAACGATCACATAAAATCTCACGCTTCCATTCAGTGCTTTGCTATTAGTGATCGTTGAATTAATCGTTATTATTGACAAATGGAACTGTACATTAACGGGGCAAACTGTACATTTTAAAAATCTGCTCTGTTCGAAGACTTCTTAAATACATATCGGGCAATTTCAGCTGAGGTGTTCTCTGTTGTAATACTAAGGAGTATATTCAGCTTTTGCTTATAGGATTGTCCTGGGTGTTGGTTATTGCACTTACGCGTCACTCATTGTTTAATTTCAGTCCTTTTATTTGGTTACTTCAAAGAGCACTATTAAACTGGTATTTCAGTTTTGTTTCTGTGTTATCGATGTCGTTAAGCTGGCGTGCCTACTTGACTTAAAGTGTTCAAATTATTATTTAGTTTTGAAGACTAACTTGGTTCACTTTCTACTTCATCAATGTAACGGAAAGCAATCAAATCACTACTATTGAGCTGTTTTGATACTATTTATTTCGGTTCCGCTGGTTAAGTTAAGGATTTAGTTGGTAACATCGAAATAACATAACTACATTACATGTGTGATTATAAGAATGATTTAGGCCAGCAAGTACTAAAAGCCTTTCGAAGAACGGGTACTTCAGCTAGTATATATATATACATATACTGTGACCGTTTGACCGAAGTCCCACGTCCACACGAATTTGAATTTCAACATCAGCCGAGCATAAGACTCAACATCTCGGGGTCCATCTGAGTAAAATAAAGCAAATTAAACACAACTAGCCGAACAGATATCGAAATTCACACTCCATAAAGGAGCGAAGGAAGTGCAAATAATTTGTGAATAACACCAACTTTTTAAAAGCACCTCAGTTTAATTTGACTATCTGCTGGTCCTATTAGAATACAATGCTCCCCCAGGGAAAAATCTAATATTCCAGTCCTGAAAAATAAAGACATCCTGCGCTTCCCCTGGGCCCCTCATCAACATATAATTTACATAACGCATAAAATAAATTATTCACAGCCTTTGACCAAAATCAATTCACTATTTTCAAAATTTAATTTGATGTTTGAGAAATTCTTTAGTCCATCTCAGCATCTGTTTTAAATTAGTTGTGTAAACTGTACATTTATCACTGATGTGCAGGAAAATATCAGTCCATCCTGACACCTTGATTTTAATATTTACAAAAGTATCACTTGAATCAAATTTCCAGAATTGTTTCAACCTCTGCGGTGAAATACACATATCCTAACTCATATCTGGAAAATCACATTCCCAAAACGATGTGAAGTCAATATTACTACCACCATGACCATCATTTCCAAATTCAAAAATCTGAATGTACTCCAAACATTCCTCCACATATTTATCATAAATAAATGTTATTCCGCACTACATATATTATTTAAATCCTCTGATTTAATTTCTTTAGTTTAATTCACTTTAATTTAATTCCTTTATTTATTTCCTTTGGTTCATTTAATTTGTTATTATTTAGAATAATCCAAACTGGTATTTTATGAAAATTAATGGATCCACAAACCAATCAGGTATCAGCTTAAATTATAAATTTATTTACCATCCTCTGGACAAAAAAAGCCTCTCATACTGTAAATATGTAGAATAGGACTCGGTAAGGCATTCAGCAAAAACTAGAATGAGACATCAACTTATGCATATTTAAACGATTACAACATGTGGGCTATTATACAACAGTTTAGGAATGTAGAATTTCACGGACGATAGGCCATTAGCATCCCATATGAGCGAATATATTGTCCTCATTTTAATCATATTTGAGCATGGAGCAATTATTTGACCCTCAAAACTCAACTTCAAAAACCTCCTTCATTAATTCATATTTTATTTTCACTTAACATTTGACCATTATATTCTCATTTTTATGATGACCCCTCAGCTACGCAGGTTGGATTCAATGGCTTCTAAATAACCAGCATATGGGATCATGCTCTCCCTCACAATCACCTTAAATATTTCGGCCTCAGGCATAAGTGTAATAAACTTTTAACGTATTTTCCAACACACCCCTGTTTAACTGCTGTATTATTTCGAATACATAGTTCATCATTTTATACAAAATTCCGCTACCAGTATCAAAAATAACATTTTCGGCATGTCTCTCTATTCAAAATAAACTCCCATATTATCAACTACGATCCATTATTCATCCAATTATTAATCACTATTATTACCAGGAATTATTATTATTATTATTGGAAAACGTTCCAAACAATATAATCATTTACTTATTATTATTATCATCATTATGGCTTGATTACCAGTCATAGAGCCTTCCGATATCATATCTCAACTTCATTTACAAAGAAAATATTTAACAACATTTACTTTAAATTCAAATGTAAAAATTTATAAATTCACAGAAAATTCCATTCCAGTAAATTATTATTCCCGAGGAATAATATTTAAACGCAATGTGGCTATCCACATTACTCATTCATCAAAATGCTAAAATGAGAAAACTCGACAAAAATATTATTAACAATTAATTTAATTATAAACATATAAATTTGAACAAACTCCAACAGCATTATCAAAGTTCCCTAGCATAACGTTTAGACGTAGAATGGTTCAAAATAACCACCGCATCGTAGCCTACTGCTATATCGTGGCATTTCCAGCTGAGTTCCCCACACACTAGATTTCCATCAAAGATATCCATTATTATAAATTGGCTGATAAATCCACAAATGTACTGTAACTTCTTGAAAATAAATATCCAAACGCAGAATCCTACTAGCAGACAGTATAGTCGAAATTGAGAAAGCAGTAACACTAGTAACTAAAAATAAAGTTGGCTTACATAGTGAAGTTCTTGTAGGCAGAATCCTTTTGACGTAGGGTCCGTGTATACCAGCTGATATACATGTCTTCCCGTGCACAGACGTTCGGCTTCACGTTTTGCCTAACTCCATCACTCACGACGAAGTTCCCAAATATCCCCTGACATCTCACCTCCAGTTCTCTTAGCACATCTTGATGACGGTTCGATCTATCATTCTCAAACAAATATGATGCATGTCGAGCAACATAATGTTATAAATAGTCGAGTCCCAATCTAACACTTGCAGCTTTGTGCCACAAAAATTCTTCCCAACTCGACTGGTTCATTTTCCCGTCCTAGAATATTTACACCGGGCTCGAAATCATTTTGCAACCACGACTGTTGGTTCCATCCTCGCGTACTTGCTTATGGCCTTGATGTTTGTAGCGATACACTGACAATCTTAGGAGTGGTTTATGTAGTACACTAGTACTATTTCTAGTTTCTAGGCTACATTCCCTAGATGACTAAGGAATATTATTCCCCAAAGCTCCACTCACACTAAAGCAATGGCTTGCCTACGATGCCTATTTATGATATATGGATTTTAAGGCCCACATCATATTCGTTGATTGCTTTCCAACTCTTTTAGACTGGTATCCTCAAACTCAATTACCAAGCGTGACTTGACCTCGTGCGCCTGACGTCACAAGCCAGGGTCTCCTCGCATCACCTGACACTTGTTGCATGTGGCCTAACAACCACCAGCCACGCGGATGACAAACATAATCCTTGCGCCGTGGGATCTTCGCTTTACAATATCTCCTGACCCAGTCGAAGGATTCTCTTGATCTCTTCGGTATTTTTCCCAGAAATGAGTAATGCACGTTCCCACGATGTTTTGGTGGTTCGACCTCTTCACATTAAAACACGTAATTATACAATATGAGGTTCCTCAAGTCGATGCTTGCCCCATCTGTTGTCATCTTGATGAAACAAAACACCTTGGCTCCGCGCGCTCTTCAAACAGTTGATTCATCCCAAGAAAAACAATCGGTGGCCCTCATCCATATGGGCACAATATATATATATATATATATGTTGTAGGGTTTCTTTGTGGGGGTGCCCTACAACGGAGTGTTTAGGGGGAAGTTAAAATGTGAGTGGAGCGGGTAGAGTGATTGAGCTGTCTACGGGCAAAGACATAGCTCTGTGGACGAGCTTCCCGATTGTTCAGATTGCCGGGAGAGCTCGGGGGTGTAAAAGTGGTGTTGGGGGAGGTTTAGCAAATGAGGATTTGAAGGCTGCGGCCGCTACTCGGCTTAATGCTAGCGTAAGCTGGCTAGCGAAGGTTGAGAGAGAGCCTGCTGATTCAAGCACTGTGACGGCGTAGCAAGTGGTCGTCTGCTGACGCCACGAAGCAATTAAACAATAATGCTAGGGGATCCTACCCGGGGGGAATTTAAAGGGTAGGAACTTACTAGCTAGTTAAATAAATGTAAGGACCAGTTATCTAGAGACGTCTAGTTTAAATGTACTTCCTTCTACGAAGAAGTATTAACAAAATAGGCAGAACAGCTAAGGTGCTAATGCAATTCCAGTACAATAATAAGGGATGAAAGTGTATGTGTATGGGTGTGTAGCTACTCGCTGTACTTTTACCAAGATGGCAGCACTCGTGACAGCGCCCCGCAGAGGTTCAACACTACAACACAACGTCTGTCTGAGAATGACCTTGAGTCATGAACTCTCCGAGGTGTTATGGAGTCGGTGTACAGTGTTTGCAGAATTGCGCATTCTTTGTGTGTCGAAGCCCTGTCGGGATCGTTGGTGTTCAGGCATGAGGCCACCTGAGTTCATTGACGTATTCTGATTTGTAGATGAGATCGTAGATTGTAGAATTTGGTCTGAAGACAAGTATAAGTATGTGTTTTTAGGGGTGTAATTAATAGGGGATGGGGTGGAACACCCTACGGGTATAACAACTCCCCTGGCGGAGTTAGTCATCGTCCTTGATGATGGGACGAGACGAAGACGTAAGGGTAGGTTTTTGAAAATAGGAACATCCTCTTCTTTCTTGTAAGTTTTCTTTCTTCTGTTCTTCTCTTCTTTCTTGTCCCTTTGGAATAGGGTAGGATCGTTGGTGGGGGTGTGTAGATGGCCTCGTGGTAGGCGAGTCGTGGATTGGAGATTAGAGTCGATAGACAGAAAGATGGAGTGCCTCATGGGATAGAACATAGATTGATGTGTTGGAGTTGTGTGTAGACAGTGCCTCGTAGGATGTGAAGTGGGCGCCGTTGGTGTGTGTAGAGCGAGCATGTGTAAATGTGTGGGTGTGGGAACAATGTTTCTTTTTACATTTGTATCTTTTTACAATATCGGTGCCCTGGGCACATAACAATTAATACAATGGAAACTGTGTCATAATAATAAAAACATTATAAAAACAATTTGAAACCTAATCACTTAAAGAAGCATAAACAAACACAAGAGGTGGCTATCTCGAGAGGAAAAACATCTGGCAGGATGGGTATTACCCTCCGTCCGCTTATTAAGGACGGGGTGAAAAACTGCCCTCGGGTAGTCATAATACAGTCGTACCGTACATATAATTGTATAAAGTGTAAAATAGTAGATCGAGTGATAGAACAGAGAAAGAGAAACAAATGCCTTGGTGTATAATTAAGGGGAAGAAAAAAACGTGTTTATTGTGCGGGAAGAAAGAAGGCATTTTTACAATATGTATTTTAGAAGAAAAGAAAGGAAAAAGAAAACAAAGTGTGGCATAGAGCATGTGTACCTGACAAACGTGGAATTATGAGAGTTAGCATGGTGTATTACATGATAACACTGGTGATTCAAAATAGTTGGCAATGGTTCCTTCATCACAATATGAGTGGTGTTCGCAGATGAGCTCTGACATAGTAGCATCAATATATAAACGGAATAGTCGCCCGACTATCCAATATTCATTCTGTGTCACATACAATATAACCATGTGAATAGTAATCCTATGCGCGCTAGTGGCTAAAATTACCTTAACTAGGATTTAAGTCTATGGCCAGTCCATATAAATTATATCTTTATGGGTTGTCCCCTGTGGGTACGATCCTCGCTGCCGCATGTCACCTCTCATTGAAGGAGAATCGTGGGATCCGTCCCTCGGGACTTGATATCCCACAGTTATCCCTTACCATGGTACGGATATTGGTATAGTAGGGAGATGTGTGGGGGAAAAGTGTAAGAGCTGGGGGTGTGAGCTCTGTGTATGGGAGAGATTGCGGCTGGCACGTGTTAGGGCGTTGGAAAAATATATACAAGGGACTATATACAATATCGCCACCTGTTAGAAAAGAAAGAAAAAAAAGTACAAGTGTAGGGTGTCATTCCTGCCGGCTGCTGTGCGGGCCTGTAAAACATACTGGTATCAAGGAGAATGGTACCGTGCCCCATGGGTATTATTTGGTACTCTTGTCGATCGCCGATGCTGTATCAGTACCTGTAGATGTGCATGGGAAAACAGGTCAATATGTAAAACATAATAGTAACAAACCCATAGGTGTATTATCATAAGTGAACACTGAGAGTACCCAGGATGGCGCTACTCTCGTCATACATATGTGGAGAGTACCACTCGGTACCATGTGTTGGTGTCTGGCGTCCCACGTCGGAGCTCTTGCTGAAAAGAAAAAATCGATTAAACATATTATCGTGAGTGTCAATGGCCATGTGTCATCATCATCATCTTGCACAGTTTCCAGCCACTGGCCGGGTCTGTTTGGAACACAAGCCTCTCCAACGTCTTCTGTCTTCCCACCATCTCTCAGCCTCCACCCTTGTCCAGTCTTCTCCTCTCTTCTTCACGCTTTCTTCCACCCCCTTCAGCCACCTGTCTCTCGGTCTTCCCCTCGGTCTCTTTCCTTCCCACTTCGTCTCATGTACTCTCCTCGGTATCCTCTTCTCCTCCATTCGTTTTACATGTCCATACCATCTAAGTCTAGATTTCTCTATACCATCCTGTAATGGTTCCTCCTTCATTAATTCTCTGGTCCTCTCATTTCTTATTCTGTCCATCTTTGTAGCTCCAATACTGCTTCTCAAGAACCTCATCTCACTGGCTTGTATTTTGCTCTTCTCCCTTCCTTTCATAACCCAGGTCTCCGAGGCATACGTCAGGATAGGGACATAGTACGTCCGATATATGATCTTTTTGCTGTTCTGAGGGACATCCTTGCTCCATAACATGCTTCTCACACTCCTCCGAAATGCTTCTGCTTGCCTCCCCCGCTCATTTATTTCTCTATCGTTTCTTCCATTATCTTGTATCAGGCTTCCCAGATACTTAAAACTCTCCACTTTCTTCAGCTGTTCCCCACCAATTGTTATTCCCGTTGTGGTTCTTTCCTTCTTCCTTGTTGTGATCACCATCTCACTCTTATTTATGCTAAATTCCATCCCATATCCTTGTATTATTCCTTCCCACACGTCCAACTGTTCCTGTACCTCCTCCTCCTTGTTTCCCCAAATCATCAAATCATCTGCAAACACCATTGCTTTCATCTTTCCGTCCCCAATTACTTGTGCCACTCGGGTCATTATGTCATCCATCACCACAATGAAAAGTAACGGTGACAGTGCACTTCCTTGTTTCAGGCCGTTTCTTTGTTCCAACCAGTCAGATCTCTCTCCTCCCACTTTCACACAGCTCACGCTTCCCTTGTACATCTCCTTTATCCTCTTTATAGTCCATTTCTCTACTCCTCTATCCTCCAGGGACTTCCATACTTTGTTTCTGCATACACTGTCATATGCTTTCTCAATGTCCAGGAAGGCCATCAGTAGATCTGTTCCATACTCATAGTGCTGTTCTTGTAACTGCCTTACAGCAAAAATCAAATCCACTGTGGACCTTCCTGCTCTGAAGCCATGTTGTTCTTCCCTCATCCCTCCTTCTATCCTTGTCCTAATTCTCTTTTCCAAAACTTTCTCGAAGATCTTTGCACAATGACTCATCAGTGTTATTCCCCGATAGTTTCTGCAATCTGTTCTACTACCTTTCTTGAAGATCGGGACAATGATTCCTTTTTTCCAGTCCTCTGGGGTCTTCCTTTCCTTCCATGCTGTCCTCATCACTCGGTACAACCACTGTATCCCCACCTCTCCTGCTGCTCTCACCATCTCCACACTCAACTCATCCACACCCGGTGCCTTCCCTCCTTTCATCTTGTTCACTGCATCTTCCACTTCTTTCCATGTTAAGTCCTTTTCTGTTTGCAGTTCGTCTTCCTCTTCCCCGATTTCTTCCTCCTCACCATCTTTTCCATTTGGGTTCAGAAGTTCTTCAAAATATTCTTTCCACATTTTCTTCAGGTCTTCCCTATTTTCAATCTCTTGTCCCCTTTTGTTCACCATTCTAACATAATCCGTAGGATCCTTCCGCCTCTTATTTTTTACCATCCCATACAGGACCTTTTTTGTACCTTCACTATCCTCCTCCATCATCTTTGTCCACTCTTCCATCCACTTCCTTCTCTCCTCAGCCACCACTCTCTTCGCCTCCTTCTTTCTTTCCTGGTACTCTTCCCTTGTCTCTACCGTCCTATTTTGATACCACCTCCTAAAGGCTCTATTCTTTTCCCTTACTATATCTTTTGTCTTCTCATTCCACCATGGTGTTTCCTTCCACCTCTTCTTACTACTTGTCCTCCCACATACTGCTTCTGCTGCACCCACTAGTGTACTCCTGTCTAACCTCGTAGTTGTGTGCTCCTGTCGCTCAGCTATGGATTTTCACTACCATATAGGTAAGAAAAGTGTATCGCTCGTCTATTTATACTCAAAACGGCCGTGTGGTGTCGAAGCATCTTAAATCATTTGCTGATCGTTCGCCTGTAATCGTCGCATCGGTGATAACCGTATTATCGGGCTTACAACGCCGAATTGATCGGACTTACGAGGCCGATAGATTATCTATCGATCGTTCAACTAACGCATATGTGCATCGGAAACCATTGTCGATTCATTGCTGCGAATAAACGCATTCAATCGTCGTAACGGTGATAACCGTATTATCGGGCTTAGAGCGCTGAATTGATCGGACTTACGAGGCCGAACGATTATCTATCGATCGTTCATGAGGTTCATTCATCGCAATAAATCGGGTGTCCCCGAATATCATCAGGGAGCGATGATCATGATGTTAACTGCCCAGACCCTCACGACTCGCAATGTCGACATGAAAAACTGTGAGTTCCGCTGAATGCTCATTTACGTGGGCTACGCGTTATCTTCACCTATAATAATAGGACTTTGTGGCGTTACTTGACGCATATCTTGGCTGCCCAAGCCCTCAGGGCGCGCAATGCCGACATGAAAATCTGTGAGTTCCGCTGAATGCTCATTTACGTGGGCGTTGAATGCACTGCCCAACATTCCTTATCAATCAAGTTCCGCGGGCGTGGGATTCAACGAAAAATTCTTGTCTTCACCTATAATAATAGGACTTTATATATATGTGTATTCTTCACCTGGGGTATGATCATAGAGACCATCGGTGACCAATACCTCGGCCAGGGAGAGAATCTTGAGGACTTCACCTATAATGATAGGACTTTAATGACATGATTTCACCTAACATACAAAGAGGACTTTAGATTTCACCTTCCGCGTAAAAGGAGTTATGTAGACTTTACCCGCTATGTATATTAGGACTAGCGTGCCAGTGTTCACGAACAGGACTGACTCCCACGCACAAGGAGTACCGTACTTACTTACAAGCTAACTACGAGTCTAGTCAAATGGGTCGTCCCTAGATGGATGTTCTATTATGTCCGACGCTGAGTGAGCTATTTCTCCCATCGGACACTCAAGTATCCACCTGCAGATCTGGCTACGTCGACAGTAGCGCATAATGGGCGTAAACTTATCTGACATGGAGACAGGCTAGGTCATCCAAGAACTCAACGTTCACCCGCACTACGTCATTGTCGCTACGACCATCCGTCGTTATGTCAAAGTCTAAGGCATGGTCTATTATTGCCTTGTCAGGTCTTGCAGTTTGTCTGGTCTAAGTTGGTCGTTACAATATCAGTGGTCTTTTGGGCTGTGTTGCAATTTATTGCCCAATCTGCACATTTCAATTTTAATTATGCACCTTGTGGACATGCCATCCAAGTACAGTGTATGGCGAGATTTTGTGAGTATGGGGAAATAGTGTGTTACGGGGGGGGGGGGGAGAATGTGGCACAGTGCGCGCTCATTGCGCCTAGCTTTCAGATTCCCAGCTAAATTCAGTGATGCTCTTCATTTCTGCACAGTTAGTAGGTGAAGACGGGAGTGGGAAGGTATGTCCCATGTTATTAATTAAATAGACATGTTAAGTTATGTTATTATTTGGGTAATAGTAAAGCTACAATGGGATGGGGTCCTGCGGTACTATAGGGATGCAGGACGTTTTAAATGGTGCGGAACATGCTACTGGTCGGGTGTTATGTATCCCCCATGCAGGTAAAAATATAACATGCGGGTATAAAAATATAAATAATGTAATAATAATAGTAATAGTAATAATAGTATTGTTAGTGTATAGCCTTGGGCGCAACTTGGTGTAACCTGGACACCTGGCTGGGGGGGGGGGGTGATGTGTTAATATGTCAATATATAATTTGTGTGGCAGTGGTCAAGGACTTGTACTCTCTTTAAAGGACATCGGGAATCTGTACCCGGTCATAGGAATGCACTGCTGTCTGACTTTGTTATATGAGAACTCTCTCATATATATACACACATCAAAAAAAGTTTTGCATCACCTCGGTTCCCAGATCTCCGGCATATAGACGTTGACTGTGTATATTGTATCCAAGATACAGTCCCTTTGACTGTTCATAGATGTCACTAAAACTGCTCAAAGATGTAAACAACCATGCATGAGCAGGGCCTATTAGACGGAGGGGGTACGACAGCCGATCAGTTCCAGTCATTCCACCAGGACGAAGGTACGCTGCTCATGTTGTCTGTAGTTCTACCATGCCTAGAAGGTCAATACCGCAGTTCGATCGCGTCCGCATTGTTACTTTGTGTCAAGAAGGGCTCTCAACAAGGGAAGTTTCCAGGCGTCTCAGAGTGAACCAAAGCGATGTTGTTCGGACATGGAGGAGGTACAGAGATACAGGAACTGTCGATGACAGGCCTCACTCAGGCCGCCCAAGGGCTACTACTGTAGTGGATGACCGCTACTTACGGATTGCCGCTCGGAGGAACCCTGACAGCAATGCCACCATGTTGAATAATGCGTTTCGTTCAGCCACAGGACGTCGTGTTTCAACTCAAACTGTGCGCAATAGGCTGCATGATGCGCAACTTCACTCCCAACGTCCATGGCGAGGTCCAGCTTTGCAACCCCGACACCATGCAGCGCGGTACAGAAGGGCCCAACAACATGCTGAATGGACCCCACGGAATTGGCATCACGTTCTCTTCACCGATGAGTGTCGCATATGCCTTCAACCAGACAATCGTCGGAGACGTGTTTGGAGGCACCCTGGTCAGGCTGAACGTCTTAGACACACTGTCCAGCGAGTGCAGCAAGGTGGTGGTTCCCTGATGTTTTGGGGTGGCATTATGTGGGGCCGACGTACGCCACTGGTGGTCATGGAAGGCTCCGAAACGGCTTTACGATACCTGAATGACATCCTCCGACCCATAGTGCAACCATATCGGCAGAATATTGGAGAGGCATTTGTCTTCATGGACGACAATTCTCGACCTCATCGTGCACATCTTGTGAATGCGTTCCTTCAAGATAACGACATCGCTCGACTACAGTGGCCAGCATGTTCGCCAGACATGAACCCTATCGAACATGCCTGGGATATGTTGAAAAGGGCTGTTTATGGACGTCTTGACCCACCAACCACTCTGAGAGATTTACGCCGAATTGTCGTTGAGGAGTGGGACAATTTGGACCAACAGTGTCTTGATGAACTTGTGGATAGTATGCCACGACGAATACTGGCATGCATCAATGCAAGAGGACGTGCTACTGGGTATTAGAGGTAGTGGTGTGTACTGCAATCTGGACCACAAATGCTGAAAGTCTAGCTGTATGATGGTACAACATGCAATGTGTGG
Organism: Meconema thalassinum; assembly: GCA_946902985.2. Classification (NCBI taxonomy): domain Eukaryota; kingdom Metazoa; phylum Arthropoda; class Insecta; order Orthoptera; family Tettigoniidae; genus Meconema; species Meconema thalassinum. Next base: position 244,738,570 of record OX336397.1, read on the forward strand.
GTCTCATGAGCAATAAAACGAGCTGAAATGTTGTTTGTGTTGATCTCTATTCCCTTTGTATTTAAAGGTTCCGGAACTCTTGGAACCGAGGTGATGCAAAACTTTTTTTGATGTGTGTATGTATATCCTATCAAGTAACTGGTCATCTTATATATATTCCTTAATATCTATGGGATGATCACCGGGTTGTATAAGAATACCCTGTGAACTATGTTACCCATTAGGAATATTGGTGAGAGTATACCCTGAGGTATATTCAATACTAGGTATTACCTAGAATTATGTGTAGGTATATGTATCCGATCATTGTATTTGTAATAGACACTGTGTCAAATGGCGCGCTCCATGGCTGCCGACTCCCGCAAGTACTCTATACTATCGCTGTATAACGGTATTCTGCTATCCTAGCTGGGAGGATGCAAGTGTGTATTTTGCCTTAACCTGCACGGATCGTTTCATCTGTGTATCTGGGACTGAAATTCTATCACCCGTGTGCTCATTTTAACATAAGTAAGGTGGAATCGTGTCCACTGGGGGGACTATGTCTCCAAGAGATGCAATTTGTGGTGTGGAGGCTATTGCTATATTACATGTGTCTTGCCAACCTATGTCTTTGGCATTCAAGTTCGTAAAGAGTACTTTTTTGGTATTATTGGTACATCTGGGGGGTATATAGGGAATAATAGTGGAATAAGAATAATAATAACAATAACATGTAAGTGTGGACCCTTGTATGGGATTTATGGGAAGAACGGTGTGGGATTACCGTGATAGACCTTGCTGGTCGGTAATCATAATGGAGGGACTCCCTGATAAACTGTCAGAATGGAGGTGGAGATCATCAAACAGCAATTGGTGCCCAAATACATAGTGGACTGTGAATATGTCCCTTGTCCGAAATAACTAGCTATGTCGAGACCAATCGACGTGTGGGATGTCTGTTCCGATCCCCTCATGTGTGAACAGTATTGTATAAAGAATAAAAGGTATGAAAGTGTTATGGATGACAGTCACCAAGCGGCGAGAAGCACTATGTTCGCTCTTTGAATATCGATGGGAATATTAGTTTCCTAAGAGTGAATGTTCACTAACTCTGTCGGGCAAGGAATGTACTAGGCTCCTGTAAGCATTGAATATGCTGTTCAGCGGTATATTGCGTACAGATGCTATCAAACATGTGTTGCTATGATAACAGGATTCAAATGTAGCGTGCTCCTGTGCGCTCTGAAAACTAATGGCCGGCCTGTATTGTCACGTGGTACGATACCTGACTAAGAGATAGTGTCCCATGTCGGGTGGGCAGGTGTTACAATATGTTCTGTTATCATCAGCGGACTGGGTCGCTGTGACTGGTGGTATAATACTGTAGGAGGTGGGCTGTTGAATCCACGCGTGTGATTGGGTTGCAGCGGCTATCGGTCTGGTTGAGAAATGGCTTGTGTTTACATTGTGTAGACACGTGTTGAGTTGCGTCAGTCTAATGACATTAGAGTATTCACTGTTTATACTGCTGGTATAGTGAATAGTGTTTTACTTCTATAGGCTATGTAAAAGATTCTGTCGCCTTTAGTGTGGAATGGTGGAATTCTGTGTGTCTTTCTTTTGTATGCCTGGGAATAGAGTATCTCGAATGTTGGTATCTTTGTAAGGCGGAAAACAATGTGGTTCTGATTTTTCCAACTTCGTAAGGCGGAAAATAGTGTATTTCCGATATCGTTATTTTTGTAAGGCGGCAAAGAGTGTGGGTTTGATGTTTTCAACTTCGTAAGGCGGAAAATAGTGTATTTCCGATATCGTTATTTTTGTAAGGTGGCAAATAGTGTGGTTTTGATGTTTTCAACGTCGTAAGGCGAAAAATAGTGTATTTCCGATGTCGTTATCTTTGTATAGGCGGAAAATAGTGTGGTTTTGACGTTTTCAACTTCGTAAAGCGGAAAATAATGTATTTCCGATGCCGCTATCTGTGTAAGGCGAAAAATAGTGGGATTTTGATGTTTTTATTTTTGTAAGGCGGAAAATATTGTAGGCCTAATAGTAATTCCTTTGTAAGGTGAAATATGGTGTAGTTCCAATGTTTGGTTGTCTGTTATGGGGTAAATAGTATAATCCAGATGGTATCTCCACTGTATTGTATGAGTACTGATGCCGTCACTTTCCTACGACGGAAAATAGCATGTACTCTTGTGTTTCCTCTTCGTAAGACGGAAGCTATAGTGTAATTACGGAATGGTGTGGTAAATTGAGTATTGCACCTCGTATGAGGGTGATTTTAAGTCTGGGTACATATTGTATAACCCTCTGGAAAAATAACAGTCCGCAATTGAGGTGTGTTAGAGTGGAATTCTGTAGGCGAATGTGAAATTAAGGGAATGTGGTCCTGAAATTCGTGTCGTATGTTTTGTGAATGCATGTGCCCATTTAGTGTGTGAATTGATTGGATCATTGGGACGTAGTCTATGAGCGTCCTAAAATTAACACACAGGGATGGTGTGGGATGTCCTCTGTTGTTCAAACAGCCATTACTCCTTAGTACACAAATCGGTAAACATGAAACTGCAAAACGGAAGAATTCCCAGTTCCCTCTGTAGAAATGGCTAGATATTTATTTTAAATTGTTTTTGGGAGGAGGTTCTTTGACGTGGATCACCACGATGCTCCCCCGCAAAACGTGAAGTAATTATGAGCCGTGTCGTTGATAGGAAGTGTATGTATATATGAGATATATACATGTATCTATGTATGCATAATTGATGCGCGGATGACTTTGTTGGCCAAAGAATGATCCGGGAGGCAATTGGAAAGCTATTATGTGTGCTCAATGGGATTTACATGGACTGTGGTGTCCGTCCGTGGCCTTGTGTCCCTCGTTTAAATATGGTTTTACTGTATAATATTGCGTTACGTTGCCATAGGGCTGTTCATTACGTGCAGTTCATAACGAGGCGTCTAGATGAAAGTATGATTCCCTATATGATCAGTAATGGGAATAGCCCAATCCAGGCAGTCTGGCTGCGAGTCCTGATCTGCGTTGCCTAACGATGAATGAAACAATTAAATTTCAAATGAGTAGTCTCTATTCGTCGGATAAAAATGGTGACGCCTTGTTACGGATCTGGTTGCATTGTCTGGCCTTATGTCGTTATACTATGGTCAATTTGACCGCAGAGAAAAGAAAAAATATAAAGACCCATTGTGGGGAAAGATAAAATGCGTGTGTATGTGAGTGAAGTGGGCCGCACGCGGCGTATACATCGTGGTCACCCTGTCGATTACATGCTGTGAGCATTGTGAAGATGTGTGTTGCGTCATCTCCCTCGCTTCCGGTACAGCGCCTGTGAACCTTGTCTCGCTGCGGGTAATCAGTGCGAATGTTGGTCCGTAGGGGCCAGTGAAATGTACTAGACAATGTAATATGAATTTATTGCGTGTGATACTGTATTACCTATGTAAGTATGTCCTTATCCTTTTCCAAGTGTGTTGTCCTGATGACCTGTTGTGTCCTATGCCCTGAGTGTATGGCAGCCTGTGTTATTGTGGTAGGCAGTTTTCGGTCATGCTGAGGACCGCTAACCTGTGTTATTGTGGTAGGCAGTTTTTTGTCATGCTGAGGACCGCTAACCTGTGTTATTGTGGTGTCCCTTAGGTTAACTGTAAGTTACGCCTGTTATCGTATGTGGGCACGGTATATTTAATTAATCCTGCCAATGTACTATCCGCTTTGGTGACACTTAAGTTGAACGAGGCTGTAATCTCGCCTGTGTATGAGGTCGATTCTGTAATCCGTGCACCTCGTGCTTGTGTGTGTAGTCTAGTTACGTGTATCGGTCCTATATGTGCGGTATTATTCGTGGTAATTCTAGTATTTGTATATCTGTATATAAATGGCTTTCGTTATGTTATGCGGGGCAACTAATTGTTGTATTATTGTATTTTAATCTTCCGTTGGTCGCTACCGAATGTAAATAGAATTATAACGTGTGTGGGTCACTATTCGTGTATAATGTGTATACAGTTACCTTGTGAAGTTATGCAAGTCCTATTGATCTTGTTTCCAAATAAGTTAATCTTCGGTTGGTCACCAAATGGACCTACGCCTGGGTGTGATTGTGAATGTAAAGATTTAGGTGGATATGTTTCTCTTTATAAAGCTGTGTGAGCTATACTGCGTGCGTGGTCGTCTACTGTAAGTGAACCTTTCTGCGACCTCACATGTGTACCCCGGGGGAATGTTCTGGAGTACGCACGGCTGTGTATGAGTGTGCCTGGGTTTGTGACTTGCAGCGAACTCATGTTATAATGGAAGGAAGTTGTGAGCGCTGAGTTGACGAAGTGGGTCGGGTTACTACATCCTGGTTGTGTAGGGAAATGACCTGAACTTGCTGCGTTGAAACATGTGTTAAGCGGTATGTACCATTCACATCCTGAAAATTTGTACATGCATATGGTATCTTAAAACTATGCAACAAAATAATACACTGTGTTGGGAACAGTAACATTTTATCATGCAACTTATAAATAGTCAGTGTATAGGTGGTGAGAGTGTGCCTAATTATGGGAACGACGGGTTATTTTGTATTAAGAGGACCTGAGTTCAATGGGGGACTTTTGTATATAGGTATGAAATGTGAGGGTATTGTGTGTGCATAGCTCTACGCCTGAGTTTCGGGGTAGCCAAATCGTGGGTATGTTAGAAGGCATTTGTGGGAATGGCACCGACACCTATTTGCGAGCGTGGACTACTCGATGCCATAGCGTAATTGGCGCTCTTGTTTGTGCTTTCTGGCATGCTATGTCCATGGGGACTTATGGAGATAGTGCGACGCGTGCAGCTGAGTCATGTGGCTTTGGAGCCTTCCTCCACGTGTCTTACTCTTCATTGGTATAGTTTTAATTGTGTCGGCGAATGTATGCCCTGCATGATAGGACAGTGGAGGATTTTGTAGTGCTGGGTTTGATATCCCCTTGCTCTTCTCCACTTTAGGTGTCTAAAGGAAAAATGGCCCTGGATTCTAGGTATGTGCGCTACCATGTTATTCCCTGATCGGGTTTCTAACGCAAGGAGTATCTCTGTTGCCCTCGGATGGCTAATGCAGTCTTAGCTCCCGGAATCCACTCTGGGGGTGCATTCTGTGTATGGTCTGGAGGAGGGTGATTTTAGGCTTATGCTGCCTGCGCTCCTCCGGGGGTGTAAATGGTATCCGCCGGTGTACTGGTACGCGTGTTCGGCAGGATGTAGGACTGTTGTTCGTCAGCCCGTGCAGTAATGTCCTAGGGGGCAGTGTAAGTGTGGAGGGTGGAATATGTGCACGTGGAGGCTTAAGTGTATGTAATTGTGCACCTTTTTCAAGTGTGGATCTAATGTGTGGCACGAACCCGGGGTCCTCCTTCCTAATGGGGATGTTCTGTGTGGAGATGGTCCTATGGGCCACGGCGACCTCCTTCCTAAATGGAGTTTGTTGTGTAGAGTGCGATGAATTGGGCGCTCAGCGGCATGTGTTCGGCAAGGAGCTGTGCGTAATAACGATGCAATATCGCATACTGCGCCCTTATACGTTGGAGGGTCGCGTTGAAAGGGAGTGGATTGCAAACCATGTCAATTCGGATATGGATCCTCTGGTTTTTGACATGTTTGGCGCGTAAGGCCCTGTGGATGTTGTGTAGATTCCGGTGTGACCGGATGAGTAATGCTCTCCGCGTATCGGTGGGGGTGCGGAACTATTTATTGTGTGCCGTATCCACCCTTGCCTGCAATGTCTGTATATGGCACTGTACTTTTCGCATTCGCCGCTGGCGGCTTCGGAATAGTGTAAATAGTAGTTCGGATGTCATATCAGTGTGTCTGGAGTGCATCCTCCCATGTGCATTCGGTACATCCGGTACTTCGGCACGATATGCCATAGTGTAGAATTATATACTAGCGGGGCTTGAACTCTCCAGGGTGGCGTTAAATATTATGAGTATGCTATTCCCTCTGAAGCAGTGACTGTATAAATATCTATGGGCTATCTAAGCTGTGGGAGTAGTGTCCCTCTCTGTAGTGTCCCTTACTCTATAGGGTTGGTGTACGTAATAGTACCCTTGCTATCCCTTCTGGGGAACTGGGGGTCTATCGATTGTACAATGTGTACCTTTCTATTTGGGGGTACAAAAAATCTGTTTTCGTTTAAGGGTGTTACCAAAGGCCTATGCCTGTCTGGGTGGGGTTGGGTGGGCAATTATTAAGAATGTACCATCTCTGCTAATGTTAGAGCGTACTCAGAAAAAAATTCCAAAACTAGGGGTTTTCTGGCGTTTACTTTGCTTGGCTTGCAAAAGGTAACTAGTGATCTTAACCGCGGAATCATGTTGTTTGTGACCCCTCAGAAAATGTCTTAAGACAATGTCGCGGTACTCTGCACCTCTACCAATTGTAGGGATTCTTTGTGGGGGTGCCCTACAATGGAGTGTTTAGGGGGAAGTTAAAATGTGAGTGGAGCGGGTAGAGTGATTGAGCTGTCTAGGGGCAAAGACGTAGCGCGGTAGACGAGCTTCCCGATTGTTCAGATAGCCGGGAGAGCTCGGGGGTGTAAAAGTGGTGTTGGGGGAGGTTTAGCAAATGAGGATTTAAAGGCTGCGGCCGCTACTCGGCTTAATGCTAGCGTAAGCTGGCTAGCGAAGGCTGAGAGAGAGCCTGCTGATTCAAGCACTGTGACGGCGTAGCAAGTGGTCGTCTGCTGACGCCACGAAGCAATTAGACGATAATGCTAGGGGATCCTACCTGGGGGGAATTTAAAGGGTAGGAACTTACTAGCTAGTTAAATAAATGTAAGGACCAGTTATCTAGAGACGTCTAATTTTAATGTACTTCCTTCTATGAAAAAGTATTAACAAAGTTGGCAGAACAGCTAAAGTGCTAATGCAATTCCAGTACAATAATAGGGGATGAAAGTGGATGTGTATGGGTGTGTAGCTACTCGCTGTACACTTACCAAGATGGCAGCAGCCGTGACGGCGCCCAGCAGAGGTTCAACACTACAACACAACGTCTGTCTGTGAATGACCTCGAGTCATGAACTCTCCGAGGTTTTATGGAGTCGGTGTGCAGAATGTGCAGAATTGCGCATTCTTTGTGTGTCGATGCCCTGTCGGGGTTGTTGGAGTTCAGGCATGAGGCCACCTAAGTTCATTGAAGTTTTCTGATTTGTAGATGTGGTCGTATATTGTAGAATTTGGTCTGAGTCATGTATAAGTATGAGTTTGTGGGGGGTGTAATTATTAGGGGATGGGGGTGGCATACCCTACGGGTATAACAATATATATATACATAAATTATATATACATTTTTGAACTGACGGTGTTTTTGGTGTCTATGATATGTGAAACGCGAAGATATGTCAAAATTTCCCGGAAGTCGAAACATGGTACCCATTGCAATATTTAGCTTTCTAATGAAATCTACTTGACATAGCTGTGGAAAATATTCAATGATACTTGATTTGAAATTGTCAACACAGTGCCTATTTCTCGAAAACTTTTCTAATAATTCAATAATGGATTTCGCTTCAAGTTCCGTTCAATTTCAGGTAGTTCCAAATGTCGCTACCAGATGTCACTGACACCTAGTGATGAACGTAGGAGCTTAAATAGAGCGTTTCCACGAAATCTAAGTTCGAAGTTTAGCTTCACACAAGTTTAGCTAGTGGCAGGATCTTTTACATGCCATAAATCTATGACATGGGACAGCCGGCTTTACTTCCCCTCCAAAAGAAGGCATACTGAAGGATTTTAACGCTCTTAAAGAATCCGAAAGCTTTGGCCGCGTTTTAACCCCGAGATCTTGTGCACAGCATTTCAGCATGCTACCAACTACGCCACCGAATCCCTATTATTATTAATCAGCAAAATGCCATATAGGCGCTGTGTGTAGAGGAAATTATCCAACGGGACCAAAAGTACAAGTGTTTTCTTTTCCGAAAGATGCAAGCTTGACAAAGAAGTGGATACAAACCATCCCAAGAGAAACCGTATCAGTCAGTAAAACAACAAAGGCAAGGTACACAGTATTTATATTACATGGTGCACATAACCTCAGATCGTCCTGTGGAAACATTTCAAATACAATTAAGGGACACTAGGGCTGAGTTTTTAGGCAAATATGGCAAAATAACTGTTTTTTTGTTTTTGCCATATATTTATCTAATGGACCCCTGCGGATCATTTCAGTAAAACAGTTTTCATGCATCGCCATTTTTAAAGGCTCAGCGACATTTTTTAATCTCCTCTGCGTAAGTCTTTAAACGCCCCCTTCAAGCTCTCTCAGTGATTGTACTTCTATATATCCATTACTGTGTGGATTTTTTCGATTTATTTTGAAGCCATTGCCAACATCTATGTGGGTACTGATTTGTGCTGCTATCTAGTGTCTAATATTAGAACTACATAGGCCTAACCAATATAAACACTAAAATCTAATGTGAAACTTTTACGGATTGATTTGTTTGAAAGTATATTTTGCCATATAACTTCCTACATTTATATTGTCCTATACATTATTTTTATTATATAATTAACTTATCTTTACATACAGTTACATATTATCAATTGAACAGGTAGTAACTTCCTGTGTTTATGTTTAAATTTTATTGTTTACATCAGTGCATGTGGCTTGAAATTTGTGAATATAATGGATGTAGTAAGTTCACGTTGGCGTGTTTCGAAAGGAAGATGTACCAAGAGAAAAAGAAAAACTTCAGCGGCAATAGGAGCTCGTAAAAAGAAGCAAGAAGCTAATATGAATGAGACAGTTTCTAGGCCTATTTCATTAGTGGTGCCTACAGAAGAGGTTAGTGTTTTACAAACTGTACAAATTAATTCCCAACTGTAAACAGTAGTGCTTGTTCAAACCCCAGTAATACCGAGTTTGTAAATAAATATAAATCAGGAGATGTTAGTAATTCTGACAAGACTAGGTCTGAATTAAAACTGTCCTCTTATGCATCAGTGTCATTAGCTACATCAGATGAAAGTTATATATTACTGCACACTAGCAAATTTCCTGATTTATTAAAAAATTTGAAATGTCCTCACTGTAGGCAAGCTTCCCTAAATGTGGTGATAAACGAGCAGCATGGATTTGCTAATAAACTACATGTAGTATGCAAATCATGTGGACACTGTGCAGGTCAGGCATACTCAAGTCCTCGGGTAAAAGCAAATGAGGGCAAAACAGAAAGAGCTCCATTTGAAGTAAATAGAAAGGGTACAGAAGCTTTCCTAAATCTTGGACTTGGTCACAGGTACATGCAAAAATTTTGTATGGCTATGAAAATGCACTGCATGAATTCCAAGACCTTCACCAGTCACATGCACAACTTAGCAACAGAAGTTGATTGTCTCAAGGAGAAAATGCTGAGTGAGAGTCGAACTGTAGTTCGTAACGCACATGAATGTGTAGACCCATCCCTCATAGAGGCTAATGTTATTGATATCGCAGTTAGTTTTGATGGAACGTGGCACCGCAGAGGTCATAAATCATTGTATGGGATTGGCTTAGTTGTAGATATCTTGACAGGTCTCGTTATTGACTATGAAGTCTTGTCAAAATTTAGCCATTATTGTGCCTTACTTGGCAATGAACTGGGTACAGATACGCCAGAGTACATGGTATTAGCTGAACATCATGAAAGAAGTAAAAACTATGACGGGTCTTCAGGGGCAATGGAAGTACACGCTGCTGATATAATGTGGAAAAGATCAGTTGAGAAGTGTGCAATGCGATACACAACTGTACTTTCTGATGGAGATGCAACGACTTACCAGCATCTGAATGGAATTGCAGTGTATGGCGAAGGAATTAAAATAATAAAAGAGGAGTGTATCAACCATGTCGCTAAACGAATGACTACTGGGCTTCTGAAATTGAAAAAGGATACCAAGGACACAAATTTGGGGGGTCGTGGTCGTGGAACTTTGAAAATGGACACAATAAAGAAGTTGTCCAGTTATTACAGACAGTCAATTCAGAAACATATGCCTGATGTTCAAGCAATGAAGACTGCCATTTATGCCACTCTGTATCATTACAGATCCACAGATCAGAAACCACAACATCAGAAATGCCCCAAAGGAACTGACTTGTGGTGTTTCTATAATAGAAGCACTGCTCGGGGTGAGACACCTGAAAGCCACACTAAGATGTCAGTGCAATTTTCAGAAAAAATGGTCTGTCGCATTGCCCCTGTGTATCAGAGACTGGCCAGCAATGAGCTTTTAGCCAGATGTAGCAGGGGAGGAACACAAAATTCAAATGAGTGTGTTCACTCTGTTATTTGGAAGAAATGTCCTAAAGAAATTTTTATATCGAAGAAGCGACTGGACATGGGGACATACACTGGTGTTTCTGAGTTCAATATGGGCTGCTCTGCGACACAGGAACTGAAATGTGAAATAAGAAATGAAGAAAGTTCAATGGTTTCCTCAAAAATAAGTGAGCGTTGTGATCAAATGAGAATTTATGAAAGCAGAAGGAGCTCGATGCAGGTGAAGAAGACACGACAGGGTCTGCAGTTGAAGAAAACACAACAGGAAGCTGCCAAGGAGAAGTTGGAAGGCAAATCATATGAATCTGGGGCATTTTGATTCATTACGTGAGCCAAACTTGGTAATATAGCATGCGATTTTATAAAAATGCTTTTATCTCCAAACAACATTTTTAGGTAATGAAAATACTCCATGCGCATGATATATTCACCAATTTTATTCAAAATATCACTGGATATTCAGAAATACATGTGTTGTAAGATGACATTGCAATATCTTAGGTCACTTTGTAAATTACAGACAAAAAAAGAAAATAACTATGAAAAATTATCAGAATTTATAAAACATGGTGGTACTTAAAATGAAATTAATCTAACATCATACATGTATCACTTTTCTGAAATGTCTCAATGTTATAATATTTAGAATAGGTTTCTGTATGTGCAATTTAAAAATCAAGCGTTTTTCACAATTTCTAATGCGCATGGAGCATTTTGATCGCACGTTATATTTTAATAATAAAATTAGTAAAAAAAATCAATTAAATTTCATCCGATTGTTTTCAAATTTGGTATGTGACTTAGTATTACTAATCTTATTGTGCAGTTTAAATTTCAACACATTCTGATAACAAATGTGGAAGTTAGAAAATTCACCCCTAGTGTCCCTTAAGTAGTGTAACGTAAGTGATTGCCTGTTTGGAATTACCTTGTTTTGTATTATTTCCATTCTAGTGAGTAGTAGTTCTGCGATATAAACGTTGGGGGGTTTCTCTCCTGAAAATACCGTAGTCTAAGCGTATCAAATTAGACTCAGTCAGTAACAGTGAAGGAGACGAGAACCTACGAAAGGAAATTCTTAAATACCTTTTGTAATGATTAAAATTGGTCTGGAAATGATGTAGTACACTCCTCCGCTGTCTATAACTCTACCCACCATCCCTTTCAATATCATGCCTTATATAGAAAAATTCCAGCTTCGAAGGGTATGAAAATTGCGCTATTACTTTCCGAAAGATTCACTATAACGTTCTAATTTTAAGCCCGACCGCCTCCGTGAAAATGTAATATCGCTGTTATTTTGCTGTAGGCTTTCGATACTCCACAGGTTCTAACCTACTGACTAACTTTCATTATTGTAGTCCGAAGTATAGAAAGTTATCTATTTGTAAACAATGCAATTTCCAGATGGCCACTACGTGCTCTATTAACTGTGATAATATCATCAGTAACGCAACTGACGCATCGAGTATATTACTCGTATTCTACTAAGTTTCGCCTTAATTGCGCAATAAGGTCCTGAGTTTATCTTTTGACTAATACAAGTGGGAGGTCTTAATGATACTCACCCCTTTGCAAGAGTTGTGTTAATTACCCAATTTATTTCAGGGCTGCCGACTATTATGTTCTAATAATTCACGGAGCCACCGTCTTACAAGTATGCAGAGTCTATACTAGTGCTACCTATGTAACCACGAACTAGGGAGTGCTTCCTGAACTACAAGAAACAAATGAAAATCACAAAGATCACCCCAACGAAAAATACGCACAAAAAATAAATTAAATATGACAGACAAAATTAACTCGAACACGGTGACGTACTATTTCGTGCTTATTGGCATCGGAAGAATGAATCCCACCTTGGCCCTCCTGAAAATTGTTTTCCACCTCCAGACATATAAACAGCCCAATTTCTCCTAAACGCATAGGTATAGCTTGTCATGAGTAAATCCAATTCCACTTGAGTGTATTTCAAAGCGACATCGAACGAGAGCTTAGGACTCCTGTTGGGGTCCGGGCGGAGAATCCAGTTTTAGTTCTCTAAGAAAGTTTAAAAGTTTCAGAGGTGTCAATGGACTTGACCCTAAATTAGATGCTTGTATTGATTATAAATATTTCAGTTCATCACTGTTATTATCCTCAAAATACTTTTCATGCTAAATAGCACCCATATTTTCAAGATCATGTTCTTCTTTGTTTGGAAACTGCAATAAACACCTAAATATGTAATTTACCTTTTGCTCTAGAATGAAATGACTCGTAAGTTCATAAACAACTGAAACAATCACTCTATAGAACACATTCTGTCTGAACTCTCGTTCTTCACTCCCACCAAATTCTAGAAGATCTTCTTTTCTTTCGCCTAAGGAAGTTTTTCTTCTTTTCACTCTCATGTTAGGAATATCTGTTTCTGCAGGAAGATCATTTGGTAATGAAGTGGTCACTAGTATTGCTTCATTTAATAAAAGATTCCATTTATCATGCAGTTTTTCAGCTCCTGGATTAGTTCGGGAATGTTATCAAGAGTTGCATCACGAGCTTGTAGAGCTTTGTTGCGAATATCAATTGCTGAGAGAATTTTAAACCAGATGGTTGCCATCAAAGTGCACTTCAATGATTAAAGTTATATTTTTATTCCCATCAATTCTGTTTTACAATAAACTGAGAGGTTTTAATTCTTGCATTCATTTAATGCATGCTTGATAAGTGATAGGTGTTTGCTAAATAGTTTAACATTGTCGACACGAGCTGACCTTCTTGTTTTTATAGGCCCCCAAGGAACAAGCTATTTTATTCTCAAGTATCTCTTATCTCTGAGGACTTTTTGAAAATAAATTATAAGTTTTTTGAACCATACCAAAATCGTAATTGCATCTTCACAGCATTCAGCAGCATTCACACCACACAAATTGAGACTGTGCACCACAGTTACTAAACGTGGCAAATGGATATTTATCACTTATAATGGCCTGCGAGACATTGTAGGCACCAGCCATGATGACTCCATTGTTATATCCCTGCCTCCTGCATTCTTTTAAAGGGATTTTGTGCTTATCTAATTCTTCAGTTATTTCTTTAGCAATGTCTCGTCCAGTTTTCTTGTTCAACTGTACACAACTTATAAACCTCTCCATTACTTTATATAAAGAATCACAGTCCAGTTCATATCTCAAAATTAATGTAATTTCCTCTTGATGCGAAGTAATCGGAGTAGTATCAGCTAGTTTTGTGGAATAAATCCCTCCAATATTTCAGTTTAGAGACAATTTCAAAATTCAAATGACACCGAATGTCACTTCCATGTGTAAGTCTTGTTTATAATTCTCTCCATTCAATATAGCATTGTTTGTGACTAGAACTCATTTCAAGAACTGGCAGCTTATTATAGGCTACAGCTTACACCAAGAATGATCCTTTTTCCAGCCTTCCTCGCTAACTAATATTGACACATGGAACTCAGAGTTGCGACCAAATAATCTGCAAGGAAAAGCAGTATATTGACTGATTTGTATCACTCCATACTAACCAGTCTCGACGAACACATTCTCCCTCCTGTAGTTTTGAAAATCAAACTGTTCTCGGGAAAGCTCTTGTTCCGTCATGAGCAAGGTTATATATCTTCAATATCACTTACACTTGGCCCAGCAGGTTTTAATTTTCCAAGGTCGCATGTTACTTGCCATGACTCAGAGTTGGGGGCTACACTTCATAGCATTTTGATTGTTCACAATTTTTGCTATTGTCCTCTTCTTCCAATGCGTCATTTGTGTCATCAGAGTTCTTTTCTAAATTGTCACAATCATCATTCCTCTCTGAATGTGAAATGTCTTTATTCTCTTTCTGGAGAAAATGCCAATGTTAATTTTGGAGGCCTTGCACGCAGGGAAGGGAAGAATGTATTCTCTGCTCTCAAAAAAGACTTGAATGAAAACATAGTAGGTGTTGGATATCCTGCTCACATTCTACATAACTGTTTGCAACATGGAGCTGATGCTCTTCCTGTTGGTATTGAGTCGGTGGTGATGAAAATTTTCAACTTCTTTCATATATATGCAGTGCGCACTCAGGAACTGAAAGAATTTGGTGAATTTGTTGATGTAAATTATCTGCAGCTTTTAAATCATTCTAAGACTAGGTAACACAATGGTTCCGTGTCTTGAGTTTGGCAGCAGTGTTTCTTAGATGACAGCGTTTAGTCAAGAGTTACACCCCGTGTAAACAGGACATACTGCTATTGGCAACTCAAACTAACACTTGGGGCGCTGCGGTGGGTCTGGACAAGTACGGTAAAATAATCAATAACACGCGTTTGATAAGGAACACTTTTTATTTTTCGGTTATAATCAGTAAATGTGGTCCCTAAAATAATGACAGTGTTATTTTTAATTGTATATATGTATAAATGTGCGATACACGTTATCTAATTTGTGTGTTCCACTGGATTTTATGTGTCAATTGTTTATTATCAAGCATCGGTTGACTGATGGTATTTGTTTTTGAGCAGTTCGAGTCATGGCGCTGTTACGTTTAAAAGCTACCGTATATTTGAGTTTGTTCACTGTACCATAGACTCTAGAAATTATTTGCTGCTTGGTAGGGCGAAGGGATGAGTTTAACTTATATTAAAACTTGGGGGAGACAGGAATTGCTTGATTTGGATGGTTAGCAGGTAGGTTTGGTGTTGAATATCGGACTGGTAGCAGGTTCTTGCAGAGGAGATATTTACCCTGCGAAGTCATAATTAGGCCTATATGACTCGTAGTGGAATGGCTCGGATATCGAAGAGCTAGGTGATGGCGGTTGGTAGGGTTATTGGAAATGAACTAGGGAGCGGGGAAGGATACCTGATAGATGAAGCTTGGCTGTTCTCGGCTGATGTAGGCTTGGCTCTCTTGGTACGGCTTGGCTCGGCGAGACTGTGCTTGGCTGTCTAGGTGCGGATTGGCTCGGCGTAACAGTGAACAACTCGTCCTGTCGTCAGTGTGTGTAGTGGTGAGTGGTCCAACCTGCTCCTGTTCACCGTATTTATTTCGTATCTTCACCTTTCGGCTATTGCTATTTGAATCTTTTGGGAAGTTATGAAAACTTATATCCGCAGCCCTCTTATACATCGACTTACAGCCGTAATTTGAGCAATATACTTTGCTTTTACTCATTTTGCACTCTAACAACGAGTAAAACTTATTACTTATGTATAAAGACACGAAGAATTTACTACGATCTGCTTACCAATACAAGAAATCATCACCCCGATTCTGTAAGAAATGGTTAAGCCATAACAAGTCTTTAGGACCCGTAAAGACTGGTTAGCAGTCGAATTGGTATTCTGTAACGCCAAATAGCATCCTTGTTGTGACGTAGGTCTTACCCCTGAACCATCCACCGTAAAGGCATGTTCCGAGGGCTTGTTAGCCGTTTTCTAGTCCATGGTTAGCTTATTTGCAACGAAAGATCAAAGATGGAAGCGAACAGCTGATATGTATGTTATCACTTAATAGCTTGAATATTAAGTTATTCATTAAAGATGGGCTAAGGTAAGTACAAAACAATATATTTTTGATTCTTCAAGTTGTGCAAATATCTTTCTTTGACGATTATGGTAAATAGCATACCGGTACTTAATGTGAATAATGTCGTCCCGTGTAATGTTATTAACCTACACTTTTATTTTGGTTTTCAGATGCAGTAAGCGATCTAAAACGATTATTTGATGGGGAAGAAACTTAAGCGCCATTTTACTACTTTGGAAATAATTAGCTTTCATTTTAATTGCAGAATTCGAATCATATTTGCGGAAGCTTGTAGTCAGTAGCCTTCCAAGCTTGTTTCTTGGTTGTGGAAATAATTGCTGTCAGAAGTATGAAGACGAATACCTACCTAATGTGCGGCAACTGTGCTTTTATTTATTTAAATTAAGGCTGCAAATGTTCACATTTCTTCTCGGCCTTGGCCTATGCCATTGGTCAATTATAATTAACTTAATTGTGGTGAAGAGACATGACAATATGATTATCATAATGGACTTTCACAAACTGAAATTAACTCATTTACCTAAGAGGATGAGAGGAAATGTTATCTCCATCGTCAGAACTGGTAGTATCAAAGCATTCAATCCTGATCCAGTAAGTATTTAAACAATAGGTTATCATTTAAAACCTTGGAAAATAGCCTTAGTAGGCAGGCTGGAACATAAAGAGTACCAGTATTGAACTATGCTTTCATATTGAACTAATGAGGGAAGTTAATGTTACATGTAATGCATACAGTCGATTAACAGTGTAGGAGAGAAATAAGAAATAATATCAGACCCCAAATGAACTAAAGTTTTTGGTCAGTCTGCTTGGCAAGTTGTCATTGCGAAGGGAGGACTTTCACGTAAGAGATTACATTGCATGCTTCTGCTGGAAACTAAAACCATAGCACTGGCTACACGTAGTTTCTCTAAATGTCACTCGAGCCCAGTATTGATACTAGGATCTGTATTCCATTTGGCCTGAAGCAACATCTGCTGAGAATTGCAATACAAGGACTATGTTTTTTTATAGTGTCTCTAAATGACTCATGTGAATTGTTTCTGTAGACACTCATATGGTGTATTACCAGTAGTCAATTAAAATGTGATTAATCATATTGCTGTTATAGGTGATTCTGGCCACTTGGTTGAGTCTTAGTTATTTACTACAAATTTAAATCCTGCTAGATTGTTCTTACGAGGAATAAACATCACAAATGTTCCAAATAGTTCTCACAGTTTCAATAACCTGGTATGACACAGCTCGGTCATCTAAATGGATCAGATGAGAAAGAAAAATCACAACATGGTGCTTTGGGAGTTTATGTCTAACATCAAGGTACGTCAATTTTCTTTATTTCATTGTGTTATCATTTGAGAACTAACCTACATGCAACAAGGTGTAAAGCTTTCCAAGACTGGAGTTTACCTGAACCGAAGTAACAAATTCTTTAACTACTGAAATTAGTCAAAATACCTGCAGTAATGGTATCTGGAGACGATATAGTAATAGATGTTTACTCCTTTGCTGTCTGTAACCCACCCAGCCATCCCAAATAGGATCATGACTTATATAGATGAAATTCCATCTGATTTTGCCATTTTTAGCACCATGTACAGTATTGCCAACCACACGTATTCGATACTATATTGCATCCGGCCGACCAATGGTTTACGCCTATACCAATAATTGTTAGGTAGCGTTGGAATTAGGAACCCCGGTCACTACTGCACCTCATATATGTGCTTAAATACGTAAATATGTGTCTTTAATTATTGCTCTTTTAAAAACGGCTGCCATGCTCTTGCGTCTTGTTCAACTGGCAACGAGGCGCACTCTAGCGGCACACACCAAGGTGCACAAATTGTTACCAACATGTGGGATACAAAATTAGTTGATAAAAACATTAATCGGGACGCGTTATGCTGTAACCATTGTCAAAAGCCATTGGATTGGACAAAACGAAGGTTAGAATGGCTGGATGTTGGTGCGGCATAGTACCGCTAGTGCCAGGTTGGCAGAACTGTTTTGATTATGAATGATGTGAACAGTGGCGGCCACAGCTGAAATTTTGCCTGGGTAAGTCGTGATCCTATTTGGGATGGTTGGGTGGGTCACAGACAGCGGAGGAGGAAACATATATTAAAACATCATTCCCCGATTTATTTCTCATCGTTTGATAAGGTACTATACAGAATGTTATCGCTCGTTCTATTTTCATTCAGTGCTACCAAACATTAGCCACGCTGAGCGTGTCTTGTGTCTGAAATTAGCTAAAATACCTTTTCTCTCCTAGAAGCCTCCGTGGCTTAAGCGGCAGCACGCCAGCCTCTCACCGCTGGGTCTGTGGTTCAAATCCCGGTCACTCCATATGAGATCTGTGCTGGACAAAACGGAGGCAGACAGGTTTTTCTCTGGGTACTCCGGTTTTCCCTTTCAGAATTTCATTCCAGCAACACTCTCCACTATCATTTCATTTCATCTGTCATCGGCCTCGGCAGCCGGCACAGTCCATATCCTCGCCGCTAGTTGGGGGCTTCATTCATTCCATTCCTGACCCGGTCGGAGACTGGAAGCAGGCTGTGGATTTTCACCTTTTCTCTCCTACCGCTGAGCTCTGAAGGTCAAGTGTACAGCTAAACGCCGGAACTTGTATTTCAAATTTCAATAGTATTTTTTTTAAATGCATACCAATGGCTTCTGCCTGGGCCAATAATTACTAGGCTGCGTTAGCCATGTACACGAATACACCCCTGGTTTTTGTCTCGCAAAGTAATGTTTGTTGTGCACTGCTGTAATTAATGTGTTTTGTGAGGGTGAAAGTTCTTTAATCCAATCCAATGGGCTTTGTCTATACCAATAATTGCTAGATAGCCGTTAGCCATATATACACCTGGTTTCTGTCTTGCATCAATGATCTTTATCCAGACCAGACCTGTGTAGTGTATTTTGTATCCCATATGTTGGCAACTGTGGTGATAGTTTAAAATTTGAAATACACTTATCTTCCGTCTAGTCAATACTTTTTTGTGTTTATTTACGCTCTAGGACATTGACTAGACGGAACATGTATTTCAAATTTTAAACTATCATTCGTCAATACGGACCAATCGCGAAAACTGTTAACCCCAACCTGTGGTGATGTCAATGTGTGCGTCTTATAAACAGTTGAAGAGACCTCATTGCACTGTCGAACATGGCTGCCATCGTTGAATGAGCAATAAATATTAATACATATTTCTGATGCTGTAGTGACCGAGGTTAGTAATATCAGTTGGCGATGTCCCCCAGAAGATGAAACAAGGCATGAAAATCTTACATACATTTGTACTTATATCTTAGGAATTTAAAACATCATATCTGTCCCTCCATGGTCTCTGCACAGCTGAAGAAATCAAGCGAACCCACCTCACGTCATGATCTGGGCCGGAATGACACAAACGCATGTGTTTGAACCATATTTTTTGATCGTTCTAATGACTGGCTCATCCCGCAGCTGCAAAATGTGGGAATATTAAACAGTGTTAAGTTTCAACACGATGTGGTGCCGGCTCACTTCGCAGTGGCTGTTCGACAACGTCTTTGGGAATCGCTGTTTCATATCGCATGCAACACCATCATTCTGTGACTAAGAACTTGGTAATCATTCTCAACGAGAGGTATGACACGTCAGCTGTTCGCTTATGTCAACAAGTTGATTACTCTGACTCTCAAACTCCGGTCTATCATGCGAAATACGAGGTTCATTTGGAGGCTTTTATATGCTGGTCTACCGAATTAATGTACACTTGTATAATTTGCTGGGTAACTTTATTTTATTTTTAGTGGTGATCGAAATGACAGACTACATCAAGGTCATCTGCCTGACTGAGTAATAAATGATATTATTAATCTGTAAACTGAAGATGGTTCATACTTTGCATGACATGAGGTTAGGCGTTCCTTAATGTGTTGTCCATTTGTGACGATTGAGTCTGATAAGTGATTGCATTTATTGGTCTTGCTCAGTAGTATAGGAAGGGCAGTTTTCTCATTTCTTGAGAGTATTTCCAGACACTTCCCAGCATGGAAATTTAGCAAACTACTACAAAAGACTGCTCCTCAAAAAATAAAATAAATCACATTATTATTTAAAATAATTATTCTTGTTTTCGCATAAGGATGTAGCCGGATTAAATTGTTTTCTTACACTATAATGGCTAACTTGAGTTTAAGAATGTAGTGTAGAGTCTACACGAGCACATCTCCAGTTCATGGTCCAAAAATAAATCTGGAAATTTGTTTATAGTTCTTTTTGTCACAGTACTGGTAACAATATCAGGGATTGATTTTCAATTTTCCAGGATTCTCTGCCAAACAATCTGTGAAACACCTTCCAGTGCCCTGGTCTGAATGAGAAGACGAAGAATGAAACTGAATTTGAATATCTCTACAATGGGACACATTCCACAGTTGCATTACCAATGATCTGCAAACTGATTATTTTATGTTATAAATTAATTGTTCTATTTGAATAATAATTTGTTAAAGAAAACATTGTGTATGATTTGAGCCTTGCTTCCTGAACTGCTGCAATCCTACCACCAACTGTTCCTACCAGAAACGTAGGCATTCCTCCTAATTCACGAGGTTTCTGTTTTACTCCTGTGAAGGACTAACATATCTTTGTGTGTGTTGTACTTTGTGTACATAGTGTAAAGTGTTCATATCTGTACATAAGTTCTTTGGAGTTAAATAAGATGGCGTTATGTTAGCAAGCTGTGTGTTTCCCTGTGCTCCTTTTCACTCATTCTCCACATTATGGTGCCGAAAACTCGTACAAAACCAGTGACACGTGTATTTACTAGTGTTAGTGAACATTATACACTACCGAGAAGACATCACGTCTGTTTAAAGCACGCCACGCCATCAACTACAACAAGCCTCAAGAGTTATCATTGCCAACTAATCCACTTCAGATAAGTCAATCCATCACAAATTGACATCCTTTTAATAATGCATGCTCTACATCAGCAGGAAAATACTTTTGAAACCTACAGATGGGCTAATTTCATTAAATGCGATCCCAGAAGTGACGCATCCGCCATCTATCGGAGTAACAGGGAACTCCGTATTGTAAACAATTAAGCTTGCACCCTGCAATTTCTATTTGTCAGCGAGAAAAGGACACCACTAATCCTCGCTCAACGCCACCAGAAATATCTTTCATCTGAGTATTTTCCAGTACACGTGATTATAACCTGCGTGAGATCTACTTTAATTACTTCAAGAAATACCAATAATTGTACAGTACGTTACTGACACAGAACTAGTAGCGCGATCTATCTGCAATCATTGGAACTGCATGCACCTCTGCACAGCGCATGCGCACCTGTCAGTTACTTCCCGAACTATAAAATTGTCACGTTCAACTACCCCACTTGCGCATTCTGTTAGCCAACGTTGGAGTGTTGACTAAACACGCACTCTGCCAAAGAAACTAATATCTACACTGAAAGACGTTCCTACAAACCAAGACGGGAGGCTACCTGACTGTCAGCTAATCCTAAGATTTATTGCCCCCTCATTATGGCAACCCAAGAGGACCTTGCAGCTCGTCTACAAAAATTGAAAAGAAGTCGAACAAGAGAGAGAAACAATGCGACACGGTTTCTAAACACTTTTGAAAGTTTTACTGAGAACACTAGTATTGAAGACTACAAGTATTATGGAGAGCGACTTCAGGAAACGTTAACTCGGCTAATCCAATTAGATGACTCACTTCACGATCTTCTTCCAGACACAGAATACAACACCGATATTCAAAGTTGCGAAGAATACATAGATAAAGCAAAACGTGGTTTACAGAAAGCCACACGAGGGGCAGAAATTAAACTTTCTTCTGCTACCTCAAACATGACCATAAGCGAGAGTCCCATCACTCCCATTTCAACGTTCACCCATTCTGTTAAATTACCGCCAGTGAAACTGGAACCATTCTCCGGCAATATCGAAAGCTGGATGAGATTTTGGGAACAATTTGAAGCATCCATTGACAAAGACAAGTCACTATCGACAATACATAAACATGTCTTTCTACGCGGGTATCCCGAAGGTGAACCGAAACATCTGGTTGACGGAATTGCCGTGACTGCTTCTACCTACGAGGACACTAAGAAAATTTTAAAGGCCAAATACGGAGATCGGAATCGAATAATACAGGCGCATATCGATTATCTAGAAGATATCCGACCTATCAACACTGTTTGTCCGGAATCGCTAAACACGACATACATTGAATGCAACCGCCGTATCCAGGCATTACAGGCCCTAGGCGAAGATGTGAACGCATATGGGCGGGTACTTGCTCCCAAGATACTCCGAACCTTCCCTGACGATATATGTAGACGTTGGATAATACACACCATACGGAATAATATATCGGAAGGTGACATTCTGAAACTGATGGAATTTCTTGGTGAAGAAGTCGATGGAGCGCTAGTCACCCAGAAGGTCAGAGGTGACCCAGTGTTTTCAACCAGTCTCGTCCCCACGACAGCCGCACTTCAATTAAACGCTAAGTTTAAAAAACCATTGCAGCAAACAAAGAAGCAAACAGAACCATTCTGTGCATTTTGCGACCATCGAGGCCACTGGGCGCAAGATTGTAGGAAGGTGAAAACTGTTCATGACCGAATTGAGAAGCTAAGGACGAATAATCGCTGTTTCCTCTGCCTGAATCGATGGCATAATTCGAAGAATTGCAGTAAACGGGGGAGAGCATCTTGTTCAAAATGTAAGCAGTCCCATCACTACTCCATTTGCTCAAGCAATGATGTAACCTCCACTTCGGTCAACAAAATCCACTCTCAGACTCCTGACTATACTCACTTACAAACTGCGCGTATTCGAATTGTTGGACCAACTGGCTTAAGTAAAACGACACGTTGCATCTTTGATGGAGGCAGCCAGTCTACATTCATAAGCAAGTCTATTGTCGACATATTGAAGCTTCCTACTGTCACGGAACGAGACATATCTATAGCAGCGTTCGAATCTGACACAACTATCCCTCAAAAGCGTCGTCTGGTCAGTTTCCAGTTACAGGGCACCCAGACCAACGCGTCAATAGGCATCACCGCACTCGAAAGTGCAAACACTTACTCAATGCACCCTACAGTGCCACAAGACGTCTCTTCCCTGAAGTCCATACGCAAGTTATTATTAGCTGACCCTAAGTATGACTTACACGATCTCCCAATTGAAATTCTAGTTGGAGGAGATCACTACTGGTAGTTGATCAAGGACACACAACCTGTACGCATATCTCCGTCTTTGGTACTCATTCCTTCACTTTTCGGATGGGTACTCAGTGGCAATAGATCCGGAGTCACCGTCAACCAGCTAACCGTCAACAAAATAACACTGCAGGATGACCCTTCACTTCTCGAGCACCAAGTCTGTAACTTCTGGAACCTTGAAGCAATTGGAATCAAGGAAGAAGAACCAAGATCCCACACGGTGAGCTCCAAGGATCTCGATATCCTCAAAAACTTTCATGAATCTCACTGCATTCAAGATGGACGGAGAGTTTTTTTTTTGCCAAAGAAAAACCAGGAATTTGCATCGGATAACCGCACTAACGCTGATAGACGATTCCAAGCCTTGACGAAGAAACTGCAACGAAATAGAGACTATAACGCCATGTACAACGAAAGAATGCTCGACTACATCATCCAAGGCCAAGTAGAGATGTTGAACCCAGACAACCGAGCAACTTCTGTGTACTATCTCCCACATCATGCAGTCAAGAAGACGAAACAGAACGTAACTAAGTGGCGCGTTGTATTCGATGCTACATCTCATGAAAATGGATCTCTATCGCTGAATGACGTCCTAGAAATCGGACCTAATCTTTTCCCCGACGTAATGAGTATCCTGCTTCGGTTTAGATTGTACCAATATGCTATTCTTGGAGATATAAAGCAAGCCTTTCTGCCTGCAGCTCTCACTTGACTCCAGCGACAGGGATCTAACACGGTTCTTTTGTTTTCGAGTAATCAAGGACGAAAAACACCCAATACTTTTAGACGGCGGACATCCCTTCACTTGTCTTCTAATCCGCCATACTCAAATCAGGCTGCACCACTTGGGATCACGGATTGTGCTCTCCGAGCTGCGAAGCCAATTTTGGATTCTACGAGCAAGGCAAAGCATTAGGAAGGTATTGAATTCGTATCTGCCTTGTAAGTTATCACGAAACCCTCCTGGACAGGAGAACGAAGCTCCATTACCGACCGATCGTGTACGATACTCCAGACCGTTCACTGTAACAGGACTCGATTTTGCGGGCCCACTATACGTCCGCCACGATAACACCGTTCGCAAAAGTTACATCCTTTTGCTTACATGTGCTACTACCAGAGCTGTCCACTTGGAGCTAGCGTCGGATATGACAGTAAATAAGTTTCTGATGGCCTTCCAAAGATTCGTCAGCCGCCTAGGCCTACCTCATACCATATATTCCGACAATGCCAGCACTTTTCACGCAGCTCATAGAGAACTTAGAGAGCTTTCTGTGATCTTCCACGACCACGACGCATCGAGCTACCTTTCCACAAATGGCATCGGCTGGGAATTCTTCGCACCACGGGCGGCTTGGTGGGGAGGATGGTGGGAACGAATGGTCGTCACTACGAAACGCTGCTTGCGCCAAGTTTTAGGCCGGCGGCAAGTGAATGAGGAAAGCCTGTACACCATTCTCGTTAGCATTGAAGCCGCCATAAATTCCCGTCCTCTCCTTCAGGATGAAGGAACTACAACCTTGACTCCAAGCCATTTCATCCACGGCGACAAGCTGACGACAATCCCTACAGAACCTGAGCCTGCTATTAAGAAGGACTTGAAAAGGGAATACAGGCTCCAGCAACAAGCGGCAGAAGATTTCCGGAAACGCTGGATGAAGGAATATCTTCTGGAACTACGCAACCATCACCACGTACGACAGACATGCGGCAAAACCCCGAAATTCCGGGTAGGTGACCTGGTCCTGCTGCAAGAAGACAACCGTCCTCGCCACGTATGGGGCAGAGGCGTAATCGAGGAACTACGACCTGGACGAGACGGAATACTCAGGATCGTCATCCTTCGCACGCCAGACAGGAACCGGATAACGCGTCCAATTCAGCTGGTCAAACCTCTAGAGGTCGACCATGGTGGGGAGGATGTGAAGGACTGACATATCTTTGTGTGTGTTGTACTTTGTGTATATAGTGTAAAGTGTTCATATCTGTACGTAAGTTCTTTGGAGTTAAATAAGATGGCGTTATGTTAGCAAGCTGTATGTTTCCCTGTGCTCCTTTTCACTCATTCTCCACACTCCTTTATGTCCTTACGAAGGTTCTGCAATTAGAAAGTAGACTGTGCCATACTATTGTATGTGATAAGAATGTAAAAAATTCAGGTGAGAGTTATGTTATCCACATAATATTTCAATATAGTTAGTCTTATCTCATTCCCAGTAGTAGAAGTACTTAGGGACAAGGTGTTGCCTGTGGGGCACGCTGCCCCCAATTCCCCAGAGATTTTTTAATCTGCATGGTGCTAATACAAACCTCTGTTTTCTCTCTCAACCTTCCTTCATGTAATAATACATTGAGTGTGAGGATCAAAGGTCATACTCGTAGCCGAGTGCCTCCTCCCTTCTGTGTAGAATCTCGGAGGAGCATTGAGTTATTGTGATTGCTATGCCCTAGGGCCATATAGAGACGAAGGGATTAGGCTAGGTAGAATATATTGAATTTAAAAGAAGGCTAATAAATAACTTCATCTGAAGAAAACTGGAATAAATTCCATTAAGTTGTAAATATTGCTAAAATGTAGAATGTAGTTTTATTCTAGGATAAGGAGTTAGAAGCACATCAATGGCCTACTGATACTTTCTTTCTACTAATTTGCAAACTTGTAACTTATCATGTAGACCTATCGTACGCAACAGTCCTAGACTTAAACATTGACGGGCGTAAGGGATTCTGTGGGTAGTTCCAGTGGCATGAGCTTTTCATCATTTTAGGTGCGACAGATCAACATAATGCACCCATACCCCACTCCTTTCTGCTCACAGTTCTTAATGTGAGAAGTACCTTTAAGGAGAATAATACTAAACTGCTGTCTAAATGATCCTGATCTTGGTTTCCTACAATTTACACGAACCTCTTGCCACCTCAGTTTTATTATTGAAGGCTGGTATTACGATGGATCATTAAATCACTCTTTGACTTTCTTGGCTGCAGCCATAGGAGCAATGTGGTGTTCTGACTAGAACAGACTATTACACTACAGTAGGCCTACCGCGAAGAAAAACTGGCATACCATTAACTTCTATTGTGTTACTGCCCAAAGAGTTGATACCTCATTCTTGGAGATTTTTGAGCATTCTGAATTTATACACGTATTCTTAACAGTATTGTTGTACATGTGTTAAACTGCTCTCAGTAGTCAATTAGGCCTACATGTACGTTGCCCAATATCGTACTGGCCACATAAAACATTTATCTTAAGTTTCTGATACAGTTCATGTTGTAATCAACCAGAAAACACACTATTTGATTCCTACTAAACTAAAATGAATATTTATGGGGACAGGCAATGTAATTTCTCTCCGAAAGGGAGTTGGGTGTATAAGGTTGACATGATCCGCTGGAATACAGTATCCGTTGAATACTATAAATAAGATACTCCTAAATAAAATAAGGTATTAATTAAGGCAATAGCTAAATAAAATCCAAACTGAAATAGATATTCATGTGAACAGACAGCGTAAATGTTTTCGCAAATGGGGTTAGGTGTACCGAATCTTATCAGGTTGAAGTAATCCGTATGAAAGGTCAATGCATACGATAAATAAAACACCATATTAGGTGAAAGTATGGTTTAAGGCAATATGGAACATAGGAAATAGTTAAAAAATAAAATGATACAAACTATTGCGATATAAAATGGTTTGAAACACGTTGAAATAACGCGCCAATCGATTTACCCGTCATCTAGTGAAAGGCTTTCGTACTATGAAGATGGCTATGAAATCCTGATCCTGAACTCGTAACAAGTGTCATAACAAGGTGCCTTACAGAATACCACTTTGAGCCTCGCTAGCCATTTGTTTTTATGCCTATGGTTACGATTCCGTCGTAACCATGTTGGTGGATTGTTAAGGAGTGAAGTTACAGAATCGGGGTGCATATACAAACAGTCACCATGTGACCAAATGTACGCTACTTGGTAAGTATCTCATTTTTACCGCTAGATGTCATATCAGATAGCTGGAGTTGCCAATAGGTCGGTGGATTGATTCCCGGCGATCTCGTAAGAGATCCCTCGTATCACATTTGATGATTGCAAGACAAAAGCCACAAACTAACCAATACAGTGCCGGTTTCGCTGTGCTGAATTTGGAGAGTAGATGGCCTAATAATAACAATAATAATAACTTCCAGATTCTATGACAAAGGGAGGATGAATCTTTACGGTGATCTTCTCAGAATGAACTCTAACAGATTAATCAAATCTTTGATTTCTTCCGTAACCGAAAACCAAAACCCACATGGTCTCAAGAAACTGAAAACTGCTTAGTAGAATTTAAAACAATCATTATTTACTGAAAATGTACTGCTCAATTCACAAGCAAAACTAATTACTAAAAGCGAAAATATACCGTACGGTTTCAGAACAAATCTACATTATATCCAGATCCATCATCTCGGATGAAGAGAGGAAAAGATCAGAAAGAATGAAGAGATACCGGGCAAAAAGGAAAGAACAACACACAGAGAAATGATTGATTCAACGTACCCCAAAGAGGGTGAAACGAAAGAATAATAATAATTATCTCTACATATTATTCCCCATTTCACAGGATCGGAGACAAGGTGAGGAGAAACTTTTCAAGGGGACTGACGGTGGCCTTGCACGTTAACGCGCGTATCCGTTCAGGTCAATAATGACAGTAATATTTCTAATAGTAATATATTATTGTTATTTTGAACAGTCTAAATGGATGAAAGTACTTTGTATTTTGAAATGAATTTGTAAATAGTATTCTGTATTTTCCGTAAATGTGTAAGTGAATCGGTAATTTGTACCCAAAATACTATTGTGAGTACGGTATTGTTTAATTTGTATTAGCTGAAGTACCCGTGCTTCGCTACGGGTCATAAATAAATAAAAATGTGAAGGTGCCAGTTAAAAGAGGGGATAGGCGAGGTGATGCGCAGAGGGAGATTAAGGATGGAACATTTTGTCCAACTACACTGCTCGGCGTTGACCGCGATTTATAGCACAAATTTAGGTTGTACTCGCTAACCGTTGGAGATACCTTTCGGATAGAAAATGTAATTTTAAACCTCGTATATGCCATCAAAAGTTTGCTATTTCTTAGCGTTCTCTTGTTATTAGAAATGGAAATATGAAAGTTTGAAACCAAAGGATGTAGTGACGTCACTAAAATGGTCGCCATCTTTAAATAGATCAAGTATTGAAATCAAAAGTAGCCTATATGTTAACGAGGTAA
Source organism: Meconema thalassinum (assembly GCA_946902985.2). Classification (NCBI taxonomy): domain Eukaryota; kingdom Metazoa; phylum Arthropoda; class Insecta; order Orthoptera; family Tettigoniidae; genus Meconema; species Meconema thalassinum. The sequence goes on from OX336397.1 coordinate 244,766,928, forward strand.
ATCTGCAACTTCCATGTAAAATTTATGTAAATCGGACCAGTGGTACTTGCGTGAATGAGTAATACACAGACACACACCATCTCATTTTTAGTCTCGCTTCGCTCACGTCATAGTCGTGTCATATTGTTATTCAATGAAATGCAGGTTTAACCCCGTTAACACCCCTTTAGAACCTGAATATCAAAAAAATCCCTCCTTAGTGGACGTTTTCGACATACAACAAACATATCATTCTTCTAACTTTAATAGTGTTGTTTGGGCAATGAGAGTGAACATCCAAAAATCCTTCCTTAGAGGACGTTTTTCTTCCAGAATTTCACCCCTTCCCTATAGGCCTCTTAAATTGGATTTATGAAAAAACGGTCGAACACCTACTGTATTCATTTTATTTATTTATTTATTTTTAAGCTGATTGATTTCCTCCGAGTTTCAAACTCCTCGCCTATGTCGTTAAAGAGATACACGCTCCGTAAGGAATCTTTCAACCCTCACTTTTCACCCCTTTCACCTCATAATATACACCATATCGATAAACCCTTAGACATATGTCTGCTTATTCTTAATGATGTGTTTATATGCCAAGTATCCCATCCCCAAGGAAACCAATCGGGAGATATTGTTATTCAATTAAATGCAAGTCTACCCCCTTAATACCCCATTAGACTCTGAATATCCAAAAATCCTTCCTTAGTGGACGTTTTCGACATACAACGAACATAGCCCAGAATGTCATGTTTCTAACTTCAAAAATTTTGGCTGGGCGATGATGAGTGAGTAAGTCTGGATATTTTCTTTCATTTATTTTTCAGAATTTCACCCCTCTCAGGAACCCCTTAAATTGGATTTATGAAAAAAAAACCGGTCGAACACCTATTTACTTATTTTTGTGCTGTTCTTCCCCCCTGAGTTTGTTGAGTGAGTGAGTTAGGACACTTCCTTTCCTGTTTTTTTTTTCCCCAGAATTTACCCCTCTCCAAGGGCCCCTTAAATTGGATTTATGAAAAAAAAAAGCTGTCTTTTCCTGCCGAATTTCAAACTTCTCGCCTCTGTCGTTTAAGACATACACGCTCCGTTAAGAATCCCTCAACCCCCAATTTTCACCCCATTCACCTCAAAATATACACCACATCGATAAACACTTAGACATGTCTGATTATTTTTAATGATTAGTTTATATACCGAATATCACATCCCCAAACAACTCATGAGATATCGTTATTCAATGAAATGCACGTTTACCCCCTTAACACCTCTTTAAAACCCGAATAAACAACAATCATTCCTTAGTGGACGTTATCGACATACAGAGAACACATTCCAAAAATTTCATGTTTCCAACTTGAATAGTTTTCGCTGGGCGTGATGAGTGAGTGAGTCAGACAAGACATTTTCTTTCAATTGTTTTTACCAGAATATCACCCCTCCCCATGGGCCCCTTAAAGTGGGTTGATGAAAAAACGGTTGAACACCTATTAACTTATTTTTTAAACTGTCTTTTTCCCCTGAGTTTGATGAGTGAGTGAGTTAGTCAGTCAGTTAGGACACTTTTTCTCCTGTTTTCCACCAGAATTTCACCACACCCCATTGGCCCCTTAAATTAATTTATGAGAAATCGGTTGAATACCGATTTACTTATTTTTTAAGCTAACTTTTCTCGCTGAGTTTCAAATTTCTCGCCTATGTCGTTTAAGAGATAGGCCTACACGCCCCGTTTGGAATCCTTCAACCCCCCACTTTTCACCCCTTTCACCTCATAATGATACACCACATCGAAAAACCCTTAGACACATGTCTGCTTATTTCTAATGATTAGTTTATATGCCGAGTATCACATCCACAAATGAAACCACTCGTGAGATATTGTTATTCAATGAAATGCAGGTTTAACCCCCTTAAGACCCCTTTAGAACCTGAATATCCAAAAATCCTCCCTTAGTGTACGGTTTTGACATACAACGAACTTATACCCAAAATGCCATGTTTCCAACTTCAATATTTTTGGCTGGGCGATGATGAGTGAGTGAGTGAGTCAGGACATATCCTTTCATTTGTTTTCTTCAGGTTTTCACCCCTCCCGATGAACCCCTTAAATTTGATTTATCAAAAAAAAACTGTCGAACACATATTTACTTATTTTTAAGCAGTTTTGCCCCCTGAGTTTGAAGAGTGAGTGAGTCAATCGGTTAGGACACTTTCCTTCCTGATTTTTTTTCCAGAATTTAACCCTCCCCATGGGCCCCTTAAATTGGATTTTTGAAAAAAAAAAACGGTCGAACACCTATTTACTTATTTTTATGCTGTTTTTTTTTCGCTGAGTTTGAAACTCCTCGCCTATGTCGTATAAGAGATACACGCTCCGTTAGGAATCTTTCAACCCCCTCTTTTCACCTCTTTCACCTCATAATGTACACCACATCGAAAAACCCTCAGACATGTGTCTTCTTATTTTTAATGATGAGTTCATATGCCGAGTATCACATCCCCAATGAAACCAATCGGGAGATATTGCTATTCAATAAAATTCAGGTCTACCCCCTTAACACCCACTTTAGAACCTGGATATCCAAAAATCCTTTCTTAGTGGGTGTCTGCAACCCTTGAGGAAGCTGCATACCAAATTTCATTCGAATCCGTTCGGTGGTTTCTGAGATTTCGTGTTGAATAAATGAGTGAGTGAGTGAGTGAGTGGTATTTGACAAATATATAGTAGATAGTGTCAAGTGTTTGTTACGCTACACTCGGTTGACAGTGCTGTGTGAGCAGTTGAGTAACTAACGGGATTTCAAGTAAGATCCTCATTTTCTATACCGGTAGTGCAGAGCGCAACACGCATCCAGTCGGCCGTGTCTCGATTTGAGCTATGTTGCCATGGAAATAATCTGCCTTGCCATTCCTTCATGAGTATATTTTATGACTTTATATTAGCCTTTGCTCGAGTACAAAAGGACCGAAATCAGAAGAATGAGAAAGACTATCGAAAATTCACGTAGCCAGCGGTTCCTTCAGGGTCTTAAACTATGTATATGCAAAATACGGTTGAGATTGGTGGAACGGTGTAGATTTGTATACGGAACCAACCCACATACATACATACATACGTACATACATACATACATACATACATACATACATACATACATACATACATACATACATACAGACTTTCACTTTTATATATTAGAAGATAAACATACAAAAGGTACACATTGGAAGGACCGGTATTTTTCCCAACTCTGTCAAGCCTAAACTACTGTGTATTTGTTATTGAAGTAGAATTAGGGCAGGAAGCGGCCATGGCTTTCGGTTTGGTACTATCCCAGCATTCGCATAGAGTAGGAGTGTGAAACCACTTCCAGAATAGCAGAGTTCTAGTTTGATGATCAATTTACCGGTCCGGTACGTAATCTATTTTTCCGGGTACCAGTTTGGCTGGGCATCTTATATTCCGTGTTCCAAAACGCTAAGAGGAATAAAGAAAAGGGCTCGGTAATTGGGGCAAAGGGTTTTAAGTGCCAGTTTTCGGGAAAGAAGATGCCAATTAAGTTTAAGTTTTTGATGGAATATGTATTTATTTCATTAAGTGTTGTAATATGTCACCGGTGAATAAGAATAGCCTATATAATAACACTAATAATCTGATTTGTGTTAGAAAAACATCCCTGGTCACACAGTTTTTCTTTCACCGTGCCTAGGCTGTTTATCATCAGCAACAAGAGCGCCCCGAAGTGTTTATTGTTGCTAGCAATATCGTCACCGAGTTAGTACCGGGTGAGTTAACCGTGGTCGTTACGGCATGACTGCTGGCAATTGCTCACATCCGGGAGGCGAGTTGGTTCGAATTCCCCCGCCGGCAACCTCGAAGATGGTCTTCTGTGGTTTCCCATCTTCCTTCCAGGCAAATGCCGGGGTTGGTAGGCCACAGCCACTACCTTCCAACTCCTTGTCCTTACATTCCAACTTCCCTCCCCAACGGTACTTGTAGCTCACCCATTGGGTTCCCGTCTCGAAGCAGCTACAAAACTGGCGAGCCGAACATGTCTTCGGACACTCCCGGCACTAAAAGACATACGCTAAAAAAAACGAGTTAGTGTCTTCCATGTACGGTCCCTCGCGGAAAAATATTAAGATCTGAGAGTTCCATTTACGGATATTAAAAGTACTCTTTACAGACGTGACTAAATTTCATAATGACGATTCTTACCACCAGAGTTCTGCTTGGACATGGACATGTACCAGCCCCGCGTAGATTACAGTATTTTACGGTATTTGATTGCAGCGAAAGCACAGGTTTAAACGTGTAAAGAGAAACTTCCTTATGACGACAATTATACAAGTTTTGTCATTTAGACTTTCACGGCCCGTGTAATTATTCATAATGTTGAATTTTGGGCTTATGCCGTGTTTTATTATATTGCAATTCGACGCGTTTCGAAAGAAACCATGTCTTTCATCGTCAGGAATAATCTGGAATACGACAATGTTGCTAAGAGAAAGCAACGAAGAACATATAGAAGGTGCCCAAAGATGGACGCCATTATAGCCCCATGTTAGGGACAACGGAAAGCAGCAGTGAATTACTTTCTCAGGGTTCTGATAATAGGTAGCCAGGATTCACTGAGATTGTAGCCGGTGTCGCGGTTGAAATTATCTGGGTGTTTACGTATTTCAACCGCCTCCCTGATGATTCTGGGACGATATTGCTTTATACGGGCAAGAACATCCACCCCTTGGAACATGACATCATGGCCAGGTGTTAAAGCATGATCGGCAACAGCTGATTTATCAGGTTGAATGAGCCTGATACATCTATTATGTTCCTTAATGCGAGTGCATATTGTTCTCGAAGTCTGCCCGATGTAAACCTTGCCACAAGTACAGGGAACTCTGTAGATACCCGGTTGTTGCAATTTAGGCAAACTGTCCTTAGTTGGTCGCAGGAGTTGCCTAATCTTAACAGAAGTTCCAAATACAGTCCGTATGTTGTATCGACGTAGGATTTTAGCAATACGATCCGTTGTGTTATGTATGTACGGAAGGTAAGCAGTTCCTCTTACATCTCTTTTCTCAACTGACGTCCTATTATTATTTGTTGGTTTCAGAACCGTAGAAATCAAAGCCTTGCTATAACCGTTGCTCTCAAAGGTGGTTCGCAGGGTGTTAATTTCTTCTTGTAAAGAAGACACTTCACAAATCCTCCTAGCCCTGGTAGTTAGAGTTGTAAGGATACCATGTTTCTGGGCAGGGTGATGGTGAGAACTTGCGTGGAGATATCTATTGGTGTGTGTTGGCTTACGAAAAACGCTGTGTCCTAAAGATCCATCCTCTTTCTTGGTGACGAGAACATCTAAAAAAGGTATTTTGCCGTCAGATTCCTTTTCCATGGTGAAACAAATAGAAGGGTGCTGGAGATTAAGGTGATCCAGGAAATGGCTAAGATTTTCCTCACCTTCCGTCCAAACAACGAACGTGTCATCCACATAACGCCACCAGATCTTCGGTTTGAAAGGAGCCGACGACAAAGCTTTCTCTTCAAAGTTCTCCATGAAGAAATTAGCCACAACAGGAGAGAGAGGACTACCCATGGCCACACCATCAGTCTGCTCATAAAAATTCCCATTCCATAGAAAGTAGGAGGAGGTCATGCAGTGATAAAAAAGTCTTGTGATGTCTTCAGGAAAAAGGCCATTAATGAGAGACATAACACCATCAATAGGTACTCTCGTAAACAGAGACACCACGTCGAGACTCACTAGAATATCACCCGGCTGAAGTGTTATAGCTTTAAACTTTTCCACGAAGTGTGTGGAATCCTTAATGTACGAAGGCGTGTTACCCAGAAGCGGCTGAAGTAGTCTACCTAAGTATTTGGAAAGGGCATATGTAGGAGAACCAATCGTACTAACAATGGGTCTAAGAGGAACATCGTCCTTATGTATTTTAGGAAGACCATAGAGTCTCGGAGGAATAGCATCCCCTGGAAGGAGAGTCTTCGCTGCATCCGCTGGAATAGATGATTGCTTGATCAATTTGACGGTGACATTTGAGTAGCGAGTAGTAGGATCACGACTATTAATCCTATATACAGGATCTGATAACAAAGACGAGATCTTGGAATCATAATCAACCTTATCCAATACCACTGTCGCATTACCCTTGTCAGCGGGGAGAACGATAATATCAGAATTGTCCCTTAGATCTTTAAGTGCCCGGCTTTCGCCTTGTTTTAAGTTGGTGTTAGGTGGCTTAGCTGTCTTGAGAACTCGGGAACATTCTTGCCTGGCTTCCTCGGCCTCTTCAGGTGTGAGGTGATGTACTGAGGATTCTACGGATGTAATAAGTTCTTCAATAGGAATTCTTCTAGGCGCTACAGCAAAATTGAGACCTTTAGCGAGAATTTGTCCAGCAACCCCCCCCCTAAGTGATACCCAACAGGCAGTTCTCGCTAAAGGTCTCAATTTTGCTGTAGCGCCTAGAAGAATTCCTATTGAAGAACTTATTACATCCGTAGAATCCTCAGTACATCACCTCACACCTGAAGAGGCCGAGGAAGCCAGGCAAGAATGTTCCCGAGTTCTCAAGACAGCTAAGCCACCTAACACCAACTTAAAACAAGGCGAAAGCCGGGCACTTAAAGATCTAAGGGACAATTCTGATATTATCGTTCTCCCCGCTGACAAGGGTAATGCGACAGTGGTATTGGATAAGGTTGATTATGATTCCAAGATCTCGTCTTTGTTATCAGATCCTGTATATAGGATTAATAGTCGTGATCCTACTACTCGCTACTCAAATGTCACCGTCAAATTGATCAAGCAATCATCTATTCCAGCGGATGCAGCGAAGACTCTCCTTCCAGGGGATGCTATTCCTCCGAGACTCTATGGTCTTCCTAAAATACATAAGGACGATGTTCCTCTTAGACCCATTGTTAGTACGATTGGTTCTCCTACATATGCCCTTTCCAAATACTTAGGTAGACTACTTCAGCCGCTTCTGGGTAACACGCCTTCGTACATTAAGGATTCCACACACTTCGTGGAAAAGTTAAAAGCTATAACACTTCAGCCGGGTGATATTCTAGTGAGTCTCGACGTGGTGTCTCTGTTTACGAGAGTACCTATTGATGGTGTTATGTCTCTCATTAATGGCCTTTTTCCTGAAGACATCACAAGACTTTTTTATCACTGCATGACCTCCTCCTACTTTCTATGGAATGGGAATTTTTATGAGCAGACTGATGGTGTGGCCATGGGTAGTCCTCTCTCTCCTGTTGTGGCTAATTTCTTCATGGAGAACTTTGAAGAGAAAGCTTTGTCGTCGGCTCCTTTCAAACCGAAGATCTGGTGGCGTTATGTGGATGACACGTTCGTTGTTTGGACGGAAGGTGAGGAAAATCTTAGCCATTTCCTGGATCACCTTAATCTCCAGCACCCTTCTATTTGTTTCACCATGGAAAAGGAATCTGACGGCAAAATACCTTTTTTAGATGTTCTCGTCACCAAGAAAGAGGATGGATCTTTAGGACACAGCGTTTTTCGTAAGCCAACACACACCAATAGATATCTCCACGCAAGTTCTCACCATCACCCTGCCCAGAAACATGGTATCCTTACAACTCTAACTACCAGGGCTAGGAGGATTTGTGAAGTGTCTTCTTTACAAGAAGAAATTAACACCCTGCGAACCACCTTTGAGAGCAACGGTTATAGCAAGGCTTTGATTTCTACGGTTCTGAAACCAACAAATAATAATAGGACGTCAGTTGAGAAAAGAGATGTAAGAGGAACTGCTTACCTTCCGTACATACATAACACAACGGATCGTATTGCTAAAATCCTACGTCGATACAACATACGGACTGTATTTGGAACTTCTGTTAAGATTAGGCAACTCCTGCGACCAACTAAGGACAGTTTGCCTAAATTGCAACAACCGGGTATCTACAGAGTTCCCTGTACTTGTGGCAAGGTTTACATCGGGCAGACTTCGAGAACAATATGCACTCGCATTAAGGAACATAATAGATGTATCAGGCTCATTCAACCTGATAAATCAGCTGTTGCCGATCATGCTTTAACACCTGGCCATGATGTCATGTTCCAAGGGGTGGATGTTCTTGCCCGTATAAAGCAATATCGTCCCAGAATCATCAGGGAGGCGGTTGAAATACGTAAACACCCAGATAATTTCAACCGCGACACCGGCTACAATCTCAGTGAATCCTGGCTACCTATTATCAGAACCCTGAGAAAGTAATTCACTGCTGCTTTCCGTTGTCCCTAACATGGGGCTATAATGGCGTCCATCTTTGGGCACCTTCTATATGTTCTTCGTTGCTTTCTCTTAGCAACATTGTCGTATTCCAGATTATTCCTGACGATGAAAGACATGGTTTCTTTCGAAACGCGTCGAATTGCAATATAATAAAACACGGCATAAGCCCAAAATTCAACATTATGAATTATACAAGTTACCCCGTGATAGTATTTATAAGTTGGTACGGATAAATACATCTTCGAATCCCTTCCGTTAACTGTTGGTTCTGAGGGAGAAATGTTGTGTTTGTTTCGAAGTGGGTTTCTTTTAACGCAAGGCAGAAGTATTGTCTTGTATTTTCTGAAACTCGTTGTATCCAGTTACTGCCAAATTCTCAGTTGGCCTACTGGTGGTGTGACTTGAGTTTACTTTTACGTTGATAGGTTTGTAGTGTAATTCTCTGCCCTGTCATATTGTGCTCATATTTGTGTAAAACTAATTTATTGGACGCTTCATTTCTGTGCCTGGCTCCATAATTCCTCATTCTATCGCAATGATAGATCTTAATATTTTACTCGATATTATTCAATATCATATAAAGTCGAGCGCTCACCCCTTCTTCTCACTGTGCACCGGGAGGCATATGTTCTCATGAGTCATGACTGTAGTCTTATTTGAATTCAGAGTTCTGAAATTACCTCAGTTGATAATGATAATGATTTGGCGTACTGTCTTAAGTATGGCTTCTTATAATCCTTAAGGGTACTTGGTGTGTTCTAGTTTCCTGGACATTATGGAGCAACAACAACCACCACTCATTAAGAGTGAGCCAGAATGGCCGTCTCAAACTGATGAATTGCCTAATATTGTAAGTTGTATTTATTATGTATATCGTGTAACATAGCAATCTTAGTGATGTTCATGACAAGCAAGGTTTAGTGACTTATTACTTGCTACCAAATAGTAGGCTCACCAGGATGTTTAATATTTTATGTTTACACATAGTAATTATTCTGTGTGCATGTTTTACGTTTACTCATACTTGTATAATAATTTCTAGGAATCAATTGACCTGTTACCCTCTTATAATCTGAAGGATGAAGCTGGTGATAATTATGAAGATAAAAGCCTGGCAGTCAAATCGGAACTTGAAATACAGGTGATCATAGGTTCTTTATTTCCTCTCATTTAAATATTTCTTATTTTAGCAGGGAGCAGTTGCTCACGTCATTGTTATCATAATGCGAGTTCCTGGGATCTATTGTACGTGAAGTCTACACCACATGCTATGCTAACATTAGCTAATTTATTTGTAATGCAGGTTCACTCTTCTGGCATATTTGTCGGAGGATGAAACACAGCCTTAGTGATAACCTTTCATATCAAAACACATAGTGTACGTCAGGAGAGCCTTATTAACAAAATGGTTGCAGTGATGATGTATCGACGACATCACGAAGGACACTAAATGTTTACCTGGCAAAATGGGAAATTGTCTGGGAATAAAGGGTTTTGGGTTGGTGAATGGCATTTAGAATAACACTTGGAAATGAGAAATGTATAGCTTTCCAAATTTTCGTATTGTCGCTTTTCTTTATAAAACATATATCCCCATCTTAACTTTATCCCGATACACATCCATATTTTGGCATTCTAGCTGATATTTGCAAAATATGTATCCCAATCTTTACTTCACCTACTGTATATATGACGTGTGGTTAAGATGGCGATACACATCGGAATTCTGGCATTTTCCTTATGTTTATAACAAACTGTGCCCGCTCCTCCAATGGGACAGGCGATTACCCGGCTAATATCCCGGCTCCATCGGAAGAAACGCCCAAGGGGGTGGGTAAGAAAATAAGGGCGTGCATTTTGGATCAAAGCAAACAAAGAATAAAAGAAATGCTCAAGCGAGCCAGAGACAAAGTATCATGGGTCATTTACGGGTCCCCCCTGTGGGTGGGGGGTTTAGAATACACCCACGGTATCCCCTGCCTGTCGTAAGAGGCGACTAAAAGGGGCGACCTTGGCTATACTTTAAGGACGCCGCGTTGTTTTGTGAATTGGACCCCCAGTGGGTGGGAGGAAGCGAATACATCCACGGTACTCCCTGCCAGTCGTAAAAGGCGACTAAAAGGGCTTCTCGGAACGGTCCCCTTTCGAGGGTTTGACAGTCAGCTCTAAAAGACATACACCCGTGCGGTATAACTCTCATTAGGTTATATCGCACTTCTTTCCGTCACTGCTTTCAGGGTCTGGCAACCAAAATTTCTATATGTGCGTGCTGTTAGGGGATGGGCCACTTACGCTAGCGACTACGCTCAAAAGCCTGTTCCGGTCTTGGCCGCGCCGACAGGTGGGTGTGCCATGTACCCGTTCAGTAGTATCCGCCTGACTACGCAGGTCCCCGCACAGCCGAATGTCTGAGCTGTAAAATCCAGTATATGCCAAGGGGTACATGCCAATACGGCATTGTAAAACATCGGACCCCCGGGCAATGCCTTCCAAGCTAGGCGGGCCTTGCCCTGGCTGGGTAGCGCCTACTGTGACGGCCCGTGATCGGATGTCGGTGGCATTCGGGGAGGATGATCTGGCAATGGGTTCTAAAAGAAAAATCCCCAACCAGGGTGGACCTACACCCAAACAGGGTGGTCCTACACCCAAGTCTTTAACATTTGATTCCCTACGGGGATCAACCCCCTGGGAACAATCTGTGCGTGAAAATCTGGGAACTAACACCCCCAAGTTTCTGGTAGCTACCTGAACAGATGGGGGTGATTTCAAGCTGGTAAAGAGTATTTTGTTTTCTCGCCACATAGAAGGTGTCTATGGTGAGCTTGAGAAAGTACAAAAGATGAAGAACGGTAGCTTGTTGCTCAAGACTAGGACTGGAGAGCAAGTTGAACAACTTTTGCAATGTGACCACTTTGGCGACATTCCCGTCAAAGTGGAAAAGCACACGTCCCTGAATCTGGTCCGAGGAGTTATTTTCCACCGGGACCTGATTCTGAACACTGACAGGGAGCTCAAGGAGGATATGCGGCACCGTCACGTGACTGATGTCCGGCGCATTACGCGCAAGGTCAATGGTCAAATCGTGGATACTGGTGCTTTCATTATTTCCTTTGAGCGTTCGGTGCTCCCGGAGAAAGTCAAGGTTACAAGTTACCGTTGTGACGTACGGCCTTATATCCCTCCCCCAATGAGGTGTTATAAATGCCAGAAGTTCGGGCACATGTTATCCCGATGCTCGAGCCCCGCAATCTGCGGAACATGCGGTAAGGTACCACACGAAGCGGAAGAGTGCACAACACCTTATCAGTGCACTAGTTGCCCTGGATTTCATTCTCCTCGGGACAGGAACTGCCCTGTCTTCCTGAGTGAGAAGAAAATCCAGGAGATCAAAACCCTGGATGGTCTGACCTACCAGGAGGCCCGCAAGAAGTACCGTACCACGACTTCGCCTTCTCCAACGATTGATTATAGAGCCATAATACCAAATTTGGTCCCGGCTACCTCATCTTTTGTACCAGCTGTGAAACCTGCAACTGAGTTTCCTGTTCCAAAACCAGCTCCTAAGATTATAATGGAAAGCCCGAAGGTGACTTCAACTCCACCTTCGGCCAGCACGAAGGCTGTGCGAGCGAAGGCTGCTCCGCCCGCACAGCAGGGGAGGAAGTTGAAGACTTTCTCCCCACTCGGGAGGAAGTCGAAGACTTTCTCCCAACCCAAACGGTCGGCGAAAGCCGCGCCGAAGCCGGCGGAGGCGGCATCGTCGACCAGGGTCAGGAATTCGGCTCCTGACCCGTCTATATATCTTAAAGAGCCGGGGGCGGGTAAGAAGGGACCCCGCACTACGCATTCCCTTTCTCCAAAAAAGGGGAAGCCATCCGCGCCCACACCTGCGGATGCTTCTGCGCCTGGGGACGTTTCGGTCCCCAGATCTACGCGCTCCCCACGGAGTTCCCCCCGCCGCCGAACTGCGTCTAGGAAATCTTCCACCGAGTCGAGTCACTCCATGACCTCGCCTGAGGACATGGAGATTATAGTCGACGTAGTGGATGATGATCCTCCAGAGCCTAAGTTGTAGCTTGCTGCTCCAACTTATTCCCTAAGTCCACACAATGGCACTGTTACAGTGGAATTGTAATAGTTATGACAGGCATTTGACAGAGCTCCGTCAGCTTATTGCCCAATACGCAGCGAGTATAGTCTGCCTACGGGAAACGAACCTCAGACCTGATCACGAGACTGTTCTGAGAGGTTTCCGACTATACTCTAAAGAGCGACAAGACGCCGCCTGGGCTTCCGGGGGCGTTTGTACCTTCGTTCGCTCTGACTGCTATAGTGAGGAGTTTCCACTCGACACTCCTCTGGAAGCTATTGCAGTTCGCGTGTCCTTGCCTGCTATGACAACTGTATGTAACGTGTACCTTCCACCGAACCAGCCCCTTGATATTAATGACGTCTTTGATCTTTTTGATCAACTTCCAGTCCCTTTCCTACTCGTGGGTGATTTCAACTCTCATCACCCCCACTCGGGATCACCATCTTCCTGCCCCAGAGGAAGGGACGTGGAGGGTTTAATTCAAGGGATGGATTTATGTCTATTAAATACAGGGGAAGCTACACATTTTAGCTTAGCGCACGGCACGTACTCACACATTGACTTGAGTGTGTGTAGCCGTGCGCTGGTCCCCCTATTTGGTTGGCATGTACACGACGACCTCTGTGACAGTGACCATTTCCCGATCGTTCTTACCCTTCTGAACCAGAAGCCCGTGGAGTTCCCCAGTCGTTGGGTGCTTAAGCGGGCAAATTGGCCCTCGTTTCAAGAACGAGCTGTGTTCGTTGATCTTGGTTGCAGGAGCGTCGATGACGAGGTACAGCACATCACAGATGTGCTTCTTGCTGCCGCCGAAGAGTCCATTCCATCCTCTTCTGGGACTCCTCGTCGCAAACTCGTCCCTTGGTGGACAGAGGATATTGCAGCGGCAATAAGAGACCGTCGTCGAGCTCATAAGCACTACCGTCGGCGTCCAACCATGGCCAATTTGGTGGCGTTTAAGAAATTTCGTGCCAAGGCACGGATTCTTATTCGCCAGAGTAAGAAACAATCCTGGGAACGGTATGTGTCTTCTATTACGGCACATACCCCCTCCTCTCAAGTGTGGACTAAACTATGACGCATTTCGGGAATTCAGACATCTTCTACTGTACCGGGAATTTCCATTGATAATGAATTGGTTACAGATCCTTATCGCGTTGCAAACCATCTCGCCTCGTATTTTGCGGATATATCCGGTTCCGATAACTATGACCCTGCCTTCGTGGCCCTGAGGCGCGAAGCGGAACGTTTCCATCTTAGTTTTGCTTCCCGCGCTTCGGAGGAGTACAACGTGCCCTTTACGGAGTGGGAACTCCGCGGAGTGCTGGCGCTCTGCAGGGACACGTCTCCTGGCCCGGATAATATTCACAACCAGATGCTTAAACACCTTAACGATGAGAGCATTCGTTATTTGCTCAGGGTGTTTAATCGTATCTGGTTGGAAGGTGTGTTTCCAGCGCAATGGCAGGAAGGTATCATTATACCTATCCTGAAGCCCGATAAGGATCCCAAATTGACAGGGAGTTACAGACCTATTTGTCTCACTAACGGTCTGTGCAAGCTCTTTGAGAGGATGGTCAATCGGCGCTTGGTGTGGGTCCTGGAGAAACGGGGACTCCTGTCTGAATACCAGTGTGGTTTCAGGGCGTCTCGGTGTACCAACGACCATCTGGTACGTCTGGAGACCGCCATACAGGACGCTTTTCTCCGGAGACAGCACCTAGTCGCTGTTTTCTTTGATCTCGAGAAGGCATATGACACCACTTGGCGTTACGGCATCCTCTCTACCCTGCATCAATGGAAATTCCGAGGTAACTTGCCGGTTTTTATTGCGAATTTTCTGTCTCTTCGCCTGTTCCGTGTCCGAATAGGGGGGACATATTCGCAATATCATATACAGGAAAACGGAGTCCCACAGGGATCGGTGCTTAGCGTAACATTATTTGCGATTGCCATAAACGGTATAGTCGCTGCTGCTGGTCCAGCAGTAGTACCGTCGCTATATGTAGACGACTTCGCTCTACATTATAGTGCGCAAAATATGGCGGTCGCTGAACGACAGCTACAACAAGCTATTCGGAGAGTGGAACGCTGGACACTAGAACATGGCTTTCGATTCTCTACCGCTAAGACCTCGGTTGTCCATTTCTGCCGAAAGCGCACTCTCCATCCTGATCCTGAGCTTTATCTGGGCGCTGTAGCTTTGCCGGTCGTTGCTGCGTACCGGTTCCTTGGGCTCCTTTTCGATCAGAAATTGACGTGGGAGCCACATGTGCGGTGTTTGAAAACTACCTGTGCTAAGAAACTCAACATGTTGCGGTTTCTTAGCGGCACATCATGGGGGGCGGACCGCGCGGTGCTCCTACGATTTTATAAGGCTCTGATTTTATCTCCATTGGATTATGGCAGTGTAGCATATGGTTCGGCCCGTAAGTCAGTGCTTGCTAACCTGGACAGTGTCCACCACGGCGGTGTGAGGCTGGCGACGGGTGCCTTTCGGACGAGCCCAGTCGTCAGCTTGCTCGCCGAGGCTGGCGTACCTCCTTTACACCTGAGGCGCCAACAAGTACTGCTGACCTATGCTGCAACTATTCGACAGATGCCCCTTCATCCAAGCTATCCATGTTTGTTTTCCAATCCGAATCGCCGGCTGTATGATGCGCTCGCCCGAGCCACTCGGCCGGCGGGGATTCGCTTGGATGACTTATACCGTCAGTTCCGATTTCCTTCTGTCTCCTGTATCGTCCGAGTACCTAGCAAGGCCCCTCCGTGGATGGTCGCTCGCCCTGATATCATCCTGGATCTGCATACCGGCCCCAAGTCGGACACTGACTCCTCCGTCCATCGGAGGCTGTTCTAGTCCGTTGTGAGCCGGTATCCGGGATCAGGGCTTCTATTCACGGACGGTTCGAGGGTAAACGTGAAAGTAGGCTGTGCATTTGTGGTTGAAGATCGTCGGTTTCTCTTTTCACTTCCCGATGCCTGTGGCGTGTACACAGCGGAGCTCTATGCCATCTTAGAGGCTCTGCGGTACACGTTATCAGACGATCACCAGCACTTTCTTGTGTGTACTGACTCTCTGAGTGCGCTGCAAGCGATCGATGTGTGTTTCCCGAAGCATCCGTTGGTCCAGCGTGTGCACGACCTGCTCGTCAGTTCGCGTTCCGCTGGGGCCGGGGTGTCCTTTGTGTGGCTTCCTAGCCACATGGGTATTGCGGGAAACGAGCTTGCTGATCAGGCGGCGAGAGAGGCAGTCGCACTGCCCTCGCTACCATATAAGGTGCCTGCTAGTGATGTGCGCTCTCAGTTGCGGCATTCGATCCTGTCGCATTGGGAGGAAGCATGGCGTGCCACGCCTCCACCCAACAAACTGAGAGGCATCAAGGAGACAACGAAGGTGTGGAAATCTTCCTTCCGATCTCTCCGGAAGGAAGCTGTGGTACTCTGTCGACTCCGGATCGGCCATGGGATTGCTACGCACTCCCACTTGCTGAAGCGAGAAGATCCCCCTGTGTGTACTTGCGGCGCCCACCTAACCGTGGCACACCTTCTCTTGGAGTGTGTGGATCTGGCCGATCTGCGCAGGACTCTTAAACTGCCTAATACCCTCTCCCTTATTCTCCGTGATGACGGGCCGTCAGCTGACCTCGTCATCCGGTTCATGAGGGAGAGTGGTTACTTTTTAAAGTTTTAATGTGTAGTTACGACTTTTAATTGTGGTTAAATCTGTTTTATGTTTTTTATTGTGTTATGTATTGTATTGTTCACTATGCCTTATTTGTTTTATCCTTTTTTACCATCCGCCTTTTATTCTTTTTATTCAAATAAGGCATAATTTTTTGGGGCTCACTGTCTGTTTTATAAACACCATTTTCCCTTCATCCATGGCAGTGAGTTGTTTTTATCTACATCCTTTCATTTCACGTCATTTCATTTCATTAGGGGCCGATAACCTCGATGTTAGGCCCCTTAAACCAACAATTATCATCATTATTATCATCATTTACGGGTCGGGGATGGAAAATATAATGAACCAATATTCAAAGGCAAACACCCTAACTTATATTAACAAACAAGGAATGAAAGCCCTTCGTAAAAACACACTGCTCCTTTATTGGTCAAAGGATAAACAAAACATACTACCTGCCTAACATGCGTAAGTATCAAGGTTAGGGTGGGACAAAGTCCAAAATATAAATAAAATATAAAGTTCATGGTCCCTAAACAAAACAAAAATCACAGTCAGTATGAAAGACTAGACGTTGTATCATTTCAAATGACGCATGCTACACATGTTAGAAAGGCTCAGGTGGGCTTCTCGCTTTGCTCGAAGCCCCAGGACTCTTTCAACAGACTGCATTACCCATTAACTTAGGCTTCCCGAGCGGGCACCTCCTTGAGGGTCACGGGAAGAAATGTGTATCTTGTACTTGTATTAGAGATGTGTTTGGTTGAATAAAGCGTATATTGTGTACTTCTTGATAGCGGTTTTGTGGCCCATCATCCCAGGCAAGCCGGTGGAAACCTTTGCCTCCCTGTCAGAAGGATCATTTGGCCGTAAATTTGAATTAGTGTAAGGATGTAGTATGAGTGTCCAGATTTAGACAATAGCCTACTCCATGAAGGGGTCATGACTATGCCATATATGTTTGTTTAATGAATAGTGTATCTGAAATAAGGGAAGAATACTGATTTACAGAATGGTGGAGTGAGTTTCTGATTTTTAAAAGGTCGCTCGACGCCAGGCCTCTTTCAACAGACTCCAATAATCATTAGCGTCTGGTTCTCGCTCCCCGCGTGATCATGACGTCACGTTCCCGCGCAGCTGCATGACGTCACTTCCCGCGCGGCTGCATGACGTCACGTCCGTCACCGTGTCCGTGTCCGTAATGCATAACGATTGACCCCAACCATAACGACGAAGTCGACAAGATCATTTGAAATGATAAGATACTTATTCTAACTCGTGTGTGTTCTCACTTAAAGTTCCGACAAGGGGATTGCCTTTCAAAAAGTAAATTAACCCTTAATTTGTCGGTGCACACGCATGTATACATCACTGGCCACGTATCACCAAGTTCACCTGCGGCAAAAACTCAAGAAAATATAGAATATATGTGTATATCACAACTGTCTACCCTCATACAGCGATGGACAGATCTCCTTTATCGAACTGCAAATTATTAATTAAAGAGTATCAAATATCGCATCAACATTTTCAAACATCTAATCAGTCTCACATAATATGGCATTCAACAATTAATTATATCATACAATATTAACACACACAGATTATGATCAAATACTTACACTACTAATTCTTGTTATTATTACTGATTTGTATTCATTGTTGTTCCACCAATTTGATCCCCAATGTCGTAATCGTTTATTTTAATTGAATTATAGCATTGTCTGACGTTTAGGAATAGGTTAAGAACCTCGTAATAAGGCACCCAAGTATATTTCATTTTCAAAACGAACATTTAATCGCAACCATTTCGTCGAACACTCTGTGTGAGGATCCGAACAATCTCACAGTAGATCACACCACTTCTCTCTTCAATACTAAAACCTATCCATAAATGTAACACATTTGTCAAGAATAAAGGACCCTGTCCTCAAAAATTCAATTCAACGGTCATACGTCGCCCCGTGAATAACCTTGTCACACTTGACGAAATAATACCATATTTAAGTATCACATTAACTTCACACATCATTACAAAATCATGCACTATTGGCATGTCTCAAGAACCCACACTTATCAGAGCGTGTCAACTTTATCTGGACAACGAGGTCGTATGATAATATGAAATCCTATCCACGGAACCTTACTTGACAATTTTCTACCATATCCAGCATGTCATTTGGCTATCAAATTCTTTGTGATTCACAATAAACCATTTAGCACTAAGTTCCTTCCATGACCTCAGTGTACAACTCTACTGCTGACAATTCTATCTCACGACTATGCATGAACGTTATCCCCTATTTCGTATACTGACTATAGCGGTATTTATCAACCTTCCTCAGAAATTGTAATGCCAAAGTCTCCAAGCAAAATGGGCATCTCATATCTTCGTTACAAAATTCTAACTTTTATTATTATTATCATATCTCAAATAATAAATGTATGTCTTATTCCTAACATTGATGCTGTTAATTTATGAAAGTTAAAACGACTCGAAGTAAAAATATATCTGTACAACCCTATGAGAAAATGATGCTCTTATTCAATCTGGGATAAATAATTATGAATGGCGTTAAATTATACGAGTGGCGTTAAGCTACACAATCTCAGGTCATCTCATGGCATGGTTATTCGAAGTAGATGTTCTCTTCTTCACGATGAACAAGAATGGAAATGAAACGTCTTACTTTATATCCGGCGTCGTGGTGCATCCATGTCCTCGGAAATCTTAGGCGTCGGAGTCTTCTGGTCATCTGGACGGCGTCGTTCTTCCAGCGTCTCCGCGATGTCGTCTCCAGGGTCTCCCAGCGTCCTGGTAGATGTCGGCGCCCCGGCACCTCTCGATCTTCTGGCGACGTCCATGTCCGCCCACCGGTTGCAACGCGTCACCCTCAGCGACGCCGTCTCCTGACGTCCCATTCCTGGTCCACGCTTCCATCTCGTCACGACCGTTCACCCCATGGTGGCCCCTTTATTGGTTTAGTGCAGCATAATTTGCGTATTCATATTCATGTCAAGTCCCATGATATTTGAGTCCGTGTTTATAAGGTTCATGTTGCCGTGTAGCAATATTATATTTCCCATATTAAGGCTTTCACGGCCCGGATTATTATACAAAAATTCATGCTTTTGAATTAGAAACCTCTATGGGGAGGAAGTTGTTCGACAATCATCTAAATTTAGTAAGTTGAGGCGAAGAAGGAGCTCTCTCCTTTCATCGTTGTCCTTCTTTCTTAGATGCAGTGATCATAACGTCATTCCCAACTGTGTAAAATTGAAGCAAACTATACACACTCATAAAGCTATGAGAATTTATCAGCGCGCTAACAAGGCACTCGTTATCGAGAGGATCCAGAACTCTCGTAGTGAATCGGACGCAGTTTCCCGTGAGTTATTACACTTACATCTGCTTCTTAGTAGCATTCTCTCAGAGGAATTGTGGCTGTTCTTTGAACGTATCTCCGCTATTCAGGCCGAGAATAATTTTTGTCGGGCTGTAGATAGACATAGAGCTAAGTTCCTTCGATTGTCGTCGAGACAAACAGCTCCTCGTACGGTTCTTGATACTAGTAAAGTTGTAGTCAATCTTTCTAATACCCCTTTAGATGACTATCAAACAACTTTACTAAGCAGAGGTCTCAACTTTGCTCTCGCACCCTCCAAAATTCCTACAGAAGAGTTGATCACATCCGTTGAGGCTGCCATCTACAATTTACCTCCAGATGAAGCTGGAGAAGTTAGACAAGAAAGTGTGAGGATATTAAGATCCTCTAAAGTACCCGCACCCAATTTAACTCGGGGTGAAAGAAAGGCATTGAAGGAACTGAGAAATAATGACACCATTTCTATTCTTCATGCTGACAAGGGAAATGCGACAGTGGTGATGGATACCGTTGAATATAAAAGTAAAATCTCGATTCTGTTATCTGATCCTGTCTACAGACTGTGCACTTGTGATCCAACCACTCGTGTATCCAATGCCACTGCTAAGCTTGTTAAACTGTCATCAATTCCAAAAGAAGAGGGAAGATGTCTTATTCCGAGAGATGCTGTTCCTCCGAGATTGTATGGTCCTCCAAAAATCCATAAGCAAGACGTCCCTCTTCGACCAATTGTTATCACAATAGGTTCTCCAACTTATGCTCTTGCGCAATATCTCAGCAAGTTGCTTCAGCTGCACTTGGGGCGCACACAGTCTTACATTAGGGATTCAACCCATTTCGTCGAAAAATTGTCAACCATCGCCGTTCAACCAAATGCTATTTTGGTGAGTTTTGATGTAGAGTCCTTGTTTACCAGAGTGCCGGTGAACTCGGTCATGTCCCTCATCAAGGATTTGATTCCTGAGGACATTGCCCGATTATTCCACCATTGCTTGTGTTCCAGTTATTTCTTGTGGGATGGTAAATATTACGAGCAGACTGATGGTGTGGCCATGGGAAGTCCACTCTCGCCTGTCGTGGCAATTTTTTTCATGGAACATTTTGAGGGGGAGGCTATATCTTCGGCATCCTTCGAACCTGTGATTTGGTCGAGGTATGTGGATGATACTTTCGTGGTGTGGGAGGAGGGTTCTGAAAAACTGAACCACTTTCTGAACCAACTAAATCAGCTCCATCCTTCAATCCACTTCACAGTGGAGCTAGAGTCGGGTGGATGCTTACCTTTTTTGGATGTTCTTGTGAGGAGGAAGGCGGATGGCACCATGGGGCACAGCGTCTACCGTAAGCCAACTCACACTAACCGTTATTTACATGCAGACTTCCACCACCACCCAGCACAAAAACAAGGAATTATATCAACTCTAGCCTAAAGGGCGGAACGTATTTGTGAGGCATGAACTCTTCAGGAAGAGTTACATGCCTTACAAACTATGTTTAGGGGTAATGGCTATAATGAATCCACTATATACAGGTCCCTGCATCCCAGAAGGAGGGATAGACAATCTTCTCAGAGCACCGACGTGAGAGGAACTGCTTACCTCCCTTATATTCACAACACCACCGACCGTGTTGCTAAGATTCTCCGCAAGCACATGATAAATACAGTTTTCGGCACTATGATGAAAATTGGTCAACGTTTAGCATTAAACAAAGATAAATTTTCCCCAATACTACAACCTGGGGTGTATGAAGTCCCTTGTACTTGCGGAAAAGTTTACATTGGACAAACAAAACGGTCCATTGCAACTCGCATCAAAGAGCATCAAAGGAACATCCGTCTAAACCAACCTGACAAATCAGCTATAGCTGAACATGCCCTGTCTTCAGGGCACGATGCATGTTTCAAGGATGCTCATGCGCTTGCCCTTGTTAAGCACAACTGGTCTAGAATTATAAGGGAGGCAGTTGAAATTCGTAAAAATCCCAATAATTTTAACAGAGACACTGGATATCAGCTAAGTGACACTTGGCTACCAGTTATTAAGGATCTAGGGAGATAGTTCCTCTCAGTCTCTCTGTTCTTCACCTATTTAAAATTGTACATTTTCCCTCTATGGCTCAGAGCCTGGATTTGATATCCTTTGTTCGTCACTGGAGGATTTTCCATCTGTTTTTTCGCCGTTGACTCTATGACGTTAGGTATCGTTCAGATACACTTCCATTTTGTTTATGTTTCCTTATATCCATTTACCCCTCCCACCTCCCCCCCTTTTCTTTTGGACATCCTCAATCTTCGAGGAGTTTCTATATTTTCACCCCGCCCCCTTTACCTTCTCGTTACTTACTACTCTGTCCACCTTTCTACCATGGTCCTTTTCAGTATTTCTGGCAGCTGCTCTCTGGTGACGAACAGAGGAATTTATCAATATTTTTGTAATCTCATTGATATACTTTCTTTGGCCACATTGTTTATTTCAGGGTGTCTACCGGTAACGAAAGTAACGAAAAAGTAACGAATTTTAAAAATGGGTAACGAAAGTAACGAAAAAGTAACGTATTTTACAAATGGGTAAAGAAAATTTTCTGAAGGCGGGTTGAATCATTTAAACTCGCGCCGCTAGGCTCAGAGATTGCGAGTTTCACGCAAGCGGCGCCGTGCCTATTGCATAGTACTAAGCCATATGTCTCCGTGCCCGACCTCAAGGAAATAAATACCGAGGATACCTTGAGCGGTATACATCGGTACAACGTATATTTTCGGCCTCATGAAGTCTTAAGTTTCGTGTGAAATATTTTTCTGTGTTACTGTATTAGGAAACCTGACTTTTCACGAGACGTTTATTCGCGAATACTTCCGAAACTAAGAAGAAATCTCTCATTTCTGTTATTTGGAAACTATGTCAAATTGAAGTCCAGAAATAACGCGAAACAATTTAATGTCGCAATCTTGCGAAATGTTACCGTTTCGAAAAAAATTCGAAAAATCTTCGAAATACATATAACTTATTTAAAAAAATATGTCTAGTAAATTTGTGACATTCAGTATGGTTAATTCGAAATTCCGTTATAAGTCGATTTTTCCTTCGAACTTTCGTTCCATCGGATATATAATCTAACCGATTATTTCGCTAACTTGTTGATAATTCGTGGTTCTCAATCGAAATAAAACTTGCCCTCATGACGTTTTATTCGTGCAATCCTCTCAGAACAATTCGTAATATTCGATACTGTACCTACTTCGAACGTTCATCCTCCAAAGTCGCATCCTCAAGACGGCCGGCTGACCGCACGACTTGCCTGCGGGAATCTCGTCAAACGGACCGATATCGACGTCAGTTGCGTAAAATCATAAAACCCGTCCCCTATCGTGAACTTGTGACCACGAGGACTGCGGGAATCCTGTCAAAGGTGATTGGGGACCCATCACGGGGCACCCATCACGAAACCTACTTGCCACTTTTCCCATGACCGTATACTTAAAAGCGTGTGGGGAGTGAGAAATGCATCAACCCACATAAAAATGGCAGCCTACGTAGCATCGACATACTAAATCCTCCTCGTGATCCACCCTGAACTCATGAACTCCCAACTACAGCATAGGGACAAAGGGAATCACGGCGCCGATCGAACAACATGTTCATAACTACGCGTGAATTTTAACCATGCCCAACCATGAGCTTGCCTCCGCCATTCTATCAGGACAGATATACAGGCAGACAATCATTGAACGGCCGGGTGCGGTGACGATTGCATAATATCTCGAGGACAACGTAAAACGACCGAGAGCGGCAGCGATTGCGATACATCGCGATATTTCTCCGCATTCAATGACGAGGTCAACTGTATTCTTGTCAAACGGACAGCAAGTGGTGCCGATTACGTAATAATGCTATATTTTCTTGTGCCCGAACTCAAGGACAATGGAAATCACGTCGAATGACTAAAAGTGACGCTGATTATCTAAATCGCGATTTTTCTCCGTGTTCTCTCGTGAAAACTACGGGAAGCTCACCAAACAACTGAGACCAGCGCCGATCGTGTAACATTTCGATATTTCTCCGCATTTGACTGCGAAGACAGAATTCGGTGACGATCGTGTAACATCGCATGCATTTCTTCGCGACCTACCGCGGGGACGAAGGAAATCTCGCCAAATGGTCAAGAGCTGAGCAACCTCTTGGTACCGTAATAATAACAACATATTGTGGACAAGACGACATATTAGCTGAAACAACTCATTGGATATTAAATATCTAGCATATATTTATTATTTTTTAAATTTTTATAACAACATGTGAATTTCATTTAAAGCGGCTTCGGTGGTGTAGTTGGTAGCATGCTGAACTGCTATGCCCAAGATAGCGGGTTCAAACCCAGCCGAAGTCGTCGGATTTTTTAAAAGCGTTAAAAATCCTTTAGTATGCCTTCCTTCGGAGGGGAAGTAAAGCCGGCGGTCCCATGTCATGGATTTATGGCATGTAAAGGATTCTTCCACAGACTAAACTTGTGTGAAGCTAAATTGTTAGGTTATATTTCGTCGGAACGCTCTATCAAAGTTCCAACGCTCACCACTAGGTATCATTGATATCTGGTAGCAACTTGAAATTGAACGGAACTTGTAGCTCACCCTAAGGGTGTCCGTTGGAAGCAGCTACAGACTCAGACGAGCTGAACATGTCCTCGGACACTCCCGGCACTAAAAGCCATACGATAAATAAAAAACTTCTTTAAAAACAGTTCATTGTTGTTTTTCTTCACCGCGTAATGAGCGCCTATGCTTGTAGACCACAGACGTAACTTGAATTCAAAGGTAACTAAAATTAACTAAAAGGTAACTAAAAGGTACCTAAAAAGTAACTAATTTTTACTTCATCCTTACAATAGACACCCTGTTACTTCCATTGAAGAAGGAGGCAAGGTTTCTCCGAAACGTATGGTTCAAATCAAAATACACACGGCATTAGCCCAAAAGCATGAATTATTTATATAATATTATATTTCACTCTATCAGAGCACTTTCACGTCCACGCACTATAAAATCCAGTTCTTTGTTCACTCGAATTTTACGTACTCGCGTTCCTCAGTCAGTGAAATACTTCCTCATTTGAGCACCTATTTCAACCTGGTCTTGACCGACATATCAAGTTGCCTGCGGCCAGCAGTCCCCCAACACAAGCTTAAAGCAGACGTAGCCTTCCGTCACATCCACACTGCGTCTCTTAAATGCCCGCACTGCTATGATATTTCGAATGTATGTCTGTTACAATATAGGGCCTCGTGATAATGCTTCGCCTCGACTATCGTTATTATTGTTCTTTCCCCGATACTTGTAATGTTCAACGCCTCCTGATGCTCACCTTTAATTAACATAAACTGGCTGTATAATAATTCAGTTTTTCACTACGGCCTCCACTAAGATGTTTAAATGCGCACAATATTACCATGTTATTACCACAGTACATGCCGTCAGTAATTTGATATCCGCTAACTTAACCGGACCACGTGCATTGAACTTCGTAGTCGAAATGGCAAAGTTTTCTATAATATTCCACATGTCTTCACATATCAATCGCATTATTCGCATGAATTTAATGGACCTTCGTTTATCAGTTCTAATTATTACTCCACATACTAGCGAGTCCGGTATCGTCTTGAAATTCACGATTATCGTTATAGCGACACCTTACTGAACACTGCTCCAGGGCACTTCACAAATTACTTCCGTGCACTCCCGAAATACTTTCTCGCATCAAATGGCCACGAGCACTGACCACTCACGTAAACCGTTCAAGTCCCCGATGCGAATCTCAGCCCACGTGGTATACTCGTCCGGGCCACGCTGAATAACTGAACATTCTGGAACTGTGTTAGCCTCCTCTCGAGAAAAGGGGAAAGGGGTTGGAACCTTCTGGAGCATTCCCCCTACTCTCGCTACGTCATGCCATGACGTCGTGCTGACCTTCCGGTCTCGTCGTTACTCGAATAATATGGGACCGGAAATTGACCCTGACTGGATCGGTCACAAGGCCTACTCCATGGGCTGTAGTGCCAGGGGTTTTTATATTTCGTGTGATGCCTTTCGTAACAACAGCGGCATCAGGAGTGTAAAATTAGACCCAAATTGTCACATGGGTTTCGGTGCCCTTAAGACTAAATATTATATATAGTTATACATAAAATGTAATAATCATTTAGACCATCACGTGTATTAGTGGCACCCCAAGATCTGCTGTCGCTTGATAGGCCTTTGCCCTTCATGGGCTGTATTGCCAGGAGTTATTTAATATCCTCGAAGCAAATACCGGGATAGTTCCTAACTGAAGGCCAGAGCAACCTTCTTTCCAATCCTCGTTTGAATAACAAATACGCACACTACTACAGCCATCCCAGTAACACATGTTATGAGAATAAAACCATACACACTGAAGTTCATGGGCTATATGGGCATGATATTGCAAAGCTTCTAAATTAATCAACAACAACGGACTCGTTTTAGCTCATTTGATCTTAATACAATGTTTCTTGATGATATCTCCAGTTGTTGTAACGTTACGTCACATGCAGTATTAGCCAATGTATTTTTTTTAAATTTCGATTCTCTACAACGACCCCTGTTAATTACATTTAATTCAAGTAGTTCCGTGAAGAACTATACAGCCTATTTTCATATATCCTACTCATGTTAATTGCCTATATCAACATGCAATATTTCAGTTTGATTGTCGTGATGGATTCGTAGATATTGAGAACCGTCTAAATATTTCAGATGGTCGCCAGGTTGGATTTTTATTTATGTACTATTACATGAATATTATTGTGTGCGTGTGGTATTCCAACTTCAATCGCATGATTAGGACACAAGAAGTAAAAACGAGATTTTAACATTTCGCACAGCTGCAATCCTGTGGTTATGAAAACAATTGAAATAAATTAGATGCCAGTTGATTAACATTTGTATAAGCATTTAATGTGCCAAGTTTTACTGCACTCGGATGGTTAAATCGCGAGAAACGTCCATTTAAATATTTATACTTCGCGTCGCCGCCATGTTTGACACATTAAAGAATTAGGTTTTCACCATCGGTGGGTTGCACGAGCCGTATGAGTTGCCTACTTTTACTCCTGCGAAGCTAACGCCATCTTTGCGCCGAACATAGAAACATCCTGTCCGCCATCTTGTTGTAAAGGCCAGTTGGTAAACAATAGGTAGGTACTAGCATTTTGGGTGATAAAACGTAGAAAGTAGCCCTTTTCATCGTAGAATTCGAGATGGTATGCTGTGCAATTGTTGTCACACGTGGACCAACAAGGATAGAGCTGATCACAAGGAGGGTGTACGTTTCGTCATTGATAAAAAACCAATGCGAACTCACGAAGAAACATAGCGAGAGACGCCAAACATTGTGGCTTTCTCGCATAAATCGGTAAGACCTGACATATCGTGGTCATCAGCCCCATGTATTTGGGTGTATGTTGAATTTGTCTGATAAAATGTGTCTCTGTGGTAACTGCAGCAATGTGCAGTTAGATTCTCTCCTCAGCATTCCTGGAAGTGGTTTTCCGTGGTTTCTCCACTTCTACTCCTGGAAAATGCTGGGATGATTCCTAACTTAAAGCCACGCCCAAGTCCTTCCTGATCCTATTCCCAATTTACTAATACAGGCACTAATACAGCCATTACAATGACACAGGTTATCACACAAATTCCACACGCTCACACGCAAATGACCACGATGTCACAGCCCTTATGCAACAACAACAACAACAGCAAAGAAGCCAGAAAGCTTTACGCTCCAGCCTTTAAACTTGCCTCCGAGGGATGTTGACCAACCCAGCACAAGGTCAAACATATTGGCCTAGGTATGACTCGTGTGGTATTTTTGAGGCAGTAGTAGGTCGGAACGCGAGGTGACCTGTTTTGGTATTGCAGGACAGTCGACGGGAACACGAGTTCTTCTTTCTTATCGGGACGCTGTACGAATTCGCGGCAAAGTGTTATTCTATGAGTGAAAATATTATTCTATAATCTATAGTGTGTGTTAACTGGCCTGAAGACTATTCGACCGCACGAGGGCCATAATAAAATTGGTAACATTTCAGAAGTGGTGAACATTCTACAACACTAGCCGGAATGCCTTTTTAATGGATGATAATATTGTAGAAATGCTGTGGTAATAGATGTTTTTTCCTCCGCTGTCTATAACCCACCCACCATGCCCTTTTTAGATAACGACATATATGGTATAATTCCATTCGTGTCCGCCATAATACGCGTGAATTATGAGACAAATACAATATTGCCAACCCCGCGCATACGGTACTAATCATCTGTAACCTTTATCCGAATCAATGATTTTTGCCGCGTTAGCTAATACACTGACTTAGGAAATGTCATGGTATAGTGGGGCCTCTGGCTGCTCAACACATCGCAGAACATCAAAGTCTCTTCCAGAACAGCCAGGGCCCCATTCCATACCAGGAACATGCACCCTAGACCATAACAGAGACACCACTTCCCTGGACCAAACCTTTGAGGCAGGCGGGATCCATCGATTCATGTAGTCTGCGCCACACACGGTGCCTCCCATCGCCATGGTGCAATTGAAATCATGATTCTTCCGACCTATCACGTTCCGCCATTGTTCCAATGTCCACCCCTGGTGATTGGCGACAAATGCAGGCCCTTGTGCCGATGACATTGGATTAACAGTGGCACCCGTGTGCGGCGCTGGCTACCATACCCCATGGAACCTATGTTTCTACGGATACTCCACTGAGAGACGCGTCTAGCACGGCCTGTGTTGAATTGAGCCGTGATTTATTGCACTGTTGTCCTTCTGCCACTATTGACAATCCGTCTCAGATGTCGCCAGTCACGGTCATCGAGGGTAGCTGGACGGCCAGTGACACTCACATTCAATCATTCACCATACATCCTGGACATAGTTGGCTGTGTGAAGCCGAATTCCCGCACCACTGCCGAAATCGCACTTCACATCCGTTGGGCACCGACCACCATACCTCGTTCGAACAGTGTCAGCTCAATATATAATCTCAGGCAGTGAACAAAAATCCAATCTTTTGGTCAGATGTTTGAAGGGTAGAGTCAGGTTTGACAAATACTTCTCCACAAAAGACATTTTTATCACTAAAAGTTGATGCTCCTACGCTTCTCACCACATGTATTTACTCCGGCTTTTACACCAATATGGCGGATGTTTTGTTTCTCGAGAGAGGCAATAGATGGCACTCGCATCGGCCCGCTGGTGTATTCTCGGAATACACGGTACGAGAGAACATAATGTTTAATGCTCTTTGCATGTTCATTCCTTCCTCTTTGTCAAACACCAACAGTGATCTTCTATTTTCTCTGTGATGATCACTTCCCTTATATCTTTTATGAGTCTGTTCTAGATATACAGGGTATCTATAAAAGAACTCCGGGGTTTTAAAAATACATATCTTAATAACTGTAGAAGATAGCAACATGTAGTTAATTTCTCTGAAACGAGCAGCTCATCAAGTTTTACTCATACCAATTGGGAATGTTTTCATCACCAGTTGACAGCGCTGCGGAGCGTTGATCTTGAAACAACGTAGCGGAGGTCTTTGCTGTCTGGATTGCCGCGCTATGGCGACGCCGCAACAAAAGGCTCAATGCGTTATTTGGCTAATAGAAACTAATTCTGTTGTTACGGTACAAAGAAAATTTCGACGTAATTATGCTGTTGACCCGCCTACGGATAAAACCATTTGCCAATGGTTAAGTGCTTTCAAACAAACAGGAAGTGTTTTAAAAGAAAAGTCGCCGGGTAGGCCGCGTGTGTCACAAGAGAATGTGGACAGAATCCGAGCTTCATACCTTCGAAGCCCTAAGAAATCATTGACAAGACGCAGTCTGGAGTTGGGGTTACCAAGATCAACAGTTCATAAGGTAGTTCATAAAAGACATCGTTTAACTGCTTACAAAATTCAACTGATACACCACATTAAACCAGCAGACAAGATTAAGAGATTAGACTTTTCTGTTTCTATGCTAAACGAAATCAATGAAAATAATGATTTTTTAAATGTTATTTTTAGTGATGAAGCGACTTTTCATGTGAACGGGTCTGTAAACAAACATAATTGCAGAATTTGGGGATCAGAGTATGAACGTGACACGCCAAAACTAAATGTTTGGTGTGGTCTTATGCATGCTAGAGTAATAGGTCCCTTCATTTTTGTTGAAAGAAATATCAATGTTGATGTCTATTGTGACATGTTAGAGGAATATTTTTTTCCTCAGTTAGATGACATTGAGGCAGAGAAGGGTTTAGTCCACTTCCAACAAGATGGGGCACCGCCACACTTCAGTTTGTGTGAGGCACTTGACGCTCGACTCAGCAACGGATGGATTGGAACGGAAGGACCTATTCCATGGCCTCCAAGGAGCCCTGATATGACTCCGTTGGATTTTTCTTCTGGGGGCATATCAAGAATCTAGTGTATGCGGAGAAAATTCATGATGTTGGCCATCTCAGGGAACGAATAATCAATTGAGTGGCAACCGTCCCCCCAGACATGCTGGGAAGAGGTGGAATACCGTTACGATGTGAGCTGTGCCACTAACGGGGCTCATATTGAACTTTATTAAATTGTTAAAAAAAAACTTGAAAATGCAACCTGTCCAATCATGTATTAAACATTAATATAACTATTTTACTTCATTACAATATTTTGCCTCAAAACCCCGGAGTTCTTTTATAGACACCCTGTATATCTTCCATGACCCACCTAGCGTCATCTAGCAGCGAATCTCTGAAGCTCCTCAATTCTTCCTGGTGCAAGAGGATTTAATTATCCATCTGGCCACCAGATTTGCTACCATCGCCAGCTATTTTCTCCGTGAGCAAGAGAACTACGTCTACTTTTTTTTTACTCACCATGCTGCGCTAGTCTCATCTGTTATCAACTCTTTGAAGACCGGCTCAGCAAGAGAAGATCAATTTTTTGTTGTAATGTTGGCTATGATTATATGTTCTCCTTTTGTCTCCTACCTCCACTCCATTCCCTTTCCTGGTCCCTTCGCGTTCTGCTGAGTGGGTCTCACTTGTGCGCCGGCCGTCGACTCAGTTAAGGCTCAACTCGAGCCTGTCTCCTCAAACCAAGAGGCATACTCTACTTTCTACGCCATGTTGGCATATTAAATATTGCCAAGGGGAACTCTGCCTTCAACATGCAACCAAGATAAGTACAAACTTAAGGTTTTAACCTCATCTTCATCAATTTTATCTACATGCTTTTATTGAATATTTTATAGACAGCGTGAGATTACTTGTGGGGCGGTAATCATTTTTCGTAGGATTTACCATGTTAGGCCTTGTCGGTCTAAGACAACATTAATAGAAAGTATCTTTTCTTAAGCTTTCAACTGAGAGATCTTCTCACTACGTGGGATATTATCTAATACCCGCTGTCTTTAAAATACTAAGCTCGCTCCACCGTTGGATTATTTTTGGCCCCATTCTTCTACTAAGACCGTTCTGGAACCTTCCAGATCTTGTATTTATCTGCAAGTCCTGCCGTCATGTAATTTTCACTCATTTGTGAGAATACTATTTAAAATTGAAGAATCTCACTTCTGAATTAAAGCTCAATAGCGAATTTTCTTCCACCGTTGGATGTTCTTGGCGCATTTAATTGTAATTTACAACTTTCTCAAGAAATAGACTTTTGCCTGTCTAGTGAAACCAGTTATGTTCATCATTGCAATAATTCTCTTTCCCATAAACTTTCTTGTTTATACAGTGAACTTTTCATCTTGCAACAGACTATAGTGAAAACCAGTGCTTGTTCAACTTTTCTACCGCGTCGCGATCGTCCGGCTACATTTAAATAAGGCCATGAACATTGATCCTAAATCCCAATGATCTTTCCTCAACCTTCTACTAACAAACCATTTTAATAAAATTGTAACTTTTCTATAAGGTGTCACTATAACGAAGTGCCCTTCCATTTTTGCTTGTTTATCATTAATTAATCTCTGTATAACCACGTGTTTTATACACGGTTTAAACTTACATTGTTTCTTCCCTATAATTAGGGAAAACAATACTTTCAACTCTTGAGTGAGTTATTTCTAGGTCTCACGAAATGGAAACTACCCCATTTGGCTCGTGATTCCTATCCAAATACAGGAAGTCTAGAACCTTCCTTGTTGACTTTCTCTTCAGGTTTCACAGTAAGTGACCTGCCCTCCTTTGTATAATTGTCATTGAAGTAATTCCGCATAAACATAAGAAGTAATAGGAACTTCTTCATCATTTACTTGCTTCCTTTTTTTTTGTTATTTTCGAAGTTGTAACTTTTTCTAAAATAATTACTTGTAAATTCCTTAAAGCATACTCCTTGTACTTAAATTGATGGTTAAACTTAAGCATTTCATTTGTCTTTTTAAAATCTTACAAAGATTTTAGTGCATATATAAGGTTTAAAACCTCATAAATTATTAATTGCCTGGCGCAAATGTTTAATGCTATCTGAGGTCTGTGACCCCAAAATTTGTTAACCAGATTGACTATATGTTTGTTAAAGTTATCAACTTCTTTTGCCTTGTTAAATAAATTAAATATTTGTTTTTGGATTCATCATTTCTCTGATACTACAGTTAGGCAAGATCCTGGCTTTCCTAACTCTTCCTCAGTTCATGCCATCGTTAATACAGAATAAAGCTTTTACTATTTGTCTTGCCAGACTATCACCCTCCCCCATAATAGTCTTATGCAAGCCTGGGAGGAAATACACTAAAGCCTTTCTCTGGCAAACCGCCCAAGTTCTAGCTGTGGTTCCCGTTAGCTTGGACCAAGCTCTTACCCACTTTAGGTATCCGAGAACGAATTTTCAGTGGCAACCGCCTCTAAGTGTATTGAAAGTTAAATTTATAACTTTTGTGGAACTCTCATCCTATTTCTCTATCCTTTTTCTCCAGTCCGAAACCCACTTCCTTTTCTTAATCATCTTCCCTTGGTGGGTGGGTTATTCCTTAGCCAATAATCTACCCAAAACTTGGTACCAGAAACCCGGGAGAGTCCATTTGCTATTTCTATTCTTTGTCAAGTGTCATTTGACAACACCTTGCAAATTATTAATATCTGCTTTGAATCTTTCAGCTATAACCACATCGTGCAAAGCCTGTGAAGGGGAAAGCGACTGCTCCTGTCTCCTTTGGTGTGTCCTGTTCTTTCTACTTATTCGCTGCTGCCAGCTTGACAGCATTTCCAAGGTTCCACAGTCTCGTGAGTTACATTTTCATCTATTTTCTTTAACATGGCTCCTACTGATAAGGATAAGGATGAAAAACTTACTTCTAAACGAGCATCCTATAAAGGGCAAATTACCCGATTCAGAAAGTACATAAAAGAATTAGATCCCTCAGAAGCGCAATTAGACTTGTTGAAACATCGCGTAAGGGATTTTGAACGTTCTTATGAAAATTATTGTAACATTCAAACTGAAATAGAGACTTGCATGCTCAATCAAACCGAAGATCGAGTTGAAGTAGAAATCCAATATTACGAAGGCATAGGTTCTGCTTTCAAAATAATACGCCAACTCGAAGAGGAGCAGAAAAAGGACGCTTCTGTTCTTGGTTCCCTTCACGAACCACAAACTTCTTTCCGAGAGGGTACTCACAAACCCAAACCAATTTTACCTAAAATTGATTTACCCCATTTCTCTGGAGATGAATCTACTTGGGATTCTTCCTCTGAATTATTTTGCTCCCTTGTTCATGACAATGAAGACATTCAAGTCATTTACAAGTTTCATTACTTGAGATCTATCCTCCGAGGTCAAGCTTTGCAGTTGGTCGAAGCACTTCCTCTGCGTGCCGAAAATTACCCCATTGCCTTTAACTTATTAAAGGAAAGATATGGAAATTTACGGTTACGTATTCAACGCCATATAAAGGCTCTATTCAATCTACCTGCGTCACAGCACAATGACGTCACTAGTTTGCGTACTCTAGTTGACACTACACAACTTCACGTTAAGGCTTTGTCCCAATTAGATCAACCCACTGAACACTGGGATACTTTCCTAATACATTTAGTGGTTTCTAAAGTTGATGCTGCTACTCTCAAAGCTTGGGAAATTGAACTTTCTAAAGAAGACGACTATTCTTACGAGCATTTAGTCACTTTCATAAATGCCAGATGCCAGCTCTTAACCACTTTAGCTAATCAATGTGAACCCTCTTCCCCGAGTTCCAAATTTGAATTAATGTCTATCAAACCTAAAAACGATCGCTTAGCGTCTAATACCCAAAAACCCGGGTCCAGTTCATCTAAATTTAAATCAAACACTACTGGTTACCCAACTAGGTCTAGTGAACGTCGTGTTGCTAGCTCTATGGTTTTAAACACTCAAAGCGAACCTCGCAAGAGTTTAAACGAACCTTTAAAGTGCATACTTTGTAAAGATCCCCATGCCCTATACCTCTGTAAGTCCTTTAAAGAAATGTCAGTCGACGACAGAAGAAAATTAGTTTCTCAGAACAAACATTGCTTCAATTGCCTAGCGCCCACGCATTCTGCTTCTAATTGTAAGTCCACAAGACTTTGCTACCATTGTGAAAAGGCTCATCATACTTTGCTACATCGTCATGATCAGGCAAGGTCATCGACAGCATCTACTTCTCCGAAAAATGATAGTGCTAACAGTTCTAATGCTTCATCGTACATTCAAAATGCCAAGTCCATTCGCAGTGCTCAAGTATTGTTGTCTACCGTTCAAATCGAAGTTCAGGATAACTTTGGCAACTGGGTTCGTGCACGCGGTCTTCTAGATTCAGCGGCAACTCATGATTTTGTGTCTAATTCCTTAATTAGAAAACTAGGCCTACCTGTAAACCCCACTTCTATCAATGTGTCGGGCATCAACAGCTCAAAATCGCAAGCTTTACAATTCTCGAAGCTAACCATAAGAGATATTTGTCATAGAAACAACTTCTTTAAACTTAATTGTCTAATTCTCAATAGCATTGGAGAAGACACTCCAAGTCACTCTGTGGATATTTCAGGGTTAAACATTCCCTCGCATTTAAGGCTAGCCGATCCTTTGTTCAACATGCAAAATCCTATTGACATACTCTTTAGTGCCAATGTTTTCTGGAATTGCCTTCGTAAACAGGTTCGCAAGTTATCTTCAAACGTGGTCGCCAGAGACACTAATTTTGGATGGATTGTCACAGGTCAACTTCCCCATTATTCTTCCCAACCCGCATCGCAATGTTACTTCTCCAATACTGACTTGGAACAGTTCTGGAGACTTGAAGGCGTCGATCCTCCTAATGTAACCTCTTCAGAAAATGAATTCTGTGAGCAACTTTTTTTGAACACCACCACTCGTTCTTCTGATGGCCGGTTCGTTGTTCAAATGCCAAGATTACATAATCCTCCAAAACTTATTAATTCTCAGCCCAAAGCTCGAAAAGCTCTCTTTGCTATCGAGAGCAAATTCAAGAAAGAACCTCTTGTTAAACAGCAGTACACTGATTACATGGATGAGTATGAAAGCTTGGATCACATGGAAGTTGTTAACAAATCTGAGGATGAATTGCACCCCCCACTTGAAACGGTCTATCAAAATCATCATCCTGTGTGGAAAAACCCTCTTGTAAAAGATAAAATCAGAGTTGTTTTCAATGGTTCATCACCCGAACTTAATGGCAACAGCCTTAACGACACTCTTTACTCTGGTCCTGCTATTCTGTTATAATCTTAAACTTTCGATTATTTCCCATAGCTGTCATAGCTGATATAAAACAGATGTATCGTCAAGTTTTAATTCAACCGGAACAACGAGATCTCCAAAGAATCTTGTGGCGTGATGAAATCAGTAAGCCCATCAAGGTATTTCGCTTAAAAACGGTTACTTATGGCTTAAAACCCTCTGCTTTCCTTGCTATCCGATCTCTACACTTGTTAGCCTCACAAGATGGTCATTTATTTAATTCCAAAGCCTCTGAAGCACTAACTACGTCATTCTATGTTGACGATTATTTGCAGTCCTTCCCCACTTTGGAGGAAGCTTCTTTTGTGTCGTTAGAACTTCAAGCATTGCTAAGGAATGGAGGTTTCCCACTCCATAAGTGGAATTCCAACTCCCCTGAGTTTCTCGCCCAGTTTCCCATCGAAGACGTAGATCCTTCTTCTGTCGAAATTTGTGGAAACTCCGAATCTATAAAAACTCTAGGAGTTCACTGGTGCACTAGCACTGACACTCTCATCTATAAAGTTTCGCTCGCAGAAGAGCTTCCTAATACAAAAAGACAAATCCTCTCTGAAATTGCAAAAATCTTCGATCCTCTTCAATTCCTTGCCCCAGTTATCGTTATAGCCAAACTCTTCATGCAAGAGCTGTGGTCGCTCAAATGTGAATGGGATGACGCTGTCCCTCTGTCTTTTCTTAATCGTTGGCTTTCGTTTCGCAGCACTTTGCCGGATCTTTCCCTTATCGAAATTCCGAGGAACTTAATTAGCTCTCATTCTAATACATCTTTTTTCCTTCATGTGTTCGCGGACAGTTCCGAAAAAGCTTATGGTTGCTGCGCATATTTAGTTTATCACGGTTCATTCTATGGATCTTCAGTTTCCAACCTTGTTTGTGCCAAATCGAAGGTCGCTCCTCTTAAAACTATCACTTTGCCTAGGCTCGAACTGTGCGCTGCACTCATGGCTGCAGAACTTGTTAAGAAATTACGGGAAGTATTAAAAGTCGAATTCTCGCAAATCTATCTCTGGAGCGATTCCATGATCACCCTTTCTTGGATCGCCAAGAACCCCTCTCACTGGCAAACTTTTGTTGCAAACAGAGTTTCCAAAATTCAGACTCTTTCTTCTGGATGTCAATGGAGGCATGTGCCCAGTGCTGATAACCCAGCCGATATTATCTCTCGTGGTTGTTTACCCTCTCAATTGGCAGCTTCCCAGTTGTACTGGCATGGGCCCTCATGGTTAATCGAAGACTCTTCTTCATGGCCTTCTAAACCTCCAGCTACAAACTCCCACTTGCCTGACGCCTAAGTATCTCTACCTACTGCTTCGTGTCTTGTTTCCAACGCTTCTCATCCCTTGTTGTCCCGCTATTCTTCTTTTCATAAATTAATACGAATTGTCGCCTATCTCCTTAGATGGAAATATCTTGTGGTTGACCAACCTCTTCTCCCTAAACCACACCTTATCAATCTTGAATTGAATCTCGCTACCATTAAGGTTTTACAACTGACACAGCAAGAAGCCTTTTCTTCTGAATTGTCTTTGCTTTCTTCTAAAAGGGATCTTCCCAAATCCAATCGTCTTCGTGCTTTAGCTCCGTTCCTTGATGACCATGGGTTACTCAGGGTAGGTGAAAGGCTTTCGCAATCTTTGTTCTCTGAGGACAAAAAGCATCCCTTTATTTTGCCTTCCAAACATCACGTAACTTCCTTAATCATAAATGGAATTCATGAAGTATCTTCTGCAATTCACAAGTGCATTCCTTGTTTCAAAGCGAAACCTAAAATCAAAACTCAATTAATGAGCGATCTGCCCTCTTTTCGCTCTTCTCCTATACGCCCATTTGCTTTAACTGGTGTGGACTATATGGGTCCGTTCCAATATCAACGAAATTCTCCTGAAGCTAAACGCAAATTGTTTGGTAAGTATATGTTTCTCTCTTTGTTTGCATGGTTACCGGCGCAATCCACTTGGAACTAGTAACGAATGCTTCTACTTCTTACTTTCTATCAGCTGTCTCTCGCTTCACCGCTAGGCGTGGTGTTCCTTCGGAGGTGTTCTCTGATAACGATTCCACTTTTCAGGGTGCAGCTTCCCTGTGGAAGAAAGCTCTCACTTCCTCTCCTGCCATGGAACAAATTTCTAATTTTTCCTATTCAAAGGGTTTCAAATGGCGCTTTATACCTCCCTACGCTCCTCATCACGGTGGTAGGTGGGAATCTTGCGTAAAGCTCACTAAACGTCATTTAAGAAAAGTCTTAGGTAATCGAATTTTGACTTACGAAGAATTCAATTCACTGTCTGTTCTGATTGAAGGTGTTGTTAAATCTCGCCCATTAACTCCGCTTTCCAATGACCCTGATGACTTGCTTCCACTCACACCTGGTCACTTCCTTATCGGCACTTCTCTTTCTGCCCCTCCTCCTCTTCCCAATTCTTACAGGGATTCTAATTTACCTATTGTTTGGCGTAAACTTGAAGCCCTCCGCAATTCCTTTTGGAAGAGGTGGACCTTGGAATATTTAACTTCCTTGCAACGGAGACAGAAGTGGTTTCTTTCCAGTCCCGACATTTAAGTGGGGGACTTGGTCTTAGTTAGGGATGTTTCACCCCCCCCCCCCCTAGTATGGATCTCTGGTAGAGTGACCGAGTGTTATCCTGGAAGAGATGGGAGAGTCAGGGTGGCCAAAATCTTGACCACTAATGGTCCGATCACAAGACCACTGTCTTTGATCGCTCCATTACCTTTAAATGTGTAACTGCTTATTTGTTCTCTGTTGGTGTTTTTCCCCTCCCAGTATGGTGTATTCTCGGAATACACGGTACGAGAGAACATAATGTTTAATGCTCTTTGCATGTTCATTCCTTCCTCTTTGTCAAACACCAACAGTGATCTTCTATTTTCTCTGTGATGATCACTTCCCTTATATCTTTTATGAGTCTGTTCTAGATATATATCTTCCATGACCCACCTAGCGTCATCAAGCAGCGAATCTCTGAAGCTCCTCAATTCTTCCTGGTGCAAGAGGATTTAATTATCCATCTGGCCACCAGATTTGCTACCATCGCCAGCTATTTTCTCCGTGAGCAAGAGAACTACGTCTACATTTTTTTTACTCACCATGCTGCGCTAGTATCATCTGTTATCAACTCTTTGAAGACCGGCTCAGCAAGAGAAGATCAATTTTTTGTTGTAATGTTGGCTATGTTTATATGTTCTCCTTTTGTCTCCTACCCCCACTCCTTTCCCTTTCGTGATCCCTTCGCGTTCTGCTGAGTGGGTCTCACTTGTGCGCCGGCCGTCGACTCAGTTAAGGCTCAACTCGAGCCAGTCTCCTCAAACCAAGAGGCATACTCTACTTTCTACGCCATGTTGGCATATTAAATATTGCCAAGGGGAACTCTGCCTTCAACATGCAACCAAGATAAGTACAAACTTAAGGTTTTAACCTCATCTTCATCAATTTTATCTACATGCTTTTATTGAATATTTTATAGACAGCGTGAGATTACTTGTGGGGCGGTAATCATTTTTCGTAGGATTTACCATGTTAGGCCTTGTCGGTCTAAGACAACATTAATAGAAAGTGTCTTTTCTTAAGCTTTCAACTGAGAGATCTTCTCACTACGTGGGATATTATCTAATACCCGCTGTCTTTAAAATACTAAGCTCGCTCCACCGTTGGATTATTTTTGGCCCCATTCTTCTACTAAGACCGTTCTGGAACCTTCCAGATCTTGTATTTATCTACACGTCCTGCCGTCATGCAATTTTCACTCATTTGTGAGAATACTATTTAAAATTGAAGAATCTCACTTCTGAATTAAAGCTCAATAGCGAATTTTCTTCCACCGTTGGATGCTCTTGGCGCATTTAATTGTAATTTACAACTTTCTCAAGAAATAGACTTTTGCCTGTCTAGTGAAACCAGTTATGTTCATCATTGCAATAATTCTCTTTCCCATAAACTTTCTTGTTTATACAGTGAACTTTTCATCTTGCAACAGACTATAGTGAAAACCAGTGCTTGTTCAACTTTTCTA
This sequence comes from Meconema thalassinum, assembly GCA_946902985.2. Taxonomy (NCBI): domain Eukaryota; kingdom Metazoa; phylum Arthropoda; class Insecta; order Orthoptera; family Tettigoniidae; genus Meconema; species Meconema thalassinum. Next base: position 244,806,171 of record OX336397.1, read on the forward strand.
CCGCGTCGCGATCGTCCGGCTACATTTAAATAAGGCCATGAACATTGATCCTAAATCCCAATGATCTTTCCTCAACCTTCTACTAACAAACCATATTAATAAAATTGTAACTTTTCTATAAGGTGTCACTATAACGAAGTGCCCTTCCATTTTTGCTTGTTTATTATTAATTAATCTCTGTATAACCACGTGTTTTATACACGGTTTAAAATTACATTGTTTCTTCCCTATAATTAGGGAAAACAATACTTTCAACTCTTGAGTGAGTTATTTCTAGGTCTCACGAAATGGAAACTACCCCATTTGGCTCGTGATTCCTATCCAAATACAGGAAGTCTAGAACCTTCCTTGTTGACTTTCTCTTCAGGTTTCACAGTAAGTGACCTGCCCTCCTTTGTATAATTGTCATTGAAGTAATTCCGCATAAACATAAGAAGTAATAGGAACTTCTTCATCATTTACTTGCTTCCTTTTTTTTTGTTATTTTCGAAGTTGTAACTTTTTCTAAAATAATTACTTGTAAATTCCTTAAAGCATACTCCTTGTACTTAAATTGATGGTTAAACTTAAGCATTTCATTTGTCTTTTTTAAATCTTACAAAGATTTTAGTGCATATATAAGGTTTAAAACCTCATAAATTATTAATTGCCTGGCGCAAATGTTTAATGCTATCTGAGGTCTGTGACCCCAAAATTTGTTAACAAGATTGAATATATGTTTGTTAAAGTTATCAACTTCTTTTGCCTTGTTAAATAAATTAAATATTTGTTTTTGGATTCATCATTTCTCTGATACTACAGTTAGGCAAGATCCTGGCTTTCCTAACTCTTCCTCAGTTCATGCCATCGTTAATACAGAATAAAGCTTTTACTATTTGTCTTGCCAGACTATCACCCTCTCCCATAATAGTCTTATGCAAGCCAGGGAGGAAATACACTAAAGCCTTTCTCTGGCAAACCGCCCAAGTTCTAGCTGTGGTTCCCGTTAGCTTGGACCAAGCTCTTACCCACTTTAGGTATCCGAGAACGAATTTTCAGTGGCAACCGCCTCTAAGTGTATTGAAAGTTAAATTTATAACTTTTGTGGAACTCTCATCCTATTTCTCTATCCTTTTTCTCCAGTCCGAAACCCACTTCCTTTTCTTAATCATCTTCCCTTGGTGGGTGGGTTATTCCTTAGCCAATAATCTACCCACCCGCCCCACCCTTGACTCGTGCAACCCTTATATTATGTAACCCTCACGACTGAAATTACCACGTGGAATGTTTTACCAGGTTTTTCGAAGATTTACCACGTATATTTGCCGTAAATTTGAGGAGAATACGAACTATATTTTGCTTGGCCAATCAGGAGAGAACATATGGCGAGGATGAAGGCAGATGTTCGTGAGCGATCAGATGTTCGTGACAATGCTCGCCGGACGGTCAGGCGAGAGAATTGTTGAGTCGATCTCGTGAATTGAATTTCAAAGAGCGGGCGTAGTGCGGTCGCTGAGCTTTAAGCGTATCGGTTCTTGTACCAGTGTTCGGTGTACAACCGAAAACGAAGCCCGTGCTGTAATATGGCTAATATCTAGTGCATTTCGTTTGCCGTAATTGCGTATGATTATGTTCAAATACCTACGCACTGGCCATTGAGACAATTAACTATCTTTTACAACCTCGTGTTGACAGCAGTGAACAGTACCTGTAAAACTTGACAGTGAAGCTGATAGCTTTGACATATTGGGCCATTTTTACCTACGAGGGTTATTCAAAAACGAACATTGATGGATCTTCGAATGATAAAGGAATTATTATTGGCAATGGCAGCGAGGGGAAGACATATGATTGATTCCCAAGATAGTATCTTCATGATTAAGGGAATACTACAATGAGAGATTACGGACAATGTTGATGGACAAGCAAATTGCCTCGAACTGCCATACTGTAATCATGTTGAGGCCACCTACTTTACATCTTAGCAGATGAGGGCTTTCCTAGCCTTCCCAGAAGAGCCGCGTTCGGTGCCCGCTGAGGACCTGGAGAGCTGCGGCCACGATAGATGGCCAAACCAGGAATGCTAAATACGGTATTCGTCCCGTATTTCTTTCATCGGAAGCAGATTTCAACTCAAGGTTTGAAGACGTCTCTGATTATGTAGTCTTGGCATCAGTAAATTGGGAATCTTGAGGGCACCGTTTTTCTTGGAATAGGTTTGTCTTGCTGTTAGAAAATTTTGCATTTGAGTCGATTTCAGGTCCCGATTCGTTTGATGGTTATAGTCTTTTTGGAAGTTCTTTTTTCTTACCATCGTAAATTTGTTTTTTATCGTCGTAATTAATTAATATTAAATTTGTATGGAATTTAATTAATAATTATTAGGGGTTTCTCTAGACTCCGATTAAATGTGTTACTTAATCGTAATTGCTTTTGATCATAAGTAAGCTTTCGGACTCTGTTGTCCATTTTCACTGCCTATCTGCGCTAGCAGATCGCTATTTGTACTTCGGCAGTGTTCATTCGTAACCTGCGATAACGCGATAGAAGTTTGTTTAAAGTAACTGATAATTGATTGCAGTCTAGTACTATAAGAATGTGGTGAAAATAATTAGGTAATAGAAGGAAAGAAACTATAAAGCTCATGCGAGGTATAATTCAAGAATGAAATATTGATAAAACACAATGAACGGCTGTAATCAATTAAATAATTGAGTGAACTACTTATAGCAATGTAATGATCGGAGGAGAAGTACAAAATATTAACTGTTGAAGTTAACATTTGTGAAAGAAAACTTTGAAACTTTGCCAGACACGAAATGTCTTATGAATAATTTGAAAGCGCACATAATTGTTATAAATAATTGGAAAAATATTTGATGATCTGTAATTATTATGGTTGGTTGGTTCTTAAGTTTAGGGGCTGCGACAACGCAGTCATGTAGCCCCGTGTACTTTGGGTGTGTGTAGAATCTCTCTGATAACCGGTGTTAATTGTGATGACTGTATTAGTGTGTGTTATCTGTTTAATAATTTAAGTACTCCAACTTAGAATTTTTCAAATAGTTCCTACTTTTGCCACCAAGCGCCACCGTCAACGACTACTAGGCCAAGTTCAGAACTTAGCTACTAGATACCACCGCAGTCGGCTCTTGACAACGAACGTAGAAACCTAAGAGCGTTGTTTACATTCTTAACCTATCCAATTTAGCTTCACACAGGTGTAATTAGTGGAAGGTTCTTTAACATGCCATAAATCTATGCCATGGGACCGTCGGCCTTACTTCCCCTCTGAAGGAAGGCATACTGAGGGATTTTTAACGCTCTTAAAAATTCCAACGGCTTCGGCCGGGTTTGAACCCTCTATCTTGGGCATAGAAGCTCAGCATGCTACCGACTACGCCACCGAAGCCGCCTTAATTATTATGAATAGTATTGTCGTGTATGAAGACACATTTTTATATTGAGGTATTGTTGTGGAGGAAATATTGTTGATTAAGATTGGGGTGCGATGTAATGTAACATATAACCGTGTAATTGTTATCCAAAACTGGATCTCGATAAGACCAGGTCAATGATTGTCAATAAAACGGTAATAGTGTGAAATCTATTGTTAGTCATCGTAAACTGAAAGAAAATGGCGCAAATTCATAAATTATTGTTTTATAGTAATCTTGGCAAAGAAACAGATGCGTCCGCTGTGGCAAATGTTAACTTGAGACTTATTTCACCGATTTCGAAATGAAACACAAGTGCTAGGCTTTGTTGAACGGCCATGTAAGCCGAGAATTTGTATACAAGCGTAGCGTTAAGGGAAGTTGCATCTTCAATAAGACATAGTAAAAATTAATCATTGAGGAATCTAGATGGAAGTAAAACTCCCGTGATTTAAATAATTGTAAATAATACTTCTAGTGAAATGACTGAATATTAATTCTGTAAATAGCACCATGATCGTCACATATATTTTTTTTGAATCTTTTGAGTCGAATTGGAACAATTTGCGATAGGAGGGGATAACGGAGATTCCCATCTTGTATAGAGTGCTGTTATTAGCACAAATCAGTCCAGAGGAATAGAACTTTAAAATTGTCACAGTTTTGAGGATTTTTTGGGACTTCGAATATGTTTTGATTTAGTTCAGGAATAACTGACTGAAATAGTGGATGCATTAGATAACTTTTTTTTCAACATTTTAAGTTTAGTTACGAACAGGAGGTTGATGTTCTCTTTCTTCATGTGGACATAAATATGTTATGTATCAGCACTTGTATCTTTGATGAGTGGAATTAAATTACGAACTCGAGTTTTTCGTTGGTTCGATCCCATTTTACATCGGATTTTGAATTATGTTAATTAACAAAAGTTGTACTACGTGCACGATTTTCGTTTTTGAGCCTATTAAATTTAATCCACGCCCGAGAGGTTTTTATGACTCATTCTTTTTTAGTTTGATTGTCAATGAAGAATTTTGAACCTAGTACAGCTGTAGCTAGTTGTTTTTACCCTATTTGCCAAGAATTTCTTCCCGTGGTTTCTTTTAGCCGGGTGACCAGAAGATTTCGCAATCCAGCTCAACTTCGGGTTTTGGCAAATATTTTTGGTAAAGGGCACAGTACGAAACATCTTAAAACAAAATTTATCAATGTAGATTTTCCTTATTAACGTTATTTGGTAACTCTAAGTAACTGCAGCTACGTCACAAAGTCGCAACACGCACACTCAATGCTAGTGACAATATGCTAGGCGCACGTTTTGCAAATGTATTCTAACTGAAATGCTTTCTGAAAAAAAATGCACAATAAAAGTTAGGTTTTTTTGCCATGTAGCTATGGACGAAAGTAAACTATGAATGCGGGGTTGAATTACCTTCAGTATGTTATTTTATTCCTTTATTTCTTCAGTGCAATTTTACAAGCCATCTGTAAGATATAATTCCACTCCCGCAAAGGAACATATATGTGAAACAAGTCATTTCTTTGCAGGACGATACAGATATAAAGATTGAGGAATCTTCAATTCCGGATATCGTTACATGCATTAAATCAGAAACAATATCTTCAGATCAGAATGAGGTAAGTAACTTCATGCTTATTTTCAAGACATCTCCTAAAGTTAGTAGCTGCTCTAATCTCCTTTGCAAACTGTGTGCTCCTGTACTCTAGCACACACATAATTCTTAAAGTTACTAGCTCCTATAATCTCCTTTGCAAACTGTGTGCTCCCGTACTCTAGTAGACACATCATTCTTATAGTTACTAGCTGCTCTACAATAGACGCCCCATAGAGGCTTTTCATTGATTCAACCTTACTTCTTTTTGAAAATTAAAATATTAAATTGCAGTGAATTGTGTTTAGAAATGCCGTGTATAATATTCTGAAGGTTGATGGATTTAAGCCTTCATTCTCAAAATCATGCTCGTATGGGCAGTCTAGTAGCTTGTTACTCAATGATATGTGCTCGTGTTGGAGAGTAGGATTTATTTAGGTATATTCTATTGTGATTTTTAAAGAGGTAGAACAGCGGGGTCATCTGTTCCATTCTTATGGTCTTACAGCTAAAAGAGTTAAAATAATTGTTCATTTGTCCTCAATCCTTAAAGATATTACTTCTATTAAGGCACTGATTTTAGCATTTCTTGTCCCTCTGAATTTAACGTGGTCTCTAAAGTGTATTATAGGTTTCAGAACTTGGAATTATAACCACTTGTCTGTATAAAGTTTATCTCTAGCACTAGGATGTGATGGAGAGTAGGAAGTCATTCAGCGAATATATCATCACTTCAGCTGAGCAGTGCTGTACAATTACATGGGTTGTCATTTGTGTAAAAGTATAAGATGATAACACTCACATAAATTATTCCATCTTATCTCCAGGATGTAAAAGAAGAAAATCAGAATGAAGAAGCAGATGAAAGTGGAAATCACTTAAATGAGTAAGTGTTTAATGTACAAACTACATGTTCATTCGTCTACCTTATATTTATCCCCTTTGTAGGAATGTTTAGGTATTTCCTTTTTTTTAATGCGGGCGCTAAACCTTTGACTTCAAAATGAATCCCAGAAATTTCCACATTATTAAATAATTAAGCGTTATTAATTAATTATTATTCTGGGCAAACTCAAGAAGTATTTGTATAGAAAGACTTAAAAATGCCACAAAGGTTTGAGTGAGGTTCATTTTGTAACTAAAGATCAAACACCCGCTTAAAATACATATAATCTTAACTGATATATATATATATATATATAAACCATTCATCCGATTGCGATCAAATTTTGGTGAATTGTTGTACTCACTTCCGGGAGGTTTATAGGCATAGACAATCCATTTCAAAATTGATAGCACGCGAGTAGTTTAAACAAATGCTTAATGGCGATGCGTTCATATACAATTCATCCGATCGCGATCAAATTTTGGCGAGTTGTTGTGCACAGTCCCGGAAAAGTTATAGGCGTAGTAAATTCAATTTACAATAGATGGCGCGCGAGTAGCGTCAACAAAATGGCGTGCGTTTGTTTCAAGAAAGTCCCACATGCCTTCATATACCATTCTTCCCATTGTGATGAAACTTGAGTGAGAGGTAGCGCACGAGTAAATTCAACAAATGAGCGACGACGCGCGAAGCGTTTCAACAAAGTCCCGTATGCGTTCATATACTATTCGTCTGATAGCGATGAAACTTGGGTGAGATGTTGTGTACACTTCAAGAAAGCTTTCTGGGTTAGTAAATCCACTTTACAATAAGTATCGCACAAGTAGATTAAACAAATGAGCAACGACGCGCAGAGTGTTTCAACATAGTCCCGTATGCGTTCATATACCATTCGTACGATAGCGACTAAACTTGGGTGAGTTGTTGTGAACACTTCAGGGAAGGTTTCTGGCTTAGTAAATCCACTTAACAATAGGTAGGGCACCAGTAGATTCAACAAATGAGCGACGACGGGCGAAGCGTTTCAACAAAGTCCTGCATGCGTTCACATACCTTTTTTCCGATAGCGATGAAACTTGGGTGAGAGGTTGTGTACACTTCAGGCAAGGTTTCTGGCTTTAAAAATCCACTTTACGATAGGTAGCGCACGAGTAGATTCAACAAATGAGCGACGACGCGCGAAGCGTTTCAACATAGTCCCGTATGCGTTCATATATTATTCGTGTGATAACGTTGAAACTTGGGTGAGATGTTGTGTACCCTTCAGGGAAGGTTTCTGGGTTAGTAAATGCGCTTTACAATAGGTATCGCACAAGTAGATTAAACAAATGAGCGACGACGCGCGAAGTGTTTCAACATAGTCCCGTATGCGTTCATATACTATTCGTCCGAAAGCGACTAAACTTGGGTGAGTTGTTGTGTACACTCCAGGGAAAGTTTAAGGCTTAGTAAGTCCATTTTACAATTTGTGGCACACAAGTAGATTCAACAAATGAGTGAGACGCGCGAAGCGTTTCAACAAATTCCCGTATGCATTCATATACCATTCGTCCGATAGCAATGAAACTTGGGTGAGATGTTGTGCACACCTCAGCGAAGATTTCTGGCTTAGTACATCCACTTTACAATAGGTATCGCACAAGTACATTGAACAAATGATCTATGGCACGCAAATCGCTTAAACAAAGTCCCGTAGCGTTCAAATACCATTCATCCGATTGCTATAAATCTTTGGATGAATTGTTGTGCACACTCCAGAAAAGGTTTCTGACTTGGTAAATCCTTTTTACAATAGGTAGCGCACGAGTAGATTCAACAAATGGGTAACGGCGCGCGTATCGTAAAAAAATCGCATGCGTTCATATACCATTCATGCGATTGCAATAAAATTTAGAGAAATGTTGTTTCCACTCCCGCAAAGATTTCTGATTTAGTATATCCATTTTACAATTGGTAGCGCACGAGTAGATTCAACTAATGACCGACGACGCGCGAAGTGTTTCAACATAGTCCCGTATGTGTTCGTATACCATTCGTACGATAGTGACTAAACTTGGGTTAGTTGTTGTGTACACTTCAGGGAATGTTTCTGGCTTAGTAAATCCACTTAGTAATAGTTTGCGCACTAGTCGATTCAACAAATGAGCGACGACGGGCGAAGCGTTTCAACAAAGTCCTGTATGCGTTCACATACCATTTTTCCGATAGCAATGAAACTTGTGTGAGAGGTTGTGTACACTTCAGGCAAGGTTTTTGGCTTAGCAAATCCACTTTATGATAGGTAGGGCACGAGTAGATTCAACAAATGAGCGACGACGCGCGAAGCGTTTCAACATAGTTCCGTATGCGTTCATATACTATTCGCCTGATAACGATGAAACTTGGGTGAGATGTGTAAAATTCAGGGAAGGTTTCTGGGTTAGTAAATGCACTTTACAATAGGTATTGCACAAGTAGATTAAACAAATAAGCGACGACGCGCGAAGTGTTTCAACATAGTCCCGTGTGCCTTCATATACTATTCGTCCTATAGCGACTATACTTGGGTGAGTTGTTGTGTACACTCCAGGGAAAGTTTCAGGCTTAGTAAGTCCATTTTACAATAGGTAGCGCACAAGTAGATTCAACAAATGAGTGAAACGCGCGAAGCGTTCGACAAATTCCCGTATGCGTTCATATACGTAGAGCTGTAGAGCTAAGTGATCTAAGTGCTACAATGTAGGTTTTTTAGTTTTTCTCCTTAAAGTGATCTACGTGGTAGCGCCAATGCAGTGCTATATGATCTAAGTTACAATTATTTTCCTGGTAGTTGTAATACGCGTCAACAGATGAATATTAAAATGCAATTTCCTTCACTATTATACGGTTTTGATCCTTTTACTCAAAACTACTTTTTGGCACTTAGATCACATAGCACTACAGCTCTACATCATTTGTCCGATAGCAATGAAACTTGGGTGAGATGTTGTGTACACTTCAGGGAAGGTTTCTGGCTTAGTACATCCAGTTTACAATAGGTATTGCACTAGTAGATTCAACAAATGATCGACGGCACGCGAATCGCTTAAACAAAATCCCGTAGCGTTAAAAAACCATTCATCCGATTGCTATAAATCTTTGGATGAATTGTTGTGCACACTCCAGGAAAGGTTTCTGACTTAGTAAATCCTTTTTACAATTGGTAGCGCACGAGTAGATTCAACAAATGAGTAACGGCACGCGTATCGTTTTAAAAAAATCGTATGCGTTCATATACCATTCATGCGATTGCAATGAAATTTAGAGAAATGTTATTTCCACTCCCGCAAAGATTTCTGATTTATTAAATCCATTTTACAATTTGTAGCGCACGAGTAGATTCAACTTATGAGCGACAGCAGGTGAATCGTTTCTACCAAGTCCCGTATGCGTTCATGTACCATTCATCCGATTGTGATAAAACGTTGGTGAGTTGAGTACAGTCCTGCGAAGGTCTATGAGTTTGTAAATTCGTTTTTCAATGGGGGGCACACAAGAAGATTCAACAAATGATTGAAGCCGCGTGAATCGTTTAAACATAATCCTGTATGCGTTCATATGCCATTCATCCGATTGCGATCAAACGTTCGTGAGTTGTTGTCTACACGCCAGGGAAGGTTTTCGACTTAGTAAATTCATTTTACAATAGATAGTGTACGAGTATATTCAACAAATGGGTGACAGCGCTCGAATCGTTTCAACAAAGTCCCGTATGTGTTCATATACCATTCATTTCATTGCGATGAAACTTTGGTGAGTTATTGAGCACGCTCCCATGATTTTTTGAGATAGTAAATCAATTTTGCAATAGTTTAGAGGTGGTTAACGGAAAATAAATAAATAAATAAATATTGGGAATACAAAAGCACTTCAACAAACAAAGTTACAACGCCAACATTTTCTTTGATTGGCATTGCAACGCATGCCGGGTACCGCTAGAATCTTATATCTTATATATATATATATATAAATGAATGTTCGTTTGTTCGTCTTTTATGCGTTCATATACCATTCATCCGATTGTGACCTAATTTTGGTGAGTTGTTGTGAACACTTCCGGGATGGTCATAGGCATAGATAATCCATTTCACACTAGATAGCGTGCGAGTAGCTTAAACAAATGCGTAATGGCCATGCGTTCATACACAATTCGTCCGATTGCGATCAAATTTCGATGAGTTGTTGTGCACATTCCCGGAAAAGACATAGGCGTAGTAAATCCAATTTACAATAGATGGCGCGCGTGAAGCTTCAACAAAATGGCGTGCGTTTGTTTCAAGAAAGTCCCACATGTGTTCATAAACCATTCGTCCGATAGTGATGAATCTTGGGTGAGAGGTTGTGTACACTACTGGCAAGGTTTCTAGCTTAGTAAATCCATGCTATAATAGGTAGCGCACGAGTAGATTCAACAAATGAGCGACGACGCGCGAAGCATTTCTACCAAGTCCCGTATGCGTTCATATACTATTCGTCTGATAGCGATGAAACTTGGGTGAGATATTATGCATACAACACGGAAGGTTTCTGGCTTAGTAAATCCACTTTGCAATAGGTATCGCACAAGTAGATTAAACAAATGAGCGACGACGGGCGAATCGTTCCAACAAAGTCCTGTATGCGTTCACATACCATTCGTTCGATAGCGATGAAACTTGGATGAGAGGTTGTGTACACTGCAGGCAAGGTTTCTGGCTTATTAAATCTATGCTATAATGGTTAGCGCACGAGTAGATTCAAAAAATGAGCAACGACATGCGACGCGTTTCAACAAATTCCCGTATGCGTTCATATACTATTCGTCTGATAGCGATGAAACTTAAGTGAGATATTGTGTACACTTCAGGGAAGGTTTCTGGCTTAGTAAATCCACTTTACAATAGGTATCGCACAAGTAGATTAAACAAATGACGACGACGGGCGAAGTGTTCCAACAAAGTCCTGTATGCGTTCACATACCATTCGTCCGATACACTCCAGGGAAAGTTTAGGCTCAGTAAATCCATTTTACGAGTAGATTCAACAAATGAGGGAAGACGCGCGAAGCGTTTCAAAAAAGTACCGTATGCGTTCATACACCATTAGTCCGATTGCGATGAATCTTGGGTGAGATGTTGTGTACACTTGAGGGAAGGTTTCTGGCTTAGTACATCCACTTTACAATAGGTATCGCACAAATAGATTCAACAAATGAGCGACGGCACGCGAATTGCTTAAACAAAGTCCCGTAGCGTTCAAATACCGTTCATCCGATTGCTATGAAATTTGGAGAAATGTTATTTCCACTCCCACAAAGATTTCTGATTTAGTAAATCCATTTTACATTTGGTAGCGCACGAGTAGATTCAATTAATGAGCGACAGTGCGTGAATCGTTTCAACCAAGTCCCGTATGCCTTCACATACCATTCATCCGATTATGATAAAACTCTGGGGAGTTGAGTACAGTTCTGCGAAGGTGTTTGAATTAGTAAATCCGTTTTTCAATGGGTGGTGCACAAGTAGATTCAACAAATGAGTGACGGCGCGCGAATCGTTTAAACATAATCCCGTATGCGTTCATATGACATTCATCTGATTGCGATGAAACTTTCATGATTTGTTGTGTACAAGCCAGGGAAGATTTTCGACTTAGTAAATACTTTTTACAATAGGTAGCGTACGAGTATATTCAACAAATGGGTGGCAGTGCTCGAATGGTTTCAACGAAGTCCCGTATGCGTTCATATACCAATCATTTCATTGCAATGAAACTTTGGTGAGTTTTTGAGCTCGCTCCCATGATTCTTTTTGAGATAGTAAATCAATTTTTCAATAGTTTAGAGGTGGTTAACGGAAAAAGAAAAACAATATTGGGAATCCAAAAGTACTTCAACAAACAAAGTTACATCGCCAACACTTTATCTGATTGGCATTGCAACGCATGCCGGGTACAGCTAGTATATACACTGAAGAAAATGGAAATTGCAACACCCAGAAAGAGTGGTGCTACATTGCTGCAATTCAACATGCAGGACGAGTGTGCGGTTGTGATCCGATGATTACACTTTCAGGTCCCTCTGACCGCAAGTTTGGACAAGAATCAATACAAGATGTGCCCACCACGAGCTGCAATACATTGATGAATTCTGCGCGGCATTGAGTCAATAAGGCACTGGATCGCTTCCTGAGGTATTGTGGCCCATTCTTGCTGCACTGCACGGGTCAGTTGTTCCAGAGTTGTGGGTGGCTGAGGACGGTTGGCCAGTTGTCCACCCATCATGTCCCACACATGCTCAATAGGACTGAGGTCCGGGGATCTGGCGGGCCATTCTGAGGTTGTGATGTCGTGGATAGCTTCTCTGGAGATGCGTGCAGTGTGAACACCCGGGCATTGTCCTGCTGAAACATCGCATTAGCAATGTTCGCCATCATAGGGACAACCACTGGATTGAGTACCCTATCAACATACTGTCGAACAGTCATAGTGACTTCATTAAGCTCTAATTGTGATTTCACATTAAAGCTAATAGCTCCCCAGACCATAATTCTTGGTGTTGGCCGGGTGTGCCTCTCGACAATAAGGTCTGGGCGGCCCCTCTTCCCGGTACGTCGGCGCACACAATTCCGGCGATCACTGCGGGCAAGACAGAAGTGCGATTCATCACTAAAGAAGACCCTATGCCATTCGTCGACCCATGTCGATCGTTCTTGACACCAGGCCAGCCTTACATGTCGCTGTTGTGGGGTCAATGGAACACCTTCTGCAGGGACACGGGATCGTAAGCCAGCTGCACGCAGGCGGTTACCAACTGTTTGTTGTGTAACATGGGGTGCCACAGCTGCTGGAATTTGCGCTGCTGTTGCGTGGGGTTCCATCCGGGCCATCCGAATGATGCGGCGATCCTCTCTCACAGTTGTCTGTCGTGCTGGGCCTGTGCCAGGTCCACGAGTGTGGGACCTTCATTTGACCACTGCTGCCATAAACGTTGTACCGTAGATGCCTGTCGGCCAACACGTGCAGCGAGTCCTTATAGCAATAATCCAGCCTCACACCGCCCAATTATCCGAGCCCTCTCAAACGAAGACATTTGTTGATAGCGTGCTCTTCTCTGTCGAGGCATGTTTGACGGGGAACACTTCACTGCACAGACAGCAAGTCAACTACGCTACACCAGAGACCTTATACTGGAGTTGATTCCTCCACGACCCTTCACGTGGGGAGACCTGTAGCAACAATCCAATGGGTCTGAAACTTTGATCGTTTACATACCTACATGGCATCGTTCCATATCTTGAAAATCAACACAAACGACCAATGCCTTCATGGTGTTGCAATTTCCATTTTCTTCAGTGTATATAAAATGAATGTTCGTTTGTTCGTCTTCTATGCGATCGTAAACCATTCATCCCATTACGATCAATTTTTGGTGAGTAGTTTTAAACATTTCCGGGATTGTCATATGCATCGTTAATCCAATTTACAAAAGATAGCGCGCGAGTAGTTTCAACAAAAGAGTGTTGGCGATGCGTTCATATACAATTCATCCGATTGCGATCAAATTTTGGTGAGCTGTTGTGCACACTCCCGGGAATGTTTTAGGCGTAGTTAATCCAATTTACAATAGATGGCGCGCGAGAAGCTTCAACAAAATGGCGTGTGTTTGTTTCAACTAAGTCCCACATGCGTTCATATCCTATTCATCCCATTGCGATGAAACTTGGGTGAGATGTTGTGTACAATTCAGGGAAGGTTTCTGGCTTAGTAAATCCACTTAACAATAGGTAGCGCACGAGTAGATTCAACAAATGAGCGACGACGCGCGAAGCGTTTCAACAAAGTCCCGTATGCGTTCATATACCATTCGTCCGATAGCGATGAAACTTGGGTGAGAGGTTGTATACACTCCAGGCAAGGTTTGTGGCTCAGAAAATCCACGTTACAATAGGTAGCGCATGAGTAGATTCATTAAATGAGTGACGACGCGCGAAGCATTTGAACAAAGTCCCGTATAAGTTCATATAATATTCGTCCGATAGCGATGAAACTTGGGGGAGTTGTTGTGTACACTTCAGGGAGGGTTTCAGGCCTAGTAAATCCACATTACGATAGGTATCGCAGAAGTGAATTAAACAAATGAACGACGACGCGCGATGTGTTTCAACAAAGTCCCGTAAGCGTTCATATACCATTCGTCCGATAACGATGAAACTTGGTGAGTTGTTGTGTACACTCCTGGGAAGATTTAAGGCTTAGTAAATCATTTTACAATAGGTTGTGCACGAGTAGATTCAACAAATGAGCGAAGACGCGCGAAGCGTTTCATCACAGTCCCGTATGCGTTCATATACCATTCGACCGATAGTGATGAAACTTGGGGAAGATGTTGTGTACACTTCCGGGAAGGTTTCTGGCTTAGTAAATCCACTTTTCAATAGGTAGCGCACGAGTAAATTCAACAAATGAGCGACGGCATGTGAATCGTTTCAACGAAGTCCCGTAAGCGTTCATATAACATTCATCCGATTGCGATGAAACTTTGGTGCATTGTGGTGTGCACTCCAGGAAAGGTTTCTGACTTAGTAAATCCATTTTGCAATAGGTAGCACACGAGTAGATTTCAACAAATGTGTAACAGCGTGCGTATCGTTTAAACAGAATTCCGTATGCGTTCATATATCATTCATGCGATTGCAATGATATTTGGTGAACTATTTGTTCCACTCCCGCGAGCGTTTCTGATTTAGTAAATCCAGTTTACAATTTTTAGCTTACGAGTAGATTCAACTAATGAGCGACGGGCGTGAATCGTTTCAACAAAGTCCCGTATGCGTTCATATACCATTCATCCGCTTGTGATAAAACTTGGGTGACTCAAGTACAGTCCTGCGAAGGTTTATGAATTAGTAAATCCGTTTTTCAATTCGTGGCGCACAAATATATTCAACAAATGAATGCGTTCATATACCATTCATCCGATTGCGATGATACTTTGTTGAGTTGTTGTGTACACGCCAGGGAAGGTTTTCGACTTATTAAATCCATTTTTCAATAGGTAGCGTACGAGTATATTCAAAGAATGAGTGACGGCGCTCAAATCGTTTCAACAAAGTCCCGTATGCATTCATATACCATTCATTTCATTGCGATGATACATTGGTGAGTGTTTGAGCACGCTCTTATGAATGTTTCTGAGATAGTAAATCAATTTTACAACAGTTTAGAGGTGTTTAACGGAAAAAGAAAAAGATATTGGGAATCCAAAAGCACTTCACCAGACAGATTCACAACGCCAACACTTTCTTTAATTGGCATTGCAATGCATGCCGGGTTCAGCTAGTAATATATAAACCATACTTAACATACCGTAATGTATGTTGGTATTATTAATTAAGTCCTATTTCGCTATATGTCTTGCGCTTGTTTTTCGTTGGCATAGTTCAAACATTATTCAACCACAGTCTCCTAAAAATAACTTAACATAGTACAACTTAATTTCACTTTACAAAATGACACTATATTACTTTCCCTCACACGCAAATATTAGCAAAATGGCAACTGACTAGTGGTGTAGGCCTATTTTATAAAGGAGATGAGGGTGGAATGTGTCGCGGCCGTTTCGCTGACTCTCTTGGGGGTAACTGAACTGTTTACCATTTTCCTCATTCAGTAAGTGGTTAGTTAACATAAAATTACCCCCATGGAGGATGAATTTTAAAATATAACCCTTTACATGAAAGATTAGATTATAAACTCCAACTCCAGATGATCACATCTCCACAAAACATGTATACCAGGTCAAGCCATCAACCATTGGCATCCACATAGAAACCAAATCACAACAACTAAGCCATCACTTCATTCCACGGCACAAGGATAAAATCGTGCCAGTTAAAATGTTGGACGCTAGAGAGCAGGCATGCTGTGGTATGCCGAGAGTGTAGTGTGCCAGATTCGGCACATTATAACAGACCACACTATTGTACTATGTGCCAGGTAAATCAATCATCTCTACACAATCGGTGTAGCCCTAAATAGTGCTCGCCATTCATCCGTTAGGTTTTCAATACTGAAGTATGTATATTCCAAGTAGGCTAATATATAGCGAATTAATTTGTGTCATATGCGCCGATATGGGTCTAGTAATAATAATAATAATGCGCGTCAGAGTAGCAGTGGAAGAATAAAATCAACAAGGTCGCAAAATGGACAGGGGAAAAGACGTCTTGCTCGACCCGGTGCTGGGCCCAAGGTTTTCGGAGCGAGCAAAAGATGATTTCCAATAAACCAAATGCAAACAAATAATTGCTTAATGCAACAATCAAAAGTGCAAAAATGAGATTCCCATAAAATTAATTAAACAAATCCCAGAGACGTGTTAATCGTGCCTTTGTTACGTCACAAAGACAAGATTGACGAAATCGAGATAAGGATAAGGATAAGGAAGGGGAACTTAAATGTAAGAAATGAAAAGACAAGGGAGCTATATTACTTAAAATATAAAAATGTATTAAGGATAAAAGAAAGAGCGTGTACACGAAATAAACATATTATTTAAAACAAAGAAAAAGGCAAGCTATGACAAGATCAGTAATACAAAAGAAACCCAATACCAAGAATAAAGAATTCAAAAACTAAAAAAAAACTGAAAAGCACGACAGAACCTGAGTACCGCTCAACAACATGAATCTAACGAAAAGATACAAACTTGAAAGAAAATAAAACGAAACTTACAAAAGTTAGAGAGAAACGACAAACTTGCAAAAAGTCAAACTTCGAACTGCTAAGACGCGAAGCTTTTCATGATGTTATGTAAACATACCGGAGGGAAGGGGGAGGAGTGAGGGGAGTAAAACAAAGGGGAGAGAGATCTCACGGAGATAGGAGGAAGGAGAAGACAAGGGGAATTATAATTAAGTTATGTAATACGGCGAAAATCGAAAGAGAAAAACAAAACAAAAGGAAAATGAGATATACGGAGATACATTACATTACAATTGACTTGGGACGAAAGAGACCGGTAAAAATCGAAAGCACGCTATAATAAAATAGGCTTATATTCCAACATAATGCCGCACCAACGCGACATATAAAAAAAAGAATAATATGACATCGGAGCTGGAGAAAATCCCAGTTAACCACCGTCACATATATTCTATAAACAAAAGGGACACGTATTAGTGGGACGTTGGACATCAGTCCCGTTACCTCACACATACTGTCCACAAACAAAGGTCCAATTGCTACCAATCAAATGAAACATTTGTGGTACAAAGAGACACCGACGCAAAAGACGAGCACTAAGGCCCGACAGGAAATATATATAAGCCAAGACGCAGAAACGCAATACTTTCGAATCTTACAGGTATTAACCAAAATAATAAAACTGTGAGAAGGGCACATAACAAAAGCAACAAAAAGAACTCCGCCGTATGACATTACGCAAGGTCCCGGAGATCTGGTTCAAGGATTAAAATACTAACAATAACATCTTGAAAAGGAAAGAGAATTAAGCAAAAGAAGGAACGTTTAACAAAAACAATTACATTGCGTTAGATAGAAATACATTGAGCCGTACTCACATTCCGCTGCGCCATGAGGGTGGGCCTCTGCCCGAATACACACGTTCGCCTTACATCTCGGCGCGTCTAAGACTGACTTAGCTTCTGTCCCCCCAGAGGGGAGAGAAGCCTCTCAGAAAAATCAAATGCGTAGTTTGGGAGTGGCCCCAAACTCGCGTCAAATATTGTCAGAGCCAATGGCAGAACGAATTGAACAACAAAATGCAAGGTAGCAACAACACTAGCCAATACGAGAGAACAAGGCAGTATGTAGTCAGGGGTTGCACAACGTTAGACAGAGAGATACATACAGACAAACTGCGCACTTTTAAACTCTCGAGGCGTAATATAGAGATGTCACAACACATGACAATAATAATAATAATAATCATGATGATAATAATAATAATTACAATAAATTCTGAAAAGTGGTTCAAATTCCACCGCTTTCTCCAAAAAAAATTCTTTTACATAACAAAGGCATAAAAGAATTTTTTCTTTTTCATAACAAAATTATATAAAATAACATTCTTCGATTAGATACATTTGAACAGGGTGAAGGAAAGAAGATTACATCATGTACACCAGATACACACATGAAAAATTAAGACATAATAAAATGTTCTCACATTTCTCTTATTCATAAGACGCAGCTTAATTAAAAGTTCTTTGAACGTCATAACTTCCATAAAAGGCTTGACGAAACGCAAGTCTCTTTTCTCAAACACACATATATTTTCATACACACGTATTCACGAAGATGTTCACTGGTGAGGAAAATTTTTTCTTTTTTGGTACGAAAGAAAAAAAAACTTTAAGATGAAATTAAAACAACAAAAATTCAAATCATATAAAGGATCAGTACAGGCGTGAAATAAAGGCGGATCCTACCTCTACTGCACGTCAATACGTCACACATATAAAAAAATGGATGTACCAAAAAGAAAATAATGATAATAAAACGGTCAATCTTGAGCTAGACTCTGCCAGATGACGTGGAGAAAGCGAAGTCTTCTTAATGGCGACCTTCTGGAAATCAGCCAATTTTCTAATAATAAAAGAAAGAGAAAGGTTAAATCATGATCACAAAAAAATATAAAGGGGAGCACCCTGTATACAAAATAAGGCTTGCGTCGGGAAAATATTTGGGGTTACATAAGCTGCGTAAGGGGGAAAGTGGATTCATTCTGCCAGCTGGAAAGTAAAAGTATGAATAGGCAGGGTCGTCAGACCAAATGAAAGAAGAGAAAACGAGCCGTGAACAGGGTCTAAAGGATACACCGGCCACTTCTCAGGTACTTGGAGACTAGCTATCGCTACCGGAAACACTCTCCAAATATATGACAGATACAGGAAAATAATACACATTATCTTAGAGAAAACATATTAGATTGAAATGATTTATAAAAACATGATTTCACAAAAACGTAAAACAGAAGTTACGATAAATAGTAAACAACTATATCAATAGACAAATCACTGTCACTACAAGAAAAGAATGTAAGTCAACAGACCATCTGAGGCACTGCCGAACAATAGCAAGTCGTGTCTGCAGCTCGGACAATGGGTCGGGCCGGCTCCTTACAACAAAAGCAGGCAGGTACTGGAAATTGCCTTAGGTAGAAGTATAGTTCAACACATCTTTCGAAATCCTCCGTGTAACTCAGGCGGCCACGGGTGTCTCCTGCCTAACTAGATACATAGCAGGAGTAAAGGGGAAAAATGTACTAATAACCTTCGTCAAATGACATTAGGTACTAACAAATAAAAAGGAATAATAACTCAAAGAAGCTGTCAAAATAAAAAATGCCATCCCGGACAGAGAACGAAAATCCAAATAATTACGTTACAAAATACCTTCCAAATAAAAGGAACAGACTGGAACCTCGCATAAAACCAATCAAGACCAGACATACAATCAATCAAACTCGAAACCCAATAATAAATATTACCAACCCACAAAAATAAAATGGTTACAGCGTCAATATACGGGCCGTAGACCTCAGAGGTACCGCATTAAAAAAAAAAAAAGACACAGAGGGTATGGCCTATCCCATACAAATATAAGAAAATTGGGTAATGCACGCCAGAGTAGTTCACACGAACATCAATGTCCCATAACACGGAAGCCGTAGACCTAAAATGGTTGGTATCTCTGAGTAATACTTATCGTATATTTGGTTTGCCAATAAAAACGAATAAATAGTTCGTACGTAATATATATATATATATAGTTTAAATTGAATAGGGTATAAAATCAAAATTGAACTAAATTTGAAACCACCCACAAATAACTGTTGATAAAAATTCATTAAACTCATTGACACACACATTCATCTCAAAATACAACCAACAACAACAACACTACATACATACTCCTTCCCATAAACAAATCAAAATTTCCCCATTACATCAGAATGCTAATATGAGTCGTTGGAACACCATGGAAACTCAAATAACGGACTACAGGTCATCGTGACAAACTTCATCCCATACTAAAGATTGACGAATCGTGTAGAATCTATGTACATCCTAAGTGGGCGTCGAAGCCGTGGGACAGGTCCCATAGCCTAATCCCGACGGAGACCTCACCTAGCAGGTTTCCCAACGAAAAACACACTACCATACTGAACATATAGTAACATCAAGCTTACCGTATATAAACAATTTTAAATGAAAACCTACATTGAAATCCCCTGACAAAAATAAAACAATCACCCTCCCTAATTATGAAACAAACTTAACTCCCAATCATAACACACATAATAGCTCAACAGACCATTCATAACTGAGACAACAAACACTTTACTAACATCAAACGTTAGTATAATTACGCGAGGCTCAAGGTGGGTCGGGGTGACCGTAGGATTTAAAGAGACGGTTCCCATAAGTGGGCCTACCTTCATTGGGGAAAACTTCGGAGAAAGAGGGGCGGGGGTTTTAGGCTGTACGGTAATGACAAGAAACCTGTCAGCAGCTGTTCCAGACTGAGACGTATGAAGGGGTGAGGCGAGTTCTGAGAAATATCACAGTTAACAAAGCGACTATTTACAACAAAGGTAAGGACTCAAACCCTTGAGAGAAATGCATTTTCTACTTCACAGAAAGTAAAATAAAAACGTCCACAACACTGACGAAATGAAAAGGAAGGGAAAGTAAACAAAATTTTCTGTCGCCTTAAAATCACCGTTAACTAAACAAATGTCTACTAGAGGAAGCAAATACATAAAAGTAGGTTACAATACCGTGACGTGTCGTGTTCCAGCGATGCGATGTACTCACTGATATGTTGCCACTGTTCACCTCGAAGCTGGGTCTTTTGGATGTCTTGTTTACTTGAGGGACAAAACCACCTTTCCTTGGAGATGGGTTTCCTGGATGCCCGTAGTTCACACAGAAAGTAACTTCACCCTTTCTTCGGGGATGGGGGAACAATTCAGTACAGGTATCTTAAACTCAGAAAGACAACATTGTAATAATTGAAAGAAAAAAAAATATAATATAAGTTTGGTAACCTAAAGGGAACGATTTCGCGTTTAACCACGCTCTGATTTACCATTTGCGCCGATATGGGTCTAGTAATAATAATAATAATGCGCGTCAGAGTAGCAGTGGAAGAATAAAATCAACAAGGTCGCAAAATGGACAGGGGAAAAGACGTCTTGCTCGACCCGGTGCTGGGCCCAAGGTTTTCGGAGCGAGCAAAAGATGATTTCCAAAAAACCAAATGCAAACAAATAATTGCTTAATGCAACAATCAAAAGTGCAAAAATGAGATTCCCATAAAATTAATTAAACAAATCCCAGAGACGTGTTAATCGTGCCTTTGTTACGTCACAAAGACAAGATTGACGAAATCGAGATAAGGATAAGGATAAGGAAGGGGAACTTAAATGTAAGAAATGAAAAGACAAGGGAGCTATATTACTTAAAATATAAAAATGTATTAAGGATAAAAGAAAGAGCGTGTACACGAAATAAACATATTATTTAAAACAAAGAAAAAGGCAAGCTATGACAAGATCAGTAATACAAAAGAAACCCAATACCAAGAATAAAGAATTCAAAAACTTAAAAAAAACTGAAAAGCACGACAGAACCTGAGTACCGCTCAACAACATGAATCTAACGAAAAGATACAAACTTGAAAGAAAATAAAACGAAACTTACAAAAGTTAGAGAGAAACGACAAACTTGCAAAAAGTCAAACTTCGAACTGCTAAGACGCGAAGCTTTTCATGATGTTATGTAAACATACCGGAGGGAAGGGGGAGGAGTGAGGGGAGTAAAACAAAGGGGAGAGAGATCTCACGGAGATAGGAGGAAGGAGAAGACAAGGGGAATTATAATTAAGTTATGTAATACGGCGAAAATCGAAAGAGAAAAACAAAACAAAAGGAAAATGAGATATACGGAGATACATTACATTACAATTGACTTGGGACGAAAGAGACCGGTAAAAATCGAAAGCACGCTATAATAAAATAGGCTTATATTCCAACATAATGCCGCACCAACGCGACATATAAAAAAAAGAATAATATGACATCGGAGCTGGAGAAAATCCCAGTTAACCACCGTCACATATATTCTATAAACAAAAGGGACACGTATTAGTGGGACGTTGGACATCAGTCCCGTTACCTCACACATACTGTCCACAAACAAAGGTCCAATTGCTACCAATCAAATGAAACATTTGTGGTACAAAGAGACACCGACGCAAAAGACGAGCACTAAGGCCCGACAGGAAATATATATAAGCCAAGACGCAGAAACGCAATACTTTCGAATCTTACAGGTATTAACCAAAATAATAAAACTGTGAGAAGGGCACATAACAAAAGCAACAAAAAGAACTCCGCCGTATGACATTACGCAAGGTCCCGGAGATCTGGTTCAAGGATTAAAATACTAACAATAACATCTTGAAAAGGAAAGAGAATTAAGCAAAAGAAGGAACGTTTAACAAAAACAATTACATTGCGTTAGATAGAAATACATTGAGCCGTACTCACATTCCGCTGCGCCATGAGGGTGGGCCTCTGCCCGAATACACACGTTCGCCTTACATCTCGGCGCGTCTAAGACTGACTTAGCTTCTGTCCCCCCAGAGGGGAGAGAAGCCTCTCAGAAAAATCAAATGCGTAGTTTGGGAGTGGCCCCAAACTCGCGTCAAATATTGTCAGAGCCAATGGCAGAACGAATTGAACAACAAAATGCAAGGTAGCAACAACACTAGCCAATACGAGAGAACAAGGCAGTATGTAGCCAGGGGTTGCACAACGTTAGACAGAGAGATACATACAGACAAACTGCGCACTTTTAAACTCTCGAGGCGTAATATAGAGATGTCACAACACATGACAATAATAATAATAATAATCATGATGATAATAATAATAATTACAATAAATTCTGAAAAGTGGTTCACATATGAACATTGCTAGTTACTTGGTGTTCAGTTGCCCGTGCTCGTAAGTAGAGGGGTCCTATCCCAGGGGTAATCTGCAATACATCCAGGGTCAAGGCCGTGCGTACTCCCGAACGAGTAATCGGAGAAATTCATGTGAGGGCTCAATCGAAAAGGCTCCATCCCCTCTATCTATAGGACAAGTGTATTCCCCTAAGATAAGACCGCCCCCCACCCACGGTGAAAATAACGATTTTAAGTGCGCATGCTCTTCTTGGATGGTGGATTTTTCAAACCCCCTTCTCTACTCCCTGCTCCCATCCCCCACCATTCCCTAAAATTACAAACATATTTTTCCAAATTTAATTACTCGTAGATTCGACCCAAAAGTCCACCATATCTTCCACTTACTTGCGCCAGATTCATCTCCGTTGACCTCCCTTGGTCAGTTTCTTTTCTTTTCCAGCTTTATTTCGATTGATTTATTATTTAACATTCATTTTTATTATTTATTGATGATCGATTTCTTGAAATATGACGGATATCACCCGAACGATAATCGGAGAAAGTCGTGTCAGGGCTCAAATGAAAGGTATCTGTCCCCTCTATCCATAGGACGCGTCATTTTCAATTTCATATATTTTTAATGATGGTTGTTTCCATGGGTAAATGTGGTCGGAGTCACGTGACATGACACCTAGCTGCTCTCGACTGGAGAGCCCAATTGATTGATCCAACATGGCCACCGACTGATTGATTACTTTAATTATTTTTATTTAATTTTTTTATTTAATATTTATTATTTTTGATTATTGTTTATTTACTATATAATTTGTAAATATTTATTATTTGATATTTATTTATTAATTATTATTTTTTATTTATTTAATATGTATTATCATTATTATCCAACGTATAGGTTTGATTTATCATGACAGCTATACGGGTAGCGGCATGTGTGGCTCGCTCAAGGTCACGCCGTCGTTTCAACAATTATAAACCTGTCCAGAGTTAACACGCCAGGCTATTGCAGGTGACGGGTTTCAAGTCACCGTTTCAAACAAGACCAAACCTGTTGCGTGACGTCACAAGGTTGTGGTCTTCCGAGTAACGTGGAAAAATTAAACATTTATTTATGATTATTTAATTTTGATTTATTTAATATTTATGTATTTTAAATTATTCATTTATTTAATATTACGTAGTTTGAGGATTTTCAGTCGGTCAACACGATTGTACCCAATTGTAGGTTATTCCCGAATCCTGAAATAAATTACATGAGATTTACAAATACACTTGGATGACCAGTTTCGATCGTCAAGCGATCATCATCAGATCCATTTCTATGTCTGAAAGTACGGTTGAAAGTATTTACAATATGTACACTTATTTAAGTGCAGTATTAGTTGGGATAATGCAACTCATCAATATTTAGTCTATGTGATGTTTTGTTAAGATACTGGAATTGGTGGTTGATTTCCAAAATTTGCTTGTTTAGAGTGACCATGTGATTGTTGTTATATGGTCACTTCAGATTGTACTGTACAGGCTATTTATCTGGAGGGGTCTTGCGCGGTCCTGGAGAGAGCAGTTAACTTCGTCACTATCTACTCTCAACTGGGGGAGCTTCCTGAGCCAAGTGTAGTCTCCCTAATGTGGTGTATGTTACTAAATACTGGACAATCTTCAACTTGTAATGCCCAGTTTTCATCCTCACCACGCATAAGCTAAATAGGCATATTTAAGCGCAAACAGTCACGTGAGAATGTCCCGTAATCTTTAATACTGCCGTTAATGCTAGCCTCGCTTTATTGAAAAAGAAGGTAGATCGTACATCCTGATCCAATAACTTGTTTCCCTTAATAATCCCTTGTATAGCTTGGCTACTACGTTATATTGTGTCTTGCTTCCGACGGGGGGTGTTTACTAATAAGAGTGACGAGGGATGAATTCTCCACGAATGTGTGTTCTGTTAAATTATTGGGGTTGTTTAATTCAGCTAAGTGTATCTCAATTGCTTCCTTAATGTCAAGAGCTCTGCCTTTCGGTTCGTGATGCATATTTTATAAGTCTGTTTCATTATTAGTGAAGCTGTGTCCCGCGTCACACATGTGGTCGCATACGGCCGAGTGCGTCCCGTATTTTATCGCATTTCTGTGTTCATTGTATCGTGTATCCATTCTTCTCCCACTCTGCCCGATGTAACACCCTGTGTCTTGGCACGTAATGGATTACTACCCCTGATTTTGAATACGGTCTGGTTTATTTAAATTACTGTTGTGCAGATGCTTTACGGTTGTGTTATTTGTTGAAGGTGCTATTTTAATGCCTTGTTTTTGATCAGATTGGTAATTTTATATGTATTCGCGTTCACGTAATTGAAATGCGCGATTTTTTCTCATTATTGTCCGGTTTTTGAATCGTTTTATTTTTATAACTGGCTAATATTTGATCTATTTTGCTAGCCAGAAAATTATTTTCTTCTACTACCTGCTTCATTATTCGGATCTCCTTGTTGTATTTGTCTTTTGATATGGGTATGTTTAAAGCCCTATGCACCATTGAACTGAAGCCCGCTAATTTATGTGTGGTGGGGTGATTGGAATGATTATCAATTGCATGCGATGTTTGTGACGGTTATGTAGAGATAATATATTACCCGATCGGTTTCCGATTCCTTAATGAATTTAATAGTGTGGTCTAGGCGATTAGCGGTTTGGAGTATTGTTTCTTCGTTTGGTAATTATTCAGTGTCGTAGATGCAAATTACGTCATTCACGTATCTGTTTTATTGCACGTTTCCCTTCGTCCATAACGTTCCTAGGAACGCATTTTCCAGTGAGTAAATGAAGCTGTCGGCAAATAGCCCAATTTACTGTGACCCCATGGCTAGGCCCTCTCTTTGTGTACACAGTATACAGTATGTTATTGTCAAAGTGAAACACGTTTGGGCTGAGTACGACCCTCAGTAATTTCACGATCTCTTCGGTTTCTTTTGCCAAGTTGTTTGTCTGTAGATTGTTTTTGATAATACTGATTGCCTCATTAATTGGTATGTTGGTGTACATGTTAGTTATATCGAAGGATACTGGCCTCAAGCCGTCCTTGAGAGGACTACCAAAATTCACAAAGTGAAGTGCCCAATATGACCAATAGTTAATTGCATGAACGCGCCAAACTACAAAATCAGTAAGGAATTACCAAAAAAAACCACTGCCTTTCCAGTGAAAATAAAATCAAAAAGGAACACAACGGAAGTAGTAACCGCATTAAATATGTTGCTAATGATACTTAGCTTGCGACTAGTATCTTTTGATAAATCTAGCATGAAAGATGACAGCGAGGAGCCTAGCCCCAAGTAAGTGAAAACTAAGCCGTACTCGCCTGGACACCCCTTGGTCGCTACCCTACATTTCACTCGCTGAAGACTCCATGCTGCGGGATTATTAGAAACATTTAGGGGAATTCTTGTGTGAGAATTTAGTTATAGACCGCACGGCTACGCTCCGTCTGCCCTTGGGGAAAAACATGTTGCTACCAGCTTGTGTCGACAGATACCCACTGGCGGCTACCCTGACCGTACGCTCCTTACCCCCATTTGAAAGTAGTTGAAAGTATGTATTTGAACGTATAGTATACCCCGTTTCTTACGAAGAAGTCTGTTGTTCTCTGGATTTGTAAAATTTGAGAAATGTTTTGTTGATATATGTAATCTGATGAATTTGGAGCATCTTAGTGTATTTGGAAGAAATATCGGGAATCTTGTTAGATTTGTAGGGAATTTTGGGGAATCTGGTGAATTTGGAGTAAATCAGGAAATTTGGGTGATTATAGGATTTTCTTATGTGTTGTAACATATTTTGGAGAATCTTAGTATATTTGGAAGAATTTTGCTTTAATCTGGTTAATCGATGTATTCTACAGAATTTTGGTGATTTTAGGAAATATGTTGATTTTTTATGATTTTGATTGGTGAGAGGACACTCGAATGACATCCAGGTTATGATTCGATAGACCGCGAAGTTCTGTTGAACATCCTCACCAAATTTGGGGCCGACCACAAACTGCTGGCATTAATTAGAGCCACCCTCACTGAAACACAATCCAAAGTTAAGTTCCTAGGATGTCGGATTACTTTGAGGTCAAAACGGGAGTCAGACAAGGTGACGGGCTCTCTAATGCTTTTCAACTGCGTTCTCGAAAAGGTCATTCGGACCTGGCGAGCAAAATTATAAAAAGCTGAGTATAGCCCTCTGAGAATGGGAACAAAATCCAAGGGGATCATAGTCGACTGTCTAGCATTCGCTGATGACATCGCTATATTATCAAACGACTTAGAAACTGCTAGGATGCAAATCGATATTCTAAAAGAAATCGTTGAACAAACTGGTTTGCAGATATCCTTCGAAAAAAACAGAAGTAATGACTAACATCAAAGATGCTCCAGCGAAACTCCAGACAAAATACAGGAAGATCAACCGAGTAGAAAAATTTAAGTACTTGGGAGCGCTTATCATGAAAAGT
Source organism: Meconema thalassinum (assembly GCA_946902985.2). Classification (NCBI taxonomy): domain Eukaryota; kingdom Metazoa; phylum Arthropoda; class Insecta; order Orthoptera; family Tettigoniidae; genus Meconema; species Meconema thalassinum. Next base: position 244,833,581 of record OX336397.1, read on the forward strand.
GAACTGTACAAAGAAGCACTCAAGGAACGAGTACCCAAAACTCAAAACAGCATATCAAACATCGCGCTTAATCTACAACAAAAAATGCCTGTCGAAAAATACCACACTACGCCATTATGAAACTGTTCCGAAACCAGTAGTTATGTATGCAGCCGAAACCCTATCCCTAAATGCTAAAATAGGACTCCTCGAAGAACTGGAGAAAAAAGAGCGCAAAATCGTTAGAGGTATAATGTGATCAATTTACAAGAATGGCATTCATTATAAAAAATCCAACAAAGACGTCTACAGTGAAATCGAGAAAATTACTGAAACGATCCGTTAAGAGGTGGGCATGGTATTACGGTCATCTCAAACGAATGGATGGAAACAGGCTGACTAAACAAATTTTTCATTTTTTTTGGATTCCAAACCCAAAACCACATTGCCCTGGTTTATAAATACCGGAGACGACCTGAATATGCTGCATCTAAAACCCGACGACGCCTTCAATAGAGATCTCTTCGGCAAAAAGATACTGACTAATGGGCTAATCCAGGATGAGACACCAAGACCGAAAAGGAGACAGCGGAGCGCAAGATGGCCCACTCACAGAGAATGTGGGAATTCTGGGATCAGAGGAAAGCGAAGATTATTGCCAAGTGTAGCAAGACTTACCCTCGCGATGGTATCCTCATCTTGACGTGATGTGGGGGCTTGAGAGTCCAAATGATCCTGCAAGCTATGCCGGCGGGAGCGTGAGCTCATGGTAGAGCCTCCCATGCCGGACTGGTCAAAGGTGATGGGTCAGACAAAGAGGGATACCCTGGTCCTCCAGGTTGGGGGTTCATCATGGGGCTAACAACCCCATATCGAAAAAAATGCCTGTTATGAAACTCCAATACAATAATAGCCGGACTGATGATAATGATACACGACCTATGCAATGAAAAGGAAAATGTAAACGGAAAAATGATATGTATATAGCAACCTGGAATGTGAGAACATTCAACAAACCAGAAGCTTTGAAGGGCCTTAAGGAAGAGATGGAGAAATATAGTATAGGAGTGGCAGCGATCCAAGAGATCAAATGGAGAGGAGATGGTATATTGAGATGTGATAACCATACAATAATGTACAGTGGAGGCGACAGTGGAAGAATAGGTGGCACAGGTTTCCTCGTGGATAATAGATATAAAACAGCAGTACTGAATTTTAAACCTGTAAATGAAAGGATATGTACTTTGAGAATGAAGGCACGATTCTTTAATATCACCTTTATATGTGTATATGCTCCCACAGAAGAGGATGAGGTGAAAGACACGTTCTACAGTCAGCTTGAACAGGAACTCGAGGGTATAGCAACTTACTTAATTCCTGCCGCTCCTTCCGGAGCATAGGGCCTTGGCGAAATTTCTCCACGCAGTACGGTTCCTGGCCATTTTCTTCACTTGACTCCAGTTCTTGGCCATCTCTGCAATTTCATTTTCGATCGTCCTCTTCCAGGTCTTCTTAGGGTATAGCAAGGCGAGATGTAAAAATCCTGTTAGGTGATTTCAATGCGAAGGTGGGAGAAGAAGAAGCAGTTAGAGAGACGGTAGGAAAGGAAAGTCTGCATGAGGTATCAAACAGTAATGTACAGAGACTCATCGACTTTGCCATGGCAAATGAAATGATTGTGAAAAGTACATGGTTTCAAAGAAAGAATATAAGGAAAGTATCGTGGTGCTCACCAGATGGAAGCACATTCAACCAAATTGACCATGTGGTAATACACGCATCTGATATACTCGAAGTTGATAGTTGTGGAGGAGCGGATTGTGACTCTGACCATTTCATGGTAAGAGTAAAATATAGGCAGCATATAGCAGTGTACAGATCTGGAAAGATGAGGAAAGACCATAGAAGGTATAATGTCTTAAAGCTAAAAGAAAAGGAAACTGCCGAACAATATGAAACACATTTACGGAAGAAGTTGGAGACTAAACAAAATTGGGATTTAGAGGGAGTAGAAGGAAAATGGAGTATAATGAGGGACGCACTACACGAAGCTGCAGAAGAAGTACTGGGGTCAGAAGAAAGGATTAAAAGACAAATCTGGTTCGATGAAGAAAGTAAAATAGCTATACTGGAGAGGAATGCTGCAAGGGAGAAAATGATAAGTAGACCAACGAGAAACAATACAGAAGAACGTAAAGAGAAAAGGAAAGAGGCAGAAAGAATTTGTAGAAGAAAGAAACGGGAATCAGAGAAGGAATGGATTGAAGAGCTAGAAGACGAATACAATAATCAAGAAGTAAGAAAGTACTATAAAAGAATAAGGAAGTGAAGAAGGGCTTTCAACCCCGTGCAGTTTTCTGCAGAGATAAAGAAGGAAATTTCATAGGAGAAGAACAGCTTTTAGATCGATGGGCTGGATATTTCAGCGAGCTGCTCAAAGCTACTGCAGAGACGGTATTGCTAGAACAGGAGGATCAAGAGAATGACCAACCATGGTGCAAGGATAGCACTGATGCAATGCCAGTAACCGTGCCGACGCTGGAGGAGGTTAGTTTGGCAATTAAAAGCTTGAGGAATAACAAAGCCCCAGTAGGTGATAATATTTCAGCCGAGATGATTAAGTGTGGTGGGGAACATTTGGCAAAGCTGGTACACCAGTTGATTGTGGAGATATGGGAGAAGGAGGTGATGCCAGAACAGTGGAACAGGGCCATTATTTGCCCAAACCGTAAGAAGAATGATAATCAAAGTGTGAAAATTATCGAGGCATCGCTCTGCTTAGTGTGGTGTATAAAATCCTAGCCAAGGTAATGGCCATGAGACTTACTCCTCTTGTTGAAGAGAGACTTGGAGAATACCAGTGTGGATTCCGACAGGGTAGATCGACGACGGACCATATCTTCACAATAAGGCAAATAATGGAAAAGTGTTACGAATATAATGTGGATGTGCACCAACTATATGTGGATTTCAAACAGGCTTATGATTGTGTAAGAAGGAAAACTTTGTATCAGACATTGATGGACATGGGATTCCCACCAAAACTAATCAGAATGGTGTTAGTGACTCTTACCGGCACAAAATGTCGAGTTAAAGTTGAAGGAAGACTCTCAAATGTTTTTGAGGTAAACCAAGGCTTACGACAGGGAGACGTATTGTCCACGCTGCTGTTCACTATAGTACTAGAGAGAGTAATGAGGAATATAAACCAATATAGTACAATATATTCCCGTCAATCTATACCAAACAAATATGTTAAACAGTATTAACACTCACATTCGTGGGACATGTTTCGGGTCCATGCTGCTCCCTTCTTCAGCCACTTCATCTCCTCAATAACATCGTGCGTTCTCAAATATATCTCATTATAAAAGATGCTCACACACACGAACATTAAACACAATAAAAACTATCTTAAAAAATTATTAAGTTTATACGTATGTGTATTTTTAGTAAAGTTTCTTTAGATTGTTTTTATTGTTTTTAATGTTTGTGTGTGTGAGCATCTTCTATAATGAGATATCCTTGAAATCGCACGATGCTATTGAGGAGATGTCGCTGAAGAAGGGAGCAGCATGGCCCCGAAACATGTCCCACGAATGTGAGTGTTAATACAGTTTAACGTATTTGTTTGGTATTGATTGACGGAAATATATTGTACTATATTGGTTTATAATATCTTCGATCAATCCTGAGGATTAAATGGGAAGACCGCATTACCAATATTGCTGTTCTGGAAAAGGCTCAAATCAACAGCATAGAATCATCCATAATAGGTCACCAATTTAGATGGATTGGTCATGTCCATCGAATGGATGATGTGAGATTATCTCGTCAAATGCTATATTGTGAGTTATGCTATGGCACCAGACCTCATGGTGGTCCTAAGAGGCGCTACAAGGACTAATTTAAGCAGACCCTGAAATTGACAGGTCTTGATTCACAAACCTGGGACATGCTGGCTGAAGACAGCTCAACTTGGCGCCGTACCATCTCGGAGACTGTAAAGACGATTGCAAGGGATCGACGCACACATGGAGAGGCCAAGCGTCAAGCTAGGAAACTTCGAGCAGCCCAAACACGTCCTCCTCCAGCAATAGTATGTGACTTGTGTGGACGCTTGTTACATGCCAGGATTGGACTCTTTAGTCACCGTAAACACATTCACAAACTGGACTGAAGTAGATTTATACTCGGATTCGAGTTAAAGCCGATGATGATGATGATAATCTCTTGTCAATACGGACCATGGCGGAATCTAAAGTCGAAGGAGTAATGAGGAAGGTAGATATCAGCAATCCAGGAGGCACGCTGTTAAACCGTATGAGCCAAAATCTAGCGTATGCTGATGATGTAGGTATGCTGTCACGAAGACTGAAGGATCTTGAAGAAGGGATAGGTCGGTTAGAAAAAGAATCGGAAGAAGTAGGATTACGAGTGAACTACAGCAAAACTCAATATTTATTATTATCTAGGAGAAATACTATGGAGAAAGATAAATATATAAATTTATTTATAAACCTAAATGGGGTGAATTTTGAGAGGTGTGAATGTTTCAAATATTTGGGAGTACTGGTTACTGAAGATAATAGCACAAGAGAAGAAATAAAAGCAAAAATTACAGCCGGTAATAGAGCTTACTGGGCACTGATAAAAATCCTCAAAGCGCGCATCCTCAGTTGAAGATCAATGGCGACAGTGTACCGAACAGTTATAAGACCAGTGGTAATGCACGGCTCGGAAACATGGACTATGACTGTGACAGAAGAGGAGCTTTTGAGAAGATGGGAAAGAAAAATACTGAGGAAGATTTATGGAGCAGTGAATGAGGCAGGAAGATGGAGAATACGGGAAAACAATGAATTGGAGGAACTATTTGGTCATCCTGATATAGTTTCGGAAGTGAAGTGTAATAGGCTAGAATGGCTGGGACATGTGGAGAGGATGGCAGGTGATAGAGTAGTTAAAAATACCTATAGAGGAAATCTAGGTGGAAGAAGATGCAAAGGAAGACCTAGGAAACGATGGTTGGATGACGTGGAGGACGACTTACGCAAGATGGGAGTAAGAAGATAGAGGAAACGTAGAGATGATCGTCAGGATTGGGCAACGATTGTTGGAGAGGCCAAGGTCCTACATGGACAGTAGCGCTGAGGAGTAGTAGTAGTAGTAGTAGCAAGACTTAACGTGCTCCTAGATGCCCTCAATGAATTATATATATAACAAAAATAATAATGGTAGAAAGTACATACAAGCACAGATATCGACCTATAACCTAATTTAAAATAAATAATCGATAACATAATAAATGAATAATAGTTAATACATAATAAATAAGTAAATACAAATTAAACAATAATAATTAAGAAATATTTAATTTGTGCACGTTACATGGATGACCACAACCCTCTGACCTCTCGCAACACGTTTAGTCTTATTTGAAACGGTAACGTGAAACCCGCCAACTGCAATAGCCCGGCGTGTTAACACAGGACAGGATTGTTCTTGTTGAAACGACGGTGTGAACTTATAAACATTATAAAAGTTGATAACTATAAAATAAATAAAATAGTAATAAAAATAAATGAATATTAAATAATAACAATGAATAAAATGAAATAAATTAATATCAAATATAATCAATCGACAGCCATCTTGGATCGACCGCTCGGGCTATCCTGTCGTAGGCAGCAAGGTGTCATGTCACATGACTTTGTGGAAACTGGTCCAAACGACACTCACCCTTGGAAACGTCCATCATTAAAAGAAATATTAAAATTTAAAATTATGTGTTCTGTGGATAGAGGGGATGGAGACCTTTCGTTTGAACTCTCACACGACTTTCTCCGGTTATCTTTCGGGTGATATCGGCTCTTTTAGTAAATCTCGGGTAGGTGACCTTGTAGTTCATCAATAATCGATAATCAATGAATAATAAAAATACATTAATGTTAAATAATAAATATATCGACAAATAGGTCTGAAGACCATGGAAACTGGCCGAAGGAGGTCATCAGAGATGAGCCTAGCACAAGTAAGTGGATGCATTGGTGGACTTGAGTGTTAAATCTAATTAAATTTGAAAAATCTGTTGATAATTTTAGGAAATTCTGGCATTATTGGAGGTGGGGGATGGCGGTAGGGTGTAGGGAAGGGGGTAAGGAGGCATCTAACATAACGTTTGAAAAGCCCACCATCTTGGAAGAGCCACAAGTGCACATGCTCTCTAAAAAATCTTATTTTCCGTGGGGGTTTGGACAGTTTTTATTCTAGGGGGAAGAGTCTTGTCTTTCAGATAGAGGGGATGGATGCCTTTGGTTTGAGCCCTCACACGACTCTCTCCGCTTACTCGTTCGGTAGTACGCACGGCCTTGTCCCTGGGTTGTGGGTTGCTACTTCAGTTACACCTGGGATAGGAACCCTCCTGCCCCTCAACTCTCGAACTTAAAGTATAGAGCAGCACCCAAGTTTTACTTATCCTCTTAATCAAGACAATGAAAGATCTGTTGACTGTTGAGAACTAACAGCCGTAGTTGGATGTTATTAACCTTTCTCCATGAACACTCGCTTTTTTCTAGCAATTCAATGATTAACACGTTCATCCGAAAGAACTATAAATCTTAAACCTCCGACATTCAGTATAAAACAGTATTGTCTGTATAATATATATTGTGTGCACGAACAATACTTCATTGAAGAGTCGAAACGAACTCAGTTCCTAGTATTTAAGGAAAACTCGCAAATTAATGCAAATTGCTGAAAATGCATAAGTTAACTTTTCACTAGTTACACTAATGTTTGTTGAAACTGAAACACCAAGAACAAGAGATGTGACCACATTGCACTTTATACCACAGATTTGGGACATGGCAATACATTGCTGATTAGAAGGACAGTCCGGTACATGTACGTTGACGGTCCATCTTCTGGACGGCGTCGCGCCACCACATGCTGCACTTTATACCACAGATTAGGGACATGGCAATACATTGCTGATTAGAAGGACAGTCCGGTACATGTACGTTGACGGTCCATCTTCTGTACGGCGTCGCGCCACCACATGCTGCACTTTATACCACAGATTAGGGACATGGCAATACATTGCTGATTAGAAGGACAGTCCGGTACATGTACGTTGAGGGTCCATCTTCTGAACAGTGTCGCGCCACCACATGCTGCACTTTATACCACAGATTAGGGACATGGCAATACATTGCTGATTAGAAGGACAGTCCGGTACATGTACGTTGAGGGTCCATCTTCTGAACAGTGTCGCGCCACCACATGCTGCACTTTATACCACAGATTAGGGACATGGCAATACATTGCTGATTAGAAGGACAGTCCGGTACATGTACGTTGACAGTCCATCTTCTGTACGGCGTCGCGCCACCACATGCTGCACTTTATACCACAGATTAGGGACATGGCAATACATTGCTGATTAGAAGGACAGTCCGGTACATGTACGTTGACGGTCCATCTTCTGTACGGCGTCGCGCCACCACATGCTGCACTTTATACCACAGATTAGGGACATGGCAATACATTGCTGATTAGAAGGACAGTCCGGTACATGTACGTTGACGGTCCTTCTTCTGTACGGCGTGGCGCCACCACATGCTGCACTTTATACCACAAATTAGGGACATGGCAATACATTGCTGATTAGAAGGACAGTCCGGTACATGTACATTGACGGTCCATCTTCTGCACGGCGTCGCGCCACTACATGCTGCACTTTATACCACAGATTAGGGACATGGCAATACATTGCTGATTAGAAGGACAGTCCGGTACATGTACGTTGACGGTCCATCTTCTGTACGGCGTCGCGCCACCACATTGCACTTTATACCACAGATTAGGGACATGGCAATAGATTGCTGATTAGAAGGACAGTCCGGTACATGTACGTTGACGGTCCATCTTCTGTACAGTGTCGCGCCACCACATTGCACTTTATACCACAGATTAGGGACATGGCAATACATTGCTGATTAGAAGGACAGTCCGGTACATGTACGTTGACGGTCCATCTTCTGTACGGCGTCGCGCCACCACATGCTGCACTTTATACCACAGATTAGGGACATGGCAATACATTGCTGATTAGAAGGACAGTCCGGTACATGTACGTTGACGGTCCATCTTCTGTACGGCGTCGCGCCACCACATGCTGCACTTTATACCACAGATTAGGGACATGGCAATACATTGCTGATTAGAAGGACAGTCCGGTACATGTACGTTGACGGTCCATCTTCTGCACGGTGTCGCGCCACCACATGCTGCACTTTATACCACAGATTAGGGACATGGCAATACATTGCTGATTAGAAGGACAGTCCGGTACATGTACGTGGACGGTCCATCTTCTTTTCGGCGTCGCGCCACCACATGCTGCACTTTATAGCACAGATTAGGGACATGGCAATACATTACTGATTAGAAGGACAGTCCGGTACATGTACGTTGACGGTCCATCTTCTGTACAATGTCGCGCCACCACATGCTGCACTTTATACCACAGATTAGGGACATGGCAATACATTGCTGATTAGAAAGACAGTCTGGTACATGTACGTTGACGGTCCATCTTCTGTACAGTGTCGCGCCACCACATGCTGCACTTTATACCACAGATTAGGGACATGGCAATACATTGCTGATTAGAAGGACAGTCCGTCACATGTACGTGGGCGGTCCATCTTCTTTTCGGCGTCGCGCCACCACATGCTGCACTTTATAGCACAGATTAGGGACATGGCAATACATTACTGATTAGAAGGACAGTCCGGTACATGTACGTTGACGGTCCATCTTCTGTACAATGTCGCGCCACCACATGCTGCACTTTATACCACAGATTAGGGACATGGCAATACATTGCTGATTAGAAGGACAGTCCGGTACATGTACGTGGACAGTCCATCTTCTGTACGGCGTCGCGCCACCACATGCTGCACTTTATACCACAGATTAGGGACATGGCAATACATTGCTGATTAGAAGGACAGTCCGGTACATGTACGTTGACGGTCCATCTTCTGTACGGTGTCGCGCCACCACATGCTGCACTTTATACCACAGATTAGGGACATGGCAATACATTGCTGATTAGAAGGACAGTCCGGTACATGTACGTTGACGGTCCATCTTCTGTACGGTGTCGCGCCACCACATGCTGCACTGTATACCTCAGATTAGGGACATGGCAATACATTGCTGATTAGAAGGACAGTCCGGTACATGTACGTTGACGGTCCAACTTCTGTACGGTGTCGCGCCACCACATGCTGCACTTTATACCACAGATTAGGGACATGGCAATACATTGCTGATTAGAAGGACAGTCCGGTACATGTACGTTGACGGTCCATCTTCTGTACGGTGTCGCGCCACCACATGCTGCTCTTTATACCACAGATTAGGGACATGGCAATACATTGCTGATTAGAAGGACAGTCCGGTACATGTACGTTGACGGTCCATCTTCTGCACGGCGTCGCGCCACCACATTGCACTTTATACCACAGATTAGGGACATGGCAATACATTGCTGATTAGAAGGACAGTCCGGTACATGTACGTTGACGGTCCATCTTCTCTACGGCGTCGCGCCACCACATGCTGCACTTTATACCACAGATTAGGGACATGGCAATACATTGCTGATTAGAAGGACAGTCCGGTACATGTACGTTGACGGTCCATCTTCTGCACGGCGTCGCGCCACCACATGCTGCACTCAGAGCCGCTAGACGTCGAGGCATGGAATCATACAGCGCTTGAATACGCTGCTGGCGAATACCGTCCCACGCTGTTTGTGAGCGCGTCCACAAAGTATCAACAGTGGTGGCAGGTTGACCTGAACGACCAAGTTGCCTACCGACCATATCCCAGACATGTTCGATGGGTGACATGTCAGGAATCGGGCAGGCCAGGGAAGCAGAGGTATGCGTCGTTCTGCGAAGAAGTCTTGCACATTCCTCGCCACATGCGGGCGGGCATGAAATATGGCCTGTGGAACGACCTGCAAGAGGGGCAGTGACGCGGGCTGTAAAACTTCCCTGATGTAGCTGTCACTGTTCAGATTGCCCGCAAGACGACGTGGCGCGATCGCCTGTTGTAGGCAATTGCGCACCAAACCATTACACCTGGTATTTGTCCGCTATACCGCTCAACACTACAGTCTGTCTGATTGCGTTCTCCACGGCGGCGTCAAACGCGTATGCGGCCATCACTGTAGGACAGGTTGAAACGGGACTCTTCCGCAAACACTACATTTCGCCACACACCCTTCCAGTGCCGGCGTGCGCGTGCCCATTGTAGCCGGAGGCGTCCGTGGTTCCCAGTCAATAAAAGCCGACGCAGTGGCATGCGTGCTACCAGTCCAGCCCTCACCAGACGGCGCCGCACCGTCGACGCAGACATGCCCACCCCCGTTGCTGTGCTCCAACTTCGAGCCAACACTTAGGACGACGCTGTTCTGTCCAATACGGCCACGCGTAGAAGCTGGCGGTCGTCTCGTGCTGTGGTCACTTTAAGGCGTTCTGTACCTTGTCGTCGTTGTGAACGGCCCTCCTCTCTCCACGTGAGCCACATACGCCTTACTGTTGACCCAGCGAGCCCTGTACGAGACGCAATGTCCCGGAACGACAGACCCGCCTCCTGGAGCCCAAGCATTATGCCCTGTTTAACCGCATTCACATGCTGATAGTCCACCCAGTGATGTCGGCGAGGCATCGTTGCACTTGCTTAAAAGTTTCCACTTGGTATGACGGCCCCACGCCGAGAGAGCTGTGCGGAACACTGACCTGTCCGGTCCCACGACATAGGGCACTGGTGGACCGATGTGCACGCCATCTCTCTGCAATTTCAATCACTTAGTATGGCACCGAAGGCGTACACGACCCATGTTCTGGGAGTATCTCCGACCATTTCTTCTGGGTGTTACCTCTCAACAAACTGTACTGCAGATCTCTTGACCGCGAAGTCATTACTCCGTTTCCCTTGATCATCTAACATAGCCTTCGGTGGCGTAGTGAGTAGCACGCCCAACATCATGGGTTCAAATCCAGCAGAAGTCGTCGGAATTTTTAAAAGCGTTAAAACCCTTCAATATGCCTTCCCTCGCAGGAGAAAAAAATCCGGCGGTCCCATGTCATAGATTTATTGGGTGTAAGAGATCCTTCCACTAACTAAACTTATAGGCATTACATTTAGACCTTTATATCTTAATATTTATCTAATATTCGAATGCAGCTTATTATTGTAGGCTTATATTTATCTGAAATTGTGCTATGTGATGTTTGATATTATAATGGTAACGGGCATTTTACTCGTAATAAAATTAGAAATTCATTACAGATACAACCACAATTCGGAGAAAACTCGCGATGAAAAATTTACTGAGAAGGGCAAATTGAAGAAACACTTGTTGATCCATAGTGGTCGGAAACCTTTTTGCTGTAGTACATGCAAAGCAACATTATCTGAGAAGAGAGGTTTGAAGAGACACATGGTAGTCCATAGTGGTCTAAAACCATATTCCTGTGGTACATGCAAAGCACAATTTACGCAGGCAGGGCATTTAAAGGGCCACATGATGATCCATAGTGGTCTCAAACCTTTTTCCTGTGGTAATTGCGAAGCAAAATTTGCTCATAAGTACAAATTGATGAGACACATGTTGATCCATAGTGGTCGTAAACCATTTTCCTGTGGTACATGCGACGCAAAATTCACTGCGAAAAGCAGTTTGAACCGACACAAGATGATCCATAGTGGTCTGAAACCATATTCGTGTGATATATGTGGAGCAACGTCTCGTTTGAAGCATAATTTGAAGTCCCACATGTTGATCCATACTAGTATTAGTCCTTATTCCTGTGGTACATGCGCAGCAAAGTTTACTTTGAAGGGCAATTTGAAGAAACACATGTTGATCCATACTGGTCTTAAACCTTATTCCTGTGGTACATGCGAAGCAAAGTATACTCAGAAGGGTGATTTGACGAGACACATACTGATCCATAGTGGTCAATGACCATATTCCTATGATACATGCGAAGCATAAATTTTCCTGAAAGGCAGTTAGAGACACTCATGCTGATCCATAGTGGTCTAATGCCACATTCCTGTGGTACATGCAAAGAAAAATTTACTTTAAAGGCAGAATAAAGAAACACACACTGAGTCATAGTGGTCCAACCCCATTCTCCTGTGGTACATTCTAAGCAAAATATACCCAGAAATACAGTTTCGATAGCCACATGCTGATTCATAGTGGTCAAAAGTCACATTCCTGTGCTACCTTCGAAGCAAAGGTTATTTGGAAATGCATTTTGCAGGGACTCATTTTTATCCATGGTGGTCTTATACCTAATGCCTGAGGTACATCCGAAGCAAAGTGTACTTAGAAAGGATTTTGGAGAGAGACATGTTGATCAGTAGTGGTCTAAAGCCACATTCCTGTGGTACGTGTGGGTCAATCTTGACTGAGGACGGTCATCTGAACACCCAAATGATTCATAGTGGTATCTTGCCAATATATTTGTGGTACATAAGGAGCAAGCTTTGCTAAGATGAACTGAAACCGCTGCCCAGCCATTTGGCCTGCAGATATAGGGGTGACGCGTTGTTAGCGCATCGGGTCTCCACGGTCATTAATCTTGGTTTTCCTGGTCGGGGCGCTGCATCACTGTCAGACAGTCACTCAATTGTACTCACGAGATTGAGTGTACCAAATCGATGAGTAGCTAATTACCTCATTAACGCGCATTTAACTTTTAAATGAAACATATCAGTGAGCAGTGTAATGCAATTACCTGCAATTTCAATACTACAGTAATAGACAGACTAAAACCTTCCTTTATTATAAATATTGCTCTTGGGGGCAGTAATTGGTGCTGGCTTTATTAAATCAAGAGGGTTTTTGATTTTGAGCAATGTGATCAAGGGTGAATTAGAGATGATGGCTAAAATTTCGGATTGAAAAAGACAAATCAATTTGTTTACAACGAAGAATTACGTTTTTACCACCTGCCGGTCATGCAAAGTGAGAATAACTACCTCTGAATACCACCAACCCGTCGGCCAATCACTGACTCTGCGGAAAAAAGGATAGGAGTGGCGAACGGGCATTATGATGGCATGCGACAGCGTTTTCTGCGATAGAAATCCCGCCATTAGGGCCTGAGGATACCTTTGATTGAATGTTTCGGGTAGCTATTTTAACAAGAGATGGACTCGATTAAGTTCTAAGATGAATGAATAACGTCATTTGTTTTCTTAACGTCTAAAAAGGAAAATAATTACACTTGTTGGCAGAAAAATTAACAATTGAATTGCAAGTTATATGACAAAGTGGGAGATAGAAAATGATAGCGGGTGAATTTAAACAAGAGACTTATGAAAATTCAATAAAGGGACATGGTTTCGCTGCAAATATTGTACAATTCAGTAGAACAAAGCATCTTTGAAAATGAATTAATACAATTATTTCCTGATAAGCAAATCTTCTAATCAGCTCTGGTGTATATTAAGATCTGTCCAACTTAATATTTTACCCATCCTCACAGAGTCCAGGTGGGTATATAGGATATCTAAACTGAATGATAATTCCTTTAGGACACTGTAGTGTGTCAAAACCTCTAAGAAGAATCACCTGCTTACCATCTGCTTGGGTGTCTATGAGCTCTTAAATTGACTTATATTAGCTTAATGACGCTCCAAGTGTGTCAATGCCTCTAAGAGGAACCATCAGTTCGCACTCTGGGTTGGTACCTATTTCGTCTAGGCTGACTGATATTAGTTTGACAGCAATCCAGTGTGAAAACCCCTCTAAGAGGAACCATCATCTCACAGTTTGATAGGTACCTAGGGGCTCCAAACTGAAGGTTGTTACCTTAAAGACACGTCAGGTGTGTCAATACCTTTGAGAAGAACCATCTGATCACAGTCTGGGTTGGTGCCTATGTGCACTAAACTGAGTGTATTAGCTCATCGACGCCGCAGACGTTTCTACATAATTAAGGTGACAGCTACTGTCTGCCCTGATGGGTATCTTGGAGCTCTATTCTGAATTATGCTTTCTTAATGACACTCCAGTGATTCAGTACCTCTATGAATAAACGTCAATATAGTTAACAACCGTCTGCTCTCAATTCTAACCTGAATGATATTTGCTAAGTGACGCTCCAAATATGTCAATACTTCTAATAGGACTAATCTGCTTACAGTCAGGGTGGGTACTTAGGAGCTCTGAGTGTTTATTTCAACTGGAGGTTCACCCTCGAAAACAAAAGAACTAATTTTTTGTATGAAGTGTTATGTATATTATGTAGTTGAGGATATAATATAACAACCAATACAATCTTGTATTTTTGCTAAACAATATATCCCAGTTTCCGAGATATTGTAAGTGTCGATCCTGTGTTCCAAAGCGCAGTGGGGCTCTCTTAGTACATGAGTAGAAATTCGTCTCCCGTCAAGTCAATTCCTCTCGCTAAATTTATAGTAAGCCACCTGTAAATACTTTATCTTTTAATGTATTGTAATGTGTTTTCGATCCATCATTGGGGTTGCACTATTATTACAATGATTTTAAATAAACGCTCAAAAAATGTTTATCATGAGTTAACATAATATCCATTGAATAGAAAATAAGAAGGCCTTGCAGAATTGTCCTTTATTTATTGGGTAAAATATAGGGAACCAAAGAGAGTTTGGTCCACCTCGCGTGTTCAATAATAAAATGTTTTGTCACAACAAACCAATCACAGGGTATCTAATCATAGTACCCATGGTAACCGTTACCCAAATGCTTTCTGTTTGTTTCTATTTCAATTTTCAATTGAGTGCTTGTGGGTTCAAAGAGTGTATTGTTAATTTCATTTGGTCTTATTTAACATGAGTGTATTAGATGACACTTCAGTGACTGTGGGTGCAGGGAACGACGGCTCAAGAATAAGGAGAATTAACCCCAGAATAAAGGAGAAGGTGGTTATCATTAACCCAATGACTACAACTCATTCAATTCCTGCCCACATGGTTCAAGGAGAATTTCTGGCAAATATTTCACATCCAATGTCTATTTCTATGTAAGAAAATAATCAATATATTGTGACCGTTTGATAGGTGTCCCACGTCCACACAAGTGCGAATCCTGATAACAGCTGAGGACAAGGCTCAACATGCCTCGGGGTCTATCTGGGCGTAACAACAAAGTTGATTAAAAACGAAACTAGCTTCACTGTTATCAAGTTGCACACTGCAGCAAGGATAGAAGGAAATATTTTAAAATCATTAATAACATCAATTTTAAAATAAAATATCTCATTTTAAATTCTCCAACAACCATCCTACACTAAAACATAATCGCTTTCCTCACGGGAAAAGCTAAACACACACACCTGAAAGAAAAAACATCCTATCGCTCTCCCTTACATTACTCCTTTACATTATTCCTATATGCATTAAGCCATGATCTATATCGTTAGTTTTCCGAAATTAACTTAACTAGAAGACCCGTGCTGCCCCGCAGCATTCACTTCAACGATCCTACAGCTCTTCTGTCCATATGACATTTGCATGTCTTCATGCTAGTGACCTGAACAGACATTTACGGTACCGTCTTGTTTGGGTAAATGATGAAGTAGACTTATGAGGTAAAATGTGTGGGTGTCTGCCTGTCCTCTGTGTGTGTGTCCCACTATTTAACCTGCGTAAGCTTAAAAGGCGCACGGACGTCAGGTTCCAGACGCAATTCTGAAAAGCCGAGGTGAACAGCTAACTCCTAACGCATAAGCTATACTCTTCTCTGAAGAATTAACTCGGCACGACTCGGCAGTTTGATGCTGGCTGAAGCTAGGGTGATAGGTCGCTCGCAAGCTCGTAAACTCACTCTGAAGCTAGTAATTTAAATTTCCACTGAATGGATATTGCTGGAAGAAACGAAAACGTAAAAACACTTACAGTGGTCGATGTGGGGAGCTGTCGCGGACTTTCTAGAAGAACTTTTCATGCTGAACAATTCTCAGAGAATATCTATATTTTTAACGGTTTACCCAGTGTAAGCTTAAAAGACACATGGACGTTAGGCTTTTCTTCAACTCAATTCATTGAAATCGTAAATGCTCGGCTTTTTTTGGTCATAAATAAATGTTTTTCTACCTAGTCCTTTATCGAGAAATCCTTTACAGAACGGTGAAAACCGCATAAAAATCTATCAAGTTGCTCTCGAGATTACCCGTTACATCCATGAATTGGGAACTTTGTTTTATACTAAGTAGATAGAGATATCCACTCAATTTAAAGGTACAACGGTATAATTTGGTGTTTTGTCTACTTATGAACAATGGTATAAATTTAAAATAAAAAATGGGTCTCATATTTGAATTTAGAGATGTAACTCTTGGTTAACATATAGAGGTGTGCACATTAATAGAATTAAATAAATAATTTTAATCAGTCATAATTACCTTTATTCAAAATCATTTTATTGACCAACTTCTTTTGTTGTCCTACTTAGTAGTGTTTCCTCTCCCGTGGAATTACACCTTTTCCCATAAGGAATTGCGTCTGTAAACTTTCAGATTATTGGATTCCGAGGGATATGAGCTGGGTCCATTTTCAATTTTTCATTGACTTTACAGTAGAATTCAAGTCAGGTGATTTCAATGCTTAGTTCGTGAATCTTTGAATAGTTCAATAGCGTTCATCAGTTAAAAGACCCCAAATCCCTCCGCTCTAAATCCACACGTAAAGTAGAGTGAAGTAATAAAAACGAAACGTGTGGCATTTTGCATTTGCAAGGCTCCTCTGTTAGTGAAAATTCTAAAAAATCATTTTCATTTGAGTTTCATAAACGAAAATACAATTAGGAGTCTTGCTTAAACATTTGAAGTAATTTCATCGCCTTGTAAACATACTCAGTGCATTAAACCGCGAAAAGTAAAAATGTAATTTTGGAAAACTGTCATCGAATCTTATAATTTGCACATCTCTGTAAAGACAGCTATCGCCTCCACCACTACAGACAGAATAGTAAGTAAAGGCGATTGATGACAAATGAAAAGGTAACTCACACAGAAGGAATTAATATTTATTAAGCTGTAAATTTGATTGAGTATATCTTGGTTATAGATCTGAGGGAATGAAATAAGAGGACGTAGGATAGTAATCACCGATGTAGGACAATAGTATTTTTTTTACCATTACCACAGGACAGTTATAGTATTAGGGATGCGGACGTCCTTGTATAATTGTTATTTAATCTGTGCCCCGTTCGCTGACGTCTGTGCTCCTCCACAACATTCGTTTCAAAATTCTAGTAGTACTTCCTTCCATTCGACATTTGCTGTTCGCTTGCCTTTTGGTTCTATTTGAACTTTGACGTCATGAAAGGATTTTGCTCGCGATAGTGCGACATACAGTAAAGTTGTCCATGGCTAAACACCGGTTGAGGTAAATAAATGCCTACTTGATCTAATGTTTGACTTTGAGCTTTATTGATAGTTATACAAAAAGCCAAACGTACTGGAAACAGCCTTCTTTTGAAGGAAAATGGCATAGAGGTATCTGATGGCGTAAGGTCAAGGCGAGGGAGTAGGACATTGTTTCCAACATTTACGCCAGTAATAATTTTCAGGTGTAAGCAATTGTCATGCATCTTTCAAACAGTCTAGTACCGTTCAACAGACCTTGGGTATCATTAATATTTCTCAACAAAATCACAATTGAGCCTTCTTTTAGTCAAAGGATATGAGGTGGCAATCCACTTAAGCCTATGCTGTCTAAAAATTCTATTGGGAATCGTAGAAGTTCACTCCCATCTTTAGTAATCAAATTATTCACACTGATGTAAGTTCTCGATGATCCTGTGATTAGGTCTAAAACTTTGTCATTGACTTCTTTACAATGTTCATTTTTAGCCTATTTTCAATTTTGAAAAAAAAAATAGGCTTATGAGATCACCTTTTGTCCGTGTGTGTGTGACACCGCACCCCCCCCCCCCCAATAAAATCTAAACGGCTTGAGCGATTTCAATGAAACTCGGTAAGTTCATAGCACTATTCAGGGCAGCTCCGACCGTGCCCTTCAAATTATGTTACGTCTCACCAATCCAACATGGCGGCTGTGCGAAAAATTTCACCAGCATTCAATAACTCCGAAACTATTACCGATATCATCCTGGAATTTTGTATGGTCATAAAGGGAACTACTAGAAGTTCACTTATGTGACTTTTGAGAACCTGGTAACGACGAAACCAACATGGCGGCCAAGCGAATTTGAGACATTTAAATAGACGTTTCGCGCGATTTAACCATCGAAACGCAATGAAACTTGTTACAGTATATGTTTATATATATTGTAATGCACCAACATATAACTTCGTTCCATTGTTTACATAACCTCAATATGGCGGCTGTGCGAAATATTTCACCGGCATTCTATATCTCTGAAACTATTACCGGTATCACCCTGAAGTTTTGCACAGAGGTAAAGGGCACTACTGGAAGTTCACATGTGAGACTTTAAAAAACCGGTTAACCACAAAACGAACATGGCGTCCAAGCGAAGTTGAAAGTTTTAAATATACTTTTCTCGCTATTTAATGATCCAAACGCAATGAAACTTGGTACAGCAAATGTTTATACACATTGTAATGCACTGGTATGTAATATAGTTCAATTGCTTACATAACCTCAAGATGGCGGCTGTGCGAATTTTTAATTAAGTTTTTATTTCTTGTGTCGTAATCATGCGATCGAAGTGAAAGTTTGAATAATCAACCTACGCCATATTTTTCCTTTAAAGATACATAACTCTATGGCCTATACATATAACAATCCAACATGGCGACCATCGGGAATATTTAGAATCTACTAAAGCAATCAAACTGATTTTTTTTACGTTCATATGGGTTATGAACATAAGTTCACCTATAGGACTTTCAATAACCTGGTGATCACAAATCCAACATGGTGGCGACGCGAAGTATAAATATTCTCATGGTCGTTTCTCGTAATTTAACCATCCAAGTGCAGTCAAACTTGATACAGTAAATCCTTATACAAATGTTAATCCACTGGCATCTAATTTGTTTCAATAGTTTCCATACCACAAGATGGCAGCTGTGCGAAATTTTAAAATCTCTTTTTTACTTCTTGTGTCTTAATCATGTGATTGTAGTTTGAGTACTACACGTACACAATAATCTTCATGTAACAGTGCATTACTCTAAGCCCTACATATATAAAAGTCCAACATGGCGACCAACCGAAGTATTTAGACGGTTCTCAATATCTACGAATCTGTTACAGCAATCAAACTGAAATTTAGTATGATGATAGAGGCAATTAAAATTAGTGGGATATATGAAAATAGGCTCTATAGTTCTTCTCGGAACTACTTGTTAGGTGCTAAAATCGCTATTTTTGAAAAGCGTGAAATATTTTTCAGCATGGGACTAATTCTGAATTTTCTCCATCGACGTGAGGGTATTCACCGTTACCAATTTGTATCAAGAAGTTTGCAAAGTCACGTTGATCTGTATCCGCTCGCATATGTTTGATGAGTTTAAAAATTTTGAATAATGGCCACAAAGGAGAGAACCTTACTGTTATTTGGACTGATGCTGCTTTAGATGCGTAAGGCACAACAGGCAATACCTGCCTAAAATCTCCACTTAAGATGATAATTTTTCCTCCGAAAGGCACGTCGTTATTCATGATGTCCTTGAGCAACCGATTTACACACATCAACGCGTGCTTATTAGCCATAGGGGTTTCATCCCAGATGATAGTTTTGCTGAACGAATATAAAAAACTTCCTTGGTGTTAATTTTTATTCCTGATACAGAACATTCATGTAAATGTAGAGGTAACTTGAACTGGCTGTGTACAGTGCGCCCCTGAGGTAGTAACATTGCTGCAATACCAGTCCATGCAACAGAAACTACACTTAACCCCAAATGTGTGCAACTGTGAATCAAGCATTGGTAAAGAAATGGTTTCCCGGGCCCCCCTGGACCGTCAATGAAATATGCATTACTCATCCTTTCATTGCTGTTTTGTACTAACCCCAAAATTTCTGTAATTATAGACGTTTGGTTTACATTTGCTGGGTTTATCATCAGACTTAATTGATCCTCATTAAGTTTTGGATAATTCATTGGTAAATTTGTCTGAGGGAAATTATCAATAATAGCTGGCAATTCGAGAGAAGTAATGGGAAGACCATGGGGCTTTAATGTATTAGAAATATGTGAACTGGTATGCAATGTTAGGTTCGTGAAACTGCAGATAATCTTCTGGTAATTCATTCTTGAAAATGAACCATAACTATCTTACATTTGAAGGGGTCTGAAAGATACATAGGCCTATGTAAGAAAACAGTTGTCGTAACTGAGAAGGCATCTGAAATTGTGACGCTTCTGCCAAACAACGCTGCCATTCAGAATCGTCAATCAGCAATCCTCGCTCCTTAGCTGTTTCTTTAAACGTAGAATAGTCAACTGCTTTGTATGTTCGTAGATCTTGGAAGCTGGCAGCACCTATGACGTGAATCAATAACAGGCGTAAATAATACCTTTCTGTTTCTGTAGGCGAAACATTATACATTCTGCCTATAGTTTTTGAAACATTTTTTCTATTTTGCCACTGACTGTTGCTCTTATTCCAGACGTAATGTACTGGTGTTTCAGGATGTATTGTACCCTTGGATAATAGCATGTAGACAAGATTCGAAGTTTCGGGGTCGTAATGGATTCTTGTGAACGTGATTTAGAGATTTTATGCTATCAAAATAACTTCCAGGGTTCATAAGGTTAACTAATATTTACAAAGCCAAGAAAACAACAGGATCTACTAACAAATAAAATTTTAATTACTGAATCAATCATAAAAACACTTAACAATAAACCACCCTTATATAGTTCACTTGCACGTGAACAGATCTGACACTGACCAGCCTGACGTACCATGATAACACGGCATGACAGCTGTCAAACAAGCGTTGTGACTGCAATGTCACTTAATTCAAAGTAACAAAAGAAAACGGATCACAAGATCCAAAAATAACAAACAAATAAAATAGTACAAGAATTTAATATTTATGAGCGACACGCGTTTTAAGACTAGTTCAAGTAATGAGCACTTTGACGGGCGCTCGTTTCCGACCAAAACGGTCGGTTCGGGAACGAACTCCGTACTGCGAAGACGAATTACGGAAATGTGGGAACAACAATTACATATTTAAATACACTACTGACATGCTCTAACCTTAGATTACCACAACCAAATACACGTGTGTATTATTTAAAATAAGGGCTGCGGAATTACCGTCTTATACCTCAAACAATAGCAAAGCATAACATGACATGAACAAGTTTGGCCGGTTGCCAAATTATATTTATAATGAATACAATGGTCTTAGAAATAAGAGCCAACAACAACAAATACAATTTTTTTTAATTCACGCCGGAAAATTTGGCGTTTAAACAATGAACAAATAAGTCGTAGTCATGATAAAAACCCTCGGATCGACAACATGGCAACTCCCCAAATTAAACCAAATAAAATAACCTTAACTCATGAGGCTTCAAAGCAAACATTTACGTGTCATAACAGAGCTGGAGACAGCCGGGTCTGTTATCGCATATCTGAGTAAGTGGCTGATTCCTTCCCCAAACGTAGTAATGTGTGCCACGCTAAATATAGATTCTGGCCCATAGCCAGCGTCTATCGTCACCTGTTAAACGCGTAAATACAAAATATCACATTATCTCAAAACATCCTCTCAGGGATTTTCAAGAACACAACTCCAGGTCAAACTTAGCCCCTAGGGTAACTAATTTGCCGGAATGATTTCGCAGTCGAGGACAGGCTTTACCTTTCCTCACTATCACACTTACACCCGAGAACACGTGGCACACTCTCGAAGATCTCGTCGCAGCATATGAACCAGCACACCCCTCAGATAAATGACACACAACTTGTCCAAATGACAATAAAGAATTAATAACTGGAATCAGAATTAGCCCGAGTTATCAAAGCAACTAAAACACTAATTTTCCCCCACGTCTAGTTTTGGTTTTACATTAACATTAATCCAGTCCATTTAACATTGTCGTTCCTAGGTTCACATTCATGGCTACACTTTTTATTGATACGTTAATCATATGCGGCCATTTCGCTATAAGAATTACATATATATAAGGACAACATTTAAGTTACAAAAATTATTGTACAACATAATTGTCACGCAATGCCAAAAATTACTACACGCATGTCAGTTAAGAAATCAAACCCTAAATTTAAATTAAACCACACAAATAAAACCTGTACAAAGTTCCACACATCTATCGCGATTCCCCTCGTCCAAAATCAATAAATCAATTTTAAATACTCATCACTTAAACCGCTTTCCAGAGGCCTCCCGCCTCGTCATCTCCCACCATTAGGCCCTTAGCCCATAACACTGATGGTAATGGAGGATGAAACTTGTTGTCTTCTTTCCATGGTCGTCATCTTGCCGCTGTTAAAACACAATTAAATTAAAGTTTTAAAACTGTTCTATCTGCTTTATGAGTATTTTATTTCCTCATATAGTCCTATGCAGAATCGTAGACTTTCCCTATTTTATGGCTAATTGCCATCTCACAAATTATGAAATTATAACTTAGTTATCGACCCACAACTAGAATTTTAAAACATAGGCCGTCATAAGGACGTCTTAAATTGACTGTCGAAGAATAATTAGGAGTGCCCCGGTTCATCTCAGACATTTGTTGATATACAGAAAGCCTAAGGAGGGAGAAATAGCTCCTCAATATTTTTAATAATGGGCCTATAATTATGTGTGACCTCTCAAAAATCTTGTAATTTCTCACAGGTCGCGAATCTGCCGCCGAACACGCAAACCGATCACTTGATCTTTTTATAACCGATTGGCGCGCAAAAACACACTGATGCTATGTTCTGGCGTCCTATTCTCCCATTCGTCAGTTAAGTTGGCCTCGGGGTTCTGACCTTACAAATCCCGCCCTTATTTTTACGTCACGACACTTCTCCTCTCTCTCACTCCTTGCCTTGGACCAAGCATCGTGGCCTGTCGAGAGTCACGTACGCCTCAGCGTCATACCTGATTTTCTCAGAAGAATAAGAATAGCATTGGTTGTGAAACTGTCGGTAGCTTCCACCCATCACTTAGCCCATCTTGCCAAGTCCAGTTTGCTTGCTACATCAATTTTACTCAAATATCCAGCATATCATGTATTTAGTATTTCCAACGTTTTTAATAAATATGAAACATTATTATTGGACACAATGATAAGGGTTCAGTATATATACGGACTTCTGGCTTGCGAATCTTGATTTAACTTGAACCACGCTTGTAATTCCGTGCTGCGCAACTGTGCTTGAAGTAAAATATCAGGAGCGTTATCAATATTAAATTAGATATTTTGTAAGTTTGGCAAGTGATCTGGTAATCGCACGATAGAATGTGACTGTTCATGCATGTGAAATGAAAATATCCTGTATGCGCCTTCTGTTGGATCAACATATCTAGCATTTAGGAAAGAAGTAATTTCATCGTAGTTCACCGTTTCGCCTTCAGGACATAGTATTTTAGCATTGCAGCAGTCATGACCTTTATACACATACTTGTGGATTTTAATATATAAGATACTTTTGGATGTATTTAACACTCCGAACACTTGAGCATATTTCAACATTAATATGAGCTTGCAAGTAAAGTAAAAGAAATGGATTGTAGGGAACAATGAATCGACTATCGATTTCAATGTCAATGCCTCGAATTGTTTTTATAATAATCCGTCCATTATTTCTTCTCCTATACTAAGGATAACCATTGGCATTATCTTTGGTCTCTTCCTGATACTGTTTAGGGAAATCTTTCTTACATACGCCATCTTGCATACAGACTGAAGAAGGATTCAAAGATCCACGAGGACCATATACCATATGACGCCTTACCAACTCGTATAGCGCTTCATCCTCGTGATCTGGTATTTCGGCTGACACCACACTGTCAATGTCAGAAATTTCTCGAAACATACAATCTTCCGTTAATGTTAAGAGTAAATGGATGTGCGGGAGTCCTCGTTTTTGAAATTCCACTGTATATGGATATGCTTTTACCGAAAATTTCCTTAACATTAACCTATCGTAGCAATTCCTTTACTTTGCAATGGAAAACTCTCACTTCAATATCAGTCCTATTATTAGCCGTTTCCCAGAGATGAATGCTGTTAAGTATTTCTAGCCAGCCCGCATTATAGGTTAACGTAATGAATAAATCTGGCTTTCCAAACTTCCTCACTATCGCCATCGCATCCTGATAATTTTGCAATATTTTCCTTGGGCTACCTGTATAAGATGATAGCAAAACTACAATACGACTGACTCTGAGATTTTCATTTTCTGCTCGTACATGCAAGGCGTCTGCTAAACCGGCATATATATCAGCTCGTAACTTCGTTTGTTGATGACGTATATATTTTAACCGGTCACCTTCCATACGACAATAGTAATCCACGAATAAATATCAATTTTGCCAACTTCAGCAGCGACAAAAAACTCAATATTACCTCCATGAATACCATTCATAGACATATACATTTTGTAATCATCGCTCGCATTGATAGCAGTTTCGTACATATCGCTGTTGCCAACAATAAAGAAAGTATAATTATTCCACTTGTCTGTAAATTTTTTTACAATTCGCCTTTTAACCTCTGTAAATAAACTCTGATTGTTGTACTCACAATATGACAATGACCTGAACAGACAATTACCGTCACCTTTAATCTTTATAACATTTGTAATTGAGTGTCGCCTCTCATTCATCATAATATGATTCATTGTATTGATTGAGCACACAACCTATAAGGACGAATGATGAAACGAAAAGAAGACAGTTTGTAGCTGGTGAGACCAAAGACAATATAACAGAAAGATCGGGCATACCATACAAAATGGCTGTTCCAACATTCGACTGTAGCGGCATCTTCGTGACATTAGTTGTCTTTCGTATACAGTATTTGTTGTCATTCAATGAGATGTTGACATGACTGTGTCATTAGCAAAATGACTGCTGATTGTGCATGAGCATTTCAGTCTCAAAGTAATCCATTCCTTGAGAAGTTTTAATTAAATTACGTGCACAGAATCCCCTTCTGCTTATGGTATGGATACATGAGACATTAGCGCCCGAGTGAAACAGGTAGAAGTTAACGATATCATGTATGGATACATGCGACATTAGCGTCCGAGTGGTGCTGGTAGAAGTTAACGATATCATGACGTAATTAGGGAACTCTCTGTTCAAGTTAGATTTATTATTGGGGCGGCGTTGAATATCATGATGCAGTGTTAGTCGTTGTCGCCTAACGACAATATGTCCGTCAATTCATTCGATTCTATTTTCGTGAGACCTTCAAGGAAGCAGTATTCACAATTATTTTAATACACGAATGATATAATCAAGTAAGGTGGGTATCAATCGACGGTGCTTGCCGGATATTACATTTTAAGACAAAAAACGTCATCGCAGCGCAAACACTTCCCGAGATATTTCAGTTTTAGTAAAGGGTGACAATTTTTGAAAACTATTTTATTATATAAGATGATCCATCTCCATTTATTTAAACACCACACGTGCATTCAAATATCTTACTTACTTAATTCCTGCCGGAGCATAGGGCTTTGGCGAAATTTCTCCACGCAGTACGGTTCCTGGCCATTCTGTTCACTTGACTCCAGTTCTTGTCCACCTCTGCAATTTCATTTTCGATCGTCCTCTTCCAGGTCTTCTTAATTCGACCTCTCTTCCTGGCGCGTTGAGGATTTCAGTCTAGCGCCGCCCTCTCAATAGCTCCGTCCGGCTTCCTTAGTGTGTGACCAATCCAGCGCCATTTCCTCTCCTTGATCTGGATGCTAATCGGTTGTTGATTGGTGATGGTCCAAAGATCTTCATTTGAGATTATTTCCGGCCACCTCACATTCATGATGCGACGCAGACATCTGTTAATGAACACCTGTAGCTGGTTGTTGATCGGTTTTGTGACTTTCCATGTTTCACAGCCGTAGAGAAGAATCGACTTTACGTTGCTATTGAAAAGGCGGAGCTTGGTCTTCCTGGAAATGTTTCTATTTCTCCAGAAGGGGTAGAGCTGGACAAAGGCACCATTTGCCTTCCTGATACGGCTTCGAACATCTTCCTCTACTCCCCCATCATTTGTGACTATACTTCCAAGGTAGAGGAAGGAGTCAACTCGCTCAATGTCCTTTCCGTTGACTGTCAAACTAGTCTTGATGTCAGAATTTATCCTCATCTCTTTGGTCTTGTTGGTGTTGATCATCAGTCCTGCACGTTCTGCTTCTCTCTGTAACCTCCCCAGCTTATCTTCTATGTCTCGGTACCGTTGTGCCAGAAGACAAATGTCGTCTGCGAAATCCAGATCTTCAAGCCTGTCATTTATACCCCATTGAATACCCCTCTTCCGTCCTCCCATTACCTTCTTCATCACACTATCCAGGACCAACAGGAACAGAGTAGGGGAAAGGACACATCCCTGTCTCACTCCGGAACTGACCTTTATCTTTTCTGTTAATTTGCCTTCGTGAAGAACCTGGCACTCATACCCTTCGTACATCTCTTCCATGATTCTGATGATATTTGTTGGAATTTTATATTCCTCGAGGGTCTTCCACATGATTCTTTGATTTACGGAGTCGAAGGCTTTCTCGAAGTCAAAAAATGTGAGGTAAAGGGTATTCCGCCACTCCACACTCTGCTCCAGGATGATTCGGAGGGTGTTGATGAGATCCACACAGCTGCGATGTTGTCGAAATCATTCAAATATCACCCTGTTATTATTGTCGTTATTCGTAAATATTATAAATTACCAATGATAATCAATTATCATTATTCTGATTCCCATTTCAATATTTCCAACGAGATTTCTTACGTTCCATTGAACATTATTTATCGTTTATTTTCGTCATCTCAAATACAAGACAGTAATAAATGCTCAAAAGAAAATATCCTCAAGCACAGAAAAATCGAACTCATTTATTCCAATGCTGATTATTAGATCTCATTGGCAATGGATAAAAATTCAACTTTCCATCAATTAAATAACACGACTATCGTCATTACAAAATATCCAAAGACGAAAGTCAACTTTTAACTATCCATTAAACTATGCGTTAACTATCCAAACAAATGGGAAAACTCCTAGCAATAAGAAGAGTAGAATGCCTCCAATACAAATATCATTCGACGATCTGTCTCATCGTGGATACGCTGACTTCCAAAGTGTGAGAAACATCAAAAGGCTCCAGAGATTTATGCGTCAGTATAATTAAAAATAAATCCAAATTCTCAAAAACGATGGCCCCTATATGGTTGAAGGTCTGCAATTCACCAATACTAGCTACTAAAATATAAAATGCTGCTCACGGGTCATCGAAGGTGTTCCAAAATGTGGATCCAGCTGGAGTAGAATGCCCCACTGGCTCCATCCGCCGTCATGATATGAAACGTGCATGTTCTCCCTTATTCACGGCACAGACACCTGCTTCCATCATACCACCAATTTAATTCAGAACTCCATAATAATGATTCGATTTATGGTGCAATGCGAATGTTCATGCCGACTGTCCAATTCCATGATGTCCTGTCCGAATCCCACTAACACCATAGCTTGTGCTGTCGCAAAAACTCGTAACTAGACAATTTCCGAGTTTCGATAACATTCATTCCGTGATTTTCCCCAACCGAAATACAAGCGTCATTCGGAAGTTAAACCGTTTTCACCATGACTTGCTTGTGATCTTTCATATATTAGCGCGGTATTCTGACATTCCTATTCAGCCTATTTTCCAAGTTAATTCTGATATTCACTAAGCTAGATAATATCTCTTCATACCTATCTGGGTAAGGAATATTATTCCGCTGGACACGCTATGCATAGTCCACTCCAGTGCTCATCTGGATGCGCGAAACCCGGGTTGGGTGTTATCCCAGTTCGAAGACTAGCTATACTGTGGGTTTGGATATTATCCAACATAACTCTGCACACGCTGTGCATAGTCTATCCCAGTCCTCGTCTAGACGCGCAAAACCCGGGTTAGGGGTTATCCCAGTTTGAATACTAGCTATACTGTGGGTTTGGATATTATCCAACATAACTCTGCACACGCTGTGCATAGTCCGCTACAGTCCTCGTCTAGAAGCGCAAAACGCGGGATAGGGGTTAGGCCAGTTCGAAGACTAGCTATACTGTGGGTTTGGATATTATCCAACATAACTCTGCACACGTTGTGCATAGTCCACTCCAGTGCTCATCTGGATGCGCGAAACCCGGGTTGGGTGTTATCTCAGTTCGAAGACTAGCTATACTGTGGGTTTGGATATTATCCAACATAACTCTGCACACGTTGTGCATAGTCCACCCCAGTCCTCGTCTAGACACGCAAAACACGGGTTAGGGGTTAGGCCAGTTCGAAGACTAGCTATACTGTGGGTTTGGATATTATCCAACATAACTCTGCACACGTTGTGCATAGTCCACCCCAGTCCTCGTCTAGACACGCAAAACCCGGGTTAGGGGTTAGCCCAGTTCGAAGACTATTTATACTGTGGGTTTGGTTATTATCCAACGTAACTCTGCACACGCTGTGCATAGTCCACCCCAGTCCTCGTCTAGACACGCAAAACCCGGGTTAGGGGTTAGCCCAGTTCGAAGACTATTTATACTGTGGGTTTGGTTATTATCCAACGTAACTCTGCAAACGCAAGAGTTGACCGTACCTAGAAAAACTATCATAGAGCACACTGAAAACTATATCTCCTTAACGGCTAGTTTTTAGCTGCAGGTTTTGGTACCCAATGCCATGCTCGCACGGATGCACGAAATTGAATGAGTCTCTCTCCACTGCCTTCAACTGACTTCTCTCGCCACGTGCTAGTACAACCACTGCGCATCGCTCCTCGCGCATCATTCCATATCTCTGGAGTCCCTTGTTGGATTCACATGAAATAAATTCCATAAATCATAGAAATATTCTTCCTTTATTCCCTCGATGTATTGGTTATTCTACCACTTCGTTTTCGTGTTATAAAAATTACCTCGGCGATCACTCACGATACGACACAACCTTCGCTGCGCAGGCAGCCACAACGGTGATTTCGTCAACCGCTAGGCGCTATCTTCAAACATTTGAACTCTGCCTTAGAAAAACAACTCGTCTCATCCAGGGCTGTGGACACTTCCGCAAAATGGGCTCAATATATATATATATATATATATATATATATATATATATATATACAGTGCCTTTTTCAGAGGAACACGTGGATACAATTTCCCCTTAAACATTTGAAGACTGTTTAAGAAAACACATTGGTACATTTGTATCTAGTCCGGCCAATATAACTTCCGAATTGAAAGTTCATAGATCAGCTGGCATCAACGCTGAAGCAGATTTTTAGTAATTCTTGATTCAAATCGATCTGTAAAATCAGTTTCCTTTGGTCAGTAACCAGGCACACCACTTTGTATGCGCGCAAGCTAGTGTTTGGGGGCGGGGTGAGTTGTTATTTTGTGCGCGTGGTTAGTTTTGAAGGATGAAGAAAATAACGAACTATTTAACATCCACCCAAGCATCGAAATAGCTGAAAGTTAATGATTCGAACATAAATAATTACTGAGAAACGTCAAGAGTGTCGTGTGGTGATGCAAAAGAAGATCAGAACAAAGCGCTTTCAACTGCGTGTAACAGTGGACGGAAGACATTCTCGAATGCTGGAATTTGGACAACAAGCAGCAATTTTGCAGTAAGTACGAATAGTTGGTGGTAAGAAATAAAACCTTGGCTACAAAATTTGTAAAGAAGTTGGCGACTTCGGATCTGAAAGCACATCACAGCAGTGGGTTTCAGTTTCTATTTGTGCAAGTGGTGAAACTGGAAAGAAATCTCAGCAAATGCTTTCTCTCAGCAAGAAAATATTTAAACATTAAGAGAGTTCAGGCTGCAGTTAAAATAGTAAAAACCACAAAATTGAAAACTTTGGAAACTACATGCACTAAGGCTTTCGAAAAGGGAAACGAAATAACTGTCAATGTATTTCAAACAGCATATAATATAGTTAAGAAAAATCAAGCCTTCCTCGAATTCGAAACTGAAATTGACGTGCAGGAGTTGAATGGCGTTAATATGGGCCACATTCTTCATTCAAAAAACGCATGCATAAATATTGTTTCTCATATCGCGACAGAAATGAGAAAAAGGTAGAATATAAGATACGGTAGAGCATGGAAATAGGAAAATTGCCCACCTTTGATGAAAGTACCACACTCAGTCAGCTGTCATCACTGATAGTGTACCTGAGTACAACACTTCCATAAATGGATCAGTCAGCAAACATTTTTTTGGGAGGGGGGAATATTGAATTGCAAGATGTAAGTGCTGAAGGTATATTAAGTGCATTGGTGAATTATTTGGGTGCATTGCTCTGCAATGATGAGTTTCTGAAACAGAATCTTGTTGCAGTGTCAACAAACGGGGCTGCAGTAATGCTAGGAAAGGAGAAGGGTGTAACTACTTTAATAAAGTAACAGTTTCCCAATGTTGTGGCATTGTGCCAATCGCAGGCTAGAGCTATCGGCAGTGGCGGCTCGTGAGGGTATCTGACAATATAATTTTACACTTTGAAAGTAACGGGGTAACGGTATAATTTAATAGACCTCTTTAAATTTTTCACAAGTAAAAGCCAGGCTGGCTTGTAAATCCGCTTCCCTCCCGCACGGCTGCTGCATTCTCGGCAGCACCTTAAGAACTTAACATTGCACTTCCTGAATTCACTTCTCCCATTGCCAAGTTGTCCTATGAAAGCCTCTTTGGGTGCTGCAATCCTTGCAGCAACGCCACAGAGTGCCAACACATCTTTGGAAACAATAGATGTATAAAGTTTACAAACAGCTCAAATATTGTACTGGCAGCGGCTAACAGCCCCTAATTCGTATTCAGAGAATTTGCGACTTATATTCTAATGCAATAAATTATAAATAGAATCATAATACTATCGCTAGAAAATGTTTAAATGGGAAAAGCTTTTTGTGCAACATGGCTTGGATTGTAGCAATGAATGACAATGGGAATCACGAGTAGAGGAAGGATGGAACTCAAGTAGGCCCACACAGCATTTAGTGGGTACTTGAAGAACCATGTCCATCATCATCCCATAGACAAAGAAAGGGAGGCATTCCACCATCTCCATGATTTGTGCATTTTCTACAAACACTTGTATAATCAGACTTGCCAGCATGCGAATTATAGATCGATATTCTAATGTAGTATTCTTGCGTGATATTAAGAAATACTTGTATATTATTTCACAGTATAGTCGGTGGAGAATTTAGCTGAGCTCAAAACGGAGCGACAGATGTTAGAAAACTGAGCGAAGAAATTCAGAAGCACGCATCTTCAGGAACTCATTTAAATATCATGTAAAATTATGCAGAGTTACGCTTAAGTTCGGCGTATCAACAATCGGTTGAGCGTCATAACATTGAGGTAACTAGAAACAGGGAAATATATAAATAGAATCATAATACTATCACAGGAATATTTTTATATCGAAGAGAAGAATTTCGAAATATCGGTGGAGCTGTAAAACGTTCAAGTCTCCTTCTCACTGGCAACTTAGGCCCATCATTTACAGAGGTCGTTAAACTATTACGTATCGCTATCACTCTGCCTATGACTAACGCTGCTTCTCGTGCCTCAAGAGGATCAAAGTGTACCTCAGTCACTTACAGAGGTCGTTACATTGTTACGTATCACTATCACCCTGCCTATGACTACCGCTGCTTCCCGTGCCTCAAGAGGAGCAAAGTGTACCACAGTCATTTACAGAGGTCGTTACACTGTTACGTATCGCTATCACCCTGCCTATGACTACCACTGCTTCTGATGCCTCAAGAGGATCAAAGTGTACCTCAGTCACTTACAGAGGTCGTTACACTGTTACGTATCGCTATCCCCCTGCCTATGACGACCGCTGCTTCGCGTGCCTCAAGAGGATCAAAGTGTACCTCAGTCATTAACAGAGGTCGTTACACTGTTACGTATCGCTATCACCCTGCTTATGACTACCGCAGCTTCTCGTGCCTCAAAAGGATCAAAGTGTACCTCAGTCATTTACCGAGGTCGTTACACTGTTACGTATCGCTATCACCCTGCCTATGACTACCGCTGCTTCTCGTGCCTCAAGAGGAGCAAAGTGTACCTCAGTCACTAACAGAGGTCGTTACACTGTTACGTATCGCTATCATCCTGCCTATGACTACCGCTGCTTCTCGCGCCTCAAGAGGATCAAAGTGTACCTCAGTCATTAACAGAGGTCGTTACACCGTTACGTATCGCTATCACCCTGCCTATGACTACCGCTGCTTTTCGTGCTTCAAGAGGATAAAAGTGTACCTCAGTCATTTACAGAGGTCGTTACACTGTTACGTATCGGTATCACCCTGCCTATGACTACCGCTGCTTCTCGTGCCTCAAGAGGATCAAAGTGTACCTCAGTCATTATCAGAGGTCGTTACACTGTTACGTATCGCTATCACCCTGCCTATGACTACCGCTGCTTCTCGTGCCTCAAGAAGATCAATGTGTACCTCAGTCATTTACAGAGGTCGTTACATTGTTTCGTATCGCTATCACCCTGCCTATGACTACCGCTGCTTCTCGTGCCTCATGAGGATCAAAGTGTACCTCAGTCATTAACAGAGGTCATTACACTGTAACGTATCGCTATCAAACTGCCCATGCCTACCACTGCTTCTCGTGCCTCAAGAGGATCAAAGTGTACCTCAGTCATTAACAGAGGTCGTTACTCTGTTACGTATCGCTATCACCCTGCCTATGACTACCGCTGCTTCTCGTGCCTCAAGAGGATCAATGTGTACCTCAGTCATTACAGAGGTCGTTACACTGTTACGTACCGCTATCACCCTGCCTATGACTACCGCTGCTTCTCGTGCCTCAAGAGGATCAATGTGTACCTCAGTCATTAAAAGAGGTCGTTACACTGTTACGTATCGCTATCACCCTGCCCATGGCTACAGCTGCTTCTCGTGCCACATGAGGATCAAAGTGTACCTCAGTCATTAACAGAGGTCGTTACACTGTAACGTATCGCTATCATCCTGCCTATGACTACCGCTGCTTTTCGTGCTTCAAGAGGATAAAAGTGTACCTCAGTCATTTACAGAGGTCGTTACACTGTTACGTATCGATATCACCCTGCCTATGACTACCGCTGCTTCTAGTGCCTCAAGGGGATCAAAGTGTACCTCATTCATTCACAGAGGTCGTTACACTGTTACGTATCGATATCACCCTGTCTATGACCACCGCTGCTTCTCGTGCCTCAAGAGGAGCAAAGTGTACCTCAGTCATTTACAGAGTTCGTTACACTGTTACGTATCGCTATCACCCTGCCCATGGCTACCGCAGCTTCTCGTGCCTCAAGAGGATCAAAGTGTACCTCAGTCATTTACTGAGGTCGTTACACTGTTACGTAACGCTATCACCCTGCCCATGGCTACCGCTGCTTCTCGTGCCTCATGAGGATCAAAGTGTACCTCAGTCATTAACAGAGGTCGTTACACTGTTACGTATCGCTATCACCCTGCCTATGACTACCGCTGCTTTTCGTGCTTCAAGAGGATAAAAGTGTACCTCAGTCATTCACAGAGGTCGTTACACTGTTACGTATCGGTATCACCCTGCCTATGACTACCGCTGCTTCTCGTGCCTCAATAGGATCAAAGTGTACCTCAGTCATTAACAGAGGTCGTCACACTGTTACGTATCGCTATCACCCTGCCTATGACTACCGCTGCTTCTCGTGCCTCAAGAAGATCAATGTGTACCTCAGTCATTTACAGAGGTCGTTACATTGTTACGTATCGCTATCACCCTGCCTATGACTACCGCTGCTTCTCGTGCCTCATGAGGATCAAAGTGTACCTCAGTCATTAACAGAGGTCATTACACTGTAACGTATCGCTATCAAACTGCCCATGGCTACCACTGCTTCTCGTGCCTCAAGAGGATCAATGCGTACCTCAGTCATTACAGAGGTCGTTACACTGTTACGTACCGCTATCACCCTGCCTATGACTACCGCTGCTTCTCGTGCCTCAAGAGGATCAATGTGTACCTCAGTCATTAACAGAGGTCGTTACACTGTTACGTATCGCTATCACCCTGCCCATGGCTACAGCTGCTTCTCGTGCCACATGAGGATCAAAGTGTACCTCAGTCATTAACAGAGGTCGTTACACTGTAACGTATCGCTATCATCCTGCCTATGACTACCGCTGCTTTTCGTGCTTCAAGAGGATAAAAGTGTACCTCAGTCATTTACAGAGGTCGTTACACTGTTACGTATCGATATCACCCTGCCTATGACTACCGCTGCTTCTAGTGCCTCAAGGGGATCAAAGTGTACCTCATTCATTCACAGAGGTCGTTACACTGTTACGTATCGCTATCACCCTGCCTATGACCACCGCTGCTTCTCGTGCCTCAAGAGGAGCAAAGTGTACCTCAGTCATTTACAGAGTTCGTTACACTGTTACGTATCGCTATCACCCTGCCCATGGCTACCGCAGCTTCTCGTGCCTCAAGAGGATCAAAGTGTACCTCAGTCATTTACTGAGGTCGTTACACTGTTACGTAACGCTATCACCCTGCCCATGGCTACCGCTGCTTCTCGTGCCTCATGAGGATCAAAGTGTACCTCAGTCATTAACAGAGGTCGTTACACTGTTACGTATCGCTATCACCCTGCCTATGACTACCGCTGCTTTTCGTGCTTCAAGAGGATAAAAGTGTACCTCAGTCATTCACAGAGTTCGTTACACTGTTACGTATCGGTATCACCCTGCCTATGACTACCGCTGCTTCTCGTGCCTCAAGAGGATCAAAGTGTACCTCAGTCATTAACAGAGGTCGTTACACTGTTACGTATCGCTATCACCCTGCCTATGACTACCGCTGCTTCTCGTGCCTCAAGAGGATCAATGTGTACCTCAGTCATTTACAGAGGTCGTTACATTTTTACGTATCGCTATCACCCTGCCTAAGACTACCGCTGCTTCTCGTGCCTCATGAGGATCAAAGTGTACCTCAGTCATTAACAGAGGTCGTTACACTGTTACGTATCGCTTTCACCCTGCCCATGGCTACCACTCCTTCTCGTGCCTCAAGAGGATCAAAGTGTACCTCAGTCACTAACAGAGGTCGTTACACTGTTACGTATCGCTATCACCCTGCCTATGACTACCGCTGCTTCTCGTGCCTCAAGAGGATCAATGTGTACCTCAGTCATTTACAGAGGTCGTTACACTGTTACGTATCGCTATCACCCTGCCTATGACTACCGCTGCTTCTCGTGCCTCAAGAGGATCAAAGTGTACATCAGTCATTAACAGAGGTCGTTACACTGTTACGTATCGCTATCACCCTGCCCATGGCTACCGCTGCTTCTCGTGCCTCATGAGGATCAAAGTGTACCTCTGTCATTAACAGAGGTCGTTACACTGTTACGTATCGCTATCATCCTGCCTATGACTACCGCTGCTTTTCGTGCTTCAAGAGGATAAAAGTGTACCTCAGTCATTTACAGAGGTCGTTACACTGTTACGTATCGCTATCACCCTGTCTATGACTACCACTGCTTCTCGTGCCTCAAGAGGATCAATGTGTACCTCAGTCATTTACAGAGGTCGTTACACTGTTACGTATCGCTATCACCCTGCCTATGACAACCGCTGCTTCTCGTGCCTCAAGAGGAGCAAAGTGTACCTCAGTCATTTACAGAGTTCGTTACACTGTTACGTATCGCTATCACACTGCCCAAGGCTACCGCAGCTTCTCGTGCCTCAAGAGGATCAAAGTGTACCTCAGTCATTTACAGAGGTCGTTACACTGTTACGTATCGCTATCACCCTGCCCATGGCTACCGCTGCTTCTCGTGCCTCATGAGGATCATAGTGTACCTCAGTCATTTACAGTGGTCGTTACACTGTTACGTATCGCTATCACCCTGCCTATGACTACCGCTGCTTCTGATGCCTCAAGAGGATCAAAGTGTACCTCAGTCATTTACTGAGGTCGTTACACTGTTACGTATCGCTATCACCCTGCCCATGGCTACCGCATCTTCTCGTGCCTCATGAGGATCAAAGTGTACCTCAGTCATTTACAGAGGTCGTTACACTGTTACGTATCGCTATCACCCTGTCTATGACTACCGCTGCTTCTCGTGCCTCAAGAGGATCAAAGTGTACCTTAGTCATTTACAGAGGTCGTTACACTGTTACGTATCGCTATCACTCTGTCTATGACTACCGCTGCTTCTCGTTCCTCAAGAGGATCAAAGTGTACCTCAGTCATTAAGAGAGGTCGTTACACTGTTACGTATCGCTATCACCCTGCCTATGACTACCGCTGCTTCTCGTGTCTCAAGAGGATCAAAGTGTACCTCAGTCATTTACAGAGGTCGTTACACTGTTACGTATCGCTATCACCCTTTCTGTGACTACCGCTGCTTCCCGTGCCTCAAGAGGATCAAAGTGTACCTCAGTCATTTACAGAGGTCGTTACACTGTTCCGTATCGCTATCACCCTGCCTATGACTACCGCTGCTTCTTGTGCCTCAAGAGGATCAAAGTGTACCTCAGTCACTTACAGTGGTCGTTACACTGTTACGTATCGCTATCACCCTGCCTATGACTACCGCTGCTTCTCGTGCCTCAAGAGGATCAAAGTGTACCTCAGTCACTTACAGAGGTCGTTACACTGTTACGTATCGCTATCACCCTGCCTATGACTACCGCTGCTTCTCGTGCCTCAAGAGGACCAAAGTGAACCTCAGTCACTTACAGAGGTCGTCACACTGTTACGTATCGCTATCACCCTGTCTATGACTACCGCTGCTTCTCGTGCCTCAAGAGGAGCAAAGTGTACCTCAGTCACTTACAGAGGTCGTTACACTGTTACATATCGCTGTCACCCTGCCTATGACTACCGCTGCTTCTCGTGCCTCAAGAGGATCAAAGGGTACCTCAGTCATTAAGAGAGGTCGTTACACTGTTACGTATCGCTATCACCCTGCCTATGACTACCGCTGCTTCTCGTGCCTCAAGAGGATCAAAGTGTACCTCAGTCATTTACAGAGGTCGTTACACTGTTACGTTTCGCTATCACCCTGCCCATGGCTACCGCTGCTTCTCGTGCCTCATGAGGATCAAAGTGTACCTCAGTCATTTTCAGTGGTCGTTACACTGTTACGTATCGCTATCACCCTGCCTATGACTACCGCTGCTTCTGATGCCTCAAGAGGATCAAAGTGTACCTCAGTCATTTACTGAGGTCGTTACACTGTTACGTATCGCTATCACCCTGCCCATGGCTACCGCATCTTCTCGTGCCTCATGAGGATCAAAGTGTACCTCAGTCATTTACAGAGGTCGTTACACTGTTACGTATCGCTATCACCCTGTCTATGACTACCGCTGCTTCTCGTGCCTCAAGAGGATCAAAGTGTACCTTAGTCATTTACAGAGGTCGTTACGCTGTTACGTATCGCTATCACTCTGTCTATGACTACCGCTGCTTCTCGTGCCTCAAGAGGATCAAAGTGTACCTCAGTCATTAAGAGAGGTCGTTACACTGTTACGTATCGCTATCACCCTGCCTATGACTACCGCTGCTTCTCGTGTCTCAAGAGGATCAAAGTGTACCTCAGTCATTTACAGAGGTCGTTACACTGTTACGTATCGCTATCTCCCTGTCTATGACTACCGTTGCTTCTCGTGCCTCAAGAGGAGTAAAGTGTACCTCAGTCATTTACAGAGGTCGTTACACTGTTACGTATCGCTATCACCCTTTCTGTGACCACCGCTGCTTCCCGTGCCTCAAGAGGATCAAAGTGTACCTCAGTCATTTACAGAGGTCGTTACACTGTTACGTATCGCTATCACCCTGCCTATGACTACCGCTGCTTCTTGTGCCTCAAGAGGATCAAAGTGTACCTCAGTCACTTACAGAGGTC
Organism: Meconema thalassinum; assembly: GCA_946902985.2. NCBI lineage: Eukaryota > Metazoa > Arthropoda > Insecta > Orthoptera > Tettigoniidae > Meconema > Meconema thalassinum. The sequence continues at coordinate 244,871,730 of OX336397.1, forward strand.
GTTACACTGTTACGTATCGTTATCACCCTGCCTATGACTACCGCTGCTTCTCATGCCTCAAGAGGATCAAAGTGTACCTCAGTCATTTACAGAGGTCGCAACACTGTTACGTATCGGTATCACCCTGTCTATGACTACCGCTGCATCTCGTGCCTCAAGAGGAGCAAAGTGTACCTCAGTCATTTACAGAGGTCGCAACACTGTTTCGTATCGCTATCAACCTGCCTATGACTACTGCTGCATCTCGTGCCTCAAGAGGAGCAAAGTGTACCTCAGTCATTTACAGAGGTCGTTACACTGTTACGTATCGCTATCGCCCTGCCTATGACTACCGCTGCTTCTCGTGCCTCAAGAGGATCAAAGTGTACCTCAGTCATTAAGAGAGGTCGTTACACTGTTACGTATCGCTATCACCCTGCCTATGACTACCGCTGCTTCTCGTGCCTCAAGAGAATCAAAGTGTACCTCAGTCATTTACAGAGGTTGTCACACTGTTGCGTATCGCTATCACCCTGCCTATGACTACCGCTGCTTCTCGTGCCTCAAGAGGATGAAAGTGTACCTCAGTTATTTAAAGAGGTCGTTACACTGTTACGTATCGCTATCACCCTGTCTATGACTACCGCTGCTCCTCGTGCCTCAAGAGGAGCAAAGTGTACCTCAGTCATATACAGAGGTCGTTACACTGTTACGTAGCGCTATCACTCTGTCTATGACTACCGTTGCTTCTCGTGCCTCAAGAGGAGCAAAGTGTACCTCAGTCATTTACAGAGGTCGTTACACTGTTACGTATCGCTATCATCCTGTCTATGACTACCGCTGCTTCTCGTGTCTCAAGAGGAGCAAAGTGTACCTCAGTCATTTACAGAGGACGTTACACTGTTACGTATCGCTATCACCCTGTCTATGACTACCGCTGCTTCTCGTGTCTCAAGAGGAGCAAAGTGTACCTCAGTCATTTACAGAGGTCGTTACACTGTTACGTATCACTATCACCCTGCCTATGACTACCGCTGCTTCTCGTGCCTCAAGAGGAGCAAAGTGTACCTCAGTCATTTACAGAGGTCGTTACACTGTTACGTATCGCTATCACCCTGCCTATGACTACCGCTGCTTCTCGTGCCTGAAGAGGAGCAAAGTGTACCTCAGGCATTAACAGAGGTCGTTACACTGTTACGTATCGCTATCACCCTGCCTGTGACTACCGCTGCTTCTCGTGCCTCAAGAGGAGCAAAGTGTACCTCAGTCATTAACAGAGGTCGTTACACTGTTACGTATCGCTATCACCCTGCCTGTGACTACCGCTGCTTCTCGTGACTCATGAGGAGCAAAGTGTACCTCAGTCACTTTACAGAGGTCGTTACACTGTTACGTAGCGCTATCACCCTGCCTATGACTACCGCTGCTTCTCGTGCCTCAAGAGGAGCAAAGTGTACCTCAGTCATTAACAGAGGTCGTTACACTGTTACGTATCGCTATCACCCTGTCTATGACTACCGTTGCTTCTCGTGCCTCATGACGATCAAAGTGTACCTCAGTCATTTACAGAGGTCGTTACACTGTTACGTATCGCTATCACCCTGCCTATGACTACCGCTGCTTCTCGTGCCTCAAGTGGAGCAAAGTGTACCTCAGTCACTTTACAGAGGTCGTTACACTGTTACGTATCGCTATCACCCTGCCTATGACTACCGCTGCTTCTCGTGCCTCAAGAGGATCAAAGTGTACCTCAGTCTCTTACAGAAGTCGTTACACTGTTACGTATCGCAATCACCCTGCCTATGACCACCGCTGCTTCTCGTGCCTCAAGAGGAGCAAAGTGTACCTCAGGAATGCCATGGACAAAGCCCTGCGCGGATGTCCGCAACATTTATCGCCATACGGATATAGTTTACATGGCTGTGCAGATAGCGGATAAGTTGCGGATAATGTTTGGAGTAAATTGGCGGATAGCTTTAGAAAATAATACAATCCGAACTTGTTGAATAACATTACTAGGACCCGGATGTTTACTGTTATGTTTTTATTTTTCATGACAAATGTAAAATGATGATTTAAGCTTATCTCATTCAAATTATGTCATAAAGCATAATTAACCCTCCGAACTGAAAAGGGTTACAATTCTGGCTGTATAACATTCATTTTAAACATAGCACTTGACATGATACCGAATTTCAATAACCTCGTCATGGAATATTCGTCACGTTCATGACTCGACACCTGGAGCTGATCTACAAATAAGGTGAGTTAATGCTTATGCATGCAGGCCCACCAACTGTGATATGTGCGAGCCGACAGTGGCTTTCGGTAAGTGATGGTTGGTTGGATCCTTAGTTAAGGGGCTGCGACAACGCGGTCATGTAGCCGCGTGACGAGTGTGTGTAGAATTTGTCTGATAACCGGTGTTAATTGTGATGGCTGTATTCGTGTGTGTTCTCTGTGATTCAGGTAGAAGGACTGCCGAGGATTAATTTTTTCCAAGTAGTTCATACTTTTGCTACCATATATTACCGTCTACGACACCTAGGTGCGGACGTGGCTACTAAATGCCAGCGCAGTCAGCACCTGGCGATAAACGTTGGAACTAATAGAGCGTAATCAAACTAACCTACAAATTTTAGCTTCCAGAAGTGTAGTTAGTGGAACTCTATGACATGGGCCCGCCGTCATTACTTCCCCTCCGAAGGAAGGCATACTGTGTGATTTTTTACAGTCTTACAAAATCCGACGACTTCGGCCGGGTTTGAACCCGCGATCTTGGGCATAGAAGCTCAGCATGCTACCCACTACTCCACCTCGGTAGGTGATGTTGTGAGTTAAGTTTTCTCCTCACTTGTAACCCACGTCATATCTTTCCTTGATAAACTGAGTACAGTTTACCACCAGTCAGGGAAAGGAGAGCTCATGCAGAGGAACTTGAAATCTTACTGCTTAAAATTCGAAGGATTCTAGATGCAAGATGGATTGCTTCTGGCTTTAGAGCAGTCTCAGCTGTGAGGAGAAATTTCGAAGTTTAAGTGGCACATTTCAAAAGTGCCAAAATGATCGCAATTCAGACAAAATTGAGCAAGTCATGTATGGAGGACTCCGTAACCGAATAACCAATCATGTGTAGTACTGATAAAGACAAATCTGTTTTTGTGTTTTTTGCTGACGGTGCAGTGGAGCAGTGATACCAACTTCACCAAACCCCACATTATTCGCTCCCTTAGCTCTCACAGCACTAGACACACTCGTGTGTTATATTTTTGTAGTAAACAACTTGAAACATTTTGATTGGCTGTTCAAATACAATAATGCACTCTGGTGTTAGATTTTTGTACCAATGCACTTTAACATTTTGATTGGCTGTTAAATACTATATAGACAACATAAAGGGAGAATGGCCACCATGATACACATTTAATATATTCCCACCTATATCGATTAAAGAATCGATGCTACTTACCTTGTTAAGTAAAGCGGGCAACGCCGTTAATAAGGAGACCGTACTTAAATTTATACGAGTTATGTAAATGTAGTCGTATCGGACGAGGCTACCACAAGACCCCTTTTCCCAGGACATATTTCTTTTACGGTGATGGGCTTTGGAGCGAATTTTCTATTCGGAGAATAAATGTCCTGGTTTTCTCCAAAATACATTTTAAAACGTTGAAAATAATCATAGAAAGTCACAATATATTCCCCAGTTGTCAGCACCAAAGCGGTTTAAATTTAATTCCGATAATGACCACCACCCACGCGCCGCTTAGCACGCTTGCATAGTGGCGCCTCTCTAGGTGACACATAGAACTTCTGAGTTTTCACGCGGGAAATTTGAACCATAACCTGCGGCCAGGTGTAGCCTAGCCTGCCAAAAAATCCTAAGGATAAAAAACAGTGGTGTTAAACTAAATTGTCTGGTATTTGCTGATATTTTGCCATTCTTTCTGAAAACGTAGCTCATGCAACAGTACAAATGAATCTATTAGAAGAGATAACCAATTAAAAAAACGTTTAAAGATTTCTGTAGAAAAAACAAAATTTATGACAAATATTAAAAATGCTCCAGAAACCCTAGTAACAAAAATTAGATAAGTTCAAATATTTGGGGGAAATAATTCAGAAGAATGGCTTAGAAAAATCTGCTGTAGAAGAAAGAGTGCACAAGATTCAAAGAGCATATGGTATAACCAGGAATATCTATAACAACAAAAGTTTATCTAAGAAATTGAAAATACAACAATTAAACCAGAATGCTTATATGCCACTGAATGTCTAATACTAAATTATAAATTGGATAAATTAGAAGCTTGAGAAAAAAAATTATATGCAAAATTCTCAGTCCATTAAGAAATACAGAGTTTTGGAAACTAAGAAGTAACAAAGAAATCTATCGGAACATTGAAACAAGTAGTTCCGTGAAGAACTATACAGCCTATTTTCATATATCCTACTTATGTTAATTGCCTCTATCTACATACAAAATTTCTGTATGATTGCTGTAATAGATTCGTAGATATTGAGAACCGACTAAATATTTCAGATGGTCACCATGTTGGATTTTATATATGTAGGTCCTAGAGTTATGTACTGTTACATGAAGATTATTGTGTACGTATAGCATTCAAATTTCAATCTCATGATTAGGACACAAGAAGTAACAAGGAGATTTTATAATTTCGCAGAGCTGCCATCTTGTGGTTATGGAAACAATTGAAATAAATTAGATGCCTGTGGATTAACATTCGTATAAGGATTTACTGTACCAAGTTTCACTGCACTCGGATGGTTAAATTGCGAGAAACGTCCATGTGAATATTTATAATTCGCGTCGCCGCCATGTTGGATTTGTGATCACCATGTTATTTTAAGTCCTATAGGTGAACTTATGTTCATAGCCCCTATGAATATAAAACAAGAAGTTCCGTGACGAACTAAAGAGACTACTTTTCATGCCAATGATTAATCTACAGTATATGAACTTATCTAGAATAATGACGAAATGAAGTTGGTAATACCGAAATGTGTAATTAGTTCGAAATATTCCTGGTATAATGTAGCCTAATAGAGCACTACAGAATACAAAATTTGGTTGAAGTTCAATGGATGTTACATGCAGTTAGACATTGGATCTATCAGCACGCGTAAAAGCATGTTGGCAACAATGTCATGCGTGTGCTGGTTAGAAATAATCGGAAATATTATATCTTGTTGTGCCAATTTTGGATGAAATTCAATTGTCAGTATAGAAGATACATGTATTTTAAAATTGGACCTATCAGCAAGCATAGAATCATGTTGGCTGCACTGGCTTATATTAATTACTCCAAATTAATCTAGAGTATCAGGTGCTATACGTGTGCAAAGTATAGAGCTGTCGGCTTGCATACTTTCTGATATATTGATTATAGGTTAAAAAATATAAACAGCATTTATTAACAGTCGGCAGCCCTGATTGCTCTTAAGAATACTCATAGTCATACCTGTTATGTTACACATAGCACATACGAAATTTGGTTGAAATCCAACTGATAGTATAGAAGTTATATGTATTTAAAAATTGGTCCTGTCAGCAGGCTTAGAATCATGTTGGTAGAACTGAAGTATACACGTTACTCCAAATTTATCTAAAATGTCAAGTAATATACGTGTGCATAGTTTAAAGCTGTCGGCTTGCATACTTTCAGATATATTGGTATTGGATGAAGAAAATAGAGAGAGCAATTATTAACAGTTGGCAGCCCTGGTGGCTCTTAAGAATACACTCAGTCATATCTGTTTATGTACACATATTAGGCTACATACAAAATTTGGTTGAAATCCAATTAATAGTGTAGAAGTTATATGCATTTAAAAATTGGCAACACTGTCATGTATGGCCTCCTGGAAATAAAACTGAAATAGTATTATCTACATGTGTGCCAATTTTGGAATAGCTCCCATGCATTCCTTCCATGATATCCAACATGGAGTTCAAATTTCTAGTGCGTTTTTCAGCAGTTGGTAGCACTGACATCATTTTCAAATATGGGCTTGAGATATTCCGATATACATCTTTACTCATACTAAATTTGGTTTCGATTGCTGCAGCCGTTTAGGAGTTGATAGCGGGGAGACACACACACAGCCAGCCAGACAGAAGGACAGACATACAGACAGATACACATTTTCCCGGATCGATCTCATAAGTCTACTTTTCCCTCATTTTTGCAAAATGTGAAAAGTAGGCTAAAACATTCAGTTTGATTGCTATATTAGATTTGTAGATATTCAGAGCCGTCTAAATGTTTCAGATGGTCGCCATGTTGGATTGTTAAATGTATAGGCCATAGAGTCATGTACCATTAAAGGAAAATTATTGCGTAAGTTCATTATTCTAACTTTCCCATCGATCGCATGATTACGACACAAGAAATGAAATGAAAATCCACAGCCTGCTTCCAGTCTCCGACCGGGTCAGGAATGGAATGAATGAAGCCCCCATCTAGCGGCGAGGATATGAACCGTGCCGGCTGAATGACAAATCTCACATGGAGTGACCGGGATTTGAACCCAGCGTGCTGCCGCCTAAGCCACGGAGGCTAAAAATTTATTTTAAAATTCGCACAGCCGCCATCTTGAGTTTTTGTAAACAATCGAACTAAATTAGATACCAGTGTATTACAATGTGTATAAACATTTCCTGTACTAGATTTAATTGCGGTTGGAACATTAAATCGCGAGAAAGGTCTATTTAAAATTTTCAAATTCGCTTGGCCGCCATGTTCGTTTTGTTGTTAACGGGTTTTTGAAAGAAATATAGATGAACTTCCAGTAGGGCCTTCTATCTCCGTTCAAAATTTCAGGGTGATACCGCTAATAGTTTCAGAGATATAGAAACTGAAATATTTCGCACATCCGCCATCTTGTGGTTATGTAAACAATTGTACCATGTTAGATGTCGGTGCATTACAAACATATAAACATATACTGTACCAAGTTTTATTGCGTTTGGTTGGTTAAATCGCGAGAAACGTCTATTTAAATGTCGCAAATTCGCGTGGCCGCCATGTTGATTTTGTAGTTACGAGTTTTTCAAATGTCACATAGGTGAACTTCTAGTAGTTCTCTTTATCACCGTAAAAAATTCCAGGGTGATATCGGGAATAGTTTCGGAGATATTTAATGCTGGTGAAATAATTCGCACAGCCGCCATGTTGGATTGGCGAGACGTAACAAAATTTGAAGGGCATGGTCGGGGTCTTCCGGAATAGTGCTATGAACCTACCGAGTTTCATTGAAATGGCTCCAGCTGTTAAGATTTTATAAGGGGGGGGGGGCTGACACACACACGAATCACACACACACATACGCACACACACACGGACAAAAGGTGATCTCATAAGCCTTTTTTTTTTTCAAAATTGAAAATAGGCTAAAAATAACGGAGACAATAAAGAAGAGGTGATTGTTATTTTTTGGACATTTATATAGAATGAATAATAGCAGGCTAACCAAACAGATTTTTAAATATTTTGGGAAAAAGAAATCCTCAACAGCCTGGTTTCAAGTAAAGAAAGGTTTAGAAAGAAACAGTGTAAGAGAAGAAGATGCACTAGAGAGAGAAGAAGATTACAATTAGTGAACCATTTTAAATACTTAGGAGTAATATTCCAAACACAGGGAGTTGTATTTACGAAGCACATACAAGACAAAGTTGACACAGCAATTGTAGCAATGAATGACATAAGACTACTTGGAAAATTGTCCCTTGATACAGGCATGGCGTTATTTAGGCTCAAAATTACTCCAATAGTTGCATATGCATTGGAACATATATGGGATCACCTGACAAAGAATGACCTGATGAAAATGGAAAGAGTGAAGGCAGTATACTTAAAAAAGTTACTCAATCTTTCGAAGTACACATTCTCTCGCCTTGTGTATGTATTGGCCAAAGAGCAATTTTATATCGAAGATTTAAGAAATCATTGGATGCTGCCCGCCACTGGAGCTTATGATGCTTTACTGAGTGAACTTCGTGACAAGAGGAAATATATTTGGAGTGACTTCTACTGTACAGATGCCATGACGACTTGTGAGTGGATGAACTCAAATTATGAACTGCGTCATAATGATGACACGAATGGCACTGCACGGTTTTCACTATCAAGTTTGCACAGAAAAGAAGTATCATCAGCCAAACTTAAACTGCGTGTGTATTTTATGTAAGAGATCATGTGAAAGAAATCACATTAACATGCAGTGAACGTCAGATGTCTGTTACAAAATTTTGTACCGAATGAGCTTGTATGGTATTCCTATTATTATGGCCATTAGCTAAAATAAAATTTATTACTAAAATTTCAAATAAAATGGTATTGGGAATGGAAGGCAATATAAGAAAACAGGCTCAAAATGGTCGGAAGGGAGAAAGAAAACACACAGTGAAAAGATGAAGGAGCACTGGAGGAAGAAGAAGGAACATTGAAATTGGTTCGTGGTCCTCAGAAGAGCCTAATGGAGAAAGAAGAAGAAAGAGAGATTCGGAGAAAATATTCTTAAAATCACCAATATGAACTGCGATTACATAAAAACAAACAACATTGAGTGCATAGAGTAGGCAATAATATTGCGACCCTTATTACCCATTATTGATAATAGGGACCGTGCGTAACAGCACATTTTCGACCACAGCGCCCCTAGCGGAAGAGACTATTATTCACTGGTAGGAGAAACGCAAGAATAACATACCAGCTGTCGTCGTGTGTTGTGAATATGTGTAGTTGGAATTAATCAACAATGTCGAATGCTGTTATTTATGTGGGCTTTAAGTAAATTGAAGAGTTCTCAGTATTTTAGGAATTCTACTTTGAGAAAAGTAGAAGAAAAACTTTCAAAAGAAATATCTGCTTTATGTTTGAGGGAGACAAACGTTAGTCAAACCCCATATAATATTAACATCAATGTAAGAATAAAGAATTCTCTTGCTGTAGATACTTTTAATATTTTATGGATTTGTAACAATCTTAGTGGAGTGACACAGTGTGGTGCAATAGCTCATAGAGGAGAGAGGAGTAACACCTCTTTAAAAAAACCTGGTCCAGCTGGCCCGGCTGGTAGTACCTTGTTAGGGTCCCTTGCCAGGGTTACGGTGAAGTCCTCAACGGTACCTGCAGTGAATGAGGTGAACTCTGGCACAGTGTGGTTGGCGGAAGGGGCAGCCTATTGCTCAGGTTTAATAGGGCAAACTATTGTCCATAGTTATGATGGGCATATTTTGGCCTAACGGCAAAATGAGCGGAGGAGGAGCCAATCGCTCTCAGGACTCCCAACGGTCCTAGAGGCGGAAGAGGTCAGGCCAGACGGACTGGCTGTAAAGGCGCACCTCAGTAGTACTTGAGTATGCGGTAGTTCGTTGCAGTCTCTGTGTTCGGTCCTGCATGTCTCATTCTTCGTGAGCCGCACGATAAGGCTCAGAGATCATAGTGTGTGGGTCTTGTCCTGGCAAGCTGAGATCCACCCTAAACAAATTCACGCCAGTGGCACTTCTTCCGAACATCACTTACTTTCAAAGTCCAACGGCGATGGGATATGGACGGTGGGGGCAGGTTATGGGTGTAACTGGAAGCCCCTAGTTCGGACCTGCACGTTGGCAGCAGATGTGTGATGGTCGTCTTCCGGAGACTCTGTGACTACTCAGGAATTTGGTCCTGCATCTGTGTTTGGGCAGGCCTATTTAGATTCACCGCTGTCCACCCCACATGGGGAAGGCCCTAGAAAAGTTGGGCTAGACATCGGAAGTCACAATCTTGGTCCGGCTGGGCAACCGCACTCAGCAGGTCACCCCTCATGCGGTCGAAACTCAAAAACAGTAAAGAATCACAAATTGATTATTGGATCATGGAACATCAGAACTTTGCTTGATTTGGACAATAACGTTAGACCTGAGAGAAGGTCAGCTCTCGTAACCCATGAGTCATCAAGACTCAACGTTGACATTGCTGCTCTCAGTGAAACTAGGCTGTCTTCTGAAGGCAAGATTACTGAATCTGGAACAGGATATACCATCTTCTGGAAAGGAAAGGAGGAGGGTGAATGTCGAGTAAAATTGGGTGCGGGTACTTTAGAGGATCTTAATTTAACTCGGGGTGAAAGAAAGGCATTGAAGGAACTAAGAAATAATGACACCAATCCTATTCTTCATGCTGACAAGAGAAATGCGACAGTGGTGATGGATACCGTTGAATATAAAAGTAAAATCTCGATTCTGTTATCTGATCCTGTCTATAGACTGTGCACTCGTGATCCAACCACTCGTGTATCCAATGCCACTGCTAAGCTTGTTAAACTGTCATCTATTCCAAAATAAGAGGGAAGGTGTCTTATTCCGAGAGATGCTGTTCCTCCGAGATTGTATGGTCTTCCAAAAATCCATAAGCAAGACGTCCCTCTTCGACCAATTGTTAGCACAATAGGTTCTCCAACTTATGCTCTTGCGCAATATCTCAGCAAGTTGCTTCAGCCGCACTTGGGGCGCACACAGTCCTACATTAGGGATTCAACCCATTTCGTCGAAAAGTTGTCAACCATCGCCGTTCAACCAAATGCTATTTTGGTGAGTTTTGATGTAGAGTCCTTGTTTACCAGAGTGCCGGTGGACTCGGTCATGTCACTCATCAAGGATTTGTTTCCTGATGACATTGCCCGATTATTCCACCACTGCTTGTGTTCCAGTTATTTCTTGTGGGATGGTAAATATTACGAGCAGACTGATGGTGTGGCCATGGGAAGTCCACTCTCGCCTGTCGTAGCAAATTTTTTCATGGAACATTTTGAGGGGGAAGCTATATCTTCGGCGTCTTTCAAACCTGTGATTTGGTGGAGGTATGTGGATGATACGTTCGTGGTGTGGGAGGAGGGTTCTGAGAAACTGAACCACTTTCTGAACCACCTAAATCAGCTGCATCCTTCAATCCACTTCACAATGGGGCTAGTGTCAGGTGGATGCTTACCTTTTTTGGATGTTCTTGTGAGGAGGAAAGCGGATGGCTCCATGGGGCACAGCGTCTACCGTAAGCCAACTCACACTATCCGTTATTTACATGTGGACTCCCACCACCACCCAGCACAAAACAAGGAATTATAACAACTCTGGCGAAAAGAGCGGAACGTATTTGTGAGACATCAACTTTTCAGGAAGAGTTACATGCCTTACAAACCATGATTAAGGGTAATGGCTATAATGAATCCACTATATATAAGTCCCTACATCCCAGAAGGAGGGATAGACAACCTTCTCAGAGCTCTGACGTGAGAGGAACTGCTTACCTCCCTTATATACTCAACACCACTGACCGCGTTGCTAAGATTCTCCGCAAGCACAAGATAAAAACAGTTTTCGGCACTATGACGAAAATTGGTCAACGTTTAGCATTAAACAAAGATAAATTGTCCCCAATACTACAACCTGGGGTGTATGAAGTCCCATGTACTTGCGGAAAAGTCTACATTTGACAAACAAAACGGTCCATTGCAACTCGCATCAAAGAGCATCAAAGGAACATCCGTCTAAACCAACCTGACAAATCAGCTATAGCTGAACATGCCCTGTCTTCAGGGCACGATGTATGTTTCAAGGATGCCCATGCGCTTGCCCTTGTTAAGCACAACTGGCCTAGACTTATAAGGGAGGCAGTTGAAATTCGTAAAAATCCCAATAATTTTAACAGAGACACTGGATATCAGCTAAGTGACACTTGGCTACCAGTTATTAAGGATCTAGGGAGTTAGTTCCTCTCAGTCTCTCTGTTCTTCACATATTTAAAATTGTACACTTTCCCTCTAGGGCTCAGAGCCTGGATTTGATCTCCTTTGTTCGTCACTGGAGGAGTTTCCATCTGTTTTTTCGCCGTTGACTGTATGACGTTAGGTATCGTTCACATACACTTCCCTTTTGATTATGTTTCCTTATATCCATCTAACCCTCCCCCCTTCCCCCCTCCTCATTCTTCGAGGAGTTTCTATATTTTCACACCGCCCCCTTTACCTTCTCGTTACTTACTACTTTGTCCGCCTTTCCACCATGGTCCGTACAGTAATTTCTGGCAGCTGCTCTCTGGTGACGAACAGAGGTATGTATCTATATATATTTTTCTTGTAATCTCATTGATATACTTTCTTTTGCCACATTGTTTATTTCAATTGAAAAAGGAGGCAAGGTTTCTCCGAAACGTATGGTTTAAATTAAAAATACACACGGCATTAGCCCAAAAGCATGAATTATTTATATAATAATCTGGGCCGTGAAAGCCTTAATATGCAAAATTAATACTGTTGTTGTGTATAGTAGACTATAAGTACATACCCATGTGAGATTTTCAAAGTGAAATGCCATGTCCTCTGGTTCAGATTCCCCGAATTAGAAAGTCCAGTGGCTCATGATCGCGAGATTAACGGTCACGTTGAACCACAAGCGTCCGTCCTTCCTTCCTTTATCAGTTCATATATTTAAAACTATCGCAAAAAAGTAAAGAATCACTACCTTACGGGCCCCCATTCCTATGCATTTGCCCCCTTTCCTCTCGACGGCCCTGATCATATATACAGTATGTCTATCATTTCTTGTTCCCGATTCAACGGGCTTGGGGATGGGATGTAATGATTCCTTTCTTCCTTGTGAAGGGTGATTTTACGGCCAGGTGCCCTAACTAACCCCAACCTCTTGAGAGGAGTTAATACGAGATGAATTGAGTGAAGGAGATTGAAACTAGGCAAGGCATTGGAAGGAAGCGTCCGTGACCTATTAAAGGGTACGGTCCTAGCATTTGCTTGGAGTTGAAAATGGAAAACCACGCAGAACGGATCGAGCTCACGTGTCTCAAAGTCTGCAATAAACTGAGCCACAGCGATAATAATAGTAATAATGACATTTTCCCCAAACTTTCCGGGTCTGGATTTCCAGAGACATGTCGAAGTGTGATTGATTTATTTTATTATACACGTCACAAAATCCTTAAATCAATCAACAACAACAAACTACTTATCAAACTGGGGAACAGTATTCAGTGATAGGAGAGAGTATTGGTACCACAATGGTTCTGTGTCTTGAGTTTGGCAGCAGTGTTTCTTAGATGACAGCGTTCTGTCAAGAGTTACACCCAGTGTAAACAGTACATCCTGCTATAGCTCGGTGTATCAGTGGTAGTTTGATTCCCAGCGATCTCGTAAAATATCTCCCGTATCACATTTGATGATTACAAGACAAAAGCCACAGACTTCCCAATACAGTGCCGGTTTCGCTGAGTTGAATTTGGAGAGTGGATCGCCTAATAATAACAATAATAATAACTCCCAGATACTATGACAAAGGGAGGATAAATCTTTACGGTGATCTTCTCAGAATGAACTCTAACAGATTAACCAAACAAACCTTTGATTTCTTCCGTAACCGCAAAACAAACCCCACATGGTTTCAAGAAACTGAAAACTGCCAAGTAGAATTTAAAACAATCATAAGTTATTGAAAATTCACTGCTCAGTTCACAAGCAAAACTAATTAATAAAAACGAAAATATACCGTACGGTTTCAGGACAAAACTACATTAAATCCAAACCCATCATCTTGGAAGAAGAGCGGAAAAGATCACAAAGAATGAAGAGATACCGGGCACAAAGGAAAGAACAACACACAGAGAAATGATTGATTCAACGTACCCCAAAGAGGGTGAAACGAAAGAATAATATTAATTATCTCTACATATTATTCCCCACTTTGCGGGATCGGAGACAAGTTAGTTAGTTATTGTTGTTTTAAGGGGCAGAAATACGAGGAAAAACATTGCTAGGGGACTGACGGTGGCCTTGCACGTTAACGCGCGTATCTGTTCAGGTCAATAATGACAGTAATAATGATCATGTCAACTTGGTCGTTACGCTGGGGTCTGGCGTTACGTCAAGGTGACGGGACGAAATGTTCCTAGATGCACTGAGGTGTGTGACGTCATAGTACCGCTTGGTGCATGTGTTCCCCGAAAATCTCTACTTCGTTAGTATAAGACAAAAATCCCCGATTCATGGGTGTCACGGGTAATCTCGAGAACCACTGGATGGATTTTGATCCGGTGTTCACCATTCTGTAAAGGATATCTCGGGAAAGATGTTGTAGAAAATAATTTATGTATGATCAAAAGAAGCCAAGCAGTAACGATTTAAGTGAAAACGTCGAAAAGAAATTTGTCGTTCGTGCGCTTCTTAAACTTTTGCTGGGCAAACCCGAAAAATATCAATATATTATGAGCGTAAGAATTGTTCAAAATGAAATGTTCTACAAAAAAGTCCGCGAGAGCATATCTCTATCTTCAATACATCGCCCACTATAAGTGTTTTTAAACTGGAAGGAAGAGGCACGTCATCCAGCCATCTCCCTCCGCGCGCTTGAACTTGCTTTGCCCTTGGTTTGCACTTGCCGTTCGCGAGTAATTTGAAACAAGGTGAAGAATTATAATGCAAGATAAGTATTATGCAGATAAATTTCTAACATGTCAAGAGCCTTTCTAGCATTTGTCAGCATTTGTAGCATTTAAAATGATACAAAGTCTAGTCTTTCAGACTGACTGTCGCTTTTTATTATAACAATATATTATTGTTATTTTGAACAGCCTAAATGGAAGAAAGTACTTTGTATTTTGAAATGAATTTGAAAACAGTATTTTGTATTTTCCGTAAATGTGTAAGTGTATCGGTATTTTGTACATATAATACTTTTGTGAGTAGGCTACGTTATTGTTTAATTTGTATAAACATACACAAGTAACATATTGGGAGGACCGGTATTTTCCCCAACTCTGTGAAGCATTAACTAGTGTGCATTTGTAATTGAGGTAGGAATAGGGCAGGAAGCGGCCATGGCGTTCCGTTGGGCACTATCCCAGCATTCGCATTGAGTAGGAGTGCGAAACCACTTCAAGATTAGCAGAGTTCTAGTTAGATGATCAATTTACCGATCCGGTACGGTAGGCTATCTATTTTTCCGGGTACCAGTTGGACTGGGCATGTACCATAACTCTGTTCCCTAAGGGCCGGTTCTACCTCATCCGGGTAAAGGGGCCGATAACTTGCCCGTCGGAATAAGTAAGAATTTCCGTTCGACCATCGCCAGGCAGCGCTATCGGCGGTATAAACTTCGTCTAGCCGGAGTGTACATTTTCGGGAGCTTCAAGTGGCCGATGAAGCATTACCAGCCAGATTTGAGCCGTGTGCCGTAAGTGTTTCATGCATCATCTATGCTGTACATAACCTCTTCATAAATTGCTAATAATAAAATTAGAATTATTTGGTGATTTTGTTGTCAAATAATGATACGATTACAATTATTTATTAATTTTAAGGGATGTAACAGTTACTGAGCATATTTTATTTTCAGAATATGGAAGATCTAATTTACGTTCTGGATGTTTTTGATAACATTCTTGACGAAGAAGATGATGTTGTCAGACGTCCAAGGCGGATCAGAGATCGGCCGGAACATTTTGAAATGTGGGCGGATGACGAGTTCTTCGTCAGGTTCAGGCTGCAAAAGCCTACAGTTTTATATTTGCTGCGGTTGATTGAACATGAAATACGACCGCCTAGTGAAAGATATGTTGAATACCGTACCGTACCATCATAGAATTCAAAAAGCATCTCAATTACATTGCCTAGTTTATGCTAGACTCAATGTGGGAATATATAGCATTCATATAATTTAATAAATTCGTATAAGTGTAGGCCTACATGCAAAATATAGTGTGTACAGGATAGTATTCAGGTTCTGTACTATACATTGTCACTGACTTTGTGTTTGGCTTGCAGCATGAGACATATTTGGGGCATTGCATTTTACAGAGTTTACAAACAAAGTTGTCGCCTGTAATGTGATTTATTTGATTTGACATACATTTTCTGATTGAACCTCATGCACTGCAAGTCTTGTCACTACATGTCTGTAGATCTTATAGGCCTGTATTCAGATTGTAAAGCATTGCCAGTAACATATTCCTCCTTGAAAAGCACTGCATGCTTGTCAAGTTTTTGGTTATTGAGGTTAGGTAGGCCTATGGCTTTTCAGTTGCATTCTTCTGAGACCTGGCCATCATGGTTAAAGCACACATCTACTTAAGTTACAGGGGTTAGGGTTCATGTAAGTGTATACAAATTTATTACCTTCCATTCATGAAATTCATAAATAAATCTCTTAGGCCTATATGTTAATTTCAATTTTTTAGGCACAGTAAAATATTCTTTGTACGGTGGACTACTTTCTGCTATAAATATAGTTATAGTCTGCAATGAGTTATTGGTATGTGCTGGTCAGTTTGTCTTCTCTGTTGTCAATTCACAAGAGTTATTTTTATTTGAAAGGCAGATGATGTGATAATAATATTGTAATATGAATATTTTATAGTTTATTTGCTCATGCATATTTTATAATTATGCCCAATTTCTCTATTTGAAGAAATGATGCAGTGTCCCCAATGAATCGTCTGCTGTTGACACTACGGTTCTATGCCACTAGAACTATGTTGATAGCTGCTGGCGATTTCAGTGGTGTCAGCAAATCGTCAGCCTGCACAATAGTGAAGGTGGTAACCAGTGCTATTGCTAGGCTCCGTCCTCGATTCATAAAGATGCCAGATACCGAAGAAGAATTGCAGGACATACGGCTGGCTTTTTATAGAGTTGCTCGCTTCCCCAAAGTTCTCAGAGCATTGGACTGCACGCACATAAGGATCCAGTCACCAGGTGAATAATTACTAAATACTTGTTGCTGTAGGCCTATGTGTCTTGTTCATGGTTTGGGGTCACCAAGATGGACTGAGATTAATTCTGAATGAAATATCACTTATTTCTTTCTCCAATTTCATTTCGATAATACACAGTACTAAAGAAACAAGTGTTGCATGTTGTTTATTTTGCTATGTGTATGTAGTCACATTATACACAATATAGGGTACATACAAAGAAAAACAGCACACAATATGATGTGAAAAAGAGACAGAAAAACACAACGAATAACAAATGTTATAATGTGGGACTGAGCACACAAACATCCTTTTCATGTTGGGGGCATATCAATACCGTGTATGGCCAGTCGTGTTACCACCCTGAATAGGAATTCGAGGCGTACGTCGACCGAACATGATTCCACCCCAAAGCTTGACTGAACCTTCTTGCTGTTGGTGGCGTTCCTGGATGAAGGGCTCGTGAAATCTCTCGCCCACTCGTAGCCACACTCGAATGCTCCAGAAAAGGTATTTTGGCTGATTTGAATATTTAGGAAATTGTTATCGTATAAGGGACATCTCATTCAGTATTACAGTACCATATCTGGTTAGCACATGTGATATTTTTGGGGTGAAATGACGAGGCTGGTGGTTGGCTTATGATCATGAAGACATGAGATTAGCGGTCTTTTAAAACTACAGACTCCCTTCCTATTGTTAGGTGGATTGACACGTACGTAGTTATTATATTTACACCGTGCTGCCATAAGTTATGTCAGTTATATTTAAATGCATTGTAATATGGTAACTGTGAATGAAGAATTGTGGCAACACACTTTGTCGTCCACAACTTCACCATGTTCCATTCCGACAGTCTCGTAATAGCAATTTCTGGCATATAGAGGTGAAAACATGGTGGTCATTCTTCCACTGCCCATTTTGGTTGAGTTTTTACTGGTATTTAACATTCCCTATGATTTTCACATGTTGCCCCAGGATATTTCAACATCTCTCCAATCTTGCAAGCTACGTTTGCGACCGATATCGCATTTTCTAGCTTACGGAGAGGCCTCCAACTTCTTTATGTCCACGGTCTTGGTATAACGGAGCCATTCTTCCACGCACATGGCATTTCAATTGAAAATATCTACTAATAGATGGCAAAAAATTATACTTTATAATTTAATAATCAGCACAATTATCAATTTTTGAGTGTTTGCACATTGATTAGTGTAAATACATCATATCAAATGCTAATGAAACGAATATAGATGCGGTAGGGGTTTTTGAAACTTCAGGACCCTGTCCCCCTCCCCTCTCCACAATGTAATTTTCACTCAGTTCATCCCCCTCCAGAAGCAAACACTAGTTACGCCACTGAATAATATCTACTTCAAGTACCGTGGCACCTACTCCAATCATCGACCCTCATAATTACAGCTACACACATTACAAGAGCTCGAGTCAGCCGGGAAGGCGGTGCGCAGAACACAATGCTACCATTAAGTCATACCTCGCTTCCATCCCATCAATCACAGTCAGTCTGTCTTGAGAATCTGAGCTAGTGTGTAGTCAGAAAAGCGAAGTGATTATTATATCGTAATATTTAAAGATTCAGTGGAAGCGATTGTGTACATTTCGAGTGCTATGGAAGCTGAGGGAAGTAAACGACAGGTTGTGCATGGGCAAGCCCGAGAAATAGTTTACAAAGTGTACGAATCCTTTAAAAGTCTAAACAGCGTGAAAGAGACGGGCTCGATGAGGTAGGCGGCGGTGTTGCCACACTGCAGGAACTCACGGCAGCAGCCTGCGGTGTAGGGACTCGGACCAGGTGGACCTACTGCAACAGTGGACATGTATCTCTGTCTCTCTCTGCGCAAATCTCAGAGAGCTGTCCGCCTTCCCGGCTGGCGCAAACTATAGTCACCACAGAAGTAAATCAAATTCCACACACGTTACCAAAAAGAAAAAAAATGGGAGTTCACAAAAAGAAACAACAGCTGGTGCTATCACCTGCAATGTACTGTACTTCAAATTGTCGCTAATGTGTATGACCTGTGTTAAAACATGATTACTGAATGTTAATTTGATTGTATTTCCATTTTCAGGTGGTAATAATGCGGAATATTACCGAAACAGAAAGGTTTTTTTTTTCACTTAATGTCCAGACCGTGAGTGATGGAAAATTAAAAATAAGGGATATTGTCGCCCGTTGGCCTGGTTCCAGCCACGACCAGGTTGTTTTCAACAACAGCCTCCTGAAAGCCAGATTGGAGAGGAACGAGTGGAGAGATGGACTAATATTAGCCGACAGTGGCTATGAAAATCGACCCTATTTGGTGACACCATTTTTAAATCCCGCTACTCCAGCCCAGAATCTGTACAATGAGGCCCATATACGTTCCAAAAATGTCGTTGAACGGCTGTATGGGGTGTGGAAGCGCTGATTTCCTGCACTCTCCCTGGGAATGAGGGTATCCTTGGAAAGAGCACAGGCCATTGTTGTTGCCACAGCCATCCTCCACAGTATGGCCTGTGATAGAAGGGAAGACGACGCGCCAGTTGATCCACGGGTCCAAGAGATTCTTCCAGAAGTGCCTCAGCTAGCAAATCTCGAACGAGGCAATGACTTTACCAGACGAAGGCTGGTAGACGATTATTTTGCAGCATTAATTAATGAAAGATAGAGAAAGTAATAGTTAGACACAGTCAAAATTCTTGAATGAAAGAGGCTAAAATTCTCGGTTAATGAGGGTAAAAATCAGGAGTGAAACTGAACTGCTTTATTAAGTTATTATGTCATTAACCATAGAATACTAACATTATTCAATTGATGCTTAATACTAATAATACTCTACGTTAAATTTACTTACATTACGAAGTAAAGTAATTACATAGTAGTATTTACACAAAATTTCAATCTTCTCTTAAACACATCAATATGTTTGGAGAAAGGCTCTAAGATTGAGACAGGTAGTGAGTTCCAATTATCAATACCATGGTTAGTGAAATAAAATTTCCCATAATTTGCACGCTGGGGTCGGACCTTAACTTTATGTGCATGATCTGCCTTGCTCAGGCCAAATATCCCAATTCTTTTGCGGTAGAGCTACTGCCTTTTAATACCTGCATTACAAAATGAAGAGATGTGTACGCTTTGGAGACGACACAATCCACATGAATACTCCATTTCATATCATTCCTTGCATGGAAGCCCAAGTATTTGCACGAGTCTTCTTCTACAAGTAGAGTATTTCCGAGCCGATATTATACAGTATTGAAAATCATGAGACTACATTTACTAGTACTTATCTTCATTTTGTTGTCAACCACACATTTATGAACCAGGTTGAGGTCAGTTCGCAACTGAGCGTTGTCTTCTGATGTTTGAATTTTCGGTATATTACACAATCATCCGCAAACAATCGGCAAGCCGCAGGCAACAGTTTCAAGTTTGTCATTGAAGAGTTTGTTCTTCTATTTGTCAGCACACACGAAAACTGTGAAAAAACAAGTCTTATTCCTCTCCTGTAGCGTCTGCCACCTATAAAGTCGATAAACCATTTCAACTCCTACCATCTAGCTACACCATTCCAAACTGTGGATTTTTTCAGATATGACAAGGCAGAAAACAATTGTTTTAGAACCTTGTCAATAAATACGGACCTTGCCTACGAGTGCTGGTAGCTGACGTGTTTATTGTGTTGCTCTGTCAGCCTGCTATCATTGACTCGCGATGGTGACAAGCCGCGGGGTAGGTAACTCGTATTATGAGAAAACAATGTAAGCTTTTCAAAATTAGTTAAATTTATTTATAAATTGTTTTTTTTTTTGTCAATAATGACAAAAAAGATAAATTCTTGAGTTGTAGATTCTTTTGTGACTTTTCGCGAGGAGAAACGTGTAAATATATTTTTATGTAAAAAAAATCCTCTCGGCACGCCGGAAGGCGGAGGTAGATTTCACCGGGCTAACTAGGGGATTGGCTATAATAGGCAAAATATGCAGGTTTTCGAAGGAGGATCAGACCTCATTGATTGCAAGAAAGTATTTTACATTTGGAGGTTAAAAATCAACTTTTTTTCGTTTTTGTATGCATATTTTTATCATTTTATTGTCTTATGGGGATGGTAACCTTCTTGTCATTCGGGGTTCATTTTTATACTTGTGATCACACTGTCCTTATGCAAGGTTTGGAACTGATGTGTAACTATCTGACAGTCTGTTACTTCTTCTCGCAAAATTTTATCTCCCGCAGAGATTTTTGTTGGTTCCTCAGTTTAGGGGCTGCGACAACGTGGTCATGTAACCCCGGGTGTGTAGAATATGATAAACGGTGTTAATTGTGATGACTGTTTTAGTCTGTAATTCAGGTAAGATCTGCAGACGGTCAATTTTAAGTAGTAGTTCCTAATTTTGTACCATATCCTAACGTGAACGACACCTAGCTGTGAACTTGGCTACTTGATGCCACCGCAACCAGCAACTTGCAACGAACGTTGGAACTTCTCCTCCAACGGAAAGCATGCTGAGGGTTTTTTAGCGCTCTTAGAAAATCCGACGACTTTGGCCGTCTTTGAACCAGCGACCTTGGGCATATAAGTTCAGCATGCTACCAGTTAGCCGCTTCCCACAGTCAGATGGAAAAATGAATGTGATCTCGTGCAATGGCGTTGTCTTGGCAACCTCTGATAGCTCATCCCTCATCAATTTAGAAGCGTTGTCACGATAACCTCTGATGGCACTTGGCATGTTCTTTAATTCCGAAATCATTTTTCTCATCCCTTGGCGTAATGGTAGGTCAGATCAAAAATTCTTTCAGACAAAGTTTTAGGTAATTATTAGGGGAATATTTTCCATTATGTACGGGTTTGATATTGTGCCTATTAAGAGAGATATGATTAATGTTTCCCGAAAAAAACACTTTTTTCTACCCCTTTGGTCAATGGTTGGTGCTATCAAAAAACCTATTTGACATAAATTTTTGGCACTTATCCGACAAATATTATGAACTTTGAATTGATTCGATATTTCACGTATTAAGAGAGTTATGGCGACATTTCACTTTTTCGAAGAAAAAAAAGCCCCCTCCCCCATTTTCACCCCCTTTAACCGATTTTGCCCATTAACGAACTCGACCGATTTTTTAAGGGGTTACATATTATGTAAAACATTAAAGTGATTGGTGCAAAATTACGGCAGTTATCGTGTCCACAAGAAACTGATATATATGCATATATATTCACATACATATATATAAACTTTTGAACTGACGGTGGTTTGGGGTCTGGGGGATGTGAAACGCGAAGATATGTCGACATTTTCCGGAAGTCGAAACATGGCACCCATTGCAATAGTTAGCTTTCTGATGAAATCTACCTAAAATAGGCTACATAATTTAAAATACTACCATCAACGACACCTAGCTGTGAACTTGGCTACTAGATGCCACCGGAACCATCAACTCGCAACGAACGTTGGAACTTCCCCTCCGAAGGAAAGCATACTCAGGGTTTTTTGGCGCTCTTAGTAAATCCGACGACTTCATCCGGGTTTGAACCCGCGACCTTGGGCATAGAAGTTCAGCATGCTACCAGTTCCGATACCGAAATCGCTTCCCACAGACATATGAAAACAGAATGTGATCTCGTGCAGTGGCGTTGTCATAGCAACTGCTGATGGCTCAACCCGTATCAATTAAAAGTAAAGTTGTCATGGCAACCACTCTTGGCACTTGGAATTTTCTTATAATTTAAATCATTTTGCTCACTCCGTGGCGTAATGGTGGGTCATATCGAAAATTCTTTCAGACAAAAGTTTTAGGTAATTATTGGAGGAATATTGTCCATTTTGTACAGTTTTGATATTGTGCCTATTAAGAGAGATATGATTAATGTTTCCCGAAAAACCCACTTTTTTCCACCCCTTTGGTCAATGGTTGGTGCTATCAAAAAACTTATTTGACATAAATTTTTGGCACTTATCCGACACATATTATGAACTTTGAATGGATTCGATATTTCACGTATTAAGAGAGTTATAGCGAAATGTCACTTTTTCGAAAAAAGCCCCCCATTTTCACCCCCTTCGACCGATTTTGCCCATTAACGAACTCGACCGAGATTTTATAGGGATACATGTTATGTAAAAAATTCAAAGTGATTGGTGCAAAATTACGGCAGTTATCGTGTCCACAAGAAACTGATATATATGCATATATATTCACATACATATATATAAACTTTTGAACTGACGGTGGTTTGGGGTCTGGGGGATGTGAAACGCGAAGATATGTCGAAATTTTCCGGAAGTCGAAACATGGCACCCATTGCAATAGTTAGCTTTCTGATGAAATCTACCTAAAATAGGCTACATAATTTAAAATACTACCATCAACGACACCTAGCTGTGAACTTGGCTACTAGATGCCACCGGAACCATCAACTCGCAACGAACGTTGGAACTTCCCCTCCGAAGGAAAGCATACTCAGGGTTTTTTGGCGCTCTTAGTAAATCCGACGACTTCATCCGGGTTTGAACCCGCGACCTTGGGCATAGAGGTTCAGCATGCTACCAGTTCCGATACCGAAATCGCTTCCCACAGACATATGAAAACAGAATGTGATCTCGTGCAGTGGCGTTGTCATAGCAACTGCTGATGGCTCAACCCGTATCAATTAAAAGTAAAGTTGTCATGGCAACCACTCTTGGCACTTGGAATTTTCTTATAATTTAAATCATTTTGCTCACTCCGTGGCGTAATGGTGGGTCATATCGAAAATTCTTTCAGACAAAAGTTTTAGGTAATTATTGGAGGAATATTGTCCATTTTGTACAGTTTTGATATTGTGCCTATTAAGAGAGGCACAATTTCCCGAAAAACCCACTTTTTTCCACCCCTTTGGTCAATGGTTGGTGCTATCAAAAAACTTATTTGACATTAATTTTTGGCACTTATCCGACACATATTATGAACTTTGAATGGATTCGATATTTCACGTATTAAGAGAGTTATAGCGAAATTTCACTTTTTCGAAAAAAGCCCCCCATTTTCACCCCCTTCGACCGATTTTGCCCATTAACGAACTCGACCGAGATTTTATAGGTATACATGTTATGTAAAAAATTCAAAGTGATTGGTGGAAAATTACGGCAGTTATCGTGTCCACAAGAAACTGATATATATATATATAGATAGATAGATAGATATATATATACATAAATTATATATAAACTTTTGAACTGACGGTGGTTTTGGGGTCTGGGGGATGTGAAACGCGAAGATATGTCGAAATTTTCCGGAAGTCGAAACATGGTACCCATTGCAATAGTTAGCTTTCTAATGAAATCTACCTAACATGTTCTTAACCAATGTTTGTTTTAATACTTCTGTGAATTTTGACTGTCTCGACTAGTAATAAATACACTAAATCTTGGTTATTTTGTGAATTTTTATTTTGAATATTTTATGTACATAAAAAATAAACTATTTCAATGAATTCTTTCTTTCAATGGCAATGCGCCTGGCCCGTAGTATTCTCATCCTTTCCTTGTTCTCCTGCTGCCTTTCCTTGTGCTCCTGCTGAAGCCTCCTGTTCTGCAGGAGAAGCATCCTCGCCTGAAGTTGTATCAAGTCTTTTCTGGTTTCCACTTTTTGTTCTTTCACCCTGCGACGTGTTGAAGTCAGCTTCCGGCGACGTAAAGCAGGCTCCTCACGGCGACGTAAAGCAGGCTCCTCACTGCCTGCGCAACGCCTCACAGTTGGCTGTTCACTGACTGTGCCTAGAACACAAAGAGACGATTTTAGAGAAACTGCTTTTTATGACGTATCATTGAATACAGTACAAGCACGATTCTGTGCCGACAGTATCAGTTGGAAAATACCAATCTGTGTAATATATTAGTATTTTACAGAATTAAGAGAAATTACGTTGTAATCAATTGCTCTAGGCCCGTGCATTTTGTACAAGATCATGTTAGATTTTGCGGTTAAAAGGGGAGGAACAGCCATGTCTCCTTCCAGCACGAACATAATATTATTGTAGCTTTTCCATCCTTTTCAACTGCTACTACTTTTAGAACACTGTGGCGAAGGATTTTAGCCCTGAAGAGGTTCTTTTAACATGTCAGTAAATTCAAACACTGATTTCCTATGTTTGAGCACTCAAAAAGGCCTTTAGACTGCATCAGACTTGATCATGCAAATATGCCGTAGCAAGAAAGAACCTTACCACTGCACAGCAGTCAGCATTCGAGGAACCAGGTTGTAAATTTGTAAGTGGGAGTAGTCCCTTTATGTAGCCCGAGGTCCTTTCACCTAAATTATGATCAATGTAGCCCGAGGTCCTTTCACCTAAATTATGATCAGAATGGCCTTTTGACATCCATTTCATGGCATACTGCCGGCACATTATCGTGCTCCTATCTAGTGAAATGTTATAACAAGCAGTTGTTCTAGGAATGCAATTACTAACATTATGATCTTGCAAGTTTGAAGCTTTTGCAGTTTTAATCTATGTGTGGATTTTGTACAAAAACTTGGCATAGGCCAATAGATTGCTTATGCAGAATTTTCTTTGATATTATTGGATACATTTTTGAATTAAAACCTGTATACAATATATTGCAATTTCTTAGTTTTTCAATAAAAATGAAATTGAAGCTAAAAACATTTAAATAATTTCATTAATCTTACCAACGAGTGTCGGTAGCTGACGTGTTTATTGTGTTGCTCTGTCAGCCTGCTATCATTGACTCACCATGGTGACACGCCGTGGGGTAGGTAACTTGTTATAAATATTATGAGTACAAATTATTGTAATACTCAAAAGCTTCCCAATGCATGCAGTTTTATTTTCATACTAGGTTAAGTACCATTTGCAATGCCATGGTCATAGGAACATGCAAAACTTCTCGATATGACCTCTTCATCTGTTCAGAACAATAAATCCCTGGGAATAATGAAACGTATTGGAAAACCTACCTTCATCCTGAACATCCTTGGCCTTCAGTGCCGGATGAAGAGGCGTTCTGAGCATATTCGGCTTGAAGGCCGACCAGTCTGGCATCACCACCTCTTCAACAGGATCCTATAAGTGAAAAATATTACACTCAAATTATCCACCCTATTATACATTTTAATATGCAAGGCAGATATTAACAGCTCTCTGCTGTACTATCAAGAAACTCTTAGAAATATAAGTTACAGGCAAATAATACCTGAAATCAACTGATTGTTACAAAAATATACGTGAACTATGTATAACATCACGATTGGTGGGGGCCGACATACTCTGAGGCTGGGAGGGCGATCACAGTGTTTTTCTTCCCGCAACTCTTTGTAAGTAAGTTGACACAGGAAAAAAAAGTAGGCCTAAAATAAGTTACTTTTATATGCAACGGAAATATCATGTAAGTAATATTTTTCATTTCATTACCTTAAATGTCACTAGGTGTTATTAAGACGTTTCACTTCTTACTTGCTTTGTGATATTATTTGGCTGCTCTTAAACCGTTGGGTACATGATCTTTTTGTCCATGGGAGTTGGCTTTTCTTTGTGAATCATCGTCATAATGTTTATTTTTTAAAAGTAGGCAAAAAGTAGTTGTATCACCATGTAGGCCCATCAACAAAATAATAAAAATCAAGCAGTTCATTAAAATGGTAATGTTAATCCATTTCACCGATATTTTAAATAACTGAAGATATTCTCAAATAATCCCAAGTTACTAACAAGGGGAGGATACGATGCATGGGTCTCCGATTCGAACCATCTTTAGTACACGTGTAGGTCATGCCCAGGCATATACCAGGTGCAAGTCGTAAGGTGCGCTTCTCAGCCGTTTCCAAGAAATTAATTAATTGCAATTTGGTGTCTATGTGCGTTGTACGCTAACATAAGCCTACGAGCGCGTGGTGCTGCGGTAAGAGCCCTGCTTCGTAAGCGCGGGATCGCTGGATCGAATCCCACTGGTGACCTTTTGCAGTGTGTTTTTGTTTTGTTTGTTTGTTGTAAACATTGGCAATTCGAACAAATGTAGGTGTCATGAACAATGTTATTTTGTAGTCAAGGGATTCTGAAATCATCGAATGGGGGTCAACGTTTGTGACATTACATAATTTACAGTATCGGCATTGCAAATACATTGGTATTATACACGGTCAGGTGTATTCTATTATATGTATACATTTATACATTCAAGACCCAGTCTGTTCCGTTCATTGCACGTCTGTGACCCATCAGACCATCCCCTACCCCGTAAGTAGTGACTCATGGTTACAAAAAAAAAAGGAAGAAAAAAACACAACATACAGCAACGGCTCACTGGTGAGATTCGATCCAGCGATCCCGCGCTTACGAAGCAGGGCTCTTCCCGCTGCACCAAAATATCTAGAGAAAATGAAAATCCCTTTTCGTTCTCTAGGAAGGACACCGTCCCGGAGTCCTTATGAGCCGGCCGCTACTGATAAAGATCTATAACTATTATTTACTTTGGGGCGGGTTCTATCATCTATTTGATCATAGATGACTTTTGGAATAGTATGATGTTAGATTTATATTAGTCTGTTAAACTTACCAATGGGCTTGGAGCTGTAGGAGCCAAGTCTTCTTCTTCCTCCAACACCACTGTGGGTAGGCCTACCTCCACTTCTTCTATAACTGAGAAAGAATATGAAATAAGTTGATAACACTATTCATACATCTACTAAAATTGAAGCTAAATTAAAATATTAGAGGCTGCTGTGTACAGGCTATATATTGAATTTTAACTTACCTTCAATTAAGCTCACGTCATCGGAATCAAAAATGAGGCTCAAGCCCGTTCACACTTAGTGATAGGACCGGTAGCAGCTTCCTCTCCCAAGGCTCGAGTACCTTGGGTCTTGGAGTACTGCCGCCACCGGTAACAAGCACTTCAAGCCTGCTCTGCGCGGCGTCTCTTCTTAGTTTTTTGTTTAAGCACTCGAATTTAGAGCGCAGGTTTTTGGCACTTCGTAAAAATCCGGCAGCCCGAAACTCGCAACTGAGCTTCTCCCACTCTTCATCTTTCGTTTTCCATGTCACGGCGTCTGTTCTTTTACATTCTATCACGTCCAAATGTTTCATCGCAAGGTCCACCAGTAAGTTCACTTCTTGCGTGGAAAAGTTAGCACCTCGCTCACGTTTTGCCATGGAAATAAATAGGTAAATAACAAAGGTTAACTATAACTATATAACTATAATTATGCACTTCTTCAATCAGCTGTTCACACGTGATGACAATAAACAACGAACAAAAGCGAAACGAAAAGAAACCTAACGCATCTAACGATAGGTGGCACCATCGTAGATTAAGCAAATTTAACAAAATCAGGCTTGCCAGCATCTGTATTTTGCTATAAGGTTCCGCGCAGCTGCCCGGAACTTGCACGGAAGTGGTAGAACGCTGCCCAAGATGTACAGAGGTTTACACCGGCAGATAGTTTATCACCCGGGTTGCTGCCCGCAACTTTTACCCGGATGTGGTAGAACCGGCTCTAAGGGGAATAAAGAAAAGGGCTAGGTAATTGGGGCAAAGGGTTTAAGTGCCAGTTTCCGGGAAAGAAGATGTCAATTAAGTTAAAGTTATCGATGGAATATGTATTTATTACAATAAGTGTTGTAATATGTCACCGGTGCATAAGAATAGCCTATATAATAACACTAATAATCTGATTTGTGTTAGAAAAACATTCCTAGTCTCACAGTTTTTGTTACACTGTTACACTTCGCCCCGAAGTGTTCATTGTTGCTAGCAATATCGTCACCGAGTTAGTGTCTTCCATGTACGGTCCCTCGCGGCAAAATATTAAGATCTGAGAGTTCCATGTACGGATATTAGAAGTACTCTTTACAGACGTGACTAAATTTCATAATGATAGCGGTTTCGGTGGCGTAGTCGGTAGCATGCTGAACTGCTGCGCCCAAGATAGCGGGTTCAAACCCAGCCGAAGTCGTCGGATTTTTTAAGAGCGTTAAAAATCCTTCAGTATGCCTTCCTTCGGAGGGGAAGTAAAGCCGGCGGTCCCATGTCATAGATTTATGGCATGTAAAAGATCCTTTTACAGACTAAACTTGTGTAAAGCAAAATTTGTTAGGTCGGAACGCTCTATCAAAGTTCCGACGTTCGCCACTAGGTATCATTGATATCTGGTGGCGAAAGTTGGAACTACTTGAAATTGAACGGAACTTGTAGCTAACACTTTACGGTGTCCGCTGGAAGCAGCTACAGACTCAGGCGAACCGAACATGTCCTCGGACACTCCCGGCACTAAAAGCCATACGATAAATAAATAAATAAATAAATAAATAAATTCATAATGATGATTCTTACAACCTGAGTTCTACTTGGACAGGTTTATACGTGTAAAGAGAAACTTCTTTATGACGATAATTATACAAGTTATCCCGTGATAGTATTTATAAGTTGGTATGGATAAATACATCTTCGAATCCCTTCCGTTAACTGTTGGTTCTGAGCGAGATATGTTGTGCTTGTTTTGAAGTGAGTTTCATTTAACGCGAGGCGGAAGTATTGTCATGTATTTTCTGAAACTCATTGTATCCAGTTACCGCCAATTTCTTAGTTGGCCTACTCGTGGTGTGACTTGAGTTTACTTTTACGTTGATAGGTTTGTAGTGTAAATCTCAGCCCCGTCAAATTGTGCTCATATTTGTGTAAAACCAATTTTTAGGACGCTTCATTTCTGTGGCTGGCTCCAGTAATTCCTCATTCTATCGCAAAGATAGATCTTAATATTTTACTCGGTATTATTCCCTAACTAAGTTAATATCAGATAAAGTCGAGCGCTAACCTCTTCTTCTCACTGTATACTTGGAGGTTTATATTCTCATTACTGTAGTCTTATTTGAATTCCGAGTTGTGAAATTACCTCATTTGATAATGATAATGATTTGGCGTACTGGTATAAGTATGGCCTCTTATAATCCTTAAGCGCACTTTGTGTGTTCTAGTTTGCTGGACATTATGGAGCATCAACAACAACCACTCATTAAGAGTGAGCCAGAATGGCCGTCTCAAACTAATGAATTGCCTAATATTGTAAGTTGTATTTATTATGTATATCGTGTAACATAGCAATCTTAGTGATGTTCATGACAAGCGAGGTTTAGTGACTTAATACTTGCTACCAAATAGTAGGCTAACCTGGATGTTTAATATTGTATTTTTACACATAACTTAGTACAATTATTCTGTGTGCATGTTTTACGTTGGCTCATACTTGTATTATACTTTCTAGGAATCAATTGACCTGTTACCCTCTTATAATCTGGTTCGATCCCCGGTCAATGCATGTGAGATTTTCGAAGTGAAATGCGATGTCCTGTGGTTCGGATTCCACGTAAAAAGGAGGTCCCGTGGCTCATGATCTCAAGATTAACGGTCACGTTAAACTACAAGCTTCCTTCCTTCCTTTTTTTCTTATAATCTGAAGGAAGAAGCTGGTGATAATTATGAAGATAAAAGCTTGGCAGTGAAATCGGAACTTGAAATACAGGTGATCATAGGTTCTATATTTCCTCTCATTTAGATATTTCTTATTTTAGCAGTGAGCAGTTGCTGATGTTATTGTAATCATAATGCGAGTTCCTGGGATCTATTGTATGTGAAGTCTACACCACACGCTGTGCTAACAGTAGCTAATTTATTTGTAATGCATGTTTACTCTTCTGGCATATTTGTCGGAGGATGAAACAGAGCTTTAGGGATAACCTTTCACATCAAAACACACAGTGTATGTCTGGAATGCCTTATTAACAAGTAAATTACTGCTTGTGCTACAAGCAAGGGGGCCTGGCGGGTAAGCTCCAGGTTAGGTTCTTGTACGTATGGAAAGCCTCATTAACAAAATGGCTGCAGTGATGAAGTATCTGCGACACCACGAAGGACATTGAATGTTAACCTGGCGAGCTTATGGGAAAATGTCTGGAAATAAAGGGTTTTGTGTTGGTGCATGGCATTGGAAATGAGATAAGTATCGTTTTCCAAATGTTCGTATTGTCGCTTTTATGTTGTCTATAAGATATGTATACTACTCTTTTCTTGACCTATATCTTCTTCTTCTACTTTATCTGGCACTACAGCCCGGTGTGAGCTTTGGCCTCGCCAACCACAGATTTCCATCGATCTCGATCTTGGACAGCTGTTCTCCAGGGTCGTACGTTCATTGTTTGCAAGTCCACCTCCACTTCATCTTTCCATCGATTCCTTGGTCTCCCAGGGCGTCGTCTTTTTCCATTCTGGCGTTATATATAATCTTTGGTGTTCTTTTGTCTTCCATCCTTTCAATGTGGCCCAGCCATCGAAGTCTTTGTGACTTTATATATCGATCAATGTCTTCGCTTTTGAGGATTTCATCTATTTCCCTATTAGTTCGTATCCTCCATTCTCCTCGATCCAGTACAGCATCATAAATTCTCCGTATTATTTTCCTCTCAAACGCCCTAAGTTTATTGCAATCCTGAACCTACATATTGCATTTTTTATGCCATATGTTAACACTGGTCTGATCAAGGTCTTGTAAATTTTGAGTTTTGTTTTATGCGATAACGATTGCGACTTAATGAGTTTCAGATTGGCAAAATAGGCTCTGTTTCCATTAATAATCCTTCTATTTATTTCTTCACTCACGTTGTTTCTATTATTAACTAGAACACCCAAATACTCAAAATGTACAACATTTTCAAATGTGCAGGAGTCTATTATTAAATTAGCACAGTTTCTTCTTCTCCTTTCAACAGATGTTAGGTGCATGTACTTTGTTTTGGCCGCGTTCACATTTAGACCCATTTTCCCCTTCCTTTTTCATCTCTTCAAACATCTCCTTTAAATAGTCTAGTCTTCTCGCTATCGATACTACATCATCAGCATAGGCACACACATTTGGGTTGATTTATATACTATATTATTATTTGCTCGTTCCAATATCTCCAACACGTTATTTAAAGCCAAGTTGAATAGCGAAGAAGACATGGCATCACCCTGTCGCACACCTCTTTCCAAGGAAAATTCAGCACCAAGTTTACCCTCCATCATTACTTTGGCTTTAGCATTTTCTGCGGTTATTCTCACTAATCTTATTAGCTTTCCGGGAATTCCTTTCTGTTCCATATATCTGTACAATCCTTCCCTGTCAATACTATCAAAGGCTTTTCTGTAGTCTACAAACAACATATGAACATCTACGTTGTGTTCATAACATTTTTCCACCGCTTGTCTAACAACGAAGATTTGATCAATAGTACTTCAATTCTGGCGGAACCCACATGGATATTCCCCTACTATTTCCTCATAGTAGATCTGCAACTTCTTTAATAGCACGTTCGAAAAGACTTTATAGACCTATATAGGTCTGGCAGAGATCCCGATAAACGTCCTCATTTTGTTATTCTAGCTGCTAATTGTAAAATATGTATCCCCATCTTTACATCACCTATATACGATGTATGGTAAAGATGGCGATTCACATCGGAATTTTGGCATGTTTTCTTATTTTTATAAAATACTAGCTATTGTACCCGGCGTTGCCCGGGAGGTGTATTTATATGTTATAGACAGATACATGCTAATATATTTCTCAGAACATATTAATTTTGCCCCTAAGTGAGTTTAGAACATAGTTCTTATCAACACAGATGTTACTCAAGTGCAATATTAACTCGCTGTAAACCTAGTCGAAGAATACTGTGGAGTGCAATAACGTAGCAGAGCATGCAACAATAGTAAAAAGGGATGTTTATCCACAATACCTCGAGAACTCGGTCTCACAATTACTTTCCTGATAGTGTTTATTTCTAATTTAATGGGGTAATTAAGACCTCTTATAGTAGTGCTCACATAGTTGTCACTATTATTTTTCAAATGTATGAACTACCTTCTTGATAGGAAATAATATTTAAATTATTAAATGATTGGAAGATTAAGTCATCATTGTGGAGTCAAATATACTTATGATTTTCAATCCCGCACAAATTGCGTGAATAATGAGAAATTACTTATTACTGTACATAGCTGTAGTATAGCGGCATATAAAGGAACAGTATTGATCTAAAAATAATGTACATATATATTATCTCATCCACATCAAGTTAAAGTAAATTAAGTAGCGTATAATCCCACTATAATATCAAGTGTGAGGCTTAGATTCTGAACACATTGCACTTTCTTAGCCTGTAAAGTATTTCGTAAGATAATAAATAATTTTTCTAAACTTCGTCCTTACTAATATCTAAAATGCTATACCGGAATTCAGAGTGATTAGAACTCATGACAATATAACACTAGGCTATTCAATAACTTTTGTCAGCAAGCACTAAAATGGCTAATATAAATACATAAACATAGGAAAAAAATTGTGAACGAATAGAATGGAACTATAAAATGTCCGCTATTCTTATGGCAAAGTATCATTACTTACTGTTAGGTCCTTGTCAGCCGAAAATTATCGCATAATAATATATATTTGTAGTTTATTATGTTATTATCATGTTATCAACTAAATTCATAATTTAACACCCGGTTCCATTACAAATAAGCATACAATAGTCATTGTTAGTATTACACTCACCGGTGTATCGCAGGTTCTTATCTTAATTTCTATATGGAGAAGTTATCAATTCAAAGTAAACAATTTATTAATACTTCTGGATGCCATTTTACCTAGGGCCTACTATGGAAACAATCGACATTCGAAAATCAAACAAAGCAAAGAGTGCATACAATACGTAACATCCTCCCACCTTGAGTTGCTGGACAACTCAATCCAGTCCTACGTCCTCCAAGTATCCAAAAATTCTCTCTAAGAGCACTCAATAATCCTTGCGCACTCACATGACACATCTCTTCGTGCTTCTCTAGGATCATCTTTACAACTTCATGATTTGCAGGCAAAATAATAGGATATCTAGCGGCTTCGGTGGTGTAGTCGGTACCATGCTGAACTGCTGTGCCCAAGTTAGCGGGTTCAAACCCGGCCGAAGTCGTCGGATTTTTTAAGAGTGTTAAAATCCTTCAGTATGCCTTCCTTCGGAGGGGAAGTAAAGCCGGCGGTCCCATGTCATAGATTTATGGCATGTAAAAGATCCTTTCACAGACTAAACTTGTGTAAAGCAAAATTTGTTAGGTTAGATTTCGTCAGAACGCTCTATCAAAGTTCCAACGTTCACCACTAGGTATCATTGATATCTGGTGGCGAAAGTTGGAACTACTTGAAATTGAACGGAACTTGTAGCTCGCCCTTTAGGGTGTCCGCTGGAAGCAGCTACAGACTCAGGCGAGCCGAACATGTCCTCGGACACTCCCGGCACTAAAAGCCATACGATAAATAAATAAATAAAAAATAGGATACCTGAAGTTAATTCTGTCTTTTATTTGCGTAATCTTAGTTTTCATCCGTACAATTCCATCTTCATCTGTGTAGGGTCTTAAAGATGAAATGTGAGGACTCTCAACATCAACATTAGCTTCTCGCTGAATATATTTCAGCACTATCTTTTCAGCATCATTACATTCCGATACCGAAAGATCTCCCTGCCTTTTGTGATTGTCTTTCTTACAATTGTTCACGAAACGGCATATCCACGCTATCATGCGTATCACCTTCCGATATCGTGAAAAGTACGCATACCTTACATTGATTGGCTCATCCTTGTTGGTACAGGTTACAGAAGAAGTCACACGTTTTTTCTTTTCATTTCTTACCTTTTCTTCGTCAGAGATGGATCTGGCACTAGGCCACATAGGAGATGGTTGCTTAAGCCATACAGGGTCCTCCCACCATCTGGACTCGAGCAAATGTTGTCCTGAACAACCTCTGGATGGGAGATCGGCTGGATTCATACTACCAGGTAGATGTCGCCATAGCCCTTGTCCAGTCAATCTCCTAATTTCCGTCTCTCGATTGTAGCCCAAAACTCCCCACTCTTCATTTCTATGAATCCAAGATAGGACAGTGGAGGAGTCACTCCAATAATAAATAGTCATGTCTGGGATTGAAATATCCTTAACCACAAAAGCACATAACCTAGCCCCCATTGTAGCAGCTAGCAGCTCAAGTCGGGGAACAGTCATTTTCTTTACAGGTGCCACCCGAGATTTGGCTTGCACTAACTGTATGGATACTCCAAGACTCGTTTGAACTCGAATACGTACTGCTGCTGCATAAGCAGCCTGACTAGCATCACAAATCATGTGCACGCTACATTCACCAATATGTACATCCCCACCTGTTATCCATCTAGGAACTTGAACACAAGCTACATACTTTAAATCATTGAGCCAGTCTTTAAACTTCTGTTTGATGTGTTCATCAACCTCAGCATCCCACGCTACTTTGGATTCCCAAGTTTGTTGGGACATAGAGATACTGGACACGAAAATCCTATAGGATCATAATAAATACGCTGAGCAACAGAAAGAATCACTATTTTGGTTATCACTTCTATGTGAATAGCCTTAAAACATTTAGGATCTATCTGCAGTGTATCTGCACATCGATTCCAGGTAAGTCCTAAACCATGTGATGTTTCAACAGGGCTCGCTGCTAATATCTCCGTAGGTATCGTATACTCCCATCCCCTCAAATCATATTTTCGAACAGCCATTAGTCTTTGAGCTTCCACCACTCCCACCTGGTGGTAAGCCTCGTAACAACCATCAGACTTTAATGTAAGCACTGTTGATTTCAGCCTTTTCTTTGCAATGTTGTAATTGCTTGGTAATGGGGAGTATCCTTCTACCCAAGGCATATGTACTTCTGAATTGACACACACAGTATCCGGGAAGTGTTTCTTTGTTGCAGCAGCCAACTCTTTTTTTTTGCATTTCTTCTCCACAGGATCTGTAATTCCAAGTACATCTAAGCTCCATAAGTCTGATATGCTATCGCTTTTAACAAACAGATAATTCACCATCATAGTAGTATTCTTAGCTCTCGATCCACCGGGCACCTTCCCCATTAAGGTCCAACCTAGACGAGTTTCAATGGCAACAAGGCCTGATGCTAACTCTTCACGACGACCTGTTAGTAATCTTCCTGCAACGTCTGCTCCTATAAGGACTGCTATCGGGTCATCAGTGCAGCCAACATCCGTCAGTGAAATGTCTTTCTTCTTTAATTCTGTCATCCATGGTCCATTTTCAACGGAAGGAATCTCTTGACATATAACAGGCTGATCTAAGGCCGTAAAGTTGCAAGAGAAACCTCCGCTAAGGTTACCTAACCTTATTTGGTAACAATGATGTTTGCAACTTTCAGTAATTATACCTCCAAACATTGAATGGATTACAGCTTATTCCCGTTGAGGTAAATACTGCATTTATTTCGCTATATCCTTCAATATATAGGACTTCTGAGATCCTGTGTCAATGAGAGCCCGTACACAAGATTCTTGACAGTCAGATGCTATCTTTACCCTCAAAGTTTGTAAGAAAACTTTGGGACTGTGGGAGAAATTCGCCAATGCTACATTTCCAAAATCTGACTTGGTTGTTATGTCAATATGAGGCTTCAATTCCTCACACATCAAAGTCACATGATGTTTTCCACACACACAACAAATTAAAACAGTTCGACATTTTTTAGTTACATGCCCTGGCTTCAAACAAGAAAAACAACAACCTCTCTGTTTCAGTATTTTCTGCTTCTCTGCTACATTCATGCTTTGAGCTGTGAAACAGTCAGAACTATTATGAGACTCGTCACAAAATATACAAGTCTTCTTCGCTTCTTTAACATCTCCAGTTGACAATAATCCGGCTGCTGTAGGTACGTTCTCTTTAGGGTAGAATTTGTGAATTGATCTCTTATTGACACTAGTTTTAGCTTCACAGCGTCCTTAGCCAAAACCAGTCAGAGCAAGTGTAATTCTTTCTTCCCCTTCTACTTCTGTTCTCAGAAACTCCATCAAGTTGCTGAGTCTTTCTTTAGCATCCTTCATCTCCCTCCTACTAGCACTTCTATGCCATGCTTTCAAAAACTCTTCAGGGAAGCATGACTCTACTAAAGGGAATAGCATAGCAGAACATTTATCTGTCGTGACACCTAGTGTTTCAAGAGCTCTCAAATATGATTCAAGTTTATCATACAGTGAAGCCAAAACTATTGATTCCTTTGATTGATGGGTAGACAGAATTAGCTTCAAAACTTCCCTATCATACACCTCAACTAACAAGTCTTCCGAACCTCGATTTCAGACTAGTCACTGCTTTGGAGTAGTTTTCAGCTGTAGGAGGAAAACTATCCACAACTTCTCTTGCTCTTGATCCCTGTGTAGTAGATTGAATTAGGTATTGGAATTTGTCCTCAGGTGCAATATCAACATCTTGATCAATCTTTTGAAACTGGCTCCAGAAGGGCAACCATTCCCTTACATCACCTCCAAATTTTCTTAATTCCAGTTTGGGCAACTTAAACTTTCTTTCTTGTTGATGATTAGCGCTGGGAACACTTCCATCACAGTCATAATTTGCGAGTATCTGTGACGTTCTTACCTTCATATCAAGAAACTTACTCCGATAATCTTCTGCCACCTCCATTTCATTGTCAAAATCAACCTCGTCATCTAGCATCAATTCCATTATTTTGGCATCTGATTCTTGCAGTTCCGCGGCTCTTTCTTAAAGCACAGTAAAAGAGACTTTCACAGCAATCATATCCATCTGCGATGCTTCAATTGCATCTTTCAACTTATTTAAAGCTCTCGTAAACGCCGCTCGAAAAGCTCTTCTCTGACGCACTAATCGGTCCATTTTCTTCCTTTAATGTTATTTTAAGTGCCATAAAAGCGTCTTGTTACTGGTCGCCAATATGTTAGTATTACACTCGCCGGTGTATCGCAGGTTCTTATCTTAATTTCTATAAGGAGAAGTTATCAATTCAAAATAAACAATTTATTAATACTTCTGGATGCCATTTTACCTAGAGCCTACTATGAAAACAATCGACATTCGAAAATCAAACAAAGCAAAGAGTACATACAAAACGTAACAGTCATAGAGCTGGATAATTACAAATGACAATATAACCCGAATAACAAAGGCAAATACTATTCATAGAACAATGTGCAATATCACGCAAAGTTACACTATTTCTGATTTGTAATACAAAAGACAGTTGGTAGAGGTAAACACTGTCAACAATTAAAATGCATGATTATGATTAATAAAACATAAACGTCAACATGTCTGTAGTAGAACACACTTTAACGGAGTGTATAAAGCTTCAGTTCTAGTAGATATTACATACCATATATTGCGCGTGATACCTATTGTCATAAGGTGAAGATTCAAAAATTTCCGTAACAGCAGCGACATTAAGAGTGTAAAATTAGACCCAAAATGTCACATAGGTTTCGGTGACCTAAGGACTAATTAATTAATAAAATTATACATAAGATGCAGAAATCATTTAGACGACCTGGTGTATTAGTGTGGTTTCCCACTTTCACTCGAAGCAAATCTCGGTCACGAAAACCAAATTTAAGTGGTGAGGGGACCCGATGCGCTGACCACGCTGGAAAAATGACTGGGCAACGGTCGATTAGTAGGCCTTGGCCCTTCATGGGCTGAAGTGCCAGGGGTTATTTATTATACTCGAAGCAAACACCGGGATAGTTCCTAACTGAAGGCCGTAGCAACCTCCTTTCCAATCCTCAATTGAATTACAAATACACACACTACTACAGCCATCACAGTAACACATGTTATCAGAAAAATTCCATACACACTCAAGTTCATGGGCTATATGAGTATGATATTGCATAGCTTCTAAATTAATCATCAACAGAATCACTTAAGCTCTTGATGATATCTCCAGCTGTTGTAACGTTACTCCACATGCAGGGTTAGCCAATGTATTTCTTTATTAATTTCAGTTCCCTACAACGACCCCTGTTAACATTAAAAAAAACGTATTCAGATTTTATGGCGTTCAGATTCATAATATTCTTATCGTGGTTTGGATAGAAAATGGAGTGCCGTGGCCTTTTACAGAGCTGGATGGAGACCTGGTGGACACGTCTTGAGCTACTCTTGCCGTGGAGAACGTGGAGTGGCATTGCCTCTTATATAGAGATAGATGGAAACTTGGTGGTCACGACCTGCCTTGCCAATCCTTCATCAGTTTATTTTTCTGACTTTATTAGCCTTTGTTCGAGTGCCAAAAGGCCGAAAATCAGAAGAATGAGAAAGAATATCCAAAATTCATGTAGCCAGTGGTTTCTTCTGGATCCTGAACTCTGTGCATGCAAAATTTGGTTTTGAAGTGGAGGTTTGGTGACGTCTTGTTTAGGAAACAAATGCACATACATACATACATACATATAGACTTTCACTTTTATGTATATGATGTATCCCCATCTTTTCTTGACCTATATATGATGTCT
Source organism: Meconema thalassinum (assembly GCA_946902985.2). Classification (NCBI taxonomy): domain Eukaryota; kingdom Metazoa; phylum Arthropoda; class Insecta; order Orthoptera; family Tettigoniidae; genus Meconema; species Meconema thalassinum. The sequence goes on from OX336397.1 coordinate 244,910,878, forward strand.
GGTATAGATGGCGATACACATCGATATTTTGGTATTTTAGCTTTTATAAAATACCCGGCATGCGTTGCAATGCCAATCAAAGAAAGTGTTGGCGTTGTTACTTTGTTTGTTGAAATGCTTTTGGATTCCCAATATTTATTTATTTTCTATTCACCACCTCTAAACTAGTGTAAAATTGATTTACTATCTCAAAAAATCATGGGAACGTGCTCAACAACTCACCAAAGTTTCATCGCCTTGAAATGAATACGGGACTTGGTTGAAACGACTCGAGCCCATTTGTTGAATATACTCGTACGCTACCTATTGAAAAATAGATTTACTAATTCAAAACATTCCCTAGCGTGTACACAACAACTCGTGGACGTTTCATCGCAATCGGATGAATGGCATATGAACGCATACGGGATTTTGTTTAAACGATTCACGTGCCTTCAGTCATTTGTTGAATCCTCTTGTGCGCCACCCATTGAAAAACAGATTTACTGATTCATACACCTTCGCAGGACTGCACTCAACATACCAACGTTTTATCACAATCGATTGAATGGTATATGAACGCATACGGGACTTGGTTGAAACTATTCACGTGCTGTCGCTCATTAGTTGAATCTACTCGTGCGCTACCAATTGTAAAATGGATTTACTATATCACAAATTTTTGCGGGAGTGGAAACAACATTTCTCTAAATTTCATTGCAATGGTATATGAACGCATACGAATTTTTTTTAAAACGATACGCGTGCCGTTACTCATTTGTTGAATCTATTCGTGAGCTGCCTATTGTAAAAAGTATTTACTAAGTCAGAAACCTTTCCTGGAGTGTGCACAACGATTCAAACAAAGATTCATAGCAAGCGGATGAATGGTATTTGAACGCTACTGGACTTTGTTTAAGCGATTCGCGTGCCGTCGATCATTTGTTGAATCTACTTGTGCGATACCTATTATAACATGGATTTATTATTATTGCTGATAATTGGTCTATTCTATTACAGCAAACGCGGCTACAGGCCGGACGTTGGTTTTAGACGATTGCCCTTGACATTGAAGTCAGCGGGTGAGCCTGTACACTGTCACTCTCTCACCCTATCGCTTCACATTTGTCATCCCCGATCTGATGTAATGGAATTCCAGACTTGAGCACGTGGCGACACCGACTTGCAGACAGTACAGTCATAATAATAATGTTATTGGTTTTAAGTCCCTTTTAACTACACTGGCTTTTAGAGACGCCGGGGTGCCGGAATTGTGCCCCGAAGGGGATCTTTAACGTGCCAGTAAAGCTACTGACACGGCTCCCTCGCATTTGCGCACCCTCAAATGACAGCTGACCGCGCCAGGTTTCGAACCTGCTACCTTGGGCTCAGCAAGCGAGAACGTTACCCCTGAGCCACGCAGCCAGACACAGTACAGTCAACGTTGAAGTATTGCGTGACGCAGAAGTACACGTTACGTAGTTACGAACAGAACGTCATTATATTTGGCAATGACTGTACTTAAGTAGCAGTGTGAGACAGCTTTGTCAATCATTGGACCGCTTAGGGCAGCTGATACCAACACAGGTATTGTAGTAAGTCGCCTCCAGGCTTCCATTAAGATTTTTCACTCGTCTAAAACAAACGTGGGTCCATATTAATTCTGAAAATTCTAATACATACAGTATATTGATATGAGCAGCAAAGTGGGTATTTCATAGAGTTGAGAAAATCTGCTGGATACGATGTTACATTATGTGAACACATTTGAAAATAACGTTTTTGGTTTTGCCATGTTCTGCTGAGTCATAAAGATTTTGTTGTCCGGATTCTCGTGAGCACGCCACATGAAATTGCCCTTGGGAAAACTGGTTTTGTCTAAATGTACACCTGCTGCTGTCAGTGCTTGGCATTGCACTTGTTAACAATAATTGCGAATACTGTTTGAAGAGGGAGCTGCACTCATGCACACTGGAATGGCAAATCGAAATAATCTCAATATGGGAAACTAAAAGTATTTTTCCTTAAGCCATTCAGGGTGTACTTTTCCCACAATTATTGATGATTTTAACGTTAACATGTCGCTATTAATAGACCAATAGCAAAAATATCTCTCACCTTGGCCGCTGATTTACAATGTGCAGCTTCTTCCAGTGTTACATCCCGGGGATATTAATTCTCCAAAAACCCTTTTGCCTCACATGTCTCTCTAAATAATTAAAATTCCTGATTGTTGTTGTTTGAGTCTTCAGTCTTTTGACTGGTTTGATGCAGCCCTCCATGCCTTCCTGTCCTGAGCTAACGTTTCATCTCTACATAGCTACCACGCACAACATCCGAGGTAATCTGTTTAACCTTGGTCTACCCATACAGTTCTTGTCCTCGACCCTCCCATCCACAACTAAGCTTGCTATTCCTGGGTGTCTTAATATGTGTCCTACCAACCTTTCTCTTCTCTTCGCTAGCAGTCACCAGAAGCATCTCTCCTCTCCCACTCGTTTTAATACCTCTTCATTTGTTACCCTATCTACCCATCCGATCTTCATCATTCTCCTTTAACACCACATTTCATACGCTTGCAATTCTCCTCTTTTCTGCTGCACCTTTAGTCCAAGTTTCACTTCCTTATAGGGTCACGCTCCAGACAAAGCTTTCAAAAATGACTACCTAATACCTAAATATATACTCGATGTCAACAGATTCCTTTTCTGTAGAAATGCTTTCCTTGCCTGAGCCAACCTACTTTTTCTATCCTCTTTGCTTCGTCCATCACTGGTTATTTTGCTTCCTAAATAACAGAATTCTCCTACTTCCCGAAGCGTTTCACCTGCCAATCTGATGTCCATAGAGGTTTGTGATTTATTTGGGCTGCATTCCAATGTTGTTGTTTTCCATTTATTAATTTTCATCTTGAATCCTTTCCTCAAGACGGAGTCCATACCATTCAAAAACTCATTCAAATCCTCTGGCGTATCGGCCAAGATGACGATGTCATCAGCAAATCTCCGAGTTGAAATTATTTCTCCTTGAATATTCACTCCCTCTTAACATTTTCTCCAATTTCCTGATTATTGTATTTTGTAGAGATCTTTGAAATGCGTTGCCCTCGCATATGGTGTAGATGCATATTCAAAGGAAAACATTCCATGTTACGAACATGGGCCGCATAACCTGTACCGAAAGCTTCTGCAGATTTAACACAAGGCGTATTCTGAACAGCAGATCCTTGAACTCAGATTTGCCAACATTTTCTTGTATCTTTCCATGTGTAATATCTCTGTACCTCAACATACAGAAGAGTGCTTTCAATATAATGTTTTGTGTAAATTTTGGAAAAGGTAGTGAGTGTGGTTTTGGCGGAGTGGATACTCGCTCAAGAAATTATTTTCAGTAAAATAGACTGTTTCACAATTCTGTAAGTGCATTTTGCTGTATGTGACGGCGGGATGTCTTTAGTGTTACGGAAACGGCAATAGTCGCCACAGAGTTTGTTGCTACTGACATAACGGCAGACTGATATTTGTACTAAACTATACGGTATTTGTGAACCCAGTGTTTGTGAAATTAAATGTAGCTATATCGCTACCTCTATTTAGTAGGCGCTACTGTAGTGTTTAAAAATTAAAGGTGGTATTTAAGGCGCTATCTCACACTAATTTTCGTTATTGTATTTCTAAAACATAGAAAGTTATTAATTTTTAAATTATGATATACTGTAGATATATCTTGAAAGAGGGACGACCGTTTAGATTTCTAATGTCCTTATCCTGTTTTAATAATAATGTTATTGGATTTACGTTCCTTTTAATTAACGTTCCAGTACATTTACTGACCCGACTCCTTTGCATTTGCGCATCCTCAAATGCTAGCTGACTGCGCCATGATACGAACCTTGGGCCCAGCAAGCGAGAACGTTACCGCTGAGCCAGTCTATCGTGTTTTAGATAATGAATGGATTGGCATTGCCTCTTACAGGGATATTTGGAAAATTGAATGACATGTCTTGAGCTAGTGTTACCATGCATAAGGACTTGCGATTCGTTCATCAGTTTATCACAGGGTACTGTTGCCATGGATACGGACTTGCGATTAGTTCATCAATCAGAGCGCAGATAGTTTTCTGGGAATATCATTAAAACTGTTGGTTTTAGAGCCTTTAAATGTGATTTTCGGTGTCCCGTAGGGACCTACCGAGTATTGTTTCTCGCATCGATGGGCATAAAATGAGCTATGTCCGGTCTTTATGCGACAACTCCAAAATTTTGTTCCAGTTGAGTATTTTCGTCGACTTTTCAATTAAGTTGGCCGTTTCACGGGAACAATGACTCATTTCTGGATGAAAGGCAGCCTATGTGATAGTCCAGGGTTTAAGCTATCTCTATTTCAAATTTCATCTAAATCCGTCCAGCCGTTTTAGCATTAAGAGGTAACGAATTAACACACGGACACACACAAACTTTCGCAATTATAATATACATAGGGATGTATGCCCATATTTACCATAAAGAATGCCTGGTAAAGATCCCGATACACATGCAAATTTTTGCAATTTATAGTAACACTTGGATATGACATGTGTATCAGGATCTTTACCAGATAACCTATGTAGGTCAAGTAAAGAAGGGTATACATATGTTGTAAATATAAGCCAAAATGCCAAAATTTCGATGTAGGTCAAGTAAAGATGGGGATACATATTTTGTAAATATTAGGTAATTGCAAAAATGTCGGTGTCTATCGCGTTTCGAAGGGTATTTGTAAAAACCGATTTCTGTTTATATTTCCCCACCCTAAACCCCCGATTCCCCCAGAGTTTCCCGTATGCTTACTAGAAAAATATATCGTGTCTTTCGTGACGTCGATGACATCATCAACGCCGCCATTTTGTTTTGAAGGGAATTTTATAGGGAAATGTATTGCGATCTATACTGCTCCCTGAAAATGATACCCCCTGTCAAATCCTAGACTGTCCCGTGAGACATGTGTGTTCTTGAGCGCGTAGGATTTTTATTGCAAATCTAAATTAAGAGATCAGAAGTGTCCGAACACTCACATGAGGCTTGGGGCGACCTTAACTGCTTGCCCTGTCAATATGATGTTGGTCCTCCTCCCACCTTGATGCCTCCCTCCGCAGGTAACCATGGCTGTGAATATATTGATGGTCCACCCTTGAAGACAGCCTCCACTGCTAGCTATGACTGTCAGTATTTTCATTATAGCCTCCAATGTTGCACACATATTTGATAGTTAAGGGTTCTTTGGTTTTCTAGGTGGGTTGAACGAAGGAGAAATTGAGATGTGTCTTGTTTTGGACTGGCACGAAGTCTCCGCGGAAAACTCCCCACATATTGTCAATGGAGGGGTTTCATAGCATTTTATTAGACCATGGGCAGCATTTTCGGTCAGAAAAGCTCTTAAGCTGATGTCTTTAAAAATGTTCTTCTTCGTTTCGCTATTTATTAACTCATTGCGTAATCATCTTGATAACCACAATGACTCATGTATTATGTATTACAAGTGAATTTATATAAAATGAGACTTCATGTAGCTGCCACTGTACTTTCAAATAAACCCCTATTTGTTTATCGTTCCCTCCGTTTGGTATCCTCGAGATCAAAATTGTTCGTCAACGCTTGGTGCGAAATATCTTAAACCAAAATGCATCAACGTTGCTTGTCCTTATTAACGATATATGGCCGCAAAGTCGCAACAGACACACACTCAATGCTAGTGACAATATGCTAGTCCCACGTTTTGCGAGTGTATTCTAACTGAAATGCTTTTTGACAAAAACTATACAATAACTGTTGGATTTTCTGCAATGTGGCTATGGATGAAAGAAAACTATGAATGCGGGGTTGAATTACCTTCAGTATGTTAGTTTATTCCTTGATTCCTTCAGAGCAAGTTTACAAGCCATCTGTAAGATATATTCTAACCTGCGTAAAGAACTTATATGTGAAACAATCATTTTTTGTTTTTTTTTTGCAGGACGATACAGACCATCTCTCAGACATTAAGATTGAGGAATGTTCTATTCCGGAGATTGCTACATGCATCAAAAAAGAAGCATCATCTTCAGATATGAATGAGGTAAGAAACGCCATGCTTATTTCCATGACATATCCTTATCTCCTAATAACAATTAGGGATTTAGCGTTTTTTTCTCACTATTATGTGGTTGATAAACGGAAGCGTTTGGCTGTTAGTACCTGCTCTTATCTCCTTTGCAAACTGTGTGCTCCCGTACTCTAGCAGACACGTAATTCTTAAGAGTTACTAGCATGCTCTAATCTCCTTTGCAAACTGTGAGCTCCCGTACTCTAGCAGACACATAGTTCTTAGAGTTACTAGCATGCTCTATTCTCCTTTGCAAACTGTGTGCTCCCGTACTCGAGCAGACACATAATTCATAGAGTTACTCGCTGCTCTAATCTCCTTTGCAAACTGTGTGCTCCCGTACTCTAGCAGACACACAATTCTTATAGTTACTAGCATGCTCTAATATCCTCTGCAAACTGTGTGCTCCCGTACTCTAGCAGACATACAATTCTTAGAGTTACTAGCTGCTCTAATCTCCTTAGCAAACTGTGTGCTCCCGTACACTAGCACTTCTTTAACCGTAGGACCTGTTTTGGTCTATTTCATTGTTGTCTGCCCCCTCTTATGGTCTTACGACTAAAATAATTAAAAGTAAAAGTTCATTTCTCCTCATTCGCATTTTCACTCCCTCTAAATTTAACGTGGTCTCTAAAAGTGTGTTATAAGTTTCAGAACTGGGGATTATAACCAATTATCTGTATAAAATATATCTCTAGCACTAGGATGTGAAGGACAGTAGAAAGTAATTCAGCGAATATATCTTCACTTCAGCTGAGCAGTGCTGTACAATTACATGGGTTCTCATTCGTGTAAAAGTATAAGGTGATAACACTGACATAAATTATTCCTTCTTATCCCCAGGATGTAAAAGAAGAAAATCAGAATGAAGAAGCAGATGAAAGTGGACATCCCTTAAATGAGTAAGTGTTAAACATACGAACAACATGTTCTTTCGTTTGCCTTATATTTATCCGTTTCGTGGGAATGTGTTTTATAAAGGAGTTGTGGGTGGAATGTGTTGCGGCTGTCTCTCCTGTGGCTCACTGAACTGTTTTCCATTTTTCTCATTTAGTAAGTGGTTAGTTAACGTGATATTACATTACCACCGTGGAGGATGAATTTCAAAACATAACCCTATAAATGAAAGTTTGGATTACAGTACGTTAAAACCCAATAATCAGGGTGTGAACAACTCTAGTTGATCCCATTCACACAAAACATGTATACCAGGCCAAGCCATCAACCATTGGCATCCACTTGGGAACAAAATCTCAACAGTTAAGCAATCACTTCACTCCTCGGCACAAGGGTAAAAGCAAGACTGACGAAGTTTAATTATAGAGGCTACGTCATTTCTTTAAAAAAAAAATTAATTACATATCGTAACGCCCAATTAACTCGCATTTATACACAACAATTGTCAATAGAGGCCCAGAAATTATTTTGGAAATACTGTGTACATAGTGTGATCTAATTGGACTGCAAGTACAGGTAGAGTATTTTTAAATACTACTTTGGGAGATTAAGCCATTGTGGTGATAAAAGTAAACGTTCAGAATATTCGTGCCAGTTAAAATGTGGGACGCTAGAGGGGAGGCATGCAGTGGTATACCGAGAGTTGGATAAGTGTGCGCTGTGTAGTGTGGTTCTTAAAGGGTTGCCACCTTCTGTACATTATAACAGACCACACTATGTGTACTATGTGCCTGGTAAATCAATCATCTACACAATGGGTGTAGCCCTAAATAGTGCTCTCCTTTCATCCATAAGGTTTTCAATAGTGTAGTATGATAACACATATATATTCCAACTAGGCTATTATATAGCGAATTAATTTGTGTCGCATGAAGACATCGCTAGTTACGTGTTGTTCAGTTGCCCGTGCTCGTAAGTAGAGGGGTTCTATCCCAGGGGTAACTGAATAGGCAACCCGCGATACATCCGGGGGCAAGGTCGTGGGAACTCCCGAACGAGTAATCGGAGGAAGTCGTGTGAGGGATCGAACTATGGGACGTCTATTTTCCCTTAAGATAAAACTACCCGCACCCCCGGCGTAATTAAGGATTATTAGTACGCATGTGCACCTAGGCTGCTCTAAGATGGTGGGATTTTCAAACGTTATGGTAGATTCTTGCATACCCCCTTCTCTACTCCCTACCCCCATCCCCCACCATCCCCAGCCCCAGAATTCCCTAAAATTCCAAAGAGATTATCCAAATGTAATCAGATTTAACACAAAAGTCCACCATTGCTTCCACTTACATCCGCCGGGCTCGTTAATGTTGACCTCCCTTGGTCAGTTTGTGTTCTTTTCCAAATTATGCATCTATGTATTTGTTATTTAATACGAGGGTTGGGGCAAAAGTCATGGCTACTATTTTTTGTCATGAACATACCAGTCCGGTTGGAAAATGTGACATATACAGACGAATGGACAAGGTGTTAACTACATGTGTGGACAATGAATAGCACTGAAATATCGTAATTTATTACGGTAGTATACAGGGCAATATGGCCTTCACGGTGCAAGAGAGTGACAACACAGTACACATACAGTTGACGTGACAAACCTGGACCCGAAGACCCTCAAAGTAGTTCCCTGCTACTGTCCCCACACGCTGCCAACGATGTGGGAGGCGCATAATATCATCTGCCTCAGCATTTGCCGCACCAAGTGTGAATCGTCACCTGTTGGCGTACAGCATTAGCAATGTCCTCTCGTGTTGCAAACCGCCTACCACATAGTGGTTCCTTAATCTTTCGAATAAGATCAAAGTCACGGGGCGAATTGTCGGAAGAGTACGGAGGGTGCTCCAATTCTTCCCATCACCAACGTCGCAGTAGCTGCCCTACACATCCTGCCTTACGTGGCCATGCATTGTCGTGCAGGATTATTGCACTGTCCACAAGATCCGGACGTTTCTCCCGAACGCCACGTCGTACCTGTCGCACCAGGAAGTGCCTTTAGTACTGTGCGGTCACTGTTCTGCCATGTGGAACAAAGTGGCAAACAAAGACACCCCGACGTCATACGCGACGATCACCATCAATTTGACTGGGGAAGGATTCTGATGGAACTCTGCCTCCTTGGTGATCCAGCATGTTGCCACTCCGCGGACTGACGTTTCAGTTCTGTTTCGTATGTCCTGGCCCAAAATTCATTGATGGCGATTATTCGTGACAAGAATTGATCGCCGTCCTGTTGCCAGCGTGCAAGGTGGTGGGAGCATATTGCATAGCGCACCCACCTTTGAACTTCCGTCAGTGCATGCGAGACCCACCGCGATGCGATTTTGCGTAGTTGCAGCTCATTACGCAATATCCTGTAGACGGTGCGTTTCTCGATGCCACTTGCCGTCTCTAACTCCAGTAGCATCCATCGTCGGTCTTCATCCAGGAGCTGCTTGATGACGTCACGTGCCACGGCGGTCCACACACTGACAGGTCGTTCCAAACGATGATGCTCCTCACTGAAACTTTCCTTGCTGAAACTTTCCTACCGATCGTGCTACTGTACGGCATGGTAGGGCATTATTTCCAAGGGCTTTCACTAATTCACTGTGACATTCCATCGCATTTCTCCCTAGGAGAACTGCTATTTTGATGGAAGCGCGCTGCACAATACGGGTTACTTCAATCTCGCACGACCCTCACCAACTGACTGATTTTACAGCCCTCGCTGCGCTATTACCAGCTATCAGAGAGCCATCTGTTGGTCTGCATACACATTATGCCTGCAGAACCTCCACACGACACATATACGTTTGTGATCCGTTCACATATGTACAAGAAAAAGAATAGTTGCGATGACTTTTGCCCCAACCCTCGTATTTATTTATTATTTATATTCATTGATTATCTATTTATCGATTATTGAACAACTATAAAGTCATCGACCCGAGATTTCCGAAAATAGCGGATATCACCCAAACGCGCAATCGGAGAAAGGTGCGTGACGGCTTGAACGAAAGGTGTCCATCCCTACTATATATTTTCAATATTTTTAGCCTACTTTCGATTTTTGCAAAAAATTAAAGTAGACTTATGAGATCAATACAGGGCGAAAAAGTGTGTGTCTGTCTGTGTGTGTCTGTGTCTGTGTGTGTGTGTGTGAAGTGTGTACTCTGAATGTCTGTCCCCCCCATCAATTCGAACACGGTGAATCCGAATTGAATGAAATTTGGTACAGAGGTATCACTAGCAATGGGGACCTCAGTGTCATGTTTTATATCGCCGCCATTTTGACGGAAACGTAATGGCGGTCTCCCAAATATTCAAAGCTTAAATCAAATTACTACTAACCTAATCATCCGATCTCTACCAAATTTTGCAACAACATATATCCATACGACGAGCGTTTTTTGACTAAACGACAAGGTCATCACCCCAATAGTTTGCAGATGGCGGCCATTTATGTGTGCAAATCGATTCCCCTATCAATTCAAACTCGATGGAACCAAAATTGAATGAAATTTGGTACAAAGGTAGCACTGGCAAAGGGTACCTCAGTGTCGTGTTTTATATCGCCGCCATCTTGACGAAAACGTAATCGTGGCCACCCAAATGTTAAAAGCTTAAATCAGATTACGACCAACCTGATCATCTGATCTCTACCAATTTTTGCAACATTATACCTTTATGTACGAAGCATCTTTTGACCAACTTACGAGGTCATCAGCCTAATAATTTGCAGATGGCGACCATGTATGTGTGCAAATTGATTCCTCCTATCTATTCAAACAGGGTGACACCGAATGGAATGAAATTTGGTACAGAGGTAGCACTAGCAAAGGGCACCTCAGTGTCTTGTATTATATCGCCACCATCTTGACGGAAACGTAATGGTGGACACCCAAAATTAAAAGCTTAAATCAAATTACTACCAACCTAATCATCTGATCTCAACTAAATTTTGCAACGTTATACCTTTATGTACGAAGAATCTTTTGACTGAAGTACAAGGTCATCAGCCCTATAATTTGTGAATGGCGGCCATGTATATGTGGCAAATCGATTCCCCCTATCTTTTCAAACACGGTGAAACCGAATTGAACTAAATTTGATACAGAGGTAGAACTAGCAAAGGGCACCTCAGTGTCATGTCTTATATTGCCGCCATCTTGACGGAAACGTAATGGCGGCTACCCAAATGTTAAAATCTTAAATCAAATTACGACCTACCTAATCATCTGATCTCTGCATAATTTTGCAGCAACAAACCTTAATGTGGGAAGCATTTTTGATTAAACGACAAGGTCATCAGCCGAATAGTTTGCAGATAGCGATCATGTATGTGTGCAAATCGATTCCCCCTATCAATTCAAACACCGTGAAACCGAACTGAACGAATTTTGCTACAGAGGTTAACTTGCAAAAGGCTACTCAGTGTCATGTTTTGTATCGTCGCCATCTTGACGGAAACGTTATGTCGGCCACCCAAATGTTCAAAGCTTAAATTAAATTACTACCAACCTATTCATCTGATTTCTACCAAATAATGCAACAACGTATCTTTATTTAAGAAGCGTTCTTTGACCAAGCTACAAGGTCATCAGTCCAATAGTTTGCATATGGCAGCCATGTATTTGTGCAAATTGATTCCTCCTATCAATTCAAACACGCTAAAACCGAATTGAACGATATTTGGTACAGAGGTAGCACTAGCAAAGGGCAACGCAGGGTCATGTTTTATATCGCAGCCATCTTGACGGAAACGGAATGGCGGCCACCCAAATTATAAAAGCTTAAACCGAATTACGACCAACCTAATTATTTGATCTCTACCAAATTTTGCAACAACATACCATTTGTGGGAAGCATCTTTTGACTGAACTACGAGGTCATCAGCCCAAATGTGTGTAGATAGCGGCCATGAATGTGTGCAAATCGATTCACCATATCAATTCAAACTCGGTGAAATCGAATTGAATGAAATTTTGTACAGAGGTAGCACTAGCAAAGGGCACCTCATATCCATGTTTAATATCCGTATAACACGCTGTATTTCAACAAGCTTCTACAACCTACATTAAATTTTACTCCTTGAAAAGGACAAAGAGTTATAACAATACCCATGCATTTAGGAGAAAGTAGGCTATATGTTCTTTACTGAGCATCTTGTTTATTGATGGAACTTTACAAGTGTAGGTGATGTTCGGAGTGGTGTCCGCAGTCATGTAACATGATACCTAGCTGTCCCGACAGGATAGCCAGAGCGGTTGATGTGACATTATACCTAGCTGTCCCGACAAGATAGCCCGAGCGGTTGATGTGACATTATACCTAGTTGTCCCAACAGGATAGCCCGAGCGGTTGATGTGACATTATACCTAGTTGTCCCAACAGGTTAGCCCGAGCGGTTGATGTGACATTATACCTAGCTGTCCCGACAGGATAGCCCGAGCGGTTGATGTGACATTATACCTAGTTGTCCCAACAGGATAGCCCGAGCGGTCGATGTAACATGATACCTAGCTGTCCCGACAGGATAGCCCGAGCGGTTGATGTGACATTATACCTAGTTGTCCCAACAGGATAGCCCGAGCGGTCGATGTAACATGATACCTAGCTGCCCCGACAGGATAGCCCGAGCGGTTGGTGTGACATTATACCTAGTTGTCCCAACAGGATAGCCCGAGCGGTTGATGTAACATGATACCTAGCAGCCCCGACAGGATAGCCCAAGCGGTTGATGTAACATGATACCTAGCTACCCCGACAGGATAGCCCGAGCGGTCGATGTAACATGATACCTAGCTGCCCCGACAGGATAGCCCAAGCGGTTGATGTAACATGATACCTAGCTACCCCGACAGGATAGCCCGAGCGGTCGATGTAACATGATACCTAGCAGCCCCGACAGGATAGCCCAAGCGGTTGATGTAACATGATACCTAGCTACCCCGACAGGATAGCCCGAGCGGTCGATGTAACATGATACCTAGCTGTCCCGACAGGATAGCCCGAGCGGTTGGTGTGACATTATACCTAGTTGTCCCAACAGGATAGCCCGAGCGGTTGATCTAACATGATACCTAGCAGCCCCGACAGGATAGCCCAAGCGGTTGATGTAACATGATACCTAGCTACCCCGACAGGATAGCCCGAGTGGTTGATGTAATATGATACCTAGATGCCCCGACAGGATAGCCCAAGCGGTTGATGTAACATGATATTTAGCTGCCCCGACAGGATAGCCCGAGTGGTTGATGTAACATGATACCTAGCTGTCCCGACAGGATAGTCCGAGTGGTTCATTTAACATGATACCTAGCTGCCCTGACAGGATAGCCCAAGCGGTTGATGTAACATGATACCTAGCTGTCCCGACAGGATAGCCCGAGCGGTTGATGTAACATGATACCAATCTGTCCCGACAGGATAGCCCGAGCGGTTGATATAACATGAGACCTAGCTGCCCCGACAGGATAGCCCGAGCGGTTGATGTAACATGATACCTAGCTGTCCCGACAGGATAGCCCGAGCGGTTGATGAAACATTGAAAAATATATTGTGTATCCAAAAGCACTTCAAGAAACAAAATTATAACGCCAACACTTTATTTGATTGGCATTGCAACGTATGCCGGGTACAGCTTGTAATAAATAAATACAAATTAAATAATAATAATATATAAATAAATATTTCATTTGTCGACGTTCCATGGATGACTAAAACCCTCTGACGTCACGCAACATGTTTGGTCTTGTTTGAAACGGTAACGTGAAACCCGCCATCTGCAATAGCCTGGCTTGTAAACTCTGGACAGGTACATTCTTGTAGAAACGACGACGTTAACTTGAGCGAGCCCCACAAGCCGCTACCCGCATAGCCGTCATGATAATGTGAACCTTCACTTTGGATAACAATAATAATAATTAATAATGAATATAAAATAAATTATAAATTTTAATAATAAATACATATTACATAATAAATTCACAGGTGATAAGGCGATTGACAGACTGACAGAGATCATTCAAGAGATCTGGGAAACCGAAAAACTCCCAACTCACTGGACATCAGCCCTAGTTTATCCCCCTCACAAGAAAGGTGATAAATTTGTTGTAAACAATTACCGAGGCGTCTCGCTCCTCTCGATATCATACAAAATTCTCTCGAAAGCATTTCAGACCCGAGCAGAAAATCAACTCGACTCACAACTGGGAGAATATCATGGAGGCCTTAGAAAAGGACGCTCAAGTGCCAAGCAGATAATGAACCTTAAATATATTCTTTCATATCAGAAGTTTAAGAACAGGACGTTTGTGGTGACCTTCGTCTACTTCAAGAAGGCCTACGATTCTGTTGATCGACAAACCCCCCTCCAACTTCTAAAGGAAATGGGCTTACATATCAAAACGAGTACAATCATTCGACAGACCTTAACCAACACTACCTCCAGAGTGATATTCAGGGGAGAGATTTCAGACGCCTTCTAAATCAAGACAGGTGTTAGCCAAGGAGATGGTCTATTGCCTCTACTTTTCAACTGCGCACTTGAAGATGCCATCCGAGAATGGTGCAAAGAGATACGTAATGAAGGGGTCGGGAATGGTCTCAGAATAGGCTACAAGAGAATGGATCTCACAGTTGACTGCTTAACTTTTGCAGATGATCTGGCGATCTTCTCTGATTCCCTAGAAACTGCTACAAGGAAATCAACCAACTCAAAACCCAGGCAGGCCTCCAAATCTCCTTTGAGAAAACGGAGTTTATAACTAACATCGAGCTAGCCCCCAGAGAGTTAATTGTAGAGCAGGGAATAATCAAGCGGACAGAGAAAGTTAGGTGAGTGGATATCACCAAACAATTCTGAGAAAGAAGCATCAACATCTAGGATCAACAAGGTGAAATTGGCATTCCAACTAACTATCAGTGCCCCTCAATGCCAAGCTTAGACGTTATTGTCAGTTATTCGTCCGGAAATCCTGTACGCAGGAGAATGCCTTGCTTTGAACAGGAAAGGCCTGATTGAAAAGGTAGAGGCTAAAGATTGAAAAATTCTATGAAATTTACTGGGACCAATCAGGGAAAATGGAAGTTCAGGAGGCGGCACATCAACGAACTCTACCTAGGTGTGGAAAGGACAACAGACATAAGGAAAAGGAGGATCAATTTCTAAGGCCACATAACATGCATGAACTCTCAGAGACTGACCAACCGCATCTTTTCCCACTTTGTAAACAAGAAAACGTAGGGAATTCGATTAACCAAGACTGAAAGAGATCTTTTGGAGGTAGGGATCACGTTTGAAGACATCCAGGAACGTGCTACTCTTCATAGAAATCTTGGAATACACCAGCGATTCTCTGAAATGCCAAAGTTGAAAACAGGGAAAAAGTGGACTCTAGAAAGCAAGGAGGCTCACAGAAAATCCATGCGGGAATACTGGGATAGAAGTAAAGGTCAGGGACGGAAGCGGTTCAAGTAACGTGGTCCATAGTTGGCCAAATCGAATATTAGTAATAATAATAAATGAATAAACATTAAATAAATAAGAAATAATACAAATTATCCATCGACGGCCATCTTGGATTGACCGCTTGGGCTCTCCTGTCGTGGGAAGCTGGGTTTCATGTTACATGACTTTGTGGAAACCACTCCGAACCTCACCTATCCTTGGAAACGTCCTTAAAAATCGGTAAATCGATAATCATGCATGCTAATGTACTGCTATGAGTATGTATGGGCTAATTTTGTCAGCTTTTTGGAGAGTGCATCTCGCATCCAGTGGGCCGTGGTTTTAGATAGTTCATAACGATGCGCTGTCGGCAGTCAATTGAAAAAAGCAACCATGGCATTGATAAGATACAAGGCAATAAGCAAGAAATAAAAGTCATTTTTATTAAACAGGACAAAGATTCAACATCACCAAAAACAACCCCTAATCATTTTCGCAATAAATAATTATAAATACATAAATATGAAATAATAAATGCATCGATAAATAAGTTGGAAGGGAACAGAAACTGACCAAGGTAGGTCAACAGAGATGAGCGCAAGTAAGTTTAAGCAATGCCGGACTTTTGTTTAAAATCTAATATAATTTTGAAAACTCAGTTGGTAATTTTAGGAAATTCTGAGGGTGTTTGGTGGGATGGAGGCATCTTCCATAAAGTTTGAAAAGCCCGCCATCTTGGAAGGGCCTTAATTGCGCAAGTTCTTTAAAATTTTCCTATTTCCTCGGGGGTGTGGATATTTTTAATTTTAGGGTGGAATAGATTTCTCCTCCCGTTTGAGCCCTCACACGACTTTCTCTGCTCTTACTCGTTCGGGAGTGCGCATGGCCTTCTCCCTGTATTGCGGGATGCCAATTCAAATACCCCGTGGATAGGATCCCTCCTTTTCCTCAACTCTCGTACTTAATAGTTTAGAGCAACACCCAATTTTTACTTTTCCACTTAATCGAGACGTTGGAAGATCATGTTGACTAGCACAAGCGCTATTTTCTTGCTATAAAAGTTAATCCGTAAGAACTATAAATCCAAAACCACCGACTTACAGTAAAAAAAACAGAATTGTTTATATATTTTATATCGACAGCACGAGTAACACAACATTTAAGAGTAGATACGGGGTCAGTTTCTGGTATGCAAGGAAAACTTGCAAATAAATGCAAATTGCTCAAAATGCACTTGTTACGTTTTCACTAGTTAGATCTCTCAAACCCAATGTTTTTATTCCGTTTCCCTTGATCATCTAACATAGCGAAATAAGATGCTTTTGCGTTGGTCAACACGGTTGTATCAAAATTGTAAAGGTTGTTATTCCCTGAACCAAACTATATTAGCAACCTCTGGGTGACTACTTCCGATCATCATTATACGCATTCCATCTCGGCTCTTATATTCATGTCTACAAATACAGAGGATTATTTTATACTTATCCGGAATTGTGCTATAAAATGTTTGGTATTATAATAGTAGTGAGTATTTCACTAACTCTAACATTATAAATTCTCCACAGAAACGACCACAATTCAGAGAATACTTTAACAAGAGATAGATTCGTAGTCTCACTCAATCAAAATGGTAATAAAATAAAGATGCCATACATATGCGCAACCTGTGAGGTAAACTTTGCTAAGAAGTGGAATTTGAAAAATCACATGGTGGTACATAGTGGTCATAGGCCGTATTCCTGTAACATATGTGGAGCAAACTTTTCTCAGAAACTTGACCTGAAGAGACACAAAATGATTCATAGTGATATAAAGCCTCATTCCTGTGAAACATGCGGTGTAAAATTCGCTCGGAAAGGTGACCTGAAGAAACACATGATGATTCATAGTGGTATGAAACCGTATTCCTGTGATGTATGCGGAGCAAAGTTTGCTCAGCAACGCACGATGATTCATTGTGGTCTAAAGCCACATTCCTGTGCTACGTGTAGAGCGAAGTTTTCTCAGAAAGGTCAGTTGAAGACTCATATGATGACCCATAGTGGTATAAAGCCTTTCTCCTGTGATATATGCGAACGACGTTTACTGTGAAAGGCAGTTTATGATGATTCATATTGGTCTCAAGCCACATTCCTGTGATACATGCGGAGCAAACCTTACTCACAATCAACACCTGAAGAAACACATGATGATGCATAGTGGCGTAAAAGCTTATTCCTGTGATACATGTGAAGCAAAGTTTGCTCGGAATGATTACCTGAAGAAACACATGATGATTCATAGTAGTATGAAGCCTTATTCCTGTGTAACATGCGGAGCAAAGTTCATTGAGAAAAAAAGTGTAAAGAAACACATGAAGATTCATAGTGGTCTCAAGCCACATTCCTGTGGTATATGCGAAGTTCGTTTTACTCAGGAAGGAGACTTGAAGAGGCACAGGATGATCCATAGTGGTTTTAGGCCCTATTCCTGAGGATCATGTGGAGCAAAGTTTACTCAGAAGGGAACTTTAAAGAAACATGTGATGAACTATATGGTGTAGGGCCTTATTCCAGTTGTACATGATGAGCAAACAATTCTTTGAAAGGCGAAGACACATGATGATCAATAGTGGTATAAATCCTTCTTCTTGTGATACTTGCGGAGGAAACTTGACTGGGAAAGGCTCTTTCACGATACACATGATCATTTATAACAATTGAAAAACTTTACTCGGACAGGTTCCCTGAAGACAAAGATGATGGTCTATAGTACTCTAAAAGCCAAATTCCTCTGAAAATGTAGAGCGAACTTTACTGAGAAAGGAAAATTGAAAAGAAACGCGTCCATACATAGATGCCTTAGGCCACATTCGTGAAGTACATGCGGAGTGAACTTTACTAGGACGTTTTTTTTAAGCACACGTGATGTTATATAATAGTCTCAATCAAAATCCTGTGGTGCATGAAGAGCAAACTTTACTCGCGAATGTATCCTGAAGACCCACTTGAAGATCCTTAGTGGTATAAAGCAAAACCAATGTGGTATATGCGGAGGGAAAGTTATTTATAAGGGTACTATGAAGACAACCATGGTAGATTAACGCCATATTCCTCTGGTAGATGCGGAACAAAGATTACCTTCAAAAGCAGTTGGATGAGCCACATAGTGATCCATAGTGGTCCAAAGCGAAATTCATGTACTACTGGCGAAGTAAGTTTTACTACGGAGAGATATTTGAAGACACACTTGTTGGTCCATAGTCATCTAATCCCTCATACATGTGCAGACAATCATGATGATTCATAGTGTTCTAAAGTTAGAATTCGTAAGGTGCATGAGGAATAACTTTATTAGAAAATAAGATTTGAAGATACACATCTATAACTCGGAAGAAGACAAACGTATGTATATTATGCCAGCTTTTCTGGAGTGTATACAAACTGTAGAAAACGAATTCTATGTCTGACTGCAAAGCTAACACTTGAATTAGCCTGCAAAACAATATTGCCATTGTTAAAGTTGTATATACTGTGCTTTCTGTCCGGACTATTTGTCAGAATACAAGATGGGCAGGATCACCGACTTTTCACGGCCCCCGGCTAGATCAACCGCTAATAGAAAATGCCTGACAAAAAGGATAGAAACTACTCTTCTTCTAAAGTTGATCGAGGACAACGACAAGAAAGCAGAAAAAATACAACTCCGATACCGCTGAGAAACTCAAAAATCTTGTGTGATTACATGTGAAAAATTGGTGGGCTTCAATTGTAGTTCCCGTAGAACAACTTTCATTTGCCAAGATAAATCAGAAAACGATTAAAATAAAAAGTCGAACATACGAAAAACTCGTGTTCGCGATTTATTCGGAAGACGATATACATTTTAAAAAATGTCGCACTTGACACCTCTTTCCACAACAAAATGTATTTCGCCATAAATATCAAACATTCTGAAAGTCTAGATTTCACAATGCCAAGTGCATGGAACACCATAAAAAAACTAAACTGATCCTCCCAAACCTTACAATCGGAGATTATTACCTCTAAGATCGTTAATCCCTAACTGAAATCATGTGAACTGATATAAAAAAATTAAGCAAAGCTAAACATATATATATATTCTTAATTTATATAACTGGTAATGTCTGATATCCTCTCCAACAACTTATATACACTTAATATGACACTCATGTCCTTGCGGATAGTGAACGTGAGTTTCACTTCCATAGATCAACTTGGATTTAGTAAAAATTCGGAACAGCAACTATTTTCACAACTCTACTCTAATATGACGAAATGTGGGACATAAAGCCGTCCAATGAAGTCTAGCTCATGTTAAAACCATTTTAATCAGGACCAATAATTAACAAAAACAATGTTAATTGTCCACAACAAAACTGCTTAAGTCTCAAATTCATTCAACAATCATACAAGCCAGGCATAGCACTTGATAATTAAACAACGCAGCATTCACTTAAATCAACTCTCAACAAAATGCATAGGGAACCACATCTCCCACAAACTATATCATAACTGATCCTGTCAAGATTCAGTTCTTAAACGGCATCTCATATCATATTCCGCTAATAATTCCACATTAATAATTTACTTCAATAATATCATCCATTTTTAAACATTCCCATCGTCACCTTGACAGATTGGCGTTCCTTTTCAAAAACATTCGATTCTCAAAATGCCATAAAATAATTGATAGTGCGTTCCCCTTTAATTACAACTGTGCATACAATTTCGAAAGTTGTAGAGCTTGTATTTAGCATTTCACCAAAGCATAATTTTTATATCAATCATGACATCAAAATATAATAACAATAATATGCACTTCCTTCTGGTCATTCGTAAATGCACCAATCGGCATTAATAAATTACGCCCATTAATTAAAAAGGAAATCTCACGTTGAAATAAAGAAGAAATAACAATATAATATACAATAGAATTTAATCATGCTTTCATAGTTCAGTTTTGCAATGAACTTTACAAAGCCTCTATCAAATCTGTCAAGTCCAGAATGTCCCTAACCCACATTCCTGTAATCAGCTGTTCCCAGACAGCAGTTACAAAATATTCGCAAAAAAAGTTCTATTCATCCCAGAGATGCAAACGTGGATCAAAAATACAAGGAAAACTAACGCAGCAAAATATAAACGCTTCTAAAATCGTTTCCTATAATATCAAAACCTATCGAGACAGTAAAATCTCCTAGCCAAAATTTTGCTAAAAGGAAGAAAATATCTGACGTACTCGAAAAATGAAAGCCAAGGAAAATCCGAAAATCGCCACAATGAAAATCGTTGAAAAAGCAAACAGCTCCTCTAACCACTACTCCAAATCTCAATACGAAAATTCAAATAAATTATCCAAATATAAAACATCGAAAAATGGTATTCAAGATTTTTCCAATATTCTACAGCAAAAACTGCGTAAAATGAGTCGTCTGCTACCTTGTGTTGATTTTAGCTCCCTCTGAAGGAATTGGCTTACATATTACCATCCCTGGTAATATACGAACAGCCACTGGTAATACATGTCTCCAACCTCTGCTAAATCGCCTGGTCCGGTTTCCAAGTATGACCTCGTCCGGTCACGAACTGGATTCTCGAAGCATTTGTGCAGGGTCCATGTTGCTCCTCCTACGTAATCTCTTCTTTCTCAAACAGCCTTGTACTGACGCTCTGGAAACTTCATTTCCATACTCATAATAGCGCAGATTTATATTGCGTAGCTTTGGCATTTCTCCAAAATTTTGTAAAATCAGTAGTTGGTTTCTCAAGATTTTCCCATTGTCTCATTGTAGCATTCCCTATTCAAATTTACACTTCCATCTCAGCACTCATGTCCAATTCCAATACGATTTCCCACACTGAAGCTATGGATTCCATTTTCAGCCGAAGTTCCGTAAATACTTGTATGAACCTCCCTCGTCTGGTCTCTTTGGTTGTATTATATGTCATATGGCGTGACATCCTCTTCATAAGTCCGTAATTCTCGAAGTGTCGAAACAATGTTCTAGAAGGAAATGTTTTACTGAGCATCCCTCGTATGACATCAATGTTCGAAAATCTCGTAAATGGCGAAAATATAACAACGCTCCGCGTTTTGTTTCACAAACTCCACTATTCATATGCGCGCTTTAATGCCTCCGTGAAAATCTCACTAGCGTAACATTATTCCTGTATTCGCTTAACATGACGTGAATTTTGCTTAATGCTGAAGTCAAAAGCACTCAGTTTCACTATTTCCAGTCGCCCGACTTTACACTGTGCTTCAGGTTGAAGACACGGTTAAGTTAAACACTCCCGGACCCGGTTAGAATTACACCACGCACCACGACTTACTCCGAACGCGTCAAGAGGTCAATCACATGTCCCTTCTCGCGTGTCTCTGCTGATTGCACCACACATTCTCCTTAAGGGATAACGTCAACCCTTCCTCCAACAAAAATTAGTCCTCTCAAATCGTCATTTCAATTCCAAATCACATAAATATGCATAACTTTCTATCAGAACAAATGGTAATGTCGCTAAAATAATAAGACATTTCCTGGGAACTTCTTAATTCTTCCGTTTCTTCAGTAACAGTATTGACGTCTTAATTAAAGCTTCAGTAAATCGCCGACATGCCTCGCTCACAAGGACAACCCATCTGTCACCCCTACAATTGACCTTGGCCGACCTGACCTTGCTTTCTCGCCCGCCTGGCACTGCGCTGTGCGGAAAATATAACAATAATACGAGTTTCCAAACATACACGATCTGTTATAAAGCGAGCTCCGTTCCCATCCTAGGTTTGAATCCAGCTTTTAATACAGGCAAATAAAAAATTCCTTTAATCTCGGCTGAGCCATGCAATGAAATACGGGTTCACCCCTTTATTGGTATTTCCTTTAGAATTAACGCAATATTCAGTCAGGACTTGATTTACGGTTTCATTGTAACAAAAAGTGTATACATCATATGGTGTTATGGTTTTAAAGGTTGAAAAAAATTGCAGATTATAACCAAAATGTCTAATCTAGAGCGGTTGAGTCATTCTCAGGAAATTTTCCTTCCATTTCCCCATGGGAAATGTTATCGAAGAATGATCTGTACTCTTCAGGAACCCATTGCAATAAATCCATGAGGTCTCTCTATTTCTCAATACGTATCTTTCTTTTGGTTAATCTCATTGGTGGGTTTGCCGCTGGCAAAACAATCCCTTCTTCGCTCCACTTTCTTTTGAGATCGACAGTTTTAAAAGTATCATCGTTGAAACTTGTATGATGTTGGTATCTCCATTACGAACCTGTTACCACACTGCATGCGATATTAAAAATGGTCATTATCTGTGGTTTTTCTTCCTGGTAACGAACGGGGCTTCTTTTTTTCCTTAAGTAAAGAAAATGTAGAAAGTCTTCAAGACGCATCCTTCTCACAACAAAGGGGTTCATTTTAGAGAGTGATGAAATAAAATTCGTCCAGTCACTTGTGGTAAAAATAGTGTGGGTTTTTATTTGCTTTTTTTGCTTTTTCAATCACACTATTCTTGCCGTCAACTTCTATGTAAAGATGTCCGGCAAGCAGGAACTTACGGTTGACTTCTTTGAGTGTGGGAAGTTTTTCCAGCATCCATAAGTACATAACAATCATGTTAATATTCCTGTTCTGGCCACTGCAGTTATCAATCCAGACTGTTAAGTTTTCAGTAGGTTTCTAAGGATTTGGAAGCTTTTCATGTGCCCAAGTAAATAAACAAGATGCAATTTTATTTCCACCTCGGCCGGCTGTATTTTCATCCCAGCTCATACACCAAGTTTTGTCTACGGTGGCATCATAAATTTTACTGTTTAATGTCCAGAGTTTTCTTGAGAAAAAGCTTTGGGAATTCTTCAAATCTGGAGTTGTAAGATACTTTTGTAGATCAGACATAACTCTGAAACCTTGAGTAGCACGACCATTTACCTTGTCTTCCCTCATTAGGTCATACCTAAGTGAAGCTTCTTTCAGGTGATTTTCCTTTTGTAGTTTGAGTTCATTTGCATAATTTTATTCTTTTTTAATTTGACAGTCTAGTTCATCACAAACATCACAGTTGTCATTGACTGGCAAGTGGAAAAACAAGTTAAAGTCGCCATTAAAAACTGTGGAATAGAGCCATTTCTTCTCTGTTTCTTTCACGCTCTCATCTACATACATTGAGTGCATTATAGAAATATTCAAATGATTGCCTAAATATTTTCGTTTTGATCTTTCTCTTCTGTAGTGGCCTTGGTACACAGGGAACTTATAAATGTGATTTTAATCCCCTCCAAGCTATCACTTGAGTAATTTATTTGCTGGAATATGCTTCTCTCTAATATCGTGTCACCAAACCAGACTCACTGGCTCTTTTTAAGGTAATTCTCATGAACGTTTCAGAAATTGAAAGTGTCCTATTTTGAGGACATTGCATTGTTTAATTTTATGAAAATGATTTTCATTTCGCATGTTATTCATTAAGTGCTATATTTAGTAAGGAGTTTCTTGTTGCGGATCACACTCGAAAATGTTCCATATATTTTAATCTTCCTTTTGAATCATCATTTTTCTCTTCCTTAGCCTGTTACCCAAACACACGAGTTTCCCTGTATAACTATATTTAGCTTAGTTGACAAGCATTACGCAAACCTTGTAAGAATTCTGGTTTGAAGGGTTTAACAATCAGTTATAATCATAAGCGAATTTATATAATTGTAATGATTTAAGCCCTGATGGCGTCTAAATATTAGTGTCCTCAAAATAGGACACTGGGACATAGGTGTGGGATGTATGGCTTACTGGTCCCTGTGAATAAGTATCGGCAATATATTCTTTGTTACAACGGACTGACTTGTTTATTGGAGGAAAGTTTCAACAATGCAGTACTTCTATGTGCCTCTCTCAGTCACTATACTAAGCAGTAGCCAGGAACCTACAGCGGTGAGCAGTGAGATTTATTCTGTTTAGAACCAATTCATCTTTGGAATTTCATAATACACATTCAGGAATTGTCTATGTATGATAGGGGGTAAGTATGGCTTTATGATTGTATTTGTATGTTCGTGGATAGTGTTCTTAGTGTGCTATATTTCCTGTCCCTCCAACAGGTAGATGTTCTTACACTACAGGAAATAATGGACATACTGCATTCATCAGAGTTTCAAGAAACTGTATCTGAGGACCAGGATCATGTTGATGTAGTTGTGTGCCCACCTGCTGCACAAGAGGTGACTGATGAAGAAGAAGGTGCTGATGATGAAATTGGAACTGCTGATATTCATGATGTTCCTGGGACACTTGAAATTCATTATATCTCATCATAAATAAGTGCAGGTATGTATCAAATCGGAAGCATTATTTACAAAACTACCTGATAATATAAACCTGTCAAATGGAAAATCCGAACACTTGAAGCAAGAATACAGTTCACTGACACCCAAACAGCTATGTGTGGAACTAATAACTGATAACATATTATATGGACACAATGTGAAAGAAACTGTTCGATATGCCTCGCAACTAAAGAATGATCATGAATATGTGATAAGCGCTAGAGTGTTTGTTGGGTTTGTGTTATTTACTGGGTATCACAATCTTCCACCAGAAAGGAAAGGATCATCAGTTTTGATCTCAATCAGGGGCGACTCCAGGCCAACACAAGGGGTAGTGCCAAGTAAAAAAATACGAAAATATTGGTATTTACATAACATGATAGCAGAGCTGTCCACTTGCTCATTTCTCACCAAGGGTTCGATTTCCGATGTATAAAATTGCATAGGTAAAACTTATAAATCCATTCAACATTGGGAATGGGCAGTATTTGGTGTGGTAAACCCAGTGCTGTTGACTGGTATAGATATGAAAATGAACTAGCTCTGTATCGCGATCAGCGTACGAAAACTCTCACAATAACGGTAGAACGATGCCTCTCGCAGTGAAAGTCTTAATCACACTTCAATATGAGGTCATGATCTAGCTCGGCACTGAACTGAATTAACTCCGTAAAAATCCCTTTGTTTTCAGACTCATCGCTTTCATTATGCCCCCTTAAGGCCAATTCCAAGGCGCCGCAAAATCGTATACAATTAATTACAAGATTTAAAACATAGCGGTTCTTATCAACCAGCTCATTGTGTTTTGCAATGGCTTCCCTATACTGCGAACTCAATTGGGTTTGAATGTTTACCTTGCCTAGCATGGACAAACTCATTACATTGTTCATGTGGTCTTTTGATTTCTCGTGAGCTTTCATCTTTTCCCATATGTGAACTATATTTGTAACACCACCCTTTGACCAGTTGAATTCGCCTTCGAAAAGCACGCATGGGAAGCAGAATAGCGCACCCTTTTCTTCGCAGCCACACAGCCATTTATTTTTGTTATATAAATCTTTGTTGAACTTCCTGGACCAATGAACTTTGGCACTATTTTGTAAGTAATTGATAGTCAAGTCTGGGGTTGGTCTACCTAATTGTTTAACTTGAATTTTGTCATCATACGGCAATGAAGAAAATGGTATATTCAACAAAGCACTAATCTTATTCATGTTTGACTATTAACACATACATACACACACTAATCTTGATAGTCAACATTTCACATCGGGACTTACCGATAATATATACAATAAGAAATTAAAAAGAAACATTTCCACCACTCAACCATGAACCATTCACTCACGATTTCACGAATAGCGCGCAATAGCCTACAACACAAACTCTCTAACACCTTGTAATAACTCACTAAAAATAACCACGAACCGTCAAGAACTGAAGACAGCCAACATACCGGTACTGCATTTCGCGCGAAATCTTCCAGACCTGACAGGTGCAGGTGGTTTATCAACCATTCATTTTTGGCTACCGAGATTAATCCGTGAAGCCTGTACATGTAATCATGATCGTATTTTTTCTCTTTTATTCCCTTAGTTATTCACTTTACCAGAGAAGGAATTATTAAATACATATTATATTCACTATTTATTAGGTCAAGTATAGATTTCGAATGTTGTATCAGAGCCCTCTTTTAGAGAAACCTAGAATTAATATTCTTTGTGTGAGAGCCGTAATTTGTGGTGAGAGCGATTAGTTGTCAGTTTGTGTCAACGAACCCACCCCCCACGCCAATAACAAATGAGTGTTAAATTACTTCCAGGCCATTGGTCTACACCCTCTTCTGCTCCTCCCCTCGTGACAGAAAGGTTTAGCAAAGGTGCAGTACCTCTTAATGCCCGGTAGATGGCATTGCACTTTACTTTCTGTGCTGCCACGAGCCAGGCTGCATTCGGCACGGAGTCCAGTTTATTTCCCCATAGCCAGTGACGGGAGAGGTTATGAAAAGGATCGTAAATTGAACTGCGCATGCGTCAACCGTGCCGCTTAGACCGTACCACAACATATCACAGGCGGGAAGATGGAATCAATGATCATACTCTACGGACGGAATATTTAAACTACTAAGTAATTTGAAACTAATTAAATTCCAGTATTAAACTGTAGACGTTTGAAATTATTCTTTCAGGACTATGAATAATTCGTTTTCTCGTTAAGGGCAGTGCCATGGCATGGTGGCACTACGCCTAGAGCCGCCCCTGATCTCAATTGGGTAGTTCTCTTAATTCGTTGGCAAGATAACAATTGTGTCACTATTGGCACTAACTTTGACACTATTCTTCCACTTCATTCAGCTGCCAGGTGGAACAGATATTTGATCCTTGGATCCTATATAGACACATTCATGGATCCAATTCTCTTTATCTATTAAATTTCAAGCGTGCTATCGCCATTCCGTACCTAAAACTTGATACTAATCGTAAGGCAGTAGGACGTCCCTTCGCAATGCCAACCAGTCATTTTCAAATAATACCAGATGTCAGGTTTGATGGTGCTGGCCACTTACTCACAAGAAGGCAACAGCAAAGCGTTGTGCTCTACCAGAATGCAAGGGAAAACCAAGGACGTACTCCCAAAAATGTGATAAAACATAGTGCATTCAGTGCTTCACTCTGTATCACAAGGAATAAAAGAAATCGGCAAAAGTGAAACAGGAATATATTACTTCCATGGGAAACAATACATGAAATATTTGTACTCCATGATCCCAGTGTCCTATTTTGAGGACGGGACATATCTCAAAAACTGTGTGCTAAGATTGTGAAATTCCTTCTTATTGCAATGTTTAGCCTCGTCTTAAATTGATAGATATAAACATTATGTAAATCAGAAAAAAAATCGTGACTTGGTTAAGGTTTTGCAGACTACTTCCTCTTTGTGATGTACCGTAAGTTTAAAAAAAATGTATGGCTCTGAGTTTTGCTTTTCTTGTGCCATCTTGAATCCGTTGCCTAACAACAGGTTTTGTTGGTATAGAAGACATTACAAATTGTCTTTTTGAGTTCCAGCTAATCTCTGCATTTTAAAACTCACAGTGTATTTTCAAACGCTGCTCCTCTATAAACTTCTGATTGCATTTTAGACGATAATTAGCATAACAGAGAGGCTTATTGATTTATCATGAGTGACAACATTTTTTGTATCAATATACTCTTTTCCGCTTAGTCTCTTCTTCTTCTGCTTCTACTTCCTTATATGGACTTGAGAGTATGTCTTACTCATGAACATTTCAGCCAGTCTAACGTAAGTCCAGCTGTGGACTTGCGTGTTAATGTATTCTTAAAGCTTCAGAACCACAATAACGTAAGTGGATTTAAGTTTGTCTGGCTCAATCATAGGTTGGGACTTACGTTCTTACAACCCTTAGTTTACAAAACGCGTTGTTTCCACGAACTCAAGTTGTTGTGGCTTAATCTAGAATCAGATTCTACATACAATGATGTAATAACCTGAAAATGATAATTTTTGGAGTTACATTCGTCTCGTTCTGAGGTAGCCTACAGACATGTTGTTCCAAAGTTTGATGCTTTTCAGTCGGTGAACACGATTGTACCCAAATGAGATGGGCAATTCCTTAATCCTGGAAAAAATTAAATGCAATTAATAAATACACTTGGATGACCAGTTTTGATCGTCAAGCGATCATCATGAGATCCATTACACTTAGGCTATAAGATGTCTGCCCGTGGCTTATGATCGCGAGATTCATGGTCACGTTAAACTACAAGCTTCCTTCCTTCTTTCCATAAGATCTCTGTCCGAAAGTATGGGCGATAAATTTAACAATATATATATATACTTATTTAGTTGCAGTATTAGTTGAGAAAATGCAACTCGTCAATATTTGTTGTAGTCTATGTGATGTTTAGTTGAGATACTGGAAGTGGTGATTGAACACCGGAATTTGCTTGTTTGGATTTAATATGTGGTTGTTGTAAATGGTCAATTCATATTGTATTGTACAGGCTACTTATCTGGTTGAGTCATGCGCGTTCCTGTTGAGACCAGTTCAGCTGGTCACTGTTTGCACTCGACTGACGGGAAATTTCTGAGTGTGAGGGTCCCTTATCTCGTTGGGCTATTCCCTCCTCTTGAATTCCTAAGTGTCATGTTTTCCTCGTGTAGATGTACCTGTAGTAAGTTGCCAAGTGTAATCACTCTAATATGGTGTATGTTACTGTATTCAGGTTAATCTTCAACTAGCAAACACTTTGTTTGAAACTCCAGACATAAGCTAAAAAGCCCTCTTTAAGGGCAAACGGACTAATGTGAATGTCCCGGCCTGGGTTTATTAAATAAGAAGATACATCGTGCATCCTGTTCCAATAGCATGCTTCCCTTAGTAGTCCCTTATCTAGCTTGGCTACATCGTAATGCTGTGTCTTGTTTCTGACGGGGTGTGTTTTCTAGTAGAGTGAAGAGGGTTGAACTCTCCATGTAAGTGTGTTCGTTTAAATTATTGGGGTTGTATCTTTAAGCTAAGTGTATCTGGATTGCTTCCTTTATGTCAAGAGCTCTGCCTTTTTGTTCGTGATGGATAAAAGGAGATCTTAGCTGAATGATATGAACTTAAAGACACTCTAGTGTGTCAATCCCTCTAAGAAGTACAATCTGTTAACAGCTTGGGTTGGTAGCAGCACTAATCCTAATGATATTTTCTTAAAGACACTCCAGTTAGTCACCGTCTGCAAGGGTATCTATGAGCTCTAAGCTGACTGATATTAGGTTAATGACGCTCCAAGAAGAACCATATGCTCCCAGTCTGGGTGGTTACTTAGGTGCTCTAAACTGGCTGATAGTAGCTTAAGAACCCTCCAGTATGAAAATACCCCAAAGAGGAACCATCACTTCACAGTTTGGTTGGTACCTAGGAGCTCTAAACTGAAGGATTATAGCCCTAAGACACTTCAGGTGGGCCAATACCTCAAAGAAGAAACTTCCAACCACATTCTGGGTTGGTACTGTACCCGTATAAATCAAGGAGCCTCTTGCTGGAAATGCGAAGATGGGTAGGTTCATAGAATCTTGAAAGTTCCCGGCTAGTAAAACCCTCAAAGACCTACCAGCAAGCACTCCATGATCACACACAGCTGCAATGATCAGGTTATGCTTAAGAAAATAACTAGGCGGTAAAATGAGAATCGTAACTATTCTCAGAGAGTACAAGGGTGAAAGGAAGCCTTACCTGATCTGGGGAACCATAACATAATCTCTCCACTATAATTAAACTAAGTCACGCAACACCACGATGAATGAAAAGAACGAAATAAAATGTATTAACAAAATCCTAATCCTGAATTAATAACAATAAATAAACAATAATAACAATAAAGAAATGAGGCTCTTTCTCCTCCCTCAATAACTAATATCTAAGTCCAAATGACTTCATAACCTACACTCAGTTACATTTATACAGCTCAGATGGTTACTGCACTTATAATAATCCAAATAAAAAAGTTATTTGCTCTTACGAGTTTGAACACTGGAGCTAAGATTGCGTGCTTCATTCCCGTGCGACTGTTTACATTCAGCCGAATCCCGTTCGTCTAGAACACCTGTGACTCGGTTACATAATACCTCACTCCGTTATGCGAGAGCCTCGCCTCACAGCCTGCTTGAACACACGCAGCTGGGCGACTTCCCTCAATCAACACGTAAATCTGCTGTCACACTGACAATAGTGTCTCCACTCTGTTACTATCGTTAAAACTTCTTCATAAATGTGAAGTATTACAATCTTAAACACAAAATATAACGTTTAAATACACTCTCATTCTTACAATTGTTCACATCATTTGCAACTCTCTCATTCAATTCCATACAAAACTGTACATACACGACCATCGCTGCATTCTCAAATGCTGTAAAACAATTTAAATACCCTTGAAAAGTGTATTATTTACAACAAAGTTAATTGATTATTAAAGAAATGTTTATAATATTTAGAACAATCGATCACGTAAAGTTTAATTGTTTAAAACAATTACTAAAACTTGTGATTATTAAAATTAACAAATATTAATGTTTAGGTTTATTATTTAAAATAGTATTACTCCTTCTACTATCTCAGTTTAATATACTATCTCAGTTTAGAATACTATGCCATTGTCTAGCTCAGGTTTAAATGTCAATGCCAAGTCTACAATGACCAATCAATAAAGATAAGGCATCTGATTATTATAGTCCCGGTTTAATAAAAGTTAATAAAGGTTAGTAATCTAAGGTAATACTTCATTTCGCAAATACCGTCCCATCCTACTCACTACCATCAATCCCCTCAATGTTGGAGTCTTGCTCACTCATCTGAGTAATAATAAACTTCATTACACAATAACAATGTTTCGAATGTCAACACAACAGTACTATAATGCAGTAAATGTCAATACGGAATACACCCTCGTATTGCTTCATATAATATCCTGTACTTATACTTTGACACAATGTCATATACGGCATTACCTTTCCTCGTATATCTTTAACAAACTCAATGGTCCTTTCAACCTTAATGTAGTATATGCATTTACTGTTTCCCAAACATGTTGTCGATTCAACTGCATTACATTGTTAACAAAAATATCTACTGTTATTATATAGTTATCATTTTTACGACAACTGAAGTTGCTTATGGAAAGACCTATCGAAGACTTACTAAGTATAGATACTCTGTCATAAAAACCTCTGTTACTAAACATGAAATAAAAATACATTATATTGTCTCTCCATACTGATATGTTACACCCGTGGCTCATGATCTAGAGATTGACGGTCACGTTAAACTACAAGCTTCTTCTTCTTCTTCTTGATATGTTACAAACTGTGTTTTCATAAAAACAAATGTTATGAAGTGTCGAATTACATTCAATAGCGGCTGAAATAAGGCTGTCCTTATAATTTCCTAAGTCGAATGAAATCATATCTTCTAAGAAGATCTCTCTTAATAAAGTTACATTTACAGAAAGCTCAAAGCTTTCTTTCAAGTAAAATGGTTAGTCAAATAATGAAATAAATTCCTCTATATAGTTGCACACATAAATTTTCGTTGCCTATTCATGACGAATATTTCTTGCCAGACCGTCGTATCTAATATTTAAATAATAAATTACACGCATGTTTCTTCTACTACTAATATTTCTTCTTACGATAAAGATGCCCAATTCATTTATTCCAAAATGAATTTAAATGGGCATTTAAGACTCAAAAATTGTATGAAATTAAATTAAAGAAAATCGAAGACGTCCTAAAATAATTAAATAAAATTCCAAAAAGTAAATCATGTCTGTTCAGAAAATGCGTCGTAGAAAATCCATGTACAGATGAATAAAGTCCATCGTCTCAAATGATACTGAATTTTAAATTCAATAATATCCCTTTTCTAGTGTTTTCTAGTAGAGTGAAGAGGGGTGAACTCACCATGAAAGTGTGTTCGTTTAAATAATTGGGGTTGTTTCTTTAAGCTAAGTGTATCTCGATTGCTTCCCTTATGTCAAGAGCTCTGCCGTTTTGTTCGTGTTGGATTATAGGAGATCTTGTGTCAATACCTCTAATAAGTACAATCTGCTAACAGCTTGGGTTCATAGGAGCACTAATCTTAATGATATTACCTTAAAGACACTCCAGTTAGTCACCGTCTGCGTGGGTATCTATGAGCTCTCAGCTGACTGATATATGATTCATGACGCTCCAAGAGGAACTATCTGCTCTCAGTCTGGGTGGTTATTTAGCTGCTCTAAGCTGGCTGATAGTACCTTACCAACCCTCCAGTATGAAAATACCTCCAAGGGGAACCATCACATCACAGTTTGGTGTGTATCTAGGAGCTATAAACTGAAGGATGATAGCATAACGACACTTCAGGTGTCCAATACCTCTGAGAAGAACCTTCCGATCACAGTCTGTGTTGGTACCTACGTGCTCTAATCTGAGAGATATTAGCTTAATGACGCAGCAGGCGTATAAGGTTCATTAAGGTTGTACCCGATACCTAGTTGAGGCTATCGGCTACGCCAGCAGACATTGAGCCGTAGTTGAGGTTTTGGGAAGAGTTAAGGAAAGATAGCGCTCAGATCGAGTCAAGAGGAATGTCAGGATGACGTAGAAGGTCTAGGATTTAGAAGGCACTGACATCTGTAAGCAGATGGAATTATGGGTAGAAATATGAAGCTTTTATTAAGATTTATATGGAACATGGTATTTAAACATCTCAGAAGAGGAGATATGACATGCATTATATGTGGTAATAATTTAAAGGAAGTCAGATAACCCTTAAGTTATTTTATAACTTAATAGCCGAGATGATGGGGGTTCGAGATTGTAGTTGTGACGCAAGAGCACGGTGGTGGGGAGAAGTCACGTGACCGCACCAAGCAGGTAAGGTTCAAGCCAGTGCAGAAACTGTCAGTTGCGCTCTGTGAGCCAAGCAGGAGAGTCAAGCTGAGTAACACACGCCAAGCGCATGGTAAAGATCGCGTCGCGAACAGAAACTGTCACGGAAAGTGGTGGCGACAGTTTCAGCTTCATCGCGCAGCGAACAGAAACTGTCACGGAAAGTGCAGGGGACAGTTTCTGCTTCTCCGAGCGCCGAGCGACAAGTAGGTCGTTGAGCCGGGGGGAGACCCGCAGCAGGCAAGCATAGGAGGCCGGGGTTCCTTAAAACAGCATTGCGAGTAGTTGGAGAACTTTATTCCAAGCCGCTTTTCAACGCAGAACGGCATAGTAAAACGACATAGCGAGGCTAGCTTTATGCGGCATGATTATTACAGCATTGCAGTAGAACCATGCGGGTTAATTCCCATTAATATACGCAAACATTATAACCGAAGCTGAACTTCATTACTACATTGAGTTAGAACGTTTATTCAGCATTTGGATTATACAAGATAGTTATGAGATACTGCAACTTTGAACTTCGAATGGACATAGTTTTTCTTAGTGACATTACGACTATGCATTTCATAACGCAGTCCAAGTAACATTAACAATTTATAAGCAAATGGAATGTTGTAAGCATATGCACTTAGAAACATTAGCTCGTGCATTAATGCAAGTCAGTCTTAAGAAGTGTTATGAATTACCGAGTATGAACACAGATACGGGGTGTTTCATAAACTTAGACACTCTGATAAAACAATTTTATTTTCTACAAGTAAACTAAACCGCTGTGGAAATTGAACTTTCAACACTTAAACTGAACATTGTATAGAACAGTGGCGTAACGTAGAAGAGGAATAGGGGGTCCGCTGTTTCTATGAACTTTTTCGTGAGGATTTGGACAATATCCGCTATGGATAACCAGAAGTTTATCATGTCGGAGTAAACGCAGAAAGAGACGCGATGGCACCACGGAGCGATGGATTCGATTCCTGACGAGAGGAGGTCCACCAGCTGATTCACTTGGGAAATCGAAGGCAATCGTCATTGCATGGATGGAATGATATTCACGCCGATCTTTCGAGAAGTTCATTACATAGGGAAAATCGACGATCTTGGAAATTTAATAACAGCTGATTATGAGAAGGTACTGTAAGAGTTATAACTTTCTGATACGATTATTTTCATGAATACTGGGCACACATGTATATTTTTCTAATAGGAGTGATACGATTGTTTAAGACATGGCTTTGACTTTATATGCTTCGAAATTTTGCTAGAATATGGCGTGACCATATGATATGGCAGGCATCATTATACGAAATTCTCACCATTGGTTGGCTTTATTAAGCAGATGTGTGGTCTTTTAGACATTTTTCCAGTAAGGATATTTTTCATGAATAGTTTTTTTTGTGTAACGAGTATTTCGAACTCGTGATCTGCAATTGATTATCTATATTACTTCGTCAGTTCATTGCATACTAGCGAGTGTGTATTATTCATCAGTAGGGATTTTTTCCATTGGATTGTTTGGAGATATTAAGATGTTATTCACTTTAGTGAATGAATATCGCTTTTATATGACAACTAGAGACTTGTTGATTCCTATCTGGTACATTCACTCATTTTAGTCTTCGAGATGGAGTCTTTCGTATTTATACGATTGTGTGGTGGCTACTCATCTTACCCATCGTTTAGGGCACTATCATGTTAGACGACGGGGCGAGGTCTTTCGTATTTATACGATTGTACGGTGGTTACACATCTTACTTGCCATTGAGGAACTCATTTTTATCATCCAAGTGTACATGAGATTGTAAGTGAATCAAATAAGGAACTACTAGTCACATATCAGTCGAACTTTTGTTAAATAAAGTAAAGATAAATGTCATCAGGGTTACATTTGTAATTCTTGTTTGCCAATCCAATATTTTGTTGCTATACTCTTTTGAGTGTAATTTGAGTTTAACAGCTGGTACAGCTGATGCTTTTGATGATTTTTATAATTGTGTTTGATACCTTTGAGAAGGATTTAAAGTAATTGAATCTTGTAAGATGAATCATTAATGGTCAGATTTATTTTAAGGCAGATCAGTATTGCAGATTTTGATATGAGAGATTATAGCACATTGGTGTTTTTCTGTGAAGTGAATTATGAAAATTGTAAGAGAATTTATGCTATTTGAAAGCAAATCTTGAATTACCAAGGTAATATTTTTCCAATTGTTTGAGAAGTTGTCTAGATGTGATCAGATTAATTACAGTTATTGGAGATTGTGTGCGTTGATAATTTGAAGCCAGTTATATATTTTTTGTAGATCATGCAACATGGTTAAGTGAAGTTTGTGATAGGCATTTTGTGGAAGTTGCCAAGTGATAGTTGCAATGTTGCTAATGCATTTTGAAGCAGACATGAGGTTGTCGAACCCAGTCTAGCGTAATTGTTGAGATTCATGCTGTATGTGCTGAATATTTATGGAGTTTTGTGGAATAATTGTGGTATTCAAATGTGATATTTGAAGATGTGAAGATATATAATGTAGTTGTGGATAGTCAGATCCAACGTGATGTCGTGAAGGCAATAATATTTTTTGGCATGAAAATTAAATACGAGATATAACTTGGAAGTGATAAAACTGTAAGACAACGTTCTATAAACCATATTAAACAATTTGTTAGGAAATTAAACAAATAAATAAAGTTGATAAGACAAGATTTTCTGAGAATAATAATTAATGAAATAATAATCTGAAAATTAAGTATATTAATGTTCTGACCTAATGAAATAAAAATCAGAATAACTAGATGAAATAATAAAAATCTAAATAACCAGAAGAATGAAATTTAAATAAGTTGATAAATTAAATTTTGGAATAAATCAATGAATTAAATAAATGGATGAATTAAAGATTGGTTGAATAAACTGATTTAAATAAATTAATAGATGATTGGATAGATGATGAATAATTGAATTAGAAGGTGATAATTAATTAAAGAGGCTGATGATTAATGAATTCATATGGAATTAAAATAAATTTAATTGAGATATAATTTGAGGAATTGCAACTTGAGTTGAGGAATTAAACAATTTGTATTGATGATTTAAGACGATTTAATCTGAAAGAGATAATAAGATAAGAGTGTGTGAATAATTAGAAAGCATAATGAAGTGATGATAATAATTTTCATTTAAATGATTTAATGGTGATGAGTTAATGATTCTGACAGGAATATGTTGAATTTTGAAATAAGAATTAATGTGAGAAATATTTAATTTTGATGATGATGATAATGATGACCAATGAGAAGTGAATTTTCTGTAATTCACAAACAAGTAATTATGAATGACAATGTAAATAGTGTAAATTAATTATTCGATGTTTAGGAGCATTTGACTAACATGTTCAACATTTAAATTATGCCATGCAAGCCATTAAATTGCGTGATATTTAAAATATGTGATTATAATATGTGTATGTTTAGACAGATTAATAACTTTTTCAAATCCACATTTATGATGTTAAATTAAAGATAAATTAGGTTTCACAAATGTCAGTGACGAAAGACATAGTGCTACAGTGATCCTGAGAACCCAAGAGAACTTTAGAGATTTTTCTGTTTTATGTGGATGAAATATTTTTGATTAGAAAAGAGATGGTTCGATTTTTGGATAATGACAATTTAACGTTGGCATTCGACCATACTCTCAGGTAGGAGGTTATTTAAAATGTCTGTCTGACTATCAGTGAAATAAATTTGTTTTTATCTTAGTTGTGATCTGATGATGATGTGATTTTCCTTTTTCTTTCCTTGTATTGAGTAAGGCTTAACCAGGAAAGGAGATGGTTTGCTAGGAATTCAGTTGATGGCGCCCATTTATATTTGCATTTATTTTTATTAAACTCAAGCCCGTAACGACCCTAGAGATACTTTGTCTCGTGTTACCCAACTGCTTTTTCGATAACTCAGCTGAATTTCCGACACATTCCTTATTTGACTAGAGGTTCATTTAACTCCGTTCTGTCCTGGAACTCCAGGAATGCGATGTAATAGCAGATGGGTCATCGCATCCCCAGGACGAACGGGTGCAGAGAGAGAGGGAGAATTGGCTTTACCCACCTGTGGGGCTTCGATTTTGTTTATTCGATGAAATCACATCAGATTTAGATTACTGAGAAACTGATCTCAAGTTCATTTAATTGTGTTACAAAATTTATTAAACTTAGTCAGACAATATACTTGTGTGCCCATTCCAGTGTTCATGTTAATCGTATTAGTATTATATCATGTTAGTTATAAGTCATTTTTCCTATACCCAAGTGAATGCAGGAATTGATACATTGTGATGTGTTGTTGTCTAACGTCTCTGAATTAAACGTCTATTGAAAACATAATTATGTTGCCGGAAGATTTAGCTAAGGTGTTAGGAGAGTTGCAGAATGGTATGTCTGGTATTGCAGAAACTATTTCTAAAATGGAAACGGAAGTTAAAGAACAGATAAATAGTTCAGAAGCTAGGTTAGAAGCTAGATGTAAAGAAAATGTGCAAGCATTACAGACTAGTAATGAAGAAAATTTAAAATCATTACAGATTAGTAACGAAGGAAATCTGAACGACAGTTTAAAGTCATTAGAGACCAGATTACAGTCAAATAGCAAAGATGAGTTGATGTTATTAGAGACTAGGTTACAGTCAAATAGTGAAGACAATTTTAAAACATTGGAAGAGAAATTACAAGCTCGTAGTGAAGAAACTAACACTGAGTTAGAAAACAAGTTAACTAGGTTAGAGAATAGATTAACTTTAAAGAATAATGAAATGCTTAAGACTTTACAATTAGATATAATTGCAGTAAATATGAAAGAAGAGGAAAATGTTCAAATATTAAGAAAGAATATTATTGAATTAGAAAGTTGGGGAGAAGAAAACATTCTTACTTTAAGAACATACGTTATGTCCATACAGAAAGACATTAAATCGGATGTATCGAAGTTGAGATTCGACATCGATGGTTTAGTGGCAGATGTAGGCAAAATTCAAGCGTGGTCTACCGAAGTATCTTTCGAGACTAAAATCAAAGGTCTAGAAATGAATCTAGGTAATGAGATTAAGGATTTAAAGTCAGTAATTGGGACCATTAAAGAGGATGTCTTAGGAGAGGTCAATTCTAATTTAAAATCATTAGAGAATCAATTGCAGAAAGATATTAGGAAGATGGACGATGATATAGAGCAAAAGGTTAATGAAAACTTAGCTTTATTCAAAAATAGAGTCGGTGCAATCGTGGAAGAACGGTATAGTGAGGTCGATGCCGAAGCAAAAGAAAAACGTGCAGGATTAGACGAGACATTAATCGCAGGTATGGCGAACCTAGAAGCGAGATTTACGGAGAACAAGGAAGCGATGAAGATAGATTCAACTCTATTTAGGACAGATGTTGATCTCTTAAAGGAACAAGTCGCGTCAGTAAAGAATACATGCGAAGACAAGATTGACAAGTTGAAAAACGATTTAGACGAGAGTAACAAAACGCAGAATGTTACATCGCTAGATGAGTTGAAGACTCAGGTCAAGACCGCAGAGAAATTGGCAGAAGATAGGATGACTAAACTAGAATCTATGATTACCAGCTTTACCAGTCAGAATGCTATATCAGGGGAAATATCGATGAATCAGACAGCGATAGACCGCAGTATGGGTAATCAGGAAGTTAGCATGGGAGAAGACCGTCAAACGCAACCGAATGTGACATTCGAAAGGGCAAGTTCAACCCCTCAGGATAATCCAAGTTCGAATAGGAGTACGTTGGGTACCAGTGAACGATACTCAGGTCCAGTTACCATTATAAGAAATCTGGATGACAAGCCGAGGAAGTTTTCTGGAAATACAGGGGTCACACCAGTCGAATTTCTGCGAGATATTCGAGACTACATGGCGGAGCATAGAGTAGCCAAAGAAAGAGAGCTAAGGATAGTCGAACGCGCCTTAGATGGGTCTGCGCTTACTTGGTTTAGAGCATTCAGAAGCAATTTTGCGAATATGGAGCAATTTGCAATGGCATTCTTGAGGAGATTTTGGAGTGCCGAGGATCAACTGAACGTGAGAGCAGAAATGTACTCGAAGCGTTATTCTACGTCACATCCGACGCATTATGCCAATTATTTTACGTCACAGCTGGCTAAATTGCAATTTCTGATTCCTCCATTGCCAGAAGAAGAGCTTTTGCAAGCTATAGCGAGACAGTTACCGATTGAGGTACAGCGATCACTCATAGCGTCGGGAGCAAATACACTTGAGCACTATGACGACATTTTACGGCGATTGGACTATACAAGCGCTCAAGTTACGCCTAGAAGTACAAGAAACGACAATAGGAACACGCAAGAGGTGAATGCGGTAGTCGTTGATAACGCAGCTCAAACGGACAGAAGAGATTCCTGGGAAAACAGAAGGAACGAAGGAAATCGAGGAAACATCCGTAACGTTCGTGGAAATGATCGGTATAGAGGACCATATGAGAGGCCATACGATCAGGAAGCAAGAGATAGCCGATATAGAAATTATAA
Organism: Meconema thalassinum; assembly: GCA_946902985.2. Taxonomy (NCBI): domain Eukaryota; kingdom Metazoa; phylum Arthropoda; class Insecta; order Orthoptera; family Tettigoniidae; genus Meconema; species Meconema thalassinum. The sequence continues at coordinate 244,950,681 of OX336397.1, forward strand.
CCAGAATTCCAGATATCAGGATCGGAATCGATACAACAATAGATATCGTGGAAGAAATAACTGTAGCCAAGGTCAACAGTATAATAGGAACGACAGGCAGGATGGCCGAAGAAACGATTCTAATGAAGGACGAGATAGTCGTGAATACGAGAGATCGAGGCAAGAAAACAGACAGCCTAGTGCACCACTCGAGGAGACAGTAAGAGATGTCAATCGAGCAAGCACGAGTGGCGAAGGAAAAAAAACCGTCAAATTAACTCTAGGAAAAGATGCTAATCATTGGGAATCGATCATCATTGTCGAAACGTATCAGGTCAAGGACGAGGATTTAATCGAGGAGGAAGACATAGTACATCGAGGAAATAGACATGAATTGCCAGTTATCAGTGTGGAAGTCATGGGAAAGGAAATAAAGACACTTGTAGACACGGGGGCTATGGTGAGCTTGATATCCATAGGTTGCCTGGATGAGTTGAAATTATCAGGAGAAATTACAATGTTGCCAACTGTTGTTAGCAAGATTCAAGGGGTGATCCCAGACAAGGGTATGAAATGTAAAAGTCAGGTACTTTTAGATGTTGGGATTGGAACCAGAAGTTTTGAACAGATGTTCCTAGTAGGGGGTCAACTACATTTTGACATGATCCTAGGAGTGGATTTCTTAAGTGAGAGTGGCCTGATCATAGATATGCAGAGTAGGCGCATGTACTTTCCAGAAGGGGTCATGGAAAATCAGGAATCCGAAATGACATTCTTTAGAGAGAATATATTGGATGAGATAGTATGCAGCATTGAAAGGTCTATAGAAGATAGATCTGGCATGAAAGGTAAAATACATCCAGAAATTAAGAAACAGTTCGATGAAGCAATTTCAGAATATGAGGACATATTCAATGACAAACCAGGTCTAATAGAAAATTTTACCTACAGCATCAAGTTGATGGATGACAAACCATACCATAAAAATTTATATCCCATTCCGGATAAATGGAAGGAGGAAGTTAGTATAATGATAAGCAATATGGAGAATGATGGGATAATTAAGAAGATGCCAACTGCGTATTTGAATCCTTTAGCTGTCGTCAAGAAACCTAATGGTAAGCTGAGGATATGCCTAGATGCTAGAGCCCTTAATGAAAGAGTTCTTCCTGAACACGACAGGCCACCTGTTATTCGTGAATTGTTACGCAGATTTAGAGGAAAGAGTTTCTTTTCGACTATCGATCTGACTAGTTCTCATTATCATGTAGAGCTAGCAGAAGACTGCAAACAATACACAGGGTTCTTGTTTGACCATAAAACATATGTATTCAATAGGTTACCTTTTGGAGTGAAAAATAGTGGTCCGGTGATGATCCGAGCACTAGATGAAAATTTGTCAGATGCAGTTAAGGAGCATGTGGTGAGCTATATTGATGACCTGATTATAGCGTCTGAGACAGCGGAAGAACATATCAGGCACCTTCGAATGCTTTTAGAAGATCTTAGGAAGACGAACTTCAAGGTGAATTTCAATAAATGTCAGTTCTTTCATGAAGAAATTGAATTTCTTGGACATAGAATCGATGGAGATGGTTATAGGCCCAATCCCAAGAAGATCATGGCAATTTCAGAGCTTCCAACCCCACGAAAGATTAAAGAGGTACGGCAGTTTTAAGGCATGTGTCAGTTCTTTTCAACACATTGTCCTGAATATACTGAAACGATGGCACCTCTGCAGGATTTACTAAGGAAGGGAAATCGATGGAAATGGGACGATAAATGCAATCAAGCATTTTTAGCGGCTTAGAAAAGGTTGATCCAAAATATCGAGCTTGAGTACCCAGATTTTACAAGAAGATTTTTTGTGGAGACAGACGCATCCAAAATAGGTATCAGTGGGATCCTATATCAGTTGGATGATGACAAGAAACATAGGTATTTAGCTTTCACCAGTCGCAAGCTCAGGAATTGTGAGAAGAATTACTATGCAACTGAGTTAGAGGCATTAGCAGTGGTTCATGCTCTTAAGACGTGGAAGAAGGTGTTGTTTGGACATGACATAACAGTACTTACTTACTTTACTTTCCGTGTCCGGGAGACACACTAAATTCTTCCTTTCCAGAACTCTGCAGCTCTTATCCCTCGGTCTGTGGCCAACATAAGGTCTTCCTGGCTGCAGGTTTCATTAAGATCTTTGCACGTGAGCAGGTGTTGTGGAGTCTGGATTTCTCCACAGGCACATCGTGGATCTTCTGCATATCCCCACTTCACAAGGTTGCTACGACGCTTAGGCACTCCTGTTCTCATCCGGTTTAAGGACCTCCAGGTGGTATAAGGCAAATGACTACCACTGCTCAGTTCTTCTTTAGGGGTAAACCCCTCTGGTACTATTTGTTTCCAGAGTGACACACGCCGGACGTCTGGCTTGGTATGGAGGGGTACTGTTCTCTTAATAAAACTCTTCCTGGATCATAAAGCCCTCCAATATATTAAGAAGACAGATTTAGCGAGTGACCGCATCACCAGATGGGCTCTATTCTTACAACAATTTAACCCAACTGTTGTACATAGACCTGGGAAATTAAATCTGTTAGCAGATGTCTTGAGAAGAAACCCTTGTGAGGAAGTAATTGTCAACCATATACATTTGATTCAAGAGGATAATGGTACTCTAGAAAAGTTGAAGATGTTAGCGCAAACTCAGAAGAGATATGCACCTTTGCGAAGAATTTACTGTTTTTTGACACGTAGGATGGACAACGCTGATCCAGATTTTCAAAGAACTGAGATAGAGGCTAGAAAATACCATATTATGGGAGGTGTTATATGCCAATATATCGACCAGGATCATACTAAACTTAGAGTAGTGATCCCACCCAAGCTTGTCAAACCAGTTATTTGGATGATACACCGAACTGCAGCGCATGTAGGTGTAGACAAGACTTTGGCTCTCGCTCAAAAAACCTTCGTTTGGAGACAAATGGGACAAACGATTCGCGACGTCATAAAGACCTGTGACAGTTGTCAGCGAAGTAAATACTCATCTAAGTTAATGAAAGAGGTTCCTAGATCAATATTACCCAGCAAGCCAAGAGAACTTTTCGCTACGGACATTTTCGGTCCGATTCCTCGTTCGACGAAAGGAAATCAGTTCGTTTTGGTAACGGTGGACGTATTTTCTAAATACGTATCTCTATGCCCTATACAGAAAGCTACATCCAAGTACGTGATCAACAGATTGGAGAAAACAGTTATTCCGAGCATGGGGAAACCTGAAGTTTTGTTGAGTGACCATGGATCACAATTTACCAGTATGGAATTTTCTACTGCTATGGATCGTTTAGGAATAAGGCATGTGTTTAATTCTGTACGGTATCCAGAGGGAAATCCAGCCGAAAGAATTATGCCGGAAATCAGTAAGATGTGTCGCTTATATGTGTCAAGGCAGCACCATAGATGGATGGAGGTGATACCCATCATTAGTCAATGCTTGAATTCCACAGTACATGAAAGCACAGGACAGATTCCGTCCATGCTTCATCATGGATTGAAACCGGATAGACCATGGGACCGAGTCGTGAGGGCACCAGTAGATCCTCAACCCACGCAAGAAAGACGAGTCGTGATGGCAGGAGAGAGACTCAGAAGACAGGCGGAGAAGAGAGCCAGGAGACAGGCAGGAAGGAGGTTCCACGAGCCGTTTCAAGAAAATGACGAGGTGCTGATCAGGAAGCCAGTCACTTCGAATCTTCAACAGAAGATCTACCATAAATTTGCGACATTGTACGCTGGTCCATTCCGTATTGAAGAAACGTACCGAAATAATAGCTACAAGATTGTCAGAATGGATACTGATGAAGTTGTAGGAACTTTTAATGCAGCTAGCATTAGAAAGTACCATCATGCTGATTAAGAGAATTGTAGAGCTATCGTGTACATGTGTTATATATAGAATGCCTGAGAGTGTATTTTTTTTTCTCAATCCTGATAAAAAAGGAGATGTACGGGAGAGATGTACCCGATACCTAGTTGAGGCTATCGGCTACGCCAGCAGACATTGAGCCGTAGTTGAGGTTTTGGGAAGAGTTAAGGAAAGATAGCGCTCAGATCGAGTCAAGAGGAATGTCAGGATGACGTAGAAGGTCTAGGATTTAGAAGGCACTGACATCTGTACGCAGATGGAATTATGGATAGAAATATGAAGCTTTTATTAAGATTTATATGGAACATGGTATTTAAACATCTCAGAAGAGGAGATATGACATGCATTATATGTGGTAATAATTTAAAGGAAGTCAGATAACCCTTAAGTTATTTTATAACTTAATAGCCGAGATGATGGGGGTTCGAGATTGTAGTTGTGACGCAAGAGCACGGTGGTGGGGAGAAGTCACGTGACCGCACCAAGCAGGTAAGGTTCAAGCCATTGCAGAAACTGTCAGTTGCGCTCTGTGAGCCAAGCAGGAGAGTCAAGCTGAGTAACACACGCCAAGCGCATGGTAAAGATCGCGTCGCGAACAGAAACTGTCACGGAAAGTGGTGGCGACAGTTTCAGCTTCATCGCGCAGCGAACAGAAACTGTCACGGAAAGTGCAGGGGACAGTTTCTCCTTCTCCGAGCGCCGAGCGACAAGTAGGTCGTTGAGCCGGGGGGAGACCCGCAGCAGGCAAGCATAGGAGGCCGGGGTTCCTTAAAACAGCATTGCGAGTAGTTGGAGAACTTAATTCCAAGCCGCTTTTCAACGCAGAACGGCATAGTAAAACGACATAGCGAGGCTAGCTTTATGCGGCATGATTATTACAGCATTGCAGTAGAACCATGCGGGTTAATTCCCATTAATATACGCAAACATTATAACCGAAGCTGAACTTCATTACTACATTGAGTTAGAACGTTTATTCAGCATTTGGATTATACAAGATAGTTATGAGATACTGCAACTTTGAACTTCGAATGGACATAGTTTTTCTTAGTGACATTACGACTATGCATTTCATAACGCAGTCCAAGTAACATTAACAATTTATAAGCAAACGGAATGTTGTAAGCATATGCACTTAGGAACATTAGCTCGTGCATTAATGCAAGTCAGTCTTAAGAAGTGTTATGAATTACCGAGTATGAACACAGATACAGGGTGTTTCATAAACTTAGACACTCTGATAAAACAATTTTATTTTCTACAAGTAAACTAAACCGCTGTGGAAATTGAACTTTCAACACTTAAACTGAACATTGTATAGAACAGTGGCGTAACGTAGAAGAGGAATAGGGGGTCCGCTGTTTCTATGAACTTTTTCGTGAGGATTTGGACAATATCCGCTATGGATAACCAGAAGTTTATCATGTCGGAGTAAACGCAGAAAGAGACGCGATGGCACCACGGAGCGATGGATTCGATTCCTGACGAGAGGAGGTCCACCAGCTGATTCACTTGGGAATTCGAAGGCAATCGTCATTGCATGGATGGAATGATATTCACGCCGATCTTTCGGGAAGTTCATTACATAGGGAAAATCGACGATCTTGGAAATTTAATAACAGCTGATTATGAGAAGGTACTGTAAGAGTTATAACTTTCTGATACGATTATTTTCATGAATACTGGGCACACATGTATATTTTTCTAATAGGAGTGATACGATTGTTTAAGACATGGCTTTGACTTTATATGCTTCGAAATTTTGCTAGAATATGGCGTGACCATATGATATGGCAGGCATCATTATACGAAATTCTCACCATTGGTTGGCTTTATTAAGCAGATGTTTGGTCTTTTAGACATTTTTCCAGTAAGGATATTTTTCATGAATAGTTTTTTTGTGTAACGAGTATTTCGAACTCGTGATCTGCAATTTATTATCTATATTTCTTCGTCAGTTCATTGCATACTAGCGAGTGTGTATTATTCATCAGTAAGGATTTTTTTCCATTGGATTGTTTGGAGATATTAAGCTGTTATTCACTTTAGTGAATGAATATCGCTTTTATATGACAACTAGAGACTTGTTGATTCCTATCTGGTACATTCACTCATTTTAGTCTTTGAGATGGGGTCTTTCGTATTTATACGATTGTATGGTGGCTACTCATCTTACCCATCGTTTAGGGCTCTATCATGTTAGACGACGGGGCGAGGTCTTTCGTATTTATACGATTGTACGGTGGTTACACATCTTATTTGCCATTGAGGGACTCATTTTTATCATCCGAGTGTACATGAGATTGTAAGTGAATCAAACAAGGAACTACTAGTCACATATCAGTCGAACTTTTGTTAAATAAAGTAAAGATAAATGTCATCAGGGTTACATTTGTAATTCTTGTTTGCCAATCCAATATTTTGTTGCTATACTCTTTTGAGAGTAATTTGAGTTTAACAGCTGGTACAGCTGATGCTTTTGATGATTTTTATAATTGTGTTTGATACCTTTGAGAAGGATATAAAGTAATTGAATCTTGTAAGATGAATCATTAATGGTCAGAGAAAAATTTAAAGTGGGAGTGAAGATTCAAGGAGAAATAATTTCAACTCTGAGATTTGCTGATGACATGGTCATCTTGGCCAACAAGCCTGAGGATTTGAATGAGTTTTTGAATGGTAGGGACTCCGTCTTACAGAAAGAATTCATGATGAAAATTAATAAATGTAAAACAAAAATACTGGAATGCAGCCGAAATAAATCAGAAACCTCTATGGAGATCAAATTGACAGGTGAAAAGCTGAAGGAAGTAGAAGATTTCTGTTACTTAAGAAGTAGAATAACCAGTGATGGACGAAGCAAAGAGGATATAAAAAGTAGGTTGGCTCAGGCAAAGAAAGCTTTTCTACAAAAAAGGAATCTGCTGACATCGAATATAGATTTAGGTATTAGGAAGTCATTTTTGAAAGCCTTTGTCTGGAGCGTGGCGCTCTATGGAAGTGAAACTTGGACTATTGGTGCAGCAGAAAAGAGGAGAATAGAAGCATTTGAAATGTGGTGTTACAGGAGAATGATGAAGATCAGATGGGTAGATAGGGTTACAAACATAGAGGTATTAAGACGAGTGGGAGAGGAGAGATGTTTCTGGCGACTGCTAATGAAGAGAAGAGATAGTTTGGTAGGACACATACTAAGACACCCAGGAATAGCAAGCTTAGTTATGGAAGGAAGGGTCGAGGACAAGAACTGTAGGGGTAGACCAAGGTTAGAATATGTTAAACAGATTGCCTCAGATGTAGGGTGTGGTAGTTATGTAGAGATGAAACGATTAGCTCAGGACAGGGAGGCATGGAGAGCTGCATCAAACCAGTCAAAAGACTGAAGACTCAAACAACAACAGATTTATTTTAAGGCAGATCAGTATTGCAGATTTTGATATGAGAGATTATAGCACATTGGTGTTTTTCTGTGAAGTGAATTATGAAAATTGTAAGAGAATTTATGCTATTTGAAAGCAAATCTTGAATTACCAAGGTAATATTTTTCCAATTGTTTGAGAAGTTGTCTAAATGTGATCAGATTAATTACAGTTATTGGAGATTGTGTGCGTTGATAATTTGAAGCCAGTTATATATTTTTTGTAGATCATGCAACATGGTTAAGTGAAGTTTGTGATAGGCATTTTGTGGAAGTTGCCAAGTAATAGTTGCAATGTTGCTAATGCATTTTGAAGCAGACATGAGGTTGTCGAACCCAGTCTAGCGTAATTGTTGAGATTCATGCTGTATGTGCTGAATATTTATGGAGTTTTGTGGAATAATTGTGGTATTCAAATGTGATATTTGAAGATGTGAAGATATATAATGTAGTTGTGGATAGTCAGATCCAACGTGATGTCGTGAAGGCAATAATATTTTTTGGCATGAAAATTAAATACGAGATATAACTTGGAAGTGATAAAACTGTAAGACAACGTTCTATAAACCATATTAAACAATTTGTTAGGAAATTAAACAAATAAATAAAGTTGATAAGACAAGATTTTCTGAGAATAATAATAATGAAATAATAATCTGAAAATTAAGTATATTAATGATCTGACCTAATGAAATAAAAATCAGAATGACTAGATGAAATAATATAAATCTAAATAACCAGAAGAATGAAATTTAAATAAGTTGATAAATTAAATTTTGGAATAAATCAATGAATTAAATAAATGGATGAATTAAAGATTGGATGAATAAACTGATTTAAATAAATTAATAGATGATTTGATAGATGATGAATAACTGAATTAGAAGGTGATAATTAATTAAAGAGGCTGATGATTAATGAATTCATATGGAATTAAAATAAATTTAATTGAGATATAATTTGAGGAATTGCAACTTGAGTTGAGGAATTAAACAATTTGTATTGATGATTTAAGACGATTTAATCTGAAAGAGATAATAAGATAAGAGTGTGTGAATAATTAGAAAGCATAATGAAGTGATGATAATAATTTTCATTTAAATTATTTAATGGTGATGAGTTAATGATTCTGACAGGAATATGTTGAATTTTGAAATAAGAATTAATGTGAGAAATATTTAATTTTGATGATGATAATGATGACCAATGAGAAGTGAATTTTCTGTAATTCACAAACAAGTAATTATGAATGACAATGTAAATAGTGTAAATTAATTATTCGATGTTTAGGAGCATTTGACTAACATGTTCAACATTTAAATTATGCCATGCAAGCCATAAAATTGCGTGATATTTAAAATATGTGATTATAATATGTGTATGTTTAGACAGATTAATAACTTTTTCAAATCCACATTTATGATGTTAAATTAAAGAGAAATTAGGTTTCACAAATGTCAGTGACGAAAGACATAGTGCTACAGTGATCCTGAGAACCCAAGAGAACTTTAGAGATTTTTCTGTTTTATGTGGATGAAATATTTTTGATTAGAAAAGAAATGGTTCGATTTTTGGACAATGACAATTTAACGTTGGCATTCGACCATACTCTCAGGTAGGAGGTATATTTAAAATGTCTGTCTGACTATCAGTGAAATAAATTTGTTTTTATCTTAGTTCTGATCTGATGATGATGTGATTTTCCTTTTTCTTTCCTTGTATTGAGTAAGGCTTAACCAGGAAAGGAGGTGGTTTGCTAGGAATTCAGTTGATGGCGCCCATTTATATTTGCATTTTTTTTTATTAAACTTAAGCCCGTAACGACCCTAGAGATACTTTGTCTCGTGTTACCCAACTGCTTTTTCGATAACTCAGCTGAATTTCCGACACATTCCTTATTTGACTAGAGGTTCATTTTACTCCGCTCTGTCCTGGAACTCCAGGAATGCGATGTAATAGCTGATGGGTCATCGCATCCCCAGGACGAACAGGTGCAAGGTGAAGTGCTACTAATGGTCTTATGGGTACCTAGGGTCCTATTCTGAATTATATTAGCTTAAAGACACTCCAGGTTGTCAATAACACTTTGAGTAAACACCAATATCCTTAAGAACCAGTATGCTTTTTTCGGAGAGGAAGTAAGGCCGGCGGGCCCATATCATAGTTTTATGTCTTGTAAAATAACCTTCCCCTAACTACAATTGTGTGAATATAAATTTCTAGTTTAGATTTGATTAATACTCTATTAATCTCCAATGTTTGATGCCAGGTGTCGGTTGCGGTAGCATCTAGCACCCATGTTCGTGGCTAGGTGTCGTTGATGATAGCAATTGGTAGCAAAAGTAGAAACCACTTGAAATTGATCGTATGCAGTCCTTACTTGAATTAATGATAACACACTAATACAGCCATCACAAATAACACCGGTTATCAGACAGATGCTATACACAAACAAAGTACAATGGGATACACATTGATTCCTATATTACTACTGGATGTCGCTCTCCTCGCATTGGCCGCACGAAGAAGTGAATGCTGCTATTCGGTTACATTCGCTTCGATGTAGGGGACGATCTGTACTCTGTCAGCTGTCTGACAATATGTAATGTGTTACATTCGCCTGGAGGTAGAGGAAGATCTGTTCTCTGTCAGCTATTTGACAATATTTAATGTGTTACATTCTCCTGGAGGTAGGGGGAGATCTGTTCTATGTCAGCTGTTTGACCATATGTAATGTGTTACATTCGCCTGGAGGTAGGGGAAGATCCGTTCTCTGTCTGCTGTTTGACAATATGTAATGTGGTACATTCGCCTGGAGGTAGGGAGTGATGTGTTCTCTATCAGCTGTTTGACAATATGTAATGTGTTACATTCGCCTGGAGGTAGGGGAAGATATATTTCTGTCAGCTGTTTGACAATATGTAATGTGCTACATTCGCCTGGAGGAAGGTGAAGATCTGTTTCCTGCAGCTGTTTGACAATATGTAATATGCTACATTCGCCTGGAGGTAGGGGAAGACCTGTTTTCTGCCAGCTGTTTGACAATATGTAATGTGTTACATTCGCCTGGAGGTAGGGGAAGATCTGTTCTCTGCCAGCTGTTTGACAATATGTAATGTGCTACATTCGCCTGGAGGTAGGGGAATATCTGTTCTCTGTCAGCTGTTTGACAATATGTAATGTGTTACATTCGCCTAGAGATAGGGGAAGATCTGTTCTCTCTCAGCAGTTTGACAATATGTAATGTATTAATTTCGCAGGAGGTAGGGGAAGAACTGCTCTCTGTCTGCTGTTTGACAATATGTAATGTGTTACATTCTCCTGGGGTTGGAAAAGATCTGTTCTCTGTCAGCTGTTTGACATTATGGAATGTGTTACATTCGCATGGAGGTAGGGGAAGATCTCTTCCATGACAGCTATTTGACAATGTGTTACATTTGCCTGGAGGTAGGGGAAGGTCTGTTCTCTTTCAGCGTAGTGTACCATTCTGCATATCTAGTCCGACATCTGAACAACAGTAACTCACGGATTGAGACGTATTTTTACTACAAATATTGCTCTTGATGGCAATAATTGGCGCTGGCTTTATTACATCTTGACGGTTTTTTACTTTGAGAAATGTGATTAAGAAAGAATTGGAGTTGATGGATAAAATTCCGGAGGAGACAAGACAAATTAATTTGTTTAAAAGAAGAATTGCGTTTTTGCCACCTGCATGTCATGCAAAGTGAGATTAACTACCGCCTAATGACTCCACCCCGTCGGCCAATCCCCGTTATTCACTGCCCAACGAGACGGTTTGATGATCAATTTACCGGTTTGGTATCAATTTTCCCAGGTACCGGTACGGTATGGCTGGGCATCTCATATTGAGAGGCGGCCCTAGCAAGTTTTCCAGGGGTTGTGAGAGCTCATTGTGGTGCCCCCTCCCCTGTATGTCTGGGCATCTTATATTCAGAGGGGCCCTAGCAAGGTTTCCAGGAGGTGTGAGAGCTCATGGTGGCGCCCCCTCCCCTGTATGGCTGGGCATCTTATATTCAGAGGGGCCCTAGCACGGTTTCCAGGGGGTGCGAGAGCTTATTGTGGCGCCCCCGCCCCTGTATGGCTGGGCATCTTATATTCAGAGGCGGCCCTACAAGGTTTCCAGGGGTCTGAGAGCTCATTGTGGCGCCCCCTCCCCTGTATGGCTGGGCATCATATATTCAGAGGGGCCCTAGCAAGGTTTCCAGGAGGTGTGAGAGCTCATGGTGGTGCCCCCTCCCCTGTATGGCTGGGCATCTTATATTCAGAGGGGCCCTAGCAATGTTTCCAGGGGGTGCGAGAGCTCATTGTGGCGCCCCCTCCATGTATGGCTGGGCATCTTATATTCAGAGGGGGCTCTAGCAAAGTTTCCAGGGGGTGTGAGAGCTCATTGTGGTGCCCCCTCCCCTGTATGGCTGGGCATCTTATATTCAGAGGGGGCCCTAGCAAGGTTTCCATGGGGTGCGAGAGCTCATTGTGGTGCCCCCTCCCCTGTATGGCTGGGCATCTTATACTCAGAGGGGCCCTAGCAAGGTTTCCATGGGGTGCGAGAGCTCATTGTGGTGCCCCTCCCCTGTATGGCTGGGCATCTTATATTTAGAGGGGCCCTAGCAAGGTTTCCAGGGGGTGCGAGAGCTCATTGTGGCGCCCCCTCCCCTTTGTGGCTGGGCATCTTATATTCAGAGGGGCCCTAGCAAGGTTTCCATGGGGTGCGAGAGCTCATTGTGGTGCCCCCTCCCCTTTGTGGCTGGGCATCTTATATTCAGAGGGGTCCTAGCAAGGTTTCCATGGGGTGCGAGAGCTCATTGTGGCGCCCCCTCCCCTTTGTGGCTGGGCATCTTATATTCAGAGGGGGGCCTAGCAAGGTTTCCATGGGATGCGAGAGCTCATTGTGGTGACCCCTACCCTGTATGGCTGGGCTTCTTATATTCAGAGGGGGCCCTAGCAAGGTTTGCAGGGGGTGCGAGAGCTCATTGTGGTGCCCCCTGTATGGCTGGGCATCTTATATTCAGAGGGGGCACTAGCAAGGTTTCCAGGGGGTGCAAGAGCTCATTGTGGCACCCCCTCCCCTGTATGGCTGGGCATCTTATATTCAGAGGGGCCCTAGCAAGGTTTCTAGGGGTGCGAGAGCTCATTATGGCTCCCCCTCCCCTGTATGGCTGGGCACTTGGTATTCAGAGGGGCCCTAGCAAGGTTTCCGAGGGATACGAGAGCACATTGTGGTGTCCTCTCGCCCGTATGGCTGGGCATCTTATATTCAGAGGGGGCCCTAGCAAGTTTTCCAGGGGGTGCGGGAGCTCATTGTGGCGCCCCCTCCCCTGCGATATATTCTAGTTTACTGCCTTCCTCGCTTTAGCGCTTGCAAATGGTTTTGTTAATTCTGAATAATTCAAGTCCTGGGCAATACAATTTTCTATAGATAACATTGTCACATTTGACAGTCTATCCTGACACTCGGTTGAATGTAAATTCATTTTTATATCGGAGACTGGAAGCAGGCTGTGGATTTCCATTTCATTTTCATGTTTTAATTTACTGAAAGCTCGTTCTCCTTTATCGCCTAATACAAGTATGGTCTGAAGAATTCGAAGTGCTACAACCATTTTGTTTAATAAGTTGAAAATCATTTTTTGGTTCTGCTGATTCAAGCTCATTCAACGATGGATTCAAGTATAAAACCAATTCACAACCAGATATGTTACATTTTTGCCTCCGGTTAAACTTTTTTCTAAGTCTCCACAGGTGGTTTCTAGTTTGGACTGTTCAGGAATTGTTTTGATATTGTACAGTGAAGGCTCCCTATGGAATGGAGACTCGCCATGGCCGTGTGGCCGCTGGGGCACTGTGTATTGCAGCGTGTCGAGCTAGGCATTGGTGCTAGCAGCAGCATAGCGCCCAACTAGTTAACACATTTTCTAAACACTCGTTGCACCGACGTAAGAAGTTTTGGTCCACTCGCTGTAATTCATCCTCACTGATATTGCGTTCTCGAGGGCCTCCAGAGTACGCGGATTGTTTCTGTAGAGGCTACCTTTTGTTTGAGGTTCCTCCACAAGTAAGGATCGCACGGAATATTCGATATTTTGTTCTATACCTAGCCCTGTTCACGTGATACGAGGCAGGCTACAGTACTTCACAGCAATTCCTAATTATCACAACTAAGGTATCTTGCCAAATGCGTATGTAAGAAATGCTATGACAGCAGCCAGGGCTTCCCAACCCGCTGTTGAAATCGGTACTTGTTATTAATCTGGCGGTGAGGCATGGCGACCTGTTCGTGGCACGGCCTCTGCGAGGCTCCTTTCTATAGAGAGGGCCCTCACTGTATAATGTTCCTATAATATTATTCGAATCCGACATATAATATCCTAGCGTAGTTGGTAGCATGCTAAGCTTCTGTGCCCAAGAACGCGGGTTCAAACCCGGCCTAAGTAATCGGATTTTCTAAGAGCGTTTAAATCCCTCAGTATGCCTTCCAACGGAGAGGAAGTAAAGCCAGTGGGCCCATGTCATAGATTTATGGCATGTAACAGATCCTTCCACTATTTAAACTTGTGTGAAGCTAAATTTCTAGCTTAGATTTCGTTGAAATGCTCTATGAAAGTTCCAAAATTCACCATTAGGTGTCAGTGACATCTGGTAGCGAATGTTGGAACTACATGAAATTGAACGGAACTTGTAGCTCACCCCACGGGTGTCCACATTGTAGCAGCTAGAGCCTCTGGTGAGCCGAACATGACCTCGGACACTCCCGGCACTAAAAGCCATACGCTGAATAATAATATAATATCCTAGGAACACTCCAGTGAACTTAAATTATTGAATGTTACTAAAACGTTCCTAGAATAAATGTAATATTGTGCGCTTATAGGAAGTAAGTCGCGCTTAGGTGTGATTATTATCTACGCAAACCAAATATGCCTCACATGATGTTGTTTGTAACATCATATCTTTCATTACATAACAACATTTAGTATACTCAGAGATTACCCGATTCAACGTTCCAACAATGACATTTCAATGTGACATAAATCACAACACATGCACATGCTTGACAACGAATGCCAAGACAAGGGTGGGTGAGGCGCAACTATACAAGTAGGTAGATATTGGTTTCAACTCGTTAATATATGTCTATACACACCCCAGCTCACTCATATATAGAATTAATTGTTGAGGGTTAAATAGTAATAAGGTGGTTATTTTTTATTTCCTTTTGTGCATGCAATCGTTGGCATTTCTGCGCCCCCTCCGCTAGGGCCGCCCCTGCTTGGATTCCATGTTTCAAGTCGCTGTCCCTAAGGGGAAATAAGGACAAGGGCAAGGTAATTGGGACACAAAGGTTTAAGCGGCCGTTTCCGAGAAAGAAGATGCCAATTAAGGGATAAAGTTTCACTGTGGTATTTAAGCGGCAATAAGGGGGGAGTAGGAAGCAATAAAAATCAACAGTTCACGGCATATTCATAGCTGCTTAGTGGGAATAAATGGCTCAAAAGGCACTGAGTGGTTTTATCCGACTTGGCTGCAGAATAACTTGCCACGTGAGATAAAATACATGCGATGGTGGACGATACAGCTTCTCTATGAAATGAAACTGTAGGCTACCGTATAAAGAAAGACATTATAATTCTGCTATTTCGCCCTACTTAGATCAAAACTTAGTGGCGAGGTGGCACACGGTTGAACTGAGTGAAACAGCGTGTCCAAGCTGCCAACACGATAACCAATATCGTCCGACAGTGGCAAAGAGGAAAGTGTGTGTTGGATAGTTTTATGATTGTGATATATGTAGGATTACTTCAGGATATTGATGGAATATGTATTTATTGCATTAAGTTTTGTAGTTTCTCACCTGGGCATAAGAATATATAATATTAATAATAATGATTTGGGTTGAAAATACATCCCTAGTCTTACAGTTTCCCCTACACCGTGCCTAGGCTATTAATAATCAGCGGGGCGAAGTTTGCTAGCAATAGGCCTATCGTAAAATTTTGTCATTCAAGTGCTTCGCGGCAAAATATTAAGATCTGAGAATTTTTGAGTTCCATGTAGGGATTTTTGAAGATCGTTTTACAGATGTGACTAACTTTCAGAATGCTTCTTTCAACCCGAGTTCTGCTTGGACATGATCAACGATATTTGATTGTCGAGGATACACAGCTTTAAATGTGTAACTAGACACTTCTTTATGAAGACAATTATACAAATTATCCCGTGATGGTATTTATAAGTTGGTAAGGATAAATACATCATCCATTCCCACCCGTTGAATGTTGGTTCAATGAGGGAGTTATGTTGTATTTGGTTTGAAGTGGATTTCTTGTAACACGAGGCGGAAGTATTGTCTTGAATTTTCTGAAACTCAGTTATCCAGTTACTGCCAATTTCTTAGTAGGCCTACTCGTGATGTGACGTTGACAGGTTTGTAAAGTTATTAAGCCTGCCCCATCATATTGTGCTGATGTTTGTGCGAAACCAATAAAGGACGCTTAATTTCAGTGGCTGGCGCAGTCTGTAATTCCTCATTCTATATTTTACTCGATATTATACCCTTGGTCGAATGCGTTTTACCGTTAACCTCTTCTTCTCACTGTGCACACGGAGGGTTATATTCTCATTCTGAGTTCTGAAATTACCTCATTTGATAATGATAATGATTTGGCGTACTGGTAAAAGTATGGCTTCTTATAATCCTTGAGCGCACTTTGTGTGTTCTAGTTTGCTGGACAGTATGGAGCAACAACAACAACCACTCATTAAGAGTGAGCCAGAAGGGGCGTCTCAAACTGATGAACTCCCTAATATTGTAAGTTGTATTTATTATGTATATCGTGTAACATAGCAATCTTAGTGATGTTCATGACAAGCGAGTTCTAGTGACTGAATACTTGCTACCAAATAGTAGGCTAACCAGGATGTTAAATATTTTATTGTTACACATAACTTAGTACAATTATTCTGTGTGCTGTTTTACGTTGGCTCATACTTGTATTATACTTTCTAGGAATTCATTGACCTGTTACCCTCTTACAATCTTCTGGATGAGTCTGGTGATAAGAACGAAGATAAAAGCTGGGCAGTGAAATCAGAACTTGAAATACAGGTGATCATAAGGTTCTATATTTCCTCTTATATAAATATTTCTTATTTAAGCAGTGAACAGTTGCTGATGTTATTGTATTCATATTGCGGGTTCACTGTGCTGGCACCTTGGAACCTATTGTAGGTGAAGACAACACCATATGCAACAGCTGCTGTCCGTGAAACATTTTAGCCCATAGATTCCAGTTCTAGGCTGTATTTATTAGAGAAATATGATATAAAGCTTGTATATTATCAGGTTACTAGCAGGTACCCGCGGCATCGCTCGCGTCATAGTCGTGACATATTGTTCTTCAATGAAATGCAGGTTTAACCCCGTTCACACCCCTTTAGAACTTGAATATCCAAAAATCCCTCCTTAGTAGACGTTTTTGACGAACAACAAACATAATTCCAAAATATCATTCTTCTAACTTTAATAGTTTTGGTTGGTCGATGAGAGTGAATATCCAAAATTCCTTCCTTAGTGGACTTTTTTCATCCAGAATTTCACCCCTCCCCATGAGCCCCTTAAATTGGATTTATGAAAAAACGGTCGAACACCTATTTATTTAATTATTTACTAATTTATTTATTATTAACCTGATTGTTTTCCTCTGAGTTTCAAACTCCTCTTCTATGTCGTTTAAGAGATGCACGCTCCGTTAGGAATCCTTCAACCCCCACTTTTCACCCCTTTCACTCATCGAAAAACAATTAGACATGGGTCAGCTTATTTTTAATGATTGGTTTATATGCCAAGTATGACATCCCCAAATGAAACCACTCGTGAGATATTGTTATTCAATGAAATGCAGGTTTACCCCCTTAACACTCCTTTAGAACCTGAATATCCAAAAATCCTTCCTTAGTGGACGTTTTCGACATACAATGAACATATCCCAAAAATTTCATGTTTCTAACTTCAATAATTTTGGCTGGGCGATGATGAGTGAGTGAGTCAGTCAGGACATTTTCTTTCATTTATTTTTGAGAATTTCACCCTTCCCCATGAATCCCTTAAATGGGATTTATGAAAAAAATGGTCGAACACCTATTTACTTATTTTTTAAGCTGATTTTTTTTCTGCTGAATTTCAAACTTCTTGCTAATGTCGTTTATGAGATACACGCTCCATTAAGAATCCTTCAACCCCCAATTTTCACCCCTTTCACCTCATAATATACACCATATCGATAAACCCTTAGACATATGTCTGCTTATTTTATTGGTTAATTTATATGCCGAATATCACATTCCCAAATGAAACAACTCGTGAGATATTGTTAATCAATGTAATGCAAGTTTGACCCCCTTAACACCCCTTCAGATCATGAATATCAAAAAATCCATCCTTGGTGGACGTTTTCGACATACAACGAATATATCCCCAAAATTTCAAGTTTCTAACTTCAATAATTTTGGCTGGGCGATGATGAGTGAGTGAGTAAGTCAGGACATTTTCTTTCATTTATTTTTCAGAATTTTACCCCTCTCATGAACCCCGTAATTGGATTTATGAAAAAAAAAAAAACGATCGAACACCTATTTACTTATTTTTAAGCTGTTCTTCCCCCCTGAATTTGATGAGTGAGTGGGTTAATCAGTTAGAACACCTTCTTTCCTGTTTTTCCCCAGCATTTAACCCCTCTCCAAGGGCCTCTAAAATTGGATTTATGAAAAAACGGTCGTCACTTATTTACTCATATTTTTAGCTGTTTTTTTTTTCACTGAATTTCAAACTTTTCGCCTATGTCGTTTAAGAGATACACGCTACGTTAGGAATCCTTCAACCCCAATTGTCACCCCTTTCACCTCATAATATACACCACATCGATAAACCCTTCGACATATGTCTGCTTATTTTTAATGATAATTTTTTATGCCGAATATCACATCCCCAAAGAAACAACTCATGAGATATCGTTATTCAATGAAATGCACGTTTACCCCTTTAACACCTCTTCAGAACCCGAATAAACAAAGATCCTTCCTTAGTTGTCGATTTCGAAATACTGCGAACATATTCCCAAAATTTTATGTTTCTAACTTCAATAGTTTTCGCTGGGCGATGATGAGTGAGTGAGTCAGTCAGGTCATTTTCTGTCAATTATTTTTACCAGAATTTTACCCCTCCCCATGGACCCCTTAAATTGGATTTATGAAGAAACGCTCGAACACCTATTAACTTATTTTTTAAGCTGTCTTTTTCCCCCTGAGTTTGATGAGTGAGTGAGTTAGTCAGTCAGTTAGGAGACTTACTCTCCTTTCCCCCCCCCCCCCAGAATTTCACCCCACCCCATTGGCCCCTTAAATTGAATTTATGAAAAAACGGTCGAACACCGATTTACTTATTTTTAAGCTGATGTTTTTCCGCTGAGTTTCAAACTTCTCGCCTATGTTGTTTAAGAGATACACGCTCCGTTAGGAATCGTTCAACCCCCACTTTTCACCCCTTTCACCTTATAATATATACCAAATCGAAAAACCCTTAGACACATGTCTGCTTATTTTTAATGATTAGTTTAAATGCCGAGTATCACATCCACAAATGAAACCACTCGTGAGATATTGTTAATAAATATAATGCAGGTTTAACCCCCTTAAGACCCCTTTAGAATCTGAATATTCGAAAATCCTCCCTTAGTGTACGGTTTTGACAAACAATGAACATATCCCCAAATTGTCATGTTTCTAACTTCAATAATTTTGGCTGGGCGATGATGAGTGAGTCAGGACATTTTCTTTCATTTCTTTTTCCAGAATTCCACCCCTGCCCAAGAACCCCTTAAATTTAATTTATGAAAAAAAAAATGTCGAACTCTTACTTACTTATTTTTAAGCAGTTTTCTCTCCCTGAGTTTGAAGAGTGAGTCAGTCAATCAGTTAGGACACTTCCTTTCCTGTCCCCCCCCCCAGAATTTCACCCCTCCCCATGGGCCTCTTAAATTGGATTTATGAAAAATAACGGTCGAACACCTATTTACATATCTTTTAAGCTGATTTATTTTCCGCTGAGTTTCAACCTCCTCGCCTATGTTGTTTAAGAGATACACGCTCCTTCAACCCCCAATTTTCACCCCTTTCGCCTCATAATATACACCATATCGAAAAACCCTCAGACATGTGTCTTCTTATTTTTAATGATGAGTTTATATGCTGAGTATCACATCCCCCTATGAAACCAATCGGGAGTTATTGTTATTCAATTAAATGCAGGTTTAACCCCCTTAAGACCCCTTTAGAACCTGAATATCCAAAAATCCTCCCTTAGTGGACGGTTTTGACATACGTTGATCATATCCCAAAAATGTCATGTTCCTAACTTCAATAATTTTGGCTGGCCGATGGTGAGTGAGTCAGGACTTTATCTTTCAATTTTCTTTTTTCAGAACTTCACCCCTCCCCCATCAACCCCTTAAATTGGGTTTACGTAAAAAGAAACTGTCGATCACCTATTTACTTATTTTTAAGCAGTTTTTCCCCCTGAGTTTGATGAGTGAGTCTGTCAGTCAATCAGTTATGACACTTTCTTTCATGCTTTTTCCCCCAGAAATTCATTCCTCCCCAAGGACCCCTTAAATTGGATTTATGACAAAATGGTTTAACACCTATTTACTAATTTTTTATGCTGATTTTTTCCCGCTGAGTTCCAAACTCCTCGCTAATGTCGTTTAAGAGATACACGCTCAGTTAGGAAACCTTCAACCCTCAGTTTTCACCCCTTTCACCTCATAATATACACCACATCGAAAAACCCTCAGACACGTATCTTCTTATTTTTAATGAGTTTATATGCCGAGTATCACATCTCCCAATGAAACCAATCGGGAGATATTGTTATTCAATGAAATGCAGATCTACCCCCTTAACACCCCTTTAGAACCTGAATATCCAAAAATCCTTCCTTAGTGGGGGTTTTCGACTTACAACGAACATATCCCCAAAATTTCATGTTTCTAACATTAATAGTTTGGGCTGGGCAATGATGAGTCAGTGAATCAGTCAGTCAGTCTGGACACTTGGTTTTATATAAGATATACTGGTACGAAGATAGTATTTTTTTTTCTGGACTAGGCTTAATTTGTGTATCATAGAGATTTTGGATTTTTATGAGAAGGAAGCATGCCGTTGTCCTGAAAATCGTGTCATATTCAGACACGTGAACAATATTTTTGTTACGTTTTAGATAAATATCAAGAACATGATCGGTTTGTAACATTTTATAATAACTAGGTCACCTGTACAACCTGTTGTTCTGAGCCAGTACAAGTCGAATTCTATTAGGCCCACAGGCTATACGGACATAACAATTATAACAATTTATTGGTGCACCTCATTTAGAGGTTAAGTGCATTGCGATAGGACCTTCTATCATCATACCACCAGTGATTATACCGGTACCAAATACATACGGCACGGTAATGGTAGTATTAAATGGCTCTAATCTACGTTAATTTTTAGCCTACTTTTAAATTTTTCAAAAATTAGGAAAAAGTAGACTTATGAGATCGGGCAAATGTGTGTCTGTCTGTCTGTCTGTCTGTGTGGTCCCCCCCCCACCCTATCTACTACTAAACCGTTGCAGCAATCGAAACAAAATTTGGTGAGAGTAAAGATCTATACCTGAATTTCTCACGACCATATTTGAAAATGATGTCAGTGCTACCAACTGCTGAAAAATCGTAATTGAAATTTGAGCTCCATGTGGAATATCCTGGAAGGTATCAATGGGAGCTATTTCAAAATTGGCACACGTATAGATAATATTATTGCAGTTTAATTTCAGGAGGCCATACATGGCAGTGTTGCCAAAATGATTATAAGCCTGCTGATAGGCCCAAATTTTAAATGCATGTTACTTCTACACTATCAATTGGATTTCAACCAAATTTCGTATGTGTTATGTGTACATAAACAGATATGACTGAGCGTATTTTTAAGAGCCACCAAGGCTGCCAACCGTTAATAAATGCTCTCATTTAAAAAAAAAAATCCAAATACCCATATATCAGAAAGTATGCAAGCCGACAGCCTTAAACTATGCACACGTATAGTACCTGATATTCTATAATAATTTGGAGTAACTTATATACGTCAGTGCTACCAACATGATTCTAAGCCTGCTGAGAGGTCAAAATTTAAATATATGTAACTTCTATACTATCATTAGGATTTCAACCAAATTTCGTGTGTGCTATGTGCACCATAACAGATATGACTAGGCCGATTCTTATGAGTAACCAGGGTTGCCAACTGTTAATAAATACATCTCTATTTTTGTTACCCTAATATCAATATATCAGAAAGTATGCAAGCCAATAGCTCTAAACTTTGCACACGTATAGTACCAGGCATTCTAGTTTAATTTGGAGTAACTAATATAGGCCTACGCCAGTGCTGCCAACATGGTTCTAAGCCTGCTGATAGGTCCAATTTTAAAATGCATGTAACTTCTATAGTAACTAATGGATTTCATTAAAAATTGACAGAACAATAGATCATATTATTTCAGATTATTTCTGACCAATACATGTATGTCATTGTTGCCAACATGATTTTACGCGCGCTGATCCAATGTTTAACTGCATGTAACGTCCATGCTATCCATTGGCCTTCAACCAAATTTTGTATTCTGTACCTTAAGAGATGGAACTAAGAATATAATCAGTCACCAGGGCTGCCAACTGTAGTTCTCTATTAGGCTACATTATGCCAGGTATACAGTATTTCGAACTATAGAAATTTCGATATTACCAACTTAATTTCGTCATTATTCTAGATAGATCCATATAGATTAATCATTGGCATGAATCTTAAATTTCAAGAAAAGTAGGCTCTTTAGTTCGTCACGGAACTTCTTGTTTGTTTTCAAAAGTGGTAGGCCACTACACCTAATGTTAATAGGGTAGCCTATTAGATATCCTGTAGAAGAACTATCATAGGCCATGTGACACACACTTCACATTATTTAGACCATATGGTGGTGAACATGCACCGAAATTTTAAGCCTATAGCTACTTCTAAATAGTCCCTTGTGTAATTTTAGATAAATTCACATTTCAATGGCTTATACTTAAGCAAGACATTAGTCAAAAAATCTAAGCTAAATACAAAAAATTATCTTTATTGAAAACTTGTTTTTTTAGGATTTCCATCTATACTATTTTGCTTCCATTCACCCCCACTCCCCAGCCATTACTGTGCTCGTGTGTATTATTTCCAAATACCAGTAGTTCAATGGACACAGTTCATCCAACCACCCCCACTCTATTCCCAACTTTAGGTCTCAGGGTTCTCTGTGATTCAGACAATGCTGGGAAAAGTTTCACGTCACACAATGTTCAAACACATCTACAGTGGTGGTAACGGTAACTACTAAGTTTTCTCCTTTACAATCATTTTTATGTGAATCCTGTATTTGTGTGGCTTTTGAAAAGGGCAGCTTTTAAGGATTAAAAAAACAACTTAATTCCTATTATTTTGTAACTATGCTTCAGGTATAGAAAACTTACTAAATTTGCTGTTGATTATTCTGTGAGCAGATACCTTAGGTACAATAAGGTCAAACATGTGGGTTGGGTATCAGTTCAGAGCACAGCCCACAAACAAAGAGACCCGTGCTGTAGCCAACTGCATCACATGCTATAACATTACAGTAATAGATCACCAGCTGTAGCTATAGGGTGTACATCATACGCTATAACAATACTGTAATAGATCACCAGCTGTGGCTATAGGGTGTACATCACATGCTATAACAATACTGTAATAGACCACCAGCTGTAGCTATAGGGTGTACATCACATGCTATAACAATACTGTAATAGATCACCAGCTGTAGCTATAGGGTGTACATCACATGCTATAACAATACTGTAATAGATCACCAGCTGTAGCTATGGGGTGTACATCACATGCTATAACAATACTGTAATAGATCACCAGCTTTAGCTATAGGGTGTACATCACATGCTATAACAATACTGTAATAGATCACCAGCTGTAGCTATAGAGTGTACATCACATGCTATAACAATACTGTAATAGAGCACCAGCTGTAGCTATAGGGTGTACATCACACGCTATAACAATACTGTAATAGATCACCAGCTGTAGCTATAGGGTGTACATCACATGCTATAACAATACTGTAATAGATCACCAGCTGTAGCTATAGGGTGTACATCACACGCTATAACAATACTGTAATAGATCACCAGTTGTAGCTATGGGGTGTACATCACATGCTATAACAATACTGTAATAGATCACCAGCTGTAGCTATAGGGTGTACATCACATGCTATAACAATACTGTAATAGATCACCAGCTGTATCTATATGGTGTACATCACATGCTATAACAATACTGTAATAGATCACCAGCTGTAGCTATAGGGTGTACATCACATGCTATAACAATACCGTACTGTAATAGATCACCAGCTGTAGCTATAGGGTCTACATCACAAGCTATAACAATACCGTACTGTAATAGATCACCAGCTGTAGCTATATGGTGTACATCACATGCTATAACAATACTGTAATAGATCACCAGCTGTAGCTATAGGGTGTACATCACATGCTACAACAATACTGTAATAGCTCACCACTGTAGCTATAGGGTGTACATCACATGCTATAACAATACTGTAATAGATCACCAGCTGTAGCTATAGGGTGTACATCACATGCTATAACAATACTGTTATAGATCACCAGCTGTATCTATATGGTGTACATCACATGCTATAACAATACTGTAATAGATCACCAGCTGTAGCTATAGGGTGTACATCACATGCTATAACAATACTGTAATAGATCACCAGCTGTAGCTATAGGGTCTACATCACAAGCTATAACAATACCGTACTGTAATAGATCACCAGCTGTAGCTATATGGTGTACATCACATGCTATAACAATACTGTAATAGATCACCAGCATCCACTTATGCACCTACGTTTGCACCCACTTTTGCACCAACCTTCGCACCCACTTTTGCACCTACCTTTGCACCCACTTATGCACCCACATTTTCACCCACTTATGAACACACATTTGCACCCACTTTTGCTCCCACTTTAAACTATTATTTATATTATTGAGTGAACTTTACTAGAGATTAGTTCATGCTTGACAATTGATATGGAAGTATCATTTTTATTTCTCTTTATTTGTTACTCTATTTACCCTTTGGATGTTTATAATTCTCTTTTAATACACCGTTTCAAACACTTATAAAGAAAAGAAAAAAGCAAGTCCAAGAAAAAAAATACTGTGGCTCATGACAGTGCATTGTTTACTGAGCAATGAATGTAATGTTAATTTATTTTCCTAGTCTATTACTGTGTAAGTTAGTTAGTTTTAGTTATAGTTCACATTTTATTTTCATCTTAACCATTAGGGGCCGATAACCTACATGTTAAATCCCCCTTAAAACAACAATCATCATCATCATCGTTATCATCATCATCATTATTATTATTATCATCATCATCATGATCTTTATTTGAATTACAGTTATGCTGCGTGGAGCCAGGCAAGCATAGACAAGTGCGGCTCCATTTAAACTCAAGTTGAAGAACTAGCCACGCAAGAAATTTCACACACTGCACTGCTCTTATCAGCAACTCTTACTAGTTCAGCAAGCTAGTGTATGTTTGCAGACTGAAGCTAGCGGAAGGATTAAACCGTGTGTGTGTCTCTCTCTTCTCTTCTCTTTTATAATATCCATTATTTATTACAATATTATTAAAACTTGGCGGTCATGACAAGAGGTCCAGGTTCGATTTCAGCGCTCTACCAAGACATTTTATCTCTGGTCTAAGGACTAGATCGGGGTACACTGAGTCTTGACAGGTAATACTTTTGGGTCAATTCATGAACCATGCCAAACCTTCCAGACTTCCTCAACAACTCATACGAATGTTTACTATTAGCCTACTGGTTAGTTACCTATACGTACATTAATCTATAATTACCTAATAATAATCATCATAATAATAATAATTACCAAATAATAATAATAATAATTAGCAAGCCATAATTCTCCATTTAAGCATGGTATCACAAAACAATTTGTTTAATAACTTTTTCCCCTGTAACATCACAATTCCCTGTTTTATGCATCAAAATAACCTATGGACGTAAAAGCGTATGTCTTCATCTATTTTTTCAACTATCACACCTAAATTTTGGGTTCTTCGTTTGCAAGATATAGATTTTTTTCAATTTGGGGTTTGGTTTCACCCCCTACTATTTTTAATTTAAAAAAACGAAAGATCTTAGGTTCAATTATCATTTTTACACGTTTAACACCTTTTGCTCCCCTGTAAAATCACTATATACTGTTTTAGGGGTGATATGATCCATTCAGGTAAAATCCTATGTCATGACCAATGTTTTAAGCCATCACACCTAATTTTACGGTTCTTAGTTTCCAAGGTATCGATTTTTCAATTTGGGGGTAGCTTTCACCCCTCACCCCTGCTATTTTTCATAAACAACATGAGATCTTAGGTTCATTTATTATTTTTAAGTGTTTAACACTTTTTTTTCTCGTAAAATGACTATTTACAATTTTAGGGGTGAAATGATCAATCGACGTAAAATCCTATATCATCACCTATTTTTCAGCTATCACGCCTAATTTTAGGGTTCTTAGTTTCCAATATATTGATTTTTCAATTTTGGGGGGTAGTTTCACCCCCCAAAGGGGGACGTCACTCCAAGTGCTAGGACCCCTCATACAAGACCCTAGCATGATTGGTTTGCGAGATATTATCAAAAGTGTAGTTAGGCCCTTTTGTCTAAAAATGAATCATACATTCAAAAACGGGGTGTCACCCCAAGTGCTAGGATACTGCCTGTGACAAAATCCCATCAGGGGTTCTGAAAATATTAACAAAAGTGTTGTTAGGTCCTTTTTACAAAAGCCTTCAGTGTGCGCTCATACACAAAATATTATTTACCAATGGTTAAGGGTAGTTTTTATTTTGGGGTGAATATACCTCGTCCATAAAAAAGGGGAGTTCATCACGAGTCCTACGACACCCCATATGTTTAAATCCCATTATTGGTTAGCGAGATACTAAAAAGCCGATGACCTATTCGTTTTTTGGGTTAATTTAAATAAATATTTAATAAAAACTCATTTATAAATAATCATTTAAAAACAGCCCGCTCTCTTACAAAAGCCGTCAAGTTCGTATGCATACAAAAAATAAATACTATTTCAACCCCCTGTGATAGGGTAGTTTTTATTTTGGAGTGAATATACCCCGTCCATAGAAAAGGGGGTTCACCACGAGTCCATGCACAATACGTACGCAAAGTGCAGGAAATCGTGCAGTCGACAAGGCTATGACATACTCAGTATAAAGCTACACACTGTATAATGATAGATGGCTCGTATCTCTCTGGCTGTGGGGCACGCAAAATGATAAGACCACTTGTCTGTCTGCTAACACTGGCCCGGTCTCAAAGCTTCTAATTCTCATTTCACCAAACATGTCTCTCTGCGTGTGAGCACAGGCAAGCCATGTCAAATAATAATAATGTGTATGTGTTTTACCAACATCACAGCGTTTAACACAACGTGACTTCAAATCTGGTTTCTTACTTTTTCCACGTTTTCCTCAAATATCTCGAAAAATGACGGAAACCATGATTTCAGCTTTTCAATATCTACATTCCCGTAAAGAGGACGACGAGACGAAAACATCAACATGCCCGTCATAAAAATCACGTGTTTCGGTTTCCAAATAACTTGAAAAATAACGAAAACACATTTTCCATCAAAAAACCATGTGTCCAGCTTTTTACCTTTTCTATACCTACATCCCCGTAAAGAGGACGACGAGAAGAAAAAATAATATCACACACGTCATGATCACTTTTTCAGTTTTCCCAATATTAGGGAAAATCACAAAAACCCATTCTCCATAAAAAGCATGTTTCCAGCTTTTTACCTTTTCAATACCTACATCCCCGTAAAGAGGACGACAAGACGAAAAACAATATCACACACGTCATGATCACTTTTTCAGTTTTCCCAATATTAGGGGAAATCACAAAAAACCATTTTCCATTAAAAACCATGTTTACAGCGTTTTACCTTTTCAATACCTACATCCCCGTAAAGAGGACTACGAGACGAAAGAAATAATATCACACACGTCATGATCACTTTTTCAGTTTTCCCAATATAAGGGGAAATCACAAAAAACCATTTTCCATTAAAAACCATGTTTACAGCGTTTTACCTTTTCAATACCTACATCCCCGTAAAGAGGACTACGGGACGAAAAAATAATAGCACACACGTCATGATCACTTTTTCAGTTTTCCCAATATTAGGGAAAATCACAAAAACTCATTTTAGACCAAAAACCATGTTTCCAGCTTTTTACCTTTTCAATACCTACATCCACGTAAAGAGGACGACGATACGAAAAAAATTATATCACAGACGTCATCATCACTTTTTCGGTTTTCAAAATATTTGCAAAAATGTGAAAAACGCATTTTTAGACCCAAAACCCTATTTTCACCTTTTCGACATCTACATTCCCGTAAAGAGCACAACGAGACGAGAAAAAAACTGAATCCAAGCACGGCCTTCTAGCATCACTCCTTCCTGCCCAAGGCCGCCAGGGCTCACAACTTCCTAAGTGGAGCAGCTCTCTCACTACAGCACTACTCGTTCATATACCATTCATGCAATTGCAAAGTACTTTGGTGAAATGTTGTTTCCACTCCCACACAGATTTCTGATTTAGTAAATCCTTTTTACAATTGGTAGAGCACGAGTAGATTCATTTAATGACGACTGCGCATGAATTGTTTCAACCAAGTCCCGTATGCATTCATATACCATTCATCCGATTATGATAAAACTTTGGTGAGTTGAGTACAGTCCTGCGAAGGTGTATGAATTAGTAAATCCGTTTTTCAATGGGTGGCGCACAAGTAGATTCAACAAATGAGTGACGGAGCGCGAATCGTTTAAACAAAATCCCGTATGCGTTCATATGCCATTCATCCGATTGCAATGAAACTATCATGAGTTGTTGTGTACACGCCAGGAAAGGTTTTTTACTTAGTAAATCCATTTTACAACAGGTAGTGTACGAGTATATTCAACAAATGGATGACAGCTCTCGAATCGTTTCAACAAAGTCCCGTGTGCGTTCATATACCATTCATTTCATTGCTACAAAACGTTCGTGAGTTGTTGAGCACGCTCCCATGATTTATTTTGAGATAGTAAATCAATTTTACAATAGTTTAGAGGTGGTTAACGGAAAAAGAAATAAATATTGGGAATCCAAAAGCACTTCAACAAACAAAGTTACAACGCCAACACTTTCTTTTATTGGCATTGCAACGCATGCCGGGTACAGCTAGTCTATATATATAAAACTCAATATTGGTCTGTTTGTTTCTTTGTTTGTCTGTTATTTATACAAATCTACACCGTTTCACCGATCTGCACCAAATTTTGTATACTTACCCTTTGGAACCCAGCGGGTAACACTGTCCACTTTAAATTTCGGACAGACCACTCCATTCCCTACATTTAGGCCCTTTTGAGCAAATTGACACCATTTCATCGATCTAATAGCTTGAAGGACATATTGTCGCTAGGCGACAACGAGTAACACTATATCATCATATTCAACGCCGCACCATTGATGGACAGGTTGTCACAAGGCAACAACGATTTACTCTGTATCATGATAGTCCGGTAAAATTTGCTAAAGGACACATGGGAAAACTGACCGATGTAATGCTATCCTGTCAGTGAAACATAGTGGCATACATTCCTACATTCACCTATCACCATTATGCAGTTTTCATGTGTAGACAGTTGTTATTTCATTTGCGGGGCTTAGACATCGTGGTCATGTTGCCCCATTTACATGGATGTGTGTGGAGAATTTTTGTGATAACCTGCGTTATTGTGATTGTTGCACTAGCATATGTAAATTGGAGATAGGATATGGTATTTGAAGCCATTTGTCAGTTTTGCTCAAGGATTTAATGAACTGTAGTATTCTCTATGCATTCGTATACCCTGCGGGTAACACTGTCTACTTTAAATTTCGGACAGACCACTCCATTCCCTGCATTTAGGCCCTTTGTCTCAAATCTACACCGTTTCACCGATATCAACCAAAATTTGTATAATTACCCTTTAGAATCCGCGAGTAACACAATCTACATGAAATTTCGCACACACCACTCCATTCCCTGCATTTAGGCCCTTTGGTGCAAATCTACACCGTTTCACCGATCTGAACCAAAATTTGTATACTTACACTTTGGAACCCTGCGGGTAACACTATCTACATGAAATTTCGGACCTACCACACCATTCCTTGCATTTAGGCCCTTCGGCACAAATCTACACCGTTTCACCGATCTGAACCTAAATTTAAATACTTCCCCCATTGAAAACCGACGAGTAACACTGTCTGTTTGAACGTTTGGACAGACCACTCCTTTCCCTGCGTTTAGGCCCTTTGGCACAAATCTACAATATTTCACTGATTTGAATGACATTTTGTATACTTACCCTTTGGAACCCTGTGGGTAATAACGTCCACTTGAATTTTCGTACAGACCACTCCATTCCCTGCACAAATCTACACCGTTTCACTTAATTGCACCAAATTTTACATACTTTGCGACAGATCATGGATCTGCACAGACACTCCTCATTATTGTTCATTGTTATATATATATATACAGTAGTTATAGTTTATAGTTATTCAATCGGAAAGTGCCCAGATATATAGAGTAGAAGTTAGTACCCGGCTGTTGCCTGATGGCCTTGTGTTATACGAAATGGAACCCACTAAGAAGCGACACGGCATAACGTAGAAATAATGATTTGTTTGAAACGAATAAGGATCTAGGTGGCGGTGAAATAAGATATAGATACTCTGGTAAAAGTATGTTAGTTGATTGTTTGGCATCGAATGGATGCATTCTGTTATATAATACGACGAGCTGCTACAAGTATTTGTGAATGTAATTGTATTCTAGAATGGATTCACATTCTTATATAGAACGGAGAAGTATCTGTAAAGGGATTCTTCATAAAAGGAACCAGAGATATCGTATGTGGATGAAAATAAAGAACACCTATATGATCGATATGCCACAAATATCAAGTAAGACAAGGTTAGCTAAATGGAAATGTAATGTACGGCGCTTTCCGGTCAGTAAAACATAGTTCGATTCATGAAATATTATAAATTTACCTTGCAATTACAAAGTGATGAGATTATTTCAATACTTACTCTTTATACGTATGATTTCTAGGAAAGGGGGAAGAGTGAGTTGCCATACAGCAAGCGTATTGTCCTGCTGCCCGGGAGTAAAGTCTTATGTATTTTATATTTTATTCTCTTTATAGTAATGAGTGGCGCCCAACAGAATTTATTTACGGATCTGAACAATTACAACTTACCCTTAGAAATACTGCTGGTACCACTGTCCACTTTATAGTTTGGAAAACCCTCTCCATTCCCTACATTTAGAAAACAGACAAAACTAACTCGAAAACCACGTTTTAGGCCCTAGAACATGTCCATAGTAGTGTACCTCTAAGAATATTTTAATAAGTCTATTGTTGGCTGGTAATTCGGACTGCATCACGTCGCCCCTACCAGTGTTCTGGTGCAGAATTGCGAAAATAGTTACATCCTTCGCTGCTTAAAATTGCAGTCACGAGGAATAATTAATGCAAAAAGATTTCTTAGGCTACTTAAAACAGTTGTCAGTATGAATATTATGCCTCTGTATAAGTGCGATGCTGTTGGTGCAGTACATTGGGGTTATCAGCTGCAATAAGCGATGGTGCTTTCACATTTACTTTCGTTTATTCCGATCCTTATCGTTGAGCGCTATGTGCCGATAAATGACACTATTGCTGCCTCAGGAGCTTTTGACAGCCAAGTGCTCTGATTATTTTCCTACGGCGCTATGCGACGAAAGACGACACCATTGGTCTCCATTTTCCTAGCAGCCAATGAGATATAGGCTCTAGACCGTGTCTCTTACTTCACTTACTCCTCTTTCCAATCATATTTTTCAATTCGTTTGTAAATTGCATGTGTCAGTACTGTAATTAGTAAATAGCAGTTTCCCTATTCATTATTATCATTATCATTACGGAAAAATGTCCTGAATGTTACGTCCATTATACTGTACTACTTATCACCCCCACTACCACGTCCGCCCCAAAGAGGTTTATTTTTTCTTTGTGTTATTTTAAATATGTCTGTCTGTTAGGTAGTCAGCCCGAAGGCTGGTTGGATCCTCAAAAAGCACCGCCGTTACGTTATGTGAGTAGATACCCAAAAAACCCAAGGCAGCGCTATTTTGAGGCATTCTAGGCAAGAAGAGGAGTGAGGTAGTTTGCCATTGCTTTCCTCACTGAGTCAGAACAGTAGTCCTAACCCTATGAGTTGAACCTTTCACAGCATTCACAGGCACTGACTGTGCCCCGAATGCCATTACTAAGCACCACCCATACCTCAGTAGCTTCCATATAATCACAGCCATGAGTGAGACTGAGACATCGGTGAAAAGCCACCTTTTACTCTAGCCTGTGCCAACTGACAAATGCAAATGTACTGTATTCATCAAGAGATGGCAAACAGGCCACATTTTAAATATAATTTGCCAGTTCTGTAGTAGTATTCATTGTCATCCATAAAACAAATGAATCCTCCTGGCGAAGCCGGGCACTACTGCTAGTATTAAATAATATTATGCATAAAGTGCAAAAATCATTTAGACGATCACGTGTATTAGCGGCGAAACTTACTCGAAGCTAATCTCGGTCACGAAAACCAAGATTAACGGCCGAAGGGACCCGATACGCTGACCACGCGTTATCACAATGTCTGCAGGCCAAATGGCTGGGCAGCGGTCGCTTGGTAGGCCTTGGCCCTTCATGGGCTGTAGTGCCAGGGGTTATTTATTATACTTGAAGCAAAACCGGGATAGTTCCTAACTGAAGGCCATAGCAACCTCCTTTCCAATCCTCGTTTCAATTACATATACACACACTACTACAGCCATCACAGTAACACATGTTATCAGAAACATTCCTTATGCACTCAAGTTCATAGGCTATATGAGCATGCTATTGCAATGCTTCTAAATTAATCAACAACAGCAGACTCATTTAAGCTCATTTGATCTTAATACTTGATGATATCTCCAGCTGTTGTAACGTTGCGCCACATGCAGGGTTAGCCAATGTGTTTCTTTTTTAAAATTTCAATTCCCTACAACGACCCCTGTTAATTACATTTAAAAATACATACGTATTCATATTTTTATGGCGTTCAGATTCACAATGTTCTTATCGTGGTTTGGATAGAAAATGGAGTGCCATGGCCTCTTACAGAGAAGGATGGAAACCTGGTGGTCACGTCTTGAGCTACTATTTCCATGGAGACAATGGATTGGCATGGCCTATTACAGAGATAGAAGGAAACTTGGTGGTCACACGTTGAGCTACTGTTGCCATGGAGACTACCGGCCTTGCCATTCCTTCATCAGTTTATTTTCTGCTTTTATTAGCCTATGCTCGATTGCCAAATGGCCGAAATCAGAAGAATGAGAAATTCATGTAGCCAGTGGTTTATCCTGGGTCCTGAACTATGTGCATGCAAAATTTGGTTGAGATTGGTGGAACGGTGTAGATTTGCATAGATTCAAATCCACATACATACAGACTTTCAGCTTTATAAATATGATGTATCGCCATCTTTACTTGAACAATACGATGTCTGGTAAAGATGGCGATACACAGCTTATATGCCCACCTTTACTTGACTTCCGTAAACGATGTCAGTAAAGATCCCATTACACATGCAAACTTTTGCAATTTACATTTACACTTGGATCTTTACCAGATGTCCTACATAGGTGAAGTAAAGATGGTGATACATATTTTGTAAATATAAGTTGAAATGCCAAAATTTCGATGAAGGTCTAGTAAAGATATTTTGTAAATATTAGGTAATTCAAAAATTTCGATGTGTATCGTGTTTCTAAGGGTTATTGAAAGTGCCGATTTCTGTTTGTATTTCCACCACCCAAAACCCCGGATTCCCCAGGAGTTTCCCGTAAGCTTACTAGAATCTAGTGTCATTCGTGACGTCGTCGATTATGTCATCAACGCCGCCATCTTGTTTCTAAGGGAATTTTATACGGAAAAGTATCGAGATCAATACTACATCCTGATAATAATAACCCCTGTCTAATCCTAGACTGGCCGGTGAGACTTTTGTGTTCTAGAGGCGTATGATTTATATTGTAAATCCTAATCAATAGATCAGAAGTGTCTCAACACTCACATGAGGCTTGGGGCGACCTTCACTGCTTGCCCTGTCAATATGATGTTGTTCCTCCTCCCTCCTTGATGCCTTCATCCGCAGGTAGCCATGGCTGTGAATATATTGATGGCCCCCTCTTGAAGACAGCCTCCATGGCTAGCTGTGACTGTCAGTATCTTCGTCATAGCCTCCAATCTTCCACACATATTTGATGGCTCGAGGTTCTTCGTTTTTCTAGGAGGGTTGAACGAAGGAGAAAGAGTGATTTGTCTTGTTTTGTACCGGCACGAAGTCTCCGCTGAAAACTCCTCAGAGATGGTCTATGGCGGTGTTTCTCAGCATTTTATTAGACCACGGGCAGCATTTTCGTTCAGAAGAGTTCTTAAGCTGTTGTCTATATAAATATTATTATTCAGTACTCTATTTATTAACACATTGCATAATCATCTTGATAATCACAATGACTCAGGTATTATGTATTAGAAGTGAATTTATGTGAAATGAGACTTCAGTTAGCTGCTAGTGTACTCACAAATAAACCCCTGTGTGTTTATCGTTCACGTTAAATTGATCCCTACGTTTGGTGTCCATGAGATCAAAATTGTTTTAAGTGTCAACGCTTGGTACGAGATATCTTAACACTAAATTTATCGACGCTGCTTGTTGTTATTAACGTTGTATGGTAACGCTAAGTAACTGAATCTACGCTGCAAAGTCGCAACACACACACTCAATGCTAGTGTCAATATGCTAGGCCCACGTTTTGCGAGTGTGTTGTAACTAACATGCTATTTGCTAAAAAAAAAACTGCACATGAACTGTTGTTTTTTTTGCCATGAGGCTATGGACGAAAGAAAACTATGAATGCGGGGTTGAATTACCTTCAGTATATTATTTTATTCCTTGATTCCTTCAGTACAAGCTTACAAGCCATCTGTAATATATAATTCCACCTCCGCAAAGGAACATATATTTGTGAAACAAGTCATTTCTTTTCAGGACGATACAGACCATCCAATGGATATTAAGTCAGAGGAATCTTCTATTCCGGATCTCGTTACATGCATCAAAACAGAAGCATCATCTTCAGATCTGAATGAGGTAAGTAACTTCATGCTTATTTTCAAGACATCTCCTAATAGCATATAGGGATTTAGAGTTGTTGTCTCACAATAATGTCGGTGGCAAACAGAAGCGTTTGGCTGTTAGTACCTGCTCTGAACTCCTTTGCAATCTGTGTGTTCCCGTACTCTAGACATAATTCTTAGAGTTACTAGCTACTCGAATCACCTTTGCAAACTGTGTGTTCCCGTACTCTGGCAGACACATAATTCTTAGAGTTACTAAAATGCTCTACAGTAGACTCCCCATTGAGGAATTTCATTGACTCAATTTCACTTCTTTTTGAACATTAAAATATAAAATATAAAATTGCAGTGAATTGAAAAGAAATGTTGATAGATTTATGCCTTCATTCTCAAAAGTCATGCTCGTATGGGCAGTTTAGTAGCTTGCTACCCAATGATATGTGCACGTGTTGGACCGCAGGATTTGTTTTGGTCCATTCTGTCGTTATTGTTTCAAGGGGCGGAACAGCGAAGTCATATGCCCCTCTCTTATGGTGTTACCACTAAAAGAATTAAAAATTAATCTTCATTTGTCCGCAACCCTTAAAGCTATTTCTTCTATTGTGGCACTTATTTGAGCATTTTCTCTCTAAATATAACGTGGATTCTAAAAGTGTATTATACGTTTCAGAACTGGGGATTATAACCACTCATCTGTATAAAGTTTATCTCTATCACTAGGATGCGAAGGTCAGTAGAAAGTCATTCAGCGAATATATCTTCACTTCAGCTGAGCAGTGCTGTACAATTACATGGGTTGTCATTTGTGTAAAAGTATAAGGTGATAACACTGACATAAATTATTCCATCTTATCCCCAGGATGTAAAAGAAGAAAATCAGAATGAGGAAGCAGATGAAAGTGGAAACCACTTAAAAGAGTAAGTGTTAAACATACAAACAACATGTTACTTTATGCTTACCTTATATTTATCCTCTTTGTAAGAACGTTTAGTCATTTTCTTTATGCGGGTGCGAAACATTCAGCTTCAAAATGAATTTCAGACATTTCCACATTTTTAATTAATCAAGCATTATTAATTCATTATTATTCAGGGTAAACTCAGAAAATATTTGTATAGAACGACTTATTGCCAGAAAGTTTTGATTGAGTTTCATTTTGTAACTAAAGGCGAAACACCCGCTTTAAAATAATAATATATAAACCAAACTTAACATAACGTAATGTATGTTGGTATTAAATTAAGTCCTATTTCGCGAAACGCCTTGCTCTTTCTTTTCGTTGGCATAGTTCAAACATTAATCAACCACTGTTTCCTAAAAATAACTTAACATAGTACAACTTAATTTCACTTTACAACATGACACTGTATTTCTTTTGCTCACACGCAAATATTAGCAAAAGGCAAGTGACTAGTGGTGTTGGCCTATTTGATAAAGGAGATGAGAGTGAAGGTTTCGCGGCCGTTTCGCTGACTCTCTTGTGGTTAACGTAACATTTTACCAGTCTGCTCATTCGGTAAGTGGTTAATTAACAGTATGTGGGTAGCGGCACGTGTGCCTCGCTCAAGGTCACGCCATCGTTTCAACAATTTTAAACCTGTCCAAAGTTTAACACACCAGTCTATTGCAGGTGACGGGTTTCACGTTACCGTTTCAAAAAAGACCAAACCTGTTGCGTGACGTCAAATGGTTGGGTACAAAAAACATTTATGTATTATTATTTAATTTTTATTTATTTACCAGCTGAACCCGGCACCCGTTGCCATGCCAATCAAAGAAAGCGTTGGCGTTGTAATTTTGTTTCTTGAAGTGCTTTTGGATACACAATTATCGTTTTCAATTTCCGTTAACTGCATATAAACTATCGTTAAATTGATTAACTAATTTAGACACATTCATGGGAACGTCCACATCAACTCACCAAAGTTTCATTGCAATCGGATGGAGGGCATATGAATACATATGAAATTTCATTTATACGATTCGTGTGCTGTCATGCATTTGTTGAATCAACTCGTTCGCTACCTACTGAGAAATGGATTTACTAAGTTAGAAACCTTCACATAAGTGCACACAACAACTCACAAAAGTTTCATCACAATCGATGAATGGTATATGAACGCATACAGGATTTTGTTGAAACGCTTCAAGCGTCGTCACACATTTGTTGCATCTACTCGTGCGCTACTTATTGTAAAATTGATTTACTAAGCCTGAAACCTTCCCTGGAGTGTACTCACCGATCTACCAAAGTTTCATCGTAGTCGGAAGTATGGTATATGAACGCATACGGGACTTTGTTGAAACGATACGCGTTCCGTCGCTCATTTGTTGAATCAACTCGTACGCTACCTATTGTAAAGTGCATGTACTAAATCAGAAACCCTTCCTGGAGTGTACACAACATCTCACCCAAGTTACATCGCTATAGGACGAATGGTATATCAACGCTAACGGCCTTTGTTGAAACCCTTCGCACGTCGTAGCTCATTTGTTGAATCTACTCGTGCTCTACCAATATTGTAAAATGGATTTACTAAGTTGAAGATCTTCCCTGGTGTGTACACAACAACAAATCAAAGTTTCATCGCAATCGGATGAATGGCATATAATCGCATACGGGATTTTCTTTAAACGATTCGCGTGCCGTCACTCATTTGTTGAACCTACTCATGCCCTACCCATTGTAAAACAGATTTACTAACCCTGGATCCTTCATTGGAGTGTATTAAACGATTCACCAAAGTTTCATGGAAATCGGATGAATGGTATATGAACTCATGTGGGAATTTTTTAAAACAAATCGCACGCAATTTTGTTGAAGCTACTCGCGCGCTTTCTATTGTAAATTGGGTTAACTATGTCTATAACGTTCCTGGGAGTGTGCTCAACAACTCACCAACATTTGATCGCAATCGGATGAATTGCCTATGCACGCAACGCCATCACTCATTTGTTTAAACTACTCGCGCTCTGTTTATTGTAAATTGGATTAACTACGCCTATAAATATCCCGCAAGTGTGCACAACAACTCATCAATGTTTCATCGCAATCGATGAATGGTATATGAACGCATACTGGATTTTGTTGAAACGCTTCACGCGTCGTCACTCATTTGTTGCATCTACCTGTGCGCGAAATATTGAAAATTCGAGTTGCTAAGTCAAAAACCTTCCCTGTCGTGCACACAATAACTCATCAAAGTTCCATCGCGATTTGATGAATGGCATATGAACGCATACGGGACCATGTTGATACGATTCGTGAGTCGTCACTCATAAGATGAATCAACTCCTGCGCTACCTGCTTTAAAATGCATGTACTAAGCCAGAAACCTTCCGTGGGGTGTACACAACTTCTCACCCAAGTTTCATCGCTATCGGACGAATGGTATATGAACGCATACGGGACGTTGTTGTAACGCTTCGTGGGTCGTCAATCATTTGTTGAATCTACCCGTGCGCTACCTATTGTAAAATAGATTTACTAAGCTTGAAACTTACCCTGGAGTGCACATTATATCTCATCCAAGTTCCATTGCTATCGGACGAATGGTATATGAACGCTTATAGAACTTTTTTGAAACGCTTCGCGTGTCGTCACTCATTTGTTGTATTGACTCGTGCCCTAGCTATCGTAAAGTGGATTTACTAATCCAGAAACCTTCCAAGAAGTGTACACAACTTATCACCCAAGTTTCATCGCTATCGGACGAATGGTATATGAACGCATACGGGTCTTTCTGGAAACGCTTCGCGCCTCTTTGCTCATTTGTTGAATCTACTCGTGTGCTTCTTATTGTAAAATGGATATACTAAGCCTCAACCTTCCTGGAGTGTAAATAATATCTCATTCAAATTTCATCGGTAACGGACGAATGGGATATGAACGCATACGGGATCTTGTTTAAACGATAGGCGTGCCGTCACCCATTTGTTCAATCTACTCGTACGCTACCTATTGTAAAATAGATTTACTAAGTCTGAAACTTTTCCAGGAGTGTACTCTACGATTCACCGAAGTCTCATCGCAATCGGATGAATGGTATATGAACGCATATGCTAGACTCTTTTGAAATGGTTCGCGTGCCGTCGCTCATTTCTTGAATCTACTCGTGCGGTACCTATCGTGAAATGCATGTACTAAGCCAGACACCTTCCCTGGATTGTACACAACAATTCACCAAAGTTTCATCGCTCTCGGATAAATGGTAGCCTATATGAACGCATACGGGTCTTTGTTGAAACGACTTGCGCACCATCGATCATTTGTTGAATCTACTCGTGCGCTACCTATTGTAAAATGCCTTCACTAAACCAGAAAACTTTCTTGGAGTGCACAAAACAATTCACCAAAGTTTCATCGCAATCGGATGAACGTTATATGAAAGCATACAGTACTTGTTTGAAACGATTCACGTGCCGTCGCTCATTTGTTGAATAAACTCGTGCGCTACCTATCGTGAAATGCATGTACTAAGCCAGACACTTTCCCTGGAGTGTACACAAAAACTCACCCAACTTTCATCGCTTTCGCACGAATGGTATACGAACGCATATGGGATTTTGTTGAAACGCTACGCGCGTTGCCGCTCATTTGTTGAATCTACTAGTGCGCAACCTATTGAAAAGTGGGTGATGTAAGCCAGAAACCTTCCCTGTTGTACACACAACATCTCACCCAAGTTTCATCGCTACCGGACGAATATTATATGAACGCATACGGTACTTTGTTGAAACGCTTCGCACGTCATCGCTCATTTGTTGAATCTACTTGTTTGCCACCTATTATAAAATGGATGTACAAAGTCACAAACCTTCCCTGATGTGTACACAACATCTCACCCAAGTTTTATCGCTATCGGACGAATGGTATATGGACGCGTACGGGCCTTTTTTGAAACGTTTCACGCGTCGTCGCTCATTTGTTGAATCTACTCGTGCGCTACCTATTGTAAAATGGATTTACTTATCCAGAAACCCTTCCCTGGAGTGTACACTACATCTCACCCAAGTTTAATGGCAATGGGATGAATGGTATATGAACGCATGTGGTCTTTGTTGAAACGAATCGCATGACATTTTGAAGAAGCTACTTGCGCGCCATCTATCGTTAATTGGATTAACTAAGCATATAACATTCCCGGAAGTGTGCACAACAACTCACCAAAATTGGATCGCAATCGGATGAATTGTAGGCTATATGAACGTATAGCCAACACTCATTTGTTTAAACTACTCGGGCACTATCTATTGTAACTTTGATTTACTATGCCTTTAACCATCCCGGAAGGGTGCTAAATAACCCACCAAAATTTGGTCGCAATCGGATGAATTGTAGGCTATATGAACGCATCGCCAACACTCATTTGTTTAAACTACTCGCGCGCTCTCTGTTGTAAATTGGATTAACTATGACTATAACCATCCCGGAAGTGTTCACAACAACATACCAAAATTTGATCGCAATCGGATGAATGGTTTGTGAACGCATAAAAGACGAACAAACGAACATTCATTTATATCTCTACTTAGTATAAACCAAGTCCCCGATGTGTGTTTGTTACGGGTAATCTCGAGAACCACTGGATGGATTTTGATGCGGTTTACACCATTCTGTAAAGGATATCTCGAGGATTATTTCTGTAGAAAATAATTTATTTATGATCAAAGGAAGCCGAGCAGTAACGATTTCAGTGGAAAACTCGAAAAAAAAAAAACTGGCGTCCGAGCGCTTTGTAAGCTTACGCTGGGCAAACCGTTAAAAATATCTCAATACTATGAATGTAAGAATTGTTCAGCATGAAAAGTTCTACAAAAGTCCGCGAGAGCAATGTCTATCTTCAATACATCGCCCACTATAAGTGTTTTTACGTTTTAATTTCTTACAAACATGTCCATTCAACTACTTAGGCGGCACTTGACGAGCTACCTAAGGGCGAGTCTATCATCTCTGTTACAGCCTAGCTAGTGGGCGAACCTATTGCCCCAGATACAGCCAGCAACTAACCGTCGAGTCGTGTTGTGTTAAGACTTCAAGGAAGGGTGGTAATGTTTGGAGTTTCCCTGGAAGTGCAACTCGGGTTTTCATAATTTCGCCTGTGACACACAGTCAAGTTAAGATTGGACG
This sequence comes from Meconema thalassinum, assembly GCA_946902985.2. Taxonomy (NCBI): domain Eukaryota; kingdom Metazoa; phylum Arthropoda; class Insecta; order Orthoptera; family Tettigoniidae; genus Meconema; species Meconema thalassinum. The sequence goes on from OX336397.1 coordinate 244,991,701, forward strand.
GAAGGGGTATTTGAGTTTCATTCCCTTCGCCATTCGCTGGAAGTGCAACTCTCATTTCGCCTGTGAACTTTTCGTTCCGCAAAATTCACAGTCAAGTTAAGATTGGACGGAAGGGGGATTTGTGTTTCATGCACGTCGCCATTATTAAATTACGTCTGACAAGAATTTGTTGCACATGCATCTCCATGATAATATAACTTATAGCCCAGTCAGTGATTTGAACCCATCATGCCGAGACGTAAAACGGATATTGGTCTTTGTTCATTGACATTGGAGAAAAAAAGCGCTTATCACGTAATGCATTCTTCCGGGCGAAGCCGGGTCGGGTTGCTAGTATATATATAAGATAAGAATAGAAGATAAAATATAAGATGAGATTATTTATGTATTTGAAATTATTCATTTATTTAACATTACCTAGTTTGATGTTCTTCAGTCGGTCAACACGATCGTGGGATATTCCCTAATTCTGAAAAAATCATGAGATTAACAAATGCACTCTGATGTGCAGTTTCGATCGTCAAGCGATCATCATCAGATCCATTACACTAAGGCTATACGATCTATGTCTGGAATTATGAGTGAGGGTATTTACAATATCAACACTTATTTAGTTGCAGTATTAGTTAGGATAATGCAACTCGTCAATATTTTTAGTTACTGTATAGTCTATGTGATGTTTTGATAAGATACTGAAAATGGTGGTTGACTTCCGAAATTTGCTTGTGGAAAGTGACCATGTGATTGTTGTTAAATGGTCAGTTCAGATTATATTGTACAGGCTACTTCTCGGTCCTGGAGAGAGCAGTTAACTTCGTCACTATCTACTCTCAACCAGGGGAGCTTCCTGTGTACCAGGGTCTCTTATATCCCGGGCATTTCCTCCCCTCTCGCATTCCTGTGTGTTTTCGTGACTGTGTTTTGCCAAGTCTAGTCTCCCTAATTTGTTGTTAGTTGGGAGGAGGATAGATTACCTAGCAGGTTAATGATTTCGGCTGTAGAGGGTAAGAGAATCAGAGGTAGACCTGGGAGGCGATGGTTGAAATCAGAGTTTAAGGATATCAATGTGAGAGGTATAGACACAGAGGAGCCACAGTACTAACTTTGAATAGGGGAACATGACGTCATCCAATGTCTCTCTTCCTGGTAAACCACTTCCAGGATGGGTCAGGTCCGAATTGAACCCGCCTCTTCTCACTTTTGCTTCACGAGGCTGAGTGGATCCTGTTCCAGCCTTTGCAGAGAAAGGATTCGAACCAAGGCATTCCCGTTGAAATGGCATCTGTCACGTACTGGAAACTGGTTGACTAGTGCGCTGTAGAGTGCACATGAAACAACTCGATCATTTAGCTCTGTGTCCATGAGTGCGAGGAACTCATGTTGAGGGATTGCTTCATCTCGGTCATTAGCCCCGTGTATTTCTGTGTGCGTAATCCTTGTTGGGCGATTGTGACATTTTGTTCATCGGCACCTTATGGTTAGAAACTTGGAGCAGCTCGGTCATCCACCACGTGTGGTTGGATGCGAGAGGACTAGAGAAATCTTTGTAATTACCCTCCGTCTGTGTAGAAATTGATGCTTTTTGTCTATTTGAAATGGTTATAAGGAGGTGGATTTTAGGAATTGTAATGGTATTTCTGTGAATTCTGGGGTAAATTTGGGGATTTTGTGTAAATTTAAGTAGGGATTGGTGCATTTTGTTAGGTTTGAAGAATTTTCGAGAATTCGTGTTGGAATTTAGAAACCTCATAAGCACCGTGTGAATGGTGTAGATAGCGTCTGATGACTAGCATACCCTGATTACAATACAGCTGGTCGGGAACCCCCGTATGCAGTCATACTCTGCTCTTAAAACAACTCCAGATGAATTTTAAGAGTTCAGTTAGTTACTGTATCGGCAGAACCCTACCATTGAGAGGTCATTTACCTTTCGATCGCAATACACCCTAGGCATCGGATAATTCCATACCCTCTATGTCGGAAGAGAGAACAAGAGTTGACGCAAGGAGGTGGACATGAAAGATGACAGCGAGGAGCCTAGCCCCAAGTAAGTGAAAACTATGCCATACACGGCTGGGGACCCCTTGGTCGCTACCCGACATTGCACTCGTTGGCGACTCCATACTGCGGGAATATTAGATACATTTAGGAGAATTTCTCTGTGAGAATTGAGGTATAGACCGCACAGCTACGCTGTCGTTTCAACCAGGTGACCGTCTGCTCTTGGGGAAAAACATGATGCTACCAGGTTGTGTCGACAGATACCCACTCGCGGCTACCCTGTCCGTGCGCTCCTCACCCCCATTGGAAGGTAGTTGTAAGTATAGTCTGGTGTGATCTGGAAGTGTGGTATTTGTGGATTTTTATTGTGGGTTTTACGTAATTTGATGAATTTGGGAAATCTGGTGAATTTGGAGTAAATCTGAGAAATGTTGGTTTGAGTATTTTTTATGTATAATAGGAGATTTTGAGGAATCTTAGTATATTTGGAAGGGTTTTGGTGGATTCTGGTTAATTTGATGAGTTCTATAGATTTTGGTGATATTAAGATTAATTGTGATTCCTTATTATCTAGGTAAGTTGCAGGACTCTCGAATGACATCAGGGTTGGAAGATAATATGAGATGAGCAAGGGAGGTTGACAGAAAAAGGCCTGGCATAAGTAAGTGTAAGCAATGCTGGTCTTTGAGGTAAATTTTGGTAAAATCTGTTCGTAATTTGAGGGAATTCTGGAGGTGGAGGTTTCTGGAAATTGGAGAATAGGGTGTGAGAGAAGGGGTCAGGTGTATATTGTAGGCGGGACCGTCATCTTGGATTCGTGAGAGCACGCTGCCATCGTGGCCGGCTTTGCAAAACCTAGGATCGACCGCTTGGCTATGCTGTCCATTGTTGTAATACCCTTAAACAAATAATTATAATAATCAATATATATTAAAGATTAAATTAATAAAAACGAAGTAATACATAACTAAATATTAAACAATAGTAATTGTAATCAAATAAATAAATAATAATAATGAATTTGAAACCAAAAAATAAAATATTTCATTTTTCCTCGTTACTCGGATGAACACAACCCTCTGACGTCATGCAACAGGTTTGGTCTTCTTGGAAACGGTAACTTGAAACCTGCAATAGCCAGGCGTGTAAACTCTGTACAGGTATATTCTTGTTGAAACGACAGCGTTACCTTGAGCGAGCCACACGTGCCGCTGCTACCCGCATAGCCGTCATAATAATGTGAACCTATAATTTGGATACTAATAATTGTAATAATATTAATAATAATAGATAATGAGTATTAAATAAACTATAAATATTAAAAATAAGAAAATAAGAATTAATAATAAATAAATATTAAATAATAAATTATCGAAAATTAAAAATAATAAATTGTTAATAAATAAAGGACCGTAAAGGTTGCTAACGTGTACCACTTTTGTACCTCTTGATCATAAATAGTTGCCACAACGTAAGTGCCAACCCATGTATTATAATCTTGAGATTTTCTTTTGGACCAGTAATTTTTCATAGTCTTGCTGAGCTCTATCTTACGTTCGTCGGACTATTTTCTGGACGCGTTGTGGTGAACTTCTGTAAAGGATGTGAGGGAAGGTCTGGTTTCATCTGTAAGACGGTAGCGACTCATTACATTTATTGTGTTTTGCTGAATACTAAGGTCTGCAAGATCCTTCTCTACTTGTTTGATCCACAAGGACCCAGTGGCATTATCATCTTGGCTACCTTGAAGATCTTATAAGACAGCCTGTGGTGGGGTGGTCCATTCTGTACATGTGGCTGTAGAAAGCCAGGCGTCTCCTTCTGATGGCGTCGGTGAGGTTTTCCTGGCGTTTGTTGAGTTTGTACCATCGTCTCCCATCTGGAAAGATCCTTGGTCCCACTATTTTCCGCAAGAATGTCCTTTCCTGTACCTCGAGGGCCCTTAGGGGGATCTTCTTAGCTAGAAACAGGCACTCAGCTGCGTAGAGGATTGATGGTCTGACTACTGCCTTATAGTGTCTTAGTTTGACATTCATCGACCGATGTTTCGAGGCGTACAGTCTTCTGCAAGCATATTATCCACTGTCTAGTTCGATCCTGCTTTGTTCGAGAGCCATTATTTCACTGAGATCTTCTGAGATCCATTCTCCATGGTAATGTACTGCTTTCTCTCTCTTGATATGGTTAGTATCACTGCTCTCATGGTTTTAGGGGCGTCTTGAATATTGGTAATGAACTCTGTCTTTCCGATGTTGATCAACAGACCCATTTTCGCCGCTATTTAGTACAGTGTTTGGATTTGTGTGGTGGCCTCTTGCATCAAGGTCAGGTCGTCATCGAAGGCTATGCAAGGGATCCCTAGATTATCTGCTTTGGTACCCATCCTTAATCTGGTGTCGACTGGTAGGTTTCTGGTCGATTGCAAGGCAAGTTTTTTCCAGAACACAGTTAAATAATATGCAAGATACACCATCTCCTTGTCTCACCCCTGTTTTGATTGGGAAACTCTCCAAGAGCTGCCCTCGAAACTTTACTCGGAAGTAGTATTGCAAAGAGTGGCTTGTACGAACCTAATGATTTTGTCGTTAAGTCCCAGTTCTCCTATGATTCTGAAGTGAGTGGGTTTATCCACAGAGTAATATGCCTTCTGGAAGTCAACGTAGGTGACTAACCACTTTCTGTCCCGTTTCTTGCTGTATTTGAGGACGGTCTTCAGGTTTCTTATTTGTTCAGTACAAGACCTGGATGATCTGAAACCAGCGTGGTATTTCCCTATCTGATTGTCTAATTGTCTCGTTTCATGCCCTTCTAAGATCTTGGAAAATATCTTATAAGTGACTGCTAAGAGTGATGTACCTCTAATTTATTAAATAATAATGATTTCTATAAAACCTTCAAACGTTACCTCACTAAATACAGCCCTCCAGGTCTACACTCCAGAGATGACAAAGGTTAACTCGCCTACATAGGTAAGGACAACTCTCAGATCTTAGCAAAGTTGTTTGGCTCTCATCTGAACTGTGAGGAACCAGAATTACGATTCAAATTTGAAGGCACCACCCACCCCAACCCAGACTCCTCTCCACCCTCAACAGAGGAAATCAAGCAGATCATCCAGTTCTAAAGATAAACAAAACACCTGGTGAAGACACAAGAACTCTGGGAATCCACAGGTGATAAGGCGATTGACAAACTATTAGAGATCATTCAAGAGATCTGGGAAACCAAGAAAATCCCAAGTGACTGGACATCAGCCCTAATTTATCCCTTTCGGGCCGATAACCCTGATGTTAGGCCCCTTAAAACAACAATTATCATCATCATCATAATGTATCCCTTTCACAATAAAGGTGATAAAGCTGTTGTAAACAATTACCGAGGCATAACGCTCCTCTCGATAACATACAAAATTCTCACAAAAGCCTTTCAGACCCGACCCGAAAAGCAACTCGATTCACAACTGGGAGAATATCAAGGAGGCTTTAGAAAAGGACGTTCATGTGCCAAGCAGATCATGAACCTTAAATCTATTCTTTCATATCACAAGATAAAGAACAGGAATTTGTAGTTACCTTCAGTGACTTCAAGAAGCCCTGCGATTCTATTGATCGACATACACTCCTCCAAATCCAAATGGAAATGGGCTTAGATAACGAAACGAGGACAATCATTCAGCAGGCCTTGACTAACACTACCTCCAGGGTGAAATTCAGGGGAGAGACTTCAGATGCCTTCGAAATCAAGACAGGTGATAGGCAAGGAGATTGACTATCGCCTCTACTTTTCAACTGCGCACTAGAAAAGGTCATCTGAAAATGGCACACATTGATACGTAATGAAGGGGTTGGAAATTGACTCAGAATAGGCTACAAGTGCATGCATCTCACACTTGACCGCTTAGCATTTGCAGATGATCTTGCGATCTTCTTGTGTTCCCAAGGAACTGCTAATAAACAAACCAACTAACTCAGAACCCAAGCAGCAGAAGCAGGCCTCCAGATATCCTTTCAGAATACGGAGTTTATAACTAACATCAAGCCAGCCCCCAGAGAGTTAATTGTAGAGCAGGGAATTATCAAGCGGACAGAGACGTTTAAGTACTTAGATGGGTGGATAAGACCAAACAATTCTGAGAAAGGAGCATTCACATCAAGGATCAACAAGGTGGAAGTGGCATTCCTACTAACTAGGAATGCTGATAATAAACGATCAGTGTCACTCAATGCCAAGCTTGGACATTATTGTTCAGTTATTCGTCTAGAAAGCCTGTACGCAGGAGAGTGTCATGCATTGTACATGAAAGATTTGATTGAATAGGTAGTGGCTAAAGAAAGAATCATCCTAAGTAAGATACTGGGACCAATCAGGGAAAATGGAGAGTTCAGGAGGTGGCACAACAACGAAGAATGCAAATACATTTGCCATTGAGAACAAATGTTTTTAAATATCCGTATTGATGTTAGAATTAAACGTTTAAATTATACGCCAAATCAATACATAAACAAATATGCCATTTTAGTTTTTCAATTCTTAATTGATTTTCTTTTTAGGCTGAGGATGACCCCACTGTGGGTCGAAACATGTACTAATATATAAAATATATATTTGTTTATGTATTGATTTGGCGCATAATTTAAACGTTTAACAACAACGAACTCTCCCTAAGTGTGGAAAGGGCAACAGACATCATAAGAAATTTAGGACTAGTTTCAAAGGCCACATAGTACGCATGAACTCTCAGAGACTGACCAATCGCATCTTTCCCTATTTTGTAAACAAGAAAACGAAGGGAATTTGATTTACCGAGATTGAAAGCGGTTGAAGTAACGTGGACCAAAGTTGGCCAAATTGAATAATTATAATTGTAATATAAAATGAATAATCATGGATCGACCGCTCGGGCAGCTAGGTTTCATGTTACATAACTTTGTGGAAACCTACCCTTCATTAGAGAGAATACTGAAATTGAAAATGATGAGTCCTATGGAACCTTTCGGTTGAAACCTCACACGACTTTCACCGATTATCGTTCGGGTGTTATCGACTGTTATCGGTAGTCTCGGGTCATCGATAATAAAAAAACAGTAAATAATTTTAAAAACATAAATGTGAGATAATGAACAAATCGATAAATAAGGTGGAAGAGAACAGAAACTGACCTAAGTAGGTCAACAGAGATAGGCCTAGCGCATGTAAGCGGAAGAAGTGCTGTACTTTTGTGTTAAATTTAATTAAATTTGGAAAACTCTGTTGGGAATTTTGAGGGTGGTGTTGTGAAGGCGGAGGGGGTATGGTGGCTTCTTCCATAAAATTTGGAAGAGCCTCAAGTGCGCATGTTCTTTAATATTTTCTCATTTCCCCGGGGGTGTGGATATTTTGTTATTTTAAGGTGGAATAGTTTTCTCCTTTAGGTAGTGGGGATGGAGCCCTGTCGTCTCTTACTCGTTCGGGAGTGCGCCCGGCCTAGTCCCTGGATTGCGGGTTGCCCATTCAGGTTCCCCGTGGATAGGATCCCTCCTGGCCCTACACTCTCGTACTTAAAAGTATAGAGCAGCACCCAATATTTGGAAGAAACTTGTTGACTGACACAAGCGCTTTTTTCTTGCTATGAAAAGATTAAGAACTATAAATCCAAAACTCGGACACACTGTATTGTTTGTATAATATAGATCGACTACATGAACATCACCCCATGTAAGAGTAGAAACGAGCTCAGTTCCTAGTTTTTAAGGAGAAATTGCAAATAAATGAAAATTGCTCAAAATGCACGAGTTAAGTTTTCTCTAGTTGGATCTCTTGGCCGCAAAGATATTATTCCGTTTCCCTTGATCATCTAACGTAGCGAAATAAAATCCTTTTGAGGTGGTCAAAATATTGTACCGAAATTCCAAAGGGTGTTATTCCCTGAAGCAAGTTACATGAGGCTAAAAGATCCCTTGGGTGACTACTTCCGATCATCGTCAATCGCTTTACATCTCAGCTCTTATATCTAGGTCTACAAATACAGTGGATTATTATATACTTATCCGGAATTGTGCTATGATATTTTTGATATTATGTAGTGGGTATTTTACTCGTTCTAACATTAGAAATTCTTCACAGAAACGAGCACAATTCAGAGAACACTTTAACAAGAGATAGATTCGCAGCCTCACTCAATCAAAATGGTAAGAAAATAAAGACGCCATACATATGCACAACCTGCGGAGGAAACTTTACCAAGATGTCGAAATTGAAGGTACACATGGTGATCCATAGTGGTGTGAAGCTGTATTCCTGAGGTACATGCGGATCAAAATTTACCACGAAAGGTACTTTAAAGCAACACACCATGATTCATAGTGGTCTCAAGCCACACTCGTGTGGTACATGCAAAGCAAAGTTCACTAATAAAAGTTACTTGAAGGTTCACATGATGATTCATAGTGGTATAAGACCCTATTCCTGTGATACATGCAAAGCAAAGTTCAATCAGAAAAGCTACTTGAAGATTCACATGATGATCCATAGTAATATTAAACCGTATTCCTGTGATAGATGTGGATCAAAATTTACTATGAAAGGTACTTTAAAGCAACACAGGATGATTCATAGTGGTCTCAAGCCACACACCTGTGGTACATGCAAAGCAAAGTTCAGTTTTAGAAGCTCCTTCAAGAAACACCTTTTGCTTCATAGTATCCTCAAACCATTCACCTGTGATAAATGTAAAGAAATGTTCAGTAATAAAAACTCTTTGAAGAAGCACATTCTGATTCATAGTGGTCTCAAGCCACACGCATGTGATACATCACTGAGAAAGGCTCCTTGAATACGCACGTCTTGATTCATAGTGGTCTAAAGCCACACACCTGTGAAGAATGCAATGCCAAGTTCAATCAGAAGAGTAACCTGAAAAGACACATGATGATTCATAAAGGTTTAAAACCCTATTCCTGTGATAGTTGCAGAGCAAACTTTTCTGAGAAAGGCAATTTAAAGTCGCACATGGTAATCCATAGTGGTGCAAGACCATATTCCTGTGGTGCATGTGGAGAAGATTTCTCGAGAAAAGACAAGTTGGACAAACACATGGTAATTCATAGTGGTCTCAATCCATATTCCTGTAGTACATAAGGTGTATAGTGCATTGAGAACGGCAGTTTAAAGAAACGCTCGAAGGTTCTTGGAGGTCTCATGCCACATTTCTGTAGTACATTTGGAGCAAATTTTATTCGGAAAGGTGACCTGAAGAAACGCTTGATGGTTCATAGAGGTCTCTTGCCACATTTATGTAGTTCATTTGGAGCAAATTTTGCTCGGAAAGGTGACCTGAAGAAACACACGAAGATGCATAGTGGTGTAATCACTTATTCCTGTTTTTTTTTTGCACAGCAAACTTTACTTGGAAAGCTGACCTCGAGAAACACATGATCAGCCGTAGTGGTTAAAGCTTCATTGCTCTGATATATATGGAGTAGAGATGACGGAGAAAGACAGTTTAAAGACACACATAATGATTCATAGTGGTCTCTAGCCTCATTCCCGTGGTACAGGCGAAATAAAATTTATTCTGAAAGGACACTAGAAAACACGTGATGATCCTTAGTGGGGTAATGGCGTATTCCTCTGAAATATGTGGAGCAAAGTTTACTGAAAAGGGCAGTTCAAGATATCATGTGATGATAGAGAGTGGTCCCAAGCCTCATTTCAGTGGAACATGAGAGGCAAACTCTACTGGGAAAGATCACCTGAACAAACACAAGATGATCCATAGTGGTCTCTAGCAACATTTCCATGATTCAAGTGGAACAAATTGTTACCTGAAGACACATAGTAGTCTAATGCTAAATTACTGTGGTATGTGTAGCGAGAACTTTACCGAGAAAGGAAAATTGAAAATATAGTTGCTTAAAGTCACATTCTTGCAGTGCATGTAGAGGAAACTTTACTAGGAAGTTTAATTTGAAGAAACACATATTGAATCATAGTGGACTAATGCCACATTCCTGTAGTGCATGTAGAGGAAACTTTACTAGGAAGTTTAATTTGAAGACACACATACTGATTCATAGTGAATCATTTGGGAAGTGCATGTGCAGTAACTTAATTAGAAAAGTTAATTTGAAGGCGCACATGTTGTTCAATAGTTAACAAATGTTGGATGCTTTTCAGTGGGTCTACACGATTGTATCCAAATGAGATGGGTTATTCCTTAATACTGCAAAAATTACATTAGATCATTAAATACTCTTAAATTGGCTGTTTGATAATCAAGCAATCATCATCAGCTCCATTACACCTCGGCTATAAGATCTATGTCGGAAAGTATTGGTAACAATATTTAAAATATATAAACTTATTTAGTTGGAGAATTAGTTGAGATAATGCAACTCGTTAATATTTGTTAGCTGTAGTCTATGTGATATTTAGTTGGTATACTGGAAGTGATGATTGAGCTCCGAAATATGCTAATTTGAAGTGAATATGTGATTGTAGTAAATGGTCAATTTAGATTGTATTGTACAGGATACTTATCTGGTTGTGTCTAGCGTGGTCCTGTTGAGAGCAGTTCACTCGGTCACTCTTTTCACTCGACTGATGGGCATTTCCTGTATGTGAGGGTCCCTTATCTCGTTGGGCTATTATCCCCCTCGCATTCCTAAGTGCTATGTGTTCCTCGTGCAAATGTGTCTGCAGTAAGTTGCTATGTCTACTCTCTCTAATGTGGTGTATGTTTCTGTATTCAGGTTAATCATCAACTATTAAAGATCTAGTTTCAAACTCTCCACACATAAGCTAACAAGCCCTCTTAAAGCGCAAAAGGACTAATGCGATTGTCCTGGTACCTTTAATACTGCCTTTAGTACCGGGCTAGGTTTAATTGAAGAAAAAAATACATCGCACATCCTGATCCAATAACATGTTTCCCTTATTTATACCTTATCTAGCTTGGCTACATCGTTATGTTGTGTCTTGTTTCCGACGGGGTGTGTTTTCTAGTAGAGTGAAGAGGGGTGAACTCTCCATGAAAATGTGTTGGTTTAAATTATTGGGGTTGTTTCTTTTTGCTAGGTGTGTCTCGATTGCTTCCTTTATATCAAGAGCCCTGCCTTTCGGTTCCTGATGGATTATAGGAGATCTTTACTGAATGATATTAGCTTGAAGACACTGTTATGTGTCAATCCCACTAAGAAGTACAATCTGCTAACCGCTTGCGTTGGTAGGAGCTCTAATATTATTGATATTACATTATAGACGCTCCAGTTAGTGACCGTCTGTGATGTTATCTATGAGTTCTAAGCTGACTGATATTAGCTTAAAGACCCTGCAAGAGGAACCATCTGCTCTTAGTCTGGGTTGGTACCTAGGTGTTCTAATCTGAGAGATATTTGCTTAATGACGCAGCACGCGTGTCTGTTCATTAACATGAAAAGCTACTGACTGTCTTTTGGGTACCTAAGAGCTCTATTCTGAATTATATTAGCATAAAGACACTCTAGTTTGTCAATACATATCTGAGTAAACACTAATATCCCCAAGAACCAGTATGCTTCTGGCGGAAGGGAAGTTAAGACAGCGGGCCCATGTCATAGTTTTATGGCATGTAAAAGAACCTTCCAATAACTCTAATTGTGTGATACTAAATGTCTAGTTCAAATTTGATTAATGCTCTATGAATTTCCAACGTTCGTCGCCAGGAGTTGGTTGCGTGGCATCTAGTTCCCAACTTAATGGCTAGGTAGCGCTGACGGTAGCAAAAGTAGGAACTTCTTGATATTGATCGTCTGCAGTTCTTACCTTAATTACAGATAACACGCTAATACAGCCATCACAATTAACACCGGATATCAGACAGATTCCACAGACACCTGAAGTACGCTTTGATCTCTATAATACTACTGGATGACGCACTCCTCGCATTGACCGTACGAAAAAGTGAGTGGAGGTAATTGGTTACATTCGCCAGGAGGTAGGGGAAGGTGTGTTCTCTGTCAGCTGTTTGACAATATGTAATGTGTTATATTCGCCTGGAGGTAGGGGAAGATCTGTTCTCTGTCAGCTGTTTGACAATATGTAATGTGTTACATTCGCCTGGAGGTAGGGGAAGATGTGTTCTCTGTCAGCTGTTTGACAATATGTAATGTGTTACATTCGCCTGGAGGTAGGGGAAGATGTGTTCTCTGTCTGCTGTTTGACAATATGTAATGTGTTATATTCGCCTGGAGGTAGGGGAAGATCTGTTCTCTGTCACCTGTTTGACAATATGTAATGTGTTACAGTCGCCTGTAAGTAGGGGAAGATCTGTTCTCTGTCAGTGTTTGACAATATGTAATGTGTTACATTCGCCTGGAGGTAGGGGAAGATCTGTTCTCTGTCAGCTGCATGTAAAGTGAGAAAGGCGGCAATATTATATCAAAAGTGGTCATTTCTTGTAATATATTTATTTCATAACAGTTTCAGACATTGCTGTTAATTAATACAAACTAATTTAAGAGGATCTCATAAGAAAATAAATATATACATTTTAAGGGCTTGGATGTTAAGTCAGGTTTCTCATATGAATAGAGAGTAGTGAAATGGGTTCTGAATATACGAGAACTTGAGAAAAGCTGCATTCTTGGCTGTCACTGTGGAGGCCCAGGCTTGATTCCTGCCTCTGCCATGAAAATTCTAATTCTGGTCTGAGGGCTGGAGTGGGGTACATTCTACCTCGCGAGGGAAAATGGATAGTGTTGTGTTTGATTCCTTCCTCAGTCATGTGGAAGAGGTTTTCGGTTTTCAGGCAAATGCCGGGATAGTACCTAACTTCAGGCCACGGCTGTTTCCTACGCAAATCCTACCTCAATTGCAAATACACACACCAGTAATGGTGCGTGGTGACTCAGCGGTAAAACTGTCGGCCTCTCACCACGGCGGACCGGGCTCGATTCCCGGTCAATCAATGTGAGATTTTCAAAGTTAATTGCCATGTCCTGTTGTTCGGATTCCATGTATAAAGGAGGTCCTGTGGCGTATGATCTCGAGATTAACGGTCACGTAAAACTAAAATCTTACGTCCTTTTTACACACACCAGTACATACATCACAGTGACACAGGTTATCATACAAATTCACACACAGCCAAGTACACGGGGCTACATGACCATGATGTCGCATAGACCCTAAACATTGTGCAACAACAGCAAAAAGCTGCAGCCTAGACTACTCTGATAGTGTGCAGTAGTTTCTATAAAAATGTATCTTTCTCTATCAGTTATAAATATAATGCATTATTCCAATCGCGATCTCTGGGTTGCAGGAAGGATATACCGTATTTTCATAGAACATTGCATTCACATGTTTCAGGCTGACATATTTAAAGCCAGAACTCGTGTTTTCGTTTGGCCCCAAAGCTATTTGGGTAATGTTTCTGGGGCTAGAGTATTCTTCCTTTTCCTGCCTCTCATGTCCCTTCTCGTTCATGTCCTGATATCCTCATTCTCTACGGACTGGAACATTGAACTGTGATATAAGTTACATATTAAAAGTGTATTGCAGATTGTATGTAGAGCCTGAATAGCTCATGCTGGTGATAGCTTGTACGAAAACCATGGAATTTATTATGTTCGAGAGTTATGAACGCATCCCAGAGGCATGCCACCACATCACATGTTATTTTGAGTTTGTTAAGAAGCTATGGATAATTACTCATCATGATTAAAGAAGTTTTCTTAAATGTGCAATCTTGAATTTATAAACAGAAGTCATACAGCATCATTAGCCACATTTTCATGGGCTTATATTTTATTTATGGTTTACAACCAAAGGTATATCGCCGCAGACATGCGAGAGGAAAGAACTTAGTTGATAAATGACTCGGAAGTGAGAGAACTGAGCACACCTACTTCCGTGAAGGAATTACTCTAATTTGTACTCGCATGGCGAGCACACGTCATTTTTGAAGGTCCAAGTTACCTGGTATTAGCAACATCTTTATCAGGAATCTGATTGTTTAACACGACCACAGTATTTATTTCAGCACGAAGTGTGCTTGTGACGTGAAATAGTCCGCCGAAAGTCTTTAAATTGTGATATTTTACAAAGTGTGAAGTGAACGACCACATGGTTTCAGCATGCTCAATGGCTGACCAGTGTGACGATAAGTGATTTGTGTACCAGTGATACACAAGTGAAAATCTAGTCGAAATATTCATCAGTTCATGTGCAATATTATTGAGACGTGTAAAGGCCGAAATTAAAACGACTACGATTAAGCTGATGCATTCAGATAAAATATCTACCTCTTGCGAAGTGTTAACTTCAGTGAAGGGACACGTGCTTTGTGTCTAAATCTAGCTTCTGTTATTAAGCAGACAAGGGCATTCTTTGAATATAGTCTGCTATCTGTAAAATGTAAAAGCAGTGAATTTAATACGCTAGAAGCAGTGTCTACAATTCTACGATTAAACCAAGATGCCTTCATTCAACCACGTGCTGAGGCATAATTGTACTGTTCTAATGAAGAAGATGATAATGGCTTAAATACCTAATAGGAGGAACGCCTAACATCTAAGCCACACTACGACCATGGAAAAAGACCTGTGGATAACCATGCTTATAGCCAAGCAGCGAAGATATCTGTGGATTACCAGGATAAAAGGAAAAACCCTTCAATCCCTGTGTCTGGATGAAGTATACTGCAAATAGCTGTGAGTCATGATCTTATAATCTATTTATGTACGGTGGATGGTCATGTGTGGATTAGATTGTAACAGCCGTAACGTTATTGTCAGTCTTCATGGTAGGGATTTTTATTCTTTTTGACCATCTTCTGTGGTGATTTCACGCTTCAAAATGCTTCTTTGCATTTCGTTCCTGGACAGAGAGTTAGACACCGACTTGTGTGTTTTTCACACGGTGCAATATTGTTTTTCAAAGGTAATTCCGCATAACGGAAGATGAATTTCGTCATTTGTGACAGGGGCATTATTTTAATTCAGCTCCAGCTGATTATTTTTCATGTTTTCTGAAGTCCCTCTTCTGGTAATTATTTTGTACGCGACTGAACGTTTATTATTTAACATTTGAGGACGTATCGTTTAGGCATGGAAAGTCTCCAGCCTACATTGTTATTGTAAATTACATTTTTCCAAGAGTGAGCAGTTTGCCACCAGAATTAAGATCAATTCACATCGTTGTAAATGAGTCAAGCAATATATTTAACTTACTCATAATTCCTATTACACGATAATCGTATCATTTCAATTAGTTCCACCAGAGGTTATGGTGTGAAACTTGTATAAATACTCATTTAAACGTGCCTAGTACGCAGTGCATATTTTACTGTGTGCTGCAGTGGTGATACACACTTTCAAAGACTTTCAACAGGAGAGAGATATCTTTCCGTTACGTTTCTTTGGATTTCAGAAGCCAAACATATCATTCTTATTGAAATGCCTTTATCGACATTCTACCCTTTATTACATGTGTATTTTAATGCAGAGTGGATGCTATGATCAGTCATGAAACTTTCATTGTAAATCTAATGTGTTTTGAATCAGTGAAAGACATTTCTTTGAGAACTCACTGACACGCTGTAACGTGTATTACAGAGCGCTCGGAAGCTTGATGACAGATCCTAGCCCAGTTCGCGCCTGTGACATTGCCCAAGGTTACTTACGATCTCAATTGTGAGACAATTTACTAACAACTTTATTTTCTCTAGACCTTGCTAGGAATGTCCATTACGAGCCATGTTTGTTAATGGTCATGCTATTAACCTTGATCAAGTATCGATTTTTGTAAAGATTGTTTCAGTACAGTTTAAGTAATGCTTTATATTTTGAAATATACTCGCAAGTATTTGTGAGCGAGCCCAATGTATTATTGCCATGATTCATATTGTTTTGAGTAACCATTTGATAGGTTTGACAGATAAGGCCATTGTTTATTCTCGCTTGAAAGTGAATAATTCTTTTCCGTGTCCTTGATGCACGAAGTAGGGTTGGTTACC
The DNA here is from genome assembly GCA_946902985.2 of Meconema thalassinum. Taxonomy (NCBI): domain Eukaryota; kingdom Metazoa; phylum Arthropoda; class Insecta; order Orthoptera; family Tettigoniidae; genus Meconema; species Meconema thalassinum. Next base: position 245,007,677 of record OX336397.1, read on the forward strand.
ATGTTTATTATAGTCTAGGCTGGCAAATCTATGTTACAGAACAAGTTTGACCGAGGAGGAAAGGTAATGGTATCTTACGAGCACCGATTGTGTTATTGTTAACGTGCGTGCCACGTGTTCTTTGGTGAGGTGTAACACGAGATGGTAGCACGCTCATGCAAAGCCTTGCATTTGGTCAACTATCTTAATAATAAATGGACTCATAAATCTACGACATTAAAATTAGGACTAAATCATGAACATCAATTTATTTCCTAAACCTTCGATTCTAATACTATAGTTAATCTTTAATCGTTGTTAAATCTTGATGTTGTTTCTTTTAGTTGAGCGGACCAATGTATTGAGCTTTAGTTTGTTCTTACTAGTAAGCCTAATAGCTGACACTGATAGACTTTTGACAGAGATCGCACGCGAACCAAAAGTTCAGAACTAGTGGGCCGCGACTCGATCAGGAGAATGCTGTTTTTGAGCAGTTTGGATTCTCATGTTTAAATACACTGATAGATGACGGAGGATAACAAACAGTTGTTCATCTGACTGTAGGCAGGAATAACAAGGTGATTATTTGTGAGTTCAATTTATTTATTCATTGACATGTTATCCCACTTTACCCTACTGTTTCTTGTAATGTAATATCTTTGTTGTTGTATGTAATTGTAACATTGTACTGTAATGATGACTGACAATCATTAGATTTTGTTTAGTTTGTTTATCACGGACGTCTAACGCCGTTGATCAGTTTAAAGCAGGTTGAGTTCGAATTCATTAAATCGTAAATGTAAATATGGGATGGTACCGGTCATTTAACTTCTCTGTCATGTTTGACATGTTTTGCTGACATGATGTCTTCTTCTCAGAAGCATCATTTATTTTTGTATAACCATTTTATTGCGGTGCCATTTCCCCAGCTTTAATTTTTAGTTTGTTGTATTTAGGACCTGTCGAGGGGTTTCTACGTTAAATTAGGAGTTGTTTGTTTTCTTTTGTTTATTAGCTACGGATTAGCCGTTTTTCCAAACCCTCCGACCGTAGGACAGGGGTTTGGCATTTAAAATAAACAAACCATGAGTATGTCTTCAGTCTGGATGTAATTATTTAGTAGTTTGACCTTTTGGGGGTGCATTTCTTTGGGTGTCTATGACAATCACTGTGATGGGAACCTGATCCTTAGGGAAGCAGAGTCTTGTGCCGCCTAGTCCCACAAGGAGTGCCTTACGATACTCTGCGGCAGTGTGTCTCGAGTTAGGGGTCATCTGGGAGGCCACGTTACGGTTGGTTGTAACCAGATAACCACGTCCAACGGGGACAATGTGTTCAATATAATAATGAAAATAACAATTTCCTTAGAAGAATAATTCTTGTTGCAACAAACACACTTCATTGGAGTCAAACTTCAGAATGAAATTTAGTTATAAATTGAAGTAAAATTGGAAACATTAAAATGTTGCCCAAATAATCCAGACCAAACACCATCTGAATAAGCAAAATTTACTCTCTATGTAAAAGAGCTAACTAAATGACGTATGTAAGCTACGTAAATAATTGTAGGGTACATATATTATATAGGCCTGCAGAAAAGAAAGCATGGAAGTTGCTCAAGTTGCATACCTATGCCAAGAAGTTTGAAAAGCAAAAGAGCTTAGAAGTTAATAGCCTGCTTTTTTTCTATTAAAGCGCGTGCTGGAAATTAAGAATTAAGATTGTATATAGGCCTACGTATCACTTCTCTTCTCCTGTAGATTGTAGTCATTTCCGTGTATTTTGAAACAAGGAAATGTTGTAGAATGACAGCTTACACCAAATATCTTCTTTTTCATTTATAACAGCTCGTGATAACAATTTCCCATCAGAATTAGGGTGTTAATAAGCGTAAGTAAGCATCCTTTCTAAGAGCGCGCAATTCAGCTTGAGCGATGTTTGCGCCTTCCGCCAGGTAAATGTACCCGCAAAGCAAGAGGCCTCACTCCAGCCGTGGGAGCAACACATCCTGCAGTATTATAGAGATCATTAAACTGATAAACCAACCAACCTTAAGAACCATCTGAATGATATTTGCTTAGTGACGCTCCGAATGTGTCAGTACCCAGAGTTCATATCAACTATTTTATCCTAAAGTTATGAATATCCGTTTACCTTTATTTGTTATATGATTCACAATTTGTTGAATATAATTAATTAGTCTGATCGAGTTTCTTACTTCATTTTTATAAGATATCATGTGAACTAATGATTAACAATTTCTAAGCATTTCTTCTTCTGCATCGTGAAATGGTCTCTTAGGACCACACAGAAACAACATTAGTTGGCCTTTCTTTTAGCCCATTACTCCAATATACTCAACGAATTAGTTTGGTTTCGTTGCATGGACCATATATGGTGATTAGACGTTATCTCCTCGTCCTAGAAAGAACGTTGGAGTGAAACTTTCTTGTTTTTGTTCGGTCTAGTAAACTTGGCGATCCTAATTATTTCATTTTTTTTAAGTTATATTGGTACCAATTTGATCTAGTTGTATTGTTCTTCAGGTATATGTGGATTTTGTAAGTTAGTCTAAGTGCGCCATGAATTAGATTCTGTGCAGACATAATGTGGTACATGAGTTTGGTGATACTGTTATATATTTATCCATTTGGTTATGGAAGATGGACTCAATCTTTGATTCTCGGCCGTAATGTTTTTCACATTATTTTACGGTTTTCCACGTCCAATTGTCCGTTAACTGTTTTGTGTTGAAGATTGAGAGTTTCTGAAGCCAGGAGAGCTTCGGATCTAATTACTTTTGAAAAGAGTTGTATTTTGCGTTTCCAGGAAAGACTCTTCATATTGTATGAATTTTTAGTTAAATGAAATGCAGGTTTTATTTTTTAAATTTTTGTTCTGAGCATCTAATTTATAAGCTTTACATTATTGTGCATTTAATCTGACGATGACCCCAATAATTGGTCAAAAACATCATAAAATACCTCACATGTAAGAGTACTGAGTCGTCTTAATTTAAGTTAAAACATAACAGAAGTTAAAGCGTATAATCAGCTCCTCCCGGTAGTGGGGTCTGAACTACCTCACGCTTGTGCATTTCAAACCAGCCAAAAGAATAACATTGTTCCTTATTTATTGGTTGAAATATAGGGAACCAATGATAAAGAGTTTTGTCGGCCTCGTGTGTTCAATCAGAAAAAGTTTAGTCACAACCAGCCAATCACAGGGTATGTGATCATTATATCCAAGGTAACCGCAACCCATAATGCTTTGTGTTTGTTGCTGTTTAATAAGCATTTTAAATTGAGTGCTTGTGGGTTCAATGTGTGTATTGGTAATTCCCTTTGCTTTTATTTATAAGATGAGTGAGTTGGATGACACCTTAGTGACTGTGTGTGCAGGGAACGATAGCTCGAGAAAAAGGAGAGTTAATCCCTGAAAATAAGAAGAGAAATCGGTTATCATTTGCCCAAAGGCTTCAACACATTCAACCCCTGTTCACATAGTGCAAGGAGGTTTTCTTATAAATATTTCAATTACAGTTGCTGTTTTATGTAAAAATAAAATTAATATCTGATCCTAATAAAGAGGTATCAGCCTTGTATCTTAAAAGCCTGTCATGAGGAGGTGTAGGCCTTTAGGTATGAAGCAACGGCCAAACTATTGTTCGCTTGAGTACAGATTGATCTAAAAAAATCCTTAGGATTTCCAGAAGAATCTTTATAGGTGGCATGCTAGCTAAATCTACAAGATTGCGTAACATTGTTGTTCCTAACGTGAAGGTCACTGTATCACCGGAAAAATAGGGGAGAAAATCGAAAAATATCGAAATTCAACATAACAGAAATAGCTTGTCTCAGTCTTTATCAACAATTTCTGGGGCAAGAAAGCACATTATTCAAGACAAAAATCAAAGTTTATTTACCTCTATGCTAATTTAAACAAACCAATGGTATTGAAGTTGTGAGCAAAGTGTGTATATTTTGAATTTCTTTTAGTACTTCAATATTGGATTTTGCTCCCCTTATTTAGAAGTGTGAAGTTACTGCCGTAAAATAAAGCAACTGATTCAGTATAAAAGACTGAATACTTGGCCAGTAAACAGGCTTCGCGCATCAACGTTTTATAACTTAATGTAAATGGAGGACATGATTCTGCAACAATGTGCTTCGATGTACAGCAAATTCAGCTTTTTCCAGAATCTTCCAAACAAGAGGAATACCATTCCTGGCAAGTGAGGTTGTATTGTTTATGTATTGTTGAAATCTGTGGGAATAATCCAAGCTTATGTACAGAAGATCAAGCCGGAAATGGCTTTATCGAAGTTTCGTCCGCTCTTTTACAGCATCTTGTAGGCCTGCATCGAACTGAAAATATTGTAAGTATTAGACTGTCCTTTGATTGGTGTAGTACTCAAAACTAAGGTTGGTCTGCCTCAGTTGAACTAGAACAGTTACCTATTGTTCACAACCTATATCCGGCAATCAAGAAAGATTTTGACAAGCCTCTGTAACATGTCTACAGTGAGGATTGGAATAATAACGACACCCTGAAATGGTATTTATATATCGTCACAAACCATGCCAATGAGGATGGAGAAATAAACAATGCAGTGGAAGAGAACAACTGCTTGGAGGATGATACAGGACTCCATGTTCCAGACAATTGGCAAGATAGACTTTTCTTACAATAGCCTACTTTCGTGTTTTGTAAACAATGGAAATAAAGTTATGAGGTCTACACGGTCAAAATGTCCGTGTGTCTGTGTGCGTGCATGAATATGTGAGTGTATCATTTCAAAACGAAGATACTAAATTGAACCCAATATGGCTGAGAGGTATCGCTCGCAAAGGACATATCAGTGCCATGTTTTATATCGCGCAAACTCAAGGAAAACAAATTTGCAGCCACCAAAACGGAACAAAGATAAAATAAAATTACAACGTAACTAATGAATAGATCTCTAAAAATTTTAGCAAAATTGACCTTTTTGTACGAAGCGTCTTGTGTATAAACTACAAGTTCATCAACAAAATAATATCATGATGGCAGGCATGCGTATCAAACATTATTCATAACCCATTGTATGGTCAACGAATCAATGTTCACAGTATTTGGCAATCGGTTTTATATGAAGACTTTCTGTTACGAACAAAACGAGTATGAGAGCAAATTGAGTGCAGCCGCCAACTTGAAACTATAAAATATATAAATAAATAACTCTAAAAACATAAGAGTTACCGTAACAAATGTTAGTGACAAGTTAGAACCGTATATGTCGCCTTGTATGACCAAGGCTAAACATCAGACCCTCCATTCATCCAAGATGGCGGCTGCACAAACAATAAGAACAATACAATCGACAACTCAGAATGACATTGGCTAATTCACATGAATCTTGCCGAGAGGTGAGTTTCGTATAAGAGTTCATAATTGGGTTGATCAAGAGATTTTCACATTCAACATAGTGCATAGCGGCCATCTTAGCTTTTCAAAGAAATTACAAACCTTCGGCATCCTAGAGCTATAATATTGAAATTTAATAATAAAATAGAACATAACAATTTTAAAATGGCGCTGGGCGTAGTATTTAAACGTAATTGTGAAACATTCCGTCTGTAATTGCGAAACTAAAACGAAATTTAGTAAGAAAGAAGTATCACACAGATGACGTTACTGAAATAGGCCAGAACGCACTGAACACAACGCTCGTTGGCAGTCTTGAAAATAAAGAATTTGAAAATGAATAATGCAATGTATTTTTGCGATGCAACAACGAAATTTACCAGTACATTAGAAACTTATACAGGAAGTAGCTTCCCTTGACCAAGTCAAAAGAACAACGACTCCATACGTTCACGATGGTGGCAGGGAAATTCTTAAGAATTGAATATATTTAACTCACAATGTAAAGCACAATTAATGCGACATTTAGTGACGAGGAGAACCTTACCAAAAAGTCGCTACAAGTATATAGCTGAATATAGCGCGCAGTGACCATCTTGAAATTACAAGACGCACTTACAACTGACAATATATATTTTAAAGATATGGTAACGTATGTGGGCTTTGTATGCTAAACCCGACCCCGTGATGTTGAATAGTGCGCGTGTGTGTGTATGTATGTATCTGTCCACTCACATCAATTGAAACAAGACGAAACCGAATTGAACGTAATTTGGTACAGAGGTAGCACTAGCAAAGGACACCTCAGTGTCATGTTTTATATCGCCGCCATCTTGACGGAAACGTAATCGCGGCCACCCAAATGTTCAAAGCTTAAATCAAATTACGACTAACCCAATCATGTGATTTCTACCAAATTTTGCAACAATATACTTTTATATAGGAAGCGTCCTTTGACCACATAACAAGGTCACCAGCCAAACAGTCTGAATATGGCGGCTATGTATGTGTGCAAATCGCATGTGTGAGTGCGTATATCTGTCCCCTATCAATTGAAACAAGACGAAACTGAATTGATCAAAATTTGGTACAGAGGTAGCACTAGCTTAGGACACCTCATTGTCGTGTTTTATATCGCCACCGTCTTGACGGAAAGGTAATGGCAGCTTCCCAAATTTCCATTGCTTAAATCAAATAACGACTATCCTAATCATTCCATCTTTACCAAATTTCAGAAAAAAGTGCGTTAATGTGGGAAGTGTCGTTTGCCTAAACTACAAGGTCATCAGCCAAATTGTTTCAAGATGGCAGACGTATGAATCATGCAAGTATTATAGGCTAACCGTGACTTACGATTCAACAAAGCCTGGCGTCACCAAATCCGTTCATCGTACAGAGGGTGGTTTAAACTGTCCTCACGGAATATAATATAGCACGTTGTTATTCATAAGCTACTACAACCAACACTCAATACTCCTTGAAAAGGACAATGACTATACCCATGCATTTAGGAGAAAGTAGGCTATATGTTCTTTACTGAACATCTTGTTATATATTTGTATGCCAAAGGCTAAAGATCATCCCCACCATAATCCAGATGGTGGCTGAGCATACTATTGAAACTTCAAAATCAGTAACTCTGGATCCAATTGCGCAAATAACGCGATATAGTTTCAGAAGATTTAAACATATGATATTCTTCCCTTGTATTTGTCAAAAGACTTTCACTCTGCATGTAGCGCGTGGTCGCCATCCTGAATATATCAGACATTAATAACAACAATGCATTATTAATTAGAGTCACAATGACGAAACGCAGCAAATATGTAGTCTCACAAAGAAGGCTCTCTCTGAAGAATACGCACGATAAACGATTCCATGCATTCAAGATGGTGAATAGGCGTACTTTTCTAATCATACAATCAATTTATCTGGGTGCAAAAGAGAAAAACAACGAAACTTAGTAAACGGGGAGTGTTTTATACTATCCAACTCTTAATGATAATCATAAATATATTCATATAAACCCCTAGATAAGGATAAAGAGTTACAACGCTACCCATACAAAAAGTGGGCTATATGTTCTTGACTGAACATCTTGTTTCTTTCACACTAAAGCTTTCTGAACACAAAATATTAATCATCATTTTGTTATTAAATTGTAAAATAATGAATTGTGTTTGTAAAGAGATGAACTTTTCAGTGAGCCAATCAAAGAAGAATATGTCCTGATTGACTTCATTGAAAAAAGTGGTCGTCCATTGCGGCCGATCAAAAAACTTAAGTCAAACACAAAAAGAGTCACAAATTAAATTATATCTATTTTATCGCTTTTTGGATAAATACATAGATTCTAGTAAATTTGATTCTTTACAATGGGGTATACATACTGTAGTTAGTACAGGCATTAGAGTTTTTGGCTTTCGTGATAATTTACACTGATGTAAATGAATATCAAGAACATTACGATCCCAAAGAAAATGCCCACAAAACAGTAAGCACGATGATGCAGATTACCTCGATGTTCCGCTTTATCACAACAATTATATAACATCCAGCCAATTCTGTCTGTACTAACAGAAATGATCTGATATTACAAGGATTTCCCAAAGGAATATTCGCACACTTAAGTGAGCACCATCTAGGCGTTCCTGTCTGAACTACCAAAAGTGAAAGAAGATCTTAAAGATTATCATCCCACATAAAAACAAAAAGTTCATTCATGAACATGTAGTCTAATTTCTCCTAAATATATTGGTAATAACAGTAATATCGTATAGCCTCTGGTGCAGGGTGCAAGCTTTGTAATTTGACACCCAGAGGGTAGCTTGCATGTCGAATTTTGTTGTTCCTTGAATAACTATCAAAGTCAAGGAGGTTAGATAGTTGTAACTCTTCCTTCTTATTATAAGGGAATGTTCGTTAAGAGTTGTACGCTATATAAGGGGTTTATATGAATATATTTATGATTATCATTAAGAGTTGGATCGTATAAAACACTCCCCGTTTACTAAGTTTCGTTGTTTTTCTCTTTTGCACCCAGATAAATTGATTGGATGATTAGAAAAGTACGCCTATTCACCATCTTGAATGCATGGAATCGTTTATCTTGCGTATTCTTCAGAGAGAGCCTTCTTTGTGAGACTACATATTTGCTGCGTTTCGTCATTGTCAGAGTTACAACGCTACCCATACAGAAAGTGGGCTATATGTTCTTGACTGAACATCTTGTTTCTTTCACACTTGTGACGAATAGTGAATTATCGATATGAATGTATTAAGTATTCAACTGCGTGCTCTGTGCAGTCTGATGGTCGTGCGACAAGTGCGATATCCTATCTGTTACAATGTTTCGTGTTAATCGCGTAATAAGATCATATTTATTGATTTTGAGGTCACAGCCACCCTCTGAAACACATCGCGGAAGTGCTCTTTTAACTTTGGTAAGAAAATCCACACACGGTTCTACATTAATGATAATTTGAGGTATTGTACCTCTAAAATGTATAGTTATTTGTATGCATATTTTATAAATTCAAGATGGCAGCTGTGTGCTATGTCAAAATATTTGTACGTTACTCCCCCGTCACTAAATTTCCGAATGATATTATATCGTGCGATGAATTTAATTTAGTCTACGGAATACTCCCAGCCGCCATCGTGAACTTATGGAGTCGTTGTTCTGTTGACTTAGTCAAAGTAGCCACGTAAAAAGATAAATTCGGTTGTCTCTAAAAGTATACTTAGTGATTCATTATCATATTCTATATTTTCATGAAGGCCGCCACGCGTTGTGTGTTATACCTTAGGCTAATTTAAGCAAGGTCCCAAATATGGTACTTCATTGCTGCTGAGTTTCGTTCTAATTGCGAATTAATTTTCTGAATGTTTCACTATTACGTTCTAATTTTACGCCCAACTAGCAAGACGGCGGCGCGTGCCTGCATCAAGGGAAGTGTGCTCCGTGTGATTTTAGTATTTTTAATGGTAAAATGTGCAGTGACTGTGGCAAGACGTGTTCATTCTGTGACCGTTAATGGTGAACAGGATCTGAAGAATCAACCCCTTATGGAAAAACTTCTGGTGAGTGACAAATGCACAATACATTCCTGGACATGGTGTGGCAGTGAAGGTCTGGGGCTGGCCACCATTAGCCAGCCACGCCGAGCGGGAGGGGAAGGTGTCGCAAGGCTACCTGCTACCGGGTTCTCGCTCTGCTGTCTAGCGCTTGCTCTAAGCGGCGACATAGAACTCAACCCTGGACCTTTGCAATGCGCAATATGTGAAAAAATCGGCCGAAAAAATCAATTATATATTCAGTGCAGTAATTGTAACACGTCGAGTCACAGGACGTGTGCTAAAATCAGTACCTCTGAGTTCCGGTGCATTTAAAATGGCACGCGAACGTGGACATGTTGGCAATGTGCTATGCCGCCGTTTACCGACTCGTTGTGCAACAATACCAGTGATATTCCCAGTGACTCTGTAAATAGTGTAAATAACCTGAATAGTTCACTTGTAAATAAACACTTATCACTGTTCGCCTTCAATGCCCGCAGCATCACGCGGCCGGGACGGAAACAAAACATTCATGCTACAGTGACCGCCCTAGATCCAAGTATTGTGTGTTGCAGTGAAACGTGGCTCTCTGGGGTGGTAGGTGATCGGGAGGTGTTACCAGACACATACCAGCTGTTCCGGAAGGACCGACCACGGACTTCAGGGGGCGGGGTTCTCATTGCTGTGAAACCTGAGTACAATGCAACTCGCGTCCATCAGCTGGAAACTGACGCTGAGGCCGTGTGGGTTGAGGTTCAATGCAGTAACGGTAAATATATGATCGGATCAGTCTATCGCTCTCCGAAATCGTCCCAGCTGATGAATGATGAGCTGATTCTCTCCCTCAAACGGGTGCAAAACCTTCAACAAAATTATGACGCTGTCTACATTGTTGGTGATTTCAACCTACAAATCACATGGAATAGAAATGCCGCTCCTATCCCAAATAATCCTATATCCAACAACTTCCTTACAGCATTCTATGATCTATTCCTCCATCAACTCATATTTGAATCTACCCGTATCACTGAGACCTCCCGTTCAACCCTCGATCTCTTCCTAACAAACTCTCCATCCTCAATTCAGTCTCTACAAGTCATCCCTGGATTTTGTGATCATCAAGCCCTCCTAGCTATATTTACCAACAAAAAGAACAGTCCAAAATTACAAACCAGAACAGTTTACAATTACTCCCGTACCAACTGGAAACTCCTTTCTGACATCTTACTTGACAGATTACCGGTCATTACACCTTCAGTCACCAACAGTGTAGATCTAGATGGTACCTGGCATACTTGGAAGGAAATCTTTTTTCAGTGCGTCGATGAAGTGATCCCTAAGGTTACAATTAAAAATAAGAAAAAACACCTTGGATCTCAAAGGAAATAATATCCAAAATAAGAAAGAGAAATCAGCTCTATAACAAGTGGAAACAGTGCCCAAGTGACAGCAGGTGGGAAAAGTATAGGCTGGCTAGAAATAGTACCAAATCTGCAATTCGTGAAGCCTACAGTACGTATATGGACAAATTAAGCTTTAATCCCAAGGCAATGTGGACATTCATTCGGAGCAAAAGTGGCAACACCGCACCACAGAGCTTTAAACATAACGGACTTTCTATTTCCAACCCACTAGACATTGCCAACTCATTCAACTGTAAATTCCAAAGTAACTTCTCTCCACCTGACACCAGTGAAGGAATGTTCCTACCAAGGACATCATCCCCTCTCTTTCCCCTAGCCAGTCTATATTTCACACAACAGGAAGTTCGAGACAGCTTACGGAGAACTAGACCCCATGCCGCGACAGGACCAGACTTAATCCCTGCTCGGATCCTTCATATCTGTGCAGATGCCCTAGCACCCTCATTGAGCGCACTTTTCAACCAGTCCCTTAACACCGGGACTCTACCATAAGAGTGGAAACATGCTAACGTGGTCCCTGAGTTCAAAGATGGTGACAAGGAAGACATGGACAACTACCGCCCGATTTCTCTGACGTCTGGTATCTGTAAATGTATGGAGCGCCTGGTTGCTAAGATCATACTGGAATTCCTGAGTGAGCGAGGCCTGTTAAATCCAAGCCAACATGGCTTCGTTCCGGGGAGATCTTGTACAACTCTTTTGACAAAAGTGATTGATGACTGGTAGAACTCTTTGGATCAAACTAACGTCTCCCAAGTGGACTGTGTAGCCCTGGACTTAAGCAAAGCTTTTGATCAGGTGCCTCATCAAAGACTCTTGTTAAAGCTTGGCAAATATGGCATCGGAGGCAAACTGATTACATTGTTGACATCATTCCTGGTAGGTCGAACGCAGTGTGTCGTGTTTGGCGGGGCCAAGTCACCGAACATAGTGGTAACTTCGGGAGTATCACAGGGGTCGGTGATTGGGCCTTTGTTGTACATGGTTTTTACCCTCGACCTTCCAAGCTGTGTGACGTCCACGATGGCGCAGTATGCAGACGACTCAATAATTTACAGAGCCATAAAAGATAATGATGACGTCAAAGCACTACAGGAAGATCTGGACAGTGTGGCACTGTGGTGTGATGTAAATAAGATGATCTTGAATGTAAACAAGTGTAAATATATTCGGCTAAGTAGGGCCAGACAGCCTATTGCACACAGCCTTTCACTGAGCGGCAAAGTTCTTCCCGTGTGCAGTTCACTGCGAATGCTGGGAATACACATTTCCAGCAATTTGAAGTGGAATGTACACGTTGAAGAATCTAGGTGTAAGGCATTTAGAATTCTAGGATTTGCAAGACGTAATCTTCTGGGATCCAGAAGCCGTGCACTCCGAGCGGTGTATCTCTCCACGATACGGCCCATTCCTCTGTACGGACTTCCTGCCTGGCATCCCACTACCGAGGAAAACATGAGGAAGTTAAGTGCAGTCCAACGTCGAGCAGAGCGACTCATTTACAATCAGGGTAACAAAGTTTTAACAAAACCATTAACATCCATCAATGACATATGTAGCCAAATAGATCTCACCTTTCTCCGAAAATCTCTAGCTGGCACCATTATACTGTACCCATTTCACCGCCTTCAGCTGTCATATCGTTCAGTCCGTAGAGCACAGGGTGTCACACTTGTTCCTCCATTCGCTAGGACAACAGATTATCAATCTGGATTCTACAATCGCTCTGCTCGACTTTGGAATGACCTGCCTCGTGAAATAAAAGACCTTCCTCCACGACAATTTTGCCGCAAAGTGAAGGCTCTAAAGGGACTAAAACCCCATGTAAATTGAATTATATACTATATAATGTAACATTGTGAGTGATTGGGAGTGGGCGCGTGCGTGTATATGTGTATGTATGTATGTATGTATGCGTGTGTGAGCGTGTATATGTGTGTGTGCATGCCTGTGTCTTCCCTTTTATTTATGAACTGTATGATATAGACGTCATGTACAGCAGATTATGTGTATATAGTAAATGTAAAGGTGTAAATTGTACAATGTAACATTTGAGATTTGTTTAGATTTAATGAACGGAGATGGAGACACTGATGTGTATGTGGGGCTTGCCCTTTCTCTATCTGCCGTCCATAAATTGTAGGCACAATTTTGGTAAATAAATAATAATAATAATAATAATAATAACCACCACCGTGAAAATTTAATGTCACTGTTATTTTGCTTTAGACTTTCGGTACACCATAGGTTTTAACCTTATCACTAATTTTCGTTATTTTAGTTCAATAGTATAGAAAGTTATCTATTTTTAAAGAATGCAAATTCAGAATGGCCACTACGTGCTATAATCACTGTGATAATTTCATCAATAACCCAGCTGACGCTTCTAATTTATTACTCGTCTTCTACAAAGTTTCGCCTTAATTGTGCAATAATGTCCTGAGTTAATCTTTTCACTAATGCAAGTGGGAGGTTTTATATGATACTCATCTCTTGGCAGGAGTTGTGTTAATTACCAAATGTATTTCAGAGCTGTCGATTATAATGTTCTAATAGTTCACACAGCCCCACGCGTCATGGCGCGCCTCGCTCGGATGTGATGGGCTCCATCTCAGCAACGCTGTACATCATTTTCCGAAGCGGCTAGATGGTGAACCATGTCTTATTTCCCCGCACAAATACAAACCGATACAAAATAAGTGAATTAATTTACGTATTTCACAGTAATCTCGCAGGAGACCCAGTGAAAGCTTCAAACGTTTTCGACCATCTGAAGGAAAATTACGAGACTTATTTTACAGCGTACCTTTTTGATGTATAAGGATTACAACGCGACCAAGAACTTAATTTTCCAACGATACCGAGCCGAGAAAAAGTTGCCTTACAAAAATGATAACAACTTTGTTTCTTGGACACACGAAATTTTGAAATTAATAAACCAGTTATACAACATTCCAATGTATCTTGTGTGAAAATTTGGATTCGATCTGATGACGGGTTTGTGAGATAATAATTCTTAAATATGACGTATGGTTGAAACGGGCACTATTCGTGTTCCAACTGCGATAAAAAAATATTAAAATATAAATAAAAAATTCTAAATCTACATGAACTAACGTAAAATAGAACGACAAAAATGATGATGTTACGGGATTTTATGTAGGTCTGTTGGTTACATCACAAACAACCTTCAAACTCGAGTGCACATAATATTTTGGTCGACAGTAAGCAAGGCATTGGAAGGAAGCGGCCGTGACCTATAAATAGGTACTGTCCTAGCATTGGCTTGGAGTTGAAAATGGGGAAACAACGGAGAATGGATCGTGCTCACGTCTCTCAAAGTCCGCAATAAACTGAGCCACCGCGATAATAATAGTAATAATGACATTAGGCCCAACCTTTCCATGTCTGGATTTCCAGTAACCTGTCGAGGTTTGATTGAATTATTTATTTTATTACATCTGTCGCAAAGTCCTTAAATCAATAACTCAATCAACAACAACAAACTTTATATCAAACTGGGCTACAGTATTCAGCGATAGAAGAGAGTGTTGGTACCACAATGGTTCCGTGTCTTGAGTTTGGCAGCAGGGTTTCTTAGATGACAGCGTTCTATCAAGAGTTACACCCAGTGTAAACAGTACATACTTTTATAGTCCGGGACACCTTAAATAAGTTACTAACATAAAACATGTAGCCAACTTTAACATCCATTCCCTATGTCTACTCGCATGTTGGTTTGTGCTTGATTTTCTTGAAGTTAAGTTGTCTTTTGTGTGAGCACAGTTTCGCCAAACCTGCTGAACATCTCGCCATCTACAAATACCACAATACCACTATGATTATTTACCGTACATTTTAAACAGTCTTGAAACACGTATACGCGGGAAATGTTGCAGCGAGTCTGACCAACATTCTCGTAAGCATATATCACTAAACGCACGTGGCTGTTCAATGAATTGGATAAAACATCATATTTCTTTGGAATATTACGTCAAATGCAATTCTACGAGGTAGGTGCTACAAAAATACGTCAATTAGAACAGTTATTATGATTATTTTAGACTTATAGATTATATAATATGTATGTGTACATTTGCAATCGTCGGAACTTTCTTAATGTTCGTAATCTTTATTTTTGCATAAATTGTTATTTAGATTTCGTCAAAATATCTAAAAGAGGCCAGAAACAGGCACGAACTCCACGGAAGAAGACCACTAGGCCCTGTGCCTTGCAGCGTTCACTGCAGTTGCCGATAGTAAATATGGACTAATGCTTTAAGAAAGAAGATGAAAAAGGAATTAAGTGTAGTGATACAGAAAGGATTGTAAGAATTGTTGGCCAGGTGGGAGTAAGTATTTTGATAATTTCTTAGAATGCTTTTCGTAATTAATCCTAACATAACCTTATGAAATATACGTTACACTTACGGTAGCAACATTAACCTAGCTTAATTGGCCTCCCACTATTGTCATTTAGAATAGGAATTGATTGATGTAGCTTATTGTAGACTTCTAAATGTGCTATAGGTCATTGTAACTTATTTCCATTCTGGGAGCTTTTATTCGCTGAAGGACATGGCCATATTTGTGTAATTTTAAACTATGGTACTGGTAATGTTATTACAGCATGGATTTTCTGCTGTCCAGAAGGTCATATTACAGTCTAGGAAGGGGAAGCTCCTTGTTTCACCAGGCAAACATCGAAAGCGCAGGTTTATTGTAACTGGAATAGATGATTTTGCTAAGGAAACCATTGCAAGGTTCATATATTCCAAATTACATCGAGGTAGGGATATAGTAGGCCTACATCTTGTCTAATAGGCTTATGTGGCTAACATCAAGCTTCTTATAAACATATATGTTGTAAGCTTCTTTGAATGCTTCTTTTAATGTGTACTATCTTCATTATTTCGCAGGAGAACCAGTGAATGCTTCAAACGTTTTCGACCATCTGAAGGAAAATTACGAGACTTATTTTTTAAAGGATCGTTACGTTCAGTCAGAAGGATATTGAGGGGCATGGAATTCGTTTGGAGCAAATGGGATAGCTTTGCACACATTCAAGAGAGCGATATCATTCGTTATAAGACGACCTGCTTTGTTACAGAGTAAGTGAGAAACTTGCAGAGTGATCACCCTAAGCCTGTTGTTTTCTTGGATGAAACAAGATGTTCAGTAACGAATATATAGTCTACTTTCTCCTAAATGCATGGGTATTGTTATAACTCTTAATCCTTTTCAAGGAATATAATTGAATGTTGGTTGTAGTAGCTTGTTGAAATACAACATGTTATACGGATATTAAACATGAATATGAGGTGCCCTTTGCTGGACAAAACGGAGGCAGACAGGTTTTTCTCCGGGTACTCCGGTTTTCCCTGTCAAAATTTCATTCCAGCAACACTCACCACTATCATTTCATTTCATCTGTCATTCATTTAATCATTGCCCCAGAGGAGTGCGTCAGGGCTCGGCAGACGGCACAGTTCATATCCTCGCCGCTAGATGGGGGCTTCATTCATTCCATTCCTGACCCGGTCGGAGACTGGAAGCAGGCTGTGGATTTTTATTTCATTTGGTTCGGACAAACTGCTCAGCTAAGAAAATTTTAATTCTGGTGCTCGGCCCTTAAGCCGCCGCAAAGTTGGCGTGCTGCCATGGGTGGGGAAGCTCACTACCGCTCCTCGTGTATATTCTTTAGTCCCTTTTCGTGGGGGGACTGAATTAGGGGGTGAGTGTGAGAAGAGGATGGCGTGTATCTAGGGGGAAGTTTAGAGGATGAGTGGGATCTCCGGAGGGGTGCTGGAAAGTGTTGTAATTAAATGGTAAGCTCTACGGACCAAGGATTATAGAGGTAAGGAATACACCCTCGGACGGAAGATAATACCTGGCAAGCTAATTGTGAACGAGCGAAGCTAGTGTTGCTGACGGTGCATTAGTATGAGCTCTCTGAAAGACAAGGTCGCCGAGTTGTATGTAAGCCGATAACGCTGGCTCAGCGATTTTGCGGTAGGATGGTGTTTGAGGAGGGACGTGCAGGGAAGTCGGCAGTATGACTCGTTGTGGGCAACAATGATAACAATCGATCGTTGATGAAAGGTACTAATTTACTAGTGTAATGTAATGTGCAAATGCGCTCCATTCAATTGTAGGGATAGCTCAAACAAATTAGTGTACAAGTGTTACAATGTAAAGGGTGTGGTAAATGGAGAGGAAGTATAAGTATGTGTGGAAATACTGAGAGACACACTCACCTCGAGGTACGATGTCAGCGTGAGGATGGACAAAGTCTCCGACGGTAACAGATAGTCTCTTCTTGGATGGCGGTCCTTTTATGTTTTTTCGGAATGCTGACTGTTGTGGTATGCATGTTGCTGCATTACCCGCCAGTTCCTATGTATGTGTTTACGAAGTGTGGCAAGCTTTGACGCACGAGCCGTGGTGTCAATTTTGCTAGCTTGTGTGTTAAGAAATGTGTAGTTGCTGTAGTTCATTCCAGCTTGGGGGTGTTTAAAGGGTGAAATCAGTGTAGGGTGCTGGGCAGATGGTTGTAATTGATGTAGATGTTAAGGGAGTAGCTGTAGATTTCTGTAGATGTGGATGTAGCTTGTAGAATAGTAGGTGTATGTGTGTACACGACTTAAGGGTGGTATGCGCCCTTAGATGTGTAACAAGACGTTGTCCCGATTTAGCTTGCGTCCACGCAGGCTGGACTAGACGTAAGGGTGGTCCTCTCCTTCATCATCCCTCTTCTTCGCTCTTCTTTCTACTCTTCTTTATTCTCTCCTCCCTCTGGTCCTAATGGCGTAGATGATGTGGGATGTGTAGTTGTGTGTGTACCTCGGTATTTGTAGAAGTGTAGTGTGCTCTCAGACAGCTCTCAGACAGGGTGGGTGTTTAGGGGTGGAACATTATTCGTACATATATATATAATGGATCTGAATACAGAAATACAGAAAAATAAAAAAGGTTCTAGACCATACATATCCAAACATAAATATCCGAGTCATCATAATTCACAATATTCTTGCGTTTACACAGAAAGGAAAAAAATCATCTGGTAATTGGGTAAAAATTTGTGCGATGAAAAAAAATTGCTTTCTGCGCTTACAATGTAAAGGGTTGAAGTATAAGATCTGTTAAAGTGTAAAGAGTGAAGAATAAAGAAAAAATAAATGCCCTGGGGTGTATTTTTTAAGGGTGTCATCAAAATCTATTTATTGTGGGGTGAAAACGAGGCATTTTTACAAATTTGTCGTTAAAAGAATGAAAGGAAAAGCATGTGTTTATATGTGTAAGTGGTATAAGTGACAATGTGATATTTGCGAATATAATGGTGCTCGGAAGAAGAGACAGTTGAACTGACGTGGTCCCTAGTTGGTCGAATCGAAGAAAGAAGAAGAATAATAATAAACATAATTCTGGTTCCTTTTGTGCGAAGTAAAAATATAATCATCCGTTGGAGCTCTTACCTGGCCATATAATTACTCTTATGCCGGCTATCCTCTATCATATATATTATTATGTATCTATAGTTAAATCCTAGATCCTAGCCTTAGTGGCTAGCGTTAAAAACTAGTTATATTGTAACCTGTGAATTTCCCTCCATGGACGGGAAAATTCACCTTGATATCGAAGATTGGCACTTACAAAATTGTGCCGCCCTTAGCCATCGCATGTTATGCTTTATTCTGCGCTGGTTATGTGTTCGCCGGTGATACCTAATGTCCCACGGACAATAACTATCGCTGTACGAATATGTCGCCTTATTGTTTGTTTGCCAAGGAAAGGCGATGAGTTTTCTGTGGTGTTGTGTTGAAAGAGAAGACAAGAGTAGGAAAGGGTGAATGTGTTGTGTGCAGCTGTGGAAGAAAAGACGTGTTTCTGATTTATGGCAGTGCAATCATATTCCTAAATGCTATATACATGGTGTCGCCATCTGTGAAATGAAGAGACAGTATGCAAGTATTAGTGTAAATGTCAATACCGATGCTCCTGTTGGCGTATTCGCCTGCTGTAATGAAAAACATAATCATTAGCATCTGTCTATATATGCCCTCGTCATATTTATATGTACGTTCGTCTCATTTCCTCCGGGCTTCCTACCCAGGAGTTATGCATATCCCCTATGGGCCATCGTATTCATATCGTAATTTGTTAAATCGGCAATATATATGGCGCTGTATGCTGGTCGGTCAGCTCTGGGTGCGGTTATCCTCAAATGCTTCCTATGCCGGCTGAAATATTATACTACTTATGTATACTCTTGTATCTGTTTGAAATGTTATGTGTAGTGTAATGCAACAAGTGTTTTACATTGTGTTATTAGTGGTACACTTAACCTGTTATCCCATGATCATGATTTGGTCGCCGTGATGGAGCTCATGCTGTAATAGAATATACATTGTTTATTATATACACTCTAGCCTTAGGTGCGATCGTTCGCGGCGCGCTGTTTCTGGGTCGGTCAACTTCAGCTGCGACCGTGACGTATGCGTCTTCTGCGGGCGTCTCCGCGTATTTGCGCCGGGTAGTGGCGTGTGGCGTACCTTTTTCAGGTGGGGTTCCCATCAGGGTATTCCCGTGGTTCTAGCCGCTGTTGCCGTGTTGGAAATGAGCAGGTGTCATTTCCTGTTTTTCGCATCTTCTGAGTGTACCTTAAAATCTAATTACTTGCTAATCTATTCCCAGAAATATGTTTTGCCAAATACCCCCTGTAAGTACAGTAACTTATTGAATTTTCTTATTATCTATGTTACCCCTGAAATAGGTAACTGTTGTTTTACATACTAAAATTCTTGGGTTGAGGGCTTGTCCGGGCGGCGACCCTCCCGGACGTTACGTGGGCCCCTCCGTACTGGTACCGGAAACCAGTAGGTCTACCCAGCTGATGGTGAACCATCGCTATCTCGTTACCCCCCTACATACTAAATACTAACTACGGCCCTTGGTCCCTGCCGTACTGTTACCGGAGTTCCACTAGGTCTACCCAGCTGATGGTGCCCCATCGCTATCGCGTGGCCGTCTTATACTAGTCTACTAAATACTAACGGTGTACGTACCGGCCTTTCGCATTTCTTCGTGATCCTTTATTATTGCCTGTGTCGCATATATGCGTTTTTAAATCGTCTGGTTGGACTTACAATGCCATATTCGTTATTGATCAATCATTTACTTATATTTCATCTTTAAATCGCCTGGATGGCTGTCCCCATAATACCATTTATGATCATTATTGGGAGCCTACCCCCTCAACGGCCACCGCCGAACATGAAAAATTTAGGGGCTGCCGCCTCGCTAGTTAATAAGGCTATATTATATTCATACATTGCGGAAAATACATCGCATATTTATCATTTATTTAAATCATCGCGGAATAATTATTCGCGGAATAATTCATTTTATACACTTGATTCTTCACCTGTGTTCGCGAAAAGGACTTTTTTCTTCACCTACTCGCATGTAGGACTTACTCCCACGAATCGGGAGTTTGGAATTAAGGTTAAAGCTAACTAAAGAGTCTAGTCATAAATAGGTCGTCCTAGGTATCATCTGCCTTCTGGCTAGCTGAAAGCGTCATCACACAGAATGCTGATGCTACCTATGTTAGGTTGAACGTTACGCCTGAAATTGAGGTGGCTGGTCTGTTATCGGACGGTCAGTCTTACCCTAACTCATCTAGTTCTGTGGATGTTAGTCTATTTTGTTTAGGGTGTAATAACTTCCGATACTATGGGGAAGCTATTCTCATAGAGCTCTCAGTTGTTTACCCCGTGGTCTGTTATCGCCGTATGAACCTCTGACCTCCTATGAAACTCTGTCCTTGCTATTGTTTTATTACGTCACCTCCGTGTGCTCTCAGAATCTGTGTTCGGGGGTGGGATCTTGTGTGAAAGTGTAATTAGTGGAGGGTGTAAATATTTTTGGGGTGTGCTGGATATTGTAGGGCATTATGGTGTAGTCGCATGGACTGCTTAGCACCTCTTGCTCAATCGGTTTTCCACGCTGATATTTTTGTACATATCGCGGAGATTGTTAATAGGCTATCTAGTGGTTCCATGCAAGGTATATTAATGGAGATCGAATGTATGATAATGTTAATATTCGGTGGTACCGCGTTGGGTGGGATGGTGCGCATTATCGGGCTTTTCATTATATATTGGCCCTGGCCTATACAGTATTGCTTAAGGATATTTCATATTTCCTGGAGTACATGCTTGTAGGATAGAGGTGTGCCAGGGTGGTTGTTACATGCTGCTGTAAAAATTAAAATATTGCATGCGGGTATATTAATTAAATCCTGGGTATTTTAGGGTGGGATTTGCATGCTTTGAGCGTATTTGGTTAGTGCTCGAGGTGAGGGGGTGTTTTCATGCTGGTCGTATAAAATAAGATCGTCTCATGCAGGTATATTAATTTAAAAATATCTAGTTAAGTGTTTCTGTGGCCATTATATATATCGAGCGTTTTTTTTTTTCTGTTCATTTCCGAACGCCTCTTATCTTCAGGCGTGGAGGTATGTGCTTTGTGGGTGCATTTAACCCTGTGTTTGTTTATAAAATGCCCTTTTTGGATTGTGTTAAGGATTATTTAGTGGTAGGGAGTGATGGGAAGTGTATTATATGCCTTTTTAGGTGTGGGGGTTCTGGGAGACTTGAATGTTGCATTTCTTGTGCCTTCTCTTAAGTGTCTGTCCTCTCTTGGTCATACCATTCTTACGCTTAGCGTCATCGTTATGTGGATGCGCGATAACTGGGTGCATGTGCTCAATGTCGCTGCATTATGGCTGAACCTACACTCAAGGTCATTACTGCGTGCCGCTTTCGTAAAAACATCCCTTGGTATTAATATGATATCATTTAATAGTATTTAGCTTTCATATCGCTTTTCTAAATCCCTTTTTGTAATATCTCACTTTAATCGTTTGTAATCGCTCCTATGCTGTCGGGTAATCTAATACGTTCCCTTACAGTATTAGGGTGCTGTATTTTCGATTAATGCAGTATCGTACCCTGATATTTATCCCTGGTATAATTTGTGCACTGTTTGTATTATTTAAATTGTGCGTAACAAAAAGAACCTGTGATCTATTAACCTGCTTACCGCCATAGTTGGGGGTAGTATTAGCTGTTATTGTAAATGTTTTTGCCGCTTATTGCAGGCATATGTTGGCAGCCTAGCCGAAATCTGTTATGGGAGTAGAGGTTTTCCTTTTCTAGTCGGCCGTGGCCTGGCCGCTGCCGCTACTATTTGCTAGTCATCCCGGGCGTGGTACTTCCTGCTGTGGATCGCTGTTTATGCATGCCTCTCGGCGCCAGACTGTCTGCCGGTTCGTTTATTGCCTGGCGTTATCTCAGAGTTCTGTGGGAGTGTCTAGTATCGTATAATGTTGTCCGCCAATCGTATGTTTGGATTTTTAATGGCTGACCTCATTGCGTTCTGTGTGGGCGCGTGGAAAAATTGGCGTGCTGTTGTAGTGAATGTCGGCTTTGTGTTATTTGTTGTTAAATGATACTAATGCCAACAATGGCGATATAAATGTTAGTAATTGTAATGCTAATAATTACGTAAGTATTGCCCTGTTGGGATTGTGTATATTTTATGAACCGGTCGGTTTATTTAGTGTCAGCATTCTGCAATGTTTCATCTATGAGCGTATGCTGGAATTTCTTCCGGTGTGTCACATGCTCCTAAGGTAGGCATTTGTTTATGCAATGCGTACAAGTGTGCTGTTTTCGTTGCAATTGTGTGTCCGGCCTCTTGCGACAACTGTTTTGAAAATATAATTTCCGTGCCCTGTGTTTATAAAGTGAAGCAAACTGTAGTTTCACTATCTTGTATATATCTTACGAAATGTGTATACTTGACCTGTGGCTATTGCTTTTGGGAGAATTATGTCCGTTCCCCTATTAAATATGCCTGCGCGTATAATCTATTTCCTATGATTGTTTCCCTCTAGGCATTTCTGACCTGCGCTATTCTGGGGTTCGCCACTCTGATCGTCCACCAACCTGTGTAATTGCAGTGTCCGTTATTCTGCCTGTCCCCTTAATTTATGGAATTGTAGTGTCCGTGATCCTAACTGTCCCCTGATTTTGTGGATTTGTAGTGTCCGTGATCCTAACTGTCCATCAACCTGTGGAACTGAGGCGTCTGTGGTCCCGCCTGTCCACCAACCCGTGAAATTTTAGTGTCCAACTCTATGAGTGTCTGTAAACTTGTGTTATTGTGGTGTCTATGATTTTGATCGTTTGTAGGCTTGTGTTATTGTAGTGTCTATTGTTCTGAGTGTTTGTGGACTTGTGTTATTGGCGTACGTAGTTTTAAGCCTTACCCGGGTCTATGGCGTTACATCTATGTGGGCTGTACGTGACATTTTAGAAATGTCGGTCATGGGTTAATCTAGTTTGTGTTTGAGCTGTTAATTATTATTATCTTGTGTCCGCAGTTTTCAGACTTGCCCATGTCTATTTTTTTGTGTTTCAGGGCCGCTTTGTTTTCAGTCGGTCACCTGTTTTGGAATGATGCCTCGTGTCACCGTTTATGTCCGGTCTCTCACTTCCTGTGTACGCTACATGTTAATTATATGTGATAGTGTTCGTTATTCCTGAGGGTCGGTTTTTAGCTCTTAATCGGCGTTATTTCGGGGTGATGAGTGGTCCTCGTGTTGTAAACCAACTGGGCGGTGGTGTTAAGTATATATGGCCAGAGAGCGAATGCCGGAATCTTTTAACTAAAGTGTAAAAATGATGACTATTCCTAGTGTAGTAAGTTCCGCCCTTGCCAGGTGAGTGAGATAGTTCATTTGTTTGTCGAACGGTGGAGTGTGAATGAAAGGGAAGTAGCTACTTCACGCAGAGGCTTGTGTGCTTGTCGCAACATCGCTGACGCTTGCTGAGGCGTTATATTCCCCCTGATGGCTCGAGCCATTATAGTAATGCCATGTCCCTACCGCGTTCGCCTGGTAAAAGTATGTTTGTGTCCTCACATATTACAACTTATAAAATCCCTAATTTGTATGACAATTCTGGCATATATCTACTACCAATGTAGCCACAATACAAATATCAGGTGCGGCAGGGTTAATAGGGCTTGGGCTTTGTCTTCCTTGTTTACGGAAGGCGGCGGGTTCGAATTTAATATCGTGGGGCCTCACTGGGGTATCGAGGGGTTGCGTGTTCGCATCACTTCGCTGCGTCAATGTTTTAAGTGTTCCACGAAGGGATAGGTGTGTGAGTGATTGGCGTATGTGTTTTAAATGCGGGGATTGTGTATATTGTGTATATACGTCGCATGCGTGCGGTGAAGTTTGACAATCGCCAGATGGTAACACGCTGTCCTAACTGAGCTGCGTATATTGTCGAGTCAGGCTGCAGCTTCATATTTCTGTTTATGCATTTGTCGCTGTAGTGACTGCAGGCCGTTGCCCTAATTGTCTGTGAAAATTATGCTCATGCCCGTCTATATCATAATGTTCCTGTCTGAGTGCTACTTTCGTGTCATCTCCTGACTTCTCCTGTGATGTCCCTCCTGACTATGTGTGTTCAGTGATGCAGAACATGTAAGAAAATATGCCTCGTAATTCTAGGGTGAAAGTTGCTAACGTGTCCGTTTACTTAAATTTTTACTGTATAAGAACCTTCCCCTACCAAATACCTTGTGGTGTGTTAGTAATATTGTGCATGGAAGCATATAAAATACACAATCCCTGGCAGTACATATAACATTACATCATAAATCGCTCATTCTCATTACCCTTTGTGCACCCATGTTCAAATGATCTTATGACATAGTAACCCTTCTATGTCTAGAAAACACATGATTCTCCTATTACATGAAATATATTGCAAGCTATTATCTTGCGCCAATCTGTGTGGGGGTTTGGGTTATTATCCGGCCCTCCTTGCTGCGAGAAAGGATTGTTCCTTCAGGAAATGAGTTAACCCTTATGTCTAGAAAGTACATTTCTAATACATGAGCTATGGTATAGCAATGTTATTATGAACCAATGTGTCCTCGCCCTGTTGATTCTAAGTGGGGTCCCATATTGCGTAATTATGTTGTTATTATGTTTAAATGTGTATTTGTGGGGTGGCTGTGATTTTCCCTGTCTATATAAGGGAAATATACGCGTAGTCCCTTGACCTTATCGCAGTGTGACTGCGTCCTGAGGCAAGAATTTTTTAATTATCTGAGGTTTTTTCCCTAAATGGTGGCTCTGACCCTTCTGCAAATCTAAGGGTGGGTGGGCGGTGATTTAATTATTGTATTTGAATTCGCTTGCATGTTCGCTTTTGCGGTAATGTATTCAGGGAAAAGTTTTCTATCTGGGGTTTGGAGATCACCTATAACATCTGCCTGTATGTAATATGTTGCGCTGTGCCTCATTTATCCGGGTTATCCTACGATACGCCTCCAATATCCATTTAGCTGGGTCTTCGCGCCCTTCTTCTGGTGTATGTAACAGGGTGATTCTGTGCCTTGCCTTTGCACTTTCCTCCCTGGGGGTGTAAAGCGTTCGCCTAGTCTGATTTACGGTTATGGGTATGGGCACTCCAACCCTTCTAGGAGGCTGACTCGAGGGTGTTGGGTTTAGTGTGATGTGTTGATGTACTGGCGATGTGTAGCTCGTGTCCGTGGGGGTGACAAGTGGGATGTGTCGTGGTGTTCGCACCGTATGGATGCAGGGTGATGAGTGTATGGGTTCCTTAACAATTTGACGCCACGCTGGCGGTGTGGGCCGTGTGACTGTGTTCGTGGTTGCTTCCTGTAAGAATGGGACGGCGTCTCTATACTTTGGGGCCACTGTAACCTCCTTCCTCGGGGGTGTCGGGTGTACCTATGATCATCTTTGCGAATTTCTTGGTGATTTCTTCGATCTCCCCTGGCAGGTCTACAGGTTTGCCCACTGTCAATTCAAACAGCATGCTGCAGGCTTGGAGTTTTACGTATTCATCCCATAGCTTAGCGTATTCCCTAGTGAGCTCCCTGGCCTCGTTGGCCACTCGCGTGTTATTTGTATCATCCCTGACGTGTTCGTCCCTGAGCCTATAGTATTCCCCATATAATGCGTCCTGCTGATTATGCAGGCGCCAGTGCGTTCTGTTTAGCTGTACGCGAATTGTCCCTATTTTTGCTTTGATTTTGTATGCCCACCTGCCTGTACCCTGTGGATGCGTGAGTGCCTTCAGGATTCTATTGTATTGAACTCGCAGTAGCTCTTGCGTTCACCGCAGGTAGTTCTCTTTTCTTTGAATCCTGTTTTGCCATGCTATAAGGCCCTGGTATATGTCGATGGTTTTCTGCATGGCTTGACGTGCGAGTGTGGTCATGTTGTTTTACAAAGGAAATGGGTTGCCCGGGATAGTTTATAAATGTTGTGGTATGAATGTAGGGCGATTGAGTGTATATATTTGTAAGTGGGCTATATGGCTGATAGAAGAAAATAATCCCTTACTTCTGGGGTGCTCGCATTTCTTTACTAGAGGTTTGATTCGAGGTAATTTCCTCTAGGGTGGGCTGGTGGGGGGCTGATAAAATCACTGAGGAGCTAGGGAGAAAAAATACCTAATTTATCTTTGTCAAAAAAACATTTCGCTATTTTGGGGGTTTGCTTGGCTGCACGGGGTGTACCGTTCGCACTACAGAGCCAGTTGTCTGGGTCCCTTCTAAATCGCAGTGCCCGGCACCGTCCACCACTTTGTTTAGTCCCTTTTCGTGGGGGGACTGAACTAGGAGGTGAGTGTGAGAAGAGGATGGCGTCTATCTAGGGGGACGTTTAAAGGATGTGTGGGATCTCCGGACGGGTGCTGGAAAGTGTTGTAATTAATTCTACGGACGAAGGCTTATAGAGGTAAGGGATTCACCCTCGGACGGAAGATAATACCTGGCAAGCTAATTGTGAACGAGCGAAGCTAGTGTTGCTGACGATGCATCTGTATGAGCTCTCTGAAAGACAAGGTCGCCGAGTTGTATGTAAGCTGATAACGCTGGCACAGCGATATTGCGGTAGGACGGTGTTTAAGGAGGGACGTGCAGGGAAGTCGGCAGTATGACTCGTTGCGGGCAACAATGATAACAATCGAGCGTTGAGGAAAGGTACTAGTTTACTAGTGTAATGTAATGTGCAAATGTGCTTCCCTCAATTGTAGGGATAGCTCAAACAAATTAGTGTACAAGTGTTACTAAGTTAAGGGTGTGGTAAATGGAGAGGAAATATAAGTAGGCTATGTGTGGAAATACTGAGAGACACACGCACCTCGAGGTACGATGTCAGCGTGAGGATGGACAGAGTCTCGGACGGTAACAGATAATCTCTTCTTGGATGGCGGTCCTTTTATGTGTTTTCGGAAGGCTGACTGTTGTGGTATGCATGTTGCTGCATTGCCCGCCAGTTCCTGTGTATGTGTTTACGAAGTGTGGCAAGTTTTGACGCAATAGCCATGGTGTCAACCCTGCTAGCTTGTGTGTTATGAAATGTGTAGTTGCTGTTGTTGATTCCAGTTTTGGGTTGTTTAAAGGGTGAAATCAGTGTAGGGTGCTGGGCAGATGGTTGTAATTGATGTAGATGTTAAGGGAGTAGCTGTAGATATCTGTAGATGTGGATGTAGCTTGTGGAATAGTAGGTGTATGTGTGTACACGTCTTAAGAGTGCTATGTGCCCTTAGATGTGTAACAATAAAGACGGGCCACATTTCGAACTCCGCTGCCTATGAGGTGCTGCTAGTGTAGCGTGGTCGCCCAGCCGTGCCAGGAGCGGTCTGGTGACTCTGCGGCACCGCATCGTTGGCAACGAAATTATACAAAGCCTGGAAATGGAGCATAGAATATAACATGTGTACGCTGTTTAAACCTTATGTGTCGTCCATGAAATCATGGATGCTGCCATTTTGAAGTAGGGGAATTTGGAAGTGAAATTCGGAAAGTAATGTCACCCAGTCGATGAAACAACATTTATGACCTGATCACTATAATACATAACAATTCTTCAAAATTGTTGTCTCCAGCATCGATACTTCTTTGCCAGGGCGATTTCCAAGCTGCAAAGGCATCCTGGAAGGCCTGTTTAAACTTGACCATAACAACGCACCAGGCCACACTACCTCCGTAGTGACCAGTTACCTGGCCAAATCTAAGGTGGCGACGCTGCCCCAGTCACCCTATAGTCTTGACTTCGCTCCGCCAGACTTAATTCTAGGTCATAATGAAAATATCACTTGGTGCTGAAGCATTGGGAACGTTATATTAGTGCGTTTAAAGCCATTGTACAAGCTGCTTTCAGGTCGTCAATTGTTCTGTAACGATGTCCTTCAGGGAGGGGTTTCAAATGGGGAAACAAAAAGAAGTCAAATGGTGACTTGTATCAAAGAAATACTTTCAGAACGTTTCCGCTGCAGTTTGTTCCAGTGATTGCTGCATCGCTTGATCATCGTGTCTAAAACATAGTATTAATTGCATCAAAAAGCAAATAAAACTACAGATATTACTAGTTATAAAAAGAATACTTTGTTTACAAAATGTAGCAGACGCTGCATAATCGTTGTAGATTGTTGTGTATTATACACTTTACTAATCTAAAGATTTTCCTAATCATTGCGGTATTTCCTGATCCTGCTACTTACCACATTCAAATAGTTGGTCGAGTGGTCACAATGCATTACTCTTATTCATGAAGCCAGGGTTCAAATCTCGCGAAGGTTGGGTTTTATTGTATAATTACCCTGACATTATAACATAAAGCACATGTGTTGGTCAAAACAATAGGGACACTTCCCATGAACTTAAAAATTGTATTCTTAAGTCATTTATTCCATTTCAAAATTAATAAGGGATCAATTCACATGCATTACAATGTTAGGACATGATGTGGCCACCTTTGGCTTTCCCGCATGCTGCAACACACTCCACCATAGAGTCACCTTCCTCCATAGCTCGAGCAGATTGAGATGCATCTCTTCCTTGTTCTTCGGTTTATTTTAGTCCAGCTGTAGTCCAATCATGTTCCGAAGGTTTTCAATAGGATTGACATCAGGGCTATGAGCTGGGCATGACAGCAGTTCCATGCCATTGGTCTCCATCCAGGCCTTCGTGACGCGGGATGTATGGCATGGTCTTGTTGGAAGATGAAGTTCTCTCCCAACATGGTTGTGAAGTAACAATCTGAATTAATTGAACCATCTACCACATAAAATTCCCCAGGTCCCTCACTGGTGATGCATGCCCAGATCATAACGGCATCACCGACCTGCTGAACCGCCGGGGCCATGCATTGAGGTAAGGGTTTCTCTGTTACCGTACGCCTGACCCGAACATTTCTGCGTGGGAATAACCCAAATCGACTCTCATCCGAGAAACTACACGCGTTGAAGCTTCTACAAGCCAATCTTTTTTTTTCTCATGACATCACTGTTGTCTTTTAAATCGGTGCTATTCAGTAAGCAAAGGTTTTCGCAAAGCATATCAAGATTGAAGACCAACCTCATGCAACCGTCCGCTCACTGTTGACTTACTGACTAGGATATTGAATTCTCGGTTTAAAGCAGTACTTAGCGCTCCTATTCACTTTAGACAATTAAATAAGCTTTCTGTCCTTTCTAGGGGAGGTGTTCCTTGGGTTTCACTCTTGATTTTGCCAGTCTCTGCAAAAATCTTGAATGTCTGTTCCACACATGTTTTGCTAACGTCCAAAATATTCCCAATTTGTAGATACCTCATGCCACCCTTATGCATACCTACAATTTGCCACTTTATTTCATTTGGAGCACTTCGACGACCCATCTTCAACAAATTCTCGAACTCAACGAAGTACGTAATTAGCCTAAAATTATCACAAGCTTCTCAGAGAACAAAGCAATGAGCTGTTCCCAAACAGCATTTCCCGCCTAAACAGACGTGTACCAAGTAGCTGTGACAACATTTTAGCGCTGGTGCCAAACATAAAATTTTAAAAGGATCATAAAAAAGGGGCTTTTTCTGAAAATATCGAAGAATTTCAAAGAAATATACCACTCTCTCACTCATCCTCACATTTTTCCTCAATATTTTTACACTACACGTTTGATAGGTCTTTATGAGGTTTATTGATATGTGCCACCGTTTTCTCTTAGGATGGGGTTTCCATGCATACAAGTGTTAATTCTTGTGCCATACTTTAAAAGAAAATTGTCAGTAACTTTCGTATTTTTCAACCAAAATCCATGTGATTTTACTAAACGCCTGCTTATTCTCTGTAGGTTTTATTAATAACTAAGAAAATTGCGCAGTACTGCCCCCGTAATTGAATTATATAGAGACCACGGTGGCTATATTTGAAATTATAAGGAAAGTTATGGCTGTCATAGTTATGACGTGGGTAGTCATGACGTAAGCACGGATGACGCGAATGTTATGCCAGCAGGCTACTTGAGCTGAGATTCTCAGTGACGTCAGCTTTTAGTCCAGAATGTTCCAAGATGTACGACGCAGTCGCAGGAAACGAGGAATTCTGCCGAGGAAGAAACTATGCTATTGGAGGAGAGGCTTGAACCAATGAACGATAGTTTAAAGGAAGACGGAGATTGCTGAAACTATGGTATTTTTATTACTTTTGGAATGCAGAATTGTGGAAATCCATTTGCAGTAAAGGCATTGATTTGGAATTTTGGTGAAATTTATTTTCAGTTTTTGAATTTTGAAAATCCGTCATGTATTAACGAAGTTGGAAGTTCTAGCGATGACGCAGTATCACGCTTTGGAAGGGATGGAAACGCCCCTCGTGAAGTTAATAAAAGGGCTTGCGCAGAAGAGAGGAGCCTCTTTCGTTCTCTGATCATTCTGAGATCTCATTGTCAGATCATCGAAGTATATTGTGAAAGTTCTTTTCTTATACATTCATTATAGTGAGACGTCGAAGTGAACAGCAGTGAAAAGAATCGTCTTTATAACGCGTGGCGAGGCCACTATATTAACGAGATCCAGGTCAAACTAGGTGAAGTTGAAACGGACCTTAGAAAGCTTCTATAAGTTTAGCTTCGAACAGTTAGCGGTCACCGATAAGCCAATTGTATTGTGCTGTGCTACATGCAGTTATAGAGAAAAGCTGAACAATTTCGACCGATTAGTTTAAAAGATATCAGCAGTTTTATACGACTGGCAAAAGTGATTATCTCGCCACTAGAGAAGCACTTTTTGTATAGCCAGAATCAACGCAAGGCTGACGTTGCGAGTGGAGTAGAAAGACTTCAGATTGCTTGGTTACAGAACGATACAGTATAATGGAGCAATTGAATACGGCAGTTTGTTCTTCTGACACTACAACCGAAGTGCAGATGGAAGGCTAAGAGGGCTTATTGCAATTGGGACATACTTCAACGGAGTAAGATAGCGACATGGAACTTCGCTAATTGCTATTCCACACAAGCGAACATGCGGTGAATACCATCTACACCCATGTTTCGTAATTAAAGGCTGAATACAATCGAACAGCCATAGAAACAATTTCATACTCTGTATATGAATAACTTCTTCGGAAATTTCTACAAAACTTCATGACGACTGTCTACTGGAACTTCAGGGAATTTTTCAAGAGAGGTCAGGGAAGTCCCGACTCACAAAGAAGATTATTGCCGGAAGGATGTCTATTCGTCTTCAAGGAGCAGAGCGATTCACGGAGAAGGAAGCAGTTCGATTCTCCGAGGGTGCTATTTCCTATTTCGAGGATGGAGCTCAACTTTAACGTGATGAAATGGATCCATCAGCAGTCTTCTTTGGGGAATTTTCCTCTGGAACGTCAATCGGCAGATAAGGTAGTCGTGAACGTTTATTGTAATTGAGTATACTAATAATGTTTGAGCAACCATTTTTCCCATATTTTTATCCTCATGTATTTTGCCCTATTTTCTTGTTGAGATTCTTATTCTCAGTACACCTTGATGAGTTTTGCATTTTTCGACGATTTATTAAGACATTGTTATGTCATGGGCATAGTTAACGATTTTGAATCAGTTGAGACTGATATTTGGATTTTTCAGTAATTAATTTTTTGTAGTCACGATTTGACTGTAAGTTAATGATTTTTATGGCAGATTTAAATTCAGACAGCGTGTCATTTTATTAAAGTAATTCTACCCCAGTTTAATTACTTTGAACAATTTTCTGTCATCATCAAGAAGGAAGAACATTTAAATGATTTTAGAGCGTTAAAATCTCTTACGTTGTCGACGATCTTGGAAATACTAGTCGTTATTTGTATTGATTGCAACACAGACATTTATCGTCAGTTATGAATGAACATTGCATCATAGACACTTTTGTGAAAGAGTAACTTTGATAATGAATTATTGAATGCATTAAAGTCAAGTACTTTTGTTAGGAGTTTTTCTCAATTAGAGAATTATATAACGATGTTTGCATTCCCCAGTCTAATTGGATTCTATTCGACTACTTTGCATTTTAGTCGCACTTTATTTGAAGATAGTATTTTTATACTACAAATTTCTTTTAAGATGTTAATCTTAAATTTTGATAGACCAGACAGGCGTATATAAGCGTATTCACTATTAAATTTGTTTGTGATTGGCAAGTTTTGACTTCATTTCGGTTCATGAATGAAATCCACGAAGGTTAAATAGAAAAACAGTTTTGAAACAATTTATGATTATAAAATTTTTTAAGTGGAACTATGAATGTATAATCGCTAGTGCAGCGCGTGTTGAAAGTCGCTGAGGTATAATGCCCTTGAATATGAAGGAGGTTCCCACAGGAATAAATGTTAAAGAATTATTTGTGGAAGTTTTGTAAGTTATGTGGAAGTTTTAAATGCAATATAGATTAATATATGATGATTTTGGGCATATTTTTAATGCAGATTGTGCATTAACTTGTTAGCGAAGGATTTTCCGCTGGAGTAAGATTGTCATAGTTCGTTGAAAATTAATCAAGTGATTTACTGTTATAATTAACACGAGTTTTGAAAGAATTTGAGATAAGATTTTGAATGAAGGTTGCCGTCACAAATCATTATTAAAACCTTTATTAAACCAGATTGTGACATTAACATGTATAACTAACCTTCATTGGTCGATTATATTAAACAGGATTATAAAATTACCAACCGAATGAACATGTGGTCAATGTATTTATTAAATTAATAATTTAAACAATTTAAATGTTAATATTGTAAATAATTGTTGTAAATATTTTTTGAAAATAATGTAGAACGAGAGTGATGTTAAAGGCGTGCTTATAATATTTTTATTGTCTTTGACAAATATTATAAACAATTTCTAATTGTTATAAATAATTTATGTGATTTTGTTATAAACATTTAAGAGCTAATTAAATATTTGGATTGAAGTTAACAAGTTTAAGAAATTAACATAATGATCCAATAGGATGTGAGCAAAGTACTTGAAAGATTTGCGTAAATATAATGTGAGTTGTCTTATACACATTTAAAAGTTTGAGAGTGCAGGCTGTATTATTACGTAACATAGCATGTGAGAAGGGAGTGCATTTGACCAGTATGCAACAGGCTGGAAGGTAGCCCGCAGCTGTGCCAACATATGGTTCTCAGGGAGTGAGGTCGTACACACTCTGGCCTTGCGACTATAAATACCATTCTCATGTTTATTAAAAGGAAACCAAATGCTCTATATATGTCACACCCTGACGTCCTTTTCCAATCCAATAGTGTTATGAATATTACTTTATTTGGAGCTCTTGGGAGCTAAAATGTTTAATATCATGTTGTATAATAATTTTGCAAGTCATATAGGAAGACGTAGTCAGATTGACTTGGGCTACTGATAGCCACGTTGATTTTGTTGTGTCATTAAAATCATACCCTTTATTAGAAATAAAGCTTTTGTACAGTTCAAAGTTCTCGTCTTCGTCCTGGTTCATTTTTAAATGTCATGGTGGAGATTATTGTGTGAACAGACTTTTAGTGATCCTGTTGTCAACTCAAACCCCGAGATAATTAAGAGGTGAGTAACGGTAAGTATGAACCCCGTCTATTTTGGTGTGTTCCACAATGATTTCCTGTGAACTTCTGTGCTCTTATCTCGATAGTATCTGTCAGTGCCATTTTCATTGATGTAACTGTGCCGGTGCGATTGATAATTGGCAATCCGATTGAGGGGGCGGATATCTGACAGCCTACTATCCAGGTAAACGGGGACAGAAAGATTGGCGCCCAACGTGGGGATGAGTCAACAGAAAGATTGACCCTAATACGTGGGGCGAATTCGACAAAACTGGATCACCAGGTTGAACAATATAAAGATTCGCACCTAAAACGTGAGGATCGATTAGACTCAAATAAAGAGGTTGATTCTTTGTTAGATGTCTAGGCCAATTGTAGAATTTGAGAGTGTGATTATATAGGAATTAAATGTTGTATTGTGTTAGGAAAATTACACTCAGAAAAGATCAGATCTTATACAACTTGAGAAAGGTTAAATAGGCTGGAAACTTAGAAAAATCGCCTATAATCTGGAATCTTATTTTATTTGACCGGCTTATGACATTTTAGTCATGTTAAAGATAAAATTAAATTATTTGGATTGTAAATGTAAATTATTTGTGTTAGGATATTTTAAAATGAGCCAGAGAAATTTGAACATGTGCTTGAGTTTGTTTCAACATGAAGTATCTTCGAATATTAATTATAAGGTAGTTATAAGTTAGATTTAAGACAGAAAATTGATCAAAAATTATAATGTTGTTATTTTGCTCTTTTGATGTATGTCCCTACAGCAATCCATTTTTGAATAATATTGTAATGGCAGATGAAAGTTTGAAGAAAATGTTAGAGGAGATGTCTGCTAACATGAATCGCAGTATGAAGCAGATGCTGAATGAAAGCATGAAGGAGAATAATAGTAATATGTCTGCTAATTTGAATAGTAGTATGAAGGAGATGGAAGCTAGGAATAATAGTCGAATGGAGGAGAATATGAAGGTTCTTCATACTAGTGCTGCTAATTTAGAGGAGAATATGTCGCGTTTACAGATTAATACCCTAGGAATTGAGAATACTGTAACGGACATGCGTACAGACGTGTCTAATGTCCATAAAGATGTGTCTATTGTACATAAAAGTGTTGATGATGTTAAAAATGATGTGTCTAAGGTACAGAGAGACCTTACAATGTTAAATTTAGATGTAGCTAATGTCCGAGGGGATATTTCTTGTGCTAGAGCCGAAGTTGTTGTTGTCAAAAACGATGTAGCGACTGTCCAAGACAAGGTCGAGGAAGTCCAAAAAGAAATTCAAAAAGCTAGAACTGATGTATCTAATGTTCAGGTAGACATTAATAACATTCATGCGGATATAACTGAGGTACAAAGTGACATAACTAAGATTCAGGTAGAGGTCAACACAGTTTTCGTAGATATCACTAAAGTCCAAACTGATGTAAATAAAGTCAGGGAAGAAATCGAAAACTCAAAAACTCTTTGTACGCGTAATATAACTGCATTAGCGACTAGGTTAGTCGATGAATCAGTTAGAACAACAACGTCTTTAGCAGAGTTGAAGTATGATGTAGAGGTCATGAGAACACAGGTATTAGACCACAATAGAGTATTAAAAGAGGATATCGAAGTAGACATAGCCGAAATGTTAACAGCAAACGTAGCGGTATGGAAAGACGAGTGGAATAAGTCAAGTGGGGAACATGTAACCCAAATTCAGGAAAGGATTGAAAGAAAACTTGCCAGTACGCAGATAGAAATTAACAATGAAGTAGTACAGATTAGGAAAGATTTAAGTGTCAGGATAAATTCGCTATCCGAAAAACAAGTTGACGATAGAACACAACTAGATCAGGATATGCAAACTTTAAAATCTACATTAGAGGAACAGATGCATAAAGTTGTCTCGGATGTAAATGAAACGACGAGTAAACTGAAAAATTTGAAGTTAGGAGAGGCTAGTTTAATGGAGAACTACAAAGAAGAGATAGTCAAGAAAGTCTTAACAGATATCACCGACAAGGATACAGAAGGCTTAGCTTGCGAATTGAATAGGAAGTATACCAGAAGATGTCACCTAGAGCCAGAAGAAAGAGACGTGACTCCTGAAGAACGTGTATCCAGATTCAGAGAGGAGGATGACGAGAGGAATATGGAACCTGAGTGGAATTATCGAGATAGTGGGAAAAACTATCCGGATTCATATCCGAGGAACGTGACGGTCATCAGGAATTTCGAGGACAAACCACAAAAATTCAGTAACACTGATAGTTTGACACCTATAGAGTATGTAAGGAATCTCAAAGATTATTTCATTGAAGCTCACATTCCCAGAGAGAGAGAGATGAAGATAGTAGAGAGATATCTGATTGGAGGACCCCTTGAATGGTTTCGCGCATTTAGATACACATTCAGTAACTTTGACGAGTTTGCAGAGGCATTAATCAAACGATTTTGGTCCATAGAAGCGCAGAATTCGTTAAGAGCGGAGGTGTATTCAAGAAAATACTCAGGTACTCTTCCAACGAGGTACGCTGATTTCTTTACGAGTCAGTTGTCCCGCTTGAGATTTTTGCAACCCCCATTGTCCACGGAGCAACTTATAGATGCAATTTCTCGTATGCTGCCAGTTGAGGTGAGGAGACTTATAATTTCGTCCAACATCAGGGATTTATCCAGCATGGATGAATTACTGAGAAGGTTAGACTACACAAGTCCAATGCCTAACGTAGTCCAGAAAGGTCAAAGGCAGGAGTTTAAAGAAATCAATACGGTATATATGGACCAAGTCCAACAAACTGACAAGCCAGAGCAGGAGAAAACTGACAATGTAGGTCCTCACAGGAATAATCAGTTTAGAAATTACAGATCACAAGGTTACCGACCGTATCAACAGAGAAGAGGTTGGAACTACAACCGAGGAAACTACAATGGAAGAGGCAGATATTACAACAATAATGGGTATAACCGTAACTATAATAGGAATAACCAAAACCAAAATAGAAACCAGAATACTCAAAGTCAGGTTATGACACCTGATCAGTATCAGCAAAGAGAAAAGGAAAGCCAGCAATACTTAAAAGAATTAAGGGATAAAGAAGCTGACAATCAAAAGAAAAGGCAGGATGTTGTAATCGATCCTGGGCCTTCTACGAGCCAACAGAATTTTGAGGTCGGTAACACAAAAAAAAACGCCGATTTCTCAACGTCAGTGAGAACCTGTAAATACATTGCCACACCACACCTGATTACGATTAATGAGATATACGAAGTAACCGATGAAGATTTACTAGAAGAGAGGGGTATTGTTAAAGAGGAAAGACCATGTGCATTACCTATTATTGCTGTACGGATAGATGGACAGCAGTACAAAGCCCTGATGGATACTGGTGCTATTATTTCCATCATTTCAGAGGAATGTTATCAAAGTCTGCTAAGAGGAGAGAATATGACAGTTCTACCTGTTTCTACCGTCAAAGTGAGAGGGATATTCCAAGATAAGGCAGTGAAATGCAAGATTCAAGTGTTATTGAACTTTGAGATCAATGGAAGGAATTATGAACAGATCTTCATTGTGGTGAGCAAGATCAATTTTGATATGGTGCTTGGAATCGATTTTATATCGAAGGTCGGAGCTATTATTGACATGAAGAACAGAAGTATTAGCTTTAATGATGGGTACATAATCACAGAAGAGATAGAAGAACAGGACGTGAAAAACAGTCTGGATATAGACCTTAGGGAAGAAATTTTGAATACAATAATTAATGAAGTGGAAAACTTAGAAGAAATACCCAGTAGAAAAACTGAAGGATTTGAAGAAATTCAGGGGGAATTTGAGGATTTGATAAAGGAAATCCAAGATATTTTCGATGAAAAGCCTGGATTGATTAAGGATTATAAGTACAAGATAAGGCTGACAGATGAAACCCCTTACCAGAAAAGAATATACCCCATTCCTGAGAAATACTATCAAGAAGTACGAGGGTTAATCAGAAAAATGGAGGTAGACGGGATTACTAGAAAACAGGCGTCGTCTTATATAAACCCCATCACAGTAGTAAAGAAAAGTAATGGTCAGGTACGTCTTTGTCTTGATGCCAGGACCATCAACTTAAAGATTCTTCCAGAAAATGACAGACCACCCAAGATTAGAGATCTGCTTCGGAAATTCAAAGGGAGAGCTTGTTTCAGCGTTCTTGACTTGACATCTTCATTTTATCAAGTTCAATTAGAAGAGGATAGTATGCAGTACACTGGATTCCTATTTGACCAGACGTCATGGGTCTTTGCCAGAATGCCTTTTGGAATGGTTAACAGTGGACCAGCACTTATTCGAGCACTTGATAGTAAGCTCACTGACGAAGTGAAAGAAAATGTAATCTGCTACATCGACGATTTAATCGTATCTTCACCCAGCGCCGCAGAACATTTAGTGCACTTGAGAAAGTTGTTCGAGAACTTAAGGGAGGCCAATATAAAGGTGAACTTTGGAAAATGTCAATTCCTGAAGAAGGAGATAAATTACTTGGGGCATACTATTGATAAAGATGGATATCATCCAAACATGAAAAAAGTAGAT
Organism: Meconema thalassinum; assembly: GCA_946902985.2. Taxonomy (NCBI): domain Eukaryota; kingdom Metazoa; phylum Arthropoda; class Insecta; order Orthoptera; family Tettigoniidae; genus Meconema; species Meconema thalassinum. The sequence goes on from OX336397.1 coordinate 245,046,086, forward strand.
GCGATCACGAGATTTCCAAAGCCAACTAAGGTGAAACAAGTCAGAGAATTTGTAGGTGCATGCCAATTTATTAGCAGCCACTGTCCAAGATACTCGGAAATTATGGCTCCTCTGTATGACTTACTCAAGAAGAACAACAGATGGAAATGGAGTACCGCTGCAGACGAGGCTTTTGAGAAAGCAAAAGAGATGCTCAAAAATAATGTGAAACTGGAGTACCCAGACTTTGAGAAGGTGTTTTATATTGAGTCTGATGCATCAAGAATAGGCATTAGTGCAGTCTTATACCAGAAAGACGAGGCAGGCAACAAGCACTACATTGCGTTCACTAGTCGGAAGTTGAAAAAGCACGAGGAAAACTACTTCACGACAGAGCTTGAAGCGTTAGCATTTGTGACAGCTTTACAAGCCTGGAAGAAAATCCTGCTGGGACATAAGGTCATCATTATTACTGACCATAAAGCACTACAGTTTATGTTGCAAACTGACATGTCAAGTGATAGATTGACACGTTGGGCTTTGTTCACCCAACAGTTTAACGCTACTATCGTCCACCAGCCTGGGAAAGATAACTTACTGGCTGATGCTCTATCACGTAACCCTATTAAAAATGTGCAGATACACCATGTACAATTGGAGCAAGAAGATGAAGAAACCGTTAGGAGGTTAGCCCGAATCGGTGTGTCACAGAAGAGACACGCTCCAATAAGGAAAATGTACAGGTTCCTCAAGGGTTACATGGACAATACGGATGTTGACTATGAAGCTACACGGAGAAATTCACGACACTTTGTCTTGAGTGGAGACATCGTATGCAAGTATGCTGACTCTGCGCATACAAAGCTTCGAATAGTCGTGCCACCTAAACTTGTTGTCAATTTAGTGTGGGTAGCTCATCACGCAACTGGACATGCCGGTTTAGATAAAACTCTTAATACACTTAAAGAGAGATTTATCTGGACTAACATGCGTTCCAGTATTGCCAAGGTCATTCGATCCTGTGACAAATGTCAAAGAGCAAAGTATGCTTCTGCTTTACTAAAGGGAAAACCGAAGGCGATGATTCCTTCTAAGCCAAACGAACTCATGGCGACGGATATATTTGGCCCCTGTCCGAAGGGATACCAGGGTAACCAGTACTTGTTGGTGACCGTGGATGTTTTCTCTAAATTTGTTACAATGAGTCCCATGCAGAAAGCTAACACGAGGAACGTAGTAAGCAGACTGGAAAATGCTGTATTTCCTAAAGCTGGTATACCGGAATATCTACTGTCAGATCATGGAACGCAGTTTACGTCCGTGGAATTTGCAGCGGATATGGAAAGGCTTGGCATTAAGCACTTATTTTCAAGCGTGCGTTACCCTGAATCGAATTCCTCAGAAAGATATATGGCTGAATTTTCGAAATTCTGTCGAATTTTCTGTCCAAATGATCATTCTGATTGGGTGAGATTTGTACCCCTGATTGAGGAATGTCTGAACTCTACAGTGCAGGAGAGCACAGGAGAAGTGCCAATGCGACTTCATCTAGGAAGAAACCCAGAAAGGCCGTGGGATAATCTTTTCAACCACATACCGAGAGATCCCGACATAGGAAGACAGCAGAGGATTGACAAAGCAAAGGAACAACTCCAGAAAGCAGCAGAGAAACGATTGAAAAGAGTAGCTGGAAAACGTTTTGGTACACCCTTTCAAGTTGGAAATCTTGTATTATTACGCAGACCTGTCAAGGCTGATATGACCAAGAAAATATACCCCAAATTTGGATTAGTGTTCCTGGGGCCGTTTAGGATTACGAACGCTTATGGAAACAACTGTTATGAACTCTACGATGATGAGAATAATGTCGTTTACGGCAAGTTCAATGCTGGAAATTTAAAAAGATACTATCCTAGAGTAAGCCAGTAATAATTCAATTTCGTGTTCAAGAGAGTTGAGATACTTGTAACATTGAGTTTAAAAACAATTTGCAACTGTTTTTAAAACGTGGTGAGAGGAGAATGCCCCCGTAATTGAATTATATAGAGACCACGGTGGCTATATTTGAAATTATAAGGAAAGTTATGGCTGTCATAGTTATGACGTGGGTAGTCATGACGTAAGCACGGATGACGCGAATGTTATGCCAGCAGGCTACTTGAGCTGAGATTCTCAGTGACGTCAGCTTTTAGTCCAGAATGTTCCAAGATGTACGACGCAGTCGCAGGAAACGAGGAATTCTGCCGAGGAAGAAACTATGCTATTGGAGGAGAGGCTTGAACCAATGAACGATAGTTTAAAGGAAGACGGAGATTGCTGAAACTATGGTATTTTTATTACTTTTGGAATGCAGAATTGTGGAAATCCATTTGCAGTAAAGGCATTGATTTGGAATTTTGGTGAAATTTATTTTCAGTTTTTGAATTTTGAAAATCCGTCATGTATTAACGAAGTTGGAAGTTCTAGCGATGACGCAGTATCACGCTTTGGAAGGGATGGAAACGCCCCTCGTGAAGTTAATAAAAGGGCTTGCGCAGAAGAGAGGAGCCTCTTTCGTTCTCTGATCATTCTGAGATCTCATTGTCAGATCATCGAAGTATATTGTGAAAGTTCTTTTCTTATACATTCATTATAGTGAGACGTCGAAGTGAACAGCAGTGAAAAGAATCGTCTTTATAACGCGTGGCGAGGCCACTATATTAACGAGATCCAGGTCAAACTAGGTGAAGTTGAAACGGACCTTAGAAAGCTTCTATAAGTTTAGCTTCGAACAGTTAGCGGTCACCGATAAGCCAATTGTATTGTGCTGTGCTACATGCAGTTATAGAGAAAAGCTGAACAATTTCGACCGATTAGTTTAAAAGATATCAGCAGTTTTATACGACTGGCAAAAGTGATTATCTCGCCACTAGAGAAGCACTTTTTGTATAGCCAGAATCAACGCAAGGCTGACGTTGCGAGTGGAGTAGAAAGACTTCAGATTGCTTGGTTACAGAACGATACAGTATAATGGAGCAATTGAATACGGCAGTTTGTTCTTCTGACACTACAACCGAAGTGCAGATGGAAGGCTAAGAGGGCTTATTGCAATTGGGACATACTTCAACGGAGTAAGATAGCGACATGGAACTTCGCTAATTGCTATTCCACACAAGCGAACATGCGGTGAATACCATCTACAACCATGTTTCGTAATTAAAGGCTGAATACAATCGAACAGCCATAGAAACAATTTCATACTCTGTATATGAATAATTTCTTCGGAAATTTCTACAAAACTTCATGACGACTGTCTACTGGAACTTCAGGGAATTTTTCAAGAGAGGTCAGGGAAGTCCCGACTCACAAAGAAGATTATTGCCGGAAGGATGTCTATTCGTCTTCAAGGAGCAGAGCGATTCACGGAGAAGGAAGCAGTTCGATTCTCCGAGGGTGCTATTTCCTATTTCGAGGATGGAGCTCAACTTTAACGTGATGAAATGGATCCATCAGCAGTCTTCTTTGGGGAATTTTCCTCTGGAACGTCAATCGGCAGATAAGGTAGTCGTGAACGTTTATTGTATTTGAGTATACTAATAATGTTTGAGCAACCATTTTTCCCATATTTTTATCCTCATGTATTTTGCCCTATTTTCTTGTTGAGATTCTTATTCTCAGTACACCTTGATGAGTTTTGCATTTTTCGACGATTTATTAAGACATTGTTATGTCATGGGCATAGTTAACGATTTTGAATCAGTTGAGACTGATATTTGGATTTTTCAGTAATTAATTTTTTTGTAGTCACGATTTGACTGTAAGTTAATGATTTTTATGGCAGATTTAAATTCAGACAGCGTGTCATTTTATTAAAGTAATTCTACCCCAGTTTAATTACTTTGAACAATTTTCAGTCATCATCAAGAAGGAAGAACATTTAAATGATTTTAGAGCGTTAAAATCTCTTACGTTGTCGACGATCTTGGAAATACTAGTCGTTATTTGTATTGATTGCAACACAGACATTTATCGTCAGTTATGAATGAACATTGCATCATAGACACTTTTGTGAAAGAGTAACTTTGATAATGAATTATTGAATGCATTAAAGTCAAGTACTTTTGTTAGGAGTTTTTCTCAATTAGAGAATTATATAACGATGTTTGCATTCCCCAGTCTAATTGGATTCTATTCGACTACTTTGCATTTTAGTCGCACATTATTTGAAGATAGTATTTTTATACTACAAATTTCTTTTAAGATGTTAATCTTAAATTTTGATAGACCAGACAGGCGTATATAAGCGTATTCACTATTAAATTTGTTTGTGATTGGCAAGTTTTGACTTCATTTCGGTTCATGAATGAAATCCACGAAGGTTAAATAGAAAAACAGTTTTGAAACAATTTATGATTATAAAAATTTTTAAGTGGAACTATGAATGTATAATCGCTAGTGCAGCGCGTGTTGAAAGTCGCTGAGGTATAATGCCCTTGAATATGAAGGAGGTTCCCACAGGAATAAATGTTAAAGAATTATTTGTGGAAGTTTTGTAAGTTATGTGGAAGTTTTAAATGCCATATAGATTAATATATGATGATTTTGGGCATATTTTTAATGCAGATTGTGCATTAACTTGTTAGCGAAGGATTTTCCGCTGGAGTAAGATTGTCATAGTTCGTTGAAAATTAATCAAGTGATTTACTGTTATAATTAACACGAGTTTTGAAAGAATTTGAGATAAGATTTTGAATGAAGGTTGCCGTCACAAATCATTATTAAAACCTTTATTAAACCAGATTGTGACATTAACATGTATAACTAACCTTCATTGGTCGATTATATTAAACAGGATTATAAAATTACCAACCGAATGAACATGTGGTCAATGTATTTATTAAATTAATAATTTAAACAATTTAAATGTTAATATTGTAAATAATTGTTGTAAATATTTTTTGAAAATAATGTAGAACGAGAGTGATGTTAAAGGCGTGCTTATAATATTTTTATTGTCTTTGACAAATATTATAAACAATTTCTAATTGTTATAAATAATTTATGTGATTTTGTTATAAACATTTAAGAGCTAATTAAATATTTGGATTGAAGTTAACAAGTTTAAGAAATTAACATAATGATCCAATAGGATGTGAGCAAAGTACTTGAAAGATTTGCGTAAATATAATGTGAGTTGTCTTATAGACATTTAAAAGTTTGAGAGTGCAGGCTGTATTATTACGTAACATAGCATGTGAGAAGGGAGTGCATTTGACCAGTATGCAACAGGCTGGAAGGTAGCCCGCAGCTGTGCCAACATATGGTTCTCAGGGAGTGAGGTCGTACACACTCTGGCCTTGCGACTATAAATACCATTCTCATGTTTATTAAAAGGAAACCAAATGCTCTATATATGTCACACCCTGACGTCCTTTTCCAATCCAATAGTGTTATGAATATTACTTTATTTGGAGCTCTTGGGAGCTAAAATGTTTAATATCATGTTGTATAATAATTTTGCAAGTCATATAGGAAGACGTAGTCAGATTGACTTGGGCTACTGATAGCCACGTTGATTTTGTTGTGTCATTAAAATCATACCCTTTATTAGAAATAAAGCTTTTGTACAGTTCAAAGTTCTCGTCTTCGTCCTGGTTCATTTTTAAATGTCATGGTGGAGATTATTGTGTGAACAGACTTTTAGTGATCCTGTTGTCAACTCAAACCCCGAGATAATTAAGAGGTAAGTAACGGTAAGTATGAACCCCGTCTATTTTGGTGTGTTCCACAATGATTTCCTGTGAACTTCTGTGCTCTTATCTCGATAGTATCTGTCAGTGCCATTTTCATTGATGTAACTGTGCCGGTGCGATTGATAATTGGCAATCCGATTGAGGGGGCGGATATCTGACAGCCTACTATCCAGGTAAACGGGGACAGTACCAATACATTGAGGACAAGAGGCAAACGTTACCTTATGGGTGGTGTCCTCATTGTTTTGACCAGCACTTTAGTGTGTATTTCTAATGGGAAATAAATATATACTCTTTTAGGCACCACTTATGGACGGGTGCAGTGCGCACAGTTCGATAAGCGGAACTGGTGAAACTGGACCTAAGAAGCACTTGTAAGGACACGGAGAGGAGTTGGGTGGTAGCATGAAACAAATTTATCTAGAATTTTTCAAAATTGATGTGACGGTTGAGATTTGGAGGAAGGAGGTACAACATACAGAAAAGATAATAATGGAGCATTTCGACAAAGAGGTGAGAAACATTCCCGATGTAGATGAACTCGTAATTTGCCATGGAGGCATTGAATCGGTGGAAGAAACTGATAGGCTACAGCAGAAGAAGACGATGACGAGGAGTTGGCTGTTCCGTAGTGATCCCGGACTTAGGCATATTGTTATTGCTACTTGATATATGTCAGGTGGGATGGGAAGAGTATAGTGCTCCCCGGGTATGTGTTACCTTGCACCCCATTTTTCTACTTTCTACGCTTTCAAGCAGTGGCCACAAACTTCCAGCCTAGTGTAAGTGAACTTCAGTCCCTCAGTCAATTTGCTGCAAAGTTAATTTTCCTCTTCGGTATAGAAGCCATATGTACTGTAAGTCATATTTTCCAGTGTTGCCTACCTAATGCCTTTGTACGGTTACTCTCCTGTTGGTCAAAGACTGTCTTATCTTCCGTTTAATATTAGTAATAATTTAGTCAAATTCATATTTCTGATATGTCCTGCGTTACAATGTGTCTATCGTATACTCATCGCAGTAAGTTCTTTCTATTTCTCCTTTTCCATCCAAAAGGAATTGTACTGATTGACTGCATTTCAACTCAAGGCAGCTAGTTCGTGTCAACTTCTGCATATCTAGTGAACCAAAAGGGAAGAATAGTATGCCACACATTGTTCACTCGTACTTCTAATAATCTTCTGGTAATGTAGGATGTTAATTTGTTAGATATTACGATCTAGAAATAAGACTCCTCTTAGTTCCAGTGGCGGCTGGTGATTTTTCACTTGGTGGTGCCAGCAAATACAAAATTTGCAATAAAATAATTCAAAGTTGCAGGTACGGGTAGTGCATATTTTATGCAATAAGTTATATGTTTAACATTATTTAACTGTGCTATTGTAGAAGACGTTTTTAATTGAAGTGTCAGCTGAAGTGAATTGAGAAATTGCGTAACTACTACAAATATTTTAATCTCGGGATTTTTCGCCAAAACAAAAGTTCCTCCTTTCTCTACTAGAAAGCGCTATAGTGTCAAGGAGCTTAGATATCTAACTTTCTTGACTTTCATGGCCCTCCAAGGAACAACAAAAATTCGACATGCAAGCTGCCCTTTGGGTGTCAAACAACAAAGCTTGCACCTGGCACCGAGGCCATACAATATTATATCAAACACATATTTTGATCGATATGCATTTTAAATAAAAACCATTTTTAAGAATTATAATTGAACAAACCTCTCAGAAAAATAATTTGAAGAAAACAACATATGCTAGGCCTACTCACCAAAAATATTTGTTCCAAAACCTCGATCGACACCTTCATTTGAATTAATAAGAGCGGTGCTGAAAGTCCATTCTTCGTTCTTTCTTGTTGGCAAATACGTCTATCACCTTTGAATTGAAGTTCTCAATCTTGTTCACAAATGATTTCTCACACGACAACATTCCTAAGGCACTTAATCTCTCTTCCTTCATTGCGTTCCGAAGAAAGGTCTTTATCCGTTTGAGCATTGAGAAACACCGCTCCGCTTCCGATGTTGAGAGAGGCATTGTGATCAGCGACTTCAAGATTTTGATTGTCTCTTCAAACGTATCACATCGCTCATCTTCCAGAATCAACGACAGAAATGGAACGGCACCAGAGACCGCTCTCAATTCAGGCCTAGCATAGAATACTTGCAGCTCACCCTTCAACTTTCTTTTATCAAGAAATGTATATACGCTCGTCATTTCGTCAAGGTACAGGTCTGGGAAGCTTTTGATATAATTGTCAAAATATTGAACTGCGAATAGGTTGGTAGCTGTGAGGAGTCCAGTGAACTGAAAGCGAATTTTTATATCTGAAAGGATAGCATCACATACTTCCAGAGCGTCCCTTTTTCTACAGTCCTCATCAATCCGGAGTCTTTTAGATGGTAAGGATTCGCCTCTTTCGATAAAAGTCTCATTCATTATTTCATCAATATTTCCCCTGATTGCCTGTATGATGCCTTCAAAATGCTGAATGTCTTGTTTCACTTTAATTGGGTCAGTAATTCTCTTTTGCAGCTGATTAAAAATTATGTCAACATGAGGCATTATCTTATTGAAAAATGTTGGCCAGAAAATGAATTTCTTGTCATTAAGCCTTTGCTTGTATGCTCCAGCTTTTTCAATGGTGGAAGGTAACTTAATGGACTCATTGCTTTCGATGGATTCCATAACTTTGACGAGGTGCTGCCTATTTTCATAAATATCTTTCACAGCACGCGAATGGTAATTCCATCGTGTGAGTGATACTCGAGGCAAACTTTTCTCTATGATCTCGGCAACACTTTCGATCTTTGTGGCGAATGCGAAAAAAAAAAGACCAAATTCCTGTGAGATGAGCGAAAAAGATGCGAGCCTGTCGATTAACGGAGGCTGCTGTGGACATTATGAGATTAAGTTGGTGCGCATAGCAATGATTAACATTTGCATTAGGGTACTTATCCTTGATTAACTTTTGCACACCATTTAATCCATCACTCATAACGGATGCTCCGCCATAACTTTGGGCAATCAATTTAGTGGGTTGATCACCCACTAAGGGGTCGATTTCACTTAAAATGCTGTCTGCGATGACATGAGCATTTTGGCCTTCGGGATGAATAAAGTTCCAAAATCTTTCTACTGGTCTTCCTTCTACAACGTAGCGCAACACAATAACCAATTGAAAATTGCAAGACACATCAGTTGTTTCATAGCCTCCGTGGCTTAGGCGGCAGCACGCCGGCCTCTCACCGCTGGGTCCATGGTTCAAATCCCGGTCACTCCATGTGAGATCTGTGCTGGACAAAACGGAGACAGACAGGTTTTTCTCCGGGTACTCCGGTTTTCCCTGTCAAAATTTCATTCCAGCAACACTCTGCACTATCATTTCATTTCATCTGTCATTAATTTAATCATTGCCCCAGAGGAGTGCGTCAGGTCTCGGCAGCCGGCACAGTTCATATCCTCGCCGCTAGATGGGGGCTTCATTCATTCCATTCCCTGACCCGGCCGGAGACTGGAAGCAGGCTGTGGATTTTTCATCAGTTGTTTCATCAGCGATTATTGCTATATTGTCAGCCTTTTTTATTTCTTTGGACACTTCGTCGTGATACACCTGGAGCATGCATTTGAGCAGTTCGTTTTGAATAGTCTTGGAGATGCCTTTAAACACAGACGACTGGCTGAGATGATCCAATTCAGCACTAAACTGAATCAATTCGCGAAATACGCCTTTGTTTTCGGATGTTTCTGTTTCATCATGTCCCCTAAAGGCTAATTCCAAGGCACCACAAAAGCGGATGAAATGAAAATCCACAGCCTGCTGCCAGTCTCCGACCAGGTCAGGAATGGAATGAATGAGGCCCCGATCTAGCGGCGAGGATAGGGACTGTGCCGGCTGCCGAGGCCCGACGCACTCCTCTGGGGCAATGATTAAATGAATGAAAGATGAAATGAAATGATAGTGGAGAGTGTTGCTGGAATGAAATTTTGACAGGGAAAACCGGAGTACCCGGAGAAAAACCTGTCTGCCTCCGTTTTGTCCAGCACAGATCTCACATGGAGTGACCGGGATTTGAACCACGGACCCAGCGGTGAGAGGCCGGCGTGCTGCCGCCTAAGCCACGGAGGCTTCTACCACAAAAGCGGATACAGTTTATAATTAAATACCTATTCTTATCTACTTGTTTGTTGTGAGTGATAATAGTTTGTCTGTACTGACTATCCAACCTGCTTTGAATGTTCGTTTTGCCCAGAAATGAGAGGCTTAAAACATTATCCATGTGTCGCTTTGATGATTCATGGACTTTAATTTTAGACCATATGTGTCATATATCCCTAATACCTGTCTTACTCCAACTCCCGTCACCGCCGAACAACACACAAGGAAGACAAAAGAATGCATTGTCTTCTTCGGAACCACAAATCCATTTGTTTTTGCTATTAATTTCCGGATTGAATTTGTGGCATCGATTTTTTGACCGTTGCTGGAGGTTTAAATTAGGAAGTGGCCTACCTAGTTTTATGTCTATTTTTTCAGTGAGGGTACTATTGCTAAATGGGGATTGTAACAACTCGCTTATTTTATTCACTGTTACACTTCCGAAAGGTGATACAGAGCTCATTGAGATTTCTACGGCTTTGTACGTCGCGCTCGAGCTATGCGATCTTCAAACATGAAACAAATCAAATTTTATTAAGGGACCTAGCTTGCATATATCGATTCAGAAAGCACACTTAGATTAAAACGGTGTTTATATGGTCAATGCCGCATGATACACAATGCTAGGCAAGTTTAAGTAACATGTCTATATAGGAATAAATAAGCATGGCTATTGCTAACACCACTGCCGGCTGGATCGCAACACTCCTGGTTGCTTTAAACTGCCTGCCCATTCGACACTCACAGGCGTACAAGATATATGCATTAATTCACCGCTAGGTGCAGCACCAAGGCACTGAGATTGCCGCGGCTTTTTAAAGGGAAAGATACCTGAAACGAAGTATTGTTATGTTTGGAGGCTTAATATCGAGATTGACGGACGTGAAAACATTACACTAAGTTAGTTCCTTTGTTATTCTAACATCTAAAAGTATTTAGACACATAAATATACTTACGGGCAAATTTTCAGTATAAAGGAAAGCAAAAATACATGAGGTGGAGGCGGTTGTTTTTAAGGGGCGAAATGTCTAGCTCATTTTCCCGTAATTATGCAGACGATAATAAAGATATAACTACTTCTAACTGACTTAAATCTAACTTACATACTTGGCGAGATGAAAAGAAAAGAATAAGGACAGTAAAAGACAGGGAAAAGAAATGCCTCCAGCCCCCGAAAAATTGGATGATGATTTATTTAGGGGCTTTGCGACATCGTGGTCATGTAGCCCCATGTACTTGGGTGTGAGGTGAATTTGTCTGATAACCCGTCTCATTGTGATGGCTGTATTATATATTTTTGCAGATTTTTTGGACAGATTGTTTATTTTCTTACTTATTTATTTACTTACAAATTTATTTATTTATTTTCTTATTTCTTTACTTATTCATTTGCTTATTTATTGCTCTTTTATTTATTTACGTATTTATTTACTTATTTGTTTATTTACTTATATGTTTATTTATTTAATTATGTATTTTCTTATTTATTTGCTTATTTATTTACTTACTTATTTATTTATTCAGGTATATATGTATTTACTCATTTACTTGCATATGTATTTATATAATTATTTATTTACTTATTTTTATTTACTTCTTTATTTACTTACGTATTTATCTATTTAATTATTTATTAACTTACCTATTTTCTTATCTATTGTTTTAGATCCCTTATTTGGGGGTGGATCTAAAAGGGAAGAGTTATTGTACTAATTTATAAAGTTGTGCCTAAAAAGGGTAGCCTCCCTTGGCAGGGTAAGCTGACCAGTGTAGAGTGTTGTGGTGTGCTAGGAACTAGGGGACGTTCCTATGAATAAGGTAGTAGTGTTTGAAGGGATGGGACCCAATACAAGGGTCACTGTTCTGGTCGCTCAGCTGACTGCTTATTATGTAATTGAATCTGCTCGTATCAGCCGAGTGGCACGTGCTGCTTGCTGGCAGCCGAGCCGGCTCGGGAAACACAAAGGTACCTGAGTTAGCGCTATCAGACTACCGTCTATCACGTCTTACCGTGACGGGAATAAGGAAGGGCGTTGGGATGTAAAAAGGCGTATAAACAGTAAAGCGTGTGTAGAGTGTGGACCAAGTGTTTATTGGTCTGTAGTTTTGAGTATGAGTCCCTCGTAGGGAATGAGATTATGTTCACAATGTGTACAAGTGGTGGGTTACAGGTTACAAAAGTAGGAACTCTGAACACGACTGACTGACTCACCTCGGTTGACACCAGCGTAGCCTCGGGCCGTCTCGATGAAGCACTGACAATGGAGAGATCCTTTGACCTCATTAGGACGCCTTCTTATACCTTCTGACGCCCTGCTGTCAGCATTGTGTTGGCATGCTGCCCCAGTTAATACTATGTCGCTGAGTGTAATGATTGCGTAAGGCTTGAGCTGCTTTATGGAGTAGCAAGCTGTCCTTACAGTATTAATGGATGTTGTCCCGGCTTTCCAAGGGTTGCCATTTTAGGGGATTTAGCCAGATGCCGGGGGGATGGTCTCCAAGGGGTGCACACCCCTGGGAGGCTGTACAAGCGTCTTCCTTCATTTGTTCGCGTCCTCGCGAACGGGAACGGAACTGGAGGTTGGGATGTTGGCGTAGTGGTTCTTGAAACCCCCTCGTATCTCCTGGTGGTGTCGTATCGAAGTGTGGGTGTGAGGTCAGCCCGTGTTCAGAGGGGAGGGTTATGGGATGTACAGATATATGTATACACTGATATTGACATTGTGAAAAAACAAACAAAAAAATTGACATTGCGAAAGATTTGATATCGAGAAAAAATTAACATTGGGAAAAAAAATTGACATTTGAGAAGAATTTGACATTAAAAGAAATTTGACATGTAAAAAAAAATTTCCCTTGCTATTGCTGGCATATAGCTAGTTTCAAAAAAAAAACAGAGTTTTTGATGGTGATTCGTTACATAGTTGTGCAGGGAGGAAAAACCCAGCTAGACGCGGAATTGTGTCGTCTGGCTTTACCTTGGGGAAAAAGTGCTCCCTGCAAATAGAAAGATAGGAGAGAATAGAAAAAAATGGGTGTTCCAGGGTATAATTTAGGGGATATAATCAAAGTGTTTATTTGTGTGGGAAAAAACGGAACACCCTGACAAATGGGGAAGTTAGAAGAAGGAAAAATGAAAGAAAACAAATCATAAACATTATGTACATTGGTGGTCTTGATAAGGGTAACAGATATGACCCGATAATAATAACAATAGTAATCCTTACGTTGTAAAATCCCTGACAAGTTGTAGTTGAACATAGTAGACATGTAATGAAGATGAACATAAAAAAAAAAAATGTTTGCCATGTGGGTACCCTGTACGTATAAGTAACCTTGCCACTCTTGTGGACCCTTGCAACTGTATGACATGGCGAGAAAATACAAAATAATTTACATTTTATAATTATTACTAACATATATATATATATACTTATAGAGCTCTGTTATCTGGCCAGTTACTGCATACCTCTTATACTTGGCGCGCACCGTGCTATTATGCCTCGCCGACCGTTCTCTAATCGGCCGTTCCTGGTGAGGTTTAGTGGCTAGTCCACTATCCTCTCCCTGTACCTATCACATAACCTCGTGGTTTTCCGTCGTGGGTCGGAATCCCACCTTAGGGTCGAAGGTCCGGCACTGACAAACTCTGTGTCGCCCTTTGAGCCTGAAGTAACGCTTCATTTGCGTATTCTTAAATGTTTTTGCGTTCAGCGATGGTCATCATCCCACGCATGCTGTCCACCGCTGACCGCTGGCGTTGTCACCTTTAAGGGTGCAACTAAAACTGGTAAGGAGTGTAATTGTGTATGACATGTATGAGTATGTGGGTAATATGTTTACCATAGACATATTGACGTTCTTGGTTACCTGTAAATCAAAACAAAACAAAAATGCATCCGTATAAAGATGTTTATCTCTCGTGGCTCCTTGGTCTTCCTGTGTGGGTAAAAGTGGGTTAATTATGAATATTACAGTGCAATACATTATGATACAAGACAGGTATATATATAACCTTTTTCGGTAGCGCTTAGTTTGGAAACTAAGTGTAGCGCCACCGAAGTTTAACTTAACCTAGGTTAGCCTATTTTAACCTAGTTTATCCTAAGTATTGTCGGGCTTACCTCGGTAACGGATTTTTAGTCACCGAGTGCCGAAATATACTATTGTGATCTATATATACATAAAAAAAAAATGCCTTAAATGTAGGTTTATGTTACCCTACATCTTACATTACTTATTTAACTTATTGATAAAATTATCTAACTGTAAAACTATTCTGTATTTCCATGCCGAGTGGACCTTATTCTAAAGCCGAAATGTGCTGTGCTATTATTAGCAACAGCTGTTGGTAAATTTGCTTACATATAAGTGACCTTAACATGGCACTATGACTTAAGTACTAAAATTTAGATGGAGGCTGTCCGTTTGATTTCTCTCGCGGTGGCGCCCTTGTAGTACATTGTCGGGACCGGAACCCAACAATGTCTCGTAGTCCCCTCCGTTTTAATACTATTGTCGACATCTATTCTAGGTCTTAATACTAGTACTAACCTATTCGCAGGCGGCTTACGGTGCCACTAAGCTAACCGTTTCGCCCGCTGTAACTTCCTTGTTCATGACCGTTTGCTGTTCCGATTTATCGTAGTTGAGCCGCCCACTTGGCTCCTGTGAGGTGCGCGCACTGCCCCTCTCTTAATGCCCTTTGGCTGCCCGATGCGTCGCCATTTATGTGGGCATTGGACATTGTGGTCCAATGGCATAATATCCTCCGGGAAGGGAGCGTCCGGGGAGTCCTCTTCGCCTATGTCGGCCGCAATAGTAATGATTCATGTGTCCTCCGGGAAGGGAGCGTCCGGGGAATCCTCTTCGCCTGTATCGGCCGCAATAGTAATGATTCATGTGTCCTCCGGGAAGTGAGCGTCCGGGGAGTCCTCTTCGCCTGTATCGGCCGCAGTGTGTTTTGCTCCAACGCACAGGAGTCTTGCTTCCCGCTATGGAAGCCCTACTTATGTAAATTTAACTAACAGTCTAGTCATAATATGGGTCGTCTCTAGGGATAGTTCCCGAGGCCGGCGCTGAGTGAGCTATTTCTCCCGCCATCCTCAGAAAGTCACCCTGCAGATCTCGGCTTCGATGACCGGGACACATAGTGGGTGTAACCTTCTCCGATAAGGGGGATGGGCTAATATGCACCCCTAGATCTCGATGTTTGCCCGTGTCCGGTCCCGAATGCTTTGACCTTACGTAGTTCGTCTGTTTGGTCTAGTCGTCAGTTAAGTGAGGTCGCCGCGCTGTCGAGCCAACTGGGGGAAGGGTCCACATCGCCTTCCCCATCTCTCAAAGTGTGGTTCTCCTGACCTTCGGCTTACACCGTTGTCAACAATCAGATCGTATCAGATTCCTTTGTAAGAAAAAAAATGTAGCGTAACCTGTGTAAATGGTTTAATCTCTGTGTAAAAATGTAAAATATTTCCAGTGTTGTGGGGTTGTAGATCTTCTAAGTACATAGGCTACTTCTGGTCTACCATCGCTACGTCAGCTTTCCAGCAATAATGCTTTCTTTACCTTAACGGAGGTGTTAGTAGGGTCTGGAATGTCAGGTACCCTGTTATTAGGATCTGGGGGTAGTTACTTGTTGAGAGGGCTTAAAGTATGGTAGGAAGGGGTTGCGCACCTTTGGGTTCCACGTTAGTGGTGGCCTAGAACCGGTGGTGGCGTTGGGATGCTCCTATAGTGAGTGGACTGGGGAGGTAATTCCCGGGATCGCAAAGATACGAAAATTTCATGCAGGTTTGATATTAAAATCCCTGGTAAATGGATGGGATACTCATGCATGTGTCTGGATATGAAGTTTCTGCCTTCATGTACGGATAGGTGTGGGGTGGGGCATAATACCAGTATGTTCCTTCATGCGGGAGTGTTTAAGTACTAAAGAATGGTTAATATATATCTATGGCCTCCTCTCTCATTTGGAGAGGCGCATTATGCTTCTTTAATGTTTGCTGACACACCCCTAATACTCAGGTGGTAGCATCGTGACGCAAGGCGTAGCATGCCTGCTTTTTAGACGCATGAAGTCCATCAACCCCTGTGTGTACTTTGTAATGTAGTGTAGCTGTTTTTGGTCGTGTACATGTGTCTGCGTTGTTTATGTTGGGCGTGAGAAGGTTATGGGAAGGGAGTAAGGTGGTACGCTGGTAGCCTGTTCTCCTGTCATCCTCCCTTGGTCCATGTTGGCTTTCTATCCGCGCTTTGGGATAGTAAAGTGTCACGACCTAATCTGGTCTGCCCTTCGTAATGTGAATGTGGCCAGTGGTCGTAGTACAATAGACCATGTCCTAGTCGCCTGGAATGATTTATTTCGGGAATAGAATCGCGAAAAGAAGCTATTAAGGGGAGGTCCTGTTTCCTCAAAGTCCCTATGTTCGCTCCTAATTGGTGAGCGCGTGTGTGTGTGTGTGACTACGTTCCGCTACACCACGCGGACGAGTGGTCTGTTATAAGGCTAAGTCCTACTGTGTATATTGTGTATGGGCGGGAAGCGCCCGTGGCCTGTCAACGTCTTTGCGAACGTGCCCTTATAGGCCCAAGATAAGTTCCGCTGTGTCACGTCTTGTCCATTGCCAAATGATTTTGCAGTGTGGAAAAAAAATGTATGGTGTTATAATTGTTATGTGTTTGTAATTTCATGGTCACTGGCGATACGCAATAGCGTCTAGTCATCGCAGTATTGCAGTGTAAATAGTTTGCAAGTCAGCAGTGGGCATGTGTAATGTCAGGCTGGGACGTTATTGTATGTCTTCCGCTGGTATGTGCCTTTCTGCACGTGTGCAAGTGTGGTCATTGTTTTTAGATTCCTAGCGGCCTAATGTAGCAATTCGTCCTAGTTAGGTAATGACATTGTGTGGCCATTGTTTCCTATGACTTGTGTCTTGCGAAATTTTCCTACCTGCTCTGGGAAATGTATTCGCTATGTCTGGTGTAATTCGAAATTTTATGTCTGGCTTTTGGTGGGAGGAAATGTAGTATTCCCTGTTCATGCACTTGTATGGGCCACCTTCAGTATGATTGGACGCCTGAATAGCTGTTTTCCTTTGTGTCTAAATTTTTACTGGAACTCAGACCCGCGACCTTATGTCATTTTCTGTGTTTTATGTTTGCGTTGTGTTTCAGGGCTTGGGGCTTCCCCAGTGTGGTTTTTGCTTGTGTTCCGTGTACCAAAAATACCATTGGATAGTTAGTTTTTGGTACGAGTGTGGTGTGTGGTCATGGGTTCGAATCCGGTTGTCTGTAAAGACTTGGTGTGGCCCTTTCTGTGCCGGATATATTATGGCACGTTCCCGTGGATGCGCAATGCGCAAATGAAAGCATGCATACCTGTGTAGAGTTTGTATGTTTTTGATTTCCCCTCGTAGTGTAATTTTGGAAGATATGGGGTCTCTAAATCGGGCGTGAATGATGCCGTGCCTTCTGCTCCGAGAGCTGTTGTCTGTAAGCTTGCAGGTTATCACTGAGGCCTGCGTTGCTGCTGAGTATGGTGGTATCGGATTACAATGTCTTGCGCGCTCGCTTGTTACTTGTCTTGTTCGTACTTTTGCTTCCGGCACGCGTATGTGGGAACCTGATAGCTGTCCGTTGTAATTGCGGGCAGGCTCTACGTAATGGAAAAGAACCTTCTACTAACTATTTTTGTGTTCCCAATTGAGTGTTACTGTGACGTGGTTCGAGTATGTCCCTCCAATGGTACGAAATGTCATTATGCCCGCGTGTCTCCGGGACAGTTCTGTGGAGTGTTAGGATCGTATCCCGGTGCGGTCAGTGGGCTATTTCTTGGCCCTCTTTTCACGCCTGCCCGTGGGATTACTTCCTTTCCTTTTGGCAGTGTTTTCCGCCTTTACGTGTACCTATGTATTAAATATATATATATGTTTAACTTGGCCACCTTTCTTTCATCGGGCCTAATGCCTGCGTCATATAAAAAAAATGAGCTATGCCCCGCTCTGGATTAAGAGAGCACTTTGAAAGAAAATAATAGCAGGTGGCGATAGTCTCTAAAAATTATGTCGTGAACACTATAAAAAATGTTAAAAAAAAATGGTGCTTGGGACCTGAGTGTAGTATTTACCATTTTGGTAATGTGAGTACTACCGTAATCTGGTTACGTCTCAGGGGAATCTGCCGATACTGTCTAGTACACATTAGGAAGGCCATTGCAAGACGTAACTGATACACTTGTATCCACGTCACGAGCAAAGCCAGCGCACTGTGGGAGTCAAATCTGCCCATCAAAGTAATTGTAACTCACCAAAATGACAGTGTCTCGTCCCGGTGTGCAATTGGGCTTTTCAGTTGGTCAAAGCACACCTCACCAAATTTTTGAAATCAGTTTGAGACTCTTAATTCCTGCCACACTTACGGCTTTCGCCCGCAACAAGAGAATCTACCAAACTGTGGAACCCTAACATAGAACATTTAGTCGTTTCTACTTAGAAAGACTCACTTAAGCTTTATGCTGTGATTTTATGCTTAAGTTGTGTTCACAATATCTCTTTTTCGGCCTGAAGCCTGCTTGTCTTCCACTTGGTTTAGCATATTAGAGCCTTTACGTTATGGCGTTAACCACTTCGCCCAATAACCATTGATGGCCTGAGAGAAAAATGCCATGGTTCCGAAAAAAAAAACAAGAAGGATTTAGAATTGTTCCTTCTAATTTGGCTATGTTGCACTGTATATACATAAAATAAGAAAGAAAAATATGCAATTTTATGTTTATTATGTACTTGTTGGACTATTTTCTTATCGCCCCCGTGTAGAAGGACTTATGTGGCCTATAATGTTGGTGTTAGCGATGTTAGTTTATTTCTGTGGCCCTGGTGGAAGTCGTTATCCTCTTTCGAGCTTCAGTGCTCAGAAAGGTGAAGGGATTTGCCCTGTTATTAGATTATAGGCCTCTGAAATCCACTGGGGTGTTCCTTTGCTACCTTCCGGCGGAATTTGTAGCAAAGTAAGCTTTGGCCTACTTCCACCGTAGCGCGTGTCTATAGGTTGGAGTGTACCTGTATTCGAGGGCCTAATTGTGTTTGACGCTGCCCTAGT
Source organism: Meconema thalassinum (assembly GCA_946902985.2). Lineage (NCBI taxonomy): Eukaryota > Metazoa > Arthropoda > Insecta > Orthoptera > Tettigoniidae > Meconema > Meconema thalassinum. The sequence goes on from OX336397.1 coordinate 245,065,052, forward strand.
AGATTTTACGGGAGTGTGTATATATTTGCCTGCGTGGTTTTGTGGGGTAGGTGAGAACACCTTTCCTAATCCCCGTGTACTGTGTGGTAGTACCTGGTCCCAATGTGCGTACGTGTATCGTGCATCCTGAGGGCCTAATACCGGTGTTCGCCTTCGTTCTGGCAAATTTGCCCTTTGAACCGGCGGTAAAGGTCGCTTAATGGCTTGTGTCTGGCCTAGCAATGTGGTGGCTTGTAGTCTGACCGCTTTTCGGCCTGTGGCCACGGCAGACTCCTGCCCTTGCGCTAGCCTATCTGCGTGGGTGTATGTAGGCTTTATGTGTAGTGGGACGGGTTCTATGTCGTCTGCCCATGACGTGGTTACGTCCCGTTGTCCCTCTGTTATGCTATGTGTATTTGAGAGTCCTGGCTTCAACTCCCTCTCGTTCCGTTGTTCCGAGGGGGTTGTTCTAGGCTCTGCCCCTCGGTTTGGCAAAATTGCCTTCCGATCCGGAGCTGAAGGACATGTGTTTATGTAACCTTGTATTTGTAGCCTATTGGAGCCTAACCTGGCCGTCTCCTGGACTGTGGCCATGGTGACCTCCTTCCTATGTGTGGCAGTACATGGCGAGAGGGACATCCTCGCAAATTGTCGAGTCAGCGTATCCACGCTTATGTCCTCTCTCGGGTGGGCTGGTGGCCCTACCATGAACTCAAAAATGGCCTTGTTGGCTTGGAGCTCACGGTATTCATCCCAAATTTGGGTGTACTGCCTATTGAGGCATATGGCCTGTTCAGCGACTTTTGTGTCCTGTGTCCCTATCCGTCTGTGCTCCGTGATGACAGTTTCCCATTGTTGGAACATAAACTCGTGTCGACAGTGTAGTTGCCAGTGTGCTTTTATGATTTGTGTGCGGAGGGTGGGGATTTTCGCCCGAACCTTGCGATTCTTAGCACTGCGGAGTGGCCGGACAAGGGCTCTTATGATCCGCATGTACTGGGCGTGCAGGAGCTGCTGAAACCTTCTGAGGTAGTCCTGCCTAGTTTCAAAAACGCTGTGCCAGGCAATTAATTCCTGGTACTCCCCAATGCTCCTTAGCACAGCTAGGCGGTATAGGGGGGCCATGTTGGATGGAGTGTATGTGAATAAAAAAAAAATCTGTGCGTGTTTGACAGTGTATTCTTATATTTCTCTGATTCTGTATGGGGCTAGGGGGTTGGTTTATTAAGAATTTCCCCTGTGTAGCTAGTTTGGAGCACACAAAAAAAATGGTGCTTTTTGTCTGGGGGAAAAATTTTCTACTATTTGCTTGGCTTTTTGCGGTACGGAAGGGGTCGTTTTTCCTACGAGGGCTCGTTGGTTGAGTCCCGTTCTACAGTGCGTAGGACCGCGCCTCCACCAGTGTTTTAGATCCCTTATTTGGGGGTGGATCTAAAAGGGAAGAGTTATTGTACTAATTTATAAAGTTGTGCCTAAAAAGGGTAGCCTCCCTTGGCAGGGTAAGCTGACCAGTGTAGAGTGTTGTGGTGTGCTAGGAACTAGGGGGCGTTCCTATGAATAAGGTAGTAGTGTTTGAAGGGATGGGACCCAATACAAGGGTCACTGTTCTGGTCGCTCAGCTGACTGCTTATTATGTAATTGAATCTGCTCGTATCAGCCGAGTGGCACGTGCTGCTTGCTGGCAGCCGAGCCGGCTCGGGAAACACAAAGGTACCTGAGTTAGCGCTATCAGACTACCGTCTATCACGTCTTACCGTGACGGGAATAAGGAAGGGCGTTGGGATGTAAAAAGGCGTATAAACAGTAAAGCGTGTGTAGAGTGTGGACCAAGTGTTTATTGGTCTGTAGTTTTGAGTATGAGTCCCTCGTAGGGAATGAGATTATGTTCACAATGTGTACAAGTGGTGGGTTACAGGTTACAAAAGTAGGAACTCTGAACACGACTGACTGACTCACCTCGGTTGACACCAGCGTAGCCTCGGGCCGTCTCGATGAAGCACTGACAATGGAGAGATCCTTTGACCTCATTAGGACGCCTTCTTATACCTTCTGACGCCCTGCTGTCAGCATTGTGTTGGCATGCTGCCCCAGTTAATACTATGTCGCTGAGTGTAATGATTGCGTAAGGCTTGAGCTGCTTTATGGAGTAGCAAGCTGTCCTTACAGTATTAATGGATGTTGTCCCGGCTTTCCAAGGGTTGCCATTTTAGGGGATTTAGCCAGATGCCGGGGGGATGGTCTCCAAGGGGTGCATACCCCTGGGAGGCTGTACACTATTGATTTACTTATTTCTTTACTTATTTATTTGCTTATTTATTTAATTATTTATTTACTTATTTGTTTATTTACTTACATATTTATTTACTTATTTACTTACACTTTTATTTATTTAATTATTTATTTTCTTATTTATTTTTACCTATTTATTTAATTATTTATTTTCTTATTTATTTGTTTAATTATTTACTTACTTATTTATTTGCTTATTTATTCACTTATTTATTTACATATTTATTTACTTACACATTTATTTATTTAATTATTTATTTTATTATTTATTTGTTTACTTATTTATTGCTTATTTATTAACTTATTTATTTACTTACGTATTTCTTAAATTATTTATTTACTTTCTTACATATCTACCTATTTACTTATTTATTTACTTACATATTTATTGTCTCACATATTTACTCAATCATTCATTCATGTACCGGTATGTATTTATTTATTTGCTTCCCCTGCGTCACCTTCTCTGGAAATTGCACGTAACCACATCCCACGCAGTGAATTGTCCGATGGTATCTCATGAAATGAGATTCCCCGGTATTCTAACTTGCCCTGTTCTGATTTACAAAAGGGCACGCAGCAGTACAGCATTATAAAATCATTCAGAATACATTCCAAACACAACTGCTCCATTAACATCAATACAAAACTTATGTCTGCCACAGTGCCTTGGTGCTGCTTCCTAGCGCCTTTATTTGGAAACGAGGTTGTACGCTCAAACCAATGCTGTAATCGTCGAAAGGGCAGGCAGTTTAAAGCAACCAGGAGTGTTGCGATCAAGCCGGCAGTGGCTAACACATACGCGCGCACAGCCTCTTTGTCGCAATTTCAGTTGCTGTCTCTAAATAAATAGGTGAGATGAAATGAACACGATGACCTACCTCTAAGACAACCTTACTTATCGTACATACGGATTAGTTGGAAAGGATATCCCCTGCATCTAATATAAATGAACACAAAAGCTATTTTACGACGGACACTATTCATACACATTTGCAGTCAAACTTGAGAATTTGTGTTTACGCTTGGGACGTGAAACTGTGCCGCCAAATTAAATTAACGAAACACAGTAAAACTCGTTGAAAAATTCCGAATTTTTACATTACAAAGAGAGAACAAATAATCCCCGTCATCAATATGAGCCTGAAAAAGTTGCTAAATGTCAAGCAATAAAGAACTAAAACTATTTTGTGGTTTGAATTTATTTAATAGTCACACACAGTGATATATCGTCAAGCTGGTACCACTGGAGGTGTGTTGCCATATGCTGTACTCTAGTGGTTGAAAGATAAAGCAGTTCAGCAGTTCTAACGTGTATGTAATGTGCGCTTGTACCTGTGACGTGCTGCTATCTCGTGGATAGAATAGAAGCTCCGCGTCACGGGGCCGTTGGCTCTACCTCAGGGTAATATGCGTCTCAACACAACACAACACAAACAAACTCAAGCCAAACTAGTCCTTATTGCAGTACAGTGTCTGATGCGGTCTGATGTTCGTAGGTAGTGCCGGTTGGCTCTGACTCAGTAATTCAATAAAGCGCCACCAGAACGCATGTCAGTTTGACGCTCGTTCAAATAAATGCAGAATATGCATACAAATTCCTCAAAATGTAAATGTAATATAAACTGTTCTTGAGAGGGAAAAGTCACATATTCTCTCTTCATTACATTGGTGCACCACCTCAGGAACCGCCCCTGCTTAGTTCTAAGATACTACGGTATTAAGTTAAGTCTTACAGGCCGAGTGTGAGCCCAGTTGCAGGTCCTTGCTTGTCCCAGTGAAGAATGGACCCCCAATATATTCATTCTGGCTTTGGATATTCAAGTTTCAAATGATGCACGACACCTCACCAACACTAACATAACCCATATCTATCCTGGACCATATCCTTGCATGTGCTATCTCCAAATCTGCCAGGTTTCCATTTCTTCCTACAGGACTTTTACCTGGCCCTTCGTCCTACCATATATTCATACGCCTTGTAACATGCAGTGTGTGGGGACAGGTACTAAGCCCCAAAGGGCAAATCCTCCCAATCCGCTGACTGTTTTCTTCTGCCTATCTAGGACGAATGGCATGTCGGATGCGGTGTAGCTTGGGTTGACAGTCACGCGGGGGGAAAGGCCTACGCCCCCCCCCCTTCTCCCCTAAAAAAATAAATAAAAACAGGCCTATAGTTTGATCAATTGAGACTCTCATTTTGATAATATGTTCATAAATTAATTTAACTTTATACTTGGGTCTTTCTTTCTTTCTTTCTATCTTTCTTTCTTTCTTTCTTTCTTTCTTTCTTCCCCACACTCTTCCTGTTTTGCTAATTTTTTCGTAATAGAATGTTGCATAATTAAGAGGCAAGTTACCAGCTTCAAGCCAGTTTAAGTATGAGTACGGGGTTCAACAGTATTTTAAAAAGCTGCTGATGCTGTTTATTGTCATACCATTCATCGTTTCGACTGTCGTCAATAGTTGCACTGGTCTGTAATATTGGCAAAGCTCTCAAGAGATAGAATCCTCGTTTTAACAACACACCACCTGAAGTCTTTGGGAGTTTTATCATGATCTTCACTAATTTCATGGAATGTATATTAATTTAGAATTATTCTTTTCCTTTTTTTTACAGAATTGTCCCTAAAATGCAAGACTACTTAGAGTGGATTGAGGCCTAAGCATTGGAAAAGCCTTTTATTATCTTGCATGACAAAAGATATGTAACTCGATCTCAACCTCGATCCTGTCTCCACGAAGGTATGTGTACGCAAGGAATGAGCACTTACAGAAATAAAGATATAATTAATAATAATAATCTGCAAATATGTACCATTTAATTTCTCCTTTCCTGATAATTTATCCTAAGAATATAAAAACATCGCTTTTGAACTACTTATTTACATTATTAAACAAGTAGTTCCGTGAAGAACTAAAGCTTATTTTCATATATCCTACTTATGTTAATTGCCACTATCAACACACAAAATTTCAGTTTGATTGCTGTAATAGATTCGTAGATATTGAGAACCGACTAAATATTGCAGATGGTCGGCATGTTGGATTTTTATGTAGGTCTTAGAGTTATGTACTGTTACATGAAGATTATTGTGTACGTGTAGTATTCAAACTTCAATCGCATGATTAGGACACAATAATAAAAGCGAGATTTTAAAATTTCGCACAGCTGCCATCTTGTGGTTATAGAAAGAATTGAAATAAATTAGATGCTTGTGGATTAACATTTCTATAAGGATTTACTGTACCAAGTTTCACTGCACTCAGATGCTTAAATTGCGATAAACGTCCATGTGAATATTTATGCTTCGCGTCGCCGCCATGTTGGATTTGTGATCACCAGGTTATTGAAAGTCGTATAGGTAAACTAAGTTCATAGCCCCTATGAACGTTAGAAAAATCAGTTTGATTGCTGTAATAGATTCGTAGATATTGAAAACCGTAGATATATTTCGATTGGTCTTCATTGTTGGATTGTTATATGTATGGGCCACAGAGTCATGTGTCATTAACGGAAAATTATTGCGTTGGTTCATTATTCATACTTTCACTTCGATCGCATTATTAAGACAGAAGAAATAGAAAATTAATTTTAAAATTCGCACAGCCGCCATCTTGAGGTTATGTGAATAATTGAACTAAATTAGATACCACTGGATTACCATGTGTATAAAAATTTGCTGTAACAAGTTTCATTGCGTTTGGACCATTTAATCGCGAGAAAAATCTATTCAAACTTTCATCTTCGTTTGGCCGCCATGTTCGTTTTGTAGTTAACCGGTTTTTGAAAGTCTCATAGATGAAATTCCAGTAGTGCCCTTTAATCCGTACAAAATTTCAGGGTGATACCGGTGAAATATTTCGCACAGCCACCATCTTGAGGTTATGTAAACAATTGAATGAAGTTAGATGTCGGGGCAATACAATGTACGGTATATAAATATACACTGTACCAAGTTTCATTACGTCTCGTTAAGCGTCTATTTAAAGGTCGCAACTTTGCTTGGCCGCCATGTTGGTTTTGTAATTACCAGGTTTTCGAAAGTCACATAAGTGAACTTCTAGTAGTTCTCTTTATCACCGTACACAATTCCAGGATGATATCGGAAATAGTTTCGGAGATATTGCATGCTGTTGAAATATTTCGCACAGCCGCCATGCTGGATTGGTGAGACGAAATAAAGATTGAATGAAAATAGGCTAAAAATACCATAAAAGATGTGTGAGAAGAAAAGAAAGTCACAAGTTCATCAATAGCTTCTCAGCAAACCTGGAAAAGCCATGAGTAAGTATTAATATTTCTTAAATGTTGCATTTTATAAGGTGGTTTAAAAGGCAATGAAGAATCCCAAAGTTGGCTTCACAACCATTACACTGGTTATGGGACTGATGATCAAGATGTCCCTTACTCGAGCAAGTACTGCCTCACAATTTTATGTAAAATGTATGTAGGCATGGAGGTCTTAATTATTTGGTTTCCTTTGGGTTACTTGTTCAATGGAAGTATTTGGTGAAATTTTGGTGTTGAATGATGTAAGTTGGTGACACCGATGTGGCGGCCATGTTGGTTTTCTAGTAACTTATTTAAGGTGTCCCCGCGGATCAGTGGGAGTTTGATTCCCGGCGATCTCGTAAAAGATCATTCGTATCACATTTGATGATTACAAGACAAAAGCCACAAATTATCCAATACAGTGCCGGTATCGCTGTGTTGAATTTGGAGAGTGGATCGCCTAATAATAACAATAATAATAACTCCCAGATACTTTGTCAAAGGAAGGATAAATCTTCTCAGAATGAACTCTAAACAGATTAACCTAACAAACCTTTGATATCTTCCGTAACCACAAAACAAATCTCACATGGTTTCAAGAAAGTGAACACGACCCAGTAGAATTGAAAACAAAATTACAGAATATTCACTGCTCAATTAACAAACAAAACTAAATACCGTACTGAAAACGAAAATATATGGTTCCAACACAAATCTACAGGAAATCCGATCCCATCATCTCGGAAGAAGAGATAAAAAGATCAGAAAGAATGAAGAGATACCGGGCACAAAGGAAAGAACAACACCCAGAGAAATGATTGATTCAACGTACCCAAAGAGGGTGAAAGGAAAGAATAATAATAATTACCTCTACATAAAATTATACCCCATTTTCCGGGATCGGAGACATGGTGAGGCTATTTATCATCAGCAACAAATTCTGCTATTGTTGCTAGCAATATCGTCACCGAGTTAGTGTCTTTCATGTACGGTCCCTCGCGGCTTTTTAGTTTAATGTACGGATATTAGAAGTAGGCTACTCTTTACAGACGTGACTATATTTCATAATGAAGACTAATCGTACCGGTACAACCAGAGTTCTGATTGGACACGTTCGTGCCCTGTGTGGATTAATTTACGATATTTGATTGCCGAGGATACACAGGTTTAAATGTGTGGTTAACTAGAACTTCTTTATGAAGACATATTATACAAGATGCCCAGTGATAGTATTTATACGTTGGTACGGATAAATACATATTCGAATCCCTTACGTATATTCTGTTCTGAGCGAGATATGTTGTGTTTGGTTTGAAGTGGGTTTCTTGAAACACGAGTCGGAAGTATTGTCTTGTATTTTCTGAAACTCATTGTATCCAGTTACCGCCAATTTCTTAGTTGGCCTACTCGTGGTGTGATTTGAGTTTACTTTTACGATGATAGGTTTGTAGTGTAATTCTCTGCCTCGTAGTATTTTCTCATTCTATCGCAATTATAGATCTTAATATTTTACTGGATATTATTCCCTAAGTAAATATCACATAAAGTCGAGCGCTAACCTCTTCTCCTCAATGTGCACCTGGAGGGTTATATTCTCATTACTGTAGTCTTATTTGAATTCTGAGTTCTGAAATTGCCTCATTTGATAATAATTTGGGATACTGGTATATGTATGGCTTCTTATAATCCTTAAGCGCACTTTGTGTGTTCTAGTTTGCTGGGCATTATGGAGCAACAACCACTCATTAAGAGTGAGCCAGAATTTCTGTCTCAAACGGATGAATTGCCTAATATGGTAAGTTGTATTTATTGAGTATATCGTTTAACATAACAATCTTAGTGATGTTCTTGACAAGCAAGTTTTTGTGACTAAATACTTGCTACCAAATAGTAGGATAACGGGGATGTTTCATATGTTATTGTTGTGCATAACTCAGGCCTAAGTGCAATTATTCTGTCTGCATGTTTTACGTTGGCTCACACGTCTTGTATAATACTTTCTAGGAATCAATTGACCTGTTACCCTCTTATAATCTGCTGGATGAGTCTGGTGAAAATTATGAAGATAAAAAATGGGCAGTCAAATCGGAGCTTGAAATACAGGTGATCATAGGTTCTACATTTCCTCTTATATAAATATTTCTTACTTTAGCAGTGAGCAGTTGCTGATGTTATTGTAATCATAATGCGAGTTCCTGGGATCTATTGTACGTGAAGTCTACACCACATGCTGTGCTAACAGTACCCAATTTATTGGTAATGCAGGTTCACTCTTCTGGCATATTTTTCTGAGGATGAAACACAGCTTTAGTGATGACCTTTCACATCAAAACACATAGTGTATGTCTGGAAAGCTTTACTAATAAGTAAATTACTGCTTGTGCTACAAACAAGGGGGTCTGGGGGGTAAATTCCAGGTTAGATTCGTGTATGTATGGAAAGCCTTATTAACAAAATGGCTGCAGTGATGAAGTATCGACAACATCACGAAGGACACTGAATGTTAACCTGGAGAGCTTATGGGAAAATGTCTGGGAATAAAGGGTTTTGGGTTGGTGCATGGCATTTAGAATAACACCTGGAAATGAGATAGGTATCGTTTTCCAAATTTTCGTATTGTCCCTTTTACGTAGTCTATAAGATATGTATACTACTCTTTACTTGACCTATATCTTCTTCTTCTGCTTTATCTGGCACTACATCCCGGTGTGAGCTTTGGCCTCGCCAACCAATGATTTCCATCGATCTCGATCTTGGACAGCTGTTCTCCAGGGTCGTACGTTCATTGTTTGCAAGTCCACCACCACTTCATCTTTCCATCGATTCCTTGGTCTCCCAGGGCGTCGTCTTTCTCCATTCTGGCTTCATATATAATCAATGGTGTTCTTTTGTCTTCCATCCTTTCAAAGTGGCCCGGCTATCGAAGTCTTTGTGACTTTATATATCGATCAATGCCTTCGCTTTTGAGGATTTCATCTATTTCCCTATTAGTTCGTATCCTCCATTCTCCTCTATCCAATACAGCACCAGAAATTCTCCGTATTATTTCCCTCTCAAACACCCTAAGTTTATTGCAATCCTGAACCTACATATTCCATGTTTCTGAGCCATAAGTTAACCCTGGTCTGATCAAGGTCTTGTAAATTTTGAGTTTTGTTTTATGCGATAACAATTGCGACTTAATGAGTTTCAGATTGGCAAAATAAGCTCGGTTTCCATTAATAATCCTTCTATTTATTTCTTCACTCACGTTGTTTTTATTATTAACTAGAACACCCAAATAATCAAAATTTGCAACATTTTCAAATGTGCAGGAGTCTATTATTAAATTATCACAGTTTCTTCTTCTTCCTCTTTCAACAGATGTTAGGTGCAAGTACTTTGTTTTGGCCGTGTTCACATTTAGACCCATTTTTCCGCTTCCTTTATCTCTTCAAATATCTCCTTTATATAGTCTAGTCTTCTCGCTATCAATACTACATCATCAGCATAGGCACGCACATTTGGGTTGATTTATGTACTATATTATTATTATTTGCTCCTTCCAATTTCTCCAACACTTTATTTAAAGCCAAGTTGAATAGCGAAGAAGACATGGCATAACCCTGTCGCCCACCTCTTTCCAAGGAAAATTCAGCACCAAGTTTACCCTCCATCATTACTTTGGCACTAGCATTTTCTGCGGTTAATCTCACTAATCTTATTAGCTTTCCGGGAATTCCTTTCTGTTCCATAGATCTGTACAATCCTTCCCTGTCAATACTATCAAAGGCTTGTCGGTAGTTTACAAACAACATATGAATATCTACTTTGTGTTCATAACATTTTTCCATCGCTTGTCTAACAACGAAGATTTGATCAATAGTACTTCTATTCTTGCGGAACCCACATGGATATTCCCCTGTTATTTCCTCATAGTAGATCTGCAACTTCTTTAATAGCACGTTGGAAAAGACTATAGACCTATATAGGTCTGGCAAAGAACCCGATACACATCCTCATTTTGTTATTCTAGCTGCTAACTGTAAAATATGTATCCCCATCTTTACATCACCTATATACGATGTATGGTAAAGATGGCGATTCTCATCGGAATTTTGGCATTTTTGCTTATTTTTATAAAATATTAACTTATGTACCCGGCGTTGCCCGGGAGGTGTCTTTATATGTTATAGACAGATACATGCTAATACATTTCTCAGAACATATTAATTTTGACCCTAAGTGAGTTTAGAACATAGTTCTTCTCAACACAGATGTTACTCAAGTGCAATATTAACTCGCTGTAAACCTGGTCGAAAAGTACTGTGGAGTGCAATAACGTAGCAGAGCATGCAACAAAAGTAAAAAGGGATGTATATCCACAATACCTCGAGAACTCGGTCTCTCAATTACTTTCCTGATAGTGTTTATTTCTAATTTAATGGGGTAATTAAGACCTCTTATAGTAGTGCTCACATAGTTGTCACTATTATTTTTCAAATGTATGAACTACCTTCTTGATAGGAAATAATATTTAAATTATTAAATGTTTGGAAGATTAAGTGATCATTGTGGAGTCAAATATACTTATGATTTTCAATCCCGCACAAATTACGTGAATAATGATAAATTACTTTTTACTGTACTTATCTGTAGTATAGCGACATATAAAGGAACAGTATTGACCTAAAAATAATGTACATATATATTATCTCATCCACATCAAGTTAAAGTAAATTAAGCAGCGTATGATCACACTATAATGTCAATTATGATGCTTAGATTCTGAACACATTGGACTTCCTTAGCCTCTAAAGTATTTCGTAAGATAACAAATAAATTTTCTAAACTCCGTCCTTACTAATATCTAAAATGTTACACGGGAATCCAGAGTGATTAGACTCATGACATTATAACATTAGGCTATTCAATAGCCATTTTGATATAACTGTCCAGTGCATTAGTGTATTAACAGAGATACTACAGTAATGCTCCAGACTACTACTGCTGCAGAATTCTTGAAGCCATAGAGCATTATCGCAGATATTAGCTCCAGACGGCAGTGTTTTGATTACAACTATTAGAGTAAGTGTAGATCATGTATTGTAACAATGAGTGTTGATTGAAGAGAAAATGAGTTGTAAGTTTTGAAATGCCCTTTCAAGGGGGGAACCGATGTTATCACTAGTTAACCAAGAGGTTTGCAAGAGATATAATGTAATTATTTCAAATATGCCTGCTAATGTGGTGGCTGTAAGAGAAGAAGAAACAATGTGTCACATAAACACAATCCAATGAAGATAATAGCCCCCAGGTTAGTGTTTTCAATATTAATCATTTACTGATATGAACATAGTATTTATAATATGTTCTTTATCTTTTAGCCTTTAAAGTGTCTGCAACAATATGCTATAGGTCATTCAATACTGATATCAAGTCTTAACAATAACAGAAAAATAATATTAAGTACCGTAGTACTATTGCTATAAATAGTAAGACAGTAATAATGAAAATGAAAATTCACATCCTGCTTCCAGCCTTCGACCGGTTCAGGAATGGAATGAATGAATGAAGCCCCCATCTAGCGGCGAGGATATGAAATGTGCCGGCTGCCGAGGCCTGTCGCACTCCTCTGGGGCAATGATTAAATGAATGACATGAAATGAAATGATAGTGGAGAGTGTTGCTGGAATGAAATTTTGACAGGGAAAACCGGAGTACCCGGAGAAAAACCTGTCTGCCTCCGTTTTGTCCAGCACAGATCTCACATAGAGTGACCGGGATTTGAACCACGGACCCAGCGGTGAGAGGCCGGCGTGCTGCCGCCTAAGCCACGGAGGCTACAGTAATAATAAATAATTAATATATTATAACATTAAAAATGGTGCGAAGTCCAAATATCCTGCATTACCTTTAACGTAGTGTGTAGGCAATGAATACTGTGCTTATTGATTTTAGAGACACATTTCTGGAACTGAAATTCCTTGCGATGCCTTCAAACGAACATCGAATGAGGTGCTGCAATCAGACGAATTGAGACAATGCGAACAAGAGGTGGGCGTTTTATACACACCTAGTGATTCAATCATTTCAGTTGTTCCAGGCGGTCATCGTGGTCACAATGGGTCACCGTTATAAAACTGGCTAAAATAACTGGAAAACCGTATGTCGTAAAGGAAATGGAAACAAAAAGTTTTGTGGATCTTGAGAAGTAGTCAAAGCATTTCGGAAAAAAAATCAACATTAATGAAAATGGGGATAAAGTGTTGATGAATGATTTGAAAGTGGTTTTGTTTCAAAAGTGTTCGCCCTTCACAATGTACTACAAGACAGATTATCATCAGGGAGTTTACCAGAAGATAAATTTCAGAGGGAAAAAACGTGGCAGAGCATCTGAGAAAAAGCCTGATCTGGAGTCTGCATATCTAGAGCCTCCAAAAATTTCAAAATGCAAGAAGGTTGACCGGATTTCTCTGTGCACAGCTAACTTGATCCCTACTATGTACCATGATGTCTATTACAACGCAAATGCTTAAAGGTTGTGGCCTCGTAGTCTATTGTAATATAGTTCCGTGAAGAACTATACAGCCTAATTTCATATATCCTACTTATGCGAATTGCCTCTATCAACATACAAAATTTTTGTTTGATTGCTGTCATACATTCGTACATACTAAGAACCGCCTAAATATTTCGGTAGATCGCCATGTTGGATTTTTATATAATGTAGGCCATTGCGTTATGTACTATTAGATGGCGATTTTTGCGTCGGTTCATTATTCAAACGTTCACTCCATCGCATGATTAATACACAAGAAATAAAAACTTAATTTCAATATTGCGCACAGCCGCCATCTTGAGGCTATGTAAACAATTGAACTAAATTAGATGCCAGTGCATTACAATGTGTATAAACATTTACTGTATCAAATTTCACTGCGCATAAATGGTTAAATCGCGAGAATAGTCTATGAAAATATTTCTCCATCGCTTGGCCGCCATGTTCATTTTGTATGTTACAGGTTTTTGGAAGTTGCACAGCTGAACTTCTAGTAGTACCCTTTATCACCGTACAAAATTTCAGGGTGATTTCAGTAATAGTTTCGGAGATATAGAATGCCGGTGAAATATTTCGCACAGCCGCCATGTTGGATTGGTGAGACGTAATAAAATTTAAAGGGCCGGGTCGGGGTCGGCCGTAATAATACTATGACCTTGAATTCACTCTAGCCGTTTATAAGTTATTAGGGGGAGACACACACACGGACAAAAGGTGATCTCACAAGCCTACATTTATAATAAATTAAAATAGGCTAAAAATGGTTCAATCAGGAATATTATTGAAAATACAGTGAACTGCTTTCTTAAAAGAGTTTCTGAAATTAATAATGAATTACCACAGTATTTAAGGGAATATATTACAGCAGCTATACAGCCTTAGGCTGAAAGAAAAAGAGGATGCACCTGTAGCATTTCAGAAATTCTGTATATGACTGAGTGCATTACTGTCTTAACTCAAAACCAGTGATTTAGTTTGCTAAAAAAAGAGGACATTTCACTTGATTTTCCCCATCATATGTTAAAAAATAACTTTAAGAACTTGAATATGGAAATTTTGTTACCTTTAACAAGCGCATGAAAGGTTAGAAGTATTTCTTATCTTCATTTGCATCTTCAAAGTCAATTTTCTCAAAACAAGCAATTTTGAGTTGATACACTAATGCACTGAGGGTACGATATATTCCTAGTTTAATTATGTTATTAACATGTTATCAACTAAATTCATAATTTAACATCCGGTTCCATTACAAATTAGCATACAGTAGTCATAGAGCAGGATAATTACAAATGACAATATAACCCGAATAACAAAGGCAAATTCTATTCATAGAAAAATGTACTATATCACGCAAAAGTTACCCTATTTCTGATTTGTAATACAAAAGAGAGCTGGTAGAGTTAAACTCTGTACCCTTATGCCTCATGCAGGGTTAGCCAATATACTTCATTATTAGTTTCAATTCCCTACAACGTCCCCTGTTAATAACATTTAAAAAGAACGTATTCAGATTTTATGGCGTTCAGATTCATAATGTTCTTATCGTGGTTTGGATTGAAAATGGAGTGCCATGGCCTTTTACAGAGCTGGATGGAAACCTGGTGGTCACGTCTTGAGCTACTCTTGCCGTGGAGAACGTGCAGTGGCATTGCCTCTTATAGAGATAGATGGAAACTTGGTGGTCACGTCTTGAGCTACTGTTGCCATAGAAACGACCTGCCTTGCTATTCCTTCATCAGTTTATTTTCTGACTTTATTTGCCTTTGCTCGAGTGCCAAAAGGCCGATATCAGAAGAATGAGAAAGAAAATCCAAAATTCATGTAGCCAGCGGTTTCTTCTGGATCCTGAACTCTGTGCATGCAAAATTTGGTTTTGAAGTGGTGGTTCGGTGTAGACTTGTTTAGGGAACAAATGCACATACATACATACCTATAGAATTTCACTTTTATGTGTATGATGTATCCCCATCTTTACTTGATATATATATGATGTCTGGTATAGATGGCGATACACATCGACATTTTGGTATTTTAGCTTTTATAAAATTCTAGCAGGTACCCGCGGCTTCGCTCGCGATGAAGCCAATGTGGACGATGCATTATTGCTGATAATTGGTCTATTCTATTACAACAATCGCGGCTACAGGCCGGACGTTTGTTTTAGACGATTGCCCTTGACATTGAAGTCTGCGGGTGAGCCTGTACACAGTCACTCTCTCACCCTATCGCTTCACATTTGTCACCACCGATCTGATGTAATGGAATTCCAGACTTGAGCACATGGCGACACTGACTTGCAGACAATACAGTCAACGTCGAATTACTGTGTGACGCGGAAGTACACGTTACGTAGTGACGAACAGAACGTCATTATATTTTGCAATGACTGTACTTCAGCAGCAGTGTGAGACAGCTTTGTCAATCATCGGACCGCTTGGGGCAGCTGATAACCCGGGTACTGTAGTAACTCGCCTCCAGGCTTCCATTAAGATTTTTCACTCGTCTAAAACAAACGTCCGGCCTGTACAGGTGAGTCCATATTAATTCTGAAAATTCTGATACATACAGTATATTGATATGAGCAGCAAAGTGGGAATTTTATAGAGTTGATAAAGTCTGCAGGGTACGATGTTACAATATGTGAATGCACATGAAAATAACGTTTTTGGTTTTGCCATCTTCTGCTGAGACATAAAGATTTTGTTGTCCGGATTCTCGTGAGCACGCCACATAAAGTTGCCCTTGGGAATGCTGGGTTTGTCTAAATGTACACCTGCTGCTGTCAGTGCTTGTCATTGCAATTTGTTAACAATAATTGCGAACACTGTTTGAAGAGGGAGCTGCACTCATGCACACTGGAATGGCAAATCGAAATAATCTCAATATGGGTAACTAAAAGTAATTTTCCTTTAGCCATTCAGGGTGTACTTTTCCCACAATTATTGATGATTTTAACGTTAACATGTCGCTATTAATAGACCAATAGCAAAAATATCTCTCACCTTGGCCGCTGATGTACATTGTGCAGCTTCTACCAGTGTTACATCCCAAGGATTGTAATTCTCCAACAACCCTTTTGCCTCACATGTCTCTCCAAATAATTAAAATTCCTGATTGTTGTGCTTTGAGTCTTCAGTCTTTTGACTGGTTTGATGCAGCCCTCCATGCTTCCCTGTCCTGAGCTAATAGTTTCATCTCTACATAGGTACCACGCACAACATCCGAGGTAATCTGTTCAACCTTGGTCTACCCCTACAGTTCTTGTCCTTGACTCTGCCATCCATAACTAAGCGTGTTATTCCTGGGTGTCTTAATATGTGTCCTACCTACCTTTCTCTTCTCTTCATTAGCAGTCACCAGAAGCATCTCTTCTCTCCCACTCGTCTTAATACCTCATCATTTGTTACCCTATCTACCCATCCGATCTTCATCATTCTCCTGTAACACCACATTTCATACGCTTGCAATTCTCCTCTTTTCTGCTGCACCATTAGTCCAAGTTTCACTTCCTTATAGTGTCACGCTCCAGACAAAGCTTTCAAAAATTACTTCCTAATACCTAATATATACTCGATGTCAACAGATTCCTTTCCTGTAGAAATGCTTTCCTTGCCTGAGCAAATCTACATTTTATATCCTCTTTGCTTCGTCCATCACTGGTTATTTTGCTTCCTAAGTAACAGAAATCTCCTACTTCCCGAAGCGTTTCACCTGCCAATCTGATGTCCATAGAGGTTTGTGATTTATTTGGGCTGCATTCCAATGTTGTTGTTTTTCATTTATTGATTATCATCTTGAATTCTTTCCTCAAGACGGAGTCCATACCATTCAAAAACTCATTCTTATCCTCCGGCGTATCGGCCAGGATGACGATGTCATCAGCAAATCTCAGAGTTGAAACTATTTCTCCTTGAATATTCACTCCCTCTGTGGGAATACACTAAACAATTACCGTTACTTCACGAGAAGACACTTTCTAAGGAGTCATTGAACCACTTTTTATTCTCTTACAAAACATTACATTACTGACTTCAACTATGGTTGTTCAAAGAATAACGAACACATAACTTATACATAATCGATAAATGTCAGTTCGAGATATTCTAGTCTTTTCTTCACATTCTCCCACCTAAGTGAATGGTAGCCAGCCCAACATTAACTTACAGAACACAATCACAGACTTATTTTCACAGGCTTGCGAACAGTCCTTCCGAATCTCGTTTCCTCCTGGCTCTTAGAAATCTTCCCTTCAATGTTGATATCATCCTGAGGCTGTTCCGTGACTTCCTCTCGAAGCCTCTTGCCGATGATTGAAGATTCACCCTGCTCACTAAGTTCCAGTTCCAATGGATAGATTCTCTGCACAGGTCTGAGCAGAAAACCACTTGAGGTCTTTACTCGGACCAGCCTAGTTTCCCCATTTGTTCCTTTCAGTAGTTCAACAACTCTAGCCGAAGGCCAGTCTAGACGTTTTGAGTTGTCATTTCCCACCAATACTATTTCATCAACATAAATTTGTCTACAGGGATGTTTGTTGGTTAACAACTTCAATTGCCCCAAATATTCCGAACGAAATCTACTTCGGAGGTCTTCTCTTAGCTTTTGTCTGTAACGAAGTCTCTTATTTAGATCAGTGGATTCAATCAAGTCAAAATCTGGAACTCCTATCTCTTCAACTTCCTGCAGAAACATACTGGGAGTAAGGGGCGTCAAATCTGTGGGATTATTGGATACGTATGTGAGGGGTCTAGCATTGATAACAGCCTCACAGTGACACAAAATCGTTTGCATCTCCTCATAGTTCACTGATGTTCGGCCAAGAACACGGCGTAATAGTTTCTTCAATATTCCAATAAGCCGCTCCCACCAACCACCCCACCATGATGCCAACAGTTTCTTAGCAGTAGTGCCACGAGATGGGAGATCTTCAGGAACCCTAGTGCCGGGAACATATCGCCATTCCTGTCCTTCGGTCAGTTTCCTGATTTCTTTCACTCTGTTGGATACGAACACATCCCACTGGTCTTCTCTTTTAATCCAGGCTAAAACAGCTGTTGCGTCACTCCAGAAAATCGTCTTAACACCAGGGATGTTGTAATCATGAACAATATTAGAGTACATCCTAGAGCCAATTGTTGCAGCCAACAATTCCAGCCTCGGGATCGTCATTTTCTTGTTGGACTTACTGATTGGAGAGACTCTTGCTTTAGCGAGAATAAGCTGGACTCGAACATGATTCGGTTGTTCCACACGTAAGTAGGCCACAGCAGCATAAGCAAGTTTGCTTGCATCACAATAAATATGAATCGTCCAGTTTTCTTGACAGTCTATCCCAGGTAGCCACCTAGGAATTTTGATTTCTCTTAAGTAGAGCAATTCCCTGGCGTATCGGCCAAGATGACGATGTCATGGCCAAATCTCAGAGTTGAAATTATTTCTCCTTGAATATTCACTCCTTCTTTACATTTTCTCCAATTTCCTGATTATTTTATTTTTTAGAGATCTTTGAAATGCATTGCCCTCGCATATGGTGTAGAGGCATTGTCAAAGGAAAACATTCCATGTTACGAACATGGGCCGCATAACCTGTACCGAAAGCTTCTGCAATTTAACACAAGGCATATTCTGAACAGCAGATCCCTGAACTCAGATTTGCCAACATTTTCTTGTATCTTTCCATGTGTAATATATCTGTACCTCAACATACAGAAGAGTGCTTTCAAAATCATGTTTTGTGTAAATTTTGGAAAAGGTAGTGAGTGTGGTTTTTGGCGGAGTGGATACTCGCTCATGGAAATTAATTTCAGTAAATTAGACTGGTTCACAATTCTGCAAGTGCACATTGCTGTATGTGACGGCGGGATGTCTTTAGTATCACGGAAACGGCAATAGCCGCCACAGAGTTCGTTGCTACTGACATAACGGCAGACTGATATTTATACTAAACTATACGGTATTTGTGAACGCAGTGTTTGTGAAATTGGACGTAGCTATATCGCTACCTTTATTTAGTAGCCGCTACTAAAGTGTTTAAAAATTAAAGGTGGTATTTAAGGCGCTATCTCACACTAATTTTCGTTATTGTATTTCTAAAACATAGAAAGTTATTTATCTTTAAATTATGATATACTGTAGATATATCTTGAAAGAGGGACGACCGTTTAGATTTCTAATGTTCTTATCGTGTTTAATAAAAATGTTATTGGATTTACGTTCCTTTTAATTAACGTGCCAGTACATTTACTGACCCGACTCCTTTGCATTTGCGCATCCTCAAATGCTAGCTGACTGCGCCATGATACGAACCTGCAACCTTGGGCCCAGCAAGCGAGAACGTTACCGCTGAGCCAGTCTATCGTGTTTTTGATAATGAATGGATTGGCATTGCCTCTTACAGGGATAGATGGAAAATTGGATGCCATGTCTTGAGCTAGTGTTACCATGGATACGGACTTGCGATTCGTTCATCAGTTTATCAGAGGGTACTGTTGCCATGGATACGGACTTGCGATTCGTTCATCAGTTTATCAGAGGGTACTGTTGCCATGGATATGGACTTGCGATTAGTTCATCAATCAGAGAGCAGATCGTTTTCTGGGAATATCTTTAAAACTGTTGGTTTTAGAGCCTTGAAATGTGGTTTTTGGTGTCCCATAGGGACCTACCGAGTATTGTTTCTCGCATCGATGGGCATGAAATTAACTATGTCCGGTCTTTATGCGACAACACCAAAATTTTGTCCCAGTTGAGTATTTTCGGTGACTTTTCAATGAAGTGGCCGTTTCACGGGAACAATGACACATTTCTGGATGAAAGGCAGCCTATGTGTTAATCCAGGGTTTAAGCTATCTCTATTTCAAATTTCATCTAAATCCGTCCAGCCGTTTTAGCGTTAAGAGATAACGAATTAACACACGGACACACACACTAACTTTCACAATTATAATATACATAGGGATGTATGCCCATCTTTACCATAAAGAATGTCTGGTAAAGATTCTGATACACATACACATTTTTGCAATTTATAGTAACACTTGGATATGACATGTGTATCAGGATCTTTACCAGATAACCTATATAGGTCAAGTAAAGATGGGTATACATATGTTGTAAATATAAGCCAAAATGCCAAAATTTCGATGTAGGTCAAGTAATGATGGGGATACATATTTTGTAAATATTAGGTAATTGAAAAATGTTGATGTGTATCGCGTTTCTAAGTGTTATTGTAAAAGCCGATTTCTGTTTATATTTCCCCCACCCTAAACCCCCGATTCCCCAGAGTTTCCCGTAAGCTTACTAGAAAAAATATCTCGTGTCTTTCGTGACGTCGTCGATGACGTCATCAACGCCGCCATTTTGTTTTAAGGGAATTTTATACGGAAATGTATTGCGATCTATACTACGCCCTGAAAATGATACCCCCTGTCAAATCCTAGCCTGGCCCGTGAGACATGTGTGTTCTAGAGCGCGTAGGATTTTTATTGCAAAACTAAATTAAGAGATCAGAGGTGTCCGAAAACTCACATGAGGCTTGGAGCGACCTTCACTGCTTGCCCTGTCAATATGATGTTGGTCCTCCTCCCACCTTGATGCCTCCCTCCGCAGGTAGCAATGGCTGTGAATATATTGATGGTCCACCCTTGAAGACAGCCTCCACTGCAAGCTATGACTGTCAGTATTTTCATTATAGCCTCCAATGTTGCACACATATTCGATAGTTAAGGGTTCTTCGTTTTTCTAGGAGGGTTGGACGAAGGAGAAAATGAGATGTGTCTTATTTTTGACTTGCTCGAAGTCTCTGAGGAAAACTCCCCAGAGATGGTCTATGGAGGAGTTTCTTAGCATTTTATTGGACTACGGGCAGCATTTTCGGTCAGAAAAGCTCTTAAGCTGTTGTCTTTAAAAATATTCTTCTTCATTTCTCTATTTAGTAACTCATTGCGTAATCGTCTTGATAACCACAATGACTCATGTATTATGTATTACAAGTTAATTTATATGAAATCAGACCTCAAGTAGCTGCCACTGTACTTACAAATAAACCCCTATTTGTTTATCGTTCCCTCCGTTTGGTATCCTCGAGATCAAAATTGTTTTGTCAACGCTTGGTGCGAAATATCTTAACCCAAAATGCATCAACGTTACTTGCCTTATTAACGTTATATGGTAACTCTAAGTAACTGCAGCTACGTCACAAATTCGCAACACACACACTCCATGCTAGTGACAATATGCTAGGCCCACGTTATGCGAGTGTATTCTAAATGAAATGCTTTTTGACAAAAACTGCACAATAACTGTTGGATTTTCTGCCATGTGCCTATGGATCAAAGAAAACTATGAATGCGGGGTTGAATTACCTTCAGTATGTTAGTTTATTCCTTAATTCCTTCAGAGCAAGTTTAGATATATTCCAACCTGCGTAAAGAACTTATATACGAAACAATCATTTTTTATTTTATTTTATTTTTTGCAGGACGATACAGACCATCTCACAGACATTAAGATTGAGGAATGTTCTATTCCGGAGATTGCTACATGCATCGAAACAGAAGCATCATCTTCAGATCTGAATGAGGTAAGAAACGTCATGCTTATTTCCAAGACATCTCCTTATCTCCTAATAACAATTCGGGATTTAGTGTTGTTTTCTCACTATTATGTTGATGACAAACGGAAGCGTTTGGCTGTTAGTACCTGCTCTTATCTCCTTTGCAAACTGTGTGCTCCCGTACTCTAGCAGACACGTAATTCTTAGAGTTCCTGGCATGCTCTTATCTCCTTAGCAAACTGTGAGCTCCCGTACTCTAGTACACACATAATTCTTAGAGTAACTAGCTGCTCTAATCTCCTTTCATTCATTCATTCATTCATTCATTCATTCATTCGTTTATTTGCTATTGGGGGTGTCCCCCGGTGGCAAATTAGATATACATAACAAATAAATAATTGTACATAACAATTCACTAACAATTAAACTGGAGTATTTACACAAATAGTCAGTCTTTTCTTAAACACACCTATATGTTTGGGAAAAGGCTCTAAGACTGCGGCAGGTAGAAGAGTTCCAATTATCAATAGCACGGTTTACGAAAGAATATTTACCATAATTTGTTTGCTGTGGTCGGCCCTTAACTTTCAAAGGATGATCGCCCCTACCCAGGTAAGTAGGCTTTTCCATACGTTTGCAAAGCTCACCCCATGCTGATTGATTTGTATACGTGTTGTACATAGCGCAGAGTCCAGATTTCATCCTCCTAGCCTCAAGTGATTCCCACCCAAGTTTCTTTAACATACGGCTCACACTGCTCCTGGGATTAAAGTCACTGAGCACAAATCTAGCGGCCTTTCTTTGTACCATTTCCAACTCATTTATGAGCCCTACTTGATATGAATCCCAAACCGCCGAGGCGTATTCCAGAATAGGTCTTACAAGTGACAGATATCCTAATTCTTTAGCAGAGGTACTACTTTTAATACCCTCATTACAAAGTGCAGGGATTTGTAAGCTTTAGAAACTACACATCCTATACGACTACTCCATTTCATATCATTTCTTACGTGAACGCCCAAATATTTGCAAGAATCTTCTTCTACAAGTATTTCCTAGCCAATGTTATATTGAAAATCTTGCCTTCGCACTTTCCCTATTTTTATTAGACTACATTTTCTTGTGTTTATTTTCATTTTATTTTCAATCGCCCACTTATAGACCAGGTTCAGGTCATCTTGAAGTACTGCATTGTCTTGTGAGTCATGTATCTTTCGATATATTACACAATCATCCGCAAACAATCGACAGTCACTGCGAATCCCATTAGGCAAGTCATTTATAAACGCCAAAAATAACAAAGTTCCGATTACGCTGCCCTGAGGGATACCCGATGTTACGGAAATTTCATCCGAGAATCGGCCTTCAACTTTCACTTTCTGGGAGCGACCCGTCAAAAATTCTTGGATCCATAAAATTACTCTTCTATCAATCTCCGTCGAAGCTAATTTATGGAGTAGCATGTCATGCGGCACAAAATCAAATGCCTTCGCAAAATCTATAACTACGGCGTCGACTGAAACTCCATCGTCTAACGATTCGCTAATATCTTGAAAAAGTGATAGCATCTGACTCTCGCATGAGTAACCTTTCCGAAATCCATGTTGCCTATCATTAAACCATGATAATGTTTCCCACTGTTCCCTCAAGTAGTCGCAAATGAGATGCCCCATCTGTTTACAAACGATGGACGTAAGACTAACCGGCCTGTAGTTGCCCAATTCAAGTCTGCTCCCTCCCTTAAATATTGGGACTACCGTAGCTCTTTTCCAGTCATCTGGGATTTGCGCATTGTTTATGGACACATTAAACATCACCTCTATCGTGCCACGGCCCTTCCTCCTAGTTTAAGTACATCACTAACAATATTATCAGGACCCTTCGATATATTGTAACGTAATTTTTGTATTAGCTTTACAATTGCTGACTGGTTTATTTGGAGAAGTGGAGCCCCTGATTCAACGTTAAGGTCCAACACACAGCTATTGGATTCTTTGAACACACTATCATAAAAGACATTTAATTCATTAGCAATGGCCTGCTTCTCAGTAATTAATTTACCGTCACCGGACATTATCATCGACAAATTATTTCAATTTCCCTTTCTTTTCCTAACATAACTGCAATTTTTTTTCCACCCATCACCTCCCGACCCAAGTAAACCTTGCATATAATTGTCATGAGCTGCCCTCTTTTTTAAGACGAGCTCTCTTGATAAGGACTTAAATTTCAAGATATACTTGTCACTATCATGTCTTTTATTGTATAATTTCCTAATTTTCCGTTTAAGACTCCTGATTTCCCGTGTGTAATACTCAGGATCTGGGTTATGTTTCAGTAATTTTAATGGAACAAATTTATCAATAGCGCTTTTTAAAATTTTCAAAAAGTTAGTCCACAGGATATTAATGTGATTTCCTTCCGATGCCCATCCTACAAATAGCTCATTCAAATACCCCTGAAATTTGCCGTGATCCGCCCTGCGATACTGGAATATGATCTATTTGCTACATCAGAGTCTAATTTTGTAATGTCACCGTATCTAATATTTAATTCAACCCCAGAATGGTCACTAATTCCTGGTACTTTCAGACAGTTAATATACAGCTCTACAGGCCTTACGAGATAAACACCTAGAAGAATTGCTGAGTTTTAATCTAAGGTGTTATTGCCTCTAGTTGGGAAGTCAACTACTTGGGAAAATCCCCCCTCCCTTAAGAATTTGTTTGCAGCGCTCTGAGCTTGACCACAGCTAGTTGACTCACCAGACCAGTCTATTTTGGGGAGGTTTAAATCTCCGGCAATTATTATGCTCTTTTTCATAGTTTTATCATACAGTGTGTCGAGAAGCGAAAAGTTATCTTTCGGTGCTCTATACGCCCCTATCACCTGAAGAGGGAATTTATTCCCTTTATCCGAAATTTGCACACATAACATTTCATGATCCGTATCAGCCCACTTTAAGAAACTAGCTATATTTTTGCGCACACAAATAAATAGCCCACCACCTCGCTTCCCCCGATCCCTTCTGTACATTTCGTAGGTCCCATGAATTATTTCATTACTATTTATATTCTCATATAACCAAGATTCAGTAGCAATGGCAATGTCCGGAGAATACGTCTCTACAAGATTCCAAAATTCAATTAATTTATTTCCTAAACTCTGACAATTAACCTGCAGTAATCTTAGAGTCTTACCTCCGCAGCAAATATCTCGAAGTAGCTCCTTCTGTTCCCGTCGGCTGGCAACCTCTGGACCTGCTCCTCCTCACAATGGCCGGCACGAACCGATGGCCCTGTCATGTAGGCTCCCTAGGTTGAAAGCGTCCCGTCGATATAAATGCAGCCCGTCTCGGGCGAAGTCACGGCCACCAATCCAGCAGTCAGCATCTACGTACACTAATCCCACTTGTGCACAAACCCAGTCCATGCGGTCATTTACAGTCTTAACTCGCCTTAACGGAACATCTCCCCGCCGAACAATGCCACTCATTATAATTTTTGCATTTCTAAACTTGCTTTTAGCTTTTCTGCCTAGTTCGTAGAGCTCCCCCATGCTATAATCAGCTGTAGCCCTCTTCTTCAAATCATTCGTCCCAACATGGAGCAACAACACTAACTTTGTCACAGTCTTCTACACTTGCTTCTTCCACTTTTTGGGCAAGGTGGTCAATTTTAATCCCCGGGTAACACCGCACTTTCGCACCTGATTTCCTCGAGATATTCGCACTCCATCGTATCATAGAATCACCCATTATGATAACGTCATCCTCAGTTTGCTCCTGCACGCCCTCTTCCACACTGATCCCAGTAGAAAGCCGTTCAGTCACATCCTTCACCGTTTCCTCTGATTCACGAAGCTTTGTTCTAAGTTCCTGTATTATTTGATCCCTTGCTTTGATTTGCACCCTCAAACAGTCCGGCGTATCACATACTTTACAAAACCAATTCCCGACATCACAATCCTCCTTCTTGGCCTTAATACAGCCGAAGTGAAACCATTTCTCACATAGTCCACACTGAACACCTTTCTTCAATGTTTTACTGCACGTCGAACACTTTATTGCTGCCACTGGATCATTTGCCTGATTCACATTTGGAGTAACAGGGTCTGGATTCACTTCCACTCCACCAATAACTAACAACGCAGCTATCACTAGGGCTATAAACCACAAGTTACTAGGTCCCGTACGCACACAAAAACACCGGAAATCCCGACTACCCTTCGCATACCATAGTCCGATCCTCGCGCGATAACACTCCAGAGAACAACCCATTTCAACACACCTGAGAGCTCGGGAAAAACTGTGTGCTCCCGTGCACTAGCAGACACATAATTCTTAGAGTTTCTAGCATGCTCTAATCTCCTTTGCAAACTGGGTGCTCCCGTACTCTAGCAGACACATAATTCTTAGAGTTACTAGCTGCTCTAATCTCCTTTGCAAACTGTGTGTTCCCGTACTCTAGCAGACACATAGTTCTTAGAGTTACTAGCTGCTCTAATCTCCTTTGCAAACTGTGTGCTCCCGTACTCTAGCAGACACATAATTCTTAGAGTTACTAGCTGCTGTAACCTCCTTTGCAATTTGTGTGTTCCCATACTCTAGCAGACACATAATTCTTAGAGTTACTAGCTGCTCTAACCTCCTTTGCAAATTGTGTGCTCCCATGCACTAGCAGACACATAATTCTTAGAGTTACTAGCTGCTCTAACCTCCTTTGCAAACTGTGTGCCACCGTACTCTAGCAGACACATAATTCTTAGAGTTACTAGCTTCTCTAATCTCCTTTGCAAACTGTGTGCTCCCATGCACTAGCAGACACATAATTCTTAGAGTTTCTAGCATGCTCTAATCTCCGTTGCACACTGGGTGCTCCCGTACTCTAGCAGTCACATAATTCTTAGAGTTACTAGCATGCTCTAATCTCCTTTGCAAACTGTGTGCTCCCATACACAAGCAGACACATAATTCTTAGAGCTACAATAGACTCCCCATAGAGGCATTTTATTGACTCAATCTAACTTCTTTTTCAAAATTAATATATTAAATTGCAGTGAATTGTGTTTAGAAATGCCGTGTATAATATTCTGAAGGTTGATGGATTTAAGCCTTCATTCTCAAAATCATGCTCGTATGGGCAGTCTAGCAGCTTGTTACTCAATGATATGGGCACGTGTTGGACCGGAGAATTCACTTGGATGTATTCTATTGTGATTTTTTAAAGGGGTTGAACAGCGGGATAATCTGCTCCTTTCTTATGGTCTTACAGCTAAAAGAATTAAAATAATTGTTCATTTGTCCTCAATCCTTAAAGTTATTACTTCTATTAAGGCACTGATTTTAGCATTTCTAGTCGCTCTGAATTTAACGTGGTCTCTAAAGTGTATTATAGGTTTCATAACTGGGGATTATAACCACTTATCTGTATAAAGTTTAGCACTAGGATGTGATGGACAGTAGAAAGTCATTTAGCGAATATATCTTCACTTCAGCTGAGCAGTGCTGTGCAATTACATGGTTGTCATTTGTGTAAAAGTATAAGGTGATACCACTGACATAAATTATTCCATCTTATCCCTAGGATGTAAAAGAAGAAAATCAGAATAAAGAAGCAGATGAAAGTGGAAATCACTTAAATGAGTAAGTGTTAAACGTACAAACTTTGTGTTGTTTCGTTTACCTTATATTTATCCCCTTTGTAGGAATATTTAGGTATTTCCTTTTTTAATGCGGGTGCTAAACGTTTGACTTCAAAATGATTCCCAGGGATTTCCACACTATTAAGTAATTAAGTGTTATTAATTCATTATTATTAAAGTATTTGTATAGGAAGACTTAATAAAGCCACAATGTTTTGAGTGAGGTTCATTTTGTAACTAAAACTCAAACACCCGCTTTAAAATAACCTTAACTTATATCTTAAATATCTTAGATATATACAAAGGAATGTCTGTTTGTTCGTATTTTATGCGTTCATAAACCATTCATCCGATTGTGACCAAATTTTGGTGAGTTGTTGTACACACTTCCGGGAGGTTTATATGCATAGTTAATTCATTTCGAAATAGATAGCGCGCGATTAGTTTGAACAAATGCGTAATGTAGATGCGTTCATATACAATTCATCCGATTGCGATCAATTTTTGGTGAGTTGTTGTGCACAGTCCCGGAAAAGTTATAGGCGTAGTAAATCCAATTTACAATAGATGGCGCTCGAGTAGCTTCAACAAAAAGGCGTGCGTTTGTTTCAAAAAAGTCCCACATGCTTTCATATACTATTGTTCCCATTGCGATGAAACTTGGGTGAGATGTTCTGTACACTTCAGGTAAGGTTTCTGGCTTAGTAAATCCACTTAACAATAGGTAGCGCACGATACCATTCGTCCGATAGCGATGAAACTTGGGTGAGAGGTTGTGTACACTACAGGCTTAGTAAATCCATGTTATAATAGGTAGCGCTCGAGTAGATTCAACAAATGAGCGACGAGTCACTAAGTGTTTCAAATTGGTCCCGTATGCGTTCATATACTATTCATCTGATAGCGATGTAACATGGGTGAGATGTTGTGTACAATTCAGGGAAGGTTTCTGGCTTCGTAAATCCACTTAACAATAGGTTGCGCACGAGTTGATTCAACAAATGAGCGACGACGAGCGAAGCATTTCAACAAAGTCCTGTATGCGTTCACATACCATTCGTCCGATAACGATGAAACTTGTGCGAGAGGTTGTGTACTCTTCAGGCAAGGTTTCTGGCTTAGTAAATCCTCTTTACGATAGGTAGGGCACGAGTAGATTCAACAAATAAGCGACTACGCGCGAAGCGTTTCAACAAAGTCCCGTATGCGTTTATATAATATTCGTCTGATAGCAATGAAACTTGGGTGAGATATTGTGTACACTTCAGGGAAGCTTTCTGGGTTAGTAAATCCACTTTACAATAGGTATCGCACAGGTAGATTAAACTAATGAGCGACGACGCGTGAAGTGTTTCAACATAGTCCCGTATGCGTTCATATACCATTCGTACGATAGCGACTAAACATGGGTGAGTTGTTGTGTACACTTCAGGGAAGGTTTCTGGCTTAGTAAATCCACTTAACAATAGGTAGCGCACGAGTAGATTCAACAAATGAGCGTCGACGGGCGAAGCATTTCAACAAAGTCCTGTATGCGTTCACATACCATTTTTCCGATAGCGATGAAACTTGGGTGAGAGGTTGTGTACACTTCAGGCAAAGTTTCTAGCTTAGCAAATCCACTTGACGATAGGTAGGGCACGAGTAGATTCAACAAATGAGCGACGACGCGCGAAGCGTTTCAACAAAGTCCCGTATGCGTTCATATACTATTCGTCTGATAGCGATGAAACTTGGGTGAGAAGTAGTGTACACTTCAGGGTTAGTAAATGCACTTTACAATTGGTATCGCACAAGTAGATTAAACAAATGAGCGACGACGCGCGAAGTGTTTCAAGATAGTCCCGTATGCGCCCATATACCATTCATCCGATAGCGACTAAACTTGAGTGAGTTGTTGGGTACACTCCAGGGAGAGTTTTAGGCTTTGTAAGTCAATTTTTCAATAGGTAGCGCACAAGTAGCTTCTACAAATGAGCGACGACGTGCGAAGCGTTTCAACAAAGTCCCGTATGCGTTCTGATAGCAATGAAACTTGGGTGAGATATTGTTTACACTTCAGGGAAGCTTTCTGGGTTAGTCAATCCACTTTACAATAGGAAGCGCACGAGTAGATTCAAGAAATGAGCGTCGACGGGTGATGCATTTCTACAAAGTCCTGTATGCGTTCACATACCATTTTCCGATAGATGAAACTTGGGTGAGAGCTTTTGTACACTTCATGCAAAGTTTCTGGCTTAGCAAATCCACTTTACGACAGGTAGGGCACGAGTAGATTCAACAAAAGAGCGACGACGCGCAAAGAGTTTCAACAAAGTCCCGTATGCCTTCGTATACTATTCGTCTGATAGCGATGAAACTTGGGTGAGGTGTTGTGTACACTTCAGGGAAAGTTTCTGGGTTAGTAAATGCACTTTACAATAGGTTTCGCACAAGTAGATTAAACAAATGAGTGACGACGCGTGAAGTGTTTCAACATAGTCCCGTATGCGTTCAAATACTATTCATCCGATAGCGACTAATCTTGTGTGAGTTGTTGTGTACACCCCAGGGAGAGTTTCAGGCTTAGTAAGTCCATTTTACAATAGTTAGCGCACAAGTAGATTCAACAAATGAGCAAAGAGCGCAAAGCGTTTCAACAGAGTCCCGTATGCGTTCATATACCATTCGTCCGAGAGCAATGAAACTTGGGTGAGATGTTGTGTACACTTCAGAGAAGGTTTCTGGCTTAGTACATCCACTATACAATAGGTATTGAACAAGTAGATTCAACAAATGATCGACGGCCCGCGAATCGCTTAAACAAAGTCCCGTAGCGTTCAAATACCATGTATCCGATTGCTATGAATCTTTGGTTGAATTGTTGTGCACACTCCAAGAAAGGTTTCTGACTTAGTACAATAGGTAGCGCAAGATTGGATTCAACAAATGAGTATCGTTAAAAAAAATCGTATGCGTTCATTAACTTTTCATGCGATTGCAATGAAATTTAGAAAAATGTTGTTTCCACTCCCTCAAAGATTTGTGATTTAGTAAATACATTTTACAATTGTAAGCGCACGAGTAGATTCAACTAATGAGCGACAGCGCGTGAATCGTTTCAACCAAGTCCCGTATGCGTTCATATACCATTTATCCGATTGTGATAAAACGTTGATGAGTTGAGTACAGTTCTGCGACGGTGTATGAGTTAGTAAATCTCTTTTTCAATAGGTGGCGCACAAGAAGATTCAACAAATGAGTGACCCGCGTGAATCGATTAAACAAAATCCCGTAGGCGTTCATATGCCATTCATCCGATTGCGATGAAACGTTCATGAGTTGTTGTGTACACGCCAGCGGAGGCTCTCGGCTTAGTAAATCCATTTTACAATAGATGGCGCACAAGTAGATTCAACAAATGGGTGACGGCGCTCGAATCGTTTCAACAAAGTCCCGTATGCGTTCATATACCATTTATTTCATTGCGATGAAACTTTGGTAAGTTGTTGAGCACGCTCCCATTTTTTTTTTTTTTTTGAGATAGTAAATCAATTTTACAATAGTTTAGAGGTGGTTAACGGAAAATAAATAAATATTGGGAATCCAAAAGCACTTCAACAAACAAAGTCACAACGCCAACACTTTCT
Organism: Meconema thalassinum; assembly: GCA_946902985.2. Lineage (NCBI taxonomy): Eukaryota > Metazoa > Arthropoda > Insecta > Orthoptera > Tettigoniidae > Meconema > Meconema thalassinum. The sequence continues at coordinate 245,095,966 of OX336397.1, forward strand.
CTGATTGGCATTGCAACGCATGCCGTGTACAGCTAGTCTTTATATATATATAATTCTTCGACACGTGTGTATGTGACTGAACTCCTCCTGAACAACTGGACCGATTTTAATGAAATTTTTATGTATGTTAGAGTGGGTCCATGTGCGGTTTAGATTCACAATCTGACTAGGTAGGTGAAATGAACGAAATTTTAGAACCACAATTTACACACAATTTTAGAACCACAATATACAGTCATAAACAGTCGTTATGGAAACAACTAGCCTTGGCCTTGGTGAAAGCTGATTTCTTTGAACGGTTTGTCTCTGAACGTTAAAGCCACCTGTTCGCAACCTGTACAACTACCGCCATAACTTACACTCCGCCCGGGCCGCAAAGTTATGTTTTGTACCATAAGTGGATGTGATGTCGAATTCTTCTCTTTGTCTCTGCACGTTCGAGCGTTTCAACAAAGTCCCGTATGCGTTCATATAGGCTACCATTCATCTGATTGCGATGAAACTTGGATGAGATGTTAAGTGCACACCAGGGAAGGGTTCTGGCTTAGTAAATCCATTTTACGGTAGATAGCGCACGAGTAGATTCAACAAATGAGCGACGACTCACGATCCGTTTCTTCAAAACCCCGTACAAGTTTCTATACCATTCATCTATTGCGATGAATTTTTGATGAGTTATTGTGTACACTTACGTGAAGGCTTCTAACTAAGTAAATCCATTTCACAGCAGGTTGCGCACGAGTAGATTCAACAAATGAGCGACGACGGGCGATGCGTTTAAACAAGGTCCCGTATGCGTTCAAATACCATTCCGATAGCATTGAAACTTGGGTGAGATGTTGTGTACACTCCAGGGAAGGCTTCTGGTTTAGTAAATCGATTTTACAACAGGTAGCGCACGAGTAGATTCAACAAATGAGTGACGACGCGTGAAGCGCTTCAACAAAATCCCGTATAAATATTATACCATTCATTGATTGCGATGAAACTTTGTTGAGTTGTTGTGTACACTTACGTGACGGTTTCTAATTCAGTAAATCCATTTCACAGGAGGTTGCCACGAGTAGATTCAACAAATAGCGACGACACGCTAAGCGTTTCAAAAAGGTCCCGTATGCGTTCAAATACCATTCGTCTGATTACGATGAAACTAAGATGAGATCTTGCGTTCACCTATGGAATGTTTCTGGCTCAATAAATCCATTTTACAATAGGTAGCGCACGAGTAGATTCAACAAATCAGTGATGGCGCGTGAATCGTTTCAACAAATGCGTTCATATACCATTAATCTGATTGCGATGAAACGTTGGTGAATTATTGCGTACACTCCAGGGAAGGTTTCGGACTTAGTACAAGCATTTTACAACAGGTTGCGCACGAGTAGATTCAACAAATGAGCGACGGCACGCGAATCGTTTCAAGAAAGCCCGTATGCGTTCATATACCATTCATCCGATTGCGATGAAACTTTGGTTAATCGTTGTGTACACTCCAGGGAAGGGTTCAGGCATAGTAATTCCATTTTATAACATGTAGCGTACGAGTAGATTCAACAAATGAGTGACGGCTCGTGAATCGTTTAAACTAAGTCCCGTAAGCAGTCGTATGCCTTTCATCCCATTGCGAAGAATCTTTGATGAGTTGTTGTGTACACGCCAGGGAAGGGTTTCGGCTTAGTAAATCCATTTTACAATAAGTTACGCACGAGTTGATGCAACAGATGAGTGATGAAGCGTGAAGCGTTTCAATAAATCCCCCATGCGTTCATGTACCAATCATCCATTGCGATGAAACTTTAATGAGTTGTTGTGTACACTTTCGTGAAGATTTCTAACTTAGTAAATCCATTTCTTAGTAGGTAGCGCACGAGTAGATTCAACAAGTGAATGACAGCGCACGAAACGTTTCAAAAAATTCCGTATGCGTTCACATGCCATTCATTTTGATTGCGATGAAACTTTGGTGAGTTGTTGTGCACGCTCCCACGAATGTTTCTAACTTAGTTAATCCATTTTACGATAGTTTAGAGGCAGTTAACAGAAATTGAAGGAAAAAAAATACTATGTTTCCGAAAGCACCTCAACACACAAAGTTACAACACTTTCTTTGATTGGCAGGACAACGTCTGCCGGTTCAGCTAGTCTATTATATAAAACAAAGTGTCCTGAATGACTGACTGACTGACTCATCAACGCCCAGCCTAAACTATTAACGTTAGAAACGTGAAATTTGGGGGATATGTTCGTTGTAATTCGAAAACGCCCTCTAAGAAAGGATTTTTGGATTTTCAGGTTCTAAAGAGGTGTTAAGGGGGTACACCTGCATTTCATTGAATAACAATATCTCCGGATTGGTTTCACTGAGGGATGTGATACTCGGCATATAAACTCATCATTAAAAATAAGAAGACACATGTCTGAGGGTTTTTCGATGTGGTGTATATTATGAGGTGAAAGGGATGAAAAGTGAGGGCTGAAGGATTCCTAACGGAGCGTGTATCTCTTAAACGACATAGGCGAGGAGTTTGAAACTCAGAGGAAAACAATCAGCTTAAGAATAAGTAAATACTTTTTGGCCGTTCTTTCATAAATCCAATTTAAGGGGCCCATGGGGAGGGGTGAAATTCTGGGGGGTGGGGAACCAAGAAAGAGAATGTCCTATCTGATTGACTGACTCACTCATCAAACTCAGGGGGAAAAAACTGCTAAAAAATAAGTAAATAGGTGTTCGACAGCTTTTTCATAAATCCAATTTAAGGGGTTTATGGGGAGGGGTTAAATTCCGAAATAACAAAATTGAAAGAAAATGTCCTGACTCACTCAGTCACTCATCGTTGCCCAGCCAAAATTATTGATGTTAGAAACATGGCATTTTGGAGATATGTTCATTGTAAGTCAAAACCGTCCACTAAGGGAGGATTTTCGGATATTCAGGTTCTAAAGGGGTCTTAAGGGGGTTAAACCTGCATTTCATTGAATAACAATATATTCCAATTGGTTTCGTTGGGGGATGTGATACTCGGCATATAAACTCACCATTAAAAATAAGAAGACACGTGTCTGAGGGTTTTTCGATGTGGTGTATATTATGAGGTGAAAGGGGTGAAATGTGGTGGTTGAAGTATTCCTAACGGAGCGTGTATCTCTTAAACGACATAGGCGAGGAATTTGAAACTACGCGAAAAAAAATCAGCTTAAAAAATAAGTAAATAGCTGTTTGGCTGTTTTTTTCATAAATCCAATTTAAGGGGCCCATGGGGAGGGGTGAAATTCTGGGGAGGGGGGAAACCAAAAAAGAGAATGTCCTATCTGAATGACTGACTGACTCACTCATCAAACTCAGGGGGGAAAAAAATGCAAAAAAATAAGTAAATAGGTGTTGGACAGCTTTTTCATAAATCCAATTTAAGGGGTTTATGGGGAGGGGTGAAATTCCGAAAAAACAAAATTGAAAGAAAATATCTTGACTCACTCACTCACTCATCATTGCCCAGCCAAAATTATTGAAATTAGAAACATGGCATTTTGGGGATATGTTCATTGTAGGTCAAAACCGTCCAATAAGGGAGGATTTTCGGATATTCAGGTTCTAAAGGGGTCTTAAGGGGGTTAAACCTGCATTTCATTGAATAACAATATCTTCCAATTGGTTTCATTGGGGGATGTGATACTCGGCATATAAACTCATCATTAAAAACAAGTAGTTCCGTAAAGAACTATACAGCCTATTTTCATATATCCTGCTCATGTTAATTGCCTCTATCAACATACAAAATTTCAGTTTAATTGCTATAACAGATTCGTAGATATTGAGAACCGTCTAAATATTTCAGATGATCACCAGGTTGGATTTTTATTTTTGTACTATTATATTAAGATTATTGTGTACGTGTGGTATTCAAACTTCAATCGCATGATTAGAACTCAAGAAGTAAAAACGAGATTTTAAAATTACGCACAGCAGCCATCGTGTGATTATGCAAACAATTGAAATAAATTAGATGCCAGTGGATCAACATTTGTGTGAGCATTTAACGTGCAACGTTTCACGGCACTCGGATAGTTAATTCGCGAGAAACGTCCATTTAAATATTTATACTTCGCGTCGCCGCCATGTTGGATTCCTGCTCACCAGGTTACTGAAAGTCCTATAGGTGAACATACGTTCATAGCCTCTATGAACATAAAAATTTCAGTTTGGTTGCTGTAAAAGATTCATAGATATTGAAAACCGTCTAAATATTTTGGAAGCTCGCCATTTAGGATTGTTTTATGTATAGGCCATAGAGTTATGTACCATTCAAGGACACTTACTGCCTAGGTTCATTATTCAAACTTTCACTTCGATCGCATGATTACGACACAAGAAATAAAAACTTAATTTTAAAATTTCGCACAGCCGCCATCTTGAGGTTATGTAAACAATTGAATTAAATTAGATGGCAGTACATTACAATCTGCAAAATCATTTACTGTACCACATTTCTCTGCGCGCAGAGAGTTAACTCACGAGAAAAGTCTATTAAAATATTTCAAATTCGCTTGGTCGCCATGTTCGTTTTGTACTTTACAGGTTTATGAAATATACTTAGGTTAACTTGTATTAGTACCCTTTATCACCGTACAAAATTGCAGGGTGATATCTGTAATAGTTTCGGAGATAAAGAATGTCAATGAAATATTTCGCACAGCCGCCATTTTGAGGTTATGTAAACAATTGAACTAAATTAGACTCCAGTGCATTGAAATGTGTAAAAGCATTTGCTGTACCAAGTTTCATTACGTTTGGATAGTTGAATCGCGAGAAAAGTCTATTTAAAAGTCTCAACTTCGCTTGGCCGCCATGTTGGTTTTGTAGTCACCAGGTTTTTAAATGTCTCATACGTGAACTTCTAGTAGTGCCCTTTAATACCGTACACAATTTCAGGGCGATATCGGTAACAGTTTCGGAGATATTGAATGCTAGTGAAATATTTCGCACAGCCGCCATGTTGGATTGGTGAGACGTAACAACATTTGAAGGGCACGGTCGAGGTCGCCGGGAATAGTGCTATGAACTTTCCGAGTTTCACTGAAATCGCTCCAGCCGATTAGATTTTATTAGGGGGACACACACACACACACCTCACACACACACACACACACACACACGGACAAAAGGTGATCTCATAAGCCTATTTTTTCAAAATTGAAAATAGGCTAATAAGAAGACACGTGTCTGAGGGTTTTTCGATGTGGTGTATATTATGAGGTGAAAGGGGTGAAATGTGGGGGTTGAAGTATTCCTAACGGAGCGTGTATCTCTTAAACGACATAGGCGAGGAGTTTGAAACTCTGCGGGGAAACAGATCAGCTTAATAAATAAGTAAAATAGGTGTTCGACAGTTTTCTTTTTCATAAATCCAATTTAAGGTGCTCATGGGGAGGGGTGAAATTCTGGGGGGAAAAACGGGAAAGAAAGTGTCCTAACTGATTGACTGACTCACTCAGTCTTTAAACTCAGGGGGGAAAACTGCTTAAAAATAAGTAAATAGGTGTTCGACAGTTTTTTTCATAAACCCAATTTAAGGGGCCCCTGGAGAGGGGTGAAATTCTGGGGGAAAAGTACAGGAAAGAAAGTGTTCTAACTGATTAACTCACTCATTAACTCAGGGGCGAAGAACAGCTTACAAATAAGTTAATATGTGTTCGACCGTTTTTATTTTTTCATAAATCCTATTTAAGGGGTTCATGAGAGGGTTGAAATTCTTAAAAATAAATTAAAGAAAATGTCCTGACTTACTCAATGACTCATCATCGCCCAGCCAAAATTATTGAAGTTAGAAACATGTCATTTTGGGGTTATGTTCGTTGTATGTCGAAAACGTCCACTAAAGATGGATTTTTGGATATTCATGTTCTGAAGGGGAGTAAAGGGGGTTAAACTTGCATTTCATTGATTAACAATATCTCACGAGTGGTTTCATTTGGGGATGTGATATACGGCATATAAATTAATCAATAAAAATAAACAGACATATGTCTAAGGGTTTATCGATATCTGTATATTATGAGGTGAAAGGGGTGAAAATTGGGGGTTGAAGGATTCTTAATGGAGCGTGTATCTCTTAAAGGAAATTAGCGAGAAGTTTTAAATTCAGCGGAAAAAAATCAGCTTAAAAAATAAGTAAATAGGTGTTCGACCGTTTTTTTTTCATAAATCCCATTTAAGGGGTTCATGGGGAAGGGTGAAATTCTCAAAAATAAATGAAAGAAAATGTCCTGACTGACTCACTCACTCATCATCGCCCATCCAAAGTAATTGAAGTGAGTAACATGAAATTATGGGGATATGTTCGTTGTATGTCGAAAACGTCCACTAAGGAAAGATTTTTGTTTATTCGGGGTCTGAAGATGTGTCAAGGGGGTTAAACCTGCATTTCATTGAATAACGATATCTCATGAGTTGTTTCATTGGGGATGGGATAATCGGCATATAAACTAATCATTAAAAATAAGCAGACATATATCTAAGGGTTTATTGATGTGGTGTATATTACGAGGTGAAAGGGGTGAAACGTGGGGGGTTGAAGGATTCCTAACGGAGCGTGCATCTCTTTAACGACTTGGGCGAGGAGTTTGAAACTCAGAGGAAAACAATCAGCTTAAGAATAAATAAATAGGTGTTCGACTGATTTTTCATAAATCCTATTTAAGGGGCCCTTGAGGAGGGGTGAAATTCTGGAAGAAAAACGTCAACTAAGGAAGGGTTTTTGGATATTCACTCTCATCGACTAACCAAAACAATTAAAGTTAGAAGAATGATATTTTGGGGATATGTTTGTTGTGTGTCCAAAACGTCGACTAAGGAGGGATTTATGGATATTCAGGTTCTAAAGGGATGTTGACGGGGTTAAACCTGCATTTCATTGAATAACAACATGACACAACGGTACCTGCTAGTATATATATAAAATTGAATGTTCGTTTGTTCGTCTTTTATGCTATGGTAAACCATTTAACCGATTGCCATCAAATTTTGGTGTGTTGTTGTAAAGACTTCCGGGATGGTCATAGACATAGTTAATCAAATTTTCAATAGATAGCGCGCTAGTAGTTTCAACAAATGAGTGTTGGCGATGCGTTCATATACAATTCATCCGATTGCGATTAAATTTTGGTGAGTTGTTGTGCACACTCCTGGGAAAGTTATACGCGTAGTTCATCCAATTTACAATAGATGGCGCGCGAGTAGCTTTAACAAAAAGGCGTGCGTTTGTTTCAACAAAGTCCCACATGCGTTTATATACTATTCCTCTGATAGCGACTAAACTTTGGTGAGTTGTTGTGTACACTTCAGGGAAGGTTTCTGGGTTAGTAAATGCACTTTACAATAGGTATCGCACAAGTAGATTTAAAAAAATGAGTGACGACGCGCGAAGTGTTTCAACATAGTTCCGTATGCGTTCATATACCATTCATCCGATAGCGACTAAACTTGGGTGAGTTGTTGTGTACACCCCAGGGAGAGTTTCAGGCTTAGTAAGTCCATTTTACAATAGGTAGCGCACAAGTAGATTCAACAAATGAGCGAAGACGCGCGAAGCGTTTCATCAGAATCCCGTATGCGTTCATATACCATTTGTCCGATAGCAATGAAACTTGGGTGAGATGTTGTGTACATTTCAGGGAAGGTTTCTGGCTTAGTGCGTCCACTCTACAATAGGTATCGCACAAGTAGATATAACAAATGAGCGACGACGCGCGAAGTGTTTCAACATAGTCCCGTATGCGTTCATATACCATTCATACGATAGCGACTAAACATGGGTGAGTTGTTGTGTACAGGGAAGGTTTCTAGCTTAGTAAATCCACTTAACAATTGGTAGCGCACGAGTGGATTCAACAAATGAGCGTCGACGGGCGAAGAATTTCAACAAAGTCCTATATAATAATAATGTTATTGGTTTTACGTCCCTTTTAACTACCCTGGCTTTTAGAGACGCCGGGGTGCCGGAATTTTGCCCCGAAGGGGATCTTTAACGTGCCAGTAAATGTACTGACACGGCTCCCTCGCATTTGCTCACCCTCAAATGCAACAAAGTCCTGTATGCGTTCACATACCATTTTTCCGATAGCGATGAAACTTGGGTGAGAGGTTGTGTACACTTCAGGCAAAGTTTCTGGCTTAGCAAATCCACTTTACGATAGGTAGGGCACGAGTAGACTCAACAAATGAGCGACGACGCGCGAAGCGTTTCAACAAAGTCCCGTATGCGTTCGTATACCATTCATCCGATAGCGACTAAACTTGGGTGAGTTGTTGTGTACACTACAGGGAGAGTTTCAGGCTTAATAAGTCCATTTTACAATAGGTAGCGCACAAGTAGATTCAACAAATGAGCGAAGACGCGCGAAGCGTTTCAACAGAGTCCTGTATGCGTTCATATACCATTCGTCCGATAGCAGTGAAACTTGGGTGAGATGTTGTGTAGATTTCAGTGAAGGTTTCTGGCTTAGGGCATCCACTTTACAATAGGTATCGCATGAGTAGATTCAACAAATGATCGACGGCCCGCGAATCGCATAAACAAAGTCCCGTAGCGTTCAAATACCATTCATCCGATCGCTATGAATCTTTGGTTGAATTGTTGTGCACACTCCAGGAAAGGTTTCTGACTTAGTAAATCCTTTTTACAATAGGTAGCGCACGAGTAGATTTAACAAATGAGTAACGGCGCGCGTATCGTTTTAAAAAAAATCGTATGCTTTCATTAACTATTCATGCGATTGCAATGAAATTTAGAGAAATGTTGTTTCCACTCCCTCAAAGATTTCTGATTTAGTAAATCCATTACACAATTGGTAGCGCACGAGTAGATTCAACTAATGAGCGACAGCGCGTGAATCGTTTCAACTATGTCTCGTATGCGTTCATATACCATTCATCCGATTGTGATAAAACGTTAGTGAGTTGAGTACAGTCCTGCGACGGTGTATGAGTTAGTAAATCCGTTTTTCAATGGGTGGCGCACAAGAAGATTCAACAAATGAGTGAAGCCGCGTGAATCGATTAAACAAAATCCTGTAGGCGTTCTTATGCCATTCATCCGATTGCGATGAAACGTTCATGCGTTGTTCTGTACACGCCAGGGAAGGTTCTCGACTTAGTAAATCCATTTTACAATAGGTAGCGTAGGAGTATATTCAACAAATGTGTGACGGCGCTCGAATCGTTTCAACAAAGTCCCGTATGCGTTCATATACCATTCATTTCATTGCGATGAAACTTTGGTAAGTTGTTGAGCACGCTCCCATGATGTTTTTTGAGATAGTAAATCAATTTCACAATAGTTTAGAGGTGGTTACAAAAAATAAATTAATATTGGCAATCCAAAAGCACTTCATCAAACAAAGTTACAACGCCAACACCTTCTGTGATTGGCATTGCAACGCATGCCGGGCACAGCTAGTATGTATATAATAATGAATGTTCGTTTGTTCGTCTATGCGATCGTAAACCATTCATCCCGATTGCGATCAAATTTTGGTGAGTTGTTTTAATGACTTCCGGGATGGTCATAGGCATAGTTAATCCAATTTACAATATATAGCGCGCGAGTAGTTTCAACAAACGGGTGTTGAAGATGCGTTCATATACAATTCATCCGATTGCGATTAAGTTTTGGTGAGTTGTTGTGCACACTCCCGGGAAAGTTATATTCGTAGTACATCCAATATACAATAGATGGCGCGCGAGTAGCTTCAACAAAATGGCGTGCGTTTGATTCAACAAAGTCCCACATGCGTTCATATACCATTCATCCCCTTGCGATAAAACTTGGGTGAGATATTTTGTAAAATTCAGGGAAGGGTTCTGGCTTAGTAAATCCACTTAAAAATAGGTAGCGCACGAGTAGATTCTACAAATGAGCGACAACGCACGAAGCGTTTCAACAAAGTCCCGTATGCGTTCATATACAATTTGTCCGATAGCGATGAAACTTGGATGAGAGTTTGTATACACTCCAGACAAGGTATCTGGCTTAGTAAATCCACGTTACAATAGGTAGCGCATGAGTAGATTCATTAAATGAGTGGCGACTTGCGAACCATTTCAACAAAGTCCCGTATAATTTCATATAATATTCCACCGATAGCGATGAAACTTGGGTGAGATGTTGTATAGACTTCAGGGAATTTTTCTGACTTAGTAAATCCACTTTACAATAGGTCTCGCACAAGTAGATTAAACAAATGAACGACGACGCGGGAAATGTTTCAACAAAGTCGCGTATGCGTTCATATTACCATTCGTCCGATAACGATGAAACTTGGTGAGTTGTTGTGTACACTCCAGGGAAGATTTTAGGCTTAGTAAATCCACTTTACAGGTGGTATCGCACAAACTGACATGCAGATATCCTTTCAAAAAAACAGAAGTAAGGACTAACATCAAAGATGCCCCAGCGAAACTCCAAACAAAATACGGGAAGATCAACCGAGTGGAAAAATTTAAGTACTTGGAGAGCTCATTATGAAAAGTGGACTGGACAAAGAAGCACTGAAGGAACGAGTACGCAAAACTCAAAATAGCACATCAAACATCGCGCTCAATCTACCACAAAAAATGACTGTCAAAAAATACTAAACTACGAAAATATGAAAGTGTTCAGAAACCAGTAGTTATGTATGCAGCCGAAACCCTATCCCTAAATGCTAACATAGGACTCCTCGAAGAACTGGAGAAAAAAGAGCGCAAAATCGTTAGAGGTATAATGTGATCAATTTACAAGAATGGCATTCATTGTAAAAAATCCAACAAAGACATCTACAGTGAAATAGGGAAAATTACAGAAACGATCCGTAAGAGGTGGGCACGGTATTACGCTCATCACAAACGAATGGATGGAAACAGGCTGACTAAACAAATTTTTCATTTTTTTTTTGGATTCCAAACCCAAAACCACATTGCCCTGGTTTATAAATGCGGGAGACGACCTGAAAATGCTGCATCTAAAACCCGACGACGCCTTCAATAGAGATCTCTTCCGCAAGAAGATACTGACTAATGGGCTAATCCAGGATGAGACCGAAAAGGAGACAAGGTACCACCTGGACAGCGGAGCGCAAGATGGCCCACTCACAGAGAATGTGGGAATTCTGGGCTCAGAGGAAAGCGAAGATAATTGCCAAGTGTAGCAAGACTTACCCTCACGATGGTATCCTCATCTTGTGGGGGCTTGAGAGCCCAAATGATCCTGCGAGCTACGCCGGTGGGAGCGTGAGCTCCTGGTAGGGCCTCCCATGCCGGACAGGTCAAAGGTGATGGGTCAGACAAAGAGGGATACCCTGGTCCTCCAGGTTGGGGGTTCATCATGGGGCTAACAACCCCATATCGAAAAAAATTGCCTGTTATGAAACTCCAATACAATAATAGCCGGACTGATGATAATGATAAACGACCTATGCAAGAAAATAGAAAATGTAAACGGAAAAATGATATGTATATAGCAACCTGGAATGTGAGAACATTGAACAAACCTGGAGCTTTGAAGAGCCTTAAGGAAGAGATGGAGAAATATAGCATACGAGTGGCAGCAATCCAAGAGATCAAATGGAGAGGAGATGGTGTATTGAGAAGTGATAACCATACAATAATGTATAGTGGAGGCGACAGTGGAAGAATAGGTGGCACAGGTTTCCTCGTGGATAATAGATATAAAACAGCAGAACTGAATTTTATACCTGTTAATGAAAGGATATGTACTTTGAGAATGAAGGCACGATTCTTTAATATCACCTTTATATGTGTATATGCTCCCACAGAAGAGGATGAGGATGAGGTGAAAGACACGTTCTACAGTCAGCTTGAACAGGAACTCGAGGATATAGCAAGGCAAGATGTAAAAATCCTGTTAGGTGATTACAATGCGAAGGTTCGAAAAGAAGAAGCATTTAGAGAGACGGTAGGAAAGGTAGGTATGCATGAGGAATCAAACAATAATGGACAGAGACTCATCGACTTTGCCATGGGAAATGAAATGATTGTGAAAAGTACATGGCTTCAAAGAAAGAATATTGAGGAAGAGCGCTGCTCGAAAGCCGCCAATAAAGCCCGCCGACAAGTGGCGGGACAGAGAGGCTAGAAGCTTCATCAATATATCCGCGCCGAGGAAGGCACACCCCCTCCTGACAAGACCTTTCGTGGCTCGGGTTTCAGGAGGTGCTCTCTAACCCGGCTGGCCATCTCATAGGAAACGCTACCGGACGAGTCCGGTGGCCCTTTCATCCATCATCACCTATCCACTTCGTCAACTGCCACAGAGGGCAGATCCGTACATGTCCCTGCGGGACGAGACAATATCACGCTCGAGGAAGAGCGAGTGGTTACTTTACCATGACTGATTGCCGCACATGAGCATATCCAAGAGGTAGGTGCTCAGCAGATGGAAGCACATTCAACCGAATGGACCATGTGGTAATTGATAGAAAGCACGCATCTGATATACTCGAAGTTGATCGTTGTGGAGGAGCGGATTGTGACTCTGACCATTTCATGGTAAGAGTAAAATATAGGCAGCATATAGCAGTGTACAGATCTGTAAAGATGAGGAAAGTCCCTAGAAGGTATAATGTCTTAAAGCTAAAAGAAAAGGGCACAGCTAAACAATATGAAACACATTTACGGAAGAAGTTGGAGACTAAATAAAATTGTGATTTAGAGGGAGTAGAAGGAAAATGCCGGCCCCGTGGTGTTGGGGTAGCGCGCCTGCCTCTCACCCGGAGGCCCCGGGTTCGATCCCCGGCTCCGTCAGGGATTTTAAAACTGACGTGAGGGTTGGAACGGGTGCACTCAGCCTCGTGAGGACAATTGAGTAGCTGTCTGACAGTGAGACAGCGCCCCGATCACGAATACCAAGATTAACGGCCGACTGATCACGCGTCACCCCAATATCTGCAGGCCAAATGGCTGGGCAGCGGTCGCTTGGTCGGCCTTAGCCCGTCATAGGCTGGATAGTGCCAGGGGTTGTTGTTTTTGTTGTTGTTGTAGAAGGAAAATGGAGTATAATGAGGGACGCACTACACGAAGCTGTAGAAGAAGTACTGGGTACAGAAGAAAGGATTAAAACACAAATCTGGTTCGATGAAGAATGTAAAATAGCTATAATGGAGAGGAATGCTGCAAGGGAGAAAATTATAAGTAGACCAACGAGAAACAATACAGAAGAACATAAAAAGAAAAGGAAAGACGCAGATAGAATTTGTAGAAGAAAGAAACGGGAATCAGAGAAGAAATGGATCGAAGAGCTAGAAGAAGAATACAATAATCAAGAAGTAGAAAGTACTATAAAAGAATATATGAAGTGAAGAAGGGCTTTCAACCCCGTGCAGTTTTCTGCAGAGATAAAGAAGGAAAATTCATAGGAGGAGAAGAACAGACTTTAGATCGATGGCTGGATATTTCAGCGAGCTGCTCAATGCTACTGCAGAGACGGTATTGCTAGAACAGGAGGATCAAGAGAATGACCAACCATGGTGCAAGTATAACACTGATGCAACGCCAGTAACCGTGCCGACGCTTGAGGAGTTTAGTTTGGCAATCAAAAGCTAGAGGAATAATAAAGCCCCTGTAGGTGATAATATTTCAGCCGAGATGATTAAGTGTGGTGGGGAACCTCTGGCAAAGCTGGCACACCAGTTGATTGTGGAGATATGGGAGAAGGAGGTGATGCCAGAACAGTGGAACAGGACCATTGTGGACTTGAGTGTTAAATCTAATTAAATTTGACAAATCTGTGGAGAATTTTAGGGAATTCTGGGATTATTGGTTATGGGGGATGGCTGTAGGGTGTAGGGAAGGCGGTAAGGAGACATCTAACATAACGTTTGAAAAGCCCGCCATCTTGGAAGAGCCTCAAGTGCATATGCTCTCTAAAAAGTCTTATTTTCTCTGGGGGTTTGGACAGTTTTTATTTTAGGGGCAATAGTCTTGTCCTTTAGATAGAGGGGATAGATCCCTTTCCTTTCAGCCCTCAACGACTCTCTCCGATTACTCGTAAGGGAGTACGGACGGCCTTGTCCCTGGATTGCGGGTTGCCACTTCAGTTACCCCAGGGATAGGACCCCTCCTGCCCCTCAACTCTCGTCCTTAAAGTATAAAGCAGCACCCAATTTTTACTTATCCAGTTAATCGAGACAATGAAAGATCTGTTGACTGTTGAGAACTAACAGCCGTAGTTGGATGTTATTAGCCTTTCTCCATGAACAAGCGCTTTTTTCTAGCAGTACAATGATTAACACGTTCATCCGAAAGAACTATAAATCTTAAACCTCCGACATACAGTATAAAACAGTTTTGTCTGTATAATATATATTGACTGCACGAACAATACTTCATTGAAGAGTCGAAACGAACTCAGTTCCTAGTATTTAAGGAAAACATGCAAATTATTGCAAATTGCTGAAAATGCATAAGTTAACTTTTCACTAGTTACACTAATGTTTGTTGAAACTGAAACACCAAGAACAAGAGATGTGACCACATTGCACTTTATACCACAGATTAGGGACATGGCAATACATTGCTGATTAGAAGGACAGTCCGGTACATGTACGTTGACGGTCCATCTTCTGTACGGCGTCGCGCCACCACATGCTGCACTTTATACCACAGATTAGGGACATGGCAATACATTGCTGATTACAAGGACAGTCCGGTACATGTACGTTGACGGTCCATCTTCTGTACGGCGTCGCGCCACCACATGCTGCACTTTATACCACAGATTAGGGACATGGCAATACATTGCTGATTAGAAGGACAGTCCGGTACATGTACGTTGACGGTCGATCTTCTGTACGGCGTCACGCCACCACGAACTGCACTCAGAGCCGCTAGACGTCGTGGCATGGAATCATACAGCGCTTGAATACGCTGCTTGGGAATACCGTCCCACGCCGTTTGTGACTGCGTCCACAAAGCATCAACAGTGTTGGCAGGTTGACCTGAACGAGCAAGTTGCCGACCGACCATATCCCAGACATGTTCGATGGGTGACATGTCAGGAAATGGGCAGGCCAGGGAAGCAGAGGTATACGTCGTTCTGCGAAGAAGGCTTGCACATTCCTCGCCACATGCGGGTGGGCATGAAATATGGCCTGTGGAACGACCTGCAAGAGGGGCAGTGACGCGGGCTGTAAAACTTCCCTGATGCAGGGGTCACTGTTCAGATTGCTCGAATGTCGACGTGGCACGATCGCTTGTTGTAGGCAATTGCGCACCAAATCATTACACCTGGTGTTTGTCCGCTATGCCGCTCAACACTACAGTCTGCCTGATTGCTTCTTCACGGCGGCGTCGAACGGTACGCGGTCATCACTGTAGGACAGGTTGAAGCGGGACTCTTTCGCAAACACAACATTTCGCCACTCAGCCTGCCAGTGTCGGCGTGCATGTTCCCATTGTAGGCGGAGGCGTCGGTGGTTCCCAGTCAATAAAAGCCGACGCAGTGGCATGCGTGCTACGAGTCCAGCCCTCAACAGACGGCGCCGCACCGTCGACGCAGACATGTCCACCCCCGTTGCTGGGCTCCAACTTCGAGCCAACACCTAGGACGACGCTGTTCTGTCCGATACGGCCACGCGGAGAAGCTGGTGGTCGTCTCGCGCTGTGGTCACTTTGAGTCGTCCTGTACCCTGTCGTCGCTGTGTACGGCCCTCCTTTTTCCACGTGAGCCACATACGCCTTTCTGTTGACGCAGCGTTCCCTGTACGAACCGCAATGTCCCGGAACGACAGAACCGCCTCCTGGAGCCCATGCATTCTGCCCTGTTTAACCACATTCACATGCTGATAGTCCACCCAGTGATGTCGGCGAGGCATCGTTGCACTTGCTTACAAGTTTCCACTTGGTATGACGGCCCCACGCCGACAGAGCTGTGTGGAACACTGACCTGACCGGTCCAACGACATAGGGCACTGGTGGGCCGATATGCACGCCATCTCTCTACAATTTCAATCACTTAGTATGGCATCGAAGGCCTCCACGACCCCTGTTCTGGGAGTGTCTCCGACCATTTCTTCTGGGTTTTGACTCTCAACAAACTGTACTGTAGATCTCTTGATCGCGAAGTTATTACTCCGTTTCCCTTGATCATCTAACATAGCCTTCGGTGACGTAGTTAGTAGCACGCCCAACATCATGGGTTCAAATCCGGCAGAAGTCGTCGATTTTTAAGAGCGGTAAAATCCGTTAATATGCCTTCCCTCGCAGGAGAAAAAAATCCGGCGGTCCCATGTCATAGATTTATTGGGTGTAAGAGATCCTTCCACTAACTAAACTTATACGCATTACATTTAGGCCTTTATATCTATGTCTTCGAATGCAGATTATTATTGTAGGCTTATATTTATCTGAAATTGTGCTATGTGCTATGTGATATTATAATGGTTGCGGGGATTTTACTCGTAATAAAATTAGAAATTCATTACAGATACAACCACAATTCGGAGAAAACTCGCGAAGAAAAATTTTCCGAGAAGGGCAATTTGAAGAAGCACTTGTTGATCCATAGTGGTCTGAAACCATTTTGCTGTGGTACATGCAAAGCAAAATTTACTGCGAAAAGAAGTTTGGAGAGACACATGGTAACCCATAGTGGTCTAAAACCATATTCCTGTGGTATATGCGAAGCACAATTTACCCGGGTAGGGCATTTAAAGAGCCAGATGACGATCCATAGCGGTATTAAACCTTTTTCCTGTGGTAATTGCGAAGCAAAATTTACTCAGAAGTGCAGTTTGATGGGACACATAGTGATTCATAGTGGTCGTAAACCATTTTCCTGTGGTACCTGCGAAGTATAATTTACTCACAAGGACAATTTGAAGAATCAGATATTAATCCATAGTGGTCAAAAGCCACATTCCTGTGGTACATGCGACGCAAAATTTACTGAAAAAAGCAGTTTGAACAGACACAAGATGATCCATAGTGGTCTGAAACCATATTCCTGTGATACATGTGGAGCAACATCTCGTTTGAAACATAATTTGAAGTCCCACTTGTTGATTCATAATGGTATTAATGCTTATTCCTGTGGTGCATGCGCAGCAAAGTTTACTTTGATGGGCTATTTGAAGAAACACATGTTGATCCATACTGGTCTTAAACCTTATTCCTGTGGTACATGCGAAGCAAAGTTTACTCAGAAGGGAGATTTTAAGCGACACATACTGATCCATAGTGGTGTAATGCCACATTCCTGTGGTACATGCGAAGCAAAATATACTTATAAAGGCAAAATTAAGAAAAGAAACACACGCTGAGTCATAGTGGTCTAAACCCATTCTCCTGTGGTATTTGATAATCAAAATATACCCAGAAATACAGTCTGGAGAACCACATGTTGATCCATAGTGGTCAAAGGCCACATTCCTGTGCCACCTGCTACTTGGAAACGCATTTTGGAGAGACTCATTTTCATCCATGGTGGTCCTGTACCTAATGCCTGAGGTACATGCGAATTAAAATGTACTTAAGAAGGATTTTGGAGAGAGACATGTTCATCAAGAGTGGTCTAAAGCCACATTCCTGTGGTACGTGTGGATCAATTTTTACTGAGGAAGGTCATCAGAACACACAAACGATCATCCATAGTGGTGTCTTGCCAATATATCTGTGGTCCATAAGGAGCAAGCTTTGCTAAGATGAACTGAAGACCGCTGCCCAGCCATTTGGCCTGCAGATATAGGGGTGACGCGCTGTTAGCGCATCGGGTCTCCACGGTCGTTAATCTTGGTTTTCGTGGTCAGGGCGCTGCCCCAGTGTCAGACAGTCACTCAATTGTACTCACGAGACTGAGTGTACCCAATCGATGAGTAGCATATTACCTCATCAACGCACATTTAACTTTTAAAGGAAACATATCAGTGAGCAGTGTAATGCAATTAGCTGCAATTTCGATACTACAGTAATAGACAGACTAAAACCTTCCTTTATTAGAAATATTGCTCTTGGGGGCAGTAATTGGTGCTGGCTTTATTAAATCATGAGTGTTTTTGATTTTGAGCAATGTGATCAAGGGTGAATTAGAGATGATGGCTTAAATTTTGGAGTGAACAAGACAAATAAATTTGTTCACAACGAAGAATTAAGTTTTTACCACCTGCATGCCATGCAAAGTGAGAGAATACTTTGTCCGTTGAAAGCCAGTACAGCAAATTACAAGGACTCAGGGAAAATTGCAGTCTTGTCGTTTAATGAAATGAATATTGACAGCCAAATATCCTACGATTCATCAGACGATCGCATATTAGGGCCCCACAGTAACGCCCAGGTACCTATGGTCCGAGAGCTGTTTGCTAAATGGAAGCAGCGCGATTTTTATGACTTCGATGTGATAATGACTTCAGAGTTGTTACAAAACTTTATTAGCCAGCTTGAGGGATGTGGCAGTAGCGATTGATATGGGATGGAAAAACACTTATGTATGGAAAGAACTATATGTAATCAGATATACAGGTTTTTCAGCACTCCTGTGGACAGTAACAGAAATGTGGTTTTTTTCTTTGATGGACCCCATCTGTTGAAATTGTTAAGAAATAACTTTCTAGATGAAGGTTTCGTGTTAGACGATGGTTAAGAACTTCAAATGAAGACGATAGAAGTCCTATTAGAGACTCAAAAGTGCGTCCTATCAATAACACAACAAATAAATGAGGCTCTGAGTTATTTTCCAACATTTTTTCTGTCACTGCAATGGTACTAATTTTTTATTATTTTTTGTCTCACATTTCCCACTCAGACGAACCTGGTGTGCACTTATCTTATATACTGCATAGGTTATCATCCACAACACATGTAAATACACTTTCTTCCTTTCTTTCTTTCTTTTGAGTCTAACACATACAAAGTTAAACAAACAAAAAGTTGAAGATCGCTCTGCTAGATGAGATTAGTGCATTCTATAGGCGAATATCCTTACTATATTATTACGCTGTTGAAAAAACAGAACTTGAGATCAAATTGATCTCGGATCCAGTGATTAGTTTTCTACTACATGGACGACGACTGAACTCCGGTCAAACTGATCCCCAGTCAGCCGATGTTTTTACTAACTCACATCTAAGGTATATTTCTATAAAACTCAAACTAGAGATAGTCAGAAGATTCGTTTTTCTCAGAACACCTTATAAAATATCCAAAGAGCTTAGGACGTAACAGACATTCCTGTACGTTGAGGTGGATGGTCCACGAGATCCTTGATAGCCCCTGTCAAAACCTAGACTAGCCCGTGAGGCATGTGTGTTCCAGAGTGCGTCGTCATTTAGAGGCAGTTGACCTCGTAGTTCCGCCCCTTAAAACAACAATAACTAACTAACATAACTAGAGTGAATCGGATCTCTATTGTAATTCTAAATTAAGAGATGAGAAGTGTCCGAACATTCACATGAGGCTTGGGGCGTCCTTCACTGCTTGCCCTGTCAATATGATGTTGGTCCTCCTCCCACCTTGATGCCTCCCTCCGCAGGTATAGTCCAGGACACCTTAAATAAGTTACTAGAAAACCAACATGGCCGCCACATTTGGTGTTGCCAACTTACATCATTTAACACCAAAAAGTCAGCACACACATCCATGTAACACGTATCGCAAATGATCCAAACTAAGTAAAGGCTCTTTTACGAAAATACGTTTTACATGAAGTTGTGAAGCAGTCCTTGCTCAAGTTAGGGACATCTTGGTCATCAGTCCTCGACAGTATCTCTTAAGCAGTATTATGGTAGTGAAGTTAACTTAAATTATCTCTTCTAGATTGATTTTTAAAGCATCATATAAAATGCATAAGAACAGAAACATTAATACTTACTCAATTATTTTCGTCAGGGAGCTAAAGATGAGCATGTTCATTTCTTCTTATAGGCTATATTTTATAATTAGTCCAAAAATGCAGACCATTCTGTTTTAAGACGAGTGTTCAGAGAAGGATTTAGGAGTAGGAGAGAAATATAATAGTAGGGTACATATTAGCTTATTATTTTTGATAAGTACCGTACTCATTTCTTGCATGTATTGGCTACTCAAACTAACACTTGGGGCGCTGCGGTCGGTCTGGATAAGTAGGGTAAAAATACTCAATAACACGCGTTTGATATGGAACACTTATTATTTTTCGGTTATAATCAGTAAATGTGGTCCCTAAAATAATGACAGTGTTATTTTTGATTGTATATATGTATAACTGTGCGATACACGTGATCTAATTTGTGTGTTCCACTGGATTTTATGTGTCAATTGCATATTATCAAGCATCGGTTGTCTGCTGGTATCTGTTTTTGAGTAGTTCGAGTCATGGCGCTGTTACTTTAAAAGCTATATTTGAGTTTGCTCACTGTACCATAGACTGTAGAAATTATTTGCTGCTTGGTAGGGTGAAGGGATGAGTTTAACTTGTATTAAAGCTCGGGGGACACAGGAATTGCTTGATTTAGATGGTTAGCTGGTGGGTTTGGTGTAGAATATCGGACTGGTAGCAGGTTCTCGCAGAGTAGATATTTACTCTGCGAAGTCAAATTAGTCCTATATGACTCGTAGTGGAATGGCTCGGATATCGCAGAGCGAGGTGATGGCGATTGGTAGGGTAATTGGAAATGAACTAGGGAGGGGGAAGGATACCTGACTGATGAAGCTTGGCTGTAGTCGGCTGGTGTAGGCCTAGCTGTCTTGGTACGGCTTGGCTCGGCGTAAACAGTGAACAACCCGTCCTGTCGTCAGTGAGTGTAGTGGTGAGTGGTCCAACCTGCTCCTGTTGCCCGTATTTATTTGGTATCGTCACCTTTTGGCTATTGCTATTTACATCTTTTGGAAAGTGATGAAAACTTATATCCGCAGCCCTCTTTTATGCATCGACTTACAGCCGTAAACTGAGCAATATACGTTGCTTTTAGTCATTTTACACTCCATCAACGAGTAAAACTTATTACTTATGTATAAAGACACGAAGAAATTACCTCGATCTGCTTACGAATACAAGAAACCATATACAAACAGTCACCACGTGACAAATGTACCCTACTTGGTAAGTTTCTAATTTTTACCGCTAGATGTCATATCAGATAGCTGGAGTAGCCAATAGGCCTACATATATGAAGGCAGAATTGAGACAAGCTGTTGAAAGCCTGTTGGCAAATCCCTATTGAGATGCAAGAAGATGGTTGATCCAATGCTTAGGCCTAAAACCATTCGAACTAGTCGTGGATTTTAGGGGCATTAGACTAATGGCAACTCGAAGATTTCGTCTTGGAATGGTAGAAAGCAGCAGTTGGTTGATTTTGGGGCTTTGTGGCATCATGGTCATGTAGATCTGTGTACTTGGGCATGTGGAATTTGTCTGATAACCTGTGTTATTGTGATGGCTGGATTAGTGTGTGCATTTATTATTCAGATGAGGATTGGGAACGAGGTGGCCATGGCCTTAATTTAGGAACCATCCCGGCATTTGCCAGGAGTAGAAGCGTGGAAACCACTTCCAAGATGGCTAAGATAGGAATCGAACCCTCCTTTTCTCAGTTTTGCCTCATGAGGCTGAGTGTGCCTTGTTCCATCCCTCAGACCAAAATAAAAATTTCTAGGCAGAGCTGGAAATTGAACCTGGACCAACTGCCAATAAATGCTAGCCGCACAACGCGAGATGGTTGGTAGAATAGTCTCCTGACCTCTCATCAACCGGCACATTAAAAGCCACTTGTAGAAAATTCAATGAATTCACTGAGAAATTGACGAGTTAAGTACAGGCGTTGAAAGGCAAGCTTTATCGACGGAGTAATATCTTGAAAATTATAATTATAAGATACCAACACAAAACAATTTTCTGTGGAGAGCTGAGATATTTAAATTGCGAGAGCGGAATGTATGAGAGGGAATTGAACTGAGGCAGCGTTGTCGCGAATGGGTACGTCCTCTACACTTCCACTCATTTCTAAATGATCATAATAATAGCATTATCATGAATACAATACATAGTGTTATCACTGACCGAGTTCAAGTGCGCCCCGCTGTTGGCCAGCGTTAGTGGTATAGACCCCCAACGCTACAGTCAACCGCAGTCAGCTGTTCAAAAATGGGATACGCGCTGGCCTGCGTAAACCTCTTTACGAAGGCTGCGGTTACGCTGAATACATCAAATTTTCAGAGCATATTCTAAAATAAAATAATAGCCTGCCTTCAACCAAAAATGTTCAAGGCAAAACGACATACGTAATAGAGGTAACACTTCAGGAGTGATGAACCAAGTAGAATACTTAACTTAGCCTAAATACCTTGTGTAATGATGAATAATAATTATGGAAGTGATGTCCTAATAGATGCTTTCTCCTACGCTGTCTGTAACCCACCCGCTATGCCCTTTTATAAAACGACATATACTGTAGTATTTATTTATTTATCGTGTCAGAAGTACAAAGTAAACATAGAAAAATGAAACAATAGAAATATTAAACACTGGTTGACTGATAATTTGCCACGACGAGTGCATTTGAAGTAGCTCCCATTAAGTCTTTAATGGTGCAAGTGTCTGGAGAAGAAGGACACAGTAGAAGATGATCATTGGTCTGCTCAGTACCACACTCGCAGTAAACTGATTCCACAGGAAGGCCCCATTTCTGCTGGTTAGTCTTGCATCTCGTGGCACTGGAGCGTAGCCGATTAAGAGCCTTCCATGTTGTCCACTTTTCTGAATGTCCAGGGGGAAGCTCTTCCTTTGGGACCATCCATTCTCTTAAATATTGGCATTTTCCCCGCCACATTGAGATTCTTGCTTGCTGTGATGTTCCTTTAAGAGCTTCAGTGGTTTTCAAGAAGCTCTTTCTTGATTTCAGCCTAGGATGTGCTGGCTGACAAGCATACAATGGGTGAGTTTCCAAAGTCATAGCCTTGCTTTTCTCATATCTAGCAGCAACCTCGCGTCGAATTTCAGGTGGTGCAATTCCAGCGAGACAGTGAAGTTTATCTATGGGTGTAGGTCTTAAACAGCCCGTGATAATACGGCAGGTGTCATTTAATGCCACATCTATGTTTCTGGTATGGCTGGACTTGTGCCACACCGAGCATGCATATTCAGCAGTGGAGTAACACAGTGCTAGCGCGCTTGTTCTCAGAGTACATGGATGAGCTCCCCAGGTGGTGCCTCTCAGTTTCCGCACTATGTTGTTTCTGGAAGACACTTTTTGCTTCACGTTTAGACAGTGCTTCTTAAATGTAAGCGTACGATCCAGAGTTACTCCCAGATATTTTGGAGTCGGACAATGCTGAAGAGGGATTCCTTCCCAAGTGATTTGTAGGGTTTTAGCTGCTTGTTTGTTATTGAGGTGAAATACACAACTCTGAGTTTTGGCAGGATTTGGCTTCAGGTGATTGTCACTGTAGTAGCTAGTAAATTCTTTCAGGGCCTTAGTCAAAGTCTGTTCTACATTTACAAAGCAGTTGGCCTGAGCAGTGACTGCACAGTCATCAGCATAGACAAAACTCTGGGTACCTTCAGGTAAAGGCTGATCATTGGTATAGATGTTGAATAACAGTGGTACGAGCACACTGCCTTGCGGTAACCCATTCTTCTGTGTTCTCCATCTGCTTCTTTGTCCCTGGAATTCCACAAAAAATCTACGGTTTTGGAGAATATTTCTAATGTTGCACACTAGGTGAAAGTCTTTGGTGATGTCATACAATTTTGCTAGAAGAAGCCGATGATTGATTGTGTCGTAAGCTGCAGAGAGATCAATGAAAACAGCGCCTGTAATGAGCCGCTTTTCGAATCCATCCTCAATGTACTGTGTCAAGTTTAATACCTGTGATGTGCAACTTTTCCCTTCTCGAAATCCAGCTTGCTGTGGTATAAGAAATGGCTCCACTTTTCCAATAAGTCTCTGAAGGATGAGCCTCTCTAGGACCTTGTACAGGTGACAGAGCAAGGAGATAGGCCTATAGCTTTTGGGATCCAACCTATCTTTGCCCGGTTTAGGGATAGCAATGACTCGAGCCTTTCGCCAGATTTTGGGAATTTTGCATTCTTGGACACAATTGTTCATTAATTCCAATAGCCATCGCCTCGTAACAGGACCAAAATTCTTGATCTGCTCAACTCGAATATCGTCTAGTCCAGCTGCTTTTCCCAATTTGCACTTCCTTAGTGCTAATTCCAGTTCGGCTTCAGTAAATGATGAAGATAGGATGTTGCTCTCTTGGTTGTACTGCTGTGCTATTGGTTTCTTATCTAGCTTTCTAGATCGGGTTAGTTTACCATTAACTAGCAACTGGTGGGCAATTTGATCTGCCTTTATATTAGCAAATGTGCTGGCTTGAGTGTTATCATTACTGAGACGTCGTAATAGTCTCCATGCCTTTTGGCTACTCTTGCTCATGTCACAGTCTGCCATTAGTTGTATCCACTCATCCATTTTCGCCATTGATACTGAGGAAAGAACGCTTTGTGCAATGATTGATGTTTCTTCGCTAAAAGGATCATGTTCATACTTCTTATAATATTCCTCAAGCAGAGTGGCCGTTTCAGGTTTAATGCCTTTGATAAAATTTGTTCTGCAGCCTCTTGGAATTGATGCCCTTGAGGAGGTTTGGACAATGTCTACAAACTTGTCGTACTCTTCAGGGACAGGAGCTATGTTCAGAATGTTCTCATCCAAAATGTTTGAAAATCTTGTCCAGTCAGCCTTCTTAAAGTTGTATCTTCGCCTAAATCTAACTTCTTGAGGTCTTATTGATGGCAAAATTTGGCACATGATGGGCCTGTGCTGTGTGTTAGGTATTGGTGCACACACAGCTTTGGTACATGTATGCACAATGCTTTCACTAACAAACAGGAGGTCTGGATTATAGCCTCGTCCCCATCTTCCACTATTAAAAGAAGAAGGAAGTTTGCTATCATGGATGAGGGCGAGTTGAAAATGTTCAGCCCACGAAAGGACTGCCTCACCATTTTTGTCCTCATGTGCGTAACCCCATACATGACTGTGGCTGTTGAAATCACCTATAACAATGGAGGCTCTACTTTTATCAAAATTTTGGGGTGGAATGAAGGAAAATTCTGCTGCAGGTGGTTTATAAACTGAGGTGATTATACAGTTACTTAGCTCCACGGTGATAATTTCAATATTGTTTTCATCTGACTGGCAGACACTTTTGACTTCCAAATTCGGCTTAGCATAAATGGCACTTCCATATAGAGCGTGTGATCTTTCAGCAATCAGTTTCATGCCAGGAACACATGGGCGTTTCTGCATCATATCTCTGTGTGTTTCCTGAACACATAGAACATCACACTGCTTGTCGTGACAAAGTTCATACAAAAGTTGTTCTTTACAAGATGATATGCCTTCAATGTTAACAGAAATGACTGTTAAAGTTGGTTCTGAAAAGAACCGTTTGTTAGATGTCATTTTAAATAACTCTGTTACTTCTGGTGTGAGAGAATCAGCCGTCTAGGAAGAGTCCTAGTCCGTTGCCCAGGAGACACCCGGATGTATACCAATATCACATGCAAATACACCCTACTGGGAGGTTTCTCTCGTGTCCCCCATATACTGTAGTGAAATTTCAGATTAATTCTGTACCATGAATCACTCTTTTTTTCTTTTTCAGGGGCCGATGACCTAGATGTTAGGCCCCTTAAAACAACAATTATCATCATCATCATCATTTTTTATTTTTGCTTTCACTTTGATAATATATCATTTTCATACCTTATTTCATCTTCTGGCGGGAGGGGGGGGGGACGTTATCAATTGTAACTACTAACCTTGATCACTTCTGCACCGGATATATGTGCTAAATCACTTAAACATGTGTTTTTATTTATTGTATATTTAACAACCGCAGCCATGTTCGACAGCATATTTGGTATGTGAAACTGCTGCAGTGAGCGATCACATTGACGTCATTAGTTACGAACATATCCGATACTAAATAGGCTTATATTAGACGACACATGTAATGTTGTAATTATGTGAGAAAAAGAAATAAACGAGCTCTTCTTGGTTAGACGACTGACTGGACGAAACCATTGGTCGCTACTTGTTTAGACGACTGTCTGGACGAAAATTACCGATTGCACTACAAGCAAGGAAGTCTGGGCATAAGCCCCAGGTTAGGTTTGTTTTGTATGTAGAACAGTATTTACCACTGTAATGAACGCTGATCGCAAGAATTTCATGTTTCGAACTAACCTGCAAAACCAGCGCCTCACTGCCTAAACGTTATTGGTCTAGGCACAAACCATGGGTTTGGATGAAAATTATTGATGCGTGTCTACCCCCACTGTGCGTGACAAAATCCAGGGGTGTTTGTATGGCCTAATGAATTAACAATTATTGGTTTAGACAAAAACAGCTAGCACAATACATTGCGAACTGGTTCAAACTTGGCGCTATTTTGTTTCATGGTACCGCGCTTATACAAAGTAGTCCCGTAAGTGTAGGATTGGCAATACTGTACTTGTGCATAATTAACAGCGAAAATGGCAGACTCAGCTGGAATTCCTTCTATATAAGTCGTGATCCTATTTGGGACATCCTGAGATCTGAAAAATGCACACTTTGTCACGAACCTGGAAGTAAAATGGATGAGGGGCACCTGCCACATTGCAACAAACTTGATGTGACTGCTAGAACTTCAGGAAACCTTACACAACTCTATTGGAATGCAAGAAAGCTGATGGATTGGAATCTGGGCTAGCCATAAGAAACAACAATGCTTTAATATGAAAAATTGAGGTAACGCGGGCCGCGTTAGCTAATATATAACACACCCGGTTTTTGTCATGCACAGTGGGGGTAGTCAAGCATCAATAATCTTTATCCAGACCAATGGTTTTGCCTTTTATTTCATTATTCACGTCCAATGTCCAAGCTGTGTAGTATAGGCCTACGAGATCTATGAAATTTTTAGTTTTCTATTACCGTATAATGTATAGCCTACAAATATCGTTACCTGTGTGCTACTAATTCTAGCGCAGCCATCACAGCATACAGTCACAATCATGTCCGATGCAGGTGTATAAGCCACTTTCTACTTTCATTCAGAATTAATAATACAAGTAGGCTATAGCTGCGACCAATATTTATAACTTATTGCAACCAGTGGCTTCGCCCAAACCGTGTCATCTAACCAAGTAGCGAACAATGACTTTGTCTCACCCAACATTAGTACATCAGTAATTTTCACCCAGACATTCAGTGGCGCAGTAACTTATGTCGAGAACTAAAAGAGAGATAATGTTGGTATTCTCTGAAAATTTGCATATGTGACTCTAGCGCAGTGCATATACCATGCACATGTGAGTATATGGCTCTTCAGAATGATGATTGATTCATGTTGCACAACCCTTGAAGTTCGTTGAAGGGCATCACACTACTCTGTCGCAACCATGACTGAAACAAATAAAAATAGGCATTATATAAATATTTTATCTGCCTACTACTAAGTAGGCTATAGGTCAGTAGCCAAGTACATAAGTTATAAGCTTCATAAATAATCACCAATACATTCACTACCACCAACCGAGTGCGATTCATAGACTAGGCCTACTTCCAAGCTTAAGATTTACATGTGCAATGTATTATAATATTATGGCTGACGGCATTTGGAAGTCGAGAATAATATACATTACTATATTAGAAGGCGAATTGAACCTAAGAATACATTCCCGAGAGAGAACATACATAGGCTATATTTTAGGTTATGTTTGAATTAGGCCTATACGGAAAATGCAGTCGGAAGACTATTTCAAAATTTCCAAAGACCATTAAGGTTTTTTATTACGTTATTTGTGCTCTGACTGAATATAAAAATAAATAAAACAACGATTAAATAACTCTGTGCTTTAAATTGTGTAGGTCTAGGCTAGGCCTACTTACTTAAATTGTAGTGATCTTTGTAGAGTTACTCCAACCCATCTCCAATCTTGTTCTCGTATTTTTTAGGCGTCATGATGAAAACTAAATAAGAATTTATCCAAAAATTAATTAAATAAAAGCTTCGAAACATCTCAGACAAGTGGATTTGACACACACATATCAAGAGTCTATAATAACTGTATAAACTGTTTTAATCGATGCATATTACTAGTACTTACCTTGTACAACTAGTTACAACTTCATTAGACTTGAATTTCCAAAGAAAACTGTGAAATTATTTAAATAATAAGTCATTAGTTACAGTCGTAATTATAATGTTGGCTGACTTTGTGAAAAATGCATTCTGGGAGTTATTGCCAGAAACATGTCGGCAAATGTGTGGTACGGAATTTTACTGGTATTATGGTCTTTGGAGTTGGCGGGATTTTAAGCAGGGTTGGCGACAATGTGCTCGCACCTGAAAACAACTTACCTTCAAGAAATGCAACCATAAACCAACATTTACGTAGGCATAGGGGACGGCTGTTAATGTTGCCTACCCTGTCTTGATCTAGTAACTCATTTAAGCTGTCCCAGACTATAGCCATGGCTGTGAATATATTGATGGTCCACCCTTGAAGACAGCCTCCACTGCTAGCTGTGACTGACAGTATCTTCATCATAGCCCCCAATGTTGCACACATATTGGATGGTTAGGGGCTCTTCGTTTATCCAGGAGGGTTGAACTAAGGAGGATGAGATGTGTGTAGGGGCTGATGACCTCGCAGTTCCGCCTCATAAAAAATAACAATACAATAGAGATGTGTGTAGGGGCAGATGACCTCGCAGTTAAGCAATAACAATACAATAGATATGTGTGTAGGGGCTGATGACCTCGCAGTTCCGCCTCTTAAACAATAACAATACAATAGAGATGTGGCACGAAGTCACCAGGGAAAACCCCGAGAGACGTTCTATGGCCGCGTTTCTCAGCTTGTTATTGGACCACGGTCGGCATTATCGTTTAGAGAAGCTCTTAAGGTGCTGTGTATAAAAATATCCTTATTTAGTTCTCAATTATGTGTAATCATCTTGATAACCACAATTACTCATGCATTATGTATTACAAGTGAATTTATATGAAATGAGACTTCAAGTAGCTGCCACTGTACTTACGAATAAACCCCTATTTGTTTATCATTCACCTTAAATTACTCCCTACGTTTGGTATCCTTGAGATCAAAATTGTTTCAAATAATCAACGCTTGGTACACGATTTCTAACACAACATTTATCAACGTTGCTTATCCTTATTAACGTTATAAGGTAACTGCATAAGTAACTGCATCCACGCCGAAAACTTGCAACACACACAATTTCTAGTAACAATATGCTAGGCCCACGTTTTGCGAGTGTATTCTAACTGAAATGCTTTTTGATGAAACCAGCTCTTTAAATGTTAGGTTCATTGCCATATTGCCATAGACGAAATACAACTATGAATGCGGGGTTGAGTTACCTTCAGTATGTTATTTTATTCCTTGATTCCTTCAGTGCAAGTTTACAAGCCTTCTGTAATACATAATTCCACCTACGCAAAGGAACATATATGTGAAACAAGTCATTTTTTGCAGGACGATTCAGATCATCACATGGATATTAAGATTGAGGAATCTTCGATACCGGAAATCGCTCCATGCATCAAAACAGAAACATCATCTTCAGATCTCAATGAGGTAAGTATTTCAAGCTTATGTTCAAGAAATCTCCGTATCACCAAACAGCATTTCGGGATTAAGAGTTGTATTCTCACAATTAAGTTGACGACAATTGGAAGCGTTTGGCTGTTAGTACCTGCTCTAATCTCCTTTGCAAACTGTGTGCTCCGGTACTCTAGCAGACACATAATTCTTAGAGTTACTAGTTGCTCTAATCTCCTTTGCAAACTGTGTGCTCCCGTACTCTAGCAGACACACAATTCTTAGAGTTACTAGCATGCTCTAATCTCCTTTGCAAACTGTGTGCTCCCGTACTCTAGCAGACACATAATTCTTAGAGTTACTAGCATGCTCTAATCTCCTTTGCAAACTGTGTGCTCCCGTACTCTAGCAGACACATAATTCTTCGAGTTACTAGCATGCTCTACAATAGACTCCCCATAGAGGCATTTCATTGACTCAATCTTACTTCTTTTTGAACATTAAAATATTAAATTTCAGTGAATTGTGAAGAACTGCCGTATATAATATTCTGAGGGTTGATAGATTTATGCCTTCATTCTCAAAAGTCATGCTCGTATGGGCAGTCTAGTAGCTTGTTACTCAATTATATGTGCAAGTTTTGGACTTGTTATGGACTATTGTATAGTCGTCTGCCCCTCTCTTATGGCCTTACGGCCAAAAGAATTAAAAGTAAAAGTTCATTTGTCCTCAATCCTTAAAGCTAATACTTCCATTAGGGCACTGATCTTCGCATTTTCATTCGCTCTAAGTTTAACTTGGTCTCTAAAAATGTATTATAAGTTTCAGAATTGGGGTTTATAACCACTTATCTGTATCAAGTTTATCTCTTGCACTAGGATGTGATGGACAGTAGAAAGTCATTCAGCGAATATATATTCACTTCAGCTGAGCAGTGCTGTGCAATTACATGGGTTGTCCTTTGTTTAAATGTATGAGGTGATAACACTGACATAAATTATTCCATCTTATTCCCAGGATGTAAAAGAAGAAAATCAGAATGAAGAAGCAGATGAAAGTGGAAATCACTTAAATGAGTAAGTGTTAAACATACTAACAACATGTTACTTTATATTTACCCCCTTTGTAGGAATGTTTAGGCTTTTTCATCTTTAATCCGGATGCTAAACTTTCAGCTTCAAAATGAATTTCACATATTTCCACACTTTTATTAATTATACATTATTAATTCATTATTATTCTGGGCAAACTAATATAATATTTGTATAGAGGTACTTAATCATGCCACAAACTTTTGAGTGAGTTTCATTTATTGGCCTGAGCTAAAACACTTCATTTCTCTTAACGAAGTGACACTCTATTGCTTTCGCTCCCATGCTATTACTAGCAACATGGCAACGGACTAGTGGTGTATTTCATAAAGGAGATGAGGTTGGAATTTGTCGCGGCCGTCTCGCTGACTCACCTGTGGCTAATTGAACTGTTAACCATTTTTTAGCCTATTTTCATTGATGAAAAAAAATAGGTTATGAGAGCACCTTTTGTTCGTGTGTCTGTCTGTGTGTGCGTGTGTGTGATGGTGTGGGTGTCCCCCTAATAACTTCTAAACGGCTGGAGGATTTCAATGAAACTTGGTAAGCTAATAGCACTATTTTGGACGACCCCGACCGTGCCCTTTAAGTTGTGTTACGTCTCACCAATCCAACATGGCGTTCGTGCGAAATATTTCACCGGCATTCAATATCTCCGAAACTATTACCGATATCACCTTGGAATATTTTACGGTGATAAAGGGAACTACTAGAAGTTCGCTTATGTGACTTTTGAAAACCTGGTAACTACAATACCAACATGGTGGCCAAGCGAATTTGCGACTTTTAAATAGACATTTCTCGCGATTTACCCAACCGAACGCAATAAAACTTGGTACAGAATATGTTTATACACATTTTAATGCACCGACATCTAACTTCCTTCAATTGTTTTCATAACCTCAATATGGCGGCTGTGCGAAATATTTCACCGGCATTCTATATCTCAGAAACTATTAGCGTTATCACCCAGAAATTTTGTACGGAGATAAAGAGCATTACTGCAAGTTCATCCTTAAGACTTCCAAAAACCGGTTAACTACAAAACGAATATGGCGACCAAGCGAACTTAGAAATTTTAAATGACCTTTCTCGCGATTTAACGATCCAAACGCAATGAAACTTGGCACAGGAAATATTTATACACATTGTAATGCACTGGTATCTAATTTATTTCAATTGTTTACATAACCTCAAGATGGCGGCTGTGCGAATTTTTAAAATAAGTTTTTGTATCTTGTGCCGTAATCATGCGATCGAAATGAAAGTTTGAATAATGAACCCACGCAATAATTTTCCTTTAATGGTACATGGCTTTATGGCCTATACATATAACAAACCAACATGGCGACCATCCGAAATATTTAATTTGATCTCAATATCTACGAATCTATTACAGCAATCAAACTGAATATATTTATGTTCATAGGGGCTATGCACATAAGTTCACCTATAAGACTTTCAATAACCTGGTGATCGCAAATCCAACATGGCGGCGACGCGAAGTATAAATATTGACATGGTCGTTTCTGGCAATTTAACCATCCGAGTGCAGTGACACTTGGTACAGTAAATCCTTATACAAATGTTAATCCAATGGCATCTAATTTTATTCATCTGTTTCCACAACCACGAGATGTCAGCTGT
This sequence comes from Meconema thalassinum, assembly GCA_946902985.2. Lineage (NCBI taxonomy): Eukaryota > Metazoa > Arthropoda > Insecta > Orthoptera > Tettigoniidae > Meconema > Meconema thalassinum. The sequence continues at coordinate 245,128,289 of OX336397.1, forward strand.
GCGAAATTTTAAAATCTCCTTTTTACTTCATGTGTCCTAATTATGCGATTGAAGTTTGAATACTACACTTACACAATAACCTTCATGTAACAGTACATAACTCTAAGACCTACATATATAAAAATCCAACATGGTGAACATCCGAAATATTTAATCGGTTCTCAATATCTACGAATCTATTACAGAAATCAAACTGAAATTTTGTATGTAGATAGAGGCAATTAACATAAGTAGGATATATGAAAATAGGCCGTATAGTTCTTCACGGAACTACTTGTTCTCATACAGTAAGTGGTTAGTAAACGTAATATTACATTACCACCGCGGAGGATGAATTTCAAAACATAACCCTATAAATGATAGTTTGGATTACAGTACGTTAAAACCCAAATCATTGGGATGTGAACAACTCCAGTTGATCCCATCCACACAAAACATGTGTACCAGGGCAAGCCATCAACCATTGGCATCCACTTGGGAACAAAATCTCAACAGTTGAGCAGTCACTTCACTCCACGGCACAAGGATAAAAAGCAAGGCTGACAAAGTTAATTGTAGAGGCTACGTCATTTCTTTAAGAAAATAATTAATGACATATTGTGACGCCCAATTATCTCGCATTTATACACAACAATTGACAATAGAGGCCCAGAACTTATTTAGGAAGTACTTTGTACATAGTGTAATCTAATTGGATTGCAAGTACAGGTAGAGAATTTTTAAATACTACTTCGGGAGATTAAGCCATTGTGGTAATAAAAGCAAACGTTCAGAATAAATTGTGCCAGTTAAAATGTGGGACGCTAGAGGGGAGGCATGCTGCGGTATAAAAGTGCGCTGTGTAGTGTGGTTCCTAAAGGGTTGCCACCTTCTGTACATTATAACAGACCACACTATATGTACTATGTGCCAGGTAAATCAATCATCTCTACACAATGGGTGTAGCCCTAAATAGTGCTCTCCATTCATCCATAAGGTTTTCAATATTGAAGTATGATAACACATATATATTCCAACTAGGCTATTATGTTGCCTATTAATTTGTGTCGCATGAACACATCGCTAGTTATTTGTTGTTCAGTTGCCCGTGCTCGTAAGTAGAAGGGGTCCTATCCCAGGGCTAACTGAATAGGCAACCCGTGATACATCCAGGGACAAGGTCATGTGAACTCCTGAACGAGTAATCGGAGGAAGTCCTGTGAGTGATCGAACGAAAAGGCTCCATCCTCTCTACCTATTGGACAAGTCTATTTTTTCCCTTAAGATAAAAACTACCCGCTGCGCCGGCGAAATAATGACTATTGCGCATGCGCAACTAGTCTCCTCTAAACTTTATGGTAGATGCCTGCATACCTCCTTCTCTGCTCTCTTCCCCCGTCCTCCACCATCCCTACCCCCAGAATTCCCTAAAATTCCAAACAGATTTTCCAAGTGTAATTAGATTTTACACAGAAGTCCACCATTGCTTCCTCTTACTTCCACATACTTTCGCGAGATGTTGACCTCCTTGGTCAGTTTCTGTTCTTTTCCAACGTATTAATTAATAATTATTTACCTTTTTTATTTATTGATTATCGATTTATCGATTATTGAACAACCAAAAACTCATCGACCTGCCGAATATAGTGGATATCACCCAAACGCGTAATCGGAGAAAGTTGCGCGAGGGCTTGAACAAAAGTTCTCCATCCCCTCTATCTTTCTTTTTGATGGACCTTGTGAGTGATGTTTGGAGCGATTTCCGCAGTCATGTAACATGATACCTAGCTGCCACAACAGGATAGCCCGAGCGGTTGATATAGCATGATACCTAGCTCCTCCAACAGGATAGCTCGAGCCGTTGATGTAACATGATACCTAGCTGCCCCGACAGGATAGCCCGAGCGGTTGATGTAACATGATACCTAACTGCCCCAACAGGATAGCCTGAGCGGTAGATGTAACATGATACCTAGCTGCCCCAACAGGATAGCCCGAGTGGTAGATGTAACATGATACCTAACTGCCCCAACAGGATAGCCCGAGCGGTTGATGCAGCATGGCCGATTGATTGATTATTTTTACTATTCTTTATTTATGTGTGTAATTAAACGTATAGTATAACCCGTTTCTTACGAGGAAGTGTGGTGTGCTCTGGAATTGTAGGATTTGAGGAATATTTTGTGGATTTTAGGAAATCTGATGAATTTCGGGAATCTTAGTATAAAATGAAGGTTTCTGAGAATCTTGGTATATTTGTAAGGATATTAGGGGAATCTTGTGAATTTGGAGTAAATGTGAAGAATATGGGTGATTAGAGAACTTTTAAGTAATGTAGGAGATTGGGGGGAATCTTAGTATTTTTGGAAGGATTTTGGTGGAATTTGGTTAGTTTGATGAGTTATAGAATTTTGGTGATATTAGGAAATATGGTGAATTTTTATTATTTTGGTAAGTAACATTAGTCTCGATTGGCATCTGGATTGGAAGAGAATAGGAGATGAGCAAAGAAGTTGGACAGGGAGGGGCCTGGCATAAGTAAGTGTAAGCAATGCTGGTCCTTGAGGAAAATCTGGTAAATTTAGGTAAAATCTGTTCTGAATTTAAGGGAATACTGGAGGTGGTGGAGGTGGGGCTTGGGGGATAGGGTGTGCAGGAAGGGGCCAGGGGTGGAACTGTCATCTTGGATGCTGCCATCGTGGCCGGCGTTGCAAAACCTGGGATCGACCGCTAGGCTGTGCTGTCCAGTGTTGTTACACCCATCAACAAATAAATAAAATAAATAAATATTATAGTAATCAATGTATATTAAACATTAAATTAATAAAAATTAAATATTATATAAGTAAATATTAATGAATAATAATAATAATAAAATCAAAAAAATATAATTCATTTCATACAATAAATAAAAACTTCAATAATCAATAAAGAATATTAAAAAACTAAATAAATATTTAATAAATAACAAATAAATAAATAAATAAATACATGCAAATTAAATGATAATAAATAAATATTTCATTTGTCACGTCACATGGATGACTAAAACCCTCTGACGTCACGCAACAGGTTTGGTCTTGTTTGACACGGTAACGTGAAACCTGCCACCTGCAATAGCCTGGCTTGTTAACTCTCGACAGGTATATTCTTGTTGAAACGACGACGTTACCTTGAGCGAGCCACACATGCCGCTACCCGCATGGCCGCCATGATAATGTGAACCTGCACGTTGGATAATAATAATCATCATAATTGATAAGGAATTTAAAATAAATTATAAACAGTAAAAATAAATAAATAAATTAATTAAATACATTTTAAATAATGAATTCACAGGTGACAGGGCGATTGAGAGACTGACAGAGATCATTCAAGAGATCTGGGATCTGAGAAACTACCAAGTGACTGGACATGAGCCGTAATTTATCTCCTTCAAAAGAAAGCTGTTAAAAACAATTACCGAGGCGTCTCCCTCCTCTCGATATCATAAAAAAAATCCTCTCAAAAGCATTTCAGACCCGAGCCGAAAAGCAACTCGATTCACAACTGGGAGAATATCAAGGAATATTTTGAAAAGGACGCTCATGTGCCGAGCAGATTGTGAACCTAAAATCTATTCTTTCATATCAGAAGATTAGGAACAGGAAGTTTGTGGTGACCTTCGTTGACTTTAAGAAGGCCTACGATTAATTGATCGACATACACTGCTCCTAATTCTCAATTAAATGGGATTAGATAACAAAACGAGGACAATTATTCGACAGACCTTGACCAACACTACCTCCTGAGGGATATTCAGGGGAGAGATTTCAGACACCTTCGAAATCAAGACAGGTGTTAAGCAAGGATATGGACTATCGCCTCTAATTTTCAACTGAGCCCTAGAAAAGGTCATCCGAGAATGGCACGAAGAGATACGTAATGAACGGGACGGGAATGGACTCAGAATAAGCTAGAAGAGAATTGATCTCTCAGTTAGCTGCTTAGATTTTGCAGATGATCTTGCGATCTTCACTGATTCCCTGGTAACAGCTACAAAACAAATCAACCAACTCAAAATCCAAGCAGCAAAAGCAGGCCTCCAGATCTCCTTTGAGGAAACGGAGTTTATAACTAACATCAAGCTAGCCCCCAAAGAGGTAAGTGTAGAGCAGGGAATAATCAAGTGGACAGAGAAGTTTAAGTACTTAGTTGAGTGGATAACACCAAACAATTCTGAGAAAGAAGCATCCACATCAAGGATCAAGTGGCATTCCTACTAACTAGGAATGTTTATAATGAACGATCAGTGTCCCTCAAAGCCAAGCTTAGACAGTGTTGTTCAGTTATTTGTCCAGAAATCCTGTATGCGGGAATACTGGGATAGAACTAAAGCTCAGGGACTGAAGTAACGTGGTCCATAATCGGATAATAGTAATAATAATAATAAATTAATAAATTTGAAATAAATAACAAAATGAATTCATCGGCCATCTTGGATTCACCGCTCGGGCTATCTTCTCGTGGGCAGCTAGGTTTCATGTTACATGACTTTGTGGAGACCTCTCCTACCCTTGAAAACGTCCATCACTAAGCAAATATTGAAATTGAAGATGATGAGTCCTATGGATAGAGGGAGCCTAGACCTTTCGTTTTAGCCCTCACACGACTTTCTCCGATTATCGTTCGGATGATATCAATTATTTCGGTAATCTTGTAGTTCATCAATAACCGGTATATCGATAATCAGTATGTCAGCTGCTAATGAGCTGCTATGAGCGCCCTCCACGACTATGCATGGACTAATTTTGTAAGCTCCTTGGAGAGTGCAGCTCGCATCCAGTGGGCCGTGATTTTAGATAGTTCATAACGCTGCGCTGTCGGCAGTCAATTGAAAAAAGCAACCATGGCATTGATAAGATACAAGACAATAAGCAAGAAATAAAAGTCATTTTTATTAAAGAGGTTAAAAATTCATTACACCTCCCAAAGCAAACCCAACTAATTATCATTGGCGCCCAACAGCGGAACACTCGACATCTGTGAGAATCAAATAAATCATAATTGCTGAGACATTCCTAGGTTTCAAATATTCTTCGCAATCGATAGCTGAAACGTAAACGCAGCATCCCAAGCAGTGTCATATAAAATTTAAGAGGCATACTACCAAATCAAATAAAACATTGACCCATTCTTATCAAATGTCTTTACTACTCACTTCTATTCTTGTGTATTTCAAAATAATTCACATTGGCTCCTGAAACATTGAGCTAGGCCTACCGTACTTCAAATCCCATTGTACAAATTCATATAATTCATTAAATACAATAGGATATTGCTTCATTGCATTGGCCACTGTACAGACCTACGCAACTTTATATTTAATTGTAATTCAGGATGTCCCAATTCACAAAGCTAAAACAAAGTCGCGCACGAGTAAAAGGATTCGTGATTAGAACAGCCAACTCGATCTCAGAACACATAACACCAATTGAAGCAACGCTAAAATTAGAAAAAATAGAGGGCATTTGGAAAGAGTTTGACGACATTCAACAGGCTATCGAAGACCATATACCAGAAGATGAAACTGAAGCGGACGTATGTGAGGGTGAGTGCGCTGTATTTGAAGCACAGTCAGTCAACTACACGCTATCATCGAAACAGCACAACAACATAGAACACCAACCTTCAATTACATGAAATTCCTCAATCAACTAATACGAATGTGTCAAAATTGCCAGAAATAAATCTCCCAGAATTCGATGGTGATTACAAAAAGTGGCCATTTTTCAAAAATAGCTTTGAATGCACAATTCACAACAATACAAACCTATTAAATGCACAGAGGCACCAGTATATTGTCGGAGTACTGAAGGGAGAGGCTCAAAGTGTCATAGAAGGATTCACCATAGACGAAGAGACCTATACCAACGCTTGGGATCTATTAAACACTACATACGACCACCAAATGATGATAATACAATCTCACCTGGATGAGCTTTTCAAATTTCCAGAAATCGAGGAGAAGAACAAAGCCGACTCGATGCGATAATTGAATTGGCACATCCAGACCAATATATCAGCGTTAAAATCACTTAATCAGCCTGTAGATCATTCGGATACCTTAATAATCAATTTACTCAAGCAGGAACTAAATTATCTTGAGCAGCGTGACTGGCAAGAAAGAATCAAGAATCGCACACCAGAAAATATGCCAACTCTACAAGATTACACAAAGCTTTTAGCCGATGTCAATCACTGATGTTGTTAAACAAACCCTCAAACCAAAAACAGTAAACAAGCAGAGTCCGGGAAACAAGTGTACACAAAGGGAAAATTAAGAGGATAAAAATATTTTAATGGTCAACACAACTTCATTCAAATACAACATATGTGTATGAACCCACTTAATTTTTTAGTGTGAAACATTGCTGAAGCAAACGCCTGATAAGAGAAGACAGTTATTAAATACAAAGAAACATTGTCCAAATTGCCTAAAATTTGAAACAAGATGCAAGAGACTGCCATGAAACAAGATGCAAGAAATGCGACTCACTGCATAACACATTACTGCACAAAGACCGTGCCAGTTCAGAAAACCAAGAAAAAGCCACACCTTCAGAAGCAAATCGCTTAATTCAATTGCAAGAATCTACATTAGGCCAAGGGTCAAGCGTCAATTTAACAAGAAATCGTACATCACAAGTTCTTCTGTCAACTGCGCATGTGAATGTAGTGGACAATAAAGGAAGGAGAATCACCTGCCGAGCATTATTAGACCCTGGTGCACAGTAAAATTTGGTGACAACGAATTTTAGCAAAAGGCTTAATTTACAGTGCTTTCGCCAGAATCAACAATTCTGCGGTGTTAGTGGTTCCCAGGCTGAAGCAAAGAGAATCATTCGTATGAATCGTATACAACTTTATTCCATGGATAGTCAATACAGCATAGATTTGGAATGCTACGTTGTTCCTTCCATCACAGGACGACTACCTCAATATAATGTCAACATCAATGAGATAGCCATGCAAAATTGAATATTCAACTTGCAGGCTCTTCATTCAATGAGCCAGTAGATGTTGATCTTCTGCTTGGAGCAAGCATTTACTGGAAAATCGTCGTTGGAAGACCTAAAGGAAACATAGCTGGTCAACCTGCTTTGCAGGACACAAAATTTGGTTGGATTCTCGGTGGAGAAAAAGTGGAATGAATGTCTACGTGTCTCACAATGCCTAATGATACATTATCACAATAGCTCGAAAGGTTTTGGCTACAAGAAAAATCCCAGGAACGCAGCACAAAAGAAGAGTCATTCGCTGAAACAACTTCACGATACTCATCTGGAAGATTTGTGGTGTGATTGCCCATACGACCAGAAGTTACTCTCGGCGAGTCCAAAGAATAAATGAAGAGAAGACTTGCTGGTTTGGAAAGAAAATTCAACAAACAACAAAATTTAAAGCAGGCATATTGTGACTTTATGGACGAGTACAACGCGCTTGGACATATGTCACTCATTGAAGATACAGCTGAGGACGAATCAGACAAATGTTATTATACACCACATCATGCAGTTTACGTCCAGAGAGCTCAGGCACGAAATTGAGAGTGGTGTTTGATGAATCCCCCAAAACAACACGAGGAACGTCACTAAATGACAAATTGTTTCAAGGTCCCAATTTACAGGCAGATTTGTTTCACATCATTCTCAGATTGCGCATGTACCAGGATGTAATAACGGCTGACATTGAGAAAATGTTTAGGCAGATAATGATACACCATGAAGATCGAACATTGCAGAAAATTTTATGGAGAAGGGACACACTGTTACCAATAAAAACATATCAGCTAAACTCCATCACTTACGGAACAGCGTCAGCACCTTACCACGCGTTGAGATTTCTTCGCGAACTTGCTAATATCTATGACTCTCAATGTCCAGTAGCAGCCAAAATTGTGAGACAAGAGTTTGACTTGGATAATTGTATCAGTGGTGGCGATGCTATAGATGCAGTAATACAAAGCTTATGGAACTATTGAAAAAAGGGCAAATGTTGTTGCGCAAGTGGAGAAAAACATAAAACACTTGAATATCCAATCGAATGAACGAGACCTGATGGTCCTAGACAAACAAGAAGCCAGTAAGATGTTAGGAATTGTTCGGGATTCGACAAAAGATACATTCCATCATCAGGTTAACCTCTCATCAGAAGTAGTGTATACAAAGCGTGAGATTTTATCAAAAATCTCCCAAGTCTTTGATCCTCTTGGGCTGGTAGGTCCCTTTTTAATAAGAGGAAAAATCATAATCCAGCAACTATGGACGAATGGGCTCGACTAGGACCAACCTGTTGCCACAGATAAGCTGTTCATTTGGAACCAATATTATTCTTCATTGCCGCAGCTAAACCAGCTCAGAACCATAAGGAACGTCAATCCTGAAATTACAATTCAAAATTTGATCTTTTCGGATTCAGTGACGCCTCCGAAAAAGCATATGGAGCCTGTATATACGCAGTAAACAGAAATCAAGATGGCATATTCACATCTCATCTAATCGGCGCAAAATCTTAAGTCGCTCCTCTAAGAACCATATCCATGCCAAGACTAGAATTAGAAGCAGCACTTTCATTCACAAGATTAGGGAGAGAAACGAAGGCTGCTGCTGCAGAGAAGAAAAATGTTTTTCTTTGGAGTCTCAGCACCATTGGCTAAACACAGAACCGCGATTGCTGAAAACATTTGTGGCTAACAGAGTCACAAAAATACAAGATGGAACTGAGAATGCGAAGTGGGGCCTCGTACCCTCTCAGGAAAACACTGCTGACCTCATATCGTGAGGGATTCCAACCATATATATTATTAACCATTATCTTTGGTGAATTGGACCTCATTAGTTAGTCAAAGAAAATTCACAACCTCCTTCTCCATTGCAACCTGGCATCAGTCCGCCAGAGATGGAGAGTTCAGAGTTTATGTTAACTAACGTAAGTACTTCCAAAATATTGCAGAAATTTTCGTCATTTTTGAAGTTACGTCGAGTCATTGCTTGTTGTGGATAATACCATAAGCAAAGTACAGCGCAAGAAATGAGGAAAAGTATCCAAGGACTTGAATAAAAACTACATCACTCCTGAAGAAAATACTGTATTAAGGTGGTTGCAACAAATGTTTATCCAAAAAGGAAACACCACCTCGTGGAATTTCTTAGAGATGCCTTGATCCATTCATTAATGAAGATGGGTTAATACCAGTTGGTGAAAGATTTAGACATTCTGCTCTCTCTGAAGAGCAAAAGCATCCCATTCATCTACCGGCAAATCATCGCATAACAGCAGCTATTTTGAGGTTCGAATTGTAACTGGGAAAACAACGGAAGGGAACTTTACGACAAGTATCAAGAAGCTGTGCCCCCTTCCGATGGAGAACTTCAACGAAGAATTCTCAACCTGATTAGAGTTTATGTTAGGCTATATGTTCTCATTAGATGTAGCTTTGACATTTATGTTCAAATGTTGCTTGCGTGTGGTACTTACAGTACATGGTTTTCGGTTTAAAAGCGCATCGTTCAAGGAGAGCCAGAAATGTTACCTGCTAATGTGCTACTGAGAGCGCCCTCTACGAGTTAGTATGTAAGCTCCTTAGAGAGTGCAGCTCGCATCCAGTGGGCCGGGATTGCAGACAGTTCATAACGCTGCGTTGTCGGCAGTCAATAGATAAAAGAAACCATGGCAGTGATAAGATACAATGCAATAAAAAAGAAATAAAAGTATTTTTTTTAAGAAGATAAAAATCATTACACCAGCAAAAGCAACCCCAACTCATTATCACAATAAATAATGATAAATGAATAATTATGAAATAATAAATACGTCGATTAAAAAGTTGGAAGCGAACTGAAACTGACCGAAGTAGGTCAACAGAAATGAGCCTAGCGCAAGTAAGTTGAAGCAATGCTGGACTTTTGTGTAAAATCTAATTAAATTTGAAAAACTCTGTTGGGAATTTAAGGAAATTCTGACGCTGGTTAGTGGGATGGCCGTAGGGGGTAGGAAAGGGTGTATGGAGGCATCTTCCATAATGTTTGAAAAGCCCGCCATCTTGGAAGAGGCTCAAGTGCCCAAGTTCTTTAACATTTTCTAATTTCCCCGGGTGTGGATATTTTACATTTTAGGGTGGAATGGATTTCTCCTTTAGATAGCGGGGAAGGAGCCCTTCGTTTGAGCCCTCACACGACTTTCTCCGCTCTTTCTCGTTCGGGAGAGCGCACGTCCTTGACCCTAGATTGCGGGTTGCCAATTCAAATACCCAGTGGATAAGATCCCTTCTTCCCCTTAACTCTCGTGCATGAAAGTATAGAGCAGCAGCCAATTTTTACTTATCCTCTTCATCGAGACGTTGGAAGATTATGTTGACTGGCACAAGCGCTTTTGTCCTGCTATAAAAGGATTAACACGTTCATCCGTAAGATCTATTAATCCAAGAACACCAACTTACAGTATAAAACTATATTGTTTGTATAATTTATATCGACTGCACGAACAACACTCCATTTAAGAGTAGATACGAGCTCAGTTCCTAGTAGTTAAGGAAAATTGCAAATAAATGCGAATTGCTCAAAAGTACTTGATAAGTTTTCTCTAGTTAGATCTCTTGACTTTAATGTTATTATTCTGTTTCCCTCGATCATCGGACATAGCGAAATAAAGTGCTTTTGAGTTGGTCAACACGATTGTACCGAAATTGTAAAGGGTGTTATTCCCTGAACCAAATTACATGAGGCTAAAAAGCCTGGGTGACTACTTCCGATCATCATTATACTCATTATATATCAGCCCTTATATCTATGTCTATTTATATAAAAGATTTTTAGGTATGTGCGTTCAAAAAGTAACGAGACGGAGGCTGGAATGCGCAAACCGGTGACGACATCGGCTAATCGTGGCGTGTGTAAAGAGGTGTGGTTCCGACCAGAGCGTGGAAGGTCACAGCTCGTCGCTAGAGGGCACGCATGCACGTCACGTGACGATGCTGCTGTTGCTTGTAATGGTTGAGTAGTTGTTAGGAAGCTCTTTCTCGATTTTAATCTCCTCTCAGCAGGTTGATATCCGAAGAGTGGGTGTGAGGTCATAACAGATGATTTACTTCTTTCGTTGTTTGCAGCCACTTCTCTTCTGATGTCAGGTGGAGCAATCCCTCCAAGATAGTGCACTTTACTGATGAGAGTTGGCCTCAAGCAACCTGTAATAATCCTACAGCTCTCGTTTAAGGCTACATCCACCTGCTTTGCATGGGCTGACTTGTACCACACAGGACTGGCATATTCTCCTGCTGAATAGCATAAGGCCATTAAATGACCTGATATTCCAGACCTAACCAAACACCTAAGCTACTGAAAATAATCATCCAGTGGTTTTCACTAAAAATAAAGTCCAGATTTTTAAAGGAAACATAAATATCTCAAAGGGGTTGATTGCTATAAAAGGTAGAAAATCAGAAAATGGGTTTTACACAATTAATATGAAACCCTGCAGACAAGAGTCGATGCTCACAGAAAAAGATAATGTATTGAACTTGCATTGAAAACTAAGTCATATCTCTTTTCATTACCCTGCTATACTCCCAGAGTTGTGTGGAGGAATACCAAATAGTATTAAAAGTGTACACATGACAAAACCGTATGTGCAAAAGCAAAACAAGTAAGACTCTTTCAAAACAAACACTGAGAGGGCTGAAGGGCCATTAGAACTCATTCTCACTGATGTTTGTACTATCAATGAAGTAACATATGATGGTAAGTAATATTTTGTGACCATTTTTGAAAGTCAACCCCACTTTTGTGTCGTCTATTTAATCAATTCAAAACAGAAGCGTGTGAGTTTCTGAAGCAGTGTAACATGTTGGCAGAAATGCCTGGGAATTGAATTACACCGAGACGAAGAGTGGATCATGACAACATAGAAGAATAACAGTCAATAAATGCTAAAAAAAAATCGGTATGGAAGATTGCAGACCTGCTAAAACGGCAATAACACCTAAATCAAAATCAGAAGACCGAGAGGACAATGCCAGAGAAATGTACCCCTATAGAGAAGCCGTATCTCACAAGCAAACAAGGCCTGACACGTCTCATGCAGTTAGCTATGAGAGTCAGTTTTTAGACAAGTACATTGATAAGGACATTCAGGATGTAAAAAGAACTTTTAGATACATTAAGGGGACACAAAACCTAGGGTTCAAATACAGCACAGCAACAATATAGAGCTAATCGCTTTTTGTGATTCAGACTTTGCAAGTGAGTATTTACCAAAAAAAATATCCGAGCCTTACAGTAGTCGCATATGATGTGTAACATGTGACATGTTATCCTACTATGTGTGTCCCGGGAGCGCAAATCCCTTGTTGACAGTAAAATCTGTTGGTAATTGAAATAACTACTTGTAAAACTCCAGTGCTAAATCCTGACCGTATTGAATCATAATTATTATTTGCCGTGGCGAAAGCACTACCTGCCTACTAGATGCGAGCTGCGCTCTATACCGGCCAGTTAGTGAACCCATGCCAGCGATGTTATTGAAAATGGCCTCGTTTTGCCGATCAGTGCTCTGCCTAGTATTGGCACGATTAAAAATTAGGCGTGCGGAAGGTATATTAAATGTGTTTCTTCCAGTTATATGTTTAGACCAACGAAGTTTCAATTATTGTTAGTAGTCGGCGTTAATATGCTGAATTCCTACGTTGTTTGGAGTGATTGTTGATGCGATATAGATTCCACATAGCCACATGGCCGACAGTACGTCGTTGTACCTATCTCCGCCGTCACGCGCGCTCATTGTTTCCGTCCCATGCACTTCCGTCCCATCCACTTCCGTCTCATCCACTTCCGTCCCTTTTCTAAAATCACTCCCACAAATATGTCCAGCTACCGAGTGGAAAGATGTTACACATTAAAAACTTAAGTGTAGGGCATAAATGAAGTGTAATCAACTGGTAAATATTCTAATATTAAGAGGGGATGTTGAGTATTAAAAAACCTTTATTAAGTTGGTAATATAAAAATACTTTTGTAAGTCTTTTTAGAAGACTGACTTTTTGTATATAATGTAGATTTAAGAATAAACTTCATTCTGTGTCCTGTGCCTTGACTGGAGCACGCGTAGGGCATCTTCGAAATAAGGAATAATGAATATCGCAATGTATTCCTACGTTGCAACAACAATATTTAGCAGAAATGTAGAAACTAAGAAATGGCTTCCTTCGACCGCGTCGAAAGAACAACGAATCCATTTGCTCACGATGGCAGCTGGGTGTACTCTTAAGACTTGAATTTATTTAACTCGCGATATAAAGCACAATCAACATAAAGTTTAGTGAAGAGGAGTACCATACACAGTACGTAACTACAATATTGTTCACATATAATTGAATGTAGCGTGCAGTGGCCATCTTGAAATAACAATATATGACACAATCAAATAACACTATATATTTTAAAGACACAATATAACATAAATGAAGTTCCGTATGTATGTTTTGTATGCCGAAGGCAACAGGTCATTTTAACCATACTCCAGATGGTGGCTGGGCACACTATTGAAATTTCAAAATCAACAACACAGGATGCAGTTGCGCAATAAACACGGTCTCGTAATGGTGGCTACCCAAATGTTCAAAGCTAAAACAAATTACGACTCACCTAATCATCTGTTCCCTACCAAATTTTGAAACAAAATACCTTTATGTAGGACGCGTATATCGACCAAATTACAAGGTCATCAAACAAATAGTTTGAGGATGGAGGCCGTGTATGTTTGCAAATTGCGGGCGTGAATGTGTGTACCTGTCCTCCCTATCAACTCAAACTGGGCGAAATTGAATTAAACGAAATTGTGTAGAGAGGTAGCACTACCAAAGGACAAATCAGTCATGTTCTTTATCTCCGCCATCATCACGAAAACGTAATGACGGCCACCCAAATGTTCAAACCTCAAATCAAATAACGAGTAACCTAATCATTTGATCTCTGCCACAATTTTCAACAATACATCATTTTAAAAGGAAGCGTCTTTTGAGTAAATATAAAAAGGTCATCAGCCAAATAGATTGAAGATGGCGGTCGTCTATGTAAACAATTCGCGTGTGTGAGTGTGTATAATTTTCCTCCCTATCAACCCAAACTCGGCGAAATTCAGTTGTAATGAAATTAGGTAGAGAGTTAGCACTAACAGAGGACACCCCAGTGTCATGTATTATATCACCGCCGTCTTGACGGAAACGTAATGGCGCCCTCCCAAATGATCAAAGCTTATATCAAATTACGACTAAACTAATCATCCGATCACGACTAAATTTTACAAAAGTGTACCTTAATGCGGGAAGTGTATTTTGCCTTAACTACAAGGTCGTCAGCCAAATTGTTTCAAGTTGGCGGTCGTATTATAGTATGCAAGTATTATAGCCAAACCGTTACTTACGAATCAACAAGGCCCGGCCCCACCAAATACGTTCATCATACAGAGAGCGGTTTAAACTGTCCTAAAGGAGGTGACACGTAGGATATTAACACCTTATAATAGAATTATTATACCATAGCAGTAACTAACACTTCAGGCCGACCGTGCCGTATCGTGCAGGGCTATGCCGTCCCGTTGCGTCAAAATGGAGGCTATTGTTTGCTCGCTAGTCCATATTTTAGTTGAGGGTTCGATCAGTATATAATATCGCACGATGTTATTCACAAGCTACTACAACCAACATTCAATACAATGACTACTCCCATGAAATGAGGAGAAAGTAGGCTTTACCGATCATCTTGTTATATATTTTCATGCCAAAGGCTAAAGATCATCCCCAGCATAGCCCAGATGGTGGCGGAGCATACAATTGAAACTTCAAAATCAAAAACTCAGAATCCAATCGCTCAATTAACGCGATATATTTTAAGACGGTTGAAACACTTTATTTTCCTCTCTTGCATTCGTCAGATGACTTTCACTCTGCATGTAGCGCGCAGTCGCCATCTTGAATATATCAGACATTACTATCAACAATGTATTATTTATTATAGTCACAATGACGGAACGCAGCAAATATGTAGTCCCACAAAGAAGGCTCTGCAGAATGCGCAAGACAAACGATACCATACATTCAAGATAATAAATGGAAGTACTTTTCTAATGATCCAATCAATTCCTCTGGGTGAAAAACAGAAATTACAACGAAATTTAGTAAACGGGCAGTGTTTTATAAGATACAACTTTTATCGTTAATCACAAATAAGTTCAAATAAACCCCTTGATGAGGATATGGGATTATAATTCTACACATACAGAAAGTAGGCTATAGGTTCTATACTGAACATCTTTTTCTTTCTCACTATAGGTTTCTGAACACAAAATGTTAATCATCATTTTGGTGTTAAATTGTAAAATAATGAATTATGTTTGTAAAGAGATGAGCCTTTCAGTGAGCCAATCAAAGAAGAATATTTCCCAATTGACTTCATTCAAAAAAGAGTTCGTCCATGGTGGCCGAACAAAAACTTACGTCAAACACAAGAAGAGTCACTTAGTTAATTATATATATTTAATCGCTCCTTGGACAAATACAAAGATTCTAGTAAAGTTGATTACTTACATTACGGTATACGTAGTTAATACACGAATTATAGTTTTTGCCTTTCGAGATAATTTACACTGATGTGACTATTGAATGTCACCTCTTCATGTATCGGCAAGTTGCCTTCGTAACTTGCTACTTGTTGCCATGATAACTTGCTACTTGATGCAACTAGGTATCGGATTTTTGTGCAAGGTAATTCCAGATAGACCCCCAGCACAAAACATATCCATGTTAAATGTCCACGATAGCACATATCTCTTTTGAGTACATAG
Source organism: Meconema thalassinum (assembly GCA_946902985.2). Lineage (NCBI taxonomy): Eukaryota > Metazoa > Arthropoda > Insecta > Orthoptera > Tettigoniidae > Meconema > Meconema thalassinum. Next base: position 245,144,144 of record OX336397.1, read on the forward strand.
CGGTGTTGCGATATCACTTTTTGGTTCTTTTCTATGTTTCTTTGTCACCTTGCCTAATTGCTGTCAGGGTCCAACGACTTGAATATGAAAGTTGTATGTGCAGAGGAGGTAGCAATGCTAACTGATAATAGGGACCATACTATCCGATAATAGACAGAGCAGTCTCCAAAAAAAATGATTAAATATTACAAAAACTAACATCCCGATACTCACAAAACATCACGCACGATGCGGCAGATGACCATCTAGGCTGTGCTGCCTACAATACCATAAAGAAATGAATATCAAGAAAAGCACCATCCCAAAGATGATGCCCACAAAGCAGTAGGCACGATGGTGCAGATAACATCGATGTTCCGCCTTATCACAAGAATTACATAGCATCCTGCCAATTCTGTCTGTACTAACAGAAATGAACTGATATTACAATGATTTCCCAAAGGTAAATCCGCACACTTAAGTGAGCACCATCTAGGCGCTGCTTCCTGAACCACCAAAAGTGAAGGAATATCAAAAAGATTATTATCCCAAATAAAAACAAAAAGTTCAGTCATGAACATGTAGCCTACTTTCTTCTAAATGTATTGGTATATTTGTAACTCTTCCTCCTTATTGCAATGGGATGTTCGTTAAGAGTTGTACGCTATAACAAAGCCTTCATTGAGTAAGTTTCGTTATAATTCAGCATTTGCCTCCAGAGGAATTGATAAGAACATACAATATATGCCACTCCACCATCTTGAATGTATGAAATCGTTTATCTTTCGAGTTCTGCAGAGAAAGCCTTTTATGAGAAGCGTACACATTCTCTGCGTCTCGTCATTGTAATTGTGATGAATAGTGGATTGTCGATATGAGTTACTTAATCGTAAATTCATTTGAGTTTTGACATTGGGATTTCTGCCATTTTGTTTCAGACAAAATGGCGGCGATAAGAAAAGGACACTGAGCTGCCTTTAACTAAGTAACCACGATCTAGGGAGTGCTGCCTGAACTACAAGAAACAAATGAAAATTGCAAAGGAAAAATACGCACAAAAATTAAATACGTCATAGAGGAAAATTAACTCGACCACGGTGGCGCGCTATTTCGTACCTTGCTGGCATCGGGAGAATGTTGGTATGAATCCCACCTTGGTCATCCTGAATATGTTGTTCTAAGGGGCGGAACACTGAGGTTATCAGCCCCTATATTATACGTTATAATAGTTTCCTTATTTCCAATCATTACAATAGTTCATTGTTGTTATTGTTCCACTTGAGGGGATTGGACATCGCGGCAATTTAGCCCCGTGAACTTTGGTGCGTGTGTGTGATTTTGCCTGATAACCTGTGGTAGTGTGATGGCTGTATTAATGAGTTCAATTAAGGTGAGGATTAGCAGGGAGGCACCGAGGCCTTAAGTTGGGAACCTTCCAGGCATTCACCTGGAGTAGAAGTGAGAAACCACGGAAAATCACTACCAGGATGGCTGAGGTGTCAATCGTACCTGCCTCTCCTCTGCATTGTCTCACGTGTCTGAGCGGTCCCCACTCCAGTCCTCAGGCCAGAAATAAATTTCTTGGCAGAGCTGGTAATCGAACACGGACCTAAGGGATGCTATCCACTGCGCCACGAGCCGCCTAAAATAAGTTTGGCAGTTGTTATTGGTAAATTTTGATCATGTGATATGTCAGATAACCTGTGTTTGTGTGGTGTCTGTAGTAGTTTCCCTGGCTGTAATCATTGTGGTCTCGAAATTATCTGATGCCCCGGCACTTGAAGTATGTTACCATTCCGACATTTGCCTAGACGGAGAGTGGGAAGAATCCAGCAAATACCACACTGATGATGGCCGCTGTCAGTGCCAGAGTTCGAACCTTGAATCTCTTAAAATGCTCTGCATAATTTTCTACGTTAAGAAACAATGATAATAATAATAATAATAATAATCATATATATGTCAACCTCCTATTGTTCTCGCTTCAACGGGGTTGGCGATGGGATGTAATGATTTCTTACTTCATTGTGGAGGGTGATTTCACAGTCAGATGCCCATACTGACTCCAACTTCATGAGAGGAGTTAACAAGAGATGAAATGAGTGAAGGAGAATGAAAATAGTCAAGGCTTTGGAAGGAAGTGGCCGTGACCTATTAATAGGTACCGTCCTAGCATTTGCTTGGAGTTGAAAATGGGGAACCCACGCAGAACGGATCGAGCTCACGTTGAGCCCGTTTAGACCGAAGTCCAACGACCACATATGCATTTTACCAAAATTCAGTCAGCACGAGAATCTAAATATCCCAGGGCGCCATATGGGTTTAAGTGACAACAACAACACAATAAAAAATGCTTTACTGATTTTCGGCTCGATGTAACAATAAGGATAGAAGGAGACTCGGAAAATAGCACAATTCGTAAAATAATTTCATTTTACTAAAACTTTAAAATTGACTTGAAATAATGCCACAATAGCATTTAGGAATTCATGACGAATCATGCATTTATGTACACAAAATATACAGGGTTATCAACACATGAACACTTAATATTTGAACAAGAGCCAGAATGTCAGTCCTGTTGACTTTGTTCAAATTGAATTTTTTACAGTCGTAGGTTCTTCAGGGCAAATTAAATTGTCCAGCCTGATTCCTAAATCATAAGCATTCACTGGTTGAAATTAAATTGTTTCACTCGATGTAGAAAAATCACTTTGTTTTTGGTTTCGAATGTTGCAGAAAATAACTATAAGTAATTAATATTAAAAAAAAATTGGTTCATTTTTAAAGTCATAACAATGGGTATAACAGAACATCAACTTATATAGACATCTGAGCATGGATTCGAAGAACTTCTATATTAAACAGAAAATTTATTATTCTATCTGTTCTCGATCCAAAATAATTATTCTGAGTGCATGACTCGACTATCAACTAATGGTCGAAAATTATTATTAACAAAACATCAAATCTTTAAATATTAATTTAACCATTCAATCATTCAGATAAAATATTTGAAAATATTATTTAGAAAATTGTTACAAAAATAGTAACAAAAACTATTATCAAATTTGCAATTCTTTTACAGAATATGAAAATGTTAATCAATTAATTTTTTTTACAAAATATTTATATTTTAAATAGGATCACAAATATCCTTTAAATGGTAGTGGCTGTTCATGAAATGACAGTATTAATTTATTTATAGCTTTCTATTTAAATGTGTCAAAAATCACATGATCATAATTAGCATTAGACAACGGTAAAGTCTCCTCACAATGAAAGTTTAATGTTAATAACAAAATCCGGGTCAACAAGTACTAGGAAATATTTATAGAACACAAGAATCAACTGTGAATTAACGATGATGGCTCCATAAAATAACCCTTGGTTATAAATTCGTCGAAAGTGTGGCTTGTAACAATAATTTCAATTCCCAACATATTTATCAAAGTCATCCAACCTTCACAATGGTTAATGCTTCATTTTAACAACAACATAATTCCTGCGACTTAATTTCAAAATCAGAATGGCACATTTCACTATTTCCACACACAATAATTTCTTCCCAAATTATGCATAATAATCAAGCCTTTGCTTGTTATCCAAACTGGAAGATTTAGAAGCTTGTAAGCTCCTTCAAATGAGTTTACTGTAATTTTACCATCATATTAGACATTAATAATTTCACATCGTGTCTATTACTGGTCAAACGTTCTCTAAAAAGACGTTACCCAAATGATTTATATTTATATAAACTCTAGTAAAACCCTGTTTTATATATTCTATTTGTTTCTCGTATCATTTCTTTCCGTGTCTTCTACATGATTTGATTGCATAATGCGAGTGTAAAATGATTCCAATTAATTATTCTATTAGTAGAATGTGGGCGTGCGTTTAACCACTACCCTTCGGAAAAACAAGTATCCGATATAGCAAACTGTTTTAAATATCCAATTTATAAATTCATACTAGAAGATATGATTATTAGAAAATATAAATCATAATTACTATTATCTCAGAGAAAAATTGAAAATAATAATAATTATTATTAAATCATTATTATTATTATTATTATTATTATTATTAATTCCACAACTGGATTTAACTTCAATAAACTATTCGAGAAAGATCATACTCCATTTCTTTAACATGGAAAAATATCCATTCCTCAACTTAAATTTATTTTTAAATTTACAGTTACGACGGCTGATGACCGCGATTAGAAAAATCACAAAAATCAACTAAAATGCTCGTGATGCTCGTCCATTGATTCAAATCATTGAATCATCATGTCTGAATGTAGAAAATACTCAGAACAAGGCTTCCCATGCCTCGCATAACATATGCAACAGCAAATTATCAAAGAAAAATATTGTGTTTATAAGACTATAGAAAAATGAGAATTCTAGCTAACTACGCATAAAAATAATTCAAATTGTAGCTTACATTCTTGTAGATCTTGATGTCAAAGATAATCTGGTTAAAACCAGACCATTCCAGTCTTGAGTCCCCATTTGGACACGTACTTAAATTCTTGTATCAGCCTCCATTCTATACCCGCAATTTGTCTACCAAGGCATAGCGTTAGTCATATTCGTTTCCTGATAATCTTGATGAAAACTGTTCATATTGGCTGCGTTAACATCTGTAGTTTAATTCTTGACAGGGGTAAGATGTAATTGATCCATGATGAAAAATACCAGATGTAACAAGACCCAACAGTGATGCATTCAGTACAGTTTAATACACTGACAATCTTATTCACCATCGGTAACAGTTCTGATGTTCAAGTCCCTGAACTGAACCGTGCAAGGAAGGTATTTGAAAAATTACTGATATATAATCTTGGTTGGTCATTTAGTTACCAAGACAAAAGCTTGCTTCTGGCAATTGGATATAAAAATAATCCAATAATGATATTTGTGGACTGTGGAAATTTTTATAGACTATGTCTATCATATGTCCGTGAGCAGTTTTATATTTATCAATGTTTCTGACACAAAATGTGATAACTGACGAAAAATCCTAAGTTCACTGAAATAATCTCCAACACTTTTTGAAGTTCCATTAACCAAGTACTGTTTCGTTGAAACGCACTAAGTCCTAGCTAACACGTGCTATTTTTAAGTATAACGTCGAATATAGCAACCACGTGCTTCACGAAGTAACGTACGATGAACTAGCGACTGAGCGCTGTGATGAACTAACATACGATGAACTAGCGACTGAGCGCTGTGATGAACTAACATACGATGAACTAGCGACTGCGCGCTGTGATGAACTAACATACGATGAACTAGCGACTGAGCGCTGTGGCGAAGTAACATACGATGAACTAGCGACTGAGCGCTGTGATGAACTAACATACGTTGAACTAGCGACTGAGCGCTGTGATGAAATAACGTACGATGAACTAGCGACTGTGCGCTGTGATGAACTAACATACGATGAACTAGCGACTGAGCGCTGTGATGAACAAACATACGATGAACTAGCGACTAAGCGCTGTGATGAACTAACGTACGATGAACTAGCGACTAAGCGCTGTGTTGAAATAACGTACGATGAACTAGCGACTGAGCGCTGTGATGAACTAACATACGATGAACTAGCGACTGAGCGCTGTGATGAACAAACATACGATGAACTAGCGACTGAGCGCTGTGATGAACTAACATACGATGAACTAGCGACTGAGCGCTGTGATGAACTAACATACGATGAACTAGCGACTGAGCGCTGTGATGAACTAACATACGATGAACTAGCGACTGAGCGCTGTGATAAACTAACATACGATGAACTAGCGACTGAGCGCTGTGATGAACTAACATACGATGAACTAGCGACTCAGCGCTGTGATGAACTAACATACGATGAACTAGCGACTGTGCGCTGTGATGAACTAACATACGATGAACTAGCGACTGAGCGCTGTGATGAACTAACATACGATGAACTAGCGACTGTGCGCTGTGATGAACTAACATTCGATGAACTAGCGACTGTGTGCTGTGATGAAGTAACAAACGATGAACTAGCGACTGTGCGCTGTGATGAACTAACATACGATGAACTAGCGACTGAGCGCTGTGATGAACTAACATACGATGAACTAGCGACTGTGCGCTGTGATGAACTAACATACGATGAACTAGCGACTGAGCGCTGTGATGAACTAACATACGATGAACTAGCGACTGAGCGCTGTGATGAACTAACATACGATGAACTAGCGACTGAGCGCTGTGATGAACTAACATACGATGAACTAGCGACTGAGCGCTGTGATGAACTAACATACGATGAACTAGCGACTGAGCGCTGTGGCGAAGTAACATACGATGAACTAGCGACTGTGCGCTGTGATGAACTAACATACGATGAACTAGCGACTGAGCGCTGTGATGAACAAACATACGATGAACTAGCGACTGTGCGCTGTGATGAACTAACATACGATGAACTAGCGACTGAGCGCTGTGATGAACTAACATACGATGAACTAGCGACTGAGCGCTGTGATGAACTAACATACGATGAACTAGCGACTGAGCGCTGTGATGAACTAACATACGATGAACTAGCGACTGAGCGCTGTGGCGAAGTAACATACTATGAACTAGCGACTGAGCGCTGTGATGAACTAACATACGATGAACTAGCGACTGAGCGCTGTGATGAACTAACATCCGATGAACTAGCGACTGTGCGCTGTGATGAACTAACATACGATGAACTAGCGACTGTGCGCTGCGATGAACTAACATACGATGAACTAGCGACTGAGCGCTGTGATGAACTAACATACGATGAACTAGCGACTAAGCGCTGTGATGAACTAACATACGATGAACTAGCGACTGTGCGCTGTGATGAACTAACATACGATGAACTAGCGACTAAGCGCTGTGATGAACTAACATACGATGAACTAGCGACTGAGCGCTGTGATGAACTAACATACGATGAACTAGCGACTGAGCGCTGTGATGAACTAACATACGATGAACTAGCGACTGTGCGCTGTGATGAACTAACATACGATGAACTAGCGACTGAGCGCTGTGATGAACTAACATACGATGAACTAGCGACTGAGTGCTGTGATGAACTAACATACGATGAACTAGCGACTAAGCGCTGTGATGAACTAACATACGATGAACTAGCGACTCAGCGCTGTGATGAACTAACATACGATGAACTAGCGACTGTGCGCTGTGATGAACTAACATACGATGAACTAGCGACTGAGCGCTGTGATGAACTAACATACGATGAACTAGCGACTGTGCGCTGTGATGAACTAACATTCGATGAACTAGCGACTGTGTGCTGTGATGAAGTAACAAACGATGAACTAGCGACTGTGCGCTGTGATGAACTAACATACGATGAACTAGCGACTGAGCGCTGTGATGAACTAACATACGATGAACTAGCGACTGTGCGCTGTGATGAACTAACATACGATGAACTAGCGACTGAGCGCTGTGATGAACTAACATACGATGAACTAGCGACTGAGCGCTGTGATGAACTAACATACGATGAACTAGCGACTGAGCGCTGTGATGAACTAACATACGATGAACTAGCGACTGAGCGCTGTGATGAACTAACATACGATGAACTAGCGACTGAGCGCTGTGGCGAAGTAACATACGATGAACTAGCGACTGTGCGCTGTGATGAACTAACATACGATGAACTAGCGACTGAGCGCTGTGATGAACTAACATACGATGAACTAGCGACTGTGCGCTGTGATGAACTAACATACGATGAACTAGCGACTGAGCGCTGTGATGAACTAACATACGATGAACTAGCGACTGAGCGCTGTGATGAACTAACATACGATGAACTAGCGACTGAGCGCTGTGATGAACTAACATACGATGAACTAGCGACTGAGCGCTGTGGCGAAGTAACATACGATGAACTAGCGACTGAGCGCTGTGATGAACTAACATACGATGAACTAGCGACTGAGCGCTGTGATGAACTAACATACGATGAACTAGCGACTGAGCGCTGTGATGATCTAACATACGATGAACTAGCGACTGTGCGCTGCGATGAACTAACATACGATGAACTAGCGACTGAGCGCTGTGATGAACTAACATACGATGAACTAGCGACTAAGCGCTGTGATGAACTAACATACGATGAACTAGCGACTGTGCGCTGTGATGAACTAACATACGATGAACTAGCGACTAAGCGCTGTGATGAACTAACATACGATGAACTATCGACTGAGCGCAGTGATGAACTAACATACGATGAACTAGCGACTGAGCGCTGTGATGAACTAACATACGATGAACTAGCGACTGTGCGCTGTGATGAACTAACATACGATGAACTAGCGACTGAGCGCTGTGATGAACTAACATACGATGAACTAGCGACTGAGTGCTGTGATGAACTAACATACGATGAACTAGCGACTAAGCGCTGTGATGAACTAACATACGATGAACTAGCGACTGAGCGCTGTGATGAACTAACATACGATGAACTAGCGACTGAGTGCTGTGATGAACTAACATACGATGAACTAGCGACTGAGCGCTGTGATGAACTAACATACGATGAACTAGCGACTGAGCGCTGTGATGAACTAACATACGATGAACTAGCGACTGAGCGCTGTGATGAACTAACATACGATGAACTAGCGACTGTGCGCTGTGATGAACTAACATACGATGAACTAGCGACTAAGCGCTGTGATGAACTAACATACGATGAACTAGCGACTGAGCGCTGTGATGAACTAACATACGATGAACTAGCGACTGAGCGCTGTGATGAACTAACATACGATGAACTAGCGACTGTGCGCTGCGATGAACTAACATACGATGAACTAGCGACTGAGCGCTGTGATGAACTAACATACGATGAACTAGCGACTAAGCGCTGTGATGAACTAACATACGATGAACTAGCGACTGAGCGCTGTGATGAACTAACATACGATGAACTAGCGACTGAGCGCTGTGATGAACTAACATACGATGAACTAGCGACTGAGCGCTGTGATGAACTAACATACGATGAACTAGCGACTAAGCGCTGTGATGAACTAACATACGATGAACTAGCGACTGAGCGCTGTGATGAACTAACATACGATGAACTAGCGACTGAGCACTGTGATGAACTAACATACGATGAACTAGCGACTGAGCGCTGTGTTGAACTAACGTACGATGAACTAGCGACTGAGCGCTGTGATGAACTAACATACGATGAACTAGCGACTGTGCGCTGCGATGAATTAACATACGATGAACTAGCGACTGAGCGCTGTGATGAACTAACATATGCGCTGCGATGAACTAACATACGATGAACTAGCGACTGAGCGCTGTGATGAACTAACATACGATGAACAAGCGACTGGGCGCTGTGATGAACTTACATACGATGAACTAGCGACTGATCGCTGTGATGAACTAACATACGATGAACTAGCGACTGAGCGCTGTGATGAACTAACATACGATGAACTAGCGACTGTGCGCTGTGATGAACTAACATACGATGAACTAGCGACTGAGCGCTGTGATGAATTAACGTACGATGAACTAGCGACTGAGCGCTGTGATGAACAAACATACGATGAACTAGCGACTGAGCGCTGTGATGAACTAACATACGATGAACTAGCGACTGAGCGCTGTGGTGAACTAACATACGATGAACTAGCGACTGAGCGCTGTGATGAACTAACATACGATGAACTAGCGACTGTGCGCTGTGATGAACTAACATACGATGAACTAGCGACTGTGCGCTGTGATGAACTAACATACGATGAACTAGCGACTGAGCGCTGTGATGAACTAACATACGATGAACTAGCGACTGAGCGCTGTGATAAACTAACATACGATGAACTAGCGACTGAGCGCTGTGATGAACTAACATACGATGAACTAGCGACTGAGCGCTGTGATGAACTAACATACGATGAACTAGCGACTGAGCTCTGTGATGAACTAACATACGATGAACTAGGACTGAGCGCTGTGATGCATTAACGTACGATGAACTAGCGACTGAGCGCTGTGATGAACTAACATACGATGAACTAGCGACTGAGCGCTGTGATGAACTAACATACGATGAACTAGCGACTGAGCGCTGTGTTGAACTAACGTACGTTGAACTAGCGACTGAGCGCTGTGATGAACTAACATACGATGAACTAGCGACTGAGCGCTGTGATGAACTAACATACGATGAACTAGCGACTGAGCGCTGTGATGAACTAACATACGATGAACTAGCGACTGAGCGCTGTGATGAACTAACATACGATGAACTAGCGACTGTGCGCTGTGATGAACTAACATACGATGAACTAGCGACTGTGCGCTGTGATGAACTAACATACGATGAACTAGCGACTGAGCGCTGTGATGAACTAACATACGATGAACTAGCGACAGAGCGCTGTGATGAACTAACATACGATGAACTAGCGACTGAGCGCTGTGATGAACTAACATACGATGAACTAGCGACTGAGCGCTGTGATGAACTAACATACGATGAACTAGCGACTGAGCGCTGTGATGAACTAACATACGATGAACTAGCGACTGTGCGCTGTGATGAGCTAACATACGATGAACTAGCGACTGAGCGCTGTGATGAACTAACATACGATGAACTAGCGACTGAGCGCTGTGATGAACTAACATCCGATGAACTAGCGACTGTGCGCTGTGATGAACTAACATACGATGAACTAGCGACTGAGCGCTGTGATGAATTAACATACGATGAACTAGCGACTGAGCGCTGTGATGAACTAACATACGATGAACTAGCGACTGAGCTCTGTGATGAACTAACATACGATGAACTAGCGACTGAGCGCTGTGATGAACTAACATACGATGGACTAGCGACTGAGCGCTGTGATGAACTAACATACGATGAACTAGCGACTGAGCGCTGTGATGAACTAACATACGATGAACTAGCGACTGAGCGCTGTGATGAATTAACGTACGATGAACTAGCGACTGAGCGCTGTGATGAACTAACATACGATGAACTAGCGACTGAGCGCTGTGATGAACTAACATACGATGAACTAGCGACTGTGCGCTGTGATGAACTAACATACGATGAACTAGCGACTGTGCGCTGTGATGAACTAACATACGATGAACTAGCGACTGAGCGCTGTGATGAACTAACATACGATGAACTAGCGACTGAGCGCTGTGATGAACTTACATACGATGAACTAGCGACTGAGCGCTGTGATGAACTAACATACGATGAACTAGCGACTAAGCGCTGTGATGAACTAACATACGATGAACTAGCGACTGTGCGCTGTGATGAACTAACATACGATGAACTAGCGACTGTGCGCTGTGATGAACTAACATACGATGAACTAGCGACTGAGCGCTGTGATGAACTAACATACGATGAACTAGCGACTGAGCGCTGTGATGAACTAACATACGATGAACTAGCGACTGAGCGCTGTGATGAACTAACATACGATGAACTAGCGACTGAGCGCTGTGATGAACTAACATACGATGAACTAGCGACTGTGCGCTGTGATGAACATACGATGAACTAGCGACTGAGCGCTGTGATGAACTAACATACGATGAACTAGCGACTGAGTGCTGTGATGAATTAACGTACGATGAACTAGCGACTGAGCGCTGTGATGAACTAACATACGATGAACTAGCGACTGAGCGCTGTGATGAATTAACGTACGATGAACTAGCGACTGAGCGCTGTGATGAACTAACATACGATGAACTAGCGACTGAGCGCTGTGATGAACTAACATACGATGAACTAGCGACTGAGCGCTGTGATGAACTAACATACGATGAACTGGCGACTGAGCGCTGTGATGAATTAACGTACGATGAACTAGCGACTGAGCGCTGTGATGAACTAACATACGATGAACTAGCGACTCAGCGCTGTGATGAATTAACATACGATGAACTAGCGACTCAGCGCTGTGATGAATTAACATACGATGAACTAGCGACTGTTTGCTGTGATGAACTAACATACGATGAACTAGCGACTGAGAGTAGGGGGGTAAGGCGGTTTCTAACTCCCCCCACCACCTCTCCCTCTGACGTCACATACTAACCCGCAATACATTCAGGGGCAAAGCCAATATCTCGTCAACCCATGGTCCGATTTTGACAAATGAGGTGTCGTTGGACTCGGGCTAACGCCCTCTTTACAACGGACTACTCATTTCAACCCCTAAATAAAACCTACCCCTACTAGGGGGTGAAATTGTAATTTTTTAGTGAAAGTCTCTTTCCAAATGTGACATGTATAAGCTGCGCTGCTAAAATGAACTTAAACGTGGTTGCTCATATAGTGCATGCATTTTACGAGATGCCGCTATGGATGAACATTTTTGTTTTTGTTTTTTACGCATGCGCACTGGGGATTTTTGTAAGAGGGCGAGCTCTTTGAAAAAAATGATTGATAAGAAGAGGTTTTGGTGGTGAGGAGAGAATCAGATAGTCGCCTACTTTCCTACGAAGTTTGCCGATATCTCTCAAACGCAAGGTCGGATTTGGACGTGTGACGTGTCAAATCGCTTGTCTCGAAACCCTATACATGTTATTAATAGGTTAGAGTTTTGAGAATGAGGGAAACAGGCTTTTTTGGGGTAAAACCATGATTTTAGACTTTTTCTGATATTTCACGAATGCATGGTCGGATTTGGTCCTATAACGTGTCAAATGGCTTGTCTCGAAACCCTGTGTATTTTGGTAATAGGTTAAAGTTTTTGAGAATGAGGGAAACAGAATATTTTGGGGTAAAACCGTGATTTTAAACTTTTTGCTATATCTCGCGAACCAATCATGCTAGAGGCATGTACGACGGGTCCAAGGACTCGGGGTGACGTCGTCTCTGCTATGGACCACTCGTTATATTTTTAAAAAAAATTTGGAAACGCGATTTTGGGGTAAACACGTGTTTTTTGTGATTTTTGTCGATATATCACAAACCAATAACGCTAGAGACGTGTACGAGGTGTCCTAGGACTCGGGATAACGCCCCCTTTCAAATGTGGTAGATATTTTTTTTCCAGAAATAATTCACATGGGTCTAACGCCATACATGTTGAAAAAAGGTTTTCTTTTTCTTTACCTGTTTATAAAGTTTATGAAGCGTGGTGGTTGAGAGAGACGATACTGCTAGGTGTGTGTTTGACCGAACCTGTCGCTTAGCACAAGGACCATGCTTAATAGAACAATCGCTATTTCAGCGGGTCGGTGTATGACAGAGCGAGGGTGCGTTTTTCTGATATTTTACCTTTAATGTGTAAACGGTGATGAGAACTTGGTTCTATGTTGGTCGAAGCGAGTAGAGAAAACAAACTTGCAGAGGAGCAGGAGGTGAATGTCATTTGAGCTTATTGGAATGCGCTGATCTGACTTGACAACAAGTGCAATGGAAAAATGACAATGACGCTTGAAGGTGAAATAATCTGACCACCGTGGTGGCAGGGAAGAGCGAAATGCATGTGAACATGTGTGAAACCACATGTACGCTAAACAAGTGACATCCTGTTTTGCTTCGTACGTGACAAAATGCAAGTTGACGTGAAATTTGATCTGCCACAGGTGTTCACCTTGGACGTTAGCTGTCCACGTGCACGATAACAGAATGTTCAAAGCGTGGGAATCGCTGAATCAGTAAAAAGTATGATGCAACTTGTGGGAATGATGTCACAACCAATAGATAGGCAAGAGCAGCGAACAGCAGTGGTGGGAGGTGGAGGGGGGAGAGGGGGAGGGGTCATGTAAGAGAGATCATAGGTGGAAAGGGAAAGACAAACATGTATGAACATGCACGAAGCGCGGAGCGCTGTACACACAGAGCTATAGGAGGTGTACAACATGTGTGAATAAATAAAAAGTGCGTTAATATCTCGCTAACTAATAATCAGAGAGTGTCAAGTGAGGTGTCAAAGGACTCAGGATGGTCAACCCTTTTCCATGACCAACGAATTTACCCTAAAGATCTAAGGTCATTAGCTTTTAATATCTCATGAATCAATAAGGCTAGGGACCTGTATGAGAGGTCGTTGGACTTGAGGTGACATTCTGTTTTTGAATATATTATTTATTTATGTCAAAAGGGCCTAACTGCACTTTTGTTGATATCTCGCTAACTAATAATCAGAGAGGTTCAAGTGAGGTGTCATAGGTCTCACGATGGTCAACCCTTTTCCATGACCAACGAATTTACCCACAAGATTCAAAACAGCAAGGTCATTGACCTAATATTTTATAAACTTATAATCGAATATCAACATGTGAGGTGTCATAGGACTTAGAATGGTCAACCCTTTCCCATGGCCAATGAATTTTCCCAAAATACCCAATACATCAGGGTCATCGACCTGAGATTTTATAAACTAATAATCGGATACGAACACGTGAGATGTTTACCATGTGTGATGAAACATAGCTAGGTAGAGAAAGATTTAGTGTAGGCTACATGTATGGTGACTGACAAGTCATTGAAACTTCTTTTTCAGATCAAACTGCAGTATAGAGAGAGTATATGTTGCAGGTATGGGTTAATAATTGACGAACGGTGTACACAAACTTTGATTTATCTATTCAAGAAGTAAGAGTAGACTATCTTTAATTGATTGGTTAAAGAGGATAGCTAAAAACACAAAAAGAATACTCAGTGGTTACCGGGACAAGATGGTCGCTACGCACAACAAGCTTTAAATACTTGAAGCTAATAATCTATACACACACACTCTCGTGTTCTAAACTAAACTGTGTTGCTGTCAGTGCTCAGACAGTAGGCTGATGACAAAATGCATTGCTAACAGAAATATAATCATTTCCGGTTGTATAATGTTATCAGCTATCCATTTTGTGTTGCAGTGTTAAGCACTTTTAGCTCTTGTACTGGTGGTCTTAACTCGATTTCCAGGTCTGAGGCCTAGAACGAGTCAAACTAAGAAACAAGGGCATGGTGGTGTAGTGGTTAAGCTGTTAGCCTTTTCACCAGAGTTCGATTTCAGGTTAATATGCATGTCATAAACATATTAAACAAAACAAAACAGAGATAACGTTTAAAACTGATTACATTTGTGTCTTTTCAAATTATTACTTTGATTACAAAAACAAAGGTGAACTGTGTTTGACATACAGTTAATGCTGTCTATTACACACTAGACTGTAAGAAAGCCAAATAGCAAAAGGCGTAGGTAGAGCAGTGGTAAAATTGCTATATGTAGAGAACTACCTAGCGGTTTTATGAACTGGCAAAGCTATATCGCATAAACAGTGCAGTATACAATCCAGCAATCAAATTTGTATCTTGTGGAACAGAGAAAATGCACTTTTACCTTGATGGATAGCAAATGAGTGCAGACGAATGACCTATGCATTAACCTACCCTGGGGTTATAACCACGAGGTGGAGGTGTGATTTCACTGTTTAATCATTTAGAGACATGGCTTTTTTGTAACCAGTAGATTTAGTATTTTGTAAATATTCATTTTTGTAATTGTAAATAGTGGAAACATTTTTTGTAATAGTAAATGTTAAATGTATAACTAAAAGTTATTTGGGATAAGTGTGCATGTCAAGGATAAATAGCGTGGTTGTATTTGTTTTTCAAAGACAGGTATGGTTGTGTGAATATATGACTATAGATAGAATGATAGAGAGAGAGAGAGAGAGAGAGAAAGCTTGTGTGTGTGTGTGTGTGTGTGTGTGTGTGTGTGTGGGTAGCATTGATTTTTCAACCAAAGCAAACACGGCAAGGTAGGATGGTGGGGTAATTAATGTATATAGCAAATGGTAAATAGTATACTATATTTTTTTAACACTTGTGTTTTTTTTAATGCAGCAGTAGATAGGTGTTATTTTGTAAAACAGTCTTACCTACAGTAGTAGTAGTAGTAGTAGTAGGCCTATATGTTTTTGGAAACAAACAGAAAGAGAATGCACTATTGCCATGGCCAAGCACTTCCATTAAAGTGATTTCAAGAAAATTTAAATCAGCAAATGTGTGTTTTACAAAACTAAACATTCAGCATGGACTAAATCATAAACGTGTCTTCTGTGATATGGAAAAAATAGGAAATCCATGTTTCCATATCAACACAATTTAAAAACTTAAAACTGACGTTTAAAAAATGTAAATGGGAAATTGGCAAATGTGTAAACAACAAAATGGAAAATTCTTGTTTCCATATCATGAAATCCAAAAACTTTTAACTGACATTTTCAAATCGTGTACATGGAAAATTGACAAATGGCAATGTGTGAAATGTGAAAATGAAAAAAATATGAACAAATGGCTATCATTATTTAAAAAAAATAAAAAACCATCGTGTTATATCGTTAAAGTGTGAATCAAACCACATCTACTTATTTGGATCACCCGAGACTGAGTAGACCTGTTTTAGTCCTAATATACTTTTAAAATTTTATGTTAAAGCTCAATTTGAACTCAAGAGCTTTAGAGTGCCAGCTAACTATTATAACCGTTACGTCACAAAGACAACTTTACACTACTCTTAATAAACAATAATAAGAAAAAGAATAATAAATGTTGATTTTTTTTTTAAGGATGAGCATGGTGACACTGTTTCTGTTGCACAGTCTGCTAGCTACTAGCCAGCAGCTGGGGTCTTAGAAAACGATACAGTTGACATTTTGTAATGAGATGTGACATGTTTCAAAGTACAGTATTATGGGTTGCTGTTGAGTAAAAACTAATCCTGTACAAGGAAGCAAGGGTTCGAACCCCTTACCTAACATTACTATTGCCTGAACATGGCTTGACGACACTGTATTATTATGATACTCGGTACACAAACCATAGATAGAGTGTATTGTTTAAGATCACTTTCTTTCTGAACATAGGTGGAGACTGTTGATGGTTAACAATGGCATTAATATAGTAGGACGTGGGTATAGCAATTAAGAAAAAACAGACAATACCCATACAATATTTTTATTTATTTAATATAAGTACTTGTACAATAGTTACATTCAAAATACATTTCTTTTTTCTCTATTACTATTTAGTCCTTTTTGATTCTCTTGCATATGAAGGGTAGATAACCTTGTAGTTCAGCCCCTTAAAACAACAACAACACAACCTTTTGCATAGTCTGTGATGTTGACGACTCTTGAGATGTGGAAGATGGATTAAACATAACTTTTACAGCAGGGGTTAAATGTTGCTCAATAAACACTGCACTATTTTGAGTAGCAACATTTTTTTCTTGTACTAGCTTTTTAGCATTGTCATGATTATTTGTTGACACCAACAGTGTTTCATCTGGTACACCACATTGATGATCACTCACACTTAAAACCTTACCATTTCTACTTTTTAGATTGCCTCGACATCTTTTTGACCTCTCTTTTGAGCATTGCCAAAATATTATTCCTTTTACATTTTGACGATTATAGTTATAAGAGTAGCCTTTATAGAGTACACGTTGTTTACCTTTGTTAGTTGTAGTAAGTTCCATAGTAGCAACTAACCTGTTAGTATGATTTGCTCACTACAAAGGTTATAACTGTTCTGATAATAAAATCATTTAGCGTTGGCTTTTATATTTAATATGTACAGTTTGAAGTGATAGCAAAAGTGAGAGCAAAATGGTAGCAGAGTGGTAGAAAATATAACATGTATTGTTAAGAAATAGTTTAAGCTGTTATGTGGATCCATTACATAATAATTTTAGCACAACGAAGCTCATTTTCTATATCCAATAGTTCTTCCTCATATTCAGTATAACCAGCCTGTTTATAGACATGCAGTTGCTGAAGCCGCCGGATTAGCTTACTTGGATTGTTCCAGTAGACAAATTTAACAAATGATTTTTTAGTTGTAAACAAAGCATTACCATTATCATTATTATCTTCATCATCAACATCATCATCATCATAACCATTATCATTATCATCATCATCATTATCATCATCATCATGATCATTATAATCCTCATCACTATTACTATATAGTCCTTTTTGATCCTTTTGCAATACCACATTTTGCACAGTCTGTGTTGCCCTTGATAATGATGGGAGTTTTTCAGACATTGACAACTGTCCTAACACGACTTTCTGAGGAGATGATACATGCTTCTTAACAAACAATGCACTATCTTGAGCTGCAATATCTTTTTCTGGGACAAGTGTTTTAGCATTTTGAAGAGTTTTTTTAAACAGCAACGATGTTTTATCTGGTACACTACATTGATGATCACTCATACTTAAGACATCACTATTTTTACTTTTCAGCTCACCTCGACACTGTTTTGAACGATGTTTTGAACAACGCCAAATAACAGTTCCATTTTTATTGGTTCGTTTTACAATATATTTATATCCTTTATAGAATGCGTATGGCATACCATTGCTATTTGTTGATACTTCCATGTCAATTGTCAAGCATGAACTAATCTCTAGCAAAGTTCACTCGATAATATAAATAATTTCTAAACCCCAGTAGTGAATAGTCAGTTGTTTTTGATCTATGCAAGCGTAAACATGTCACATACACTGGTAATGAATACTCAAGGCTTTAAGGTCAATGAAAACAAGTACAGTATATATTTAAATAGGTGGCTATCATTGATTGCACAACACGCGGGTCACCATATCTTTTTTTCTTTCGGACTAGTGTTTTAACATTTGAAGAGTGTTTTAAACAGCAACGATGTCTTATCAGTCACACTACATTGATGATCACTCACACTTAAGACCTCGCTATTTTTACTTTTTAACTCACTTTGACACTGTTTTGAACGATGTTTTGAACAACGCCAAATAACAGTTCCATTTTTATTGGTTCGTTTTACAATATACGTATAACCTTTATAGTATGCATATGGCTTACCATAACTATTCGTTGATACTTTCATATCAATTTTCAAGCATGAAATAATCTCCAATAAATTTCGCTCGATAATAGAAATAATAGTTTAAAGTGAGTGCAAAGGTGAGTGCAAAAGTGAGTGCAAAAGTGAGTGTAAAAGTGGGTGTAAAAGTGAGTGCAAAAGTGAGTGCAAAAGTGAGTGCAAAAGTGGGTGCGAAAGTGGGTGTGAAAGTGGGTGCAGTTTATAGTAGGCACCATTTTTACTAGAATGTGATTTGAGTAAATATAATTACTAAACCCAAGTAGTGAATAGTCAGTTGGTTTTGATTTATGCAAGCGTAAACATGTCTCATACACTGATGATGGATACTCAAGGCTTCTCGGTCAACAAAAACAAGTATATAGTTAAAGAGGTAGCTATTATTGATTGCACAACACTGAATCTATTTTTGAAATTTTGACAAAGGGTCTAAGTGCACTTTTGTTAATATCTCGCGAACCAATAAGACTACGGCATTGTATGAGGTATTGTTGGACTTTTTGCCGAAGACTGCTGGTAAACACTTATGTTCCCACGACCTTTTTAAAGATGGCGGCTGACCCACGAGGGGTGATTAAAACGTATTCCAAGCGACGCTTGTCGATAAGCAAACCAATAATCAAAGGGGGGTGTGACAGAGCTTGAGGCGATAACCCCCTTTGATTGATCCCCGTTTATTTGCTCCTTTGGACTGGTCCCCGTTGACAAGTCCCTCTGAACGGGTCCTTTTTGAAGGGAGTCATTTATGACGGGCCCCTGCTGACGGGTCACTGTGGACGGATCCCTGTGGACAGGTCCCTGTTGACAGGTCCAAAGGGATTAGTCAAAAGGACCTGTCAACAGGGACCTGTCCACAGGGATCCGTCCACAGTGACCCGTCAGCAGGGGCCCGTCATAAATGACTCCCTTCAAAAAGGACCCGTTCAGAGGGACTTGTCAACGGGGACCAGTCCAAAGGGGCAAATCAACAGGGATCAATCAAAAGGGGTTATCGCCTCAAGCTCTGTCACACCCCCCTTTGATTATTGGTTTGCTTATCGACAAGCGTCGCTTGGAATACGTTTTAATCACCCCTCGTGGGTCAGCCGCCATCTTTAAAAAGGTCGTGGGAACATAAGTGTTTACCAGCAGTCTTCGGCAAAAAGTCCAACAATACCTCATACAATGCCGTAGTCTTATTGGTTCGCGAGATATTAACAAAAGTGCACTTAGACCCTTTGTCAAAATTTCAAAAATAGATTCAGTGTTGTGCAATCAATAATAGCTACCTCTTTAACTATATACTTGTTTTTGTTGACCGAGAAGCCTTGAGTATCCATCATCAGTGTATGAGACATGTTTACGCTTGCATAAATCAAAACCAACTGACTATTCACTACTTGGGTTTAGAAATTATATTTACTCAAATCACATTCTAGTAAAAATGGTGCCTACTATAAACTGCACCCACTTTCACACCCACTTTCGCACCCACTTTTGCACTCACTTTTGCACTCACTTTTGCACTCACTTTTACACCCACTTTTACACTCACTTTTGCACTCACTTTTGCACTCACCTTTGCACTCACTTTAAACTATTATTTCTATTATCGAGCGAAATTTATTGGAGATTATTTCATGCTTGAAAATTGATATGAAAGTATCAACGAATAGTTATGGTAAGCCATATGCATACTATAAAGGTTATACGTATATTGTAAAACGAACCAATAAAAATGGAACTGTTATTTGGCGTTGTTCAAAACATCGTTCAAAACAGTGTCAAAGTGAGTTAAAAAGTAAAAATAGCGAGGTCTTAAGTGTGAGTGATCATCAATGTAGTGTGACTGATAAGACATCGTTGCTGTTTAAAACACTCTTCAAATGTTAAAACACTAGTCCGAAAGAAAAAAAGATATGGTGACCCGCGTGTTGTGCAATCAATGATAGCCACCTATTTAAATATATACTGTACTTGTTTTCATTGACCTTAAAGCCTTGAGTATTCATTACCAGTGTATGTGACATGTTTACGCTTGCATAGATCAAAAACAACTGACTATTCACTACTGGGGTTTAGAAATTATTTATATTATCGAGTGAACTTTGCTAGAGATTAGTTCATGCTTGACAATTGACATGGAAGTATCAACAAATAGCAATGGTATGCCATACGCATTCTATAAAGGATATAAATATATTGTAAAACGAACCAATAAAAATGGAACTGTTATTTGGCGTTGTTCAAAACATCGTTCAAAACAGTGTCGAGGTGAGCTGAAAAGTAAAAATAGTGATGTCTTAAGTATGAGTGATCATCAATGTAGTGTACCAGATAAAACATCGTTGCTGTTTAAAAAAACTCTTCAAAATGCTAAAACACTTGTCCCAGAAAAAGATATTGCAGCTCAAGATAGTGCATTGTTTGTTAAGAAGCATGTATCATCTCCTCAGAAAGTCGTGTTAGGACAGTTGTCAATGTCTGAAAAACTCCCATCATTATCAAGGGCAACACAGACTGTGCAAAATGTGGTATTGCAAAAGGATCAAAAAGGACTATATAGTAATAGTGATGAGGATTATAATGATCATGATGATGATGATAATGATGATGATGATAATGATAATGGTTATGATGATGATGATGTTGATGATGAAGATAATAATGATAATGGTAATGCTTTGTTTACAACTAAAAAATCATTTGTTAAATTTGTCTACTGGAACAATCCAAGTAAGCTAATCCGGCGGCTTCAGCAACTGCATGTCTATAAACAGGCTGGTTATACTGAATATGAGGAAGAACTATTGGATATAGAAAATGAGCTTCGTTGTGCTAAAATTATTATGTAATGGATCCACATAACAGCTTAAACTATTTCTTAACAATACATGTTATATTTTCTACCACTCTGCTACCATTTTGCTCTCACTTTTGCTATCACTTCAAACTGTACATATTAAATATAAAAGCCAACGCTAAATGATTTTATTATCAGAACAGTTATAACCTTTGTAGTGAGCAAATCATACTAACAGGTTAGTTGCTACTATGGAACTTACTACAACTAACAAAGGTAAACAACGTGTACTCTATAAAGGCTACTCTTATAACTATAATCGTCAAAATGTAAAAGGAATAATATTTTGGCAATGCTCAAAAGAGAGGTCAAAAAGATGTCGAGGCAATCTAAAAAGTAGAAATGGTAAGGTTTTAAGTGTGAGTGATCATCAATGTGGTGTACCAGATGAAACACTGTTGGTGTCAACAAATAATCATGACAATGCTAAAAAGCTAGTACAAGAAAAAAATGTTGCTACTCAAAATAGTGCAGTGTTTATTGAGCAACATTTAACCCCTGCTGTAAAAGTTATGTTTAATCCATCTTCCACATCTCAAGAGTCGTCAACATCACAGACTATGCAAAAGGTTGTGTTGTTGTTGTTTTAAGGGGCTGAACTACAAGGTTATCTACCCTTCATATGCAAGAGAATCAAAAAGGACTAAATAGTAATAGAGAAAAAAGAAATGTATTTTGAATGTAACTATTGTACAAGTACTTATATTAAATAAATAAAAATATTGTATGGGTATTGTCTGTTTTTTCTTAATTGCTATACCCACGTCCTACTATATTAATGCCATTGTTAACCATCAACAGTCTCCACCTATGTTCAGAAAGAAAGTGATCTTAAACAATACACTCTATCTATGGTTTGTGTACCGAGTATCATAATAATACAGTGTCGTCAAGCCATGTTCAGGCAATAGTAATGTTAGGTAAGGGGTTCGAACCCTTGCTTCCTTGTACAGGATTAGTTTTTACTCAACAGCAACCCATAATACTGTACTTTGAAACATGTCACATCTCATTACAAAATGTCAACTGTATCGTTTTCTAAGACCCCAGCTGCTGGCTAGTAGCTAGCAGACTGTGCAACAGAAACAGTGTCACCATGCTCATCCTTAAAAAAAAAATCAACATTTATTATTCTTTTTCTTATTATTGTTTATTAAGAGTAGTGTAAAGTTGTCTTTGTGACGTAACGGTTATAATAGTTAGCTGGCACTCTAAAGCTCTTGAGTTCAAATTGAGCTTTAACATAAAATTTTAAAAGTATATTAGGACTAAAACAGGTCTACTCAGTCTCGGGTGATCCAAATAAGTAGATGTGGTTTGATTCACACTTTAACGATATAACACGATGGTTTTTTATTTTTTTTAAATAATGATAGCCATTTGTTCATATTTTTTTCATTTTCACATTTCACACATTGCCATTTGTCAATTTTCCATGTACACGATTTGAAAATGTCAGTTAAAAGTTTTTGGATTTCATGATATGGAAACAAGAATTTTCCATTTTGTTGTTTACACATTTGCCAATTTCCCATTTACATTTTTTAAACGTCAGTTTTAAGTTTTTAAATTGTGTTGATATGGAAACATGGATTTCCTATTTTTTCCATATCACAGAAGACACGTTTATGATTTAGTCCATGCTGAATGTTTAGTTTTGTAAAACACACATTTGCTGATTTAAATTTTCTTGAAATCACTTTAATGGAAGTGCTTGGCCATGGCAATAGTGCATTCTCTTTCTGTTTGTTTCCAAAAACATATAGGCCTACTACTACTACTACTACTACTGTAGGTAAGACTGTTTTACAAAATAACACCTATCTACTGCTGCATTAAAAAAAACACAAGTGTTAAAAAAATATAGTATACTATTTACCATTTGCTATATACATTAATTACCCCACCATCCTACCTTGCCGTGTTTGCTTTGGTTGAAAAATCAATGCTACCCACACACACACACACACACACACACACACACACACAAGCTTTCTCTCTCTCTCTCTCTCTCTCTATCATTCTATCTATAGTCATATATTCACACAACCATACCTGTCTTTGAAAAACAAATACAACCACGCTATTTATCCTTGACATGCACACTTATCCCAAATAACTTTTAGTTATACATTTAACATTTACTATTACAAAAAATGTTTCCACTATTTACAATTACAAAAATGAATATTTACAAAATACTAAATCTACTGGTTACAAAAAAGCCATGTCTCTAAATGATTAAACAGTGAAATCACACCTCCACCTCGTGGTTATAACCCCAGGGTAGGTTAATGCATAGGTCATTCGTCTGCACTCATTTGCTATCCATCAAGGTAAAAGTGCATTTTCTCTGTTCCACAAGATACAAATTTGATTGCTGGATTGTATACTGCACTGTTTATGCGATATAGCTTTGCCAGTTCATAAAACCGCTAGGTAGTTCTCTACATATAGCAATTTTACCACTGCTCTACCTACGCCTTTTGCTATTTGGCTTTCTTACAGTCTAGTGTGTAATAGACAGCATTAACTGTATGTCAAACACAGTTCACCTTTGTTTTTGTAATCAAAGTAATAATTTGAAAAGACACAAATGTAATCAGTTTTAAACGTTATCTCTGTTTTGTTTTGTTTAATATGTTTATGACATGCATATTAACCTGAAATCGAACTCTGGTGAAAAGGCTAACAGCTTAACCACTACACCACCATGCCCTTGTTTCTTAGTTTGACTCGTTCTAGGCCTCAGACCTGGAAATCGAGTTAAGACCACCAGTACAAGAGCTAAAAGTGCTTAACACTGCAACACAAAATGGATAGCTGATAACATTATACAACCGGAAATGATTATATTTCTGTTAGCAATGCATTTTGTCATCAGCCTACTGTCTGAGCACTGACAGCAACACAGTTTAGTTTAGAACACGAGAGTGTGTGTGTATAGATTATTAGCTTCAAGTATTTAAAGCTTGTTGTGCGTAGCGACCATCTTGTCCCGGTAACCACTGAGTATTCTTTTTGTGTTTTTAGCTATCCTCTTTAACCAATCAATTAAATATAGTCTACTCTTACTTCTTGAATAGATAAATCAAAGTTTGTGTACACCGTTCGTCAATTATTAACCCATACCTGCAACATATACTCTCTCTATACTGCAGTTTGATCTGAAAAAGAAGTTTCAATGACTTGTCAGTCACCATACATGTAGCCTACACTAAATCTTTCTCTACCTAGCTATGTTTCATCACACATGGTAAACATCTCACGTGTTCGTATCCGATTATTAGTTTATAAAATCTCAGGTCGATGACCCTGATGTATTGGGTATTTTGGGAAAATTCATTGGCCATGGGAAAGGGTTGACCATTCTAAGTCCTATGACACCTCACATGTTGATATTCGATTATTAGTTTATAAAATATTAGGTCAATGACCTTGCTGTTTTGAATCTTGTGGGTAAATTCGTTGGTCATGGAAAAGGGTTGACCATCGTGAGACCTATGACACCTCACTTGAACCTCTCTGATTATTAGTTAGCGAGATATCAACAAAAGTGCAGTTAGGCCCTTTTGACATAAATAAATAATATATTCAAAAACAGAATGTCACCTCAAGTCCAACGACCTCTCATACAGGTCCCTAGCCTTATTGATTCATGAGATATTAAAAGCTAATGACCTTAGATCTTTAGGGTAAATTCGTTGGTCATGGAAAAGGGTTGACCATCCTGAGTCCTTTGACACCTCACTTGACACTCTCTGATTATTAGTTAGCGAGATATTAACGCACTTTTTATTTATTCACACATGTTGTACACCTCCTATAGCTCTGTGTGTACAGCGCTCCGCGCTTCGTGCATGTTCATACATGTTTGTCTTTCCCTTTCCACCTATGATCTCTCTTACATGACCCCTCCCCCTCTCCCCCCTCCACCTCCCACCACTGCTGTTCGCTGCTCTTGCCTATCTATTGGTTGTGACATCATTCCCACAAGTTGCATCATACTTTTTACTGATTCAGCGATTCCCACGCTTTGAACATTCTGTTATCGTGCACGTGGACAGCTAACGTCCAAGGTGAACACCTGTGGCAGATCAAATTTCACGTCAACTTGCATTTTGTCACGTACGAAGCAAAACAGGATGTCACTTGTTTAGCGTACATGTGGTTTCACACATGTTCACATGCATTTCGCTCTTCCCTGCCACCACGGTGGTCAGATTATTTCACCTTCAAGCGTCATTGTCATTTTTCCATTGCACTTGTTGTCAAGTCAGATCAGCGCATTCCAATAAGCTCAAATGACATTCACCTCCTGCTCCTCTGCAAGTTTGTTTTCTCTACTCGCTTCGACCAACATAGAACCAAGTTCTCATCACCGTTTACACATTAAAGGTAAAATATCAGAAAAACGCACCCTCGCTCTGTCATACACCGACCCGCTGAAATAGCGATTGTTCTATTAAGCATGGTCCTTGTGCTAAGCGACAGGTTCGGTCAAACACACACCTAGCAGTATCGTCTCTCTCAACCACCACGCTTCATAAACTTTATAAACAGGTAAAGAAAAAGAAAACCTTTTTTCAACATGTATGGCGTTAGACCCATGTGAATTATTTCTGGAAAAAAAATATCTACCACATTTGAAAGGGGGCGTTATCCCGAGTCCTAGGACACCTCGTACACGTCTCTAGCGTTATTGGTTTGTGATATATCGACAAAAATCACAAAAAACACGTGTTTACCCCAAAATCGCGTTTCCAAATTTTTTTTAAAAATATAACGAGTGGTCCATAGCAGAGACGACGTCACCCCGAGTCCTTGGACCCGTCGTACATGCCTCTAGCATGATTGGTTCGCGAGATATAGCAAAAAGTTTAAAATCACGGTTTTACCCCAAAATATTCTGTTTCCCTCATTCTCAAAAACTTTAACCTATTACCAAAATACACAGGGTTTCGAGACAAGCCATTTGACACGTTATAGGACCAAATCCGACCATGCATTCGTGAAATATCAGAAAAAGTCTAAAATCATGGTTTTACCCCAAAAAAGCCTGTTTCCCTCATTCTCAAAACTCTAACCTATTAATAACATGTATAGGGTTTCGAGACAAGCGATTTGACACGTCACACGTCCAAATCCGACCTTGCGTTTGAGAGATATCGGCAAACTTCGTAGGAAAGTAGGCGACTATCTGATTCTCTCCTCACCACCAAAACCTCTTCTTATCAATCATTTTTTTCAAAGAGCTCGCCCTCTTACAAAAATCCCCAGTGCGCATGCGTAAAAAACAAAAACAAAAATGTTCATCCATAGCGGCATCTCGTAAAATGCATGCACTATATGAGCAACCACGTTTAAGTTCATTTTAGCAGCGCAGCTTATACATGTCACATTTGGAAAGAGACTTTCACTAAAAAATTACAATTTCACCCCCTAGTAGGGGTAGGTTTTATTTAGGGGTTGAAATGAGTAGTCCGTTGTAAAGAGGGCGTTAGCCCGAGTCCAACGACACCTCATTTGTCAAAATCGGACCATGGGTTGACGAGATATTGGCTTTGCCCCTGAATGTATTGCGGGTTAGTATGTGACGTCAGAGGGAGAGGTGGTGGGGGGAGTTAGAAACCGCCTTACCCCCCTACTACTGAGCGCTGTGATGAACTAACATACGATGAACTAGCGACTGGGCGCTGTGATGAACTAACATACGATGAACTAGCGACTGAGCGCTGTGTTGAACTAACGTACGATGAACTAGCGACTGTGCGCTGTGATGAATTAACATACGATGAACTAGCGACTGAGCGCTGTGATGAACTAACATACGATGAACTAGCGACTGAGCGCTGTGATGAACTAACATACGATGAACTAGCGACTGTGCGCTGTGATGAACTAACATACGATGAACTAGCGACTGAGCGCTGTGATGAACTAACATACGATGAACTAGCGACTGTGCGCTGTGATGAACTAACATACGATGAACAAGCGACTGTGCGCTGTGATGAACTAACATACGATAAACTAGCGACTGAGCGCTGTGATGAATTAACGTACGATGAACTAGCGACTGAGCGCTGTGATGAACTAACATACGATGAACTAGCGACTGATCGCTGTGATGAACTAACATACGATGAACTAGCGACTGAGCGCTGTGATGAATTAACGTACGATGAACTAGCGACTGAGCGCTGTGATGAACTAACATACGATGAACTAGCGACTGAGCGCTGTGATGAACTAACATACGATGAACTAGCGACTGAGCGCTGTGATGAACTAACATACGATGAACTAGCGACTGAGCGCTGTGATGAATTAACGAACGATGAACTAGCGACTGAGCGCTGTGATGAACTAACATACGATGAACTAGCGACTGAGCGCTGTGATGAACTAACATACGATGAACTAGCGACTGAGCGCTGTGACGAACTAACATACGATGAACTAGCGACTGAGCGCTGTGACGAACTAACATACGATGAACTAGCGACTGAGCGCTGTTATGAACTAACAAAATGTGCCTTGGTCGTCGCCCGTTTTATACTCTCCAGGCGGACTCCTAACTTCACTGCGAGATATGTCTTCAAACCTTAAACTTCTCATATCTCGGCTTCCTCTGGTTTGATTTTCTTCAAACATAGCACATTCTTCTTCCCTTTTCCGTGCCAGTAATATGGCATTAGTCCCATGTTTCCAATCAATCGGGAAATATTTTATCAAAAATATACCCTCGCTTGTGACAACCTGCTACGTCACTTGCCGTTCTGTAGGCTGCATCAAGCTTCGAATTCCTTCTTAGAACATTCGGAGCGCGCTATTCAAATCCTCCGCTCGGAACTTAGCAAACGGGCCTGTGCTCTCAAATCTGGACAACTGTATTTTGGCACAACGTCTCTCAAAGTCCGCAATAAACTGAGCCACAGCGATAATAATAGTAATAATGACATTTTGCCCAAACTTTCCAGGCCTGGATTTCCAGAAACCTGTCGAGGTTTGATTGATTTATTTTATTATACACGTCGCAATGTCCTTAAATCAATCAACAACAACAAACTATTTATCAAACTGGGGAACAGTATTCAGTGATAGAAGAGAGTATTGGTACCACAATGGTTCCGTGTCTTGAGTTTGGCAGCAGTGTTTCTTAGATGACAGCGCTCTGTCAAGAGTTACACCCAGTGTAAACAGTAGATACTGCTATAGCTCGGTGGATCAGTGGTAGTTTGATTCCCAGCGATCTCGTAAAAGGTCTCTCGTATAACATTTGATGAGTAAAAGACAAAAGCCACAGACTACCCAATACAGTGCCGGTTTTGCTGTGTTGAATTTGGAGAGTAGATCGCCCAATAATAACAATAATAATAACTCCCAGATACTATGACAAAGGGGAGAATAAATCTTTACGGTGATCTTCTCAAACCAAACAAATCTTTGATTTCATCCGTAACCACAAAACAAAACCCACATGATTTCAAGAAACTGAGAACGGCCTAGTAAAATTTAAAACAAAATGATAGAATAGTCACTGCTCAATTGACAAGCAGAACTAATGACTAAAACCGAAAATATATGGTTCCAAGACAAATCTACATTAAATCCAAACCCATCATCTCGGAAGA
Organism: Meconema thalassinum; assembly: GCA_946902985.2. NCBI lineage: Eukaryota > Metazoa > Arthropoda > Insecta > Orthoptera > Tettigoniidae > Meconema > Meconema thalassinum. Next base: position 245,173,566 of record OX336397.1, read on the forward strand.
AGGGAGGAAAAGATCAGAAAGAATGAAGAGATACCGGGCACAAAGGAAAGAACAACACACAGAGGAATGATTGATTCAACGTACCCCAAAGAGGGTGAAACGAAAGAATAATAATAATTATCTCTACATATTATTCTCCATTTTACGGGATCGGAGACAAGGTGAGGAGAAACATTTCAAGGGGACTGACGGTGGCCTTGCACGATAACGCGCGTATCAGTTCAGGTCAGTAATGACAGTAATATTTCTAATAGTAATATATTATTGATATTTTGAACAGTCTAAATGGAAGAAGGTATTTTGTATTTTGAAATGAATTTGAAAATAGTATTCTGTATTTTCCGTAAATTTGTAAGTGTATCGGTATTTTGTACCTAAAATACTATTTTGAGTAGGCATACGGTATTGTTTAATTTGTATAAACATACAAAAGGTACATATTAAGAGGACCGGTATTTTTCCCAACTCTGTGAAGCCTAAACCAGTGTGCATTTGTAATTGAGGTAGGGCACGAAGAGGTCATGGCTTTCGCTTGGGTACTGTCCCAGCATTCGCAATGTGTAGGAGTGTGAAACCACTTCCAGAATAGATAGCAGAGTTCTAGTTTGATGATCAATTTACCGGTCCGGTACGGTATCTATTTTTCCGGGTACCGGTACCAGTTTGACTGGGCATGTTCCATAACGCTGTTCACTAAGTGGAATAAAGAAAAGGGCTACCGAAGGTAATTGGTGCAAAGAGATAAGTGCTAGTTTCCGGGAAAGAAGTCAAATAAGTTTAGGTTATTGATGGAATATGCATTTATTTCACTAAGTTTTGTAATATGTCCCCGGTGCATAAGAATAGCCTAAATAATAATACTTATAATCTGATTTGTGTTAGAAAAGCATCGCTAGTCCCACAGTTTTTCTTACACCGCGCCTAGGCTAATTATCATCAGCAACAAGAGCGCCCCGAAATGTTTATTGTTGCTAGCAATATCGTCACCGATTTAGTGTCTTCCATGTACGGTCCCTCGCGGCAAAATATTAAGATCTGAGAGTTCCATGTAGAGATATTAAAAGTACGGTACTCTTTACAGACGTGACTAAATTTCAAAATGACGATTCTTGCAACCAGGGTTCTGCTTGGACATGTTTCTGCCCCGCGTGGATTACAGTAATTTACGATATTTGATTGCAGTCGATACACAGGTTTAAACGTGTAAAGAGGAACTTCTTTATGACGACAATTATACCAAGTTACCCCGTAATAGTATTTATAAGTTGGTACGGATTAATACATCCTCGAATCCTTCCGTTAACTGTTGGTTCTGAGGGAGAAATGTTGTGTTTGTTTTGAAGTGGGTTTCGTTTAACGTGAGGTGGAGGTATTGTCTTGTATTTTCTGAAACTCATTGTATTCAGTTACTGCCAATTTCTTAGTCGGTCTACTCGTGGTGTGACTTGAGTGTACTTTTACGTTGATAGGTTTGTAGAGTAAATCTCAGCCCCGTCAAATTGTGCTCATATTTGTGAAAAACCAATTTATAGGACGCTTCATTTCTGTGGCTGGCAGCTGTAATTCCTTATTCTATCCCAATGATAGATCTTAATATTTTACTCGATATTATTCCCTAATTAAGTTAATATCATATAAAGTCGAGCGCTAACCTCTTCTTCTCACTGTGCACCTGGTGGGTTATATTCTCATTACTGTAGTCTTATTTGAATTCTGAGTTCGGAAATTACCTCATTTGATAATGATAATGATTTGGCGTACGGTGGTATAAGTATGGTTTTTTATAATCCTTAAGCGCACTTTGTGTGTTCTAGTTTACTGGACAATATGGAGCAACAACAACAACCACTCATTAAGAGTGAGCCAGAATGGCCGACTCAAACTGATGAATTGCCTAATATTGTAAGTTGTATTTATTATGTATATCGTGTAACATAGCAATCTTAGTGATGTTCATGACGAGCAAGGTTTAGTGACTTAATACTTGCTACCAAATAGTAGGCTAACCACGATGTTTAATATTTTATTTTTACACATAACTTAGTACAATTATGCTGTGTGCATGTTTTACGTTGGCTCATACTTGTATAATACTTTCTAGGAATCAATTGACCTGTTACCCTCTTATAATCTGAAGGATGAGTCTGGTGATAATTATGAAGATAAAAGCTTAGCAGTCAAATTGGAGCTTGAAATACAGGTGATAATAGGTTCTATATTTCCTCCCATTTAAATGTTTCTTATTTTAGCTGTGAGCAGTTGCTTATGTTATTGTAATCATAATGCGAGTTCCTGGGATCTATAGTACGTGAAGTCTACACCACAAGCTGTGCTAACAGTACCTAATGTATTTGTAATGCAGGTTCACTCTTCTGGCATATTTGTCGGAGGATGAAACACAGCTTTAGTGATAACCTTTCATATCAAAACACCCAGTGTATGTATGGAAAGCTTTATTAACAAGTAAATTACTGCTTGAGCTACAAGTAAGGGGGTCTGGGGCGTAAGCTCCAGGTTAGGTTCGTGTATGTATGGAAAGCCTTATTAGCAAAATGGCTGCAGTGATGAAGTATCGACGACACCCCGAAGGACACTGAATGCGTACTTGGCGAGCTTATGGGAAAATGTCGGGGAATAAAGGGTTTGGTGATGGGGCATGGCATTTAGAATAACACTTGGAAATGAGATGTGTATGGTATCGTTTCCCAAATTTTCGTATTGTCGCTCATATTCATAAAATATGTATCCCTATCTTTACTTGACGTATATAGGTCTGATAAAGAACCCGATACACATTCAATTTTGGCATTTTAGCTGTTATTTATAAAACATGTATCCGCATCTTTATTTCACCAGTAACTTATACGATGTCTGGTATATAATAATACTATCGTATGGCCTCGGTGCCGGGTGCAAGCTTTGTTATTTTACACCCAGAGGGTAGCTTGCATGCCGAATTTCGTTGTTCCTTGACTATGAAAGTCAAGGAGGTTAGATGTTAGATATCTAACCTCCTTGAACACTATAGAGCTTTCTAGTAGAGAAATGAGAAACTTTGTGTTGGCGGAAACTCCCGAGATTAATTTTGCCATTATGAACTCGGCCTACTGAATTCAAATGTGTTCATTGACATGCCAACATCGTATGACATGCGTATCGTATTTTTTCCGCCTCTCAAAAATCACTTACCACGGCCAGGGGTGAACCTGCAATCTTGGGGTTAGTAGACCGACACGCTATCCACTCACCCACTGTGGCAAGCTGGTAAAGATGGCGATACACATCGCAATTTTTGCATTTTATCTAATGTTTATAAAATTCTAGCTATTGTACTCGGCGTTGCCCGGGAGGTGCCTTTATATGCTATTGACAGACACATGCTAATATATTTCTCAGAACATATTAATTTTGCCCCTAAGTGAGTTTAGAACGTAGTTCTCCTCAACTCTGACGTTACACAAATTCAGATATTAACTCGCTGTAAACCTAGTCGAAAAGTACTGTGGAGTGCAATAACGTAGCAGAGCATGCAAAAATAGTAAAAAGGGATGTACATACACAATTCCTCGAGAACTCGGTCTCACAATTACTTTCCTGATAGTTTTTGTTTTTGATTTAATGGGGTAAGTAAGACGTTTTATAGCAGTGTTCAAATATTTATCACTGTTATATTTCAAATGTAGCAACTGCCTTATCGATAGGAAATAATTTTTTAAATTATTCAATGATTCGAAGATTAAGTCATCATTGTGGAGTAATGACAATGTTGATGTAAAAATAATTTACATGCCTATTATTTCATCCACACCAAGTTAATGTAAATAAAGCAGCGTATAATCCCACTATAATATCAAATATGATGCTTAGATTCGGAACACATTGGACTTCCTTAGCCTCTAAAGTATTTCGTAAGATACGAAATAAATTCTCTAAACTCCGTCCTTCTTCTTCTTTCTCTCGTCAGCCAGGTGGTTGGTGGGTAGCATGAATGTCTTCGTTCAAAGGTCTTCTATCCTGAGCCCGCTGTTTGATCAGGTGGTACGGACATCTTCCTCCGTTGTCATCAAAGAACTCTGCTCTTGTTCGTCCTCTTCCTGCCTTGCCTTCCATTTTCCCTTCAGGCAGTGTGATGCACCATGGTGAATGCCGGAGTAGGTGGCCTATCCAATTATTTCTTCTTTTTTTTATTGTTTCTGTCTGATTGATGTTTTTTTCTGTTCTTCTTAGAACCTCTTCATTAGTTAGCCTTAGGGTCCAAGGTATCCGTAACATTCGTTGTCAGCACCACATTTCAAATGCACATAATCGTTTCTTGTCGGCCTTCAATAGGGTCCAGGTATCGCAACAATAGATCGCAATGCTCCAAATGTAGCTTTTAATGAAGTGCTTTCTGACTTGTAGGGACATGGCTTAGGATGTCGCGAGACTTATCTTCTTCTTGAAAGCTTCTTTAGCCTAGGCTATTCGAGAGTGAATATCCTTTTCACATCTCCCATCAGAAGCAGTAATGCTTCCCAAGTACTTGAAAAGATTTACTTGGGCCAATCTTTCTCCTTCCAACCATACATTACTGTTCTGACTACCATCTCGACTACATTTCATTATCTTGGTTTTTGTTTTATTAATCTTCATTTTACATTTTAACCTTAGATGATCATTTAATTCAGGTAATGCTATTTCTATTTTTTTCTCATCATCTGCTACGATGGCAATGTCATCTGCGAAACGTATTGTTTGGTAAAATTCACCGTCTATTTTTATTCCATGTGTGCATGTTGCTGAAAATTATTTTATTGCTTCTTCTATATACACATTGAGGAGCAGAGGTGAAAGGCTGCTCCCTTGTCTTACTCCTTTTCCTATTTTCGTGGCCATTTGTTCCTTTCCAATAAGTGCTGTCTGGTTCTTGTAAAACTGGTAAATGATTTTCCGATCTCTGTAGTCCACGTTCAAATTTTTAAGGGCTTTGAACACAATGTTCCAATTTACATTACCAAAAACTTTCTCGATGTCAACGAAAGCAATGAGGATGTTTTAATTGATTCTTATGGCCTTTTCAATAATCTCTAAAATGCTATACCGGAATCATGAGTGTTTAGAACTCATGACAATATAACATTAGGCTATTCAATAACTTTTGTCAGTAAGCACTAAAATGGCTAACATAAATACATAAACTTAGGAAAAAAATTGTGAACAAATAGAAACGAGCTATATAATGTCCGCTATTCTTATGGCAAAGTATCATTACTTAATATTTGGTCTTTATCAGCCGAAAATTATCGCATAATAAGATATATTCGTAGTTTAATTATGATATTAACATGTTATGAACTAAATTCATAATTTAACATCCAGTTCCATTACAAATTGGCATAGTCATAGAGCAGGATAATTACCAATTACAATATAACCCGAATAACAAAGGCAAATATTATTCATAGAACAGTCTGCATTATCACATAAGAGTAACTGTATTTCTGATTTGTAATACAAAGGCAGCTTGTAGAGGTAAACACTGTCAACAATAAAAGAATGCAGCATAAAGACTTTTTGATTAATCAAACATAAACGTCATTATATGAGTAGTATAACACACCTTAACAGGGTGTATAAAACTCCAATTCCAGAAGGTATTGCATACAATATAATACGGGTGATACCTTTCGTCATAAGGTAAAGATTCAAAATCTTCCGTAACAGCAGCGGTATCAAGAGTGCAAAGTTAGAACCAAAATGTCACATAGGTTTCGGTGCCCTAAAGACTAAATATTAAATAAAATTATACATAAAATGCAAAATTCTTTTAGACGATCTCGTGTATTAGTGCTAAACTTGGTCATTGTTTTCCGTGGTTTCCCAATTCTACTGGAAGCAAATCTCGGTGACGAAATCCGAAATTAACAGACGAGGGGACCAGATGCGCTGACCACACGTCACCAAAATATCGCAGGCCAAATGGCTGGCAGCGGTCGCTTGGTAAGCCTTTGGACCTTCATGGGCTGTAATGCCAGGGGTTATTTATTATACTCGAGGCAAATACCGGGATAGTTCCTAACTGAAGGCCATAGCAACCTCCTTTCCAATCTTTATTTGAATTACAAATAAACACACTACTTCAGCCATCACAGTAACACATGTTAACAGAAAAATTCCATACACACTCAAGTTCTTGGGATATATGAGCATGATATTGCAAAGCTTCTAAATTACAAATTAATCAACAACAACAGAATCATTTAAGCTCATTTGATCTTAATACGATGTTTCTTGATGATATCTCCAGCTGTCGTACACATGCAGTGTTAGCCAAAGTATTTCTTTAAAAAAATTAAATTCCCTACAACGACCCCCTTTAATAACATTTAAATAAATACGTATTCAGATTTTTATGGCGTTCTAATTCCTAATGTTCCTATCGTGGTTTGGATAGAAAATGGAGTGCCATGGCCTCTTACAGAGATGGATGGAGACCTGGTGGTCACGTCTTGAGCTACTCTTACCGTTTGGAAAATGGAGTGTCATGGCCTCTTACAGAGATAGATGGAAACCTGGTGGTCACGTCTGGAGCTACTGCCATCGTTTGGAAGATGGAGTGCCATGGCCTCTTACAGAGATAGATGGAGACCTGGTGGTCACGTCTTGAGCTACTCTTACCGTTTGGGAAATGGAGTGTCATGGCCTCTTACAGAGATAGATGGAAACCTGGTGGTCACGTCTTGAGCTACTCTTACCGTTTGGAAAATGGAGTGCCATGGCCTCTTACAGGGATAGATGGAAACATGGAGGCCACGTTTGGGGCTACTGTTGCCCTGGAGAAAATGGAATGGCATGGCCTCTTCAGAGATAGATAAAAATTTGGTGGTCACGTCTTGAGCTACTGTTGCCATGGAAATGACCGGCCTTGCCATTCCTTCATCAGATTATTTTCTGACTTTATTTGCCTTTGGTCGAGTGCCGAAGTCAGAAGAATTAGAAAGTCTATCGAAAATGTATTTAGTCAGCGGTTTCTTCAGGGTCGTGACCTATGTTTAAGGAATATTTGGTTGAAATTGGTGGATCAGTGTAGATTTCTATAGAGAACAAATGCATATACATACCCACATACATACAGACTTTCAATTTAATGTTTATGATGTATCTTTACTTGACCTGTATATGATGTCTGGTAAAGATGGCGTTACGCATCAAAATTTTGGTATTTTATCTTATTTTTATAAAATATATATGCCCATCTTTACTTGACTTCCATAAAGGAAGGAAGGAAGGAAGGAAGCTTGTAGTTTAACGTGACCGTTAATCTTGAGACCATGAGCCACGGGACTTCCTTTTTACGTGGAATCCGAACCACAGGACATGGCATTTCACTTCGAAATCTCACATGCTTTGACCGGGAATCGAACCCGGACCGCCTTGGTGAGAGGCATACAGCTAGACCGCTGAGCCACCAGGCCCCCGTCCATAAAGGATGTCTGGCAAAGATTCCGATACACACGCAAATTTTTGCAATTTATAGTAACACTTGGTTATGACGTGAGTATCAGGATCCCTACCAGATATCCTATATAGGTCAAATAAAGATGGAGATACATATTTTGCAAATATCAGCTGATATGCCAAAATTTCGATGTAGGTCAAGTAAAGATGGGGACTCTTATTTGTAAATATTAGGTAATTGAGAAAAATTCGATGTATATCGCGTTTTGAAGGGTTATTGTAAATGCCCATTTCGTTTTATGTTTCCCCAACCAAAATCCCCCTATTCCCAGGAGTTTCCCGTAAGCTCACTCGAAAATATCGATTGTCTTTTGCGACTTCGTTGATGACGTCTTCAACGCCGCCATTTTGTATTAAGGGATTTTTTTAGGGAAATGTATCTATACTTCTGACTGGCCCGTGAGACATGTGTGTTCTAGAGCGCGTAGAATTTCTATTAGAAGTGCCCGAACACTCACATGAAGCTTGGGGCGACCTTCACTGCTTGCCCTGTCACTATGATGATGGTCCTCCTTCAACCTTGACGCCTCTCTCCGCTGTGAATATATTGATGGTCCACCCTTGAAGACAGCCTCCACTGCTAGCTGTGACTGCCAGTATCTTCATCATAGCTTTCAATGTTGCACACACGTTTCATATTTAGGGGTTCTTCGTTTTTCTAGGTGGGTTGAACGAAGAAGAAAGAGAGATGTGTCCTGTTTTGGACTAGCACGAAGTGTACGCGGGAAACTCCCCAGAGATGGTCTATGTCGGTATATATCAGCATTTTACTAGACCACGTGCAGCATTTTTTTTTCCAGAAAAGCTGTTAAACTTTTGGGTATAAAACTATTCTTATTCTGTTCTCTATTTATTAACACTTTACGTAATCATCTTGATAACCACAATGACTCTTGTATTATGTATTACAAGTGATTTTACATAAAATGAGACTTCAAGTAGCTGCCACTGTACTTACAAATAAACCCCTATTTGTGTATCGTTGACGTTAAATTATTCCCTACGTTTGGTATCCATTAGATCAAAATTGTTTTGTGAACGTTGCTTGTCCTTATTAACGTTTTATGATAAATCTAGGTAACTGCAGCTACGCCGCAAAGTCGCTACACACACACTCAATGCTAGTGACAATATGAGAGACCTGCGTTCTTCGAGTGTATTCTCACTGAAATCCTTTTTGACACAAACTGCGCATTAACCGTTAGGGTTTTTGCCATGTGGCTATGGACGAAAGAAAACTATGAATGCGGGGTTGAATTACCTTCAGCATGTTATTTTATTCCTTGATTCCTTCAGTGCAAGTTTACAAGCCTTCTGAAAGATATATTTCTACCTACGTAAAGGAACATATATGTGAAACAAGTTATTTTTTTGCAGGACGATACAGACCTTCGCACGGATATTAAGATTGAGGAATTTTCTTTTCCGAATATCGTTACATGCATCAAAACTGAAACATCATCTTCAGATTTGAATGAGGTAAGTAACTTCATGCTTATTTTCAAGACATCTCCTTATCTCCTAATAGCATTTAGGGACAAGATAGCGGGTTCAAACCCGGCAGAAGCCGTCGGATATTTTAAGAGCGTTAAAAATCCCTCAGTATGCCTTCCTTCGGAGGGGAAGTAAAGCCGGCGGTCCCATGTTATAGATTTATGGCAAGTTAAAGATCCTTCCACTAATTACACCTGTGTGAAGCTAAATTGTATAGGTTAACAATTTAAACAACACTCTTAGGTTCCTACGTTCGTTGCCATGAGGCGACAGCAGTGGCGTCTAGTAGCTAAATTCTGAGCTAGGCCTAGTAGTCGTTGACGGTGGCGTTTGGCGGCAAAAGTAGGAACTATTTGAAAAATTCAAAGTTTCAGTCCTTACTTGAATTAAAAAACAGATTCACAAACTAATACAACAATCACAATTAACAATGGTTATCAGACAGATTCTACACACACCCAAAGTACACGGGGTTACATGACCGCGTTGTCGCAGCCCCTAAACTGAGGAACTAACCATCCAGCATTTAGGGATTTAGAGTTGTTTCCCCACAATTATGTTGATGAAAAACGGAAGCGTTGGACTGTTGGTACCTGCTCTAATCTCCTTTGCAAACTGTGTGCTCCCGTACTCTAGCAGACACATAATTCTTAGAATTACTAGCCTGCTCTAATGTCCTATGCAAACTATGTGCTCCCGTACTCTAGCAGACACATAATTCTTAGAGTTACTAGCTGCTCTAATCTCCTTTGCAAACTGTGTGCTCCCGTACTCTAGCAGACACATAATTCTTAGAGTTATTAGCATGCTGTAATCTCCTTTGCACACAGTGTGCTCCCGTACTCTAGCAGACACATAATTCTTAGAGTTACTAGCTCCTCTAATCTTCTTTGCACACTGTGTGCTCCCGTACAATAGCAGACACATTATTCTTAGAGTTACTAGCATACTCTAATCTCATTTGCAAACTGTGTGCTCCCGTACACTAGCAGACGCATAATTCTTAAGAGTTACTAGCATGCTCTAATCTCCATTGCAAACTGTTTGCTCCCGTACTCTAGCAGACACATAATTCTTAGAGTTACTAGCATGCTGTAATCTCGTTTGCACACTGTGTGCTCCCGTACTCTAGCAGACACATAATTCTTAGAGTTAATAGCATACTCTAATCTCCTTTGCAAACTGTGTGCTCCCGTACTCTAGCAGACACATAATTCTTAGAGTTACTAGCTGCTCTAATCTTCTTTGCACACTGTGTGCTCCCGTACACTAGCAGACGCATAATTCTTAGAGTTACTAGCATGCTCTAATCTCCATTGCAAACTGTGTGCTCCCGTACTCCAGTAGACACATAATTCATTGAGTTACTGGCTCCTCTAATCTCCTTTGCAAACTGTGTGCTCCCGTACACTAGCAGACACATAATTCTTAGAGTTACTAGCTGCTCTAATCTCCTTTGCACACTGTGTGCTCCCGTACAATAGCAGACACATAATTCTTAGAGTTACTAGCATACTCTAATCTCCTTTGCAAACTGTGTGCTCCCGTACTCTAGCAGACACATAATTCTTAGAGTTATTAGCATGCTGTAATCTCCTTTGCACACAGTGTGCTCCCGTACTCTAGCAGACACATAATTCTTAGAGTTACTAGCTCCTCTAATCTTCTTTCCACACTGTGTGCTCCCGTACAATAGCAGACACATTATTCTTAGAGTTACTAGCATACTCTAATCTCATTTGCAAACTGTGTGCTCCCGTACACTAGCAGACGCATAATTCTTAGAGTTACTAGCATGCTCTAATCTCCATTGCAAACTGTTTGCTCCCGTACTCTAGCAGACACATAATTCTTAGAGTTACTAGCATGCTGTAATCTCCTTTGCACACTGTGTGCTCCCGTACTCTAGCAGACACATAATTCTTAGAGTTAATAGCATATTCTAATCTCCTTTGCAAACTGTGTGCTCCCGTACTCTAGCAGACACATAATTCTTAAGAGTTACTAGCATGCTCTACAATAGACTTCCCATAGAGGCATTTCATTGACTCAATCTACATTTTGAATATTAAAATATTAAATTCCAGTGAATAATGAAAAAATGCCTTATATAATATTCTGAAGGATGATTGATTTATGCTTCATTCACAAAAGTTATGCTCGTATGGGCAGTCTAGTAGCTTGTTACTCAATCCTTAAAGCTAATACTTCCATTAAGGCACCGATCTTAGCATTTTCATTCACACTTAAGTTTAACTTGGTCTCTTAAAAGTGTATTATAAGTTTCAGAACTGGGGATTGTAACCACTTATCTGTATGAAGTTTATCTCTAGCACTAGGGTGTGAAGGACAGTAGAAAGTCATTCAGCGAATATATCTTCACTTCAGCGGAGCAGTGCTGTACAATTACATGGGTTGTCATTTGTGTAAATGTATAAGGTGATAACACTGACATAAATTATTCCATCTTATCCCCAGGATGTAAAAGAAGAAAATCAGAATGAAGTAGCAGATGAAAGTGGAAATCACTTAAAAGAGTAAGTGTTAAACATACAAACAACATGTTACTTTATGTTTACCCTCTCTGTAGGAAAGTTTAGGCTTTTCCATTTCAAATGCTGGTGCTAAACTTTCGGCTTCAAAATCAATTTCGTGCATTTCCACACTATTATTAATTGAGTGTTATTAATTCAGGGTAAACTCATGAAATATTTGTATATATTTAATCATGTCACAAATATTTGAGTGAGTTTCATTTTGTGGCTTAAGGTAAAATACTTAATTTTTCGTAACGAAATGACACTCTATTACTTTCGCTCACACGCAAATACAAGCAATATGGCAACGGACTAGTGGAGTATTTTATTAAAGGAGATGAGGGTGGAATGTGTCGCTGACTTTCCTGTGGCTAACTGACCTGTGTACCATTTTTGTCATTCAGTAAGTGGTTAGTTAACGTAATATTACATTACCACAACGGAGGATGAAATATAAAATATGACCCTGTAAATGAAAGTTTGGATTCGTTAAAACCCAATCATTGGGATGTGAACAACTCCAGTTGATCCCGTCCACACAAAATATGTATACCAGGTCAAGCCATCAACCATTGGCATCCACTTGGGAACAAAATCTCCACATTTAAGTAATGACTTCACTCCACGGCACAAGGATAAAACGCAAGAGTGACAACGTTTAATTGTAGAGGCTACGTCATTTCTTTAAGAAAATAATTAATGACGTATCGTGACGCCCAATTCACTTGCATTCATACACAACAGTTGTCAATAAGGCCCAGAAATTATTTTGGAAATACTGTGTACATAATGTGATCTAATTGGATTGCAAGTACATGTAGAGAATTTTTAAATACTACTTCGGGAGATTAAGCCATTGTGGTAATAAAAGGAAACGTTCAGATTAAATCGTGCGAGTTAAGGTGTGGGACGCTAGAGGGGAGGCATGCAGTGGTATGCCGAGAATTGGATAAGTGTGCGCTGTGTAGTGTGGTTCTTAAAGGGTCGCCACCTTCTGTACATTATAACAGACCACACTATATGTACTATGTGCCAGGTAAATCAATCATCTCTACACAATGGGTGTAGCCCTAAATAGTGCTCTCCATTCATCCGTAAGGTGTTCAATAGTGAAGTATGATAACACATATATATTCCAACTAGGCTATTATATAGCGAATTAATTTGTGTCGCATGAGCACATTGCTAGTTACTTGTTCAGTTGCCCGTGTTCGTAAGAAGAAAGGTCCTACCTCAGGGGTAACGGAATAGGCAGCCCACGATACTTCCAGGGGCAAGTTCGTGTGAACTCCCGAATGAGTAATCGGAGGAAGTCGTGTGAGGGAACGTACGAAAGGGCTCCATTCTATTTTCCCTTAAGATAAAAACTACCCGCACCCCCTGTGAATTTAAGGTTTATTAGTGTGCATGCACACCTAGGCTCCTCTAAGATGACGGGGTTTTCAAACGTCATGGTAGACGCTTTCATACCCCCTTCTCTATTCCCTTCCCCCATCCCCACCCCCAGATATCTCTAAAATTCCAAACAGATTTTTCAAATTTTTTAACAGCCGGCCCCGTGGTGTTAGGGTAGCGAGCCTGCCCTTCTCCCGGAGGCCCCGGGTTCAATTCCCGGCTCGGTCAGGGATTTTAGAAACAGACGTGGGGGCGGGAGCGAGGTGCACTCAGCCTCGTGAGGACAAATGAGTAGCTGTCTGACAGTGAGGCAGCGCTCCGGTTCCGAAAACCAAAATTAACGGCCGAGGGGAGCCGACGCACTGGCCAGGCGTCACCCCAATATCTGGAGGTGACATGGCTGGGCAGCGGTCGCTTGGTGGTCCTAGGCCCTCATGGGCTTTAGTACCAGGGTTTTTTAATTTTTATTAATTAGATTTAACACGAAATTCCACCTTTGTTTCCCCTTACATCCACTAACCATCGCTTAGCCCATCCACGTTGACCTCCATTGGTCAGTTTCTGTTCTTTTCCAACTTGTGCACGGATTTATTATTTTTAATTGATTATCGATTTATCGATTATTGAACAACTACAAAGTCTTCGATTCTAAATTTCCGAAAATAGTGGATATCACCCCAACGCGTAATCGGAGAAAGTTGCGTGAGGTCTTAAACGAAGGGTCTCCATCCCCCTATCTGTTTTCAATCTTTTTTTTATTGATTGACCTTTCAAAATCAACCAACTCAAAACCCAAGCATCAAAAGCAGGCCTCCAGATCTCCTTTGAGAAAACGGAGTTTATAACTAACATCAAGCTCGCCCCCAGAGAGCTAATTGTATAGCGGGGAATAATCAAGCGGACAGGGACGTTTAAGTACTTAGGTGAGTGGATAACACCAAACAATTCTGAGAACGAAGCATCCACATCAAGGATGAACAAGGTGGAATTGTCATTCCATCTAACTAGGAATGTTTATAATAAACAATCAGTGTACCTCAATGCCAAGCTTAGACATTAATGATTAATTATTCGTCCAGAAATCCTGTACACAGAAGAATGCCTTGCGTTGAACAGGAAACGTTTGATTGAAAAGGTAGAGGCTAAAGAAGGAAACATTCTAAGTAAGATACTGGGACCAATCAGGGAAAATGGAGAGTTCAGGCGGTGGCACAACAACGAACTCTACCTAAGTGTAGAAAGGACAACAGACGTCATAAGGAAAAGGAGGATTAATTTCTATGGCCACATAACAAGCATGAACCATCAGAGACTGATTAACAGCATCTTTCCCTACTTTGAAAACAAGATAACGATGTGAATTTGATTCACCGGGATTGAAAGAGATCTTCTAGAAGTAGGGATCACGTTTGAAGACATCCAGGAACGTGCTCCTCTTCAGAGATAACTTGGAACACACCAGCGATTCTCAGAAAAGCCAAAGCTGAAAACAGGGAAAGAGTGGACTGTAGAAAGCAAGGAGCCTCACAGAAAATGCATGCGGAAATACTGGGATAGAACTAAAGCACAGGGACGGAAGCGGTTGAAGTAACGTGGTCCAGAGTTGGCTGAATGGGATAATAACAATAATAATAATAATAATAATAAATAAAACATAATAAAAACCATCCATGGCGGCCATCTTGGATCGACCGCTCGGCCTATCCTGTCGCGGGCAGCTACTGTTCGAGTCTAAGCTGCGTGGACCTGAGTGGAATGTGCATCGCAGACTATCAGTAGTGGTGGTGACGAGTGATGCGGTTTCTCGGTCCTTGCGTAGTAACAGAAGCAAATACATTAGTCGGTGACTCAGTCAATCATTTCCAATGCCACACTGGTTTCAGAAAAGACCCATGTTAGCAGTATTGGAATAAACGAGAATGTCAGATAACACGGCGGGCTGTCTACAGGCTTCTCAATTCTCGCCTGCTCTTACCTGCCTTGCGCTTCATCCCGCAAGTTCACAGAGCTTAGAACCGAGCAGTAGGTTTCATGTTATATGACTTTGTGGAAACCGCTCCAAACCTCGCCTATCCTTGGAAACGTCCATCATTATAAAAAAGATTAAAATTGAAGTTGATCAGTCCCATGGATAGAGGGAGCCTAGACCTTTCGCTGTGGTCCTCACACGACACTCTCCGATCATACACACATCAAAAAAAGTTTTGCATCACCTCGGTTCCCAGATCTCCGGCATATAGACGTTGACTGTGTATATTGTATCCAAGATACAGTCCCTTTGACTGTTCATAGATGTCACTAAAACTGCTCAAAGATGTAAACAACCATGCATGAGCAGGGCCTATTAGACGGAGGGGGTACGACAGCCGATCAGTTCCAGTCATTCCACCAGGACGAAGGTACGCTGCTCATGTTGTCTGTAGTTCTACCATGCCTAGAAAGTCAATACCGCAGTTCGATCGCGTCCGCATTGTTACTTTGTGTCAAGAAGGGCTCTCAACAAGGGAAGTTTCCAGGCGTCTCAGAGTGAACCAAAGCGATGTTGTTCGGACATGGAGGAGGTATAGAGATACAGGAACTGTCGATGACAGGCCTCGCTCAGGCCGCCCAAGGGCTACTACTGTAGTGGATGACCGCTACTTACGGATTGCCGCTCGGAGGAACCCTGACAGCAATGCCACCATGTTGAATAATGCGTTTCGTTCAGCCACAGGACGTCGTGTTTCAACTCAAACTGTGCGCAATAGGCTGCATGATGCGCAACTTCACTCCCGACGTCCATGGCGAGGTCCAGCTTTGCAACCCCGACACCATGCAGCGCGGTACAGATGGGCCCAACAACATGCTGAATGGACCCCACGGAATTGGCATCACGTTCTCTTCACCGATGAGTGTCGCATATGCCTTCAACCAGACAATCGTCGGAGACGTGTTTGGAGGCACCCTGGTCAGGCTGAACGTTTTAGACACACTGTCCAGCGAGTGCAGCAAGGTGGTGGTTCCCTGATGTTTTGGGGTGGCATTATGTGGGGCCGACGTACGCCACTGGTGGTCATGGAAGGCTCCGAAACGGCTTTACGATACCTGAATGACATCCTCCGACCCATAGTGCAACCATATCGGCAGAATATTGGAGAGGCATTTGTCTTCATGGACGACAATTCTCGACCTCATCGTGCACATCTTGTGAATGCGTTCCTTCAAGATAACGACATCGCTCGACTACAGTGGCCAGCATGTTCGCCAGACATGAACCCTATCGAACATGCCTGGGATATGTTGAAAAGGGCTGTTTATGGACGTCTTGACCCACCAACCACTCTGAGAGATTTACGCCGAATTGTCGTTGAGGAGTGGGACAATTTGGACCAACAGTGTCTTGATGAACTTGTGGATAGTATGCCACGACGAATACAGGCATGCATCAATGCAAGAGGACGTGCTACTGGGTATTAGAGATAGTGGTGTGTACTGCAATCTGGACCACAAATGCTGAAAGTCTAGCTGTATGATGGTACAACATGCAATGTGTGGGTCTCATGAGCAATAAAACGAACTGAAATGTTGTTTGTGTTGATCTCTATTCCCTTTGTATTTAAAGGTTCCGGAACTCTTGGAACCGAGGTGATGCAAAACTTTTTTTGATGTGTGTATTTCGGCTGATATCGACTATTTTTGGAAATCTCCGTTCGATGACCTTGTAGTTCGTCAATAATCGTTAAATCGATAATTAATATGCCAATGTGCTGCTATGAGCTCCCTCGACGAGTATGTATGGGCTAATTTTGTAATCTCCTTGGAGAGTGCAGCTCGCATCCATTGGGCCGTGGTTTTAGATAGTTCATAATGCTGCGCTGTTGGCAGTCAATTGAAAAAAGCAACCATGGCATTGATAAGACACAAGGCAATAAGCAAGAAATAAAAGAGCACACAAATTCATTACACCAGCAAAATCAATCCCAACTCATTATCAAAATAAATAAATAATTATAAATACATAAATATGAAATAATAAATGCATCGATAAATAAGTTGGAAGGGAACAGAAACTGACCAAAGTAGGTCAACAGAGATGAGCCTAGCGCGAGTAAGTTGAAGCAATGTAATATCTAATTAAATTTGAAAAACTCTATTGGCAATTTTAGGAAATTCTGAGGGTGGTTGGTGGAATAACGGAAGGGGGTAGGGGTGGGGATATGGAGGCATCTTCCATAAAGTTTGAAAGAGCCTAAAGTGTGCAAGTTCTTTAAAATTTTCTTATTTCCCCGGGGGTGTGGATATTTTTAATTTTAGGGTGGAATAGATTTCCCCTGTAGGTAGCGGGGAGGGAGCCATTTGGTTTGAGCCCTCACACGAATTTCTCCGCTCTTTCTCGTTCGGGAGTAGGCATGGTCTTGTCACTGGATTGCGGGTTGCCTATTCAAATACCCCGTGGATAGGATCCCTCCTTCCCCTCAACTCTCGTACTTGAAAGTGTAGAGCAGCACCCAATTTTTACTTATTCACAATCACTTTTCTCTTGCTATAAAAGGATTAACACGTTCATCCGTAAGAACTCTAAATCCACAACCACCGACCCTAAATCCAAAACCACTGACTTTCTGTAAATACGGTATTGTTTGTATATTTTATATCGTCTGCACGAGCAACACTCCATTTAAGAGTAGATACGGGCTCAGGTCCTGGTATAAAAGGAAAACTTGCCAAAAAAATAAAAAAATTGCCCAAAATGCACTTGTTACTTATTAACTAGTTAGATCCCTCTAATGGTATTATACCGTATCCCTTGATCATCTAACATAGCGAAATAAAATGCTTTTGAGTTGATCAACACCAATTTTACCGAAATTGTGAAGGTTATTATTCCCTCAACCAAATTACATATGTAACCTCTGGGTGACAACGTCCGGTCATCACTATACGCATTACATCTTGGCTCATATATCTATGTGTAAGAATACAGACAATTATTATATACTTAGCCAGAATTGTGCTATAAACTGTTTGGTATTATAATGGTAGTTGGTATTTTATTCGTTCTAATATTAGAAATTCTTCACAGAAACGACCACAATTCAGACAACACTTCAACAAGAGATAGATTCGTAGCCTCACTCAGTCAAAATGGTAACAAAATAAAGATGTCATTCATATGCACAACCTGCGAGGCAAACTTTACAAATATAGGGAATTTGAAAACACACATGCTGATCCATAATGGTCTCAAGCCATATTCCTGTGGTACATGTGGAGCAGAATTTGTTCGGAAAGGTGACCTAAAAAAACACATGATTATTCATAGTGGTTTAAAGGCTTACACCTGTGATACATGCGGAGCATCGTTTTCTGAGAAATGCAATTTAAATAAACACCTGATGATCCTTGGAGGCCTCAAGCCTCATTCCTGTGGTATATGTGGAGCAAACTTTACTCGAAATGCACACCTGAAGAGACACATGATGACCCATAGTGGTGTAAGGCCTTATTCCTGTGATACATGCGAAGCAAAGTTTGCTGATAAAGGAACTTTAATTAGACACATGTTGATCCATAGTGGTCTCAGGCCTCATTCATGTAGTACATGTGGAGCAAACTTTACTCAAAATAACCAACTGAAGAGGCACATGATGACCCATAGTGGAGTAAAGCCTTATTCCTGTGATACATGCGTTGCAAAGTTTAGTGTGAAATGCAATTTAAAAACACACATGATGTTTCATAGGTGTCTCAAGCCATATTTTTGTGGCATATGAGAAGTACGTTTTACTCAAGAAGGAGATGTGAACAGACATAGGATGATCCATAAAGGTTAAAGCCTTATTCGTGTGGAAAATAAGGAGCAAAGTTGACTATGAAAAGTAGTTTAACCAAACATGTCCTGATCCATAGTGGCGTAAAGCCTTATTCTTGTAATACATATGGAATGAACTTTACTGAGAAAGGTAGTATAAGTAAATATATGATGATCCATAGTGGTCTAAAACCATATTCCTGTCGTATATGTGGAGCAAACTTGACTCAAAATGAACACCTGAAGAGACACATCATGATCCACAATGGTGTAAGGCCTTACTCCTGTGATACATGTGGAGCAAAGTTTACTCAGAAAGGTGGTTTAAAGAAACATGTGATGGTCCATAAAGCTCTGTAGGCTTATTCCTGTATTGCATGCGGAACGAACTTGAATTGGAAAGATGAACTGGAGAGGCACAGTTTGATCCATAGTGGACTCTTGCGACATGCCACATGTGATATATGCCGAGTTAAGTTTTCTGGGAAATCCAGTTTAAGGAGACAATTTATTATCTAGAGTCGTATGAAGCCTTATCCCTGCGATGTTAGGGGAGCGAAGTTCTCTGAGAAAGTCAGTTCAAAGCGACACATGATGATTCAGAGAGGTCTCAAGCCACATTTCAGTGGTACATGAGAAGCAATATATACTCAATCTGAGGAAAGACATGAAGAAGCATGGTTGTGTAAGCCTAATTCCTGTAGTACATGATGAGCAAACTATACTTCGAAAGCTGACCTGAAGACACCCTTGATGATCCATAGAGGTATAAATCCTTCTTCCTGTGATACATGAGGAGGACATTTTACTGAGAAAGGCACTTTCAAAACTCACATGTTCATTCATAGTGGTCTCAAGCCATATTTCCGGGGTACCAGTGGATAAACATTACTCGGAAAGGTTCCCTGAAGACAAAGATGTTGGTCCATAGGACTCTGAAAGCTAAATTCTTGTGGTAAATGTACAGCAAACTTTATTGGAAATGGAAAATTGAAAATAAACACGTCAATACATAACCTAGTTGCCCTAGGCCACATTCGTGAAATACTTTACCCCGAAGTTTTATTTGGAGGCACATATGATTTTCTATAATGGTCTCCAGCCAGAATCCAGTGGTACATGAAGAGAAAACTATACACGAAAATGTATTCTGAAGACCTACTTGATGCTCCATAGAGGTATAAAGCAACTCCAATGTAGTACATGCGAAATTCATTTATAATGGTACTCGGAAGACATACCTCCTAATCCTGGTAGTCTAACGCTATATTCCTGTGGTTCATGCGGAGCAAAGAAAAAAAAAAGGAAGAAGGAAGATTGTAGTTTTACGTGACCGTGAATCACGCGGAGCAAAGATTACCTTCAAATGATCGATAGTGGTCTAAAGCGAAATTCATGTACTACGGAGAATAAGACACACATGTTGGTCCATAGTGATCTACTCAGAATAACTTTATTAGAAAATATAATTTGAAGGCACACATCTGTAGTGTACCCGATATGAGCTTGGGAATATCAGCTACGCTGACGTATTGAATGCATGTGTTTGGATAGAAGGCAATAGCAATGGAGATTTTGGTTTCTTTGGACATTTGGTGGGAGGGAGCGACGCATCAGATCTTGTCAAGCAAGGAAGTCATTTTATTTGGTTTATTTCCTTATTTCAATGACTCCAGGAATAGCAGAAGAGAAAGAGGGAATTCTATTTTACATTGCTTCCAAGATTTTGGAATCCATTAATGTAGCAACGCATGGAGAATTACGTATTTAGTACTCAAGTCTTGGTGCGTGACGTCAAACAGGACGTGACGCAACCCTACCACCACAGGGATGGTCGATAACGTGAGTAGCGAGAAAGGGGGTGAGAGCCAGGCCTTTAGCAGCTGGCAGTAGAGAGTTACTTGGATTTGTGACATGAACTTGTGACTTATCTTTTGGCTGTGTGCGTGAGTGAGTTCATCTGAATACCATCGGTTCGAACAAGCTAGTTAACAGTTCACGAGTTTACGGTAATCGTGAGATATAGAAATTTTGTGTAAGCGACGTGAAACATGATGTTTCAACCGAGTTCGTGGCAGCGTGCGATTTGGACTTTATGAATTGCGTACCAACTTTCATTCTAGCGTGTAGATACAGCTGATATGTATTGTCTTCTAAAATCTAGTTCAGTTCACGGACATGCAACAGGCGACTTTACAGAATGCATTCGTACTGTAATACGACGTTCAATGGAACATGCATTTACAAGGTCATAACATAGTGAGACCTAGACATTACATTTCGAGACACAGTGCTTCATCCATTACTAAAACGCGATAAGTGACCATGAGTTGTCGGAACTTTATAATTCTTCAATTATTCGAATGATAATGGGCGACCACGAGATGTCGGAACATTGCATTTATTCCAGTCAAATGAACACAGGCATCCACGTATTGTCGGAACATAACAGTGAATTATAGATCAGTCAAGTTGACATAGACAATAATTTCAGATTTGAACATCCTTTCATGTGCCTACAGAGTGAACACTTACCCGACTACAGGGTGTTCGACAATAATTTGCACTTTTCAAATAAAATTTTCTTTCGGCACTTGAACGTAAAACCTTCAGTGCATTTATACACTGATTTTCAACATAAACTTCTGGAACAGTGGCGAACATTGGACACTATAATGGGGCAACCATTCATCATGGACAATCGAAAGTATTTAAGGAACATTGTGGAGATTCGTTACATCATGGACACTTACAACTTTAATATGGGGCACTAAAAGTAGAAGAGACATTATGGCGGAACGAAGTGGCGGTCCCGAATTCCCACCCGAGTGAGGAGGCTTACCTATTCGAGGGGAGGACACCGATGTCGGCGATCTTTATGAATTATTAGGGAATGCGTCGATCTTCCGAGAAGTCCTTGCGATTTTTACGGTATTCGACGATCTTTGGAAATTTTATATTAAAGCAGCTGTT
The DNA here is from genome assembly GCA_946902985.2 of Meconema thalassinum. Classification (NCBI taxonomy): domain Eukaryota; kingdom Metazoa; phylum Arthropoda; class Insecta; order Orthoptera; family Tettigoniidae; genus Meconema; species Meconema thalassinum. The sequence goes on from OX336397.1 coordinate 245,195,253, forward strand.
TCAACAACAAGGTATTGTAAGCGCATACATGAGTATTTTTCCTTGATGTGATGTAGACGTGAGCACATACGTATAATGGTGCAAGTGTTACCGTGACTGTGTTCAGATGTGAGTGAAACAGATTTTTCTTCGTGGATATGAAGGCATGTAGCGGACTTCATGCAGTGTCAGATTATAACCGTTTCTGTTCTTTTACAATGAGTCAGTAGGATTTAGATAGATTTTTTACAGGCGATGCTAATTCATGGCACACTTTGCTGCCAGTTTTTTTTGTCGAATGTCGTTTTTTAATTCGCTGCTGGTAAGCAGATGTTAGCCTTTCATCCACGCTTTTCTAATGATCTTGATTGATTTATTTTGAGGATGGTAATTATTAAATTAATTATTAAATAATTTCGGCAGTACTTTTGAACTTCGTTTGTTTGAAGCATTCTGAATTTTTCAACTGATTATTATTTCTTCTAATGAGGTATTTGAATCAGACGTAAATATCATACAGTGAATATGCCGTGTCGAATATGAGACTTTGTCCTGTTCTTTGAAGGTTTTTAACAGACAGGCAATTCCTTTTTTGTCTTGGAGGATTTTATTCAGACTTAATTCAGTGATTTAGATATTGTATTTTCTGAGATGTTAACATTGTTATTTGCTTGGGAGATCATGCTCATTTATAATTAGAACCAGTTCATAGATTGAGATGATTATTTGAGTGCTCGGATTCATGTGGATTTGCCAGTTTGTTGTGAGAGAATTGCCACTAGTTATGTGATGTGACTGATAGGTTCGAGCGAACCCAGTTTATGATATATGTAGGTCCAGCCGAGTGCTGAATGTTGTTTTGTGGAATCATCGTGATGATGTTGTATTGAATTTAATTGAGTGGTTTAATGAATTTATGGGATAGTGTTTGTGGATTTTTTGGCAAGTATGATAATGGCAGTTAATTTTTCTTGAGTACAAGATAATTTCAATCCATTGAGGGATTTTGATTACATATATTCGTGCACTCTTGTAAACGTCAAAATCCTACGATACTTCCGAAAGCTGATTTGTTGAGGGTTCTGGAGATCCTGAAAACAACTTATGCTATGTTTCTAATATATATTTAATAATCTGATCTGAATAAAATTCATCTTAGATAATCCGCTCTGAATAAAATTGATCTTAAAATTAAAATTAATAATAAATTAATTGGTGATGAAGTCTGATTAAAATCATACTAATATATAAAAATGAGATGGTGTGTGTCTGTCTGTCTGTTACCTAATAACGCAAGAACCACTGGTCCGATTTAAATGAAATTTTGCATGGATGTAGCTGAAATACCAGGTTGACATATAGGATACTTTTAATTTCGATATTTTGCACTATTAAGAAATGGTGACCATTTTAGTGACGTCACTACACCCTTTGGTTTCAAAATTTCATATTTCCATATCAAATAAAAAGAGAACGGTAGGAAATAGCAAACTCTTGATGGCACGTACGGGCTTTAAAATTTAATTTTCTATCCGAAAGGTCCTTATCACTTTTCGTGTATCTCCAACGGTTCGCGAGTAAAACCTACTTTTGTGACGTCACTACACCCTTTGGTTTCAAAATTTCATATTTCCATTTCAAATAAAAAGAGAACGCTAAGAAATAGCAAACTTTTGATGGTATACACGAGCTTTAGCATTTAATTTTCTATCCAAAAGGTTCTTATCACTTTTCGTGTATCTCCGACGGTTAGCGAGTAAAACCTAAATTTGTGCAATAAAACACGGTCACATCGAGCGGTGCAGTATATCTCTACATATATATAAAAAAAAAGGAAATTTGTCTTTTTTTCTGAATTTCTACGGAAATTTGAGTTATTTACACGTTTCAGACTGTTTTATGATAGATGCGCGCGAAAATAATGTTTTGGTCTGTCTGTCTGTTTGCTTGATTGTCTGTGGACAACTTTGTTCCCTTATAACTCGAGAACGGCTGGGTGTATCAACGTAAAATTTGGTACAGATATCCATCAGAGGCACGACACTAATCATTGATGTAACTCTTCTCTATACCTCTCATAAAAGGGGGCATACCCCCTTAAAATACATGCTGAAATAGGAGTAGAAGGACGAGACAAAGCTCATTTTCAGCCCCTCAATGTGAGAGACAAAACTCGGGGGCCCTAAAAGCACATTTTAAGGTCCTACGTCCAACCGTTTTTGACATATTCCCAGAAAACTAATTTAATTTAATAAACTATGAACGAATGCAAGCCGATAACCATGGCAACAGATTCTCAGAGATCCATCTATTGCTGTAAGACGCAATACAATTCCATTAATTACATTAGTGTGAAAGTTTGCAAACGGTTAGATGGTTATTATGGAACCAAATTAAGCTGTAAATTTCATCAATATGTAAAATGCGCTTAAGGGGGTCAAGGGGTAGTCTAGATTTTTTTCACGTGATTTACATCTGCGGGTGTGGTATGGCAGGTCTATTATATTCCTATCCCTATGTTATATTATTATTATTAGTATTATATTATGGCGTACAACGACGAGACAAAGCCCCTCGGTGCCAGAAATAAAACTCGAGGGTCCTCGAAAACTACATTTTAAGGCTCTAAAACCAACAGTTTCTGAAACATTCCCAGAAAACTAATTAAATTTAATTTAACAAACTAATGAAGGAATGCAAATCGGTAACCATGACAACATTATCTCAAGGGGTGGCATCCAACTTTCCATCTATTTCAGTAAGAAGCAATTTATTACATTTATTACATTTCTGTGAAAGTTTGCAAATATAAGGTTATCACGGAACCAACGTAGACTGTATAATTCATCAATGCTATTAAGGGGGTCAAGGGGTAACCTAGGATTTTTTCATGCAATTTTCACGTGCGACATATAGTGCAGAAGGTCTATTATACTCCAAACAAGAACATTATTTTCAAAAATTCCTGAATTGAATCAGCATTTTTTGCGGCTTTTAGGAATTTGGGCCATTTGAGACTAAAGAACCTGAATTTTCATGCACCACAAGCTTTTATAATTTATGAAAGAGGTCTTCCTGTGTATGGGGACCCAACACAACGTAGAGGGTCATTTTTTATGTGACGTGTATTGCGTTTCATCTACAAGGCTTTCAATTCTATTTCATGTCAGGAAGTACACGTCAGGTGAATTTAGTTTGAGAGCACATTTCAACTAATCTTTTTTTTGTCGACATACGGGTTCATCGTAAGGATGATTTTCTTTGATACTGTGTGGTAGATATACCCATATTTGGATTTCTGGGTGATATGTTGTAGACAATAGTATTGTCTGTCTGTCTGTCTTCCTGTGTATCCTTATGTACGCCTATAACTCATGTTCGGATGCTTGGTGCATCGTAAAATTAGGTATGGTAAACATGAGTCAATACACTAATTATTTATAAAACTCTTCACCGTTCATTTCATACAGTAGAAAGGTGGATATAGGGAAAAACTTCTCAAAATACATGCTAAAATAGGCGAAATATAAAAATTATCCTGGAAGGACGACCAAAGCATATCTCAAAGCACTTCTCAATGTGAGACAAAAAATTCGCGAGTCTATAAAGGGTCTCCGAAAACCACATTATAAGGCCCTTAAATTAACAGTGTGTGTGATATTCCCAGAAAACTAACTTCGTTTTGATAAACTTATAAACGAATGGCAAGCCGCTAACCATTGCAACAGTAGCTCAATTGATAATGTCTGGTGCGTCTCTAAAAGCAACAGTACTTAAAAGGGACGTAACACCAATAACATTATTATTATTATTATTATTATTATTATTATTATTATTATAATGTCTGGTGTTAACACCGAACACCGTTCGAAGAACGGGTACTTCTGCTAGTTAATAATAAATTAATTGGTGATGAAGTCTGATGAATATTAATAATACATTAATTTGGTAATGAAGTCTAAATAAGATAAATGATAATAATAATGAATTAATTGTAATAATGATAATAATAAGTGAAATATATGACAATTATGTATATGATTTAGGAACGATGGTGACGTTGTAATGATTACGATTTTTAGATGGCTTAAAGAATGATGGAAAATAACTTGATTGCCATTGACATCTGAACATTATCAAGTTTGATGAAAATATGTTGTAATTGTTTTTGTAAATATCATTTTGAAGGCGAAACTGACTTTAGCATAACCTCACATTAACATGATTTATATAGGGTATATATCTGTATTTATAATAATAATTTCCAGTTCACATGCATACATGTTCACGACTTAACCTTGATAGGGCTCAGAGGCCACGGGTGTCGTGTCTTCAAGTGTTAATGCTTCGGTGACCCTGGGCGCCCAAAAAAAACCTTTTGGTTCTTTTTTTTTTCACGAGAACACAGATTTAAGGGGAATTGGTCGGAGTTACGAACTTTTCATCCTACCTTTCCTTATCCGCCATATTCCTTAGGTAGGATTCTCCTTGGATATTTTTTTTCGCTGGATTCACCAGATCAAAGATTAATACATTTCTAGTTTGTTTTAAAATGTTGTCACGATGCTATCTTTCCTCATATCTTTTCCTTGTAACTTAAGGCTTATTCTGGAAGGTTGTGATTGATGGGAATCCATGTGGATGGCGCCCTTTGTGTTCATAATTGATGTTGCTTTCACCCGTGAACGACCCGGAGACAATTCGTCTTGTGCTACCCATAGCTGATTGTTTTTCGTTACTTTTTTCTGCCTGGATTCCGACACAAGCCTTATTTCATTCAACATATTTTCAGTGTGTGTGTGTGCCGTATCGTTTAGTGTGCGATGCTATGTCAGCTGGGTCGTCGCATACCATAACGGAACGTGTACATATCCGCGGCAGTTGGCTTTTCCCATTCGTGGGGCTCGAGTTGTTAGTTTTTGTTTGGTGAAGACACTCTACGTCTTATGAGAAAGATGCATCATTGTGGACATGTTGAGATTGATCTCAGTTTCAGTTAGATTTATTTTTCTGAAATTTAATAAACTTGGCAGGTCAATTATACGTGTGTGTTCAAAAATATTCTGTCATAGCCATGTTCTACTCACATCAATACTCATGTTTTTTTGGTATGCTCATATTTGTGTGATTACTCAAGATCTACTTGAAAGTTCACAACGCTCTACCATTTATGTCTCTGTATTTAACCCATTTATAGAATTGAATATTTCGATGGAGAAGATGAGGAAGATGTTTAACACATTACGTGGCAGCATGCGAGCAGTTAAGGATAATATAAAAAATGAAAACTGAGGTTAAGGAAGATATTACAGCTTCAGAAAATAGAATTCAGGCTAAGTGTGAAGCTAACAATAAAACTTTGGATGCTACGACGCAAGCTAACAATAAACTTTAGAAGATTTGATGCAAGCCAACAGTAAAAATAATTTGAAAGAATTAGAGGATAGTTTAAAAACTAAGAATGATGATTTGTTAAAGGCTTTGCGGTTAGATATTAAGTCAGGAGAGTGTAAGGGTGAGGATAATATGAACATTTGAAGAAATGAAATCCTTGCTCTTGAAAATACTTGCGAAGAAAATAACTTAAACTTAAGGAAAGATGTGATTGATATCCAAAAGGATATTAAGTCTGACATATCTAATTTGAAATCTGATATTGATAGTTTAAAGGCGGATAGAAGATAGAAACTAATGCTAGTGGTTCGGAAAAACATTTCGATTTGAGAATCGATGAGTTAGGGAGAAATCTAAATGATAATATCAGTAGATTAGAGTCAGAAATTAAAGGTTTAGAAAAGGTTGAATACTCGTTTAAGGCTGATGTTTTAGAAGAAATTAATATTGATTTGAAAAGTTTAGAAACTCGTTTGCGAGTAAAAATTGACACTACAGACTCAGGTATTGATGAGAATGTAAATCAACATTTAGAATTGTTCAAATGAAGATTAGGGGCCATTGTAAAAGACAGGTATCAGGAGACTCATGTGGAAACAGAGAAGAAATATGAGGGAATGGAAGTCAAACATCTTGCCGGCATGGCAAATTTAGAAACTCGATTCACTGAAAGTAATGAAGAGGTAAAGAAAGAGTCTACTCAAATCAAAGCGAATAAAGAAGAAATAAAGCAGCAGGTTAATTCGATACGGACATCAGACGAAGGGAAGTTAAACAAATTAAAAGGGGATATTGAAGAAAGCATTAGGCGGAACACTAGTCTCGATCGGCAATTTTGAACAGAAACACGATGATACGATAGCCAGAATAGAATCTGAAATAGCAAATTGGAGTTGTCAAGAAATAACTTCGAGGGAGGTTTCACGAGATCCTACACCGAATATTATACATTCGAATAGCCATGAATTAACTCCAGTGAGCTTTACTGTTACTCAGATACCTACTACTACAGCGATTGCTAGTTCGACTCCAATGGAAATTCGGTCGAATGAACGTTACCCAGGTCCAGTCACTATCATTAGGAGTTATGATGATAAACCAAGAAGATTCTCGGGGAACTCGGGATTTACACCTGTGGAATTTTTGCGGGACATCCGTGATTACATATCGGAACATAGGGTGACGAAGGACAGAGAACTCAGGGTGGTTGAATGTGCCTTGGAAGGTCTGGCATTGACTTGGTTTCGCGCGTTCAGGACAAATTTTACAACCCTAGAGCCATTCTCAGTTACATTCTTGAGGAGATTTAGAAGTGCGTAGGATCAAATGAACATCAGGGCAGAGATGTACTCTAAAAAGTATTCGACATCACATCCTACACACTTTGCTAATTACTTTACGTCACAATTAGCCAGATTACAGTTTCTTACTCCGCCACTGGTAGAAGAGAATTTATTGCAAGCGACAGCATGACAAATGCCAGTTGAGGTGCAACGTTAGTTAATAGCGTCCGGTGCCAACACTCTTGAACACTACGACTACATCCTGAGACGTTTAGATCATACAAGTGCACAGATTATAACTAGAAACGTCTGATCAGACAACAAGGACAGTGGAGAAATAAACGCTGTTGTAGTGGACAACGCGGTTCAAACTGAATGGAATTCGTCGAGGGAACAGAGGGGAAACGAAGGCAACTTAAGAAATGTCCAGAACTATCAAGGAAATGATAGGTTCCAAAGGCCTTATGAGAGACTTTATAATAGGTATCAACAGGAAGGAAATCGATATCAAAATAACTACAGGGGATACCGATACTACCTACAGGAACCGATACAACAGTCGTTAAGGAGGGAGATATAACGAGAACACACAGGATCAGCAATCAAGCCAAAATTACCAACGGGATAACCGTAACCAAAACGATCGCGTTGCTAGGTATAGGGAGAATCAGAACGATGGTCAAGATAGAAGGAAGGAACACCAACCTAGCGCCCCACCTGAAGAGTTAGTTAACCAAGGAACTAACGGGGCAGGATCATGCGGTCAGAGGGAGAAAAAAAACTTCAAATTAATCAGAGGTCGTTCAGATAACCATCTAGAAACCGTCCTTATTTTGGAGATGTATCAGGTCAAGATTCAGATCTACTCGAAGAAGAAGACACAGTCCACCGTAGGAAAAGGCATGAATTACCCGTTATCAGCGTAGAAGTTTTGGGGAAACAGATAAGGACTCTGATCGACACAGGGGCCATGGTGAGTGTCATTTCCATGGGCTGCCTAAACGATTTACAGTTAATCGAAGATATTACCATGTTGCCAGCTGCAACTAATAAAATTCAAGGGGTAATTCCGGACAAAGGTATCAAATGCAGAAGTCAAGTACCCTTGGAAATTAGAGTTGGAGCCAGACACTTTACACAAATCTTCTTAGTCATCAACAACCTTCATTTTGAGATGATATTGGGTGTAGACTTCATCGGAGAGAGTGGTCTAATAATCGACATGCAGAGCAGACGCATGTATTTCTCCAAGGAGGAAACTAAGCAAGAGGAATTAGACAGAACATGCTTCCGTGAGGACGTTATAGACGTGATGGTATCCGGTATTGAAGAACTAGCAGAGAATAAGGAGGATATTAAAGACGGAATAGACCCAGAAGTTGGAGAGAAATTTGACCGGATCATAGCCGTATATGGGGATATATTTGGCGATACTCCAGGACGCATTGCTAATTTCTCGTATAACATCAAGCTCACAAATGACAAACCATACCGTAAGAATTTGTATCCCATCCCGGATAAGTGGAAGGGGATTCCAAGAACCATTTCGTGAGGGAGATGAGATTCTAATCAGGAAGCCGATTTCATCAAATCTACCGATGAAGGTGTATCATAAATTTGCGCCCTTGTTGGCTGGACCTTTTGGCATTGGTGAGGTTTATGGGAACAATAGCTACAGGATCGTCAAGATGGACAATGATGAGAACGTGGGAACTTTCAACGCTGCGAGTATAAGGAAATACTATTCTGTTTAAAAGATTGAGTGAGAGAAGCTAGAGAATGAACATTTGGAATATCGTGTACATGAAATGTGAAATGCTGTTCTATGATAGTATTTTTATGATCATTCCTTCGTGGGATCACAAGAAAATCCTTGGCAAGGGAGAGAGGTACCCGATATGAGCTTGGGACTATCGGCTACGCTGACTATTGAATGCATGTGTTTGGATAGAAGGCGATTGTTTGGATAGAAGGCGATAGCAATGGAAATATTGGTTTCTTTGGACATTTGGCGAGAGGGAGCGACGCATCAGACCATGTCAAGCAAGGAAGTCATTTTATTTGCTTTATTTCTTTATTTCCATGACTCCAGGAAGAGCAGAAGAGAAAGAGAGAATTCTATTTTATATTGCTTACTAGTTTTTGGAATCCATTAATGTAGCAACGCATGGAGAATTACGTATTTGGTTAACAAGTCTTGGTGTATGACGTCAGCCAGGACGTGACGCAACCCTACCACCACAGGGATGGTCTATCACGTGAATAGCGAGAAAGGGGGTGAGAGCCAGGTCTTGAGCAGCTGACAGTAGAGAGTTACTTGGATTTGTGACTTGAACTTGTGACTTGTCTTTTGGCTGTGCGCTTGAGTGAGCTCATCTGAATACCATCGGTTCGAACAGGCTAGTTAACAGATCACGAGTTTACGGTATTCGTGTGATATAGAAATTTTGTGTAAGCGACGTGAAACATGATGTTTCAACCGAGTTCGTGGCAGCATGCAATTTGGGCTTTATGAATTGCGTAGCAACTTTCATTCCGCTATTTAAACTTGTGTGAAGCTAAATTTCTGGGTTAGATTTCGTTGAAATGCTCAATGAAAGTTCCAAAATTCACCACTAGGTGTCAGTGACATCTGGTATCGAAAGTTGGAACTACCTGAAATTTAACGCAACTTGTAGCTCTCCCCATGGGTGTCCGCTTGAAGACTCGGGCACTCGGACACTCCTGGTAGTAAAAGCCATACGCTAAATAATAAAATAATATCCTAGGAACACTCCGGTGAATATTACTACAACGTCCCTACGGTAGAATAAATGTAATATTGTGCGCTTATAGGATGTAAGTCGCGCTTAGGCAGTGGCGTGACTAGGGGGGTGGGTGCGGACCGCATCGGGTGACACCATCTCAAGGGGTGACACCAAAATTAGGACGGTTCGTAAAAAAATATTTTTAAACAATTTTAGCACAGCATAACATCGACTGTTTACCAGTGAAGTGTCTGTCTTGTCTGCCTTCCCTTCATTGGTTATAAAAAATTGTGAATTTATCATTTAGTTCATGTTTGTATGTGGCTTGCGTTTATTATTGGATATCATCATGTACATAAATGTGAGTATTTTATTTATGCATTTTATTCAATTTTATATGTATGTTTCGTTTCAAACAAAATATCACTGTCTATGATTCTATGTCACTCCATGAAATTATTCTTATTAAAGGACGTTGTTCAATAAATAAAAGATTTTCAAATATAATTTGTTTTATCAATTAAACCAAATCATATATGCCTATATTCAGGGGCGGATTTAAATTTTTGGCACCCCTAGGCAAAATGAAAATTGCCGCTTCCCTCCCCTCCCCTCACCTCCATTTAGTAGGTTTGTGTGAAAATTGTGTGGTAGTTAGAAAGGCAACCTATTAAAAATTCGAGTTTATTTTTTACACGTATAATTAAATTTTATATGTAGGTATAATTTAAGATCTAACAAAAATCCTTTTCCGTGCTTTTCTTTCAGCAAAAGTTTGGTAATATTGTCAAATTCCATATCTGACATTAATTCAACTTCAATTGCCAAAATCATTTGACAAAACCAAACGGTCCTGGCTCGTGGTTGATCTCAAATAGTCTTTTATGCGCCTTTAACATGAAAACGAGCGTTCGGCACTGCAGTTGCTAACTGCTGGGCAGTTCAACAAGCGGTCGGCTCTTTCAACATTTGGAAATACGCCTTGTAGATCATTCTGTCGAATAAACTTTAATATTTCTAAAGGCGGGTTATTTTCATTTATTTTCCTTTCTTGAAAGTGGCACTACTCGTTTATAAATATTGTTACGTGCCACCCCCTAGTGGCACTTTTGTTAACTGGATTACGGTAGGGGTACAAAGCACAAAACCAATTACAGCTTAAAGAAATAATTAACTTTATTGTGGCCAGAAAATTACACTAACCAGCACACACAAGCGATTAGGAGCCTTCTCCAGTTTCCTCAAATCTCTTCCTTATGCGCTCTTGGCCCCTTTCACTTGCAACAGACCACAGAAGTTAATCCGTCCTAATGAGTACGGTGGCCTTGACAGAAACTACCTGCTCCTCTCTTTTATGTTCACCGACCACAATTACTTACGTTCACTTGCTGCAGGCTATTTCGCTGTCCACACGCTGGAGAAACAATGTCACAGGATTTCGTAACTCGCACAGCACTTCGTCACCACACTTCTGTCGCACAAGATAATCGCTCGCACTAGCTCGTAAAACACAGCCACAACTGCTTCACGGGTCACTCTTATATAGCAGGCCGGTGACTCAATAAATCCTTCTAGATCCATCCAGGGTCCACGGCTTCTCGAGGTTTCCAGCGCTGGTCCAGTCACGAATGTTCTGGACTATCCCTTTGTCTGTAGTAGCCCTGTTGCATAAGGCGCGCGCAATACGGGAGGCGGCCACAGCCCAGCCCAGCCCTGGGGCAGTTGTGACTCATGCGGCGAGTGATGACACAAACTCACAGCCGTAACATCACCCCCTTCCTAAAAAGGCTGATCGTCCCGATCAATCATTGGTCCGTCTGTGTCCCTCCGTAGGCTGCCAGGCGATCTCGATGCACGATCTTCATCTTCGCCCTCGGGCTCCGCTGAATCCTGTAGACGACATCGTTGATCCGTTTCACGACTCGGTACGGGCCCTCCCAGGACTTCTGCAGTTTGGGTGACAGGCCTTTCTTCCGTAATGGGTTGAAGAGCCAGACCAGGTCGTCCTCGTGGAATCCGCCGGCATCCGTCTGCTGGTCGTATCGGGTCTTCATTCTGTCGGTCTCGATCCGCAGTTTCCTCCTCGCGAACGCGTGCACGTCCTCCAGTTGGTCGACCAGTTCTTGACAATACTGGCTTACCGGGATCGGATCATTCCCAGGTCGGCCAAAGGCAAGATCGACAGGTAGACGGAGCTCCCTCCCAAACATGGCCCGGGCTGGTGTGCACCCGGTGGCTTCATGCACGGCGGCGCGGTAGGCCAGGAGAAATAGTGGAAGATGTTTGTCCCAATCCCTCTGGTGCTCGCTGACGACTATTCGAAGATGGTTCTCGATGGTGCGATTGAATCGCTCTACCATCCCGTCGGACTGAGGGTGTAGCGGCGTCGTCCTTGTCTTCCGGATTCCCAGCAGCTGGCATAGGTTCTGGAACACCTGCGACTCGAAGTTCCTCCCTTGGTCGGAGTGCAGCTCCAGGGGTACTCCGTACCGGCTGACGAATTCCTTCACCAGGGTCTCTGCGATCGTCGCGGCTTCTTGGTTAGGGAGCGCATACGCCTCCGGCCATTTGGTAAAGTAGTCGCTGACGACTAATATGTAGCGGTTCCCTGCCTCGCTTAACGGGAATGGCCCAGCAACATCGATGGCCACTCTCTCCATGGGGCCGCCCACGTTGTAGGTCTTCAGTGGACCCCGTCGTCTTCGTCCTGGGCCCTTGCTGGCTGCGCAATCGTGGCACCTCGCGCAGTGGTTCTCCACGTCTGTTCGGCATCCGATCCAGTAGAACCGCTCTCTCAGCTTCTCCAGGGTCTTCTTTATCCCTAGGTGTCCACCAGATGATCCTCCATGAACTTCCTTCAGGACTTCCTCCGTCATAGCCTTTGGAACGACGACTTGTTCCCGAGATGTCTTCCCGTCGGTGCTCTCCCAGGTACGGCAGATGAGGCCATCCCTTACAATCAGCGAGTCCCACTGTGCCCAGTAGGACTTAAACTTTGGGCTGCAGTCACTCACAATGTTCCACCCGGGTCTGGGGACACAGGCCCTCTTCCATTCGGCTATCAGTCCCAGGTCATCATCCTCTGCTTGTGCCCGCGTGAAAGATTCGCGGCTCCAGTTCCCTTGAAGTTCCACAGTAGTCCGTCGGCACAGTATCCCGGTGTTCTCCTCCCTTCGGGCACAGAAGGTGCAGTCTTCGGGGCACGGTCTTCGTGACAGGGCGTCGGCGTTAGAATGCAGTTGGCCTTTCCTGTGCTGAATCTCAAAGTTGTACTGTTGAAGTCTCTCTAACCACCGCGCGAGTTGACCCTCGGGCTGCTTGAAGTTCAGGAGCCACCGCAGGGATGCATGGTCGGTCCTGATGAGAAATTCTTGCCCGTACAGGTACTTGTGGAAGTGTTCAATGGTCTTCACGATGGCGAGCAGCTCCTTCCTGGTGACGCAGTAGTTCCTTTCTGGCTTTGACAAGGCCTTGCTGAAGTAGGCCACTACTCTCTCCTCGCCGTCCACTACTTGCGACAGGATCCCCCCTATGCCAAAGTCGCTGGCATCGGTATCGACGATGAACCTTGTTCCAGGTCTGGGGTAGGCCAGAATAGGCGCGGCGCACAGAGCCTGCTTGAGTTGTTCGAAGGCACTGTGGCATTCTGCTGTCCACGTGAAGAGTTGGTCCTTCTCAGTCAGTCGATGTAAAGGTTTGGCGATGTCGGCGAATCCTCTCACGAAGCGACGATAATAAGTGCAGAGTCCCAGGAAGCTTCGTAGTTGCGACTTGTCCTTCGGAACTGGCCACTCCCTCACAGCTGCGGTCTTCTCTGGGTCGGTGCGCACCCCTTCCTCGGAGACGATATGCCCAAGGTACTGGACCCGCTTCTGGAAGAGCTGACACTTCTTGGGGCTCAACTTCAGCTGGGCAGCCCGTAGCTTCAACAAGATCTCCTTCAGGTTGCTGTAGTGCTCCTCGAAGCTCCTCCCCAGAACGATGACGTCGTCTAGGTATACCAGGCAGGTCTTCCAGTGTAGTCCCCTCAGAATGGACTCCATTAGCCTTTCGAAGGTTGCAGGGGCGTTGCACAGACCGAATGGCATGACGGTGAACTGCCAGAGCCCGCTGCCCACAGAGAACGCCGTTTTCTCGCGGTCCTTCGGGTGGACCTCCACCTGCCAGTAGCCACTCTTCAAATCCAAGGTGGAGAACCATCTTGATCCTGATATGGTGTCCAGCGTGTCGTCGATCCGGGGTAGAGGGTAGCTGTCCTTTTTCGTGACGTCGTTCACCCGCCTGTAGTCCACGCAGAACCTGGTGGAGCCGTCCTTCTTCTTCACTAGCACGACCGGAGAACTCCAAGGACTATGTGATGGCTCGATCACCCCTTGCTCCTTCATCTCTTCTACCATCCGGTCGACTTCGGCTTGCTTGGCGAGCTGGACACGTCGGAATGGGGCCCTTATCGGTGCGCTGTCCCCAACGTCGATTCTGTGCTGGACCAAGCTTGTCCTGCCGAAGTCTTTGCTCCCCACGGAGAAGACATCCTGGAATTCGCGTAGCAGGTCCTGAAGTTGGCGTGATTGTTCCTCGTCTAAATGGTCCTGGGATCCTTGGTACAGCTTCTGTAGTTCTTCTGGCAGTGTGCGTCTTCTTCGGTGGTCCGTCTGCAGGTGTCCGTCCGTCGTGTCGGTGATGCGGGCAATCCAGGTAACGGGCTCGCAGACTCCTAGGTTGGTGTCCCGGTGAACCGTAATGTCGTAGTCGTTCAGGTTGGACAGGCGGACGTACGGCCGAGACGTCGTGTTGATGAGGGTCTTGGCAACTAGCAACCCTTTTGTCTGGATGTCCTCATATTTTGGCTCGATGACAGCCGCCACTCCCTCAGCAGTTCCATCGACAATTACGGCAGCGCTGACCTCCGTCCTGGCGGGAACGATGACGTCCTCTCTCAGCCTTACTCGTCGTGCGGTGACGGCCTCGTGTGCTGGTTGCAAAGCAAGTTCCTCACCTCCGAAGTGCAGAGTGTTGGTACTCAGGTCCAAGATGATGTTGTTCTGGTCCAGGAAGTCCAGTCCGACGATCACTTCATTTGATACGTCAGCCACAAGCACTGGATGCTTTATCACCCGTCGACCAATGACGAACTCCAGTGATGCTTCGCCATGTACTGGTGCGGTCTCTCCGGTCGCGGTTATTAGCTGGAGGTTCCTTTGTGTGGGTTGCACTCTCCACTTCGGGATCACGGTTGGATTGACGATGGTCCTCGACGCTCCCGTGTCGATCAGCAGGGGCCAGCTCTCTCCGTTGACGACTCCGTCGACCATCAGGCTGCTATTGTCCCTCCGTAACTTCGTCACACGAACTTGGACTGCCGGGGCTTGATGACTGTCACAAGCCAACCTTTGCCCCCCTAGGCTGGCTGATACTTGCTTTCCTGGGCCGCGCGGTTTCTCTACGACTGACTGTCCCGACGGAAACCCTTGGCGGCGGCGATCACCGCAGTCCTTGCTCAGGTGGCCTCTCCTACGGCAGGTCCAGCAGGTCGGTAGTCCTCTTCCAGGCCGCCTCTCCGGATGTCCTTCGGCTACGTTTTTGTTGGTGGTACTGCGATTCTTGAAGAAACGGCTTAGCGCCTCCATCAACTCGTCGGCCAGGGGCTTGGTCTCGTTGGTTTTTACTGGTTCGTCGACGTCCACTTGACGCACCCGCGCGCGCATTCTAGATACCTGTTTCGCCGTCTCAAACTCAAGTGCGTGGCTCAGCGCATCTGCCAGGGTCTTATTGCGCGCGAGACGCAGCGCCTGTTGAGTGTTCGAGTCCCGTAGCCCGTCGGTGAAGGTCTGCGTCGCTATCTGCTCCAGAAAGTCGGCCGGCGCTGTTGGGTAGGCAAGCCTTACGAGGCGTGCGATGTCCATCTCGAACTCCTGCAGGGTTTCCGCGTTCTTCTGTACCCGGGTCCGGAGCTGCATCTGGTAGGCCTGCTGAAGATGGCTATCTCCATATCGGGACTCCATATGGGCGATCAGTGAAGCGTAGTCCTGGGATCCAGTCGGGATGGCCTGAAGGACGTTAAGGGCGTCATCTCTCAGCGCTACAATGAGAGCTGTAGCCTTTTCTGTGTTGTTCCAGTTATTTATGGAACAGGCCGCCTCGAACTGACGTAAGTAGGTGCTCCACGGGACCTTTCCGTCGAAGGTTGGGGGCGTCACTCTGCTATGTCCCGTTCCTGATATTCCCGGTGTAACGGTGGGCGGGCGTTGGCGCAGCTCGGCAACTTCCTCTTGTAGGGCTTTGACTCTCTCATCCACCCCGGTCGGCGGGCGTCGGCGCAGCTCGGCGACTTCCTCTTGTAGGGCTTTGAATCTATCTTCCATCCCTGTCGGCAGAAGTCGGCGCAGCTCAGCAAATTCCTTTTGTAGAGCGTTGAATCTCTCCTCCACCCCCATCAGCGGGCGTTGGCGCAGCTCGGCAACTTCCACTTGCAAGGTGTTGAACTTCTCCTCCACTGCCGCGACTTCCTCACGTAGGCCCTGTTCTAATTTCCTTTGGCTCTCCTCTAATTTCGTCAGCAGACACTCTTCCAGATTTTTCTGGCCATCCAGAAATTTGGCGGTTAGGTCCTCTGCTAACTTATTCTGGCCGTCCTTCAGGTCCTCTGCTAACTTCTTCTGGCCGTCCTCCATCTTCTTCTGGCCGTCTTCCATCTTCTTCAGGTCATCCTTCAGGTCCTTGGCTAATTTCTTCTGGCCGTCTTCCATCTTCTTCTGGCCGTCTTCCATCTTCTTCAGGTCATCCTTCAGGTCCTTGGCTAATTTCTTCTGGCCGTCTTCCATGCCAGTTAACTTTTCTAGCAATGCTGCCAATTTCTCCTCCATTTTAGTTGTTTGTCTTGTAAAGGGCATGCACTCACAGGAAAATTAGAGAAAATGACCTGCTCGGGTTTTGAAACCAGGACCGTCAGGTGTTGTGCTTGAGTTCGTAATCCCACTTCTGACACCAGTTGTTACGTGCCACCCCCTAGTGGCACTTTTGTTAACTGGATTACGGTAGGGGTACAAAGCACAAAACCAATTACAGCTTAAAGAAATAATTAACTTTATTGTGGCCAGAAAATTACACTAACCAGCACACACAAGCGATTAGGAGCCTTCTCCAGTTTCCTCAAATCTCTTCCTTATGCGCTCTTGGCCCCTTTCACTTGCAACAGACCACAGAAGTTAATCCGTCCTAATGAGTACGGTGGCCTTGACAGAAACTACCTGCTCCTCTCTTTTATGTTCACCGACCACAATTACTTACGTTCACTTGCTGCAGGCTATTTCGCTGTCCACACGCTGGAGAAACAATGTCACAGGATTTCGTAACTCGCACAGCACTTCGTCACCACACTTCTGTCGCACAAGATAATCGCTCGCACTAGCTCGTAAAACACAGCCACAACTGCTTCACGGGTCACTCTTATATAGCAGGCCGGTGACTCAATAAATCCTTCTAGATCCATCCAGGGTCCACGGCTTCTCGAGGTTTCCAGCGCTGGTCCAGTCACGAATGTTCTGGACTATCCCTTTGTCTGTAGTAGCCCTGTTGCATAAGGCGCGCGCAATACGGGAGGCGGCCACAGCCCAGCCCAGCCCTGGGGCAGTTGTGACTCATGCGGCGAGTGATGACACAAACTCACAGCCGTAACAATATGTATTCTATATCATTTGGAAAATATACTTGTAATGTTGCCGCATGTTTCCTTAATTCAGTTTTATTCAACGTACCAAATACGATAAGCGCGATACATTTTTTATTTTTTTTTCATAATCGGCGCATTTGTCTTTCAAATCTTTATAGAGTCTATCCAAAATTATATTGAAGGTATTTACTCTGTAATTCTCTCTTCCACCTAGCTCAACATCATCTTCATACAATTCATCAGACATTAATTTTCTTCATTTCTTCCTACGAACGCCTTTTTCAAGCTCCTGGATGGTAGAAATTTTCCGTGCTGTTTCTTCATAAAGTTCAATATTTTTCCGAGCATCTTCTACAAAACAACCAACGATATGTAGAAATCCAAAATATCTGAAATGCTGGTATCCATGGCTTGCAATTTCTGACTTGTAGCATCGAATCGTTCAAGTAAAACAGAACAAATACTTAGCATAAATGCACTTTACAGTCGTTCCATATTATTCCGAAGTCCTGTAGCTTTATTTCGAACTATTGCTTTTTCGTTGGGATTTTCTTCAAAAGCTGATAAAGCATTTATTATTTCGTTCCAAAATTCAACCAGAACAGAAACCGCATCAGCACGTGCAGACCAACGAGTTGTAGACAATGATTTTATTTCACAAATTATAAATCAGCAAAATGCTGCAAAACTATCTTTCTGTCGAATCTGATAAAATTATACAACTTCTGGACCAATTCAAAAAATGTACTCGCTTCTGTACAACTTTCTGCAGCGTGTGTACCAACGAATGTGCAGTGCATGGTGTGTACTCTGCGAGAGGATTGTCGTTTTTTATTCTAGCTTGAAGTCCCGAATATATGCCCTTCATGTTGGCAGCGTTATCATAAGATTGCCCTCTGATATTAAGAATTTCTATACCATGAGATTTCAAAGTAGATGTGACTGCATCATACAAGTCTTCACCTTTGAGACCTGGATTGTCTAGTTAAAAATCGTTCAGTAACAGTGCCGTCTGGTTTTACATATCGTAAAATGAATGAAAGTTGGTCAATACGAGAGATGTCTAGGGTCGAATCCACAATGATAGAATAGTACATCGCAGTTTTGATTTCTTCGACTATTTTAAACGTCACTATTTTATCCATAATTTCTATGACTTATTCATAAATAGTTTTGGATAGGTAGCTTGTATTGCCACTGCCTTTATCACCATAATTAGGAATATGCTCATCTATAAATGGATCGAATGGTCTTAAATATTCTATCAGAAAATGTCCATTGTTGGGAACGCCGAAATGCTCATTGCTGCCTGTGCCCCTAAATGAGAGTCCACGACTTGCCAAGGTTTTGGCAGTAGCAACAACTATTTTAAGAACTTCTTTCCAGTACGAAATTTCTTCTTGAAGTTGTTGTACTAAACCATGATCTACCGGTACTGTTCCATGAATATTAGCTCTTTCAAACAATTTTAGGAAAGATTGTTTATGATGATCTAAATTTTCGTGGGCAGACGCCAAGTCATGGATGTTTCTCCAATCATTTAATCCAGGTCTGAACGCAAATTCGTCAGTGTGTCTCCGAAAAGCAAACACGGTGCCCAAAAAACAGAACCTTTACTCTTGGAATAAACAAGCCATTTACGATCCCCTATTCCCCGTTATGAAGTTTTCTTTCAAACACTGAGTGGTTCAAGTACCTATTATATTCAGGGTACACTCGCTTGGATTCTTTAAAATCAGAATCTTCATTCTGATTGTATCCATTCAATGCAACGTACTCTTGGTAAAATTCATTCGCAATCCAAGTAGCCAGATCACTGTTGAATACAAACACATTTTTCTCAATTTCACTCGCTTCTGCTTTCTCATCAGAAAATTTAGGTAAATCTGAGTGAGCTGTATCTGGTATATTTTCTTCAACATCAATATTCTGAGGTACAGAGTCAGTAGAAGTCAGGATGGCAGAAGTAGAGGAAGGGCTAGAAGGAGGAACATCTGAAGATGGTTGTTGACATAACCATTTGCACATAAAAACTTCAGTTCACTGCATTTGAAAAAGTGATTTCTTACATTATTCAATTATTATTTTGAGCAACTTACTTGTCGAAGGTTTTAAAAAAATTATCAATTTTTGGCGTTTTAGCCAAAACTTTTATTTGTTTTTGCGCCTTTTCAGATGCTTGTTTTCTATATTGAGCACCACTTAATCTTTTACGCCCATCTATTTTCAATTTTTAAGACGAAAAATGAATGTGTTGTAACGCGCCAAATTTTAGCTCTCAGATAATTCGAATTATAGACAGTTAACTGTAGTTCAATGATGTGCAATCTATTAGATAAATTGGCAAAAGAGATCAACATCAAAAAGATGTCAAGAGACTCGCAACAAAGAAGGTGAATAATAGTTTATAAGCAGGAAACAAAGACCAGTCTTCACAAAGAAACATATCCATACCGAAGAAAAATTTCTGTGAACGTCATCGCACAAAAGATGCATACATAGAAGTCTCACTCCATATGAAACATAACCGTACCGGACCGAACCCAGTCTTCCGTTACAAACGTAACAAGGCTTTTAAAAGCCTCACACGAAGTAAATCTACACTGGACCGAGACCAATCACCCGTTTCATCCAAAAGTCTGCCCCTCCTCTATCACCGATAATGCGGGGAAAGGACCCTGCAGAGCTCTGCAGAAAATGCAAACGCAGCACATAAAAAGATGGGGACTCAGCTACATGCGAGGCATGCCAAAGAAGGGAACATAAGAAATGTGTGGGTCTAACGCAAGGCGAACTACACACGCTTATGAGGGCTAACTGCAGACTCACGTGGATATGCAAAAAATGCAAACCAATGCTGCAGGAAATCAGGGAAACAAAATGACCTCATACAAAGCCTATTACGCTCTATAGAATCCATGCAAGCCTCCATAGAGCAAATGAAACAACATGGAAACCACACTCATAGAAAGAGTACAAGAAGGGGTAGCCAGGGAGATGGGAAAAACCTCTCTCCCCCCGGCAAGAACCAAAAACAGCAGCCCCAATAAGCCGGACAACCAGAGAAAATAGGAGCCCTCCATGCAGACGCAACACAAGAAATTAGCAAAGCTAACATGATAAAGTCATCAGCCACGCAAAACCTGGTAGAGGTACTGCCCCCGTAAATTGAATTATATTGAGACCACGATGGCTGTATTGGCAAATATGAGTAAAGTTACGGATGTCATAGTTGTGACGTGGATATTCATGACGTAGGCACGGATGACGTAGAATTCATGCAAGTAGGCTGATTGAGCAGATATTCTTGGTGACGTCATGATTTTGTTCGAGAAAGATCCGAGATTTACGACGCAGTCGCAGGAAACAAGGTATTGTGCTAAGGAAGAAGTTACGCTATTGGAGGAGAGACTCGAACCAATGAACGATAGTTTGGAAGGAAGACGGAGATTGCTGAAACTACGATATTTGATTACTTTTGGCATGCATATTTGTGAAAATCTATTTTCAGTTATGGCATTGATTTGGAATTTTGAAGAAATTAATTTTGAGTTTTTGAAATTTGGAAATCCGTCAAGTATAGCCAAAGTTAAAACTTCTAGCAATGACGCAGCAACAGGCTAGGGAAGGGATGGATACGCCCCTTAAGAAGTTGATAAAAGGTCGTGCACAGGATAGAGGAGCTCTCATATCTCTCATACCGCTGATACCGCATATATATTTCAGATGTCATCGAGTCATTTTCGAGTGAATAAGTGAAGCAAGTTGTCTTTAGCGTGTGGTTAAAGCCCGGCGCATCGAACGAACACGGAGCAGTTCCATTTTACGCTGCTTGAAACTAGGTGAAGTTGAAACGCTCACATTAACGTTTCAACCAGATAAGATATCAAGAGTTAACTTCAGCCTTTATTATAATTCAATTGGGCAGTACGACATTGAGGCGTGTAGAAGATTTGAACAATTTCACAGTTATACTTCGAAAGATATTGGCACTTTAAGGCCGCCAACAAAAGTGATTTTCTCGCCACATGAGAAACACTTTTAAAATTCCACATTATACACTACGGCTGACACGTGGATTGCAACAGTGATATTGGAGAATACGTTTGGTAATACAACGATACAGTCTACTATGGAACATTATAATCTTGCAGTGCTTTCGATGATTATAACAGTAGTTGAGATGGAAGGCTAAGGCTTTAATGCAATTGGGACATATATCGTTGGAGTGAAATAACAGCATGGAACTTCGTTAATCGTCATTCTACAAAAGCGAGCATGTAGTGAACATCCAACTACACTCATGCATCGTGAATCCATCGCTGAATTCTACCAGATGACAGTGGAAATATTTTCATACTCCACAACTATGAATATTTCTGCGGAAATAACTACAATAAACTTCATGGCGAATTCCTACCAGAACTTCAGGGAACTTTCAAGAGAGGCCAGGGTTGTCCCGGCTCACAAAGAAGAGTTTTGCCAGAAGGATGTTTTCGTATCCACGGAGCAGTGCAATTTCGGAGGAGGAAGCAGTTCGATTCTCCGAGGACGCTGATTCCAGGTTCGAGGACGGAGCACATCTTCACGCTGGTGAAATGGAACCAACAGCAGTTTTCTTTGAAAACTTTCCTCTAGAACTTCAATCAACAGATAAGGTAGTCGTGAACGTTTCTTGTATTATTTGAGTCTTGTAGCGATATCTGAGCAACCTTTCTTCCCATATTTTCTGTCCTATATTTTGCCCCATTTTCTTGATTAACATTTCTGTACTCAGTACACTTCAATGATTTATGCCTTTTTCTTCGATTTGTTGAGACATTGTTATGTCATTGGCATTCTTAGATAATTTTGGATCAGTTGAGACTGATAATTAGATTCTTTCAGTAATTTGCATATTTTTGTAGTCACGATTTGACTGTAAAGTTAACGATTTGCTATGGCAGATTTGAATTCAGACAGCGTGTCATTTTATTAAAGTAATTCTATTCAGTAAATTACTTTGACCAATTTTCTGTCATCCTCAAGAAAGAAGAATAATTAAATGATTTTAGAGCGTTAAAGTCTATTACGATATCGACGATCTTTGAAATACTAGTCGTCTTATGAACATGATTGCAACATAGACATTTATCATTGCATTATAGACAATTTTCTGAAATATGAACTTTGATTACGATTTATTGAATACACTATAGTAATGAACTTTTGATAGGAGTTTTTCTCAATTATAGATTGGAACAATAATATTTGCATTCCACAATCTAATTGTATTCTATTCGACTATTCATGCAGTTTAGATGAACTTTGATTGAAGATAGTATTTTTATACTGCGTTACTTTGAAGATATTAATCTCAATTTTGATAGACCAGGGAGGAGTGTCTAATCGTATTTGCTATTAAATTTATTTGTGATTGGCAAATTTTTACTTCACATCGATTCATGAATGAAACCCACGAAGGTTAAATAATAACAGTCCTTAGTACAATTGATGAATATAAGAATTTTTAAAGAGGAACAATGGATGTATAATCGTTAGTTCAGTGGACGTGTAAAAGTCGCTGTTGAGTAATGCCCTTGAATAATGAAGGAGGTTCCCACAGTAATAAATGAAGTTGATGAATTTATAAGTGGAGGATTTTTGTATGTAGTTTGGAAGATTTTTATGCCATATATATGAAGATATATGATGAATTTTGGGCCAATTTTTGTGCAATTTTGTGCGTCTTGAGCGAAGTATTTTCCCGCTGAATGTATTGTTCTGGTTCTTTGAAAGGTTATTCATATGAAGATACTGTTAAAATTAACAAGAGTGTTAAATAATTTGAGATAAAGATTTTGAATGGAGGTTACCGTCACAAATATTAATAATTATTATTAAACCTTATTAAACCTGAATTTGACAGTTAAATATAACTAACCTTCATTGGTCGATTATATCACCACGATTTAAGTAATTATCAACCGGATAAACGTGTGGTTTAATGTATTTCTTGTATAAATAATATAAACAATATTAATATTGTAAATAATTTTGTAAATATCTTTGATAATAATTTGAAATGATAGTGATTAATAGAGGCGTGTATAAAATTTTCAATTGTCATTTGACATTGTTATAAACAATTTATTATTGTTATAAATAATTAATGAACTTTTGTTATTAACATTTAGAGTTTTGTTTTTATACTCTAAACAACGCTAATTAAGCAGGTGGTTTGAACAATTAAACATGATGTGGGATTGTTGGAGTAATCCACTGGTGTTTGAATGGAGCATTTAAAACATTTGCGTGATAATATTTCAGTTGAGATGTGAACATTTACGTGTTTTGAAAAGGAGAGCCAAGCTCTGAGGTAACTCGCTTATGCTAGGGTTGAACGAACGGGGAGTCCACTTTGACGATGCAGGTGCATTGCAGCTGGCCCGGACAACTGTATGACAGAGGCCAAGGACGTTTCCATAATAGCCTTGTGGCTATAAATAAAATGTGAAGTATATAAACACGCAAAACAATTGATATATGTGTCTCGTCCCAAATCCCGTTTCCATTTCAAGTGCATTATTATTTTTACGTTGCTATGAGCTTGAGAAAGCTGAAACATTGTATGTAGAGTATACAAGTCCTACAGGAGGACATGATTATATGGACGATGGCTTCTGATTGCCACGTTGATTTTGTTGTTTATTTTTGTTAAAATCATTCTTTATGTGAAATAAATTATTGTGCAGTTTAAAGTTTCTCGTCTTCGTTATGGTTCATTTTAAATATCATGGTGGAGGTTATTGTGTGGGCATACTTTAAGTGATCCAGTTGACAACCCAGTCCCCGAGATAAATTTAAGAGGTAAGTAAAGGTAAGTATGAACCCCCGTATATTTTGGTGTGTTCCACAATAATTTCTTGTTAACTATTGTGCTCTAATCTCGATAGTATCTGTCAGTGCCATTTTCATTGATGTAGCTGTGCCGGTGCGATTGATTATTGGCAATCCGATTGAGGGGGCGGATATCTGACAGCCTACTATCCGGATATCGGGTACAGTACTAGCCACGAAAAACAACCAAAGCCCCCTCAAGATATTCAGACCAGTCTCCATCTAAACGTGGCTTCGACCACCAACACGCAGCACGCAGAGACGGAAACAGAAGACCCACTATTTCTCTATCTTCTAATACGTCACATGGGTGGTATTGGATTGTCTCTAAGGGGCGCTCATTACTCTTGTAGATACATGAACATATTCAGATTTCAAATGTTCATTTTTTAAATAAAATATATGACTTATTATTATTATTATTATTATTATTATTATTGATTTAAGCCAACTACGGAGCGCTTATGACTAGTTCTTCGATGCTCTTTTCCGTTCCCAATATCTCTTGAGCCCTGCTGATAATTTCTCCTTTCTCTCCTGCGAAAGGGGCTTCCGACATTTAGAGACTCTAGGTGGTGGGGTCCAAGATTCTACCATAGCACACAATTTAGAACGATCTTCTACATCAGGGTCATCAATTCCAGCCGAATCCAAGTTCTTTAGTACTTCATTAAGCCACAGGCTTCCAGTCTTGTAGCTTTTAACCAAGGAGAAGATCTTGGTAAGCCTGTTGCTGTTCATTCGTTGTAGGTGCCCATAGAACTTTAGCCTCTTACGTCGCATACTAGTATTGGCTGATTCTAACTGTCGGTACAGGTCAGAATTAGATTTCAAACGATAGGTTCCATCTGGGAGCAATCTCGGGCCATGGATTTTCCTGAGGATACGTCTTTCGGCTTTCCCCAGGTCATCCATGGTGCCTTTTCTGTTCATCAAGAGGGTCTCTGCGGCATACAGAAACTGTGGTCTGACAGCAGTTCTGTGGTCACAGATCTTAGCATTCCTCGAAATGCATTTCTTGTTGTACAAATTGTGGGATAGTTGGTATGCTGCGTTGAGTTTGGTATGCCTTGCTAAGGTGGAGGTGCCATCTCTACCATTGGGGTGGACCCATTCACCAAGATAACGAAAGCGATTGACTTCTTCCAGTCGTTCCATGTATGGTCGTCAAAGGGGTGTTTCCGGAGTGCCGATTCTCAAAGTACTTGGTCTTATCGTAAGATATCTGTAATCCAGATTTCACCGCTATCTCATGCTGGGCTTGGACAGCTATGCCAGCATCCTTAGAGTTGTTGGACAAGATTGCAATGTCATCTGCGAAGGCAAGGCACCTGATCTCGATTCTTCGGGTTCCAGCTCCAATGACAACTGGATTGATTCCTAGATTCCTCAATGTGCATTCCCAGGTCTTGATGACTTTATCAAGCACCAGATTAAACAGAATGGGCGAGAGACCATCACCCTGTCGTACTCCGGTTTTGATCTTGAAACTCCGAGATTGTTCTCCTCTGAACTTCACCTTAGAGGTTGTATCCGTGAGAGTCTGTTTGATGAGGGTGCGTGTCTTATAATCCACACCTCGTTCTTGGAGTATTGAGAACAGTGTCTGGCGGTCGATGGAATCATAAGCTTTTGCGAAGTCGACGAAAACCACAGTATTGTTCGTACTCCTTACTTGTTTTAGTTGGAGAATGGTTTTCAGATTGAAGATCTGCTCGGTACAGGACCTTCCACGCCGAAATCTTCCTTGATATTCACCAATTGTTTGGTCACATTGACTTTCTACATTGTCCAGTAAAATCCTGGAGAGCACTTTGTATGCTATTGACAGCAGAGATATCCCCCGGTAGTTGTTTACATTACTGTGATCGCCTTTCTTATGTAAAGGGTGTATGGCAGCTGATTTCCAGTCATCAGGGATCCTGCCAGTCTCCCAACATTCGATTAAGATCTGGTGTAGGGCCTCTGCGATCGTATTTCCACCTGCTTTCAGGGCTTCTGCAATGATTCCATCTTGATGGCAACTTGCTGCAAAGTTGGTGGGTTAGATGCCAGGTGTATCTCTGGAGGATCTTCAACAGGCAATCTGTCCGTGGCTCTTCGCAATTAAGCAATTGTTCAAAGTAGTTTGCCAAAAGTTCCACGTTCTCGCGGTTGCTGGTGACCAGCTCCCCGGCTGTATCCTTGAAGTGAAGGCATTGTGGTCTATACCCAGAGAGTTCCTCTTTGAAGACCTGATAAAAGTTTCTGGTGTTATACATTTTAAATTCTTCATCCAACTTTTGCAGTCTTGACCTATCGTAAGATCTATTCACACGCCTTATGGTCTTGCTCGACAGTTTCCGCACCACTGTGAAATTCTCCCAATCTTCTGGTCGTTTTGTCGAGTTCCACTTCATCCAAGCAGCAGCACGCTCATCAACTGCAAGGTCACATTCAGAATTCCACCATCTATGGCGTCGCTTCCTTCGAGGTTGTCCGAGGTTATTGGTCGCTTCGCATATAGTGGACCTCAGGTGGTTCCAGTCTTTCATTTCATTTCATTTTGCATGATGTCAGATTTAAAGCGTTCTCTATTCTCCATAAGGAATTGAGGATCAATCCGTGGTGGAATTATGGTAGGAGGTATCTTTCGTTTAGGTAATAATCTGGTCTTAATTTGTGTGAAGAAATGGTCAGAGTCAACATTCCAACCTTTTCGAACTCTGATATTCATGATCTCTTTCCTACTCTTTACACTGATTGCAACGTGATCGATTTGAAATGATCCCATAGCAGTGTTCGGTGACTGCCAGGTGGTCATGTATCTTGCCTTTCTAGGAAAAACTGTGGACATGATCTTTAATTGGTACAACCGACACAGTTCAATTAAGCGTTTGCCGTTGGTATTGGTTCGTCTGTGTGCTGTATATGGCCCCAGTATGTCTTGGTACTGTCGTTCTTTCCCCAGTTGAGCATTGAAGTCACCTACCAGGAACTTGACGTGGTGATCGGGGATCTTACTGATCTCGTCTTCTAGCAACTGCCAGAAACTTTGGACCTTTTCAGGGTTCTTCTTGTTGTCATCATTAACTGGAGCGTGTGCATTTACAATACAGTAACCCCTGTTGCCGCATCTGAGAGATAATACGGAGATACGTTCGCTAGCTGATGTGAATCCGATGACAGAATCCATCACATCACGTCTTATTAAAAAAGGCTGTTCCAAAAACGCTAGAGCCTTGTTTATTCTTAGATGCCGGCTTCCCCTTAATTACACTATAACCTTCTGACTTAAAAGCCCCATCATCAGTAAATCTGGTTTCTTGGACTGCTGTTAATGAAATTTTGCGTTTATTCAGGATATCGGTCAATTGCTTAAGTTTTCCGGTCTTACAAAGAGTTTGAATATTGATAGTTCCAATGTGTGTGATAGTTTTGGGTCTCAATCGGTTGACAGTATTGGGGAACTCCAACTTTCCCCGCACGATGAGGTCAGGCTCCCCAGAGTCCGAAGGCCTGAATGCGCCACCATTGGTGACAGGAGATTGGATACTCCCTGGGGTAGTGACATCTGCGTCGTTGTTTATCATCGTATGTGAACTAGTAAAGAGATTCACTAGGGGTGAAGACTGAACGCCTTCAAGGTTGGCCACTCCGAATCTTATTCAGGAGCGTTAATTACAATGGGGTCGCCACACCCAAAGGCATTTTAGGGCTACTGCCAGCAAGTATTCAGGCCGCCCCTTACATGGAGAACAGACGCCCTTGCAGCCGACCCTAACATGGGAAACAGACGCTGCTGATGCTTAGTGCACTCACATTATTCCCTGAGTACTGGGCTGCCTCGTCCGCAATCTCCACCTTTTCGAAGTCCATTTATGCATTATATATTTTTAATTAAAAATATTTTAGTCAAAATTTACCACCCCCTAAAATCTGCCGCCCCAGGCTGCCGCCTATACAGCCTATACGTAAATCCGCCCCTGCCTATATTACTTCGGTAGTATAGATCCCTCCTGCGGCGCTCACAAGCGACCGATCGTGAAAAATGAGCATTCAAATTAAAGAGAATATACATTTCCAGTGAGGCATTTCACTCTAATTTTATAAATATCTATAATTTCTTTAAAAATTGACTTTTAAAAAAACTGTACGAAGTGTGCGATTTGTGTTGCGGCAAGAAGTTTCGCTCCATAATTGCTGTCACTTCACAGTTTGGCCGCTGTGACGCCTGTTTCATGTCATTTTAACATTCTGATGTATTTCCTTTATCATTTCGCATGGATTTCAGAAAAAGTAGTTTAAAGGAATCGGTAGACTAGGCTACTCAAATCGTATAATTTCCTGGGTTCAACCTCCCGCGCACCATCTGGACCAGACTAAACAGGATACGCTGCGGCGTTGGAAGAACTGCTTCTGCACTACACCAATGGGGGTGGTTGGAGTCTCCTTCCTGCAACTGTGGTGCTGAAATGCAAACCATCAGCCACATCGTGAAAGAATGTCCTCTGCGGGCATTCACTGGGCCTGTGGAGGAGCTACATCAAGTAACCCCTACGGCACTCACTTGGTTGGAAGGACTAGACATCAACTTGTGATGAAATATCAGAATCTGCAGCAGTGTGTGTGTGTGTGTGTGTGTGTGTGTGTGTGTGTGTGTGTGTATGCGTGCATCCCAGATATTATGTCTGTAATACTTTACATCCATGTATATAAATATGTATATATTAATTTTTATTTTGTAATAGCAATTATATGTAATACATTTCAACGATTGTCAAATGAAGCATCATACGCTAAATAAAATAAATAAATATTGAATATCCGGTGGGTGTTACGGCTCAGCACACAAATGACATTAGCGAATAGCATTCTAATTACATAAACAACTATTTGTGTACTATGCAGAGAGACAGTTTATTTTCTCGACCGCGGCAGCTTGTAACCTCCCAGTGCTCCGCCATGTTTCCACCACACCTTGTGGACCAGTACCTACAACGTTGCCGTGCTTCCTCCAGTGCCAGGGGCGGATCTAGGGGAGGGCGAGCAGGGCGACCGCCCCGCGGTCTGGGGACCCCCGCGCCTTGGATTTTTTAAATTAATTAATTATTTATGCTCTTCAAACTTTTCAAACTAATTTATAATTATTTTTTAAACGCAACTATGACCTCCCTTGACCGTTTAGCAAGTTAAGATTTCAGTGAAATAATAGAAGACTTTAGTCGAAAAAAAGTGCAAAGTAATCTATATTATTAAAAATATTGATGAAAACTTATCCGAGGCCGTCCGGCCTTACTATCCAGCCGATTTTCTTCATCCTTTTTTTAAATGAAAGGTATTCATGCACAGATTTGTTATCAAGTATTACAAATCACTTAAATAACGCCTTTCTCAAATTAATTGATTTTTTCAACTTTTTCCAACTTTTTCCAACTTTTAAGTAATCATATATTCGGTTCTAATTTAGTTACTAAGGTCTTCTTAGTCTAAGAACACTCAGTGAATCAATCGCTATCATTTGAGCTCTTAACCATTCAAATCGGCTGATTCTGAGGAAAGTTATGAGTGGACATACGATATTTCATCTCATTTTTTCAACAGTTTTTCTCATTTTAGCAATCATATCTTAGGTTCTAATTGAGTTACACTGTTCGTTTTGGTCTAAGAGCACTCAGTGGATCAAGCACTATATTTTGAGGTATTAAATATTTACATTGGTTGATTCTCAGGAATGTTATGAGTGCCGAAGCGAATAGTAGAAATAATTATGAAAACTTAACCGAGTCCGTCCGGCCATTCTATCCGGTCGATTTCCTTCATACCACTATTAAATGAAAGTTATTCAGGTACGGATTTAATATCAAGTATTAAAAATCACTTAACTACTGCCTTCCTCAAATTATTTGATTTCTTGCACGGTTTTTACATTTTTTTCACATTATTAAAAATATTGATGAAAACTTATCCGAGGCCGTCCGGCCTTACTATCCAGCCGATTTTCTTCATCCTTTTTTTAAATGAAAGGTATTCATGCACAGATTTGTTATCAAGTATTACAAATCACTTAAATAACGCCTTTCTCAAATTAATTGATTTTTTCAACTTTTTCCAACTTTTTCCAACTTTTAAGTAATCATATATTCGGTTCTAATTTAGTTACTAAGGTCGTCTTAGTCTAAGAACACTCAGTGAATCAAGCGCTATCATTTGAGCTCTTAACCATTCAAATCGGCTGATTCTGAGGAAAGTTATGAGTGGACATACGATATTTCATCTCATTTTTTTCAACAGTTTTTCTCATTTTAGCAATCATATCTTTGGTTCTAATTGAGTTACACTGTTCGTTTTGGTCTAAGAGCACTCAGTGGATCAAGCTCTATCTTTTGAGGTATTAAATATTTACATTGGTTGATTCTCAGGAATGTTATGAGTGCCGAAGCGAATAGTACAAATAATTATGAAAACTTAACCGAGTCCGTCCGGCCATTCTATCCGGTCGATTTCCTTCATACCACTATTAAATGAAAGTTATTCAGGTACGGATTTAATATCAAGTATTAAAAATCACTTAACTACTGCCTTCCTCAAATTATTTGATTTCTTGCACGGTTTTTACATTTTTTCATATTTAAGCTATCTATATTATTAAAAATATTGATGAAAACTTATCCGAGGCCGTCCGGCGTTACTATCCTGCCGATTTTCTTCATCCTTTTTTTAAATGAAAGGTATTCATGCACAGATTTGTTATCAAGTATTACAAATCACTTAAATAACGCCTTTCTCAAATTAATTGATTTTTTCAACTTTTTCCAACTTTTTCCAAATTTTAAGTAATCATATATTCGGTTCTAATTTAGTTACTAAGGTCTTCTTAGTCTAAGAACACTCAGTGAATCAATCGCTATCATATGAGCTCTTAACCATTCAAATCGGCTGATTCTGAGTAATGTTATGAGTGCCGAAGCGAATAGTAGAAATAATCAGGAAAACTTAACCGAGTCCGTCCGGCCATTCTATCCGGTCGATTTCCTTCATACCACTATTAAATGAAAGTTATTCATGTACGGATTTAATATCAAGTATTACAAATCACTTAACATCTGACTTCCTCAAATTATTTGATTTCTTGCACCTTTTTCACTTTTTTTTTCACATTGAAGCTATCTATATAATTAAAAATATTGATGAAAATTTATCCGAGTCCGTCCGGCCATACTATCCTGCCGATTTTCTTCATCCTTTTTTAAATGAAAGGTATTTATGCACAGATTTGTCATCAAGTATTACAAATCACTTAAATTACGCCTTTCTCAAATTATTTGATATTTTCAACTTTTTCCAACTTTTTCCAACTTTTAAGTAATCATATCTTCGGTTCTAATTGCGTTACGAAGGTCGTTTTAGTCTAAGAACACTCAGTGAATCAAGCGCTATCATTTGAGTTCTTAACCATTCATATCCGCTGATTCTGAGGAAAGTTATGAGTGGACATACGATATTACATCTCATTTTTTCAACAGTTTTTCTCATTGTGGCAATCATATCTTTGGTTCTAATTGAGTTACACTCTTCGTTTTGGTCTAAGAGCAAGCAGTGGATCAAGCTCTATCTTTTGATGTATTAAATATTTACATTGGTTGATTCTGAGGAATGTTATGAGTGCCGGAGCGAATATTAGAAATAATCAGGAAAACTTAACCGAGTCCGTCCGGCCATTCTATCCGGTCGATTTCCTTCATACCACTATTAAATGAAAGTTTTTCATGTACGGATTTAATATCAAGTATTACAAATCACTTAACTTCTGCCTTCCTCAAATTATTTGATTTCTTGCACCTTTTTTACTTTTTTTTCACATTGAAACTATCTATATTATTAAAAATATTGATGAAAATTTATCCGAGTCCGTCCGCCCATATTATCCGGCCGATTTTCTTCATCCTTTTTTTAAATGAAAGGTATTCATGCACAGATTTGTCATCAAGTATTACAAATCACTTAAATTACGCCTTTCTCAAATTATTTGATTTTTTCAACTTTTTCCAACTTTGAAGTAATCATATCTTCGGTTCTAATTGCGTTACGAAGGTCGTTTTAATCTAAGAACACTCAGTGAATCAAGCGCCATCATTTGAGCTCTGAACTATTCAAATCGGCTGATTCTGAGGAAAGTTATGAGTGGACATACGATATTACATCTAATTTTTTCATCAGTTTTTCTCATTGTGGCAATCATATCTTTGGTTCTAATTGAGTTACACTGTTCGTTTTGGTCTAAGAGCACTCAATGGATCAAGTTCTATCTTTTGATGTATTAAATATTTACATTGGTTGATTCTGAGGAATGTTATGAGTGCTGAAGCGAATATTAAGAATAATTATGAAAACTTAACCGAGTCCGTCCAGCCATTCTATCCGGTCGATTTCCTTCGTACCACTATTTATTGAAAGGTATTCATGCAAAGATTTGTTATTAAGTATTACAAATCACTTCACTTTCGCCTTCCTCAAATTATTTGATATTTTCAACGTTTTCCATCTTTTTCCAACTTTGAAGCAATCATATGTTTGGTTCTGATTGAGATACTCAAGTCGTTTTAGTCTAAGAACACTCAGTGACTGAAGCTCTTTCATTTAAGCTGTTAACTATTCAAATCGGCTGATTCTTCGGAATGTTATGAGTGAACATTCGATATTATATCTCAATTTTTAAATATTTTTGTCATTGTAGCAATCATATCTTTGGTTCTAAGGACGGAAATTTCGTATTACACTAGCGTTTTGTATTACAATCAACAAAGTGCAGGGTCAAACGCTTCATCGAGTTGGAATCTACTTGCCTGATCCTGTTTTAGGCCACGGAATGTTCTATTTTGCCTTATCCCGAGGAAGATCATTTAAAACTAAGAGTCGACGCACAGCGAACATTGTCTGGAAGGCAGTATTGTAAAATAAAGGTTATAAACTATTACTTAATGTCGTATTTTTTTAATCCAATACTGAAAAATTATGCTGCGGAGCAGTACGGGCGCCCTAGTATTCTTATTAAGTTCTCTATTTATCATTACATTGCGTAATCATCTTGATAACCACAATGACTCATGAATTATGTATTACAAGTGAATTTATATGAAATGAGACTTCAAGTAGCTGCCACTGTACTTACAAATAAACCCCAATTTGTTTATCATTCACGTTAAATTACTCCCTACGTTAGGTATCCATTAGATCAATTTTTTTTGAACGCTTGGTGCGAGATATCTTAACCCAACATTTATCATTGTTGCTTGTCCTTATTAACGTTATATGGTAACTCTAAGTAACTGCAGCTACGCCTCAAAGTCGCAATACACACTCAATGCTAGTGACAATATGCAAAGTCTACGTTTAGCGAGAGTATTCTAACTGTAATGCTTTTTGATAAAAACTGCACAATATGTATCAGGTTCTTGCCATGTAGCTGTGGACGAAAGTAAACTATGAATGTTGGGTTGAATTACCTTCAGTGTGTTATTTTATTCGTTGATTCCTTCAGTGCAAGTTTACAAGCCATCTGTAAGATATAATTCCACCCCCGCAAAGGAACATATATGTGAAACAAGTCATTTATTTGCAGGACGATACAGACCATCACACGGATATAAAGATTGAGGAATCTTCAATTCCGGATATCGTTACATGCAATAAATCAGAAACATCATCTTCAGATCAGAATGAGGTAAGTAACTTCATGCTTATTTTCAAGACATCTCCTTATATCCTAATAGCATATAGGGATCTTGAGTTGTTTTATCACAATTATGTCGATGACAAACGGAAGCGTTTGGCTGTTAGTAGCTACTCACATGTCCTTTGCATGCTGTACATGATTCTTAGAGTTACTAGCTGCTCTAATCTCCTTTGCAAACTGTGTGCACCCGTACTATAGCAGACACATAATTCTTAGAGTTACTAGCTGCTCAAATCTCCTTTGCAAACTGTGTGCTCCTGTACTCTAGCAGACACATAATTTGCAAATTAAGGCTTTCACGGCCCGGATTATTATATAAATAATTCATGCTTTTGGGCTATATTTCCACACCGCCCCCTTTACTTTCTCGTTACTAACTTCTCTGTCCGCCGTTCCGCCATGGTCCATACAGTAATTTCTGGCAGCTGCTCTCTGGTGACGAACAGAGGAATTTATCTATATTTTTTGTAATCTCATTGATATACTTTCTTTGGCCTTATTGTTTATTTCCATTGAAAAAGGAGGCAAGGTTTCTCCGAAACGTATGGTTTAAATTAAAAATACACACGGCATTAGCCCAAAAGCATGAATTATTTCTATAGACACATAATTGTTAGAGTTAGTAGCATGCTCTCTTCTCCTTTGCAAACTGTGTGCTCCCGTACACTAGCAGACACACAATTCTTAGAGTTACTAGCTGCTCTATTAACCTTTGCAAACTGTGTGCTCCCGTACACAAGCGGACACACAATTCTTAGAGTTACTAGCTGATCTAATCTCCTTTGCAAACTGTGTGCTCCCGTACACTAGCAGACACACAATTCTTAGCTGCCACTTTACTTACAAATAAACCCCAATTTTTTTAGCGTTCACGTTAAATTACTCCCTACGTGAGGTATCCATTAGATCAATTTTTTTTGAACGCTTGGTGCGAGATATCTTAACCCAACATGTATCATTGTTGCTAGCTGCTCTAATCTCCTTTGTAAGCTGTGTACTCCCGTACTCTAGCAGACACATAATTCTCAGAGTTACTCCCAATAGAGGTATTTCATTGACTCAATCTAACTTCTTTTTGAAAATTAAAATATTAAATTGCAGTGAATTGTGAAGAAATGCCGTGTATAATATTCTGAAGGTTGATAGATTTATGACTTTTTTCTCAAAAGTCATGCTCGCATGGGCAGTCTAGTAGCTTATTACTCAATGATATGCACACGTGTTGGACCGTATAATATATTTAGGTATATTCTATTGTGATTTTTAAAGGGGTAGAACAGTGGGGTCATCTGCCCCTCTCTTATGGCCTTACAGCTAAAAGAATTAAAATAATTGTTCATTTGTCCTCAATCCTTAAAGATATTACTTCTATTAAGGTACTGATTTTAGTATATATATATATATATAAATATCTTCACTTCAGCTGAGCAGTGCTGTACAATTACATGGTTTGTCATTTGTGTAAAAGTATAACGTGATAACACTGACATAAATTATTCCATCTTATCCCCAGGATGTAAAAGAAGAAAATCAGAATGAAGAAGCAGATGAAAGCGAAAATCACTTAAATGAGTAAGTGTTAAACATACAAACAACATGTTACATTATATTTACCCGCTTTGTAGGAATGTTAAGGGGTTTCCTTTTTTTAATGCGGGTGCTAAACGTTGGACTTCAAAATAAATCCCAGGCATTTCCACACTATTAAATAATTAAGCGTTATGAATTCATTATTCTGGGAAAACTCAAAAAGTATTTGTATAGAAAGACTTAATAATGCCACAAAGTTTTGAGTGAGGTTCATTTTGTAACTAAAGGTCAAACACCCGCTTTAAAATAATCTTAACTTATATCTTATATATCTTATATTATCTCTTATATAAAAACAAGTGTCCTGACTGACTGACTGACTCATCATCGGCCAGCCAAAACTATTAAAGTTAGAAACATGAAATTTTGGGAATATGTTCGTTGTAAGTCGAAAACGCCCACTAAGGAAGGGTTTTTGGATATTCAGTTTCTAAAGGGGTGTTAAGGGGGTACACCTGCATTTCATTGAATAACAATATCTCCAGATTGCTTTCATTGGGGGATTTGATACTCGGCATATAAACTCATCATTAAAAATAAGAAGATACGTGTTTGAGGGTTTTTCGATGTGGTGTATATTTTGAGGTGAAAGGGGTGAAAAGTGGGGGTTGAAGGTTTCCTAACCGAGCGTGTATCTCTTAAACGACATAGGCGAGGAGTTTGGACCTCAGCGGAAAAAAATCAGCATAAAAAATAACAAAATAGGTGTTTGACCGTTTTTTCATAAATCCAAAATAAGGGGCCCATGGGGAGGGGTGAAAATATGGGGAGGGGGGAGGAAACGTAATATGTCTGAGTGTAAAGTTATACATGGCCTATGTTGTAGACAATAACACATTACATCTTTTTTGTCTCTTGCTATTTCATCATACGACGAATACTTAGGGAGTTATTCATGATTTTGTACTTTTTGGCCGGAATTTTCTAAGTCCCAGGAATGGCATAAAAATTGATTCGAATGAAATTTCGAAAAATAGGTTTTTTTAATACTTTTATTATATTTTTCACGTCTTTTAGGGTCCGGAACCAATATGATATTTTGATGTTTTTTTTTCGTCCCATGCATTTTTGGTTTCAGGTGATTGAATTATTTTCCACTAGGACCGATGCTTATCTCTTATATAAAAACAAGTGTCCTGACTGACTGACTCATCATCGGCCAGCCAAAACTATTAAAGCTAGAAACATGAAATTTTGGGAATATGTTCGTTGTAAGTCGAAAACGCCCACTAAGGAAGGGTTTTTGGATATTCAGTTTCTAAAGGGGTGTTAAGGGGGTACACCTGCATTTCATTGAATAACAATATCTCCAGATTGCTTTCATTGGGGGATTTGATACTCGGCATATAAACTCATCATTAAAAATAAGAAGATACGTGTCTGAGGGTTTTTCGATGTGGTGTATATTTTGAGGTGAAAGGGGTGAAAAGTGGGGGTTGAAGGTTTCCTAACCGAGCGTGTATCTCTTAAACGACATAGGCGAGGAGTTTGGACCTCAGCGGAAAAAAATCAGCATAAAAAATAACAAAATAGGTGTTTGAACGTTTTTTCATAAATCCAATATAAGGGGCCCATGGGGAGGGGTGAAAATATGGGGAGGGGGAGGAAACGTAATATGTCTGAGTGTAAAGTTATACATGGCCTATGTTGTAGACAATAACACATTACATCTTTTTTGTCTCTTGCTATTTCATCATACGACGAATACTTAGGGAGTTATTAATGATTTTGTACTTTTTGGCCGGAATTTTCTAAGTCCCAGGAATGGCATAAAAATTGATTCGAATGAAATTTCGAAAAATAGTTTTTTTTAATACTTTTATTATATTTTTCACGTCTTTTAGGGTCCGGAACCAATATGATATGTTGATGTTTTTTTTCGTCCCATGCATTTTTGGTTTCAGGTGATAGAATTATTTTCCACTAGGACCGATGCTTATCTCTTATATAAAAACAAGTGTCCTGACTGACTGACTGACTGACTGACTCATCATCGGCCAGCCAAAACTATTAAAGCTAGAAACATGAAATTTTGGGAATATGTTCGTTGTAAGTCGAAAACGCCCACTAAGGAAGGGTTTTTGGATATTCAGTTTCTAAAGGGGTGTTAAGGGGGTACACCTGCATTTCATTGAATAACAATATCTCCAGATTGCTTTCATTGGGGGATTTGATACTCGGCATATAAACTCATCATTAAAAATAAGAAGATATGTGTCTGAGGGTTTTTCGATGTGGTGTATATTTTGAGGTGAAAGGGGTGAAAAGTGGGGGTTGAAGGTTTCCTAACCGAGCGTGTATCTCTTAAACGACATAGGCGAGGAGTTAGGACCTCAGCGGAAAAAAATCAGCATAAAAAATAACAAAATAGGTGTTTGAACGTTTTTTCATAAATCCAATATAAGGGGCCCATGGGGAGGGGTGAAAATATGGGGAGGGGGGAGGAAACGCAATATGTCTGAGTGTAAAGTTATACATGGCCTATGTTGTAGACAATAACACATTA
The DNA here is from genome assembly GCA_946902985.2 of Meconema thalassinum. Taxonomy (NCBI): domain Eukaryota; kingdom Metazoa; phylum Arthropoda; class Insecta; order Orthoptera; family Tettigoniidae; genus Meconema; species Meconema thalassinum. Next base: position 245,233,015 of record OX336397.1, read on the forward strand.
CATCTTTTTTGTCTCTTGCTATTTCATCATACGACGAATACTTAGGGAGTTATTAATGATTTTGTACTTTTTGGCCGGAATATTCTAAGTCCCAGGAATGGCATAAAAATTGATTCGAATGAAATTTCGAAAAATAGTTTTTTTTAATACTTTTATTATATTTTACACGTCTTTTAGGGTCCGGAACCAATATGATATTTTGATGTTTTTTTTTCGTCCCATGCATTTTTGGTTTCAGGTGATAGAATTATTTTCCACTAGGACCGTTGCTTATCTCTTATATAAAAACAAGTATCCTGACTGACTGACTCATCATCGGCCAGCCAAAACTATTAAAGCTAGAAACATGAAATTTTGGAAATATGTTCGTTGTAAGTCGAAAACGCCCACTAAGGAAGGGTTTTTGGATATTCAGTTTCTAAAGGGGTGTTAAGGGGGTACACCTGCATTTCATTGAATAACAATATCTCCAGATTGCTTTCATTGGGGGATTTGATACTCGGCATATAAACTCATCATTAAAAATAAGAAGATACGTGTCTGAGGGTTTTTCGATGTGGTGTATATTTTGAGGTGAAAGGGGTGAAAAGTGGGGGTTGAAGGTTTCCTAACCGAGCGTGTATCTCTTAAACGACATAGGCGAGGAGTTTGGACCTCAGCGGAAAAAAATCAGCATAAAAAATAACAAAATAGGTGTTTGACCGTTTTTTCATAAATCCAATATAAGGGGCCCATGGGGAGGGGTGAAAATATGGGGAGGGGGGAGGAAACGCAATATGTCTGAGTGTAAAGTTATACATGGCCTATGTTGTAGACAATAACACATTACATCTTTTTTGTCTCTTGCTATTTCATCATACGACGAATACTTAGGGAGTTATTAATGATTTTGTACTTTTTGGCCGGAATATTCTAAGTCCCAGGAATGGCATAAAAATTGATTCGAATGAAATTTCGAAAAATAGTTTTTTTTAATACTTTTATTATATTTTACACGTCTTTTAGGGTCCGGAACCAATATGATATTTTGATGTTTTTTTTTCGTCCCATGCATTTTTGGTTTCAGGTGATAGAATTATTTTCCACTAGGACCGTTGCTTATCTCTTATATAAAAACAAGTGTCCTGACTGACTGACTCATCATCGGCCAGCCAAAACTATTAAAGCTAGAAACATGAAATTTTGGGAATATGTTCGTTGTAAGTCGAAAACGCCCACTAAGGAAGGGTTTTTGGATATTCAGTTTCTAAAGGGGTGTTAAGGGGGTACACCTGCATTTCATTGAATAACAATATGACACGACTATGACGCGAGCGAAGCCGCGGGTACCTGCTAGTCTCTTATATAAAAACAAGTGTCCTGACTGACTGACTGACTCATCATCGGCCAGCCAAAACTATTAAAGTTAGAAACATGAAATTTTGGGAATATGTTCGTTGTAAGTCGAAAACGCCCACTAAGGAAGGGTTTTTGGATATTCAGTTTCTAAAGGGGAGTTAAGGGGGTACACCTGCATTTCATTGAATAACAATATCTCCAGATTGCTTTCATTCGGGGATTTGATACTCGGCATATAAACTCATCATTAAAAATAAGAAGATACGTGTTTGAGGGTTTTTCGATGTGGTGTATATTTTGAGGTGAAAGGGGTGAAAAGTGGGGGTTGAAGGTTTCCTAACCGAGCGTGTATCTCTTAAACGACATAGGCGAGGAGTTTGGACCTCAGCGGAAAAAAATCAGCATAAAAAATAACAAAATAGGTGTTTGACCGTTTTTTCATAAATCCAATATAAGGGGCCCATGGGGAGGGGTGAAAATATGGGGAGGGGGGAGGAAACATAATATGTCTGAGTGTAAAGTTATACATGGCCTATGTTGTAGACAATAACACATTACATCTTTTTTGTCTCTTGCTATTTCATCATACGACGAATACTTAGGGAGTTATTAATGATTTTGTACTTTTTGGCCGGAATTTTCTAAGTCCCAGGAATGACATAAAAATTGATTCGAATGAAATTTCGAAAAATAGTTTTTTTAATACTTTTATTATATTTTTCACGTCTTTTAGGGTGCGGAACCAACATGATATTTTGATGTTTTTTTTCGTCCCATGCATTTTTGGTTTCAGGTGATTGAATTATTTTCCACTAGGACCGTTGCTTATCTCTTATATAAAAACAAGTGTCCTGACTGACTGACTGACTGACTGACTCATCATCGGCCAGCCAAAACTATTAAAGTTAGAAACATGAAATTTTGGGAATATGTTCGTTGTAAGTCGAAAACGCCCACTTTGATGTTTTTTTTCGTCCCATGCATTTTTGGTTTCAGGTGATTGAATTATTTTCCACTAGGACCGTTGCTTATTCTATTATATAAAAACAAGTGTCCTGACTGACTGACTGACTCATCATCGGCCAGCCAAAACTATTAAAGTTAGAAACATGAAATTTTGGGAATATGTTCGTTGTAAGTCGAAAACGCCCACTAAGGAAGGGTTTTTGGATATTCAGTTTCTAAAGGGGTGTTAAGGGGGTACACCTGCATTTCATTGAATAAAAAAATCTCCAGATTGCTTTCATTGGGGGATTTGATACTCGGCATATAAACTCATCATTAAAAATAAGAAGATACGTGTCTGAGGGTTTTTCGATGTGGTGTATATTTTGAGGTGAAAGGGGTGAAAAGTGGGGGTTGAAGGTTTCCTATCCGAGCGTGTATCTCTTAAACGACATAGGCGAGGAGTTTGGACCTCAGCGGAAAAAAATCAGCATAAAAAATGACAAAATAGGTGTTTGACCGTTTTTTTCATAAATCCAATATAAGGGGCCCATGGGGAGGGGTGAAAATATGGGGAGGGGGGAGGAAACGTAATATGTCTGAGTGTAAAGTTATACATGGCCTATGTTGTAGACAATAACACATTACATCTTTTTTGTCTCTTGCTATTTCATCATACGACGAATACTTAGGGAGTTATTAATGATTTTGTACTTTTTGGCCGGAATTTTCTAAGTCCCAGGAATGACATAAAAATTGATTCGAATGAAATTTCGAAAAATAGTTTTTTTAATACTTTTATTATATTTTTCACGTCTTTTAGGGTCCGGAACCAACATGATATTTTGATGTCTTTTTTTTCGTCCCATGCATTTTTGGTTTCAGGTGATTGAATTATTTTCCACTAGGACCGTTGCTTATCTCTTATATAAAAACAAGATGTTCAGTAAAGAACATATAGCCTACTTTCTCCTAAATGCATGGGTATTGTTATAACTCTTTGTCCTATTCCAGGAGTATGATTGAATGTTGGTTGTAGTAGCTTGTTGAAATACAACGTACTATAGGGATATTAAACATGAATATGAGGTGCCCTTTGCTAGTGCTACCTCTGTACCAAATTTCGTTCAATTCGGTTCCACCGTGTTTGAATTGATAGGGGGAATCGATTTGCACACATACTTGGCCACCATCTGCAAACTATTGGGCTGATGTTCTTGCAGTTTGGTTAGAATATGTTTCCCACATAAAGATATGGTGTTGCAAAATTTGGTAGAGACTAGATTATTAGGTTGGTCGTAATTACATTTTAGCTTTTAACATTTGGGTGGCCGCAATTACGTTTCCGTCAAGATAGCGGTGATATAAAACATGACACTGAGGTGCCCTTTGCTAGTGCTACCTCTGTACCAAATTTCGTTCATTCGGTTCCACCGCGTTCGGATTAATAGGGGGAATCAATTTTGACATAAAGATGGCCGCCATCCGCAAACTATTAGGCTAATGACCTATTAGATTGGTCAAAGGATGCTCCCTCCATAAAGGTATGTAGTTGCAAAATTTGGTTGAGATCGGATGATTAGGTTAATCGTAATTTGATTTACGCTTTGAACATTCGTGTGGCCGCCATTACGTTTCAGTCAAGATGGCGGCGATATAAAACTTGACACTGAGGTGCCCTTTGCTAGTGCTACCTCTGTACCAAATTTCGTTCCATTCGGTTCCACCGTGTTCGAATTAATAGGGGGAATCCATTTTGACATAAAGATGGCCGCCATCCGCAAACTATTAGGCGAATGACCTATTAGATTGGTCAAAGGATGCTCCCTCCATAAAGGTATGTACTTGCAAAATTTGGTAGAGATCGGATGATTAGGTTAATCGTAATTTGATTTAAGCTTTGAACATTCGTGTGTCCGCCATTACGTTTCAGTCAAGATGGCGGCGATATAAAACATGACACTGAGGCGCCCTTTGCTAGTGCTACCTCTGTAACAAATTTCGTTCCATTCGGTTCCACCGTGTTCGAATTAATAGGGGGAATCAATTTTGACATAAAGATGGCCGCCATCCGCAAACTATTAGGCTAATAACATATTAGATTGGTCAAAGGATGCTCCCTCCATAAAGGTATGTTGTTGCAAAGTTTGGTAGAGATCGGATGATTAGGTTAATCGTAATTTGATTTAAGCTTTGAACAGTCGTGTGGCCGCCATTACGTTTCAGGCAAGATGGCGGCGATATAAAACATGACACTGAGGTGCCCTTTGCTAGTGCTACCTCTGTACCAAATTTCGTTCATTCGGTTCCACCGCGTTCGGATTAATAGGGGGAATCAATTTTGACATAAAGATGGCCGCCATCCGCAAACTATTAGGCTAATGACCTATTAGATTGGTCAAAGGATGCTCCCTCCATAAAGGTATGTAGTTGCAAAATTTGGTTGAGATCGGATGATTAGGTTAATCGTAATTTGATTTACGCTTTGAACATTCGTGTGGCCGCCATTACGTTTCAGTCAAGATGGCGGCGATATAAAACATGCCACTGAGGTGCCCTTTGCTAGTGCTACCTCTGTACCAAATTTCGTTCCATTCGGTTCCACCGTGTTCGAATTAATAGGGGGAATCCATTTTGACATAAAGATGGCCGCCATCCGCAAACTATTAGGCGAATGACCTATTAGATTGGTCAAAGGATGCTCCCTCCATAAAGGTATGTACTTGCAAAATTTGGTACAGATCGGATGATTAGGTTAATCGTAATTTGATTTAAGCTTTGAACATTCGTGTGTCCGCCATTACGTTTCAGTCAAGATGGCGGCGATATAAAACATGACACTGAGGTGCCCTTTGCTAGTGCTACCTCTGTAACAAATTTCGTTCCATTCGGTTCCACCGTGTTCGAATTAATAGGGGGAATCAATTTTGACATAAAGATGGCCGCCATCCGCAAACTATTAGGCTAATAACATATTAGATTGGTCAAAGGATGCTCCCTCCATAAAGTTATGTTGTTGCAAAGTTTGGTAGAGATCGGATGATTAGGTTAATCGTAATTTGATTTAAGCTTTGAACAGTCGTGTGGCCGCCATTACGTTTCAGTCAAGATGGCGGCGATATAAAACATGACACTGAGGTGCCCTTTGCTAGTGCTACCTCTGTACCAAATTTCGTTCCATTCGGTTCCACCGTGTTCGAATTAATAGGGGGAATCAAATTTGACATAAAGATGGCTGCCATCCGCAATCTATTAGGCTAATAACCTATTAGATTGGTCAAAGGATGCTCCCTCCATAAAGGTATGTTGTTGCAAAGTTTGGTAGAGATCGGATGGTTATGTTAGTCGTAATTTAACTTAAGCTTTGAACATTTGTGTGGCCGCCATTACGTTTTTGTCAAAATGGCGGCGATATAAAACATGACACAGATGCCCCCTGCTAGTGCTACCTCTGTACCAAATTTCGTTCCATTCGTTTTGACCGTGTTTGAATTAATAGGGGGAATTGATTTTCACACAAAGATGGCCGCCATCCGCAAACTATTAGGCTAATGACCTATTCATTTGGTCAAAGGATGCTTCCTCCATAAGGGTATGTTTTTGCAAAATTTGGTAGAGATCGGATGATTAGGTTAATCGTAATTTTATTTAAGCTTTGAACATTTGTGTGGCCACCATTACGTTTCCGTCAAGATGGCGGCGATATAAAACATGACACTGAGGTACCTTTTGTTAGTACTACCTCTGTACCAAATTTCGTTCCATTCGGTTGCACCGTGTTCGAATTATTAGGGGGAATCGGTTTTCACACAAAGATGGCCGCCATCCGCAAACTATTACGCTGATGACCTATTAGTTTGGTCAAAGGATGCTCCCCCTATAAAGGTATGTTGTTGCAAAATTTGGTAGAGATCGGATGATTAGGTTAGTCGTAATTTGATTTAAGCTTTGAACATTTGTGTGGCCGCCATTACGTTTCCGTCAAGATGGCGGCGATATAAAACATGACACTGACGTGCCTTTTGTTAGTACTACCTCTGTACCAAATTTCGTTCCATTCGATTGCACCGTGTTCGAATTAATAGGGGGAATCGATTTTCACACAAAGATGGCCGCCATCCGCAAACTATTACGCTGATGACCTATTGGTTTGGTCAAATGATGCTCCCCCCATAAAGGTATGTTGTTGCAAAATTTGGTAGAGATCGGATGATTAGGTTAGTCGTAATTTGATTTAAGCTTTGAACTTTTGTGTGGCCGCCATTACGTTTTCGTCAAGATGGCGGCGATATAAAACATGACACTGAGGTGTCCTTTGCTAGTGCTACCTTGGTACCAAATTTCGTTCAATTCGCATTCACCGTGTTCGAATTGATAGGGGGGGACACACATTCAGAGTACACACACTCACACACACACAGACACACCCACACACACACACACAGACTCACACACACACACATACACACACACACACACAGACTCACACACACACATACACACACACAGACAGACACACTTTTTTCGCCCTGTGTTGATCTCATAAGTCTACTTTCATTTTTTGCAAAAATCGAAAGTAGGCTAACAAGTGTCCTGACTGACTGACTGACTCATCATCGCCCAGCCAAAACTATTAAAGCTAGAAACATGAAATTTTGTGAATATGTTCGTTGTAAGTCGAAAACGTCCACTAAGGAAGGGTTTTTGGATATTCAGTTTCTAAAGGGGTGTTAAGGGGTACACCTGCATTTCATTGAATAACAATATGACACGACTAAGACGCGAGCGAAGCCGCGGGTACCTGCTAGTCTTATATATATAAAGGAATATTTTTGTTCGTATTTTATGCGTTCTTAAACCATTCATCCGATTGCGATCAAATTTTGGTGAGTTGTTGTACACACTTCCGGGAGGTTTATAGGCATAGATAATCCATTTCAAAATAAACAGCGCGCGAGTAGTTTAAACAAATGCGTAATGGCGATACATTCCTATACAATTCATCCGATTGCGATCAAATTTTGGTGAGTTGTTGTGCACTGTCCCGGAAAAGTTATAGGCGTAGTAAATTCAATTTACAATACATGGTGCGCGAGTAGCTTCTACAAAATGGCGTGCGTTTGTTTCAAGAAAGTCCCACATACCTTCATATACCATTCATCCCATTGCGATGAAACATGGGCGAGATGTTCTGTACACTTCAGGTAAGGTTTCTGGCTTAGTAAATCCACTTACCAATAGGTAGCGCGCGAGTAGATTCAACAAATGAGCGACGAGTCGCGAAGCGTTTCAACAAAGTCCCGTATGCGTTCATATACTATTCGTCTGATAGCGATGAAACTAGGGTGAGATATTGTGTACACTTCAGGGAAGGTTTCTGGCTTAGTAAATCCACTTAACACTAGGTAGCGCACGAGTAGATTCAACAACTGAGCGACGACGGGCGAAGCGTTTCAACAAAGTCCTGTATGCGTTCACATACCATTTTTCCGATAGCGATGAAACTTTGGTGAGAGGTTGTGTACACTTTAGGCAAGGTTTCTGGCTTAGCAAATCCACTTGACGATAGGTAGGGCACGAGTAGATTAAACAAATGAGCGACGACGCGCGAAGTGTTTCAACTTAGTCACGTATACGTTCATATACCATTCGTCCGATAGCGACTAAACTTGTGTGAGCTGTTGTGTACACTCCAGGGAAAGTTTGAGGCTTAGTAAGTCTATTTTACAATAGGTAGCGCACAAGTAGATTCAACTAATGAGTGACAGCGCGTGAATCGTTTCAACCAAGTCCCGTATGTGTTCAAATACCATTCATCCGATTGTGATAAATCGTTGGTGAGTTGAGTACAGTCCTGCGAAGTTGTATGAATTAGTAAAGCCGTTTTTCAATGGGTTGCGCACAAGAAGATTCAACAAATGAGTGAAGCCACGTGAATCGTTTAAACAAAATCCCGTATGCGTTCATATGCCATTCATCGGATTGCGATGAAACGTTCATGAGTTGTTGTGTACATGCCAGGAAAGGTTTTCGACTTAGTAAATTCATTTTACAATAGGTAGCGTACGAGTATATTCAACAAATGGGTCACGGCGCTAGAATCGTTTTAACAAAGTCCCGTATGCGTTCATATGCCATTCATTTCATTGCGATGAAACTTTGGTGAGTTGTTGAGCATGCTCCCATGATTTTTTTTGAGATACTAAATCAATTTTACAATAGTTTAGAGGTGGTTAACGGAAAATAAATAAGTATTGGGAATCCAAAAGCACTTCAACAACAAAGTTACAACGCCAACACTTTCCTTGATTGGCATTGCAACGCATGCCGGGTACAGCTAGTATTTTAATATTTCATAGTTTACATAATCTTCTTCAAGGGGACTTAAAGGTTTCTTTCATATTATTAAACAAGTAGTTCCGTAAAGAACTATACAGCCTATTTCCATATATCCCACTCATGTTAATTGCCTCTATCAACATACATAATTTCAGTTTGATTGTTTTGATTGATTGGTAGATATTGAGAACCTTCTAGATACTTCAGATGGTGGCCAGGTTGGATTTTTATTTATCTACTATTACATGAAGATTATTGTGTACGTGTGGTATTCAGACTTCAATCGAATGTTTAGGACACAAGAAGTAAAAATGAGATTTTAAAATTTCGTACATCTGCCATCTTGTGGTTATGGAAACGATTGAAATAAACTAGATGCCAGTAGATTAACATTTGTATAAGCATTTAACTTGCAAAGTTTCACTGCACTCGGATAGTTAAATCGCGAGAAACGTCCATTTAAATATTTATAGTTCGCGTCACCGCCATGTTGGATTTGTGATCACCAGGTTACTGAACTTCATATAGGTGAACTTATATTCATATCCTCTATGAACATAAAAAAATTCAGTTTGATTCCTGTAAAAGATCCGTAGATATTGAGAACCGTCAACCTATTTCAGATAATCGCCATTTTGGATTGTTATATACATAGGCCATAGAGTTATGTACCATGAAACGAAAATGATTGCGTACATTCATTATTCAAACTTTCACTTCGATCGCATCATTACGACACAAGAAACAAAAACTTAATTTTAAAATTTCGCACAGCCGCCATATTGATGTTTTGTTAACAATTGAACTAAATTAGATGCCAGTGCATTACAATATGTATAATCATTTAATGTACCACATTTCACTGCGCTCAGATGGTTAAATCACGATAAAAGTCTATTAAAATGTTTCAAATTCGTTTGGCCGCCATGTTCGTTTTGTACTTTACAGGTTTTTGAAAGTAACTTAGGTAAACTTCTAGCAGAGCCCCTTATTGCCGTACGAAATCTCACGGTGATATCATAAATAGTTTCGGAGATATTGAATGCCAATGAAATATTTCACACAGCCGCCATCTTGAGGTTATGTAAACAATTGAATTAAATTAGACGCCAGGACATTACAATGTCTGAAAAAATTTGCTGTACCATGTTTCATTACGTTTGGATGGTTAAATCGCGAGAAAAGACTATTTAAAAGTCTCAAATTCGCTTGGCCGCCATGTTGGTTTTTTGGTTACCGGGTCTTCGAAAGTCTCAAGGGTGAACTCCTAGTTCTTTCTTTTCTTTTCACCGTACAAAATTTCAGGGTGATATCGGTAATAGTTTCGGAGATACTGAATACTGGTGAAATATTTCGCACAGCCGCCATGTTGGATTGGTGTGACACAATAAAATATGAAGGGCACGGTCGGAGTCGGCCAGAACGTTGCTATGATCTTACCGAGTTTCATTGAAATCACTCCAGCCGTTTAGAATTTATTTGGGGACACACACACACCATCACACACACGCACACACGAAGATGAAAGACACACGGACAAAAGGTGATCTCATAAGCCTTTTTTTTTCATAAAATGAAAATAGGCTAAAAATGTACTGTAGTGTGTTCAAAATATTGTAACTATTCTTTATTTTATTATTATTACAAAACTATTTTCGGGCCGATAACCTAGATGTTAAGCCCCTTAAAACAACAATTATCATCATCATCATCAAAACTATTTTCCATTTGATTTGATTTTTTTATTTCCTATTGTTGTGGGGCCCACCTTATCATATCGCCCAGGGCCCCGCAAGGCCTGGATCCGCCACTGTCCAGTGCAGTTTACTTGATACTATTACTACTATCAGGTGACATTCATTTAAACCCAGGACCCCTTAGCATCTACTATCAGAACGCACAGAGCGTCAAAAATGAACTAACCGACTGTTTAGCAAATATAACCGAAATCAATCAATTTGATATCCTCTGCCTCTCAGAAACATGGTTGTCAGACTTCGTATCTTGTGGGGAACTTCCTCTCTTATCTGAGTTCCATGTGTTTCGGCGCGACAGGTCCTCAAGGGGTGGTGGTGTTGCAATCGCAGTTCGTAACAAACTGAAGGCAAAACATTGGCCTGACTTAGAACCTTCCTGCGAAATAATATGGGTTGAGATTATTATCCCAAAAAGGAAGAATTTACTCGTAGGTTGCTTCTACCGCCCACCTTCCAGGAAAATTGACTCCTTAGAAGAATGTTTCAACTCTACTGTTCTTGCCCTCAATCAAGAAAATGAAATAATGTTGCTAGGCGATTTTAACTCCCATATCTCCTGGACATCAATTGACAATGGTACCATACACTCTTCCCAAATAGATACTTTCATCTTGTCAAATTCTATAAACGGTCTACATCTGAATCAGTTCAATCTACACCCAACAAGGAAATCCGAAACACAAGACCTCATATTTTCAACCCTGCGTAATGTCACTGTGACCGTTGGAAGAAATATCCTGAACACCGACCATAGCTCATTAGAAGACACTCTCCCCGTCCCAGCCAGCAGGCATAAAAATATCCCAACCACCGTTAAAAAAAGCTTTCCCTCTTTGGAGAAAGGTTCACTGGCAAGCTGTCAATCAGGATTTTTCATCCCTACCCTCGTGCCTGCTAACAGCTGAGAGAGACTTAAACAGCGCAGTGGCCTTGTTTGAGGATTTATTTTACTCGGCCATTAAACAACACGATCCTTTCCCCGTACCCAAATCCAACAAATACCCGCACTGGCTAAGTCAAAACACCAAACTCCTTCTCCAAAACAAAACTCGAGCGTGGTCACTGTGGAAATCAATTCCTAATCCTCATACACGCAATGTATTTATTCACCTACGGAAAATTTCAAGAGTTTATATGACAGAAGATTACAACCGCTACATTTCTTCTATAACAGGAAATCTCAAGAATAACCCGAAGAAATTCTGGACACTTATGTCATCCCGTAGAAAGACTCCTATAATTCCAATTAACCTAAACCTCCATAATGAAGAAATCCCATTTGAATTTAGGTCCACACATTTCAATTAATATTTTCACTCAACCTTTTCAGGTCCCGTACCAATCTCCAGTCCCCCTCAACTTACTAGCGTCTGTTCTGATTCACTGTCTCAAATTTCAACGACCCCCGATGAAATCCAAAATATTTTAAAAAGTCTCCCCGAAAACAGATCTACCGGACCATCAGACATAAGCCCTATATTCCTGAAAAACACCTCTGCATCTATCAGCATCCCTTTATCCATAATACTCAACTGGTGCATGACCTCCAGCACTTTTCCTGACTCATGGAAAAGAGCTGATGACACACCTGTCTTTAAATCAGGCAGCAAGCATGACATTTCCTCATACTGACCTATATATATCGTCCCTATACTCTCTTCAGTCTTCGAAAGAATAATACATTGCCGTCTCCTCACTTTCACCAAACCACACCTCTCAGAAGAACAACATGGCTTCGTCCCTGGAAAATCATGTTTAACAAATCTGACTGTTCTGAACCATCACATAATTTCTGCAATAGATCACAAATCTCAGCTAGATGTAATCTACGTTGACCTGGCCAAAGCATTTGATTCCGTGAACCATTTCCTTCTCCTCCACAAGCTTGCTTCACGATATAACGTACATGGATCCTTCCTATCCCTAATACAAAGCTTCCTGTCCAATAGGCAACAACGGGTAGTATTTCCAGGGTCTGTATCGTCCTGGCTCCCAGTCTTATCAGGAGTAACTCAGGGCAGTATCTAGGGACCCCTTCTCTTCGTGCTGTATATGGACGATATAAACACATGTGTGCAAAATTATCCGTGTTCCCTCCTTCTGTACGCTGATGACCTCAAGATATTCAGAAAAATTTCCAGTTCTGACGACCACGCTGACCTCCAGGAAGCAGTGAATACATGTACTGATTGGTTCAACAAATGGAAGTTATCTCCAAATCCGAAAAAAAGTGCTTCAATGTGTCTTTCTCACTGCTGAAATCTGGAAATCAGGCGGAATATAAAATATGTGGAAATAAATTGGATACGGTTTCTCAGGTAAGAGATTTAGGTATTATTTACGATGATGAACTGACATTCTCTCCCCACATTGACCATATCAAATCTCGCGCAATGCGCAGTCTCGGCATTCTATACAGATTTACAGAAATTAAAGACCTCACTGCACTTACATTATACTTCACCACATATGTTCTCCCTATCCTAGATTTCTCTTCTCCAATTTGGTCTACTTCGGCTATAACCAATATTTCTAAACTGAACAGTGTCTTTAATTTCTTCATATCAATTGTCAAAGCTCGCAATCCTCCACTAAGGCACTTTGCCAAATCCGACATTCTAAATAAGTTCAATTTACTCGACCTGAGAAGCCATCTACAATTTACTGACCTGTGTTTCCTACATAAAATTACGAATGGTTACACAAAATGTAACATGCTCATAAGCTACTTCCCACTCCATGTTCCCTCCCGTTCAACACGTCAGAACCATTTACACCATATACCCCGCCCACGACTTGAAGTGAGGAAGCGCTCTATTTTCCACCGTCTACCTACCCTTAGCAACTCCCTTCCAAATATTGACATATTCTCTCCCTATCGAACATTCAAACATAACATTAGAAGATCCCTTTCATCCTCAATTCCTACCCCCTCACCCTCCTAATCGCCCACTACCACAATTATTCCCTGCGTCCTTCCCAAGATTTGTCCCTTGCTGCCATCACTGCCAATTGTTACCTGTTATTGTTGTTCTTGTTTTGGTTAATATTATTTGAAAATGTTAAAATGTTAGTGCAAAATGACCTTTTCATGCTTGTATCTAATAATCATTAAATAAATAAATAAAATAAGAAAAGAAGTGTGCGATTTGCAAATACTCTTGCTTTAGGAAATTACGCGACATCATTGCTGCTCAGTTCGCATTTTGGCTGTAGGGACGCCTGAAACGTAAATAGTGGTCTATAATCATTTGGTTCAAATAAAAACATAACTAGCTTTGGCTTAAGTCTCCGTTAATTAACCTATTGGGGAAAGTGTGGCCTATGTACATGCGAGATTTCTCGCACGAGTCCGCTAGTTTTAAATTATTGATTTTATTTTTCCAGGTTATTATATCATGCCACGTGGGATACATAAAACGAAGCGGCCAAGTGGATGTCAACAAAGAGCAAAAAATTAAGAAAAATGAATCACTATCAACCTTGCGCGGATCGATGCTGCCATATGTAAAGAGACCGGTTGTGGCCCAGGGTTCATCCAAAGACACAGTTCCTCAGTCACTAATTGATGAGGCTAATTTGTCTGATGCTAGTATGACTTCAGCAGAAGAGGAAGTTGAAATAGAAGAAAATAAAGCAGAAAAACAAGGGAAGGAAATGGATGAATTCCTAGCAGAAGAGTGGACTGATTGACTCTAACCATGATACGGTACTGAAAATGAAAATGAGCTTAAGGGGAAAAATTGGAATATTTTAGATGATGCTTCTTATTGGAATGTACCAATTCCAGATCATTTGCGGGTTCTAATCATCAAAAGAGGGAGTGCTTCCCTCCAGACCAAAGATGGGCATTTCAGAATTGTGACAAGGCAAGATCTAAAAGCAAAAGGAGATGTTCGCCAGCTATCAAAAGAGTGGTTATGCAAGGTGTTGCCAAATGGCGAGAAATTATATTGTTTTTGCTGCCGACTCATTACTGTTAATGCTACAGACACGACATCCGAATTTGTGTCTGGGTTTCAGACGTGGTGGAAACTGAGCCCAAACGTGCATAATCATGAGACCTCCGAAGAGCACTTACATTGCTTTGAAAAATGGAAAACTTTGGCAGCAGAATTTAGACTGCACAAAACAATTGAAGCTGAAAATATTGCTTTGATGGACATGGAGAAGAAAAAGTGGAGAGGCATCTTGCACAGGTTGCTCGATATCACATTGTTTCTCGCCAAGCAAAATCTGGCAATTAGGGGCCACAATGAAGATGAATCTTCATTGAATAAAGGAAACTTTCTTGAACTGGTTGAGATGCTTTCTAAATATGACCCAGTGCTGAAAGAGCACCTAATGAATTAAAGCGAAGCACATGCAAAATCAAAGCATCAGTATCGTATCTTGCACCAAAAACTCAGAATGAGTTTATACATGACCTAGCAAATCATGTGAAGGAGAAGCTTGTCATGGATATAAAATCTGCCAGGTATTTTGGGATCATGTTCGATAGCACACCCGACACATCACACATTGACCATATATCCGAAGTTATCAGATATGTGTAAATTCACAATAGCACAGTTGAAGTAAGAGAAGTGTTTCTGGGATTTTTTTTCCTTTAAAGGGGTAAAAAGCTGTTGACCTCAGTTCTGATATTCTCAGAAATCTGGAAAGTGATGGACTCGACATTATGTTGTGCCGCGCTCAAGGTTACAATAATGCTGCGACTATGGCTGGAATCCATGGGGGTGTACAAGACATTTTGAAAACAAAGAACAGGAAAGCTATTTTTAATGGATGTGTGGACCATTCGCTTAACTTTTGCTGAAAATGCTTCATTCTTGACTTTTTTTTTGGAACTCTTGAGACAATGTTTTCCTTCTTTGCTGCTTCCACTCAACGATGGGATGTTTTAATGAACCACACTGGAGTCTCAGTAAAAAGATTATCAAGAAATTGCTGGAGTTCTCATCATGCTGCAGTAATAATAATAATATCGTATGGCCTCGGGTGCCTGGTGCAAGCTTTGTTAATTGACACACAGAGGGTAGCTTGCATGTCGAATTTCGTCGTTCCTTTGAACGCTATGAAAGTCAAGGAGGTTAGATATCTAAACTCCTTGACACTACAGCGCTTTCAAGTAGAGAATGGAGGAACTTTGTGTTGGCGGAAAATCCTGAGATTAATTTTGCCCTTGAACACGGCCTACTGAATTCAAATGGGTTCTTTAACATGCCAACAACGTATGACATGAGTATCGTGATTTTTGTCGCCTTCAAAAATCACTTACCATGGCCAGGGGCGAACCTGCAATCTTGGGGTTGGTAGTCCGACACTATAACCACTCACCCACCGTGGCAAGCTATGCTGCAGTAAAGGCAGTGAAAGAAAAATTCGATGAATGTGTGGCGGCAATTGAAGCTCTATGTGATCCAGATGAAAATTTAGACACAAGAGGTACAGCCCGAGGTCTCTTACCTGCTATTTCACGTTTCTGTGCTACCTCTTATTTTGGTGTGATGTACTTGAAGAAGTTAATCTTACACAGCTGTACCTTCAGACCAAGGGCTTAACTCTTGACAAGGTGGTCACAAAGCTAGAGACGCTAAGACGTTTTATGTACGAGCAGCGCGATCATCTTGTGGAGCAGGCAATTGAACATGCGCTTTTAAAATCAGATCAATATGGAATTTCAGTAGAGAGCAGGCCCAGGTTCAAGAAGAGGATGACAGGTGAGAAGACGAGAAATGCTGGACTAACTCTGCAAGAAGAAAACAAGAGAGCGATGTTTGAGTGTATTGATCGTCTCCATTCTGAACTCCAGTTCAGATCAAGAGCCATCGAGGAAGTAGCAGCCCTGTTTGAGGCTGTTCAAGCCAAGAGTTTGACATCTGCCACTGAAGAAGAGTTACTGGTGTCCATTCCGAAATTAACCACTTTCTATGATGAGTTATCAGAGGAAGAGCTTTTATTAGAAATACCAAGGCTGAGAAGGCACCTGAAAGCAGCACAGATTGATCTCAAAGAAGTCAATGATTGGTCAGTACTTGACGTCTTGAAATTCGTAGTTGAATGGGACTTCTTAGAATCTCTCCCATATCTCTCAGTTAGCCTACAATTATTTCTTACGATCTGTGTGTCTGTGGCTTCATGTGAGAGGAGTTTTTCAAAGCTAAGGCTTATAAGGAACTATTTGCGATCTACCATGGGACAGTCAAGGATTTCAGATCTTGCAATGTTATCAATTGAAAGTGATTTGGTGAAAGGAGTTGATTTCGATGAAGTAAGTTAATTAACAAGTTTGCAGCTCTAAAGGCCAGGAAAGGAAAGTTTTGATTTAGTCGAGATTTAATATGACATAAGATTCAATGTGAAAATGGCAATTAAAAAATTAACATGTTTTCTATGTAGTTCTTTGTTCTTAACTTCTTACAAATAATGTTAAAATAACAATTAAAAAAGTAACATATTTTCCATGTACTTCTTAGTTCTTAACTTCTTACAATCTTTTACCAACCGACCTTGAATTGATTTTTCTTCGATTGCCTTTGTAAACATGGGACCTATGTTTATAAACGTTACTAAGGATTCTGTATGGCACTGGCGGACTCGGAGGAGGTTAATGGGGTTTCGTGAGTGGGGTGACACCGTGAGTTACCGCTCTGGGTGATGCCACTGCGCTTAGGTATGATTATTATCTACGCAAACCAAATATGCCTCACATGTTGTTTCTAACATCATATCTTACATTACATAACAACATTTAGTATACTCAGAGATTACCTGATTCAACGATAGCAACGTTCCAACAATGACATTTCAATGTGACATAAATCACAACACATGCCCAAGCTTGACAACGAATGCCAAGACAAGGGCGGGTGAGGCGCAACTATACAAGTAGGTAGATATTGGTTTCAACTGGTTAATATATGTCTATACACACCCCAGCTCACTGATATATAGAATTAATTGTTGCGTGTAGGGTCAAATAGTAATAAGGTGGTTATTTTTATTTTATTTCCTTTGTACATGCAATCATTGCCATTTCTGTGCTCCCTCCACCGCACTCCCCCCACCAGTAAAAGCGCCAGGGTGTGGTCGCACCGTCCTAGGGCCCACCCTGCTTGTATTCCATGTTTCAAATCGCTGTCCCTAAGGGGAAATAAAGACAAGGGCATAATAATTGGGACACAAAGGTGTAAGTGGCCGTTTCCGGGAAAGAAGATGGCAATTAAGGGATAATGTTTCACTGTGGTATTTAAGCGGCAATAAGGGGGAAGTAAGAAGCAATAAAATCAACAGTTCACGGCATGTTCATAGCTGCTTAGTGAGAATAAATGGCTCAAAAGGCACTGAGTGGTTTTATCCGACTTCGCTGCAGAATAACTTGACACGTAAGATAAAATACATGCGATAGTAAGTATGTACATCTGTAGTTTTTCTTTTAAAATATATCTCTATACCTAGGGCATGGTGATGGATTACGTCAAATTCAGGTAAATTATTTATACAGGCTCGTTAACCAAAGAAATTGAGGATACTTTGACCTGACAGTCAAAGTTACCCCACCTGGTCAAAGTAACCCCAGTCTTATATAAAATGTAATTAATCTTTTATTTTATAGGTTATACCAAATCATTGCACAATGAGGAAACACAAAATGAAACCAGGTGCTAGGCGATATAATTCCGGCCTTGAAGATGATATGCACAAAGCAATAGACGATGTAAAGAGTGGAAAAATATCCATGACCAAAGCTGCAAAAGTCTATATCATTAGTAAGGGAACACTATTTAATAGGATCCATGACAAACATTGCAACAAGTTTGGCCGACCAGCAGTGTTTAGTGCTGTTGAGGAGGAAGCTTTTGTGCAGTACGTTTAGAAGTCAGTGAGTGGGGTTTTCCTTTTGATCTCCTAGACTTGCGCTACCTAGGTAAACTATATTTAGATAAAGTCGGGCGTAAGGTACCTAAATTTGGTCCAACAAATTTACCTGGTATAGAATGGGCCACTAGTATTATGCAAAGACACAAAAATGTTCTGGCTCGTAGAACATGTCAAAATTTGTAACTTTCGAAGGCCGATGTGGCTGCTGAAAATGTTCAGGAATATTTTGGTCACTTGAAGGGGACTCTTTCAGAAAGTGATTCTGAGACAATGATCCCACCTGACCGGATATTTAACTACGATGAGACTAATTTAAGTGATGACCCAGGTGTTAAGAAATGTTTGTTTAAGCGAGGCAAAAAGTATCCTGAACGGATCAAAGACTCGAGCAAGACAAGTGTGTCTGAAATGTTTTGCGGTTCAGCAGCTGGATTCCTTCTCCCACCCTACGTTGTATGTAAGGCTGAACATTTGTGGGAAAACTGGATGCAAGGTGGACCCAAGAAAACACGATACAACAGAAGCCGTAGTGGGTGGTTTGATTCCACAATCTTTCTGGACTTGTTTCAGAGTATCTTCATTCCCCACATTAGGCACTTGCTTGCACAGGGCAAAGTTGCACTCATAGGTGACAATCTATCCAGTCACTTCTCCCCTGATGTTCTAAAACTAGCAGCAGAAAACAACATTTGTTTTATCTGCATACCAAAGAATGCGACACACATCTGCCAGCCTCTGGATGTAGCTTTCTATGGACCTGTGAAGAAGTACTGGAGAGGTATTTTGGACAGATGGAAGTCGGGACAGAGGAAAAGATCACAAGCCGTCACAAAGGAGGCGTTTCCTGGATTATTGAATGAACTTTTTGAAAAAGTCTGTGACACAAATAACTCAAACCTATCTCTGAACCTAAAGGCAGGTTTTAGAAAATGTGGAATTGTACCATTTGAGCCCAATTAAATTATTTGTAGGATGCCAGATTCCACAGTACATCGCATGGAGGCAGTATCGCCTGTAGTGTCAGACTGTGTCAGAGAAATTCTAAAGGAAATGAGACATGGGGAAAAGGGCATCTCAAAAGTCAGAAGAAAGAGAGTCAATGTTCCTGCTGGAATTGGTATTACTGTTGAAGATTATGAGCCACAGCCACTGAACAACTTGTCTGAAACTCCCAAAACATCCAGGAAAAGGCAAAGGAGGAATCTTTCTACTTCAAGCGATGAAAGCAGTGAAGCCAGTGTTCATGTTTCGTTCATGGACATCTCTGACGATAATGGGATTGAAGATGATGAAGACAGCAATTCCCAAACAGATATTGAGAAATACACTGAAATTGCAGTGTTGGAAGAGGCAGAAGCAAAGTTAAAAATAGGTTGCTTTGTGATTGTTAGGGTTCCTACAATAAAGGAGGACATCTTCAGACATTATATAGCTGAGATTTTAAGTAATGATTCTGAGCAAAAGTATTGTGTCAGATATTTGCGAAGGATGAACAGGAAGTTTGTATGGACTGATGGGGAAGATGAGGATACTGTAGACCAGATTGTCCCTATTCTATCAAAACCAGACATACTCAAACGAGGGTTCATATTCAAAAGGAATGAAGTTGATGGGTTCAATTTGTGCTAATTTATGATTTTAGGGTTATGGTACATTACCTGTATCCCCTTGGACTTGGCATATATTAACTAGGTGTTTCAATTTTTAATTTATGAATTTTGAAGTAATGTGGCCATATTTTAGCTTTCTCATTCATTTGTTATTGTTTTTTTAAATAAAGGTTGTGCTCAAAGTGAAGCCATCATTACTTCCGACTTGACGTTTCAGTGTTAGGCTAGAATTTCGTTCGCTAAATCGAGACATCACGAACGAAATTCGAAATATCGTGATATATCGATTTGAATGGTTGCCTGTGATTGTCTAGTTCAAGTGATTTTCCTTCTGACCGCTAGGTAACACTAGGGTAACACTCAAACGTCAAGTCGGAAGTAATGATGGCTTGACTATAATACCTAACATTTTCTTTCTATGCATAACTACGTTAATTTGCAGTGGTCAAAGTTTCCATACTAAAGGTTAATATTGAACAAAGCATGTATTTAAGTAACTGTAACTACTGTGGTCAAAGTGTCCCCAAACACCGGATAACTTTCACCACCTAGTTTTCTGCAAATACCCACCAGATTTTTCATTATGAGTGAGCATTTGCAATTGCATTCTATTTATGCATCAACCCCCCCCCCCATAAAATATTAATAAAACAACATGTTTCAGTAAGAAGTCTGATTTACAAGTTACAATGAAATTCTTAAGTGGTCAAAGTATCCCCAGTTTACGGTACCAAAGATAAACAAAAGAGTAACATTTCTCTATTGAGCAGGTTTATGAGTAACAGTGTTGTCACATATTTCAACACACCTCCTTAAACCTGTGGGAGTAGAGGACATGATTCAAGACCCAAGACTTTACAAAAATAAATGTGCTTAGACTTGGGAAGGGGCATTGTTGGGATATCTGCAGTCATTTTTAAAGTCTCCTCATATTTAATGTATATATCTTTAGAATCCAAAGCATCTCTAACATAGTGATATTTGGTGTCAATATGTTTGGTCCTATTATGGTGGACTGGATTTTTTGCCAGTTTTCGTGCTGATTGACTATCACTCCATAACATGATGGGTGGCTTGAGTTAGTTATTGTTGTTTTAAGTGGTGGAACTACGAGGCCATCTGCCCCTAAGGGTGATTTGAGATCTATCAAGTTAGACAAAACACGTTTCAACCAAACAGCTTCTCTTGCACCTTCGCTCAGTGCGTCATATTCTGCTTCAGTAGATGATACAGAAATGGATGTTTCTTTTCAGCCCCCATGGTACAGCATCACCTGCCATTTGGAACACGAAACCGCAGTATGATTTTCCGTCAATGCTATCATTAGCCCAGTCAGCATCAACAAATCCCATGCATTGACCACCATTCCTTACATACTTAAGTGACAAGTCTTTTGTGCAATTTAAATAACGCAGCACTCGCTTTGGATAAGACCAGTGAGAATCATTGTAGCAATGATTGAATTGACTGAGATATGATATCGCATAGCTTAGGCCTATATCTGGACGCGAGCAAACACTTAAATACATGAGTGAACCTATGATTTCTCTATTAGAAAGATTACTAGTTTCTGTATCAGAAACATCAAGAATTAATAAAAATCTATCTATCTATCTATTACTAATAATCTGCTTTGTGTCCAAAATTGCAACCATCATAATCATGCAATTCTTATCATCGGTAATTTGTTTTGTTTAACGGGTACCGGTACATTGCTAGCAATATCGTCACCGAGTGGTGAAATATTAAAATATGTGAATTTGAATTTGTAGGAATGATTGAAGTAATCTCTACAGACGTGACTGAATTTAATAATGAAGATAAGTCCTCCAACCGGAGTTCTGCTTGGACATGTTCATGCCCTGTGTAGATTAATTAACAATATTAAACTGTCCAGGATGGACAGGTATACATGTGTAACTAGGAACTTATTTATCACGGCAATTATACAAAACACCCAATGATATGTGTAAGTTTGTAAGGATAAATACATCTTTCAGTCCCTTCCGTTCAATGTTATGCCCAACACAAAACAACTCTCGTAGGGCATCGTACAAGGGAGAGTTCTTCTGAGATGTGATCTTCTTGAGCAACTTCACCTTAGCTGCTGTCCTCCTTAGATCTTGCGGAGCAATATTAGTTAGGACTTGGTAACCACTGAGATGGAGTAGATCTGGCAGTCTCAGTGATAACTCTCATGGCTTCATTAAGCTGCACATCAATTTTTTTTGTGTGGAGGCTGTCCACCCACACAGGAGCACAGTAAGTACGGTATTCACAAACAGGCATAAGAACATACCGTAATATAAAAGAGTACGGTACCCACTGTTATTCTCTGTATTGTGATATAAATGCATCCTATATTTTACATTCTTTTCTAACACCGTGCCAATTTATCAACAGTGGAGTGTAGTTTATCCAGGGGTGCGTTGCTAACAATATCAACATCGAGTTCGTGTCTTTGATGAATCTCGTGGCGAAATATTAAGATCTGAGAATTTTCAGTTCCATGTTGGGATATTTGAAATGCTCTATACAGACGTGACTGCGTCATTGAACTGTAGGTATTACCTCGAGTTCAATGGAATAAGTTAAATAACAATAATAATTTAATAGTAATATTTTACAACCGTAGTTTTGCCTGTGTGGATAATTTTACAATATTTAATTGTCGAGGATACACGGGCTTAAATGTGTAACTAGGAACTCGTTTATGACGGCAATTATACAAGTTACCCACTGAAAGTGTTGAGAAGTTAAATACATCTTTCAGTCTCTTCTGTTCAATTTTGGTTCTATGAAGGACTTCGGATGGTTTTCATTTGAAGTGGGTTCCTTGTAACACGAGGCGAAACTATTGTCTTGTGTTTTCTGAAACTCACAGAATCCTCTTTCTGCCAATATCTTAACACTCGTGCAGTAACTTGAGTTACTTTTACGTCGATAGGTTTGTAATGTAATTTAGCGTCGGACAATTATATTTATTCCGGGTGCCCCATCACATTGTGCTCAGGTTTGTGTGTAGCCTACTTAGGAATAGAGAAACCAATTATAGGTTGCTACATTTCACTGCTCCACAAGCTGGCACCAGTAATTCCCCATTGTATTAATAATTTTCTCGATATCTTATAATGTCGAGCGTCACTGTCGAATACGTTTGTTGTTAACGTCTCACTGTGCGCCTGGAGGGTTATTTATGGATTACCAGTAGCCTAACTTGAATTCGGTGTTCTGAAATTACCTCATTTCATGTGTTTATGTGATAATGATTTGTTTGTTCTAGCTTCCTAAACATTATGGACCAACAAACATTAATTAAGAGTGAGCCGGATGAATTCCTTGATATTGTGAGTTTTATTTAATTCATATATTGTGTAACATGATGTGCATGACAAGCTTGATACCTAATAGTAGGCTAACCAGTATGTTCTTCTTTTTATTGTTACACGTAAAGTAGGCTATAATTGTTATTCTGTTGGTATGTTTCATGTTGGGTCATACTTGTATAATTCTTTCTAGGAGTCAAAGGACCAATTACCCTCTTCTAACCTGCTGGATGAATCTTCTGATATAATTGAATACGAAAACACGGCGGTCAAAGTGGAGCATCAAATAGAGGTGATCATAGATTCTATATTTCTTTTCTAATAATAATGTGAATGATTTTCACAATTTGGATTATTGAGTATTGTTTCTTATTTTAGCAATAGGTGATGTTTTTGTATTCATAATGCTGGTTCACTGTGCTGGCTCCCTAGCATTCACAGTAGGTGAAGACTACATCAATGCTAAGACTCAATCATATAAGGGATTTTAAATATGATTGAAGTAAAGGTGCGCTGCTGTTTGTTTATCCTAGTGCTTATAGGATAGTGTATTACGCTATAGTAAGAAATGCCAGCTCCGTACTGGCTTAACAATCATATTTCAACCACATCTTTCCTTCATCTTCTCCTTGGAACCGAGAGCGCGTCTGAACTCGAGGCAGAATATCTTACGCTCCGTGCAGTTGTGCAAAGCAATTACAACACAAACTGTATATGCCTGTCAAATCTTGATATAAATGATGAGTTTATGTGGTGGCATGCTCTTTGCAATAATTTGTATAATGCTATATTGTAGATGGCTCAATAGAATACGTACAGTTCTCGCCACGGTTTTTGGCCGGTCAGACCCGGTTACGCAGTCGTACAGAGGACAGTCTGTGAGCCTTACGCATGCGCAATTGTTACGTGAGTTTTCAGTAGCGTGGAAAGCAACTCCTGTAGCAATTGCACATGCCTGAGGTTCACCACATGTCGTCTGTACGACTGCGCAATCGGAGCTCACCGGCCAAACACCGAGGCGTGAACTGTACATATTACTCCCCACAACTACAGCAGAAGGAAGTGGCTTGAAACCCAAACCTGAGCTGAACCCGGCATTGCTTTTACTTACGTGTGCAACGCTCCTGGTATTCATCTTCCCTGTGCACCTCTCTCGGTTAACTCTCCTTTAGTTCTGATTCCGACAGTTAAAGGTTGTATTCCATTTTCACTCTATTCATTGTAGCAAGGTTAGACATCTTAAGGTGATCCCATACGACTTCAGAATTGGTAAGATTTTGGATTTGAATAACTTCATTGCTGTTTCCAATGTTAAGTGAAACCCTTCATAAATCTGCTTCATAATATTTTCAAGCATAAGGGAACCAATTGGGAAGCTCGTGTTTGGACACTGGCGGTCCCCTGCGTGGTAGAATATAGCTGTTCCGCGAACCTATGCAAGCAGCGCATGCGCTTGGCTGTTCCTCAGCCAGTAGAGATGTGTCTGTCGCCTTATGAGCTTCGCTGTTCCTCAGCCAGTAGAGATGTGTCTGTCGCCTTATGAGCTTCGCTGTTCCTCAGCCAGTAGAGATGTGTCTGTCGCCTTATGAGCTTCGCTGTTCCTCAGCCAGTAGAGATGTGTCTGTCGACTTATGAGCTTCGCTGTTCCACAGCCAGTAGAGATGTGTCTGTCGCCTTATGAGCTTCGCTGTTCCTCAGCCAGTAGAGATGTGCCTGTCGCCTTATGAGCTTCGCTGTTCCTCAGCCAGTAGAGATGTGTCTGTCGACTTATGAGCTTCGCTGTTCCACAGCCTGTAGAGATGTGTCTGTCGCCTTATGACCTTCGCTGTTCCTCAGCCAGTAGAGACGTGTCTGTCGCCTTATGAGCTTCGCTGTTCCTCAGCCAGTAGAGACGTGTCTGTCGCCTAATGAGGTTCGCTGTTCCACAGCCTGTAGAGACGTGTCTGTCGCCTTATGAGCTTCGCTGTTCCACAGCCAGTAGAGACGTGTCTGTCGCCTTATGAGCTTCGCTGTTCCACAGCCAGTAGAGATGTGTCTGTCGCCTTATGAGCTTCGCTGTTCCACAGCCAGTAGAGATGTGTCTGTCGCCTTATGAGCTTCGCTGTTCTACACCAGTAGAGATGTGTCTGTCGCCTTATGAGCTTCGCTGTTCCTCAGCCAGTAGAGATGTGTATGTCGCCTTATGAGCATCGCTGTTCCACAGCCAGTAGAGACGTGTCTGTCGCCTTATGAGCTTCTCTGTTCCACAGCCAGTAGAGATGTGTCTGTCGCCTTATGAGCTTCGCTGTTCCACAGCCAGTAGTGATGTGTCTGTCGCCTTATGAGCTTCGCTGTTTCTCAGCCAGTAGAGATGTGTCTGTCGCCTTATGAGCTTCGCTGTTCCACAGCCAGTAGAGATGTGTCTGTCGCCTTATGAGCTTCGCTGTTCCACAGCCAGTAGAGATGTGTCTGTCGCCTTATGAGCTTCGCTGTTCCTCAGCCAGTAGAGATGTGTCTGTCGCCTTATGAGCTTCGCTGTTCCACAGCCAGTAGAGATGTGCCTGTCGCCTTATGAGCTTCGCTGTTCCACAGCCAGTAGTGACGTGTCTGCCGCCTTATGAGCTTCGCTGTTCCACAGCCAGCTGAGACGTGTCTGTTTCCTTATGAGCTTCGCTGTTCCACAGCCAGTAGAGATGTGTCTGTCGCCTTATGAGCTTCGCTGTTCCACAGCCAGTAGAGATGTGTCTGTCGCCTTATGAGCTTCGCTGTTCCTCAGCCAGTAGAGATGTGTCTGTCGCCTTATGAGCTTCGCTGTTCCACAGCCAGTAGAGATGTGCATGTCGCCTTATGAGCGTCGCTTTTCCTCAGCCAGTAGAGACGTGTCTGTCACCTTGTGAGCTTCACTGTTCCACAGCCAGTAGAGACGTGTCTGTCACCTTGTGAGCTTCGCTGTTCCGCAGCCAGTAGAGACGTGTATGTCGCCTTATGAGCTTCGCTGTTCCACAGCCAGTAGAGACGTGTCTGTCGCCTTATGAGCTTCGCTGTTCCACAGCCAGTAGAGATGTGTCTGTCGCCTTATAAGCGTCGCTGTTCCTCAGCCAGTAGAGACGTGTCTGTCGCCTTATGAGCTTCGCTGTTCCTCAGCCAGTAGAGACGTGTCTGTCGCCTTATGAGCTTCGCTGTTCCTCAGCCAGTAGAGACGTGTCTGTCGCCTTATGAGCTTCGCTGTTCCACAGCCAGTAGAGATGTGTCTGTCGCCTTATGAGCTTCGCTGTTCCACAGCCAGTAGAGACGTGTCTGTCGCCTTATGAGCTTCTCTGTTCCACAGCCAGTAGAGATGTGTCTGTCGCCTTATGAGCTTCGCTGTTCCACAGCCAGTAGAGATGTGTCTGTCGCCTTATGAGCTTCGCTGTTTCTCAGCCAGTAGAGATGTGTCTGTCGCCTTATGAGCTTCGCTGTTCGACAGCCAGTAGAGATGTGTGTGTCGCCTTATGAGCTTCGCTGTTTCTCAGCCAGTAGAGATGTGTCTGTCGCCTTATGAGCTTCGCTGTTCCTCAGCCAGTAGAGATGTGTCTGTCGCCTTATGAGCTTCGCTGTTCCACAGCCAGTAGAGACGTGTCTGTCGCCTTATGAGCTTCGCTGTTCCACATCCAGTAGAGAGGTGTCTGTCGCCTTATGAGCTTCGCTGTTCCACAGCCAGTAGAGATGTATCTGTTGCCTTATGAGCTTCTCTGTTTCACAGCCAGTAGTGACGTGTCTGTCGCCTTATGAGCTTCGCTGTTCCACAGCCAGCAGAGACGTGTCTGTTTCCTTATGAGCTTCGCTGTTCCACAGCCAGTAGAGATGTGTCTGTCGCCTTATGAGCTTCGCTGTTCCACAGCCAGTAGAGATGTGTCTGTCGCCTTATGAGCTTCGCTGTTCCTCAGCCAGTAGAGATGTGTCTGTCGCCTTATGAGCTTCGCTGTTCCACAGCCAGTAGTGATGTGTCTGTCGCCTTATGAGCTTCGCTGTTCCTCAGCCAGTAGAGATGTGTCTGTCGCCTTATGAGCTTCGCTGTTCCACAGCTAGTAGAGACGTGTCTGTCGCCTTATGAGCTTCGCTGTTCCTCAGCCAGTAGAGATGTGTCTGTCGCCTTATGAGCTTCGCTGTTCCACACCAGTAGAGATGTGTCTGTCGCCTTATGAGCTTCGCTGTTCCTCAGCCAGTAGAGACGTGTCTGTCGCCTTATGAGCTTCTCTGTTCCACAGCCAGTAGAGATGTGTCTGTCGCCTTATGAGCTTCGCTGTTCCACAGCCAGTAGAGATGTGTCTGTCGCCTTATGAGCTTCGCTGTTCCTCAGCAAGTAGAGATGTGTCTGTCGCCTTATGAGCTTCGCTGTTCCACAGCCAGTAGAGATGTGTCTGTCGCCTTATGAGCTTCGCTGTTCCACAGCCAGTAGAGATGTGTCTGTCGCCTTATGAGCTTCGCTGTTCCTCAGCCAGTAGAGATGTGTCTGTCGCCTTATGAGCTTCGCTGTTCCACAGCCAGTAGAGATGTGCCTGTCGCCTTATGAGCTTCGCTGTTCCACAGCCAGTAGAGACGTATCTGTCGCCTTATGAGCTTCGCTGTTCCACAGCCAGTAGAGATGTGTCTGTCGCCTTATGAGCTTCGCTGTTCCACAGCCAGTAGAGATGTGTCTGTCGCCTTATGAGCTTCGCTGTTCCTCAGCCAGTAGAGACGTCTCTGTCGCCTTATGAGCTTCACTGTTCCACAGCCAGTAGAGATGTGTCTGTCGCCTTATGAGCTTCGCTGTTCCTCAGCCAGTAGAGATGTGTCTGTCGCCTTATGAGCTTCGCTGTTCCACACCAGTAGAGATGTGTCTGTCGCCTTATGAGCTTCGCTGTTCCACAGCCAGTAGAGATGTGTCTGTCGCCTTATGAGCTTCGCTGTTCCTCAGCCAGTAGAGGCGTGTCTGTCGCCTTATGAGCTTCGCTGTTCCTCAGCCAGTAGAGACGTGTCTGTCGCCTTATGAGCTTCGCTGTTCCACAGTCAGTAGAGATGTCTCTGTCGCCTTATGAGCTTCGCTGTTCCACAGCCAGTAGAGATGTGTCTGTCGCCTTATGAGCTTCGCTGTTCCACAGCCAGTAGAGATGTGTCTGTCGCCTTATGAGCTTCGCTGTTCCACCGCCAGTAGAGACGTGTCTGTCGCCTTGTGAGCTTTGCTGTTCCACAGCCAGTAGAGATGTGTCTGTTGCCTTATGAGCTTCGCTGTTCCTCAGCCAGTAGGGACGTGTCTGTCGCCTTATGAGCTTCGCAGTTCCACAGCCAGTAGAGATGTGTCTGTCGCCTTATGAGCTTCGCTGTTCCACAGCTAGTAGAGACGTGTCTGTCGCCTTATGAGCTTCGCTGTTCCACAGCCAGTAGAGATGTGTCTGTCGCCTTATGAGCTTCGCTGTTCCACAGCCAGTAGAGATGTGTCTGTCGCCTAATGAGCTTCGCTGTTCCACAGCCAGTAGAGATGTGTCTGTCGCCTTATGAGCTTCGCTGTTCCTCAGCCAGTAGAGATGTGTCTCTCGCCTTATGAGCTTCGCTGTTCCACAGCCTGTAGAGATGTGTCTGTTGCCTTATGAGCTTCGCTGTTCCACAGCCAGTAGAGATGTGTCTGTCGCCTTATGAGCTTCGCTGTTCCACAGCCAGTAGAGACGTGTCGGTCGCCTTATGAGCTTCGCTGTTCGACAGCCAGTAGAGATGTGTCTGTCGCCTTATGAGCTTCGCTGTTCCACAGCCAGTAGAGACGTGTCTGTTGCCTTATGAGCTTCGCTGTTCCACAGCCAGTAGAGATGTGTCTGTCGCCTTATGAGCTTCGCTGTTCCTCAGCCAGTAGAGACGTGTCTGTCGCCTTATGAGCTTCGCTGTTCCACAGCCAGTAGAGATGTGTCTGTCGCCTTATGAGCTTCGCTGTTCCACAGCCAGTAGAGATGTGTCTGTCGCCTTATGAGCTTCGCTGTTCCTCAGCCAGTGGGGAGGTGTCTGTCGCCTTATGAGCTTCGCTGTTCCACAGCCAGTAGGCATGTGTCTGTCGCCTTATGAGCTTCGCTGTTCCGCAGCCAGTAGAGACGTGTATGTCGCCTTATGAGCTTCGCTGTTCCACAGCCAGTAGAGATGTGTCTGTCGCCTTATGAACTTCGCTGTTCCACAGCCAGTAGAGATGTGTCTGTCGCCTTATGAGCTTCGCTGTTCCTCAGTTAGTAGAGATGTGTCTGTCGCCTTATGAGCTTCGCTGTTTCACAGCCAGTAGAGACGTGTCTGTCGCCTTATGAGCTTCGCTGTTCCACAGCCAGTAGAGACGTGTCTGTCGCCTTATGAGCTTCGCTGTTCCACAGACAGTAGAGATGTGTCTGTCGCCTTATGAGCTTCGCTGTTCCACAGCCAGTAGAGATCTGTCTGTCGCCTTATGAGCTTCGCTGTTCCTCAGCCAGTAGAGATGTGTCTGTCGCCTTATGAGCTTCGCTGTTCCGCAGCCTGTAGAGATGTGTCTGTCGCCTTATGAGCTTCCCTGTTCCTCAGCCAGTATAGATGTGTCTGTCGCCTTATGAGCTTCCCTGTTCCACAGCTAGTAGAGACGTGTCTGTCGCCTTATGAGCTTCGCTGTTCCTCAGCCGGTAGAGATGTGTCTGTCGCCTTATGAGCTTCGCTGTTCCACAGCCAGTAGAGATGTGTCTGTCGCCTTATGAGCTTCGCTGTTCCTCAGCCAGTAGAGATGTGTCTGTCGCCTTATGAGCTTCGCTGTTCCTCAGCCAGTAGAGACGTGTCTGTCACCTTATGAGCTTCGCTGTTCCTCAGCCAGTAGAGATGTGTCTGTAGCCTTATGAGCTTCGCTGTTCCACAGCCAGTAGAGATGTGTCTGTCGCCTTATGAGCTTCGCTGTTCCTCAGCCAGTAGAGATGTGTCTGTCGCCTTATGAGCTTCGCTGTTCCACAGCCATTAGAGACGTGTCTGTCGCCTTATGAGCTTCGCTGTTCCACAGCCAGTAGAGATGTGTCTGTCGCCTTATGAGCTTCGCTGTTCCACAGCCAGTAGAGTTGTGTCTGCCTCCTTATGAGCTTCGCTGTTCCACAGCCAGTAGAGATGTGTCGGTCGCCTTATGATCTTCGCTGTTCCTCAGCCAGTAGAGATGTGTCTGTCGCCTTATGAGCTTCGCTGTTCCTCAGCCAGTAGGGACGTGTCTGTCGCCTTATGAGCTTCGCTGTTCCTCAGCTAGTAGAGACGTGTCGGTCGCCTTATGAGCTTCGCTGTTCCTCAGCCAGTAGAGACGTGTCTGTCGCCTTATGAGCTTCGCTGTTCTACAGCCAGTAGAGATGTTTCTGTCGCCTTATGAGCTTCGCTGTTCCACAGCCAGTAGAGATGTGTCTGTCGCCTTATGAGCTTCGCTGTTCCACAGCCAGTAGAGATGTGTCTGTCGCCTTATGAGCTTCGCTGTTCCACAGCTAGTAGAGACGTGTCTGTCGCCTTATGAGCTTCGCTGTTCCACAGCCAGTATAGATGTGTCTGTCGCCTTATGAGCTTCGCTGTTCCACAGCCAGTAGAGATGTGTCTGTCGCCTAATGAGCTTCGCTGTTCCACAGCCTGTAGAGATGTGCCTGTTGCCTTATGAGCTTCGCTGTTCCACAGCCAGTAGAGATGTGTCTGTCGCCTTATGAGCTTCGCTGTTCGACAGCCAGTAGAGACGTGTCTGTCGCCTTATGAGCTTCGCTGTTCGACAGCCAGTAGAGATGTGTCTGTCGCCTTATGAGCTTCGCTGTTCCACAGCCAGTAGAGACGTGTCTGTTGCCTTATGAGCTTCGCTGTTCCACAGCCAGTAGAGATGTGTCTGTCGCCTTATGAGCTTCGCTGTTCCTCAGCCAGTAGAGACGTGTCTGTCGCTTTATGAGCTTCGCTGTTCCACAGCCAGTAGAGACGTGTCTGTCGCCTTATGAGCTTCGCTGTTCCACAGCCAGTAGAGATGTGTCTGTCGCCTTATGAGCTTCGCTGTTCCTCAGCCAGTAGAGATGTGTCTGTCGCCTTATGAGCTTCGCTGTTCCACAGCCAGTAGAGACGTGTCTGTTGCCTTATGAGCTTCGCTGTTCCACAGCCAGTAGAGACGTGTCTGTCGCCTTATGAGCTTCGCTGTTCCACAGCCAGTAGAGATGTGTCTGTCGCCTTATGAGCTTCGCTGTTCCACAGCCAATAGAGACGTGTCTGTCGCCTTATGAGCTTCGCTGTTCCACAGCCAGTAGAGATGTGTCTGTCGCCTTATGAGCTTCGCTGTTCCACAGCCAGTAGAGATGTGTCTGTCGCCTTATGAGCTTCGCTGTTCCACAGCCAGTAGCGACGTGTCTGTTGCCTTATGAGCTTCGCTGTTCCTCAGCCAGTAGAGAAGTGTCTGTCGCCTTATGAGCTTCGCTGTTCTACACCAGTAGAGATGTGTCTGTTGCCTTATGAGCTTCGCTGTTCCACAGCCAGTAGAGACGTGTCTGTCGCCTCATGAGCTTCGCTGTTCCACAGCCAGTAGAGACGTGTCTGTCGCCTTATGAGCTTCGCTGTTCCACAGCCAGTAGAGACGTGTCTGTCGCCTTATGAGCTTCGCTGTTCCACAGCCTGTAGAGATGTGTCTGTCGCCTTATGAGCTTCGCTGTTCCACAGCCAGTAGAGATGTGTCTGTCGCCTTATGAGCTTCGCTGTTCCTCAGCCAGTAGAGATGTGTCTGTCGCCTTATGAGCTTCGCTGTTCCACAGCCAGTAGAGACGTGTCTGTCGCCTTATGAGCTTCGCTGTTCCACAGCCAGTAGAGACATGTCTGTCGCCTTATGAGCTTCGCTGTTCCACAGCCAGTAGAGACGTGTCTGTCGCCTTATGAGCTTCGCTGTTCCACAGCCAGTAGAGACGTGTCTGTCGCCTTATGAGCTTCGCTGTTCCACAGTTAGTAGAGACGTGTCTGTCGCCTTATGAGCTTCGCTGTTCCTCAGCCAGTAGAGACGTGTCTGTCGCCTTATGAGCTTCGCTGTTCCTCAGCCAGTAGAGATGTGTCTGTCGCCTTATGAGCTTCGCTGTCCCTCAGCCAGTAGAGACGTGTCTGTCGCCTTATGAGCTTCGCTGTTCCACAGCCAGTAGAGACGTGTCTGTCGCCTTATGAGCTTCGCTGTTCCACAGTTAGTAGAGACGTGTCTGTCGCCTTATGAGCTTCGCTGTTCCTCAGCCAGTAGAGACGTGTCTGTCGCCTTATGAGCTTCGCTGTTCCTCAGCCAGTAGAGACGTGTCTGTCGCCTTATGAGCTTCGCTGTTCCTCAGCCAGTAGAGACGTGTCTGTCGCTTTATGAGCTTCGCTGTTCCACAGCCAGTCGAGACGTGTCTGTCGCCTTATGAGCTTCGCTGTCCCTCAGCCAGTAGAGACGTGTCTGTCGCCTTATGAGCTTCGCTGTCCCTCAGCCAGTAGAGACGTGTCTGTCGGCTTATGAGCTTCGCTGTTCCACAGTTAGTAGAGACGTGTCTGTCGCCTTATGAGCTTCGCTGTTCCTCAGCCAGTAGAGATGTGTCTGTCGCCTTATGAGCTTCGCTGTTCCTCAGCCAGTAGAGACGTGTCTGTCGCCTTATGAGCTTCGCTGTTCCTCAGCCAGTAGAGACGTGTCTGTCGCCTTATGAGCTCCGCTGTCCCTCAGCCAGTAGAGACGTGTCTGTCGCCTTATGAGCTTCGCTGTTCCACAGTTAGTAGAGACGTGTCTGTCGCCTTATGAGCTTCGCTGTTCCACAGTTAGTAGAGACGTGTCTGTCGCCTTATGAGCTTCACTGTTCCTCAGCCAGTAGAGACGTGTCTGTCGCCTTATGAGCTTCGCTGTTCCTCAGCCAGTAGAGACGTGTCTGTCGCCTTATGAGCATCGCTGTTCCACAGCCAGTAGAGACGTGTCTGTCGCCTTATGAGCTTCGCTGTTCCTCAGCCAGTAGAGACGTGTCTGTCGCCTTATGAGCTTCACTGTTCCACAGCCAGTAGAGACGTGTCTGTCGCCTTATGAGCTTCGCTGTTCCACAGTTAGTAGAGACGTGTCTGTCGCCTTATGAGCTTCGCTGTTTTACAGTTAGTAGAGACGTGTCTGTCGCCTTATGAGCTTCACTGTTCCTCAGCCAGTAGAGACGTGTCTGTCGCCTTATGAGCTTCGCTGTTCCTCAGCCAGTAGAGACGTGTCTGTCGCCTTATGAGCATCGCTGTTCCACAGCCAGTAGAGACGTGTCTGTCGCCTTATGAGCTTCGCTGTTCCTCAGCCAGTAGAGACGTGTCTGTCGCCTTATGAGCTTCACTGTTCCACAGCCAGTAGAGACGTGTCTGTCGCCTTATGAGCATCGCTGTTCCACAGCCAGTAGAGACGTGTCTGTCGCCTTATGAGATTCGCTGTTCCTCAGCCAGTAGAGACGTGTCTGTCGCCTTATGAGCATCGCTGTTCCACAGCCAGTAGAGACGTGTCTGTCGCCTTATGAGCTTCGCTGTTCCTCAGCCAGTAGAGACGTGTCTGTCGCCTTATGAGCTTCACTGTTCCACAGCCAGTAGAGACGTGTCTGTCGCCTTATGAGCTTCGCTGTTCCACAGCCAGTAGAAATGTGCCTGTCGCCTTATGAGCTTCACTGTTCCACAGCCAGTAGAGACGTGTCTGTCGCCTTATGAGCTTCACTGTTCCACAGCCAGTAGAGATGTGCCTGTCGCCTTATGAGCTTCACTGTTCCACAGCCAGTAGAGACGTGTCTGTCGCCTTATGAGCTTCACTGTTCCACAGCCAGTAGAGATGTGTCTGTCGCCTTATGAGCTTCACTGTTCCACAGCCAGTAGAGACGTGTCTGTCGCCTTATGAGCTTCGCTTTTCCACAGCCAGTAGAGACGTGTCTGTCGCCTTATGAGCTTCACTGTTCCACAGCCAGTAGAGACGTGTCTGTCGCCTTATGAGCTTCACTGTTCCACAGCCAGTAGAGATGTGTCTGTCGCCTTATGAGCTTCACTGTTCCACAGCCAGTAGAGACGTGTCTGTCGCCTTATGAGCTTCACTGTTCCACAGCCAGTAGAGATGTGTCTGTCGCCTTATGAGCTTCTCTGTTCCACAGCCAGTAGAGACGTGTCTGTCGCCTTATGAGCTTCACTGTTCCACAGCCAGTAGAGATGTGTCTGTCGCCTTATGAGCTTCAATGTTCCACAGCCAGTAGAGACGTGTCTGTCGCTTTATGAGCTTCGCTGTTCCACAGCCAGTAGAGACGTGTCTGTCGCCTTATGAGCTTCGCTGTTCCACAGCCAGTAGAGACGTGTCTGTCGCCTTATGAGCTTCACTGTTCCACAGCCAGTAGAGACGTGTCTGTCGCCTTATGAGCTTCACTGTTCCACAGCCAGTAGAGATGTGTCTGTCGCCTTATGAGCTTCACTGTTCCACAGCCAGTAGAGACGTGTCTGCCGCCTTATGAGCTTCACTGTTCCACAGCCAGTAGAGATGTGTCTGTCGCCTTAAGAGCTTCACTGTTCCACAGCCAGTAGAGATGTGTCTGTCGCCTTATGAGCTTCTCTGTTCCACAGCCAGTAGAGACGTGTCTGTCGCCTTATGAGCTTCGCTGTTCCTCAGCCAGTAGAGATGTGTCTGTCGCCTTATGACCTTCGCTGTTCCACAGCCAGTAGAGATGTGTCTGTCGCCTTATGAGCTTCGCTGTTCCTCAGCCAGTAGAGACGTGTCTGTCGCCTTATGAGCTTCGCTGTTCCACAGCCAGTAGAGACGTGTCTGTCGCCTTATGAGCTTCGCTGTTCCACAGCCAGTAGAGACGTGTCTGTCGCCTTATGAGCTTCGCTGTTCCACAGCCAGTAGAGATGTGTCTGTCGCCTTATGAGCTTCGCTGTTCCTCAGCCAGTAGAGATGTGTCTGTCGCCTTATGAGCTTCGCTGTTCCTCAGCCAGTAGAGACGTGTCTGTCGCCTTATGAGCTTCGCTGTTCCTCAGCCAGTAGAGATGTGTCTGTCGCCTTATGAGCTTCGCTGTTCCACAGCCAGTAGAGATGTGTCTGTCGCCTTATGAGCTTCGCTGTTCCTCAGCCAGTAGAGATGTGTCTGTCGCCTTATGAGCTTCGCTGTTCCTCAGCCAGTAGAGATGTGTCTGTCGCCTTATGAGCTTCGCTGTTCCACAGCCAGTAGAGACGTGTCTGTCGCCTTATGAGCTTCGCTGTTCCTCAGCCAGTAGAGATGTGTCTGTCGCCTTATGAGCTTCGCTGTTCCACAGCCAGTAGAGATGTGTCTGTCGCCTTATGAGCTTCGCTGTTCCTCAGCCAGTAGAGATGTGTCTGTCGCCTTATGAGCTTCGCTGTTCCTCAGCCAGTAGAGACGTGTCTGTCGCCTTATGAGCTTCGCTGTTCCACAGCCAGTAGAGACGTGTCTGTCGCCTTATGAGCTTCGCTGTTCCTCAGCCAGTAGAGACGTGTCTGTCGCCTTATGAGCTTCGCTGTTCCTCAGCCAGTAGGGACGTGTCTGTCGCCTTATGAGCTTCGCTGTTCCACAGCCAGTAGAGACGTGTCTGTCGCCTTATGAGCTTCGCTGTTCCACAGCCAGTAGAGACGTGTCTGTCGCCTTATGAGCTTCGCTGTTCCACAGCCAGTAGGGACGTGTCTGTCGCCTTATGAGCTTCGCTGTTCCACAGCCAGTAGAGACGTGTCTGTCGCCTTATGAGCTTCGCTGTTCCTCAGCCAGTAGAGACGTGTCTGTCGCCTTATGAGCTTCGCTGTTCCACAGCCAGTAGAGACGTGTCTGTCGCCTTATGAGCTTCGCTGTTCCACAGCCAGTAGGGACGTGTCTGTCGCCTTATGAGCTTCGCTGTTCCACAGCCAGTAGAGACGTGTCTGTCGCCTTATGAGCTTCGCTGTTCCACAGCCAGTAGAGACGTGTCTGTCGCCTTATGAGCTTCGCTGTTCCTCAGCCAGTAGAGACGTGTCTGTCGCCTTATGAGCTTCGCTGTTCCTCAGCCAGTAGAGACGTGTCTGTCGCCTTATGAGCTTCGCTGTTCCTCAGCCAGTAGAGACGTGTCTGTCGCCTTATGAGCTTCGCTGTTCCACAGCCAGTAGAGACGTGTCTGTCGCCTTATGAGCTTCACTGTTCCACAGCCAGTAGAGATGTGTCTGTCGCCTTATGAGCTTCGCTGTTCCTCAGCCAGTAGAGACGTGTCTGTCGCCTTATGAGCTTCGCTGTTCCACAGCCAGTAGAGACGTGTCTGTCGCCTTATGAGCTTCGCTGTTCCACAGCCAGTAGGGACGTGTCTGTCGCCTTATGAGCTTCGCTGTTCCACAGCCAGTAGAGACGTGTCTGTCGCCTTATGAGCTTCGCTGTTCCTCAGCCAGTAGAGACGTGTCTGTCGCCTTATGAGCTTCGCTGTTCCTCAGCCAGTAGAGACGTGTCTGTCGCCTTATGAGCTTCGCTGTTCTTCAGCCAGTAGAGACGTGCCTGTCGCCTTATGAGCTTTGCTGTTCCTCAGCCAGTAGAGACGTGTCTGTCGCCTTATGAGCTTCGCTGTTCCACAGCCAGTAGGGACGTGTCTGTCGCCTTATGAGCTTCGCTGTTCCTCAGCCAGTAGAGACGTGTCTGTCGCCTTATGAGCTTCGCTGTTCCTCAGCCAGTAGAGACGTGCCTGTCGCGTTATGAGCTTCGCTGTTTCTCAGCCAGTAGAGACGTGTCTGTCGCCTTATGAGCTTCGCTGTTCCACAGCCAGTAGGGACGTGTCTGTCGCCTTATGAGCTTCGCTGTTCCACAGCCAGTAGGGACGTGTCTGTCGCCTTATGAGCTTCGCTGTTCCACAGCCAGTAGGGACGTGTCTGTCGCCTTATGAGCTTCGCTGTTCCACAGCCAGTAGGGACGTGTCTGTCGCCTTATGAGCTTCGCTGTTCCACAGCCAGTAGAGACGTGTCTGTCGCCTTATGAGCTTCGCTGTTTCTCAGCCAGTAGAGACGTGTCTGCCGCCTTATGAGCTTCGCTGTTCCACAGCCAGTAGAGACGTGTCTGTCGCCTTATGAGCTTCGCTGTTCCACAGTTAGTAGAGACGTGTCTGTCGCCTTATGAGCTTCGCTGTTCCACAGCCAGTAGAGATGTGTCTGTCGCCTTATGAGCTTCGCTGTTCCTCAGCCAGTAGAGACGTGCCTGTCGCCTTATGAGCTTCGCTGTTCCTCAGCCAGTAGAGACGTGTCTGTCGCCTTATGAGCTTCGCTGTTCCTCAGCCAGTAGAGACGTGCCTGTCGCCTTATGAGCTTCGCTGTTCCACAGCCAGTAGAGACGTGTCTGTCGCCTTATGAGCTTCGCTGTTCCACAGCCAGTAGGGACGTGTCTGTCGCCTTATGAGCTTCGCAGTTCCTCAGCCAGTAGAGACGTGTCTGTCGCCTTATGATCTTCGCTGTTCCTCAGCCAGTAGAGACGTGTCTGTCGCCTTATGAGCTTCGCTGTTCCTCAGCCAGTAGAGACGTGCCTGTCGCCTTATGAGCTTCGATGTTCCTCAGCCAGTAGAGATGTGTCTGTCGCCTTATGAGCTTCGCTGTTCCACAGCCAGTAGAGACGTGTCTGTCGCCTTATGAGCTTCGCTGTTCCACAGCCAGTAGAGACGTGTCTGTCGCCTTATGAGCTTCGCTGTTCCTCAGCCAGTAGAGACGTGTCTGTCGCCTTATGAGCTTCGCTGTTCCTCAGCCAGTAGAGACGTGTCTGTCGCCTTATGAGCTTCGCTGTTCCACAGCCAGTAGAGACGTGTCTGTCGCCTTATGAGCTTCGCTGTCCCTCAGCCAGTAGAGACGTGTCTGTCGCCTTATGAGCTTCACTGTTCCTCAGCCAGTAGAGACGTGTCTGTCGCCTTATGAGCTTCGCTGTTCCACAGCCAGTAGAGACGTGTCTGTCGCCTTATGAGCTTCGCTGTTCCTCAGCCAGTAGAGACGTGTCTGTCGCCTTATGAGCTTCGCTGTTCCACAGCCAGTAGAGACGTGTCTGTCGCCTTATGAGCTTCGCTGTTCCTCAGCCAGTAGAGACGTGTCTGTCGCCTTATGAGCTTCGCTGTTCCTCAGCCAGTAGAGACGTGTCTGTCGCCTTATGAGCTTCGCTGTTCCACAGCCAGTAGAGACGTGTCTGTCGCCTTATGAGCTTCGCTGTTCCTCAGCCAGTAGAGACGTGTCTGTCGCCTTTTGAGCTTCGCTGTTCCTCAGCCAGTAGAGACGTGTCTGTCGCCTTATGAGCTTCGCTGTTCCACAGCCAGTAGAGATGTGTCTGTCGCCTTATGAGCTTCGCTGTTCCTCAGCCATTAGAGACGTGTCTGTCGCCTTATGAGCTTCGCTGTTCCTCAGCCAGTAGAGACGTGTCTGTCGCCTTATGAGCTTCGCTGTTCCACAGCCAGTAGAGATGTGTCTGTCGCCTTATGAGCTTCGCTGTTCCTCAGCCAGTAGAGACGTGTCTGTCGCCTTATGAGCTTCGCTGTTCCTCAGCCAGTAGAGACGTGTCTGTCGCCATATGAGCTTCGCTGTTCCACAGCCAGTAGAGACGTGTCTGTCGCCTTATGAGCTTCGCTGTTCCACAGCCAGTAGAGACGTGTCTGTCGCCTTATGAGCTTCGCTGTTCCTCAGCCAGTAGAGACGTGTCTGTCGCCTTATGAGCTTCGCTGTTCCACAGCCAGTAGAGACGTGTCTGTCGCCTTATGAGCTTCGCTGTTCCACAGCCAGTAGCGACGTGTCTGTTGCCTTATGAGCTTCGCTGTTCCTCAGCCAGTAGAGAAGTGTCTGTCGCCTTATGAGCTTCGCTGTTCTACACCAGTAGAGATGTGTCTGTTGCCTTATGAGCTTCGCTGTTCCACAGCCAGTAGAGACGTGTCTGTCGCCTTATGAGCTTCGCTGTTCCACAGCCAGTAGAGACGTGTCTGTCGCCTTATGAGCTTCGCTGTTCCACAGCCAGTAGAGATGTGTCTGTCGCCTTATGAGCTTCGCTGTTCCACAGCCTGTAGAGATGTGTCTGTCGCCTTATGAGCTTCGCTGTTCCACAGCCAGTAGAGATGTCTCTGTCGCCTTATGAGCTTCGCTGTTCCTCAGCCAGTAGAGATGTGTCTGTCGCCTTATGAGCTTCGCTGTTCCACAGCCAGTAGAGACGTGTCTGTCGCCTTATGAGCTTCGCTGTTCCACAGCCAGTAGAGACGTGTCTGTCGCCTTATGAGCTTCGCTGTTCCACAGCCAGTAGAGACGTGTCTGTCGCCTTATGAGCTTCGCTGTTCCACAGCCAGTAGAGACGTGTCTGTCGCCTTATGAGCTTCGCTGTTCCACAGTTAGTAGAGACGTGTCTGTCGCCTTATGAGCTTCGCTGTTCCTCAGCCAGTAGAGACGTGTCTGTCGCCTTATGAGCTTCGCTGTTCCTCAGCCAGTAGAGATGTGTCTGTCGCCTTATGAGCTTCGCTGTCCCTCAGCCAGTAGAGACGTGTCTGTCGCCTTATGAGCTTCGCTGTTCCACAGCCAGTAGAGACGTGTCTGTCGCCTTATGAGCTTCGCTGTTCCACAGTTAGTAGAGACGTGTCTGTCGCCTTATGAGCTTCGCTGTTCCTCAGCCAGTAGAGACGTGTCTGTCGCCTTATGAGCTTCGCTGTTCCTCAGCCAGTAGAGACGTGTCTGTCGCCTTATGAGCTTCGCTGTTCCTCAGCCAGTAGAGACGTGTCTGTCGCCTTATGAGCTTCGCTGTTCCACAGCCAGTCGAGACGTGTCTGTCGCCTTATGAGCTTCGCTGTCCCTCAGCCAGTAGAGACGTGTCTGTCGCCTTATGAGCTTCGCTGTCCCTCAGCCAGTAGAGACGTGTCTGTCGGCTTATGAGCTTCGCTGTTCCACAGTTAGTAGAGACGTGTCTGTCGCCTTATGAGCTTCGCTGTTCCTCAGCCAGTAGAGATGTGTCTGTCGCCTTATGAGCTTCGCTGTTCCTCAGCCAGTAGAGACGTGTCTGTCGCCTTATGAGCTTCGCTATTCCTCAGCCAGTAGGGACGTGTCTGTCGCCTTATGAGCTCCGCTGTCCCTCAGCCAGTAGAGACGTGTCTGTCGCCTTATGAGCTTCGCTGTTCCACAGTTAGTAGAGATGTGTCTGTCGCCTTATGAGCTTCGCTGTTCCACAGTTAGTAGAGACGTGTCTGTCGCCTTATGAGCTTCACTGTTCCTCAGCCAGTAGAGACGTGTCTGTCGCCTTATGAGCTTCGCTGTTCCTCAGCCAGTAGAGACGTGTCTGTCGCCTTATGAGCATCGCTGTTCCACAGCCAGTAGAGACGTGTCTGTCGCCTTATGAGCTTCGCTGTTCCTCAGCCAGTAGAGACGTGTCTGTCGCCTTATGAGCTTCACTGTTCCACAGCCAGTAGAGACGTGTCTGTCGCCTTATGAGCTTCGCTGTTCCACAGTTAGTAGAGACGTGTCTGTCGCCTTATGAGCTTCGCTGTTTTACAGTTAGTAGAGACGTGTCTGTCGCCTTATGAGCTTCACTGTTCCTCAGCCAGTAGAGACGTGTCTGTCGCCTTATGAGCTTCGCTGTTCCTCAGCCAGTAGAGACGTGTCTGTCGCCTTATGAGCATCGCTGTTCCACAGCCAGTAGAGACGTGTCTGTCGCCTTATGAGCTTCGCTGTTCCTCAGCCAGTAGAGACGTGTCTGTCGCCTTATGAGCTTCACTGTTCCACAGCCAGTAGAGACGTGTCTGTCGCCTTATGAGCATCGCTGATCCACAGCCAGTAGAGACGTGTCTGTCGCCTTATGAGCTTCGCTGTTCCTCAGCCAGTAGAGACGTGTCTGTCGCCTTATGAGCATCGCTGTTCCACAGCCAGTAGAGACGTGTCTGTCGCCTTATGAGCTTCGCTGTTCCTCAGCCAGTAGAGACGTGTCTGTCGCCTTATGAGCTTCACTGTTCCACAGCCAGTAGAGACGTGTCTGTCGCCTTATGAGCTTCGCTGTTCCACAGCCAGTAGAAATGTGCCTGTCGCCTTATGAGCTTCACTGTTCCACAGCCAGTAGAGACGTGTCTGTCGCCTTATGAGCTTCACTGTTCCACAGCCAGTAGAGATGTGCCTGTCGCCTTATGAGCTTCACTGTTCCACAGCCAGTAGAGACGTGTCTGTCGCCTTATGAGCGTCACTGTTCCACAGCCAGTAGAGATGTGTCTGTCGCCTTATGAGCTTCACTGTTCCATAGCCAGTAGAGACGTGTCTGTCGCCTTATGAGCTTCGCTGTTCCACAGCCAGTAGAGACGTGTCTGTCGCCTTATGAGCTTCACTGTTCCACAGCCAGTAGAGACGTGTCTGTCGCCTTATGAGCTTCACTGTTCCACAGCCAGTAGAGATGTGTCTGTCGCCTTATGAGCTTCACTGTTCCACAGCCAGTAGAGACGTGTCTGTCGCCTTATGAGCTTCACTGTTCCACAGCCAGTAGAGATGTGTCTGTCGCCTTATGAGCTTCTCTGTTCCACAGCCAGTAGAGACGTGTCTGTCGCCTTATGAGCTTCACTGTTCCACAGCCAGTAGAGATGTGTCTGTCGCCTTATGAGCTTCACTGTTCCACAGCCAGTAGAGACGTGTCTGTCGCCTTATGAGCTTCGCTGTTCCACAGCCAGTAGAGACGTGTCTGTCGCCTTATGAGCTTCGCTGTTCCACAGCCAGTAGAGACGTGTCTGTCGCCTTATGAGCTTCACTGTTCCACAGCCAGTAGAGACGTGTCTGTCGCCTTATGAGCTTCACTGTTCCACAGCCAGTAGAGATGTGTCTGTCGCCTTATGAGCTTCACTGTTCCACAGCCAGTAGAGACGTGTCTGTCGCCTTATGAGCTTCACTGTTCCACAGCCAGTAGAGATGTGTCTGTCGCCTTATGAGCTTCACTGTTCCACAGCCAGTAGAGATGTGTCTGTCGCCTTATGAGCTTCACTGTTCCACAGCCAGTAGAGACGTGTCTGTCGCCTTATGAGCTTCGCTGTTCCTCAGCCAGTAGAGATGTGTCTGTCGCCTTATGAGCTTCGCTGTTCCACAGCCAGTAGAGACGTGTCTGTCGCCTTATGAGCTTCGCTGTTCCACAGCCAGTAGGGACGTGTCTGTCGCCTTATGAGCTTCGCTGTTCCTCAGCCAGTAGAGACGTGTCTGTCGCCTTATGAGTTTCGCTGTTCCTCAGCCAGTAGAGACGTGCCTGTCGCGTTATGAGCTTCGCTGTTTCTCAGCCAGTAGAGACGTGTCTGTCGCCTTATGAGCTTCGCTGTTCCACAGCCAGTAGGGACGTGTCTGTCGCCTTATGAGCTTCGCTGTTCCACAGCCAGTAGGGACGTGTCTGTCGCCTTATGAGCTTCGCTGTTCCACAGCCAGTAGGGACGTGTCTGTCGCCTTATGAGCTTCGCTGTTCCACAGCCAGTAGGGACGTGTCTGTCGCCTTATGAGCTTCGCTGTTCCACAGCCAGTAGAGACGTGTCTGTCGCCTTATGAGCTTCGCTGTTTCTCAGCCAGTAGAGACGTGTCTGCCGCCTTATGAGCTTCGCTGTTCCACAGCCAGTAGAGACGTGTCTGTCGCCTTATGAGCTTCGCTGTTCCACAGTTAGTAGAGACGTGTCTGTCGCCTTATGAGCTTCGCTGTTCCACAGCCAGTAGAGATGTGTCTGTCGCCTTATGAGCTTCTCTGTTCCTCAGCCAGTAGAGACGTGCCTGTCGCCTTATGAGCTTCGCTGTTCCTCAGCCAGTAGAGACGTGTCTGTCGCCTTATGAGCTTCGCTGTTCCTCAGCTAGTAGAGACGTGCCTGTCGCCTTATGAGCTTCGCTGTTCCACAGCCAGTAGAGACGTGTCTGTCACCTTATGAGGTTCGCTGTTCCACAGCCAGTAGGGACGTGTCTGTCGCCTTATGAGCTTCGCAGTTCCTCAGCCAGTAGAGACGTGTCTGTCGCCTTATGATCTTCGCTGTTCCTCAGCCAGTAGAGACGTGTCTGTCGCCTTATGAGCTTCGCTGTTCCTCAGCCAGTAGAGACGTGCCTGTCGCCTTATGAGCTTCACTGTTCCTCAGCCAGTAGAGATGTGTCTGTCGCCTTATGAGCTTGGCTGTTCCACAGCCAGTAGAGACGTGTCTGTCGCCTTATGAGCTTCGCTGTTCCACAGCCAGTAGAGACGTGTCTGTCGCCTTATGAGCTTCGCTGTTCCTCAGCCAGTAGAGACGTGTCTGTCGCCTTATGAGCTTCGCTGTTCCTCAGCCAGTAGAGACGTGTCTGTCGCCTTATGAGCTTCGCTGTTCCACAGCCAGTAGAGACGTGTCTGTCGCCTTATGAGCTTCGCTGTTCCTCAGCCAGTAGAGACGTGTCTGTCGCCTTATGAGCTTCACTGTTCCTCAGCCAGTAGAGACGTGTCTGTCGCCTTATGAGCTTCGCTGTTCCACAGCCAGTAGAGACGTGTCTGTCGCCTTATGAGCTTCGC
Source organism: Meconema thalassinum (assembly GCA_946902985.2). Classification (NCBI taxonomy): domain Eukaryota; kingdom Metazoa; phylum Arthropoda; class Insecta; order Orthoptera; family Tettigoniidae; genus Meconema; species Meconema thalassinum. Next base: position 245,276,619 of record OX336397.1, read on the forward strand.
TGTTCCTCAGCCAGTAGAGACGTGTCTGTCGCCTTATGAGCTTCGCTGTTCCACAGCCAGTAGAGACGTGTCTGTCGCCTTATGAGCTTCGCTGTTCCTCAGCCAGTAGAGACGTGTCTGTCGTCTTATGAGCTTCGCTGTTCCTCAGCCAGTAGAGACGTGTCTGTCGCCTTATGAGCTTCGCTGTTCCACAGCCAGTAGAGACGTGTCTGTCGCCTTATGAGCTTCGCTGTTCCTCAGCCAGTAGAGACGTGTCTGTCGCCTTATGAGCTTCGCTGTTCCTCAGCCTGTAGAGACGTGTCTGTCGCCTTATGAGCTTCGCTGTTCCACAGCCAGTAGAGATGTGTCTGTCGCCTTATGAGCTTCGCTGTTCCTCAGCCATTAGAGACGTGTCTGTCGCCTTATGAGCTTCGCTGTTCCTCAGCCAGTAGAGACGTGTCTGTCGCCTTATGAGCTTCGCTGTTCCACAGCCAGTAGAGATGTGTCTGTCGCCTTATGAGCTTCACTGTTCCACAGCCAGTAGAGACGTGTCTGTCGCCTTATGAGCATCGCTGATCCACAGCCAGTAGAGACGTGTCTGTCGCCTTATGAGCTTCGCTGTTCCTCAGCCAGTAGAGACGTGTCTGTCGCCTTATGAGCATCGCTGTTCCACAGCCAGTAGAGACGTGTCTGTCGCCTTATGAGCTTCGCTGTTCCTCAGCCAGTAGAGACGTGTCTGTCGCCTTATGAGCTTCACTGTTCCACAGCCAGTAGAGACGTGTCTGTCGCCTTATGAGCTTCGCTGTTCCACAGCCAGTAGAAATGTGCCTGTCGCCTTATGAGCTTCACTGTTCCACAGCCAGTAGAGACGTGTCTGTCGCCTTATGAGCTTCACTGTTCCACAGCCAGTAGAGATGTGCCTGTCGCCTTATGAGCTTCACTGTTCCACAGCCAGTAGAGACGTGTCTGTCGCCTTATGAGCGTCACTGTTCCACAGCCAGTAGAGATGTGTCTGTCGCCTTATGAGCTTCACTGTTCCACAGCCAGTAGAGACGTGTCTGTCGCCTTATGAGCTTCGCTGTTCCACAGCCAGTAGAGACGTGTCTGTCGCCTTATGAGCTTCACTGTTCCACAGCCAGTAGAGACGTGTCTGTCGCCTTATGAGCTTCACTGTTCCACAGCCAGTAGAGATGTGTCTGTCGCCTTATGAGCTTCACTGTTCCACAGCCAGTAGAGACGTGTCTGTCGCCTTATGAGCTTCACTGTTCCACAGCCAGTAGAGATGTGTCTGTCGCCTTATGAGCTTCTCTGTTCCACAGCCAGTAGAGACGTGTCTGTCGCCTTATGAGCTTCACTGTTCCACAGCCAGTAGAGATGTGTCTGTCGCCTTATGAGCTTCACTGTTCCACAGCCAGTAGAGACGTGTCTGTCGCCTTATGAGCTTCGCTGTTCCACAGCCAGTAGAGACGTGTCTGTCGCCTTATGAGCTTCGCTGTTCCACAGCCAGTAGAGACGTGTCTGTCGCCTTATGAGCTTCACTGTTCCACAGCCAGTAGAGACGTGTCTGTCGCCTTATGAGCTTCACTGTTCCACAGCCAGTAGAGATGTGTCTGTCGCCTTATGAGCTTCACTGTTCCACAGCCAGTAGAGACGTGTCTGTCGCCTTATGAGCTTCACTGTTCCACAGCCAGTAGAGATGTGTCTGTCGCCTTATGAGCTTCACTGTTCCACAGCCAGTAGAGATGTGTCTGTCGCCTTATGAGCTTCACTGTTCCACAGCCAGTAGAGACGTGTCTGTCGCCTTATGAGCTTCGCTGTTCCTCAGCCAGTAGAGATGTGTCTGTCGCCTTATGAGCTTCGCTGTTCCACAGCCAGTAGAGACGTGTCTGTCGCCTTATGAGCTTCGCTGTTCCACAGCCAGTAGGGACGTGTCTGTCGCCTTATGAGCTTCGCTGTTCCTCAGCCAGTAGAGACGTGTCTGTCGCCTTATGAGTTTCGCTGTTCCTCAGCCAGTAGAGACGTGCCTGTCGCGTTATGAGCTTCGCTGTTTCTCAGCCAGTAGAGACGTGTCTGTCGCCTTATGAGCTTCGCTGTTCCACAGCCAGTAGGGACGTGTCTGTCGCCTTATGAGCTTCGCTGTTCCACAGCCAGTAGGGACGTGTCTGTCGCCTTATGAGCTTCGCTGTTCCACAGCCAGTAGGGACGTGTCTGTCGCCTTATGAGCTTCGCTGTTCCACAGCCAGTAGGGACGTGTCTGTCGCCTTATGAGCTTCGCTGTTCCACAGCCAGTAGAGACGTGTCTGTCGCCTTATGAGCTTCGCTGTTTCTCAGCCAGTAGAGACGTGTCTGCCGCCTTATGAGCTTCGCTGTTCCACAGCCAGTAGAGACGTGTCTGTCGCCTTATGAGCTTCGCTGTTCCACAGTTAGTAGAGACGTGTCTGTCGCCTTATGAGCTTCGCTGTTCCACAGCCAGTAGAGATGTGTCTGTCGCCTTATGAGCTTCTCTGTTCCTCAGCCAGTAGAGACGTGCCTGTCGCCTTATGAGCTTCGCTGTTCCTCAGCCAGTAGAGACGTGTCTGTCGCCTTATGAGCTTCGCTGTTCCTCAGCTAGTAGAGACGTGCCTGTCGCCTTATGAGCTTCGCTGTTCCACAGCCAGTAGAGACGTGTCTGTCACCTTATGAGGTTCGCTGTTCCACAGCCAGTAGGGACGTGTCTGTCGCCTTATGAGCTTCGCAGTTCCTCAGCCAGTAGAGACGTGTCTGTCGCCTTATGATCTTCGCTGTTCCTCAGCCAGTAGAGACGTGTCTGTCGCCTTATGAGCTTCGCTGTTCCTCAGCCAGTAGAGACGTGCCTGTCGCCTTATGAGCTTCACTGTTCCTCAGCCAGTAGAGATGTGTCTGTCGCCTTATGAGCTTGGCTGTTCCACAGCCAGTAGAGACGTGTCTGTCGCCTTATGAGCTTCGCTGTTCCACAGCCAGTAGAGACGTGTCTGTCGCCTTATGAGCTTCGCTGTTCCTCAGCCAGTAGAGACGTGTCTGTCGCCTTATGAGCTTCGCTGTTCCTCAGCCAGTAGAGACGTGTCTGTCGCCTTATGAGCTTCGCTGTTCCACAGCCAGTAGAGACGTGTCTGTCGCCTTATGAGCTTCGCTGTTCCTCAGCCAGTAGAGACGTGTCTGTCGCCTTATGAGCTTCACTGTTCCTCAGCCAGTAGAGACGTGTCTGTCGCCTTATGAGCTTCGCTGTTCCACAGCCAGTAGAGACGTGTCTGTCGCCTTATGAGCTTCGCTGTTCCTCAGCCAGTAGAGACGTGTCTGTCGCCTTATGAGCTTCGCTGTTCCACAGCCAGTAGAGACGTGTCTGTCGCCTTATGAGCTTCGCTGTTCCTCAGCCAGTAGAGACGTGTCTGTCGTCTTATGAGCTTCGCTGTTCCTCAGCCAGTAGAGACGTGTCTGTCGCCTTATGAGCTTCGCTGTTCCACAGCCAGTAGAGACGTGTCTGTCGCCTTATGAGCTTCGCTGTTCCTCAGCCAGTAGAGACGTGTCTGTCGCCTTATGAGCTTCGCTGTTCCTCAGCCTGTAGAGACGTGTCTGTCGCCTTATGAGCTTCGCTGTTCCACAGCCAGTAGAGATGTGTCTGTCGCCTTATGAGCTTCGCTGTTCCTCAGCCATTAGAGACGTGTCTGTCGCCTTATGAGCTTCGCTGTTCCTCAGCCAGTAGAGACGTGTCTGTCGCCTTATGAGCTTCGCTGTTCCACAGCCAGTAGAGATGTGTCTGTCGCCTTATGAGCTTCGCTGTTCCTCAGCCAGTAGAGACGTGTCTGTCGCCTTATGAGCTTCGCTGTTCCTCAGCCAGTAGAGACGTGTCTGTCGCCTTATGAGCTTCGCTGTTCCACAGCCAGTAGAGACGTGTCTGTCGCCTTATGAGCTTCGCTGTTCCACAGCCAGTAGAGACGTGTCTGTCGCCTTATGAGCTTCGCTGTTCCTCAGCCAGTAGAGACGTGTCTGTCGCCTTATGAGCTTCGCTGTTCCACAGCCAGTAGAGACGTGTCTGTCGCCTTATGAGCTTCGCTGTTCCACAGCCAGTAGAGACGTGTCTGTCGCCTTATGAGCTTCGCTGTTCCACAGCCTGTAGAGATGTGTCTGTCGCCTTATGAGCTTCGCTGTTCCACAGCCAGTAGAGACGTGTCTGTCGCCTTATGAGCTTCGCTGTTCCTCAGCCAGTAGAGACGTGTCTGTCGCCTTATGAGCTTCGCTGTTCCACAGCCAGTAGAGACGTGTCTGTCGCCTTATGAGCTTCGCTGTTCCACAGCCAGTAGCGACGTGTCTGTTGCCTTATGAGCTTCGCTGTTCCTCAGCCAGTAGAGAAGTGTCTGTCGCCTTATGAGCTTCGCTGTTCTACACCAGTAGAGATGTGTCTGTTGCCTTATGAGCTTCGCTGTTCCACAGCCAGTAGAGACGTGTCTGTCGCCTTATGAGCTTCGCTGTTCCACAGCCAGTAGAGACGTGTCTGTCGCCTTATGAGCTTCGCTGTTCCACAGCCAGTAGAGATGTGTCTGTCGCCTTATGAGCTTCGCTGTTCCACAGCCTGTAGAGATGTGTCTGTCGCCTTATGAGCTTCGCTGTTCCACAGCCAGTAGAGATGTCTCTGTCGCCTTATGAGCTTCGCTGTTCCTCAGCCAGTAGAGATGTGTCTGTCGCCTTATGAGCTTCGCTGTTCCACAGCCAGTAGAGACGTGTCTGTCGCCTTATGAGCTTCGCTGTTCCACAGCCAGTAGAGACGTGTCTGTCGCCTTATGAGCTTCGCTGTTCCACAGCCAGTAGAGACGTGTCTGTCGCCTTATGAGCTTCGCTGTTCCACAGCCAGTAGAGACGTGTCTGTCGCCTTATGAGCTTCGCTGTTCCACAGTTAGTAGAGACGTGTCTGTCGCCTTATGAGCTTCGCTGTTCCTCAGCCAGTAGAGACGTGTCTGTCGCCTTATGAGCTTCGCTGTTCCTCAGCCAGTAGAGATGTGTCTGTCGCCTTATGAGCTTCGCTGTCCCTCAGCCAGTAGAGACGTGTCTGTCGCCTTATGAGCTTCGCTGTTCCACAGCCAGTAGAGACGTGTCTGTCGCCTTATGAGCTTCGCTGTTCCACAGTTAGTAGAGACGTGTCTGTCGCCTTATGAGCTTCGCTGTTCCTCAGCCAGTAGAGACGTGTCTGTCGCCTTATGAGCTTCGCTGTTCCTCAGCCAGTAGAGACGTGTCTGTCGCCTTATGAGCTTCGCTGTTCCTCAGCCAGTAGAGACGTGTCTGTCGCCTTATGAGCTTCGCTGTTCCACAGCCAGTCGAGACGTGTCTGTCGCCTTATGAGCTTCGCTGTCCCTCAGCCAGTAGAGACGTGTCTGTCGCCTTATGAGCTTCGCTGTCCCTCAGCCAGTAGAGACGTGTCTGTCGGCTTATGAGCTTCGCTGTTCCACAGTTAGTAGAGACGTGTCTGTCGCCTTATGAGCTTCGCTGTTCCTCAGCCAGTAGAGATGTGTCTGTCGCCTTATGAGCTTCGCTGTTCCTCAGCCAGTAGAGACGTGTCTGTCGCCTTATGAGCTTCGCTGTTCCTCAGCCAGTAGGGACGTGTCTGTCGCCTTATGAGCTCCGCTGTCCCTCAGCCAGTAGAGACGTGTCTGTCGCCTTATGAGCTTCGCTGTTCCACAGTTAGTAGAGATGTGTCTGTCGCCTTATGAGCTTCGCTGTTCCACAGTTAGTAGAGACGTGTCTGTCGCCTTATGAGCTTCACTGTTCCTCAGCCAGTAGAGACGTGTCTGTCGCCTTATGAGCTTCGCTGTTCCTCAGCCAGTAGAGACGTGTCTGTCGCCTTATGAGCATCGCTGTTCCACAGCCAGTAGAGACGTGTCTGTCGCCTTATGAGCTTCGCTGTTCCTCAGCCAGTAGAGACGTGTCTGTCGCCTTATGAGCTTCACTGTTCCACAGCCAGTAGAGACGTGTCTGTCGCCTTATGAGCTTCGCTGTTCCACAGTTAGTAGAGACGTGTCTGTCGCCTTATGAGCTTCGCTGTTTTACAGTTAGTAGAGACGTGTCTGTCGCCTTATGAGCTTCACTGTTCCTCAGCCAGTAGAGACGTGTCTGTCGCCTTATGAGCTTCGCTGTTCCTCAGCCAGTAGAGACGTGTCTGTCGCCTTATGAGCATCGCTGTTCCACAGCCAGTAGAGACGTGTCTGTCGCCTTATGAGCTTCGCTGTTCCTCAGCCAGTAGAGACGTGTCTGTCGCCTTATGAGCTTCACTGTTCCACAGCCAGTAGAGACGTGTCTGTCGCCTTATGAGCATCGCTGATCCACAGCCAGTAGAGACGTGTCTGTCGCCTTATGAGCTTCGCTGTTCCTCAGCCAGTAGAGACGTGTCTGTCGCCTTATGAGCATCGCTGTTCCACAGCCAGTAGAGACGTGTCTGTCGCCTTATGAGCTTCGCTGTTCCTCAGCCAGTAGAGACGTGTCTGTCGCCTTATGAGCTTCACTGTTCCACAGCCAGTAGAGACGTGTCTGTCGCCTTATGAGCTTCGCTGTTCCACAGCCAGTAGAAATGTGCCTGTCGCCTTATGAGCTTCACTGTTCCACAGCCAGTAGAGACGTGTCTGTCGCCTTATGAGCTTCACTGTTCCACAGCCAGTAGAGATGTGCCTGTCGCCTTATGAGCTTCACTGTTCCACAGCCAGTAGAGACGTGTCTGTCGCCTTATGAGCGTCACTGTTCCACAGCCAGTAGAGATGTGTCTGTCGCCTTATGAGCTTCACTGTTCCACAGCCAGTAGAGACGTGTCTGTCGCCTTATGAGCTTCGCTGTTCCACAGCCAGTAGAGACGTGTCTGTCGCCTTATGAGCTTCACTGTTCCACAGCCAGTAGAGACGTGTCTGTCGCCTTATGAGCTTCACTGTTCCACAGCCAGTAGAGATGTGTCTGTCGCCTTATGAGCTTCACTGTTCCACAGCCAGTAGAGACGTGTCTGTCGCCTTATGAGCTTCACTGTTCCACAGCCAGTAGAGATGTGTCTGTCGCCTTATGAGCTTCTCTGTTCCACAGCCAGTAGAGACGTGTCTGTCGCCTTATGAGCTTCACTGTTCCACAGCCAGTAGAGATGTGTCTGTCGCCTTATGAGCTTCACTGTTCCACAGCCAGTAGAGACGTGTCTGTCGCCTTATGAGCTTCGCTGTTCCACAGCCAGTAGAGACGTGTCTGTCGCCTTATGAGCTTCGCTGTTCCACAGCCAGTAGAGACGTGTCTGTCGCCTTATGAGCTTCACTGTTCCACAGCCAGTAGAGACGTGTCTGTCGCCTTATGAGCTTCACTGTTCCACAGCCAGTAGAGATGTGTCTGTCGCCTTATGAGCTTCACTGTTCCACAGCCAGTAGAGACGTGTCTGTCGCCTTATGAGCTTCACTGTTCCACAGCCAGTAGAGATGTGTCTGTCGCCTTATGAGCTTCACTGTTCCACAGCCAGTAGAGATGTGTCTGTCGCCTTATGAGCTTCACTGTTCCACAGCCAGTAGAGACGTGTCTGTCGCCTTATGAGCTTCGCTGTTCCTCAGCCAGTAGAGATGTGTCTGTCGCCTTATGAGCTTCGCTGTTCCACAGCCAGTAGAGACGTGTCTGTCGCCTTATGAGCTTCGCTGTTCCACAGCCAGTAGGGACGTGTCTGTCGCCTTATGAGCTTCGCTGTTCCTCAGCCAGTAGAGACGTGTCTGTCGCCTTATGAGTTTCGCTGTTCCTCAGCCAGTAGAGACGTGCCTGTCGCGTTATGAGCTTCGCTGTTTCTCAGCCAGTAGAGACGTGTCTGTCGCCTTATGAGCTTCGCTGTTCCACAGCCAGTAGGGACGTGTCTGTCGCCTTATGAGCTTCGCTGTTCCACAGCCAGTAGGGACGTGTCTGTCGCCTTATGAGCTTCGCTGTTCCACAGCCAGTAGGGACGTGTCTGTCGCCTTATGAGCTTCGCTGTTCCACAGCCAGTAGAGACGTGTCTGTCGCCTTATGAGCTTCGCTGTTCCACAGTTAGTAGAGACGTGTCTGTCGCCTTATGAGCTTCGCTGTTCCACAGCCAGTAGAGATGTGTCTGTCGCCTTATGAGCTTCTCTGTTCCTCAGCCAGTAGAGACGTGCCTGTCGCCTTATGAGCTTCGCTGTTCCTCAGCCAGTAGAGACGTGTCTGTCGCCTTATGAGCTTCGCTGTTCCTCAGCTAGTAGAGACGTGCCTGTCGCCTTATGAGCTTCGCTGTTCCACAGCCAGTAGAGACGTGTCTGTCACCTTATGAGGTTCGCTGTTCCACAGCCAGTAGGGACGTGTCTGTCGCCTTATGAGCTTCGCAGTTCCTCAGCCAGTAGAGACGTGTCTGTCGCCTTATGATCTTCGCTGTTCCTCAGCCAGTAGAGACGTGTCTGTCGCCTTATGAGCTTCGCTGTTCCTCAGCCAGTAGAGACGTGCCTGTCGCCTTATGAGCTTCACTGTTCCTCAGCCAGTAGAGATGTGTCTGTCGCCTTATGAGCTTGGCTGTTCCACAGCCAGTAGAGACGTGTCTGTCGCCTTATGAGCTTCGCTGTTCCACAGCCAGTAGAGACGTGTCTGTCGCCTTATGAGCTTCGCTGTTCCTCAGCCAGTAGAGACGTGTCTGTCGCCTTATGAGCTTCGCTGTTCCTCAGCCAGTAGAGACGTGTCTGTCGCCTTATGAGCTTCGCTGTTCCACAGCCAGTAGAGACGTGTCTGTCGCCTTATGAGCTTCGCTGTTCCTCAGCCAGTAGAGACGTGTCTGTCGCCTTATGAGCTTCACTGTTCCTCAGCCAGTAGAGACGTGTCTGTCGCCTTATGAGCTTCGCTGTTCCACAGCCAGTAGAGACGTGTCTGTCGCCTTATGAGCTTCGCTGTTCCTCAGCCAGTAGAGACGTGTCTGTCGCCTTATGAGCTTCGCTGTTCCACAGCCAGTAGAGACGTGTCTGTCGCCTTATGAGCTTCGCTGTTCCTCAGCCAGTAGAGACGTGTCTGCCGTCTTATGAGCTTCGCTGTTCCTCAGCCAGTAGAGACGTGTCTGTCGCCTTATGAGCTTCGCTGTTCCACAGCCAGTAGAGACGTGTCTGTCGCCTTATGAGCTTCGCTGTTCCTCAGCCAGTAGAGACGTGTCTGTCGCCTTATGAGCTTCGCTGTTCCTCAGCCTGTAGAGACGTGTCTGTCGCCTTATGAGCTTCGCTGTTCCACAGCCAGTAGAGATGTGTCTGTCGCCTTATGAGCTTCGCTGTTCCTCAGCCATTAGAGACGTGTCTGTCGCCTTATGAGCTTCGCTGTTCCTCAGCCAGTAGAGACGTGTCTGTCGCCTTATGAGCTTCGCTGTTCCACAGCCAGTAGAGATGTGTCTGTCGCCTTATGAGCTTCGCTGTTCCTCAGCCAGTAGAGACGTGTCTGTCGCCTTATGAGCTTCGCTGTTCCTCAGCCAGTAGAGACGTGTCTGTCGCCTTATGAGCTTCGCTGTTCCACAGCCAGTAGAGACGTGTCTGTCGCCTTATGAGCTTCGCTGTTCCACAGCCAGTAGAGACGTGTCTGTCGCCTTATGAGCTTCGCTGTTCCTCAGCCAGTAGAGACGTGTCTGTCGCCTTATGAGCTTCGCTGTTCCACAGCCAGTAGAGACGTGTCTGTCGCCTTATGAGCTTCGCTGTTCCACAGCCAGTAGAGACGTGTCTGTCGCCTTATGAGCTTCGCTGTTCCACAGCCTGTAGAGATGTGTCTGTCGCCTTATGAGCTTCGCTGTTCCACAGCCAGTAGAGATGTGTCTGTCGCCTTATGAGCTTCGCTGTTCCTCAGCCAGTAGAGATGTGTCTGTCGCCTTATGAGCTTCGCTGTTCCACAGCCAGTAGAGACGTGTCTGTCGCCTTATGAGCTTCGCTGTTCCACAGCCAGTAGAGACGTGTCTGTCGCCTTATGAGCTTCGCTGTTCCACAGCCAGTAGAGACGTGTCTGTCGCCTTATGAGCTTCGCTGTTCCACAGCCAGTAGAGACGTGTCTGTCGCCTTATGAGCTTCGCTGTTCCACAGTTAGTAGAGACGTGTCTGTCGCCTTATGAGCTTCGCTGTTCCTCAGCCAGTAGAGACGTGTCTGTCGCCTTATGAGCTTCGCTGTTCCTCAGCCAGTAGAGATGTGTCTGTCGCCTTATGAGCTTCGCTGTCCCTCAGCCAGTAGAGACGTGTCTGTCGCCTTATGAGCTTCGCTGTTCCACAGCCAGTAGAGACGTGTCTGTCGCCTTATGAGCTTCGCTGTTCCACAGTTAGTAGAGACGTGTCTGTCGCCTTATGAGCTTCGCTGTTCCTCAGCCAGTAGAGACGTGTCTGTCGCCTTATGAGCTTCGCTGTTCCTCAGCCAGTAGAGACGTGTCTGTCGCCTTATGAGCTTCGCTGTTCCTCAGCCAGTAGAGACGTGTCTGTCGCCTTATGAGCTTCGCTGTTCCACAGCCAGTCGAGACGTGTCTGTCGCCTTATGAGCTTCGCTGTCCCTCAGCCAGTAGAGACGTGTCTGTCGCCTTATGAGCTTCGCTGTCCCTCAGCCAGTAGAGACGTGTCTGTCGGCTTATGAGCTTCGCTGTTCCACAGTTAGTAGAGACGTGTCTGTCGCCTTATGAGCTTCGCTGTTCCTCAGCCAGTAGAGATGTGTCTGTCGCCTTATGAGCTTCGCTGTTCCTCAGCCAGTAGAGACGTGTCTGTCGCCTTATGAGCTTCGCTGTTCCTCAGCCAGTAGAGACGTGTCTGTCGCCTTATGAGCTCCGCTGTCCCTCAGCCAGTAGAGACGTGTCTGTCGCCTTATGAGCTTCGCTGTTCCACAGTTAGTAGAGACGTGTCTGTCGCCTTATGAGCTTCGCTGTTCCACAGTTAGTAGAGACGTGTCTGTCGCCTTATGAGCTTCACTGTTCCTCAGCCAGTAGAGACGTGTCTGTCGCCTTATGAGCTTCGCTGTTCCTCAGCCAGTAGAGACGTGTCTGTCGCCTTATGAGCATCGCTGTTCCACAGCCAGTAGAGACGTGTCTGTCGCCTTATGAGCTTCGCTGTTCCTCAGCCAGTAGAGACGTGTCTGTCGCCTTATGAGCTTCACTGTTCCACAGCCAGTAGAGACGTGTCTGTCGCCTTATGAGCTTCGCTGTTCCACAGTTAGTAGAGACGTGTCTGTCGCCTTATGAGCTTCGCTGTTTTACAGTTAGTAGAGACGTGTCTGTCGCCTTATGAGCTTCACTGTTCCTCAGCCAGTAGAGACGTGTCTGTCGCCTTATGAGCTTCGCTGTTCCTCAGCCAGTAGAGACGTGTCTGTCGCCTTATGAGCATCGCTGTTCCACAGCCAGTAGAGACGTGTCTGTCGCCTTATGAGCTTCGCTGTTCCTCAGCCAGTAGAGACGTGTCTGTCGCCTTATGAGCTTCACTGTTCCACAGCCAGTAGAGACGTGTCTGTCGCCTTATGAGCATCGCTGTTCCACAGCCAGTAGAGACGTGTCTGTCGCCTTATGAGCTTCGCTGTTCCTCAGCCAGTAGAGACGTGTCTGTCGCCTTATGAGCATCGCTGTTCCACAGCCAGTAGAGACGTGTCTGTCGCCTTATGAGCTTCGCTGTTCCTCAGCCAGTAGAGACGTGTCTGTCGCCTTATGAGCTTCACTGTTCCACAGCCAGTAGAGACGTGTCTGTCGCCTTATGAGCTTCGCTGTTCCACAGCCAGTAGAAATGTGCCTGTCGCCTTATGAGCTTCACTGTTCCACAGCCAGTAGAGACGTGTCTGTCGCCTTATGAGCTTCACTGTTCCACAGCCAGTAGAGATGTGCCTGTCGCCTTATGAGCTTCACTGTTCCACAGCCAGTAGAGACGTGTCTGTCGCCTTATGAGCTTCACTGTTCCACAGCCAGTAGAGATGTGTCTGTCGCCTTATGAGCTTCACTGTTCCACAGCCAGTAGAGACGTGTCTGTCGCCTTATGAGCTTCGCTGTTCCACAGCCAGTAGAGACGTGTCTGTCGCCTTATGAGCTTCGCTGTTCCTCAGCCAGTAGAGACGTGTCTGTCGCCTTATGAGCATCGCTGTTCCACAGCCAGTAGAGACGTGTCTGTCGCCTTATGAGCTTCGCTGTTCCTCAGCCAGTAGAGACGTGTCTGTCGCCTTATGAGCTTCACTGTTCCACAGCCAGTAGAGACGTGTCTGTCGCCTTATGAGCTTCGCTGTTCCACAGCCAGTAGAAATGTGCCTGTCGCCTTATGAGCTTCACTGTTCCACAGCCAGTAGAGACGTGTCTGTCGCCTTATGAGCTTCACTGTTCCACAGCCAGTAGAGATGTGCCTGTCGCCTTATGAGCTTCACTGTTCCACAGCCAGTAGAGACGTGTCTGTCGCCTTATGAGCTTCACTGTTCCACAGCCAGTAGAGATGTGTCTGTCGCCTTATGAGCTTCACTGTTCCACAGCCAGTAGAGACGTGTCTGTCGCCTTATGAGCTTCGCTGTTCCACAGCCAGTAGAGACGTGTCTGTCGCCTTATGAGCTTCACTGTTCCACAGCCAGTAGAGACGTGTCTGTCGCCTTATGAGCTTCACTGTTCCACAGCCAGTAGAGATGTGTCTGTCGCCTTATGAGCTTCACTGTTCCACAGCCAGTAGAGACGTGTCTGTCGCCTTATGAGCTTCACTGTTCCACAGCCAGTAGAGATGTGTCTGTCGCCTTATGAGCTTCTCTGTTCCACAGCCAGTAGAGACGTGTCTGTCGCCTTATGAGCTTCACTGTTCCACAACCAGTAGAGATGTGTCTGTCGCCTTATGAGCTTCACTGTTCCACAGCCAGTAGAGACGTGTCTGTCGCCTTATGAGCTTCGCTGTTCCACAGCCAGTAGAGACGTGTCTGTCGCCTTATGAGCTTCGCTGTTCCACAGCCAGTAGAGACGTGTCTGTCGCCTTATGAGCTTCACTGTACCACAGCCAGTAGAGACGTGTCTGTCGCCTTATGAGCTTCACTGTTCCACAGCCAGTACAGATGTGTCTGTCGCCTTATGAGCTTCACTGTTCCACAGCCAGTAGAGACGTGTCTGTCGCCTTATGAGCTTCACTGTTCCACAGCCAGTAGAGATGTGTCTGTCGCCTTATGAGCTTCACTGCTCCACAGCCAGTAGAGATGTGTCTGTCGCCTTATGAGCTTCACTGTTCCACAGCCAGTAGAGACGTGTCTGTCGCCTTATGAGCTTCGCTGTTCCTCAGCCAGTAGAGATGTGTCTGTCGCCTTATGAGCTTCGCTGTTCCACAGCCAGTAGAGATGTGTCTGTCGCCTTATGAGCTTCGCTGTTCCTCAGCCAGTAGAGACGTGTCTGTCGCCTTATGAGCTTCGCTGTTCCACAGCCAGTAGAGACGTGTCTGTCGCCTTATGAGCTTCGCTGTTCCACAGCCAGTAGAGACGTGTCTGTCGCCTTATGAGCTTCGCTGTTCCACAGCCAGTAGAGATGTGTCTGTCGCCTTATGAGTTTCGCTGTTCCTCAGCCAGTAGAGATGTGTCTGTCGCCTTATGAGCTTCGCTGTTCCTCAGCCAGTAGAGACGTGTCTGTCGCCTTATGAGCTTCGCTGTTCCTCAGCCAGTAGAGATGTGTCTGTCGCCTTATGAGCTTCGCTGTTCCACAGCCAGTAGAGATGTGTCTGTCGCCTTATGAGCTTCGCTGTTCCTCAGCCAGTAGAGATGTGTCTGTCGCCTTATGAGCTTCGCTGTTCCTCAGCCAGTAGAGATGTGTCTGTCGCCTTATGAGCTTCGCTGTTCCACAGCCAGTAGAGACGTGTCTGTCGCCTTATGAGCTTCGCTGTTCCTCAGCCAGTAGAGATGTGTCTGTCGCCTTATGAGCTTCGCTGTTCCACAGCCAGTAGAGATGTGTCTGTCGCCTTATGAGCTTCGCTGTTCCTCAGCCAGTAGAGATGTGTCTGTCGCCTTATGAGCTTCGCTGTTCCTCAGCCAGTAGAGACGTGTCTGTCGCCTTATGAGCTTCGCTGTTCCACAGCCAGTAGAGACGTGTCTGTCGCCTTATGAGCTTCGCTGTTCCTCAGCCAGTAGAGACGTGTCTGTCGCCTTATGAGCTTCGCTGTTCCACAGCCAGTAGGGACGTGTCTGTCGCCTTATGAGCTTCGCTGTTCCACAGCCAGTAGAGACGTGTCTGTCGCCTTATGAGCTTCGCTGTTCCACAGCCAGTAGAGACGTGTCTGTCGCCTTATGAGCTTCGCTGTTCCACAGCCAGTAGGGACGTGTCTGTCGCCTTATGAGCTTCGCTGTTCCACAGCCAGTAGAGACGTGTCTGTCGCCTTATGAGCTTCGCTGTTCCTCAGCCAGTAGAGACGTGTCTGTCGCCTTATGAGCTTCGCTGTTCCACAGCCAGTAGAGACGTGTCTGTCGCCTTATGAGCTTCGCTGTTCCACAGCCAGTAGGGACGTGTCTGTCGCCTTACGAGCTTCGCTGTTCCACAGCCAGTAGAGACGTGTCTGTCGCCTTATGAGCTTCGCTGTTCCACAGCCAGTAGAGACGTGTCTGTCGCCTTATGAGCTTCACTGTTCCTCAGCCAGTAGAGACGTGTCTGTCGCCTTATGAGCTTCGCTGTTCCTCAGCCAGTAGAGACGTGTCTGTCGCCTTATGAGCTTCGCTGTTCCTCAGCCAGTAGAGACGTGTCTGTCGCCTTATGAGCTTCGCTGTTCCACAGCCAGTAGAGACGTGTCTGTCGCCTTATGAGCTTCACTGTTCCACAGCCAGTAGAGATGTGTCTGTCGCCTTATGAGCTTCGCTGTTCCTCAGCCAGTAGAGACGTGTCTGTCGCCTTATGAGCTTCGCTGTTCCACAGCCAGTAGAGACGTGTCTGTCGCCTTATGAGCTTCGCTGTTCCACAGCCAGTAGGGACGTGTCTGTCGCCTTATGAGGTTCGCTGTTCCACAGCCAGTAGAGACGTGTCTGTCGCCTTATGAGCTTCGCTGTTCCTCAGCCAGTAGAGACGTGTCTGTCGCCTTATGAGCTTCACTGTTCCACAGCCAGTAGAGACGTGTCTGTCGCCTTATGAGCTTCACTGTTCCACAGCCAGTAGAGATGTGTCTGTCGCCTTATGAGCTTCACTGTTCCACAGCCAGTAGAGACGTGTCTGTCGCCTTATGAGCTTCACTGTTCCACAGCCAGTAGAGATGTGTCTGTCGCCTTATGAGCTTCTCTGTTCCACAGCCAGTAGAGACGTGTCTGTCGCCTTATGAGCTTCACTGTTCCACAACCAGTAGAGATGTGTCTGTCGCCTTATGAGCTTCACTGTTCCACAGCCAGTAGAGACGTGTCTGTCGCCTTATGAGCTTCGCTGTTCCACAGCCAGTAGAGACGTGTCTGTCGCCTTATGAGCTTCGCTGTTCCACAGCCAGTAGAGACGTGTCTGTCGCCTTATGAGCTTCACTGTACCACAGCCAGTAGAGACGTGTCTGTCGCCTTATGAGCTTCACTGTTCCACAGCCAGTAGAGACGTGTCTGTCGCCTTATGAGCATCGCTGTTCCACAGCCAGTAGAGACGTGTCTGTCGCCTTATGAGCTTCGCTGTTCCTCAGCCAGTAGAGACGTGTCTGTCGCCTTATGAGCATCGCTGTTCCACAGCCAGTAGAGACGTGTCTGTCGCCTTATGAGCTTCGCTGTTCCTCAGCCAGTAGAGACGTGTCTGTCGCCTTATGAGCTTCACTGTTCCACAGCCAGTAGAGACGTGTCTGTCGCCTTATGAGCTTCGCTGTTCCACAGCCAGTAGAAATGTGCCTGTCGCCTTATGAGCTTCACTGTTCCACAGCCAGTAGAGACGTGTCTGTCGCCTTATGAGCTTCACTGTTCCACAGCCAGTAGAGATGTGCCTGTCGCCTTATGAGCTTCACTGTTCCACAGCCAGTAGAGACGTGTCTGTCGCCTTATGAGCTTCACTGTTCCACAGCCAGTAGAGATGTGTCTGTCGCCTTATGAGCTTCACTGTTCCACAGCCAGTAGAGACGTGTCTGTCGCCTTATGAGCTTCGCTGTTCCACAGCCAGTAGAGACGTGTCTGTCGCCTTATGAGCTTCACTGTTCCACAGCCAGTAGAGACGTGTCTGTCGCCTTATGAGCTTCACTGTTCCACAGCCAGTAGAGATGTGTCTGTCGCCTTATGAGCTTCACTGTTCCACAGCCAGTAGAGACGTGTCTGTCGCCTTATGAGCTTCACTGTTCCACAGCCAGTAGAGATGTGTCTGTCGCCTTATGAGCTTCTCTGTTCCACAGCCAGTAGAGACGTGTCTGTCGCCTTATGAGCTTCACTGTTCCACAACCAGTAGAGATGTGTCTGTCGCCTTATGAGCTTCACTGTTCCACAGCCAGTAGAGACGTGTCTGTCGCCTTATGAGCTTCGCTGTTCCACAGCCAGTAGAGACGTGTCTGTCGCCTTATGAGCTTCGCTGTTCCACAGCCAGTAGAGACGTGTCTGTCGCCTTATGAGCTTCACTGTACCACAGCCAGTAGAGACGTGTCTGTCGCCTTATGAGCTTCACTGTTCCACAGCCAGTACAGATGTGTCTGTCGCCTTATGAGCTTCACTGTTCCACAGCCAGTAGAGACGTGTCTGTCGCCTTATGAGCTTCACTGTTCCACAGCCAGTAGAGATGTGTCTGTCGCCTTATGAGCTTCACTGCTCCACAGCCAGTAGAGATGTGTCTGTCGCCTTATGAGCTTCACTGTTCCACAGCCAGTAGAGACGTGTCTGTCGCCTTATGAGCTTCGCTGTTCCTCAGCCAGTAGAGATGTGTCTGTCGCCTTATGAGCTTCGCTGTTCCACAGCCAGTAGAGATGTGTCTGTCGCCTTATGAGCTTCGCTGTTCCTCAGCCAGTAGAGACGTGTCTGTCGCCTTATGAGCTTCGCTGTTCCACAGCCAGTAGAGACGTGTCTGTCGCCTTATGAGCTTCGCTGTTCCACAGCCAGTAGAGACGTGTCTGTCGCCTTATGAGCTTCGCTGTTCCACAGCCAGTAGAGATGTGTCTGTCGCCTTATGAGTTTCGCTGTTCCTCAGCCAGTAGAGATGTGTCTGTCGCCTTATGAGCTTCGCTGTTCCTCAGCCAGTAGAGACGTGTCTGTCGCCTTATGAGCTTCGCTGTTCCTCAGCCAGTAGAGATGTGTCTGTCGCCTTATGAGCTTCGCTGTTCCACAGCCAGTAGAGATGTGTCTGTCGCCTTATGAGCTTCGCTGTTCCTCAGCCAGTAGAGATGTGTCTGTCGCCTTATGAGCTTCGCTGTTCCTCAGCCAGTAGAGATGTGTCTGTCGCCTTATGAGCTTCGCTGTTCCACAGCCAGTAGAGACGTGTCTGTCGCCTTATGAGCTTCGCTGTTCCTCAGCCGGTAGAGATGTGTCTGTCGCCTTATGAGCTTCGCTGTTCCACAGCCAGTAGAGATGTGTCTGTCGCCTTATGAGCTTCGCTGTTCCTCAGCCAGTAGAGATGTGTCTGTCGCCTTATGAGCTTCGCTGTTCCTCAGCCAGTAGAGACGTGTCTGTCGCCTTATGAGCTTCGCTGTTCCACAGCCAGTAGAGACGTGTCTGTCGCCTTATGAGCTTCGCTGTTCCTCAGCCAGTAGAGACGTGTCTGTCGCCTTATGAGCTTCGCTGTTCCACAGCCAGTAGGGACGTGTCTGTCGCCTTATGAGCTTCGCTGTTCCACAGCCAGTAGAGACGTGTCTGTCGCCTTATGAGCTTCGCTGTTCCACAGCCAGTAGAGACGTGTCTGTCGCCTTATGAGCTTCGCTGTTCCACAGCCAGTAGGGACGTGTCTGTCGCCTTATGAGCTTCGCTGTTCCACAGCCAGTAGAGACGTGTCTGTCGCCTTATGAGCTTCGCTGTTCCTCAGCCAGTAGAGACGTGTCTGTCGCCTTATGAGCTTCGCTGTTCCACAGCCAGTAGAGACGTGTCTGTCGCCTTATGAGCTTCGCTGTTCCACAGCCAGTAGGGACGTGTCTGTCGCCTTACGAGCTTCGCTGTTCCACAGCCAGTAGAGACGTGTCTGTCGCCTTATGAGCTTCGCTGTTCCACAGCCAGTAGAGACGTGTCTGTCGCCTTATGAGCTTCACTGTTCCTCAGCCAGTAGAGACGTGTCTGTCGCCTTATGAGCTTCGCTGTTCCTCAGCCAGTAGAGACGTGTCTGTCGCCTTATGAGCTTCGCTGTTCCTCAGCCAGTAGAGACGTGTCTGTCGCCTTATGAGCTTCGCTGTTCCACAGCCAGTAGAGACGTGTCTGTCGCCTTATGAGCTTCACTGTTCCACAGCCAGTAGAGATGTGTCTGTCGCCTTATGAGCTTCGCTGTTCCTCAGCCAGTAGAGACGTGTCTGTCGCCTTATGAGCTTCGCTGTTCCACAGCCAGTAGAGACGTGTCTGTCGCCTTATGAGCTTCGCTGTTCCACAGCCAGTAGGGACGTGTCTGTCGCCTTATGAGGTTCGCTGTTCCACAGCCAGTAGAGACGTGTCTGTCGCCTTATGAGCTTCGCTGTTCCTCAGCCAGTAGAGACGTGTCTGTCGCCTTATGAGCTTCACTGTTCCACAGCCAGTAGAGACGTGTCTGTCGCCTTATGAGCTTCACTGTTCCACAGCCAGTAGAGATGTGTCTGTCGCCTTATGAGCTTCACTGTTCCACAGCCAGTAGAGACGTGTCTGTCGCCTTATGAGCTTCACTGTTCCACAGCCAGTAGAGATGTGTCTGTCGCCTTATGAGCTTCTCTGTTCCACAGCCAGTAGAGACGTGTCTGTCGCCTTATGAGCTTCACTGTTCCACAACCAGTAGAGATGTGTCTGTCGCCTTATGAGCTTCACTGTTCCACAGCCAGTAGAGACGTGTCTGTCGCCTTATGAGCTTCGCTGTTCCACAGCCAGTAGAGACGTGTCTGTCGCCTTATGAGCTTCGCTGTTCCACAGCCAGTAGAGACGTGTCTGTCGCCTTATGAGCTTCACTGTACCACAGCCAGTAGAGACGTGTCTGTCGCCTTATGAGCTTCACTGTTCCACAGCCAGTAGAGATGTGTCTGTCGCCTTATGAGCTTCACTGTTCCACAGCCAGTAGAGACGTGTCTGTCGCCTTATGAGCTTCACTGTTCCACAGCCAGTAGAGATGTGTCTGTCGCCTTATGAGCTTCACTGTTCCACAGCCAGTAGAGATGTGTCTGTCGCCTTATGAGCTTCACTGTTCCACAGCCAGTAGAGACGTGTCTGTCGCCTTATGAGCTTCGCTGTTCCTCAGCCAGTAGAGATGTGTCTGTCGCCTTATGACCTTCGCTGTTCCACAGCCAGTAGAGATGTGTCTGTCGCCTTATGAGCTTCGCTGTTCCTCAGCCAGTAGAGACGTGTCTGTCGCCTTATGAGCTTCGCTGTTCCACAGCCAGTAGAGACGTGTCTGTCGCCTTATGAGCTTCGCTGTTCCACAGCCAGTAGAGACGTGTCTGTCGCCTTATGAGCTTCGCTGTTCCACAGCCAGTAGAGATGTGTCTGTCGCCTTATGAGTTTCGCTGTTCCTCAGCCAGTAGAGATGTGTCTGTCGCCTTATGAGCTTCGCTGTTCCTCAGCCAGTAGAGACGTGTCTGTCGCCTTATGAGCTTCGCTGTTCCTCAGCCAGTAGAGATGTGTCTGTGGCCTTATGAGCTTCGCTGTTCCACAGCCAGTAGAGATGTGTCTGTCGCCTTATGAGCTTCGCTGTTCCTCAGCCAGTAGAGATGTGTCTGTCGCCTTATGAGCTTCGCTGTTCCTCAGCCAGTAGAGATGTGTCTGTCGCCTTATGAGCTTCGCTGTTCCACAGCCAGTAGAGACGTGTCTGTCGCCTTATGAGCTTCGCTGTTCCTCAGCCAGTAGAGATGTGTCTGTCGCCTTATGAGCTTCGCTGTTCCACAGCCAGTAGAGATGTGTCTGTCGCCTTATGAGCTTCGCTGTTCCTCAGCCAGTAGAGATGTGTCTGTCGCCTTATGAGCTTCGCTGTTCCTCAGCCAGTAGAGACGTGTCTGTCGCCTTATGAGCTTCACTGTTCCACAGCCAGTAGAGATGTGTCTGTCGCCTTATGAGCTTCACTGTTCCACAGCCAGTAGAGACGTGTCTGTCGCCTTATGAGCTTCACTGTTCCACAGCCAGTAGAGATGTGTCTGTCGCCTTATGAGCTTCACTGCTCCACAGCCAGTAGAGATGTGTCTGTCGCCTTATGAGCTTCACTGTTCCACAGCCAGTAGAGACGTGTCTGTCGCCTTATGAGCTTCGCTGTTCCTCAGCCAGTAGAGATGTGTCTGTCGCCTTATGAGCTTCGCTGTTCCACAGCCAGTAGAGATGTGTCTGTCGCCTTATGAGCTTCGCTGTTCCTCAGCCAGTAGAGACGTGTCTGTCGCCTTATGAGCTTCGCTGTTCCACAGCCAGTAGAGACGTGTCTGTCGCCTTATGAGCTTCGCTGTTCCACAGCCAGTAGAGACGTGTCTGTCGCCTTATGAGCTTCGCTGTTCCACAGCCAGTAGAGATGTGTCTGTCGCCTTATGAGTTTCGCTGTTCCTCAGCCAGTAGAGATGTGTCTGTCGCCTTATGAGCTTCGCTGTTCCTCAGCCAGTAGAGACGTGTCTGTCGCCTTATGAGCTTCGCTGTTCCTCAGCCAGTAGAGATGTGTCTGTCGCCTTATGAGCTTCGCTGTTCCACAGCCAGTAGAGATGTGTCTGTCGCCTTATGAGCTTCGCTGTTCCTCAGCCAGTAGAGATGTGTCTGTCGCCTTATGAGCTTCGCTGTTCCTCAGCCAGTAGAGATGTGTCTGTCGCCTTATGAGCTTCGCTGTTCCACAGCCAGTAGAGACGTGTCTGTCGCCTTATGAGCTTCGCTGTTCCTCAGCCAGTAGAGATGTGTCTGTCGCCTTATGAGCTTCGCTGTTCCACAGCCAGTAGAGATGTGTCTGTCGCCTTATGAGCTTCGCTGTTCCTCAGCCAGTAGAGATGTGTCTGTCGCCTTATGAGCTTCGCTGTTCCTCAGCCAGTAGAGACGTGTCTGTCGCCTTATGAGCTTCGCTGTTCCACAGCCAGTAGAGACGTGTCTGTCGCCTTATGAGCTTCGCTGTTCCTCAGCCAGTAGAGACGTGTCTGTCGCCTTATGAGCTTCGCTGTTCCACAGCCAGTAGGGACGTGTCTGTCGCCTTATGAGCTTCGCTGTTCCACAGCCAGTAGAGACGTGTCTGTCGCCTTATGAGCTTCGCTGTTCCACAGCCAGTAGAGACGTGTCTGTCGCCTTATGAGCTTCGCTGTTCCACAGCCAGTAGGGACGTGTCTGTCGCCTTATGAGCTTCGCTGTTCCACAGCCAGTAGAGACGTGTCTGTCGCCTTATGAGCTTCGCTGTTCCTCAGCCAGTAGAGACGTGTCTGTCGCCTTATGAGCTTCGCTGTTCCACAGCCAGTAGAGACGTGTCTGTCGCCTTATGAGCTTCGCTGTTCCACAGCCAGTAGGGACGTGTCTGTCGCCTTACGAGCTTCGCTGTTCCACAGCCAGTAGAGACGTGTCTGTCGCCTTATGAGCTTCGCTGTTCCACAGCCAGTAGAGACGTGTCTGTCGCCTTATGAGCTTCACTGTTCCTCAGCCAGTAGAGACGTGTCTGTCGCCTTATGAGCTTCGCTGTTCCTCAGCCAGTAGAGACGTGTCTGTCGCCTTATGAGCTTCGCTGTTCCTCAGCCAGTAGAGACGTGTCTGTCGCCTTATGAGCTTCGCTGTTCCACAGCCAGTAGAGACGTGTCTGTCGCCTTATGAGCTTCACTGTTCCACAGCCAGTAGAGATGTGTCTGTCGCCTTATGAGCTTCGCTGTTCCTCAGCCAGTAGAGACGTGTCTGTCGCCTTATGAGCTTCGCTGTTCCACAGCCAGTAGAGACGTGTCTGTCGCCTTATGAGCTTCGCTGTTCCACAGCCAGTAGGGACGTGTCTGTCGCCTTATGAGGTTCGCTGTTCCACAGCCAGTAGAGACGTGTCTGTCGCCTTATGAGCTTCGCTGTTCCTCAGCCAGTAGAGACGTGTCTGTCGCCTTATGAGCTTCACTGTTCCACAGCCAGTAGAGACGTGTCTGTCGCCTTATGAGCTTCACTGTTCCACAGCCAGTAGAGATGTGTCTGTCGCCTTATGAGCTTCACTGTTCCACAGCCAGTAGAGACGTGTCTGTCGCCTTATGAGCTTCACTGTTCCACAGCCAGTAGAGATGTGTCTGTCGCCTTATGAGCTTCTCTGTTCCACAGCCAGTAGAGACGTGTCTGTCGCCTTATGAGCTTCACTGTTCCACAACCAGTAGAGATGTGTCTGTCGCCTTATGAGCTTCACTGTTCCACAGCCAGTAGAGACGTGTCTGTCGCCTTATGAGCTTCGCTGTTCCACAGCCAGTAGAGACGTGTCTGTCGCCTTATGAGCTTCGCTGTTCCACAGCCAGTAGAGACGTGTCTGTCGCCTTATGAGCTTCACTGTACCACAGCCAGTAGAGACGTGTCTGTCGCCTTATGAGCTTCACTGTTCCACAGCCAGTAGAGATGTGTCTGTCGCCTTATGAGCTTCACTGTTCCACAGCCAGTAGAGACGTGTCTGTCGCCTTATGAGCTTCACTGTTCCACAGCCAGTAGAGATGTGTCTGTCGCCTTATGAGCTTCACTGTTCCACAGCCAGTAGAGATGTGTCTGTCGCCTTATGAGCTTCACTGTTCCACAGCCAGTAGAGACGTGTCTGTCGCCTTATGAGCTTCGCTGTTCCTCAGCCAGTAGAGATGTGTCTGTCGCCTTATGACCTTCGCTGTTCCACAGCCAGTAGAGATGTGTCTGTCGCCTTATGAGCTTCGCTGTTCCTCAGCCAGTAGAGACGTGTCTGTCGCCTTATGAGCTTCGCTGTTCCACAGCCAGTAGAGACGTGTCTGTCGCCTTATGAGCTTCGCTGTTCCACAGCCAGTAGAGACGTGTCTGTCGCCTTATGAGCTTCGCTGTTCCACAGCCAGTAGAGATGTGTCTGTCGCCTTATGAGTTTCGCTGTTCCTCAGCCAGTAGAGATGTGTCTGTCGCCTTATGAGCTTCGCTGTTCCTCAGCCAGTAGAGACGTGTCTGTCGCCTTATGAGCTTCGCTGTTCCTCAGCCAGTAGAGATGTGTCTGTCGCCTTATGAGCTTCGCTGTTCCACAGCCAGTAGAGATGTGTCTGTCGCCTTATGAGCTTCGCTGTTCCTCAGCCAGTAGAGATGTGTCTGTCGCCTTATGAGCTTCGCTGTTCCTCAGCCAGTAGAGATGTGTCTGTCGCCTTATGAGCTTCGCTGTTCCACAGCCAGTAGAGACGTGTCTGTCGCCTTATGAGCTTCGCTGTTCCTCAGCCAGTAGAGATGTGTCTGTCGCCTTATGAGCTTCGCTGTTCCACAGCCAGTAGAGATGTGTCTGTCGCCTTATGAGCTTCGCTGTTCCTCAGCCAGTAGAGATGTGTCTGTCGCCTTATGAGCTTCGCTGTTCCTCAGCCAGTAGAGACGTGTCTGTCGCCTTATGAGCTTCGCTGTTCCACAGCCAGTAGAGACGTGTCTGTCGCCTTATGAGCTTCGCTGTTCCTCAGCCAGTAGAGACGTGTCTGTCGCCTTATGAGCTTCGCTGTTCCACAGCCAGTAGGGACGTGTCTGTCGCCTTATGAGCTTCGCTGTTCCACAGCCAGTAGAGACGTGTCTGTCGCCTTATGAGCTTCGCTGTTCCACAGCCAGTAGAGACGTGTCTGTCGCCTTATGAGCTTCGCTGTTCCACAGCCAGTAGGGACGTGTCTGTCGCGTTATGAGCTTCGCTGTTCCACAGCCAGTAGAGACGTGTCTGTCGCCTTATGAGCTTCGCTGTTCCTCAGCCAGTAGAGACGTGTCTGTCGCCTTATGAGCTTCGCTGTTCCACAGCCAGTAGAGACGTGTCTGTCGCCTTATGAGCTTCGCTGTTCCACAGCCAGTAGGGACGTGTCTGTCGCCTTACGAGCTTCGCTGTTCCACAGCCAGTAGAGACGTGTCTGTCGCCTTATGAGCTTCGCTGTTCCACAGCCAGTAGAGACGTGTCTGTCGCCTTATGAGCTTCACTGTTCCTCAGCCAGTAGAGACGTGTCTGTCGCCTTATGAGCTTCGCTGTTCCTCAGCCAGTAGAGACGTGTCTGTCGCCTTATGAGCTTCGCTGTTCCTCAGCCAGTAGAGACGTGTCTGTCGCCTTATGAGCTTCGCTGTTCCACAGCCAGTAGAGACGTGTCTGTCGCCTTATGAGCTTCACTGTTCCACAGCCAGTAGAGATGTGTCTGTCGCCTTATGAGCTTCGCTGTTCCTCAGCCAGTAGAGACGTGTCTGTCGCCTTATGAGCTTCGCTGTTCCACAGCCAGTAGAGACGTGTCTGTCGCCTTATGAGCTTCGCTGTTCCACAGCCAGTAGGGACGTGTCTGTCGCCTTATGAGGTTCGCTGTTCCACAGCCAGTAGAGACGTGTCTGTCGCCTTATGAGCTTCGCTGTTCCTCAGCCAGTAGAGACGTGTCTGTCGCCTTATGAGCTTCGCTGTTCCTCAGCCAGTAGAGACGTGTCTGTCGCCTTATGAGCTTCGCTGTTCCTCAGCCAGTAGAGACGTGCCTGTCGCCTTATGAGCTTCGCTGTTCCTCAGCCAGTAGAGACGTGTCTGTCGCCTTATGAGCTTCGCTGTTCCACAGCCAGTAGGGACGTGTCTGTCGCCTTATGAGCTTCGCTGTTCCTCAGCCAGTAGAGACGTGTCTGTCGCCTTATGAGCTTCGCTGTTCCTCAGCCAGTAGAGACGTGCCTGTCGCGTTATGAGCTTCGCTGTTTCTCAGCCAGTAGAGACGTGTCTGTCGCCTTATGAGCTTCGCTGTTCCACAGCCAGTAGGGACGTGTCTGTCGCCTTATGAGCTTCGCTGTTCCACAGCCAGTAGGGACGTGTCTGTCGCCTTATGAGCTTCGCTGTTCCACAGCCAGTAGGGACGTGTCTGTCGCCTTATGAGCTTCGCTGTTCCACAGCCAGTAGGGACGTGTCTGTCGCCTTATGAGCTTCGCTGTTCCACAGCCAGTAGAGACGTGTCTGTCGCCTTATGAGCTTCGCTGTTTCTCAGCCAGTAGAGACGTGTCTGCCGCCATATGAGCTTCGCTGTTCCACAGCCAGTAGAGACGTGTCTGTCGCCTTATGAGCTTCGCTGTTCCACAGTTAGTAGAGACGTGTCTGTCGCCTTATGAGCTTCGCTGTTCCACAGCCAGTAGAGATGTGTCTGTCGCCTTATGAGCTTCGCTGTTCCTCAGCCAGTAGAGACGTGCCTGTCGCCTTATGAGCTTCGCTGTTCCTCAGCCAGTAGAGACGTGTCTGTCGCCTTATGAGCTTCGCTGTTCCTCAGCCAGTAGAGACGTGCCTGTCGCCTTATGAGCTTCGCTGTTCCACAGCCAGTAGAGACGTGTCTGTCGCCTTATGAGCTTCGCTGTTCCACAGCCAGTAGGGACGTGTCTGTCGCCTTATGAGCTTCGCTGTTCCTCAGCCAGTAGAGACGTGTCTGTCGCCTTATGATCTTCGCTGTTCCTCAGCCAGTAGAGACGTGTCTGTCGCCTTATGAGCTTCGCTGTTCCACAGCCAGTAGAGATGTGTCTGTCGCCTTATGAGCTTCACTGTTCCACAGCCAGTAGAGACGTGTCTGTCGCCTTATGAGCTTCACTGTTCCACAGCCAGTAGAGATGTGTCTGTCGCCTTATGAGCTTCTCTGTTCCACAGCCAGTAGAGACGTGTCTGTCGCCTTATGAGCTTCACTGTTCCACAGCCAGTAGAGATGTGTCTGTCGCCTTATGAGCTTCACTGTTCCACAGCCAGTAGAGACGTGTCTGTCGCCTTATGAGCTTCGCTGTTCCACAGCCAGTAGAGACGTGTCTGTCGCCTTATGAGCTTCGCTGTTCCACAGCCAGTAGAGACGTGTCTGTCGCCTTATGAGCTTCACTGTTCCACAGCCAGTAGAGACGTGTCTGTCGCCTTATGAGCTTCACTGTTCCACAGCCAGTAGAGATGTGTCTGTCGCCTTATGAGCTTCACTGTTCCACAGCCAGTAGAGACGTGTCTGTCGCCTTATGAGCTTCACTGTTCCACAGCCAGTAGAGATGTGTCTGTCGCCTTATGAGCTTCACTGTTCCACAGCCAGTAGAGATGTGTCTGTCGCCTTATGAGCTTCACTGTTCCACAGCCAGTAGAGACGTGTCTGTCGCCTTATGAGCTTCGCTGTTCCTCAGCCAGTAGAGATGTGTCTGTCGCCTTATGAGCTTCGCTGTTCCACAGCCAGTAGAGACGTGTCTGTCGCCTTATGAGCTTCGCTGTTCCACAGCCAGTAGGGACGTGTCTGTCGCCTTATGAGCTTCGCTGTTCCTCAGCCAGTAGAGACGTGTCTGTCGCCTTATGAGCTTCGCTGTTCCTCAGGCAGTAGAGACGTGCCTGTCGCGTTATGAGCTTCGCTGTTTCTCAGCCAGTAGAGACGTGTCTGTCGCCTTATGAGCTTCGCTGTTCCACAGCCAGTAGGGACGTGTCTTTCGCCTTATGAGCTTCGCTGTTCCACAGCCAGTAGGGACGTGTCTGTCGCCTTATGAGCTTCGCTGTTCCACAGCCAGTAGGGACGTGTCTGTCGCCTTATGAGCTTCGCTGTTCCACAGCCAGTAGAGACGTGTCTGTCGCCTTATGAGCTTCGCTGTTTCTCAGCCAGTAGAGACGTGTCTGCCGCCTTATGAGCTTCGCTGTTCCACAGCCAGTAGAGACGTGTCTGTCGCCTTATGAGCTTCGCTGTTCCACAGTTAGTAGAGACGTGTCTGTCGCCTTATGAGCTTCGCTGTTCCACAGCCAGTAGAGATGTGTCTGTCGCCTTATGAGCTTCTCTGTTCCTCAGCCAGTAGAGACGTGCCTGTCGCCTTATGAGCTTCGCTGTTCCTCAGCCAGTAGAGACGTGTCTGTCGCCTTATGAGCTTCGCTGTTCCACAGCCAGTAGAGACGTGTCTGTCGTCTTATGAGCTTCGCTGTTCCTCAGCCAGTAGAGACGTGTCTGTCGCCTTATGAGCTTCGCTGTTCCACAGCCAGTAGAGACGTGTCTGTCGCCTTATGAGCTTCGCTGTTCCTCAGCCAGTAGAGACGTGTCTGTCGCCTTATGAGCTTCGCTGTTCCTCAGCCAGTAGAGACGTGTCGGTCGCCTTATGAGCTTCGCTGTTCCTCAGCCAGTAGAGACGTGTCTGTCGCCTTATGAGCTTCGCTGTTCCACAGCCAGTAGAGACGTGTCTGTCGCCTTATGAGCTTCGCTGTTCCTCAGCCAGTAGAGACGTGTCTGTCGCCTTATGAGCTTCACTGTTCCTCAGCCAGTAGAGACGTGTCTGTCGCCTTATGAGCTTCGCTGTTCCACAGCCAGTAGAGACGTGTCTGTCGCCTTATGAGCTTCGCTGTTCCTCAGCCAGTAGAGACGTGTCTGTCGCCTTATGAGCTTCGCTGTTCCACAGCCAGTAGAGACGTGTCTGTCGCCTTATGAGCTTCGCTGTTCCTCAGCCAGTAGAGACGTGTCTGTCGCCTTATGAGCTTCGCTGTTCCTCAGCCAGTAGAGACGTGTCTGTCGCCTTATGAGCTTCGCTGTTCCACAGCCAGTAGAGACGTGTCTGTCGCCTTATGAGCTTCGCTGTTCCTCAGCCAGTAGAGACGTGTCTGTCGCCTTATGAGCTTCGCTGTTCCTCAGCCAGTAGAGACGTGTCTGTCGCCTTATGAGCTTCGCTGTTCCACAGCCAGTAGAGATGTGTCTGTCGCCTTATGAGCTTCGCTGTTCCTCAGCCATTAGAGACGTGTCTGTCGCCTTATGAGCTTCGCTGTTCCTCAGCCAGTAGAGACGTGTCTGTCGCCTTATGAGCTTCGCTGTTCCACAGCCAGTAGAGATGTGTCTGTCGCCTTATGAGCTTCGCTGTTCCTCAGCCAGTAGAGACGTGTCTGTCGCCTTATAAGCTTCGCTGTTCCTCAGCCAGTAGAGACGTGTCTGTCGCCTTATGAGCTTCGCTGTTCCACAGCCAGTAGAGACGTGTCTGTCGCCTTATGAGCTTCGCTGTTCCACAGCCAGTAGAGACGTGTCTGTCGCCTTATGAGCTTCGCTGTTCCTCAGCCAGGAGGGACGTGTCTGTCGCCTTATGAGCTTCGCTGTTCCTCAGCCAGTAGAGACGTGTCTGTCGCCTTATGAGCTTCGCTGTTCCTCAGCCAGTAGAGACGTGCCTGTCGCGTTATGAGCTTCGCTGTTTCTCAGCCAGTAGAGACGTGTCTGTCGCCTTATGAGCTTCGCTGTTCCACAGCCAGTAGGGACGTGTCTGTCGCCTTATGAGCTTCGCTGTTCCACAGCCAGTAGGGACGTGTCTGTCGCCTTATGAGCTTCGCTGTTCCACAGCCAGTAGGGACGTGTCTGTCGCCTTATGAGCTTCGCTGTTCCACAGCCAGTAGGGACGTGTCTGTCGCCTTATGAGCTTCGCTGTTCCACAGCCAGTAGAGACGTGTCTGTCGCCTTATGAGCTTCGCTGTTTCTCAGCCAGTAGAGACGTGTCTGCCGCCTTATGAGCTTCGCTGTTCCACAGCCAGTAGAGACGTGTCTGTCGCCTTATGAGCTTCGCTGTTCCACAGCCAGTAGAGATGTGTCTGTCGCCTTATGAGCTTCTCTGTTCCTCAGCCAGTAGAGACGTGCCTGTCGCCTTATGAGCTTCGCTGTTCCTCAGCCAGTAGAGACGTGTCTGTCGCCTTATGAGCTTCGCTGTTCCTCAGCCAGTAGAGACGTGCCTGTCGCCTTATGAGCTTCGCTGTTCCACAGCCAGTAGAGACGTGTCTGTCACCTTATGAGGTTCTCTGTTCCACAGCCAGTAGGGACGTGTCTGTCGCCTTATGAGCTTCGCAGTTCCTCAGCCAGTAGAGACGTGTCTGTCGCCTTATGATCTTCGCTGTTCCTCAGCCAGTAGAGACGTGTCTGTCGCCTTATGAGCTTCGCTGTTCCACAGCCAGTAGAGACGTGTCTGTCGCCTTATGAGCTTCACTGTTCCACAGCCAGTAGAGATGTGTCTGTCGCCTTATGAGCTTCGCTGTTCCTCAGCCAGTAGAGACGTGTCTGTCGCCTTATGAGCTTCGCTGTTCCACAGCCAGTAGAGACGTGTCTGTCGCCTTATGAGCTTCGCTGTTCCACAGCCAGTAGGGACGTGTCTGTCGCCTTATGAGCTTCGCTGTTCCACAGCCAGTAGAGACGTGTCTGTCGCCTTATGAGCTTCGCTGTTCCTCAGCCAGTAGAGACGTGTCTGTCGCCTTATGAGCTTCGCTGTTCCTCAGCCAGTAGAGACGTGTCTGTCGCCTTATGAGCTTCGCTGTTCCTCAGCCAGTAGAGACGTGCCTGTCGCCTTATGAGCTTCGCTGTTCCTCAGCCAGTAGAGACGTGTCTGTCGCCTTATGAGCTTCGCTGTTCCACAGCCAGTAGGGACGTGTCTGTCGCCTTATGAGCTTCGCTGTTCCTCAGCCAGTAGAGACGTGTCTGTCGCCTTATGAGCTTCGCTGTTCCTCAGCCAGTAGAGACGTGCCTGTCGCGTTATGAGCTTCGCTGTTTCTCAGCCAGTGGAGACGTGTCTGTCGCCTTATGAGCTTCGCTGTTCCACAGCCAGTAGGGACGTGTCTGTCGCCTTATGAGCTTCGCTGTTCCACAGCCAGTAGGGACGTGTCTGTCGCCTTATGAGCTTCGCTGTTCCACAGCCAGTAGGGACGTGTCTGTCGCCTTATGAGCTTCGCTGTTCCACAGCCAGTAGGGACGTGTCTGTCGCCTTATGAGCTTCGCTGTTCCACAGCCAGTAGAGACGTGTCTGTCGCCTTATGAGCTTCGCTGTTTCTCAGCCAGTAGAGACGTGTCTGCCGCCATATGAGCTTCGCTGTTCCACAGCCAGTAGAGACGTGTCTGTCGCCTTATGAGCTTCGCTGTTCCACAGTTAGTAGAGACGTGTCTGTCGCCTTATGAGCTTCGCTGTTCCACAGCCAGTAGAGATGTGTCTGTCGCCTTATGAGCTTCGCTGTTCCTCAGCCAGTAGAGACGTGCCAGTCGCCTTATGAGCTTCGCTGTTCCTCAGCCAGTAGAGACGTGTCTGTCGCCTTATGAGCTTCGCTGTTCCTCAGCCAGTAGAGACGTGCCTGTCGCCTTATGAGCTTCGCTGTTCCACAGCCAGTAGAGACGTGTCTGTCGCCTTATGAGCTTCGCTGTTCCACAGCCAGTAGGGACGTGTCTGTCGCCTTATGAGCTTCGCTGTTCCTCAGCCAGTAGAGACGTGTCTGTCGCCTTATGATCTTCGCTGTTCCTCAGCCAGTAGAGACGTGTCTGTCGCCTTATGAGCTTCGCTGTTCCTCAGCCAGTAGAGACGTGCCTGTCGCCTTATGAGCTTCGCTGTTCCTCAGCCAGTAGAGATGTGTCTGTCGCCTTATGAGCTTCGCTGTTCCACAGCCAGTAGAGACGTGTCTGTCGCCTTATGAGCTTCGCTGTTCCACAGCCAGTAGAGACGTGTCTGTCGCCTTATGAGCTTCGCTGTTCCTCAGCCAGTAGAGACGTGTCTGTCGCCTTATGAGCTTCGCTGTTCCTCAGCCAGTAGAGACGTGTCTGTCGCCTTATGAGCTTCGCTGTTCCACAGCCAGTAGAGACGTGTCTGTCGCCTTATGAGCTTCGCTGTTCCTCAGCCAGTAGAGACGTGTCTGTCGCCTTATGAGCTTCACTGTTCCTCAGCCAGTAGAGACGTGTCCGTCGCCTTATGAGCTTCGCTGTTCCACAGCCAGTAGAGACGTGTCTGTCGCCTTATGAGCTTCGCTGTTCCTCAGCCAGTAGAGACGTGTCTGTCGCCTTATGAGCTTTGCTGTTCCACAGCCAGTAGAGACGTGTCTGTCGCCTTATGAGCTTCGCTGTTTCTCAGCCAAAAGAGACGTGTCTGTCGCCTTATGAGCTTCGCTGTTCCTCAGCCAGTAGAGACGTGTCTGTCGCCTTATGAGCTTCGCTGTTCCTCAGCCAGTAGAGACGTGCCTGTCGCCTTATGAGCTTCGCTGTTCCACAGCCAGTAGAGACGTGTCTGTCGCCTTATGAGCTTCGCTGTTCCACAGCCAGTAGGGACGTGTCTGTCGCCTTATGAGCTTCGCTGTTCCTCAGCCAGTAGAGACGTGTCTGTCGCCTTATGATCTTCGCTGTTCCTCAGCCAGTAGAGACGTGTCTGTCGCCTTATGAGCTTCGCTGTTCCACAGCCAGTAGAGATGTGTCTGTCGCCTTATGAGCTTCACTGTTCCACAGCCAGTAGAGACGTGTCTGTCGCCTTATGAGCTTCACTGTTCCACAGCCAGTAGAGATGTGTCTGTCGCCTTATGAGCTTCTCTGTTCCACAGCCAGTAGAGACGTGTCTGTCGCCTTATGAGCTTCACTGTTCCACAGCCAGTAGAGATGTGTCTGTCGCCTTATGAGCTTCACTGTTCCACAGCCAGTAGAGACGTGTCTGTCGCCTTATGAGCTTCGCTGTTCCACAGCCAGTAGAGACGTGTCTGTCGCCTTATGAGCTTCGCTGTTCCACAGCCAGTAGAGACGTGTCTGTCGCCTTATGAGCTTCACTGTTCCACAGCCAGTAGAGACGTGTCTGTCGCCTTATGAGCTTCACTGTTCCACAGCCAGTAGAGATGTGTCTGTCGCCTTATGAGCTTCACTGTTCCACAGCCAGTAGAGACGTGTCTGTCGCCTTATGAGCTTCACTGTTCCACAGCCAGTAGAGATGTGTCTGTCGCCTTATGAGCTTCACTGTTCCACAGCCAGTAGAGATGTGTCTGTCGCCTTATGAGCTTCACTGTTCCACAGCCAGTAGAGACGTGTCTGTCGCCTTATGAGCTTCGCTGTTCCTCAGCCAGTAGAGATGTGTCTGTCGCCTTATGAGCTTCGCTGTTCCACAGCCAGTAGAGACGTGTCTGTCGCCTTATGAGCTTCGCTGTTCCACAGCCAGTAGGGACGTGTCTGTCGCCTTATGAGCTTCGCTGTTCCTCAGCCAGTAGAGACGTGTCTGTCGCCTTATGAGCTTCGCTGTTCCTCAGCCAGTAGAGACGTGCCTGTCGCGTTATGAGCTTCGCTGTTTCTCAGCCAGTAGAGACGTGTCTGTCGCCTTATGAGCTTCGCTGTTCCACAGCCAGTAGGGACGTGTCTGTCGCCTTATGAGCTTCGCTGTTCCACAGCCAGTAGGGACGTGTCTGTCGCCTTATGAGCTTCGCTGTTCCACAGCCAGTAGGGACGTGTCTGTCGCCTTATGAGCTTCGCTGTTCCACAGCCAGTAGAGACGTGTCTGTCGCCTTATGAGCTTCGCTGTTTCTCAGCCAGTAGAGACGTGTCTGCCGCCTTATGAGCTTCGCTGTTCCACAGCCAGTAGAGACGTGTCTGTCGCCTTATGAGCTTCGCTGTTCCACAGTTAGTAGAGACGTGTCTGTCGCCTTATGAGCTTCGCTGTTCCACAGCCAGTAGAGATGTGTCTGTCGCCTTATGAGCTTCTCTGTTCCTCAGCCAGTAGAGACGTGCCTGTCGCCTTATGAGCTTCGCTGTTCCTCAGCCAGTAGAGACGTGTCTGTCGCCTTATGAGCTTCGCTGTTCCACAGCCAGTAGAGACGTGTCTGTCGCCTTATGAGCTTCGCTGTTCCTCAGCCAGTAGAGACGTGTCTGTCGCCTTATGAGCTTCGCTGTTCCACAGCCAGTAGAGACGTGTCTGTCGCCTTATGAGCTTCGCTGTTCCTCAGCCAGTAGAGACGTGTCTGTCGCCTTATGAGCTTCGCTGTTCCTCAGCCAGTAGAGACGTGTCTGTCGCCTTATGAGCTTCGCTGTTCCTCAGCCAGTAGAGACGTGTCTGTCGCCTTATGAGCTTCGCTGTTCCACAGCCAGTAGAGACGTGTCTGTCGCCTTATGAGCTTCGCTGTTCCTCAGCCAGTAGAGACGTGTCTGTCGCCTTATGAGCTTCACTGTTCCTCAGCCAGTAGAGACGTGTCTGTCGCCTTATGAGCTTCGCTGTTCCACAGCCAGTAGAGACGTGTCTGTCGCCTTATGAGCTTCGCTGTTCCTCAGCCAGTAGAGACGTGTCTGTCGCCTTATGAGCTTCGCTGTTCCACAGCCAGTAGAGACGTGTCTGTCGCCTTATGAGCTTCGCTGTTCCTCAGCCAGTAGAGACGTGTCTGTCGCCTTATGAGCTTCGCTGTTCCTCAGCCAGTAGAGACGTGTCTGTCGCCTTATGAGCTTCGCTGTTCCACAGCCAGTAGAGACGTGTCTGTCGCCTTATGAGCTTCGCTGTTCCTCAGCCAGTAGAGACGTGTCTGTCGCCTTATGAGCTTCGCTGTTCCTCAGCCATTAGAGACGTGTCTGTCGCCTTATGAGCTTCGCTGTTCCTCAGCCAGTAGAGACGTGTCTGTCGCCTTATAAGCTTCGCTGTTCCACAGCCAGTAGAGATGTGTCTGTCGCCTTATGAGCTTCGCTGTTCCTCAGCCAGTAGAGACGTGTCTGTCGCCTTATAAGCTTCGCTGTTCCTCAGCCAGTAGAGACGTGTCTGTCGCCTTATGAGCTTCGCTGTTCCACAGCCAGTAGAGACGTGTCTGTCGCCTTATGAGCTTCGCTGTTCCACAGCCAGTAGAGACGTGTCTGTCGCCTTATGAGCTTCGCTGTTCCTCAGCCAGTAGGGACGTGTCTGTCGCCTTATGAGCTTCGCTGTTCCTCAGCCAGTAGAGACGTGTCTGTCGCCTTATGAGCTTCGCTGTTCCTCAGCCAGTAGAGACGTGCCTGTCGCGTTATGAGCTTCGCTGTTTCTCAGCCAGTAGAGACGTGTCTGTCGCCTTATGAGCTTCGCTGTTCCACAGCCAGTAGGGACGTGTCTGTCGCCTTATGAGCTTCGCTGTTCCACAGCCAGTAGGGACGTGTCTGTCGCCTTATGAGCTTCGCTGTTCCACAGCCAGTAGGGACGTGTCTGTCGCCTTATGAGCTTCGCTGTTCCACAGCCAGTAGGGACGTGTCTGTCGCCTTATGAGCTTCGCTGTTCCACAGCCAGTAGAGACGTGTCTGTCGCCTTATGAGCTTCGCTGTTTCTCAGCCAGTAGAGACGTGTCTGCCGCCTTATGAGCTTCGCTGTTCCACAGCCAGTAGAGACGTGTCTGTCGCCTTATGAGCTTCGCTGTTCCACAGTTAGTAGAGACGTGTCTGTCGCCTTATGAGCTTCGCTGTTCCACAGCCAGTAGAGATGTGTCTGTCGCCTTATGAGCTTCTCTGTTCCTCAGCCAGTAGAGACGTGCCTGTCGCCTTATGAGCTTCGCTGTTCCTCAGCCAGTAGAGACGTGTCTGTCGCCTTATGAGCTTCGCTGTTCCTCAGCCAGTAGAGACGTGCCTGTCGCCTTATGAGCTTCGCTGTTCCACAGCCAGTAGAGACGTGTCTGTCATCTTATGAGGTTCGCTGTTCCACAGCCAGTAGGGACGTGTCTGTCGCCTTATGAGCTTCGCAGTTCCTCAGCCAGTAGAGACGTGTCTGTCGCCTTATGATCTTCGCTGTTCCTCAGCCAGTAGAGACGTGTCTGTCGCCTTATGAGCTTCGCTGTTCCACAGCCAGTAGAGACGTGTCTGTCGCCTTATGAGCTTCACTGTTCCACAGCCAGTAGAGATGTGTCTGTCGCCTTATGAGCTTCGCTGTTCCTCAGCCAGTAGAGACGTGTCTGTCGCCTTATGAGCTTCGCTGTTCCACAGCCAGTAGAGACGTGTCTGTCGCCTTATGAGCTTCGCTGTTCCACAGCCAGTAGGGACGTGTCTGTCGCCTTATGAGCTTCGCTGTTCCACAGCCAGTAGAGACGTGTCTGTCGCCTTATGAGCTTCGCTGTTCCTCAGCCAGTAGAGACGTGTCTGTCGCCTTATGAGCTTCGCTGTTCCTCAGCCAGTAGAGACGTGTCTGTCGCCTTATGAGCTTCGCTGTTCCTCAGCCAGTAGAGACGTGCCTGTCGCCTTATGAGCTTCGCTGTTCCTCAGCCAGTAGAGACGTGTCTGTCGCCTTATGAGCTTCGCTGTTCCACAGCCAGTAGGGACGTGTCTGTCGCCTTATGAGCTTCGCTGTTCCTCAGCCAGTAGAGACGTGTCTGTCGCCTTATGAGCTTCGCTGTTCCTCAGCCAGTAGAGACGTGCCTGTCGCGTTATGAGCTTCGCTGTTTCTCAGCCAGTAGAGACGTGTCTGTCGCCTTATGAGCTTCGCTGTTCCACAGCCAGTAGGGACGTGTCTGTCGCCTTATGAGCTTCGCTGTTCCACAGCCAGTAGGGACGTGTCTGTTGCCTTATGAGCTTCGCTGTTCCACAGCCAGTAGGGACGTGTCTGTCGCCTTATGAGCTTCGCTGTTCCACAGCCAGTAGGGACGTGTCTGTCGCCTTATGAGCTTCGCTGTTCCACAGCCAGTAGAGACGTGTCTGTCGCCTTATGAGCTTCGCTGTTTCTCAGCCAGTAGAGACGTGTCTGCCGCCATATGAGCTTCGCTGTTCCACAGCCAGTAGAGACGTGTCTGTCGCCTTATGAGCTTCGCTGTTCCACAGTTAGTAGAGACGTGTCTGTCGCCTTATGAGCTTCGCTGTTCCACAGCCAGTAGAGATGTGTCTGTCGCCTTATGAGCTTCGCTGTTCCTCAGCCAGTAGAGACGTGTCTGTCGCCTTATGAGCTTCGCTGTTCCTCAGCCAGTAGAGACGTGTCTGTCGCCTTATGAGCTTCGCTGTTCCTCAGCCAGTAGAGACGTGCCTGTCGCCTTATGAGCTTCGCTGTTCCACAGCCAGTAGAGACGTGTCTGTCGCCTTATGAGCTTCGCTGTTCCACAGCCAGTAGGGACGTGTCTGTCGCCTTATGAGCTTCGCTGTTCCTCAGCCAGTAGAGACGTGTCTGTCGCCTTATGATCTTCGCTGTTCCTCAGCCAGTAGAGACGTGTCTGTCGCCTTATGAGCTTCGCTGTTCCTCAGCCAGTAGAGACGTGCCTGTCGCCTTATGAGCTTCGCTGTTCCTCAGCCAGTAGAGATGTGTCTGTCGCCTTATGAGCTTCGCTGTTCCACAGCCAGTAGAGACGTGTCTGTCGCCTTATGAGCTTCGCTGTTCCACAGCCAGTAGAGACGTGTCTGTCGCCTTATGAGCTTCGCTGTTCCTCAGCCAGTAGAGACGTGTCTGTCGCCTTATGAGCTTCGCTGTTCCTCAGCCAGTAGAGACGTGTCTGTCGCCTTATGAGCTTCGCTGTTCCACAGCCAGTAGAGACGTGTCTGTCGCCTTATGAGCTTCGCTGTTCCTCAGCCAGTAGAGACGTGTCTGTCGCCTTATGAGCTTCACTGTTCCTCAGCCAGTAGAGACGTGTCTGTCGCCTTATGAGCTTCGCTGTTCCACAGCCAGTAGAGACGTGTCTGTCGCCTTATGAGCTTCGCTGTTCCTCAGCCAGTAGAGACGTGTCTGTCGCCTTATGAGCTTTGCTGTTCCACAGCCAGTAGAGACGTGTCTGTCGCCTTATGAGCTTCGCTGTTCCTCAGCCAGTAGAGACGTGTCTGTCGCCTTATGAGCTTCGCTGTTCCTCAGCCAGTAGAGACGTGTCTGTCGCCTTATGAGCTTCGCTGTTCCACAGCCAGTAGAGACGTGTCTGTCGCCTTATGAGCTTCGCTGTTCCTCAGCCAGTAGAGACGTGTCTGTCGCCTTATGAGCTTCGCTGTTCCTCAGCCAGTAGAGACGTGTCTGTCGCCTTATGAGCTTCGCTGTTCCACAGCCAGTAGAGACGTGTCTGTCGCCTTATGAGCTTCGCTGTTCCTCAGCCATTAGAGACGTGTCTGTCGCCTTATGAGCTTCGCTGTTCCTCAGCCAGTAGAGACGTGTCTGTCGCCTTATGAGCTTCGCTGTTCCACAGCCAGTAGAGACGTGTCTGTCGCCTTATGAGCTTCGCTGTTCCACAGCCAGTAGAGACGTGTCTGTCGCCTTATGAGCTTCGCTGTTCCTCAGCTAGTAGGGACGTGTCTGTCGCCTTATGAGCTTCGCTGTTCCTCAGCCAGTAGAGACGTGTCTGTCGCCTTATGAGCTTCGCTGTTCCTCAGCCAGTAGAGACGTGCCTGTCGCGTTATGAGCTTCGCTGTTTCTCAGCCAGTAGAGACGTGTCTGTCGCCTTATGAGCTTCGCTGTTCCACAGCCAGTAGGGACGTGTCTGTCGCCTTATGAGCTTCGCTGTTCCACAGCCAGTAGGGACGTGTCTGTCGCCTTATGAGCTTCGCTGTTCCACAGCCAGTAGGGACGTGTCTGTCGCCTTATGAGCTTCGCTGTTCCACAGCCAGTAGGGACGTGTCTGTCGCCTTATGAGCTTCGCTGTTCCACAGCCAGTAGAGACGTGTCTGTCGCCTTATGAGCTTCGCTGTTTCTCAGCCAGTAGAGACGTGTCTGCCGCCTTATGAGCTTCGCTGTTCCACAGCCAGTAGAGACGTGTCTGTCGCCTTATGAGCTTCGCTGTTCCACAGTTAGTAGAGACGTGTCTGTCGCCTTATGAGCTTCGCTGTTCCACAGCCAGTAGAGATGTGTCTGTCGCCTTATGAGCTTCTCTGTTCCTCAGCCAGTAGAGACGTGCCTGTCGCCTTATGAGCTTCGCTGTTCCTCAGCCAGTAGAGACGTGTCTGTCGCCTTATGAGCTTCGCTGTTCCTCAGCCAGTAGAGACGTGCCTGTCGCCTTATGAGCTTCGCTGTTCCACAGCCAGTAGAGACGTGTCTGTCATCTTATGAGGTTCGCTGTTCCACAGCCAGTAGGGACGTGTCTGTCGCCTTATGAGCTTCGCTGTTCCTCAGCCAGTAGGGACGTGTCTGTCGCCTTATGAGCTTCGCTGTTCCACAGCCAGTAGAGACGTGTCTGTCGCCTTATGAGCTTCGCTGTTCCTCAGCCAGTAGAGACGTGTCTGTCGCCTTATGAGCTTCGCTGTTCCTCAGCCAGTAGAGACGTGCCTGTCGCCTTATGAGCTTCGCTGTTCCACAGCCAGTAGAGACGTGTCTGTCATCTTATGAGGTTCGCTGTTCCACAGCCAGTAGGGACGTGTCTGTCGCCTTATGAGCTTCGCAGTTCCTCAGCCAGTAGAGACGTGTCTGTCGCCTTATGATCTTCGCTGTTCCTCAGCCAGTAGAGACGTGTCTGTCGCCTTATGAGCTTCGCTGTTCCACAGCCAGTAGAGACGTGTCTGTCGCCTTATGAGCTTCACTGTTCCACAGCCAGTAGAGATGTGTCTGTCGCCTTATGAGCTTCGCTGTTCCTCAGCCAGTAGAGACGTGTCTGTCGCCTTATGAGCTTCGCTGTTCCACAGCCAGTAGAGACGTGTCTGTCGCCTTATGAGCTTCGCTGTTCCACAGCCAGTAGGGACGTGTCTGTCGCCTTATGAGCTTCGCTGTTCCACAGCCAGTAGAGACGTGTCTGTCGCCTTATGAGCTTCGCTGTTCCTCAGCCAGTAGAGACGTGTCTGTCGCCTTATGAGCTTCGCTGTTCCTCAGCCAGTAGAGACGTGTCTGTCGCCTTATGAGCTTCGCTGTTCCTCAGCCAGTAGAGACGTGCCTGTCGCCTTATGAGCTTCGCTGTTCCTCAGCCAGTAGAGACGTGTCTGTCGCCTTATGAGCTTCGCTGTTCCACAGCCAGTAGGGACGTGTCTGTCGCCTTATGAGCTTCGCTGTTCCTCAGCCAGTAGAGACGTGTCTGTCGCCTTATGAGCTTCGCTGTTCCTCAGCCAGTAGAGACGTGCCTGTCGCGTTATGAGCTTCGCTGTTTCTCAGCCAGTAGAGACGTGTCTGTCGCCTTATGAGCTTCGCTGTTCCACAGCCAGTAGGGACGTGTCTGTCGCCTTATGAGCTTCGCTGTTCCACAGCCAGTAGGGACGTGTCTGTCGCCTTATGAGCTTCGCTGTTCCACAGCCAGTAGGGACGTGTCTGTCGCCTTATGAGCTTCGCTGTTCCACAGCCAGTAGGGACGTGTCTGTCGCCTTATGAGCTTCGCTGTTCCACAGCCAGTAGAGACGTGTCTGTCGCCTTATGAGCTTCGCTGTTTCTCAGCCAGTAGAGACGTGTCTGCCGCCATATGAGCTTCGCTGTTCCACAGCCAGTAGAGACGTGTCTGTCGCCTTATGAGCTTCGCTGTTCCACAGTTAGTAGAGACGTGTCTGTCGCCTTATGAGCTTCGCTGTTCCACAGCCAGTAGAGATGTGTCTGTCGCCTTATGAGCTTCGCTGTTCCTCAGCCAGTAGAGACGTGCCTGTCGCCTTATGAGCTTCGCTGTTCCTCAGCCAGTAGAGACGTGTCTGTCGCCTTATGAGCTTCGCTGTTCCTCAGCCAGTAGAGACGTGCCTGTCGCCTTATGAGCTTCGCTGTTCCACAGCCAGTAGAGACGTGTCTGTCGCCTTATGAGCTTCGCTGTTCCACAGCCAGTAGGGACGTGTCTGTCGCCTTATGAGCTTCGCTGTTCCTCAGCCAGTAGAGACGTGTCTGTCGCCTTATGATCTTCGCTGTTCCTCAGCCAGTAGAGACGTGTCTGTCGCCTTATGAGCTTCGCTGTTCCTCAGCCAGTAGAGACGTGCCTGTCGCCTTATGAGCTTCGCTGTTCCTCAGCCAGTAGAGATGTGTCTGTCGCCTTATGAGCTTCGCTGTTCCACAGCCAGTAGAGACGTGTCTGTCGCCTTATGAGCTTCGCTGTTCCACAGCCAGTAGAGACGTGTCTGTCGCCTTATGAGCTTCGCTGTTCCTCAGCCAGTAGAGACGTGTCTGTCGCCTTATGAGCTTCGCTGTTCCTCAGCCAGTAGAGACGTGTCTGTCGCCTTATGAGCTTCGCTGTTCCACAGCCAGTAGAGACGTGTCTGTCGCCTTATGAGCTTCGCTGTTCCTCAGCCAGTAGAGACGTGTCTGTCGCCTTATGAGCTTCACTGTTCCTCAGCCAGTAGAGACGTGTCTGTCGCCTTATGAGCTTCGCTGTTCCACAGCCAGTAGAGACGTGTCTGTCGCCTTATGAGCTTCGCTGTTCCTCAGCCAGTAGAGACGTGTCTGTCGCCTTATGAGCTTTGCTGTTCCACAGCCAGTAGAGACGTGTCTGTCGCCTTATGAGCTTCGCTGTTCCTCAGCCAGTAGAGACGTGTCTGTCGCCTTATGAGCTTCGCTGTTCCTCAGCCAGTAGAGACGTGTCTGTCGCCTTATGAGCTTCGCTGTTCCACAGCCAGTAGAGACGTGTCTGTTGCCTTATGAGCTTCGCTGTTCCTCAGCCAGTAGAGACGTGTCTGTCGCCTTATGAGCTTCGCTGTTCCTCAGCCAGTAGAGACGTGTCTGTCGCCTTATGAGCTTCGCTGTTCCACAGCCAGTAGAGACGTGTCTGTCGCCTTATGAGCTTCGCTGTTCCTCAGCCATTAGAGACGTGTCTGTCGCCTTATGAGCTTCGCTGTTCCTCAGCCAGTAGAGACGTGTCTGTCGCCTTATGAGCTTCGCTGTTCCACAGCCAGTAGAGACGTGTCTGTCGCCTTATGAGCTTCGCTGTTCCACAGCCAGTAGAGACGTGTCTGTCGCCTTATGAGCTTCGCTGTTCCTCAGCCAGTAGGGACGTGTCTGTCGCCTTATGAGCTTCGCTGTTCCTCAGCCAGTAGAGACGTGTCTGTCGCCTTATGAGCTTCGCTGTTCCTCAGCCAGTAGAGACGTGCCTGTCGCGTTATGAGCTTCGCTGTTTCTCAGCCAGTAGAGACGTGTCTGTCGCCTTATGAGCTTCGCTGTTCCACAGCCAGTAGGGACGTGTCTGTCGCCTTATGAGCTTCGCTGTTCCACAGCCAGTAGGGACGTGTCTGTCGCCTTATGAGCTTCGCTGTTCCACAGCCAGTAGGGACGTGTCTGTCGCCTTATGAGCTTCGCTGTTCCACAGCCAGTAGGGACGTGTCTGTCGCCTTATGAGCTTCGCTGTTCCACAGCCAGTAGAGACGTGTCTGTCGCCTTATGAGCTTCGCTGTTTCTCAGCCAGTAGAGACGTGTCTGCCGCCTTATGAGCTTCGCTGTTCCACAGCCAGTAGAGACGTGTCTGTCGCCTTATGAGCTTCGCTGTTCCACAGTTAGTAGAGACGTGTCTGTCGCCTTATGAGCTTCGCTGTTCCACAGCCAGTAGAGATGTGTCTGTCGCCTTATGAGCTTCTCTGTTCCTCAGCCAGTAGAGACGTGCCTGTCGCCTTATGAGCTTCGCTGTTCCTCAGCCAGTAGAGACGTGTCTGTCGCCTTATGAGCTTCGCTGTTCCTCAGCCAGTAGAGACGTGCCTGTCGCCTTATGAGCTTCGCTGTTCCACAGCCAGTAGAGACGTGTCTGTCATCTTATGAGGTTCGCTGTTCCACAGCCAGTAGGGACGTGTCTGTCGCCTTATGAGCTTCGCAGTTCCTCAGCCAGTAGAGACGTGTCTGTCGCCTTATGATCTTCGCTGTTCCTCAGCCAGTAGAGACGTGTCTGTCGCCTTATGAGCTTCGCTGTTCCACAGCCAGTAGAGACGTGTCTGTCGCCTTATGAGCTTCACTGTTCCACAGCCAGTAGAGATGTGTCTGTCGCCTTATGAGCTTCGCTGTTCCTCAGCCAGTAGAGACGTGTCTGTCGCCTTATGAGCTTCGCTGTTCCACAGCCAGTAGAGACGTGTCTGTCGCCTTATGAGCTTCGCTGTTCCACAGCCAGTAGGGACGTGTCTGTCGCCTTATGAGCTTCGCTGTTCCACAGCCAGTAGAGACGTGTCTGTCGCCTTATGAGCTTCGCTGTTCCTCAGCCAGTAGAGACGTGTCTGTCGCCTTATGAGCTTCGCTGTTCCTCAGCCAGTAGAGACGTGTCTGTCGCCTTATGAGCTTCGCTGTTCCTCAGCCAGTAGAGACGTGCCTGTCGCCTTATGAGCTTCGCTGTTCCTCAGCCAGTAGAGACGTGTCTGTCGCCTTATGAGCTTCGCTGTTCCACAGCCAGTAGGGACGTGTCTGTCGCCTTATGAGCTTCGCTGTTCCTCAGCCAGTAGAGACGTGTCTATCGCCTTATGAGCTTCGCTGTTCCTCAGCCAGTAGAGACGTGCCTGTCGCGTTATGAGCTTCGCTGTTTCTCAGCCAGTAGAGACGTGTCTGTCGCCTTATGAGCTTCGCTGTTCCACAGCCAGTAGGGACGTGTCTGTCGCCTTATGAGCTTCGCTGTTCCACAGCCAGTAGGGACGTGTCTGTCGCCTTATGAGCTTCGCTGTTCCACAGCCAGTAGGGACGTGTCTGTCGCCTTATGAGCTTCGCTGTTCCACAGCCAGTAGGGACGTGTCTGTCGCCTTATGAGCTTCGCTGTTCCACAGCCAGTAGAGACGTGTCTGTCGCCTTATGAGCTTCGCTGTTTCTCAGCCAGTAGAGACGTGTCTGCCGCCATATGAGCTTCGCTGTTCCACAGCCAGTAGAGACGTGTCTGTCGCCTTATGAGCTTCGCTGTTCCACAGTTAGTAGAGACGTGTCTGTCGCCTTATGAGCTTCGCTGTTCCACAGCCAGTAGAGATGTGTCTGTCGCCTTATGAGCTTCGCTGTTCCTCAGCCAGTAGAGACGTGCCTGTCGCCTTATGAGCTTCGCTGTTCCTCAGCCAGTAGAGACGTGTCTGTCGCCTTATGAGCTTCGCTGTTCCTCAGCCAGTAGAGACGTGCCTGTCGCCTTATGAGCTTCGCTGTTCCACAGCCAGTAGAGACGTGTCTGTCGCCTTATGAGCTTCGCTGTTCCACAGCCAGTAGGGACGTGTCTGTCGCCTTATGAGCTTCGCTGTTCCTCAGCCAGTAGAGACGTGTCTGTCGCCTTATGATCTTCGCTGTTCCTCAGCCAGTAGAGACGTGTCTGTCGCCTTATGAGCTTCGCTGTTCCTCAGCCAGTAGAGACGTGCCTGTCGCCTTATGAGCTTCGCTGTTCCTCAGCCAGTAGAGATGTGTCTGTCGCCTTATGAGCTTCGCTGTTCCACAGCCAGTAGAGACGTGTCTGTCGCCTTATGAGCTTCGCTGTTCCACAGCCAGTAGAGACGTGTCTGTCGCCTTATGAGCTTCGCTGTTCCTCAGCCAGTAGTGACGTGTCTGTCGCCTTATGAGCTTCGCTGTTCCTCAGCCAGTAGAGACGTGTCTGTCGCCTTATGAGCTTCGCTGTTCCACAGCCAGTAGAGACGTGTCTGTCGCCTTATGAGCTTCGCTGTTCCTCAGCCAGTAGAGACGTGTCTGTCGCCTTATGAGCTTCACTGTTCCTCAGCCAGTAGAGACGTGTCTGTCGCCTTATGAGCTTCGCTGTTCCACAGCCAGTAGAGACGTGTCTGTCGCCTTATGAGCTTCGCTGTTCCTCAGCCAGTAGAGACGTGTCTGTCGCCTTATGAGCTTTGCTGTTCCACAGCCAGTAGAGACGTGTCTGTCGCCTTATGAGCTTCGCTGTTCCTCAGCCAGTAGAGACGTGTCTGTCGCCTTATGAGCTTCGCTGTTCCTCAGCCAGTAGAGACGTGTCTGTCGCCTTATGAGCTTCGCTGTTCCACAGCCAGTAGAGACGTGTCTGTCGCCTTATGAGCTTCGCTGTTCCTCAGCCAGTAGAGACGTGTCTGTCGCCTTATGAGCTTCGCTGTTCCTCAGCCAGTAGAGACGT
The DNA here is from genome assembly GCA_946902985.2 of Meconema thalassinum. NCBI lineage: Eukaryota > Metazoa > Arthropoda > Insecta > Orthoptera > Tettigoniidae > Meconema > Meconema thalassinum. The sequence goes on from OX336397.1 coordinate 245,320,249, forward strand.
GTCTGTCGCCTTATGAGCTTCGCTGTTCCACAGCCAGTAGAGACGTGTCTGTCGCCTTATGAGCTTCGCTGTTCCTCAGCCATTAGAGACGTGTCTGTCGCCTTATGAGCTTCGCTGTTCCTCAGCCAGTAGAGACGTGTCTGTCGCCTTATGAGCTTCGCTGTTCCACAGCCAGTAGAGATGTGTCTGTCGCCTTATGAGCTTCGCTGTTCCTCAGCCAGTAGAGACGTGTCTGTCGCCTTATGAGCTTCGCTGTTCCTCAGCCAGTAGAGACGTGTCTGTCGCCTTATGAGCTTCGCTGTTCCACAGCCAGTAGAGACGTGTCTGTCGCCTTATGAGCTTCGCTGTTCCACAGCCAGTAGAGACGTGTCTGTCGCCTTATGAGCTTCGCTGTTCCTCAGCCAGTAGAGACGTGTCTGTCGCCTTATGAGCTTCGCTGTTCCACAGCCAGTAGAGACGTGTCTGTCGCCTTATGAGCTTCGCTGTTCCACAGCCAGTAGAGATGTGTCTGTCGCCTTATGAGCTTCGCTGTTCCTCAGCCAGTAGAGACGTGTCTGTCGCCTTATGAGCTTCGCTGTTCCTCAGCCAGTAGAGACGTGCCTGTCGCCTTATGAGCTTCGCTGTTCCTCAGCCAGTAGAGACGTGTCTGTCGCCTTATGAGCTTCGCTGTTCCACAGCCAGTAGAGACGTGCCTGTCGCCTTATGAGCTTCGCTGTTCCACAGCCAGTAGAGACGTGTCTGTCGCCTTATTAGCTTCGCTGTTCCTCAGCCAGTAGAGACGTGTCTGTCGCCTTATGAGCTTCGCTGTTCCACAGCCAGTAGAGATGTGTCTGTCGCCTTATGAGCTTCGCTGTTCCTCAGCCAGTAGAGATGTGTCTGTCGCCTTATGAGCTTCGCTGTTCCACAGCCAGTAGAGAATAGTTACTGAGGAATGTGCTCACAGTATTTGAGAGTACTGTCGACGTTGTGTGTCACTTTGTTATTATGAATTATTAATGTTAAAGGAAGGAAGGAAGCTTGTAGTTTTGCGTGTCCGTTAATCTCACGATCATGATCCTCGGTACCTCCCTTTTACGTGGAATGCAAACCACAAGACATGGCATTTCAATTCGAAAATCTCACATGTATTGACCGGGAATCAAACCCGGTCTACCTTGGTGAGAGACTAACAGCTTGACCGCTGCGCCACAAATGTGACAGTAGCATATCTCCAATTCAATTTATACATTCATCATAGTACCAGTATGAAAATGGAGTGTAAAATAACATTTTAAGAATGTCCAAGCTGTGTAGTATACGAATAGGATAACGTGTCAGATGTTGCACATCATACGCGACTACTGTAAGGTTCGTATCTTTTTTTGATATAGGAGAGTGGATAGTAGTGATATGTATTAAATGCACAGAATTATGACAGCCGCTATTCAGCACAACATGCTCACAATTAGCGCAGTTGTCCTCACCATTCCAGCCAACGTGCCAAACTGACAGTGAGGGGCAGGGCGGCGCACTACCCTCCCCTGATGTTACTCGAGGGCTAGACTCGTTCTCATGCGCGGCCTGCCAAGGCCAGTAACCAAGAAATCCCGTCAGGCCTTTGCATCGAACATTTCACTGTGATACCGATGACATACAACAGGTGGCAGGAGCTGTACAATTTATCATGGGAAGAGAATATTAATGAAATATGTAGAAGATTAAAATAAAACTTACGAGCCTTACAGTAGTCGCATATGATGTGTTACATCTCACATGTTATTCCAATAATCCCATTTTACTTACTCGATTTTTTAAAGAATGAACTCTTAGTTCTACCGTGTGCCAGCAAATATGAAGGATTCTTACCATGGGTAAGTTCTCATTACTATTATGTCTGCAATAACTACTTGTAAAACTCCAGTGACAAATCCTTTCTGCAAATATAAAACAATAGGGCAGTATTTTGGCCGACAGTACCTCGTGTGCTTACATTAAATAAGAATACAGCAAAAGTAGTAAGATTTAATAAATCATAATTGTTTTCAGCAAATATGATATAATGAATATTTTCACACCAGAGAATGACAGTTTGAAGATGATTTATTGTAGGCATATCTGTAATGGCGCCTCCAAACCTTGAAGTAAAGCAACCGAGCAGAAAGATGTTACACATCAAAAACTCTTGAAGTGAATTTCAAGATACTTAACCCGGCAGTGGTCGCGCAGATATTTCGACGTAAGTGGTCGCGGGTGAGATTTTCGCTCATCTTCGTAATTTGATGCTTTATACACAAATAATTGTTTTGAAAAATACGGTAATAGGTTTATTTGCTTTCGGGAAGTATCTAATAGATATTTACATAAAAACATACCGTCATTTTGCCGGATCAATATGAATAATGTAACTTTGTAAATCAGAGCACTCTTAATATGGCATCTAAATATATTCTCTGGCGGACGCTCACCTTTATTAAGCATAAGTACAAAATCAAAGTTTATATGGGAAAGCAATCCTTTGGACCTTACTCTGTTGTCAAACGACTAGCACATCCTATTAAAAATACTGGAAGGAACGTAATTGTGGATAATAATAATAATTTTTCAACGGTTTCCCTGACTTTTAGAATTGTTCAAGAAAGGAGTGACAGTAGTTGGAGCTGTTAGAAAAAATAAGGCAGAGATTGCCCAAAGGTCTGCATTCACATGAGAAACGTTCAAAACGCCAGAGTCATAAAATTGGCCAAATAATGCAGTTATTTTTTCACAGTGATTCGAGCATCCCCTTCTCGTGCGTAGTTTTCACGCAATTTTGAAATTTGTATGTTAGTGTAGTCCACTATTTCTTGAATGGTTTCCGGAGGATAAATCAATCTCCACCCTTCACGGCCGGGGGTCATAATTTTGCCTCATCTTTTAATCCAGGAAGGCGTCGAACAAGATGCTATTGTTTGTTCTTTGCAACGTATGGTGAGCAATGGATGTACCAAGTTGTGTGTCCATCTTTCCCCGAGTACTGTGCACAAGGATTATCCAGTTAATCGCTAGAAATATCTGTAGCACTGAATCACTAAATTTTATATGATCCTCTTCGTCTTCACTAGCACTGCCAACTTCCAACAAATCATCAACTGCCTCACAGTTTCTTTTTAATTATTGTTCCACCTCGTCCTACTATACCACAACCAGTTCCCCTAGTTTATTAGCCATTTTTGAATTCACTAGAGAACAAACTATACAATTAGAAGGAACAGAAAAATAGTTACGATTATGGTCGCGGGTGAGGGAAAGTCTCACTTCTCTGCAAGCGCTTACAATAATAGTAATGTTTCAAGTGTTAACATGCTATTGTAGAGGGAGGTGTCTCGTTATGCCCCCTACTAGGAATACTGAGGAGGGTAGGTGAATCCGCACGGCTGCGAAGTTACTTGCAAGACGACTGCCGGGTTGAGCACCGAAATGCGGTTACCAGATTACTATGGATTAATACATTCACATATATCATACGACATTGAGACTATTCAAATTGCAGAAACGAGTAATAAGATACTTGAATGGGTTGAAACTGAGAGAATCATGCAGGATTGTTGTAACGAAGCATAATATGTTAACAATACTTTTATTGTATATTTTAAAGTAATCTTGTAAGAAAAATTCAACACAGAAAGTTGTCACAATCGAAAATCTCCACAGTCATGAAACTATAGGGCAGAGTAACTACTTTCAAGAAGGGGTTAATAAACAGTATGAAAAACGGATTCTCTTGAAAAGGAGTTATATACTGGAGTGGGGTTCAGAACGTCACTTAGGGTAGGCTATATCTTATGCAGAAAGTGTTATATTCCTGAGGTTGTAAATGCACAATGTTGGTAAATATGTCAATTAACATGTGTGCATGCTGTGTAAGATAATGACGAATCTATTTAAGTACTAGCAGAAGTACCCGTTCTTCGAACGGTGTTCGTTGTTAACACCAGACATTATCAATTGAGCTAATGTTGCAATGTTGCGGTTTGTCATTCCTTCATAAGATTATCAGAACGAAGTTAGTTTTCCGGGAATATCACACACCTTGTTAATTTAAGGGCCTTAAAATGTGGTTTTCGGAGACCCTTTATAGACTCCCGAATTTTGTGTCTCACATTGAGAAGCGCAACATATGCTTTGGCCGTCCTTCTAGGATAATTTTTATATTTCGCCTATTTTAGCAAGTATTTTGAGAAGTTATTCCCTATATCCACCTTTGTACTGCATGAAAAGTACGGTGAAGAATTTAATAAATTATTGCTGTATTGACTCTCATGGATACCAGTAGGGAGGCTGTGGGGGTTTTGACTCAAATACCGTTATTTATGCAAATGAGGGGGGCGTGGCAAGGTCAATGACCTTGAGGTAGGTCATGCTCAATGACCTTGAGGTAGGTCATTGACCCCCAAGGTCGCCGGGACCCCGGAAGGTAAACAAACCTTGGAGGGTCCAGGAACCGGTTTGAGGGGGTGTGGTTGGAGGGGGAGGAGTGGGGGTGGGGAGGGGGGGGAGTGGGGGGTGGGGAGGGGGTGGTGGCGAGGTTGGGGGATGAGGGGGAAGGATGGAAGAGGGTCTGCACGAGACCCTCCTCGACCCAGTCTCTCTCTTGGACTGAGCGCCTTCTCTGATATTATCCTGGGCTATATAGCTTTGCTTTGATCCCGACGAGATCCGAGTGTTGCCGAAGGTTTCCGAATCCTTGGTTGTGAATGAATCGTCAGAGAATTGAACGGTCAACTGATGTGTGTGTGTGTGACGTCACAGCAGATTACGGGATGTGAGGTAGGTCATGAACGGGAGTGTTTTGAATGGAAAACATTAGTGTAACTGGTGTGTGTGTGACGTCACAGCAGATTACGGGATGTGGGGTAGGTCATGAACGGGAGTGTTTTGAATGGAAAACATGAATGGTTGTGGATGGCGGTGGTTGTTTGGACCCTGACGTGGTAGGTTGGTTAGGTGTGAATGGGTCTGAGAGACAAACAAGATCGGGTTGAAAGCGCTCAATGGTAAACAAACATCAATGGTATCGGGAGTAGTGAATGGAATTGAGAGAGAGGGGGAATGAACTGGTTGTTGAATGTGCTCAATGGTAAACAAACGTCAATGAATCAGGAGTAGTATTTCCTGTAAATGGTAGGGTGGGGGTAGGATACAAATCGCATGGCATGTTGAGTCGGCCAGCTCGACATGAAATAAAAACAAGAAGGTGTACACCAGATCTGATTTATTAATCCATGAATTATATGTGGCATTAAAACCTAGCCACTTAACAAAAAGTTTATTGCCACGTTTTTGTACAATTTTTTCAACAAGATAATGCTTGGGATATTGCGTCCTTTGCAGTTCCTCCATGTAGAATCCTCCTTGGATTGGCTGCTTGTTGAGGTCGTCAAGTAAATAAACAACTGGATTAGAAAGTTTTACCTTGCGAATACGAAATATTTCCGTGCTCCAGTTTGGTGTGTATCCTTTGGCGAAGATTGATTTATGTTTACTGATGCGCACATAATCACCAATACGTAATTGATGACGTCGTGGATCTACTGTTTTGATTTTGTGATGAATGCGATCCAATTGCGCAATGTTCTTGGTTACAAGGCGTGGTTTCATTTTGATGGTTCTATGTTTAGTGTTGTTGTAACGTGTCACCAGATCGCCTACAAGTTCAAGCCAGCGATAGGATCCTCTTGCTGTAAATTGTTCCCACATGCGCGTCTTGAGTGTGCGGTTGAAACGTTCTACAACACTTGCCTTTAGATTGCTAAAAGTGGAATAGTGATGGATGTCAAGCGATTTGAGATAAGCGGAAAAAGTCTTGTTGAAAAATTCTTTGCCTTGATCTGTTTGAAGCAAACGAGGTTGTCGTCTTGACCGCTGAACGATGGTCTTGAATGCAGCGGTGACCAGTTGTGCAGATTTATTCCGAACAGGTTCAACAAAGGCCATTTTGGAATAAACGTCGATGACGGTGAGCAGATAGTTGACCCCGTTGTTAGCTTTTGCATAGGGAATCATTTCAACCAGATCAGCTTGCCAAAGATCGTCAACGCCCCGTGTGATGACACGACGACGATTGTAGAGACGACGAGCTGGTCTATGCAACTCGCGAGCAATGGCAGCCTTAACAGGCGAGGGTGTGTGAACACGTTGACTCATTAGACAATAATGCCAGCATGACGAAGCTCCTCTTCTATTTCTAAAACTTCCGCCTCGTGTCCGGTATGACCGGCCTGTTCCGATGCACGCAACAGTTGCAGACGTTTAACCAACTTATTTGGATTGTTCCAATAGGCGAAATCGATGAATGGTTTCAAAGTATTAAACGTGATACCGGACGCTGAATTTGCACGGCGAACACTTGCATAGGTGGGAAACAATTTTGATATGATGGTTTTATATTTGAAGCCCTTATTAGCATTTATTGCTTCAGAACGTTTATAATTACGTCTAAAACCATTTGTAGCCATCAAGATGTCTTTATACTTTTCAAGATCTTCTTTATCATAGTCCTCGGTAGAAGGTGTACGTGAAAATAAAAGTTCTAAAAGCCCTGACGTCAATTTGTAACGAACTGTTTTAACAATCAAAACATTGTCACTTATCTTGATTGCTGAATCGCCAATTCGAAATCTATTGTTTTCATAGCGAACACCATAGGTAGTATCAGTTTTCTTAGTAAAAAGATCTTCAAGGAAGGGGGTAACCAACGCACCATAATTTTGTAGTAAAATGGATTTTAACCGCACATATTGTTCGGGCGTATTCAATATTTCTTTAAGAGTAGGCTGCTTTTCTTTGGCTCTAGTGGGTGTTTCAGCAATTATTGATGTTTTCAAAAACTGGGGCAGCGGTGATTCTTTGGAGCCGGAAGACGGAAGCAATGGAGAAAAAACATCCTCAGGTTCTCCATCATCTTCTTCCTCCTCCTCCTCCTCTTCAATTGTTTGTGTTTCTTTTGAGCGTGTACTAGGCTTTGTTGTTCCTTTCAACACAGCTTCCAGAGGTGATTTCAAATGTTTTTCGACAAACAATTCACTGTCGGCATGTGCACGTTTTAGATAGCGAAACTTTTGTCGAATGCTATTTTGCGCACGGATTATGTGCTTTTTTAATTGACTCCCTGTTGTCGCCATGACATCTGAACTAATGATGTTTAGAAAAGCGATGCAGCTACTTAAATACGAATGAAATGATCAAATCCCATGCGGTAGCGTCCATTGTTGATGTTGCTCTGCTTATCAATAACAAGACAACTGTGGTGATGAGCGTTCCAACACATGGCACACAACTGTGTAAAGGCTTGAAAGGTCATGTCTGGGTTCACGTGATCATCGTAGACGTGATGCATGTTGCGCTCATCCTGACGGAAGAGAACAATCACGTTGGCATTGTCACGAATCAACTGTTTTGGTATTCGCGAATAGGTTTGAGCGAGATAAAAACAATCAATATATTTATGACGTCCCATGCTAAAGTAAGCCTGAATAATGCCCTGTCGTTCTGTGGCCACATCGTCAAAAATCATAAGCGAATGGGGGCGAACATTGTCTGGAGAAATGACATCTTCGTGCGCTGCGAATGTGAAGTAGTCCATATTGCGCAGACCTGACATGACCTGTTCCAAGAACACATACAGCGGTTGATACAGCGATTTGGCAAAAATATAGATATTTTGAAAGCGCACTCCGTTTAAGGAGGTGATGAGGGTAAGCAGAAGATTGGTTTTTCCACATCCCGACGGGCCGGCGATGAGACAGCGAATGGAGGATGGGAAGAGTGAACCATGACGTCGTTCGGACGATGTTGAGAAGAGGTGTGAAACCAAGTCTCCCACCGGAAGTGAATGTTGTTGCTTAATAATCTGCATATCAACTAAATGTGAAAGGGGAAGAGCTGGTCTCTATATACATGAGGCAAACGGGTGTTTCAGTTCCAGTGTAACCATGGACGCCTTTGGAAGAACTCTCAAAACAAATGAACGATTTGCTTTGACAAACGATCCAAAACATGATACAGATCCGGCTACTAAACGATATGTCGATGCTAATGTATTGTCACGCACTACAGATGGCAATTACGACTTTAATGGAAAGCGATTGACCAATATAACAGAACCCGTATTACCCTCAGACGCATGTTCAAAAAAGTATGTAGATTATTACCGATTACGACGTATCAAAGGAGATTATGAGGCTCAGAATAAACGTATTACAGGCGTTGCAGATCCTGTGAACGATCAAGATGTGTGCACCAAAGCCTATATGTTAACCAATGCTGTGGTGTTAACAGAAGCAAAGGACTATGACGTACACCAACGTCGAATCACTCAGCTGGCTCTTCCAACAAACAACACGGACGCTGCTCGAAAGGACTATGTAGATAACAAGGTGAAACAGGTGCTCAGTATTGTGCCCACCCTAACTGCAAAGGGCTATACAGCAAATAATGCACGCCTTGTGCATGTGGCCGATCCTGAAGATGATCAAGATGTTTGTACAAAACGGTTTTTAAACTCTGAAATGGAAAAGGTGTGGGAAATTAAGGAGAACGCTCTACAGATGAAGCGAAGACGAATAGCCGAAGTTGCTGATCCTGTGCAACCTCACGACGTGACGACCAAACGATTTTTGGAACAACGGTTATCGCTTTTTATTAAATCAATACCCTCTATATTTCTGCTTCACATTGTAAACCAACAACCGGTAAAAGATCCCAATAACCTCGCCTACATACTACGTTCGGGGTATGACAATTACCGTTTAATGTATGATGGTGCCATTCGTGTAATTGAGTATGCACCAGATTTGAAACATTTAGAGGTACGATTAAACGGTAGTGTTCAACCACTTATTGATCAACCGGTGAAAGCCGGAGACAAATTATTCTTTCACTTGAAACTCTCGTCTGAAGAAAAAGAGGCGGGGAAAACGATGAACGATTTTCCTCTGTATATAGAACTTGAATATACAGCCACCATTGAATAAATAACTACAGGTTCCCTTCCAGAGGAGCGTTAGTTGTGTTCTATACTTTGCGGTGTGAGGTTGTCTTGTTCTTTGGTCGCGATGGTGAAACAGAGATATGTGGTGAAGAAGAGGAAGAAGTTGTCAAGAAAGGGAGGCTTTAAAGCTATTCTTCATGCGGCACGTCAAGCTTCGCGCGGAGAAACAAATAGTGAGTAGGCTATTAAGAAAGCACTCCGAGCAGCACGATTGCATGCGAATCCCAAAAGTAAACTACGTTTTAGAAAACGTGCCCGAGTTATTCCTGTGCCGAAACGTGGTGGATTTTTACCTGCACTGTTTGCTGGACTAGCAGCCCTGGGTTCACTTCTTGGAGGAGCAAGTGCGGTAGCACGAACGGTGAAAGCTGTTGAGGAGGCGAAGCAACAGTTGAAGGAAAGTGAAAGGCATAATAAAACTATGGAGGCCATAGCACTGCGCGGTAAAGGTGTGAACATGAAGCTAGCACCCTACAAGAAAGGACTCGGCATTTACATGTCGCCAAAAAACGGTTAATCGATGCACTGCCACGACGAGCCATGACGCATGAGGAAGTTATAAGATATGCAAAACAGCTTAAGATCTCCCACTTTCGAGGCGTGTTTATGCGCAACCAACTACCGTCTCGACCACGGAGCCATGAAAGTGCAGTTGTCAATTTGGATGACAGTCATGGACCGGGAACGCATTATGTGGCCTACATAAAGCATGGGCGAACCGTGTGGTACTTTGACAGTTTTGGAAATCTTCCTCCTCCGACAGAGCTTGTTCGCTATTTTGGAAGCAGTGCAACAATACACTATAATGTGAAACGAGTGCAAAATTTTAACACGCAACAGTGCGGTCGTCTATGTTTGACTTTTCTATATAAGACCGAGCACGGCGGGTGACGTGATCATTATGACAACAGAAAGTAGAACGTTTACAGTGCACGGACAAGGTGCGGAAGTAACTGTTGACTTTTATCCTCCTATTGAATTGGGACGACGACCCTACGTGCTGGGACTTGTTTCGTTTGAAGGCTATAATAGAATCTGCAACATAATTGAAGACGTCAATGATAAGTTCTACTACGATGACTATGTGTTAACTCTACCGTCTGGCAGCTACACCGTAGATGATATTCACGATCACATCTACACAACTCTCACCAAAGAATTTAGTCTAAAAGCATTTCTGGACGGGCCACGCAAGTTTGAACTCATAGCCAACAACGTGACACATCGCTGCAGTATTCTTTCTTCTTTTAGGATTGATTTTAAATTTCAACCAGATTCGATTGGGTCATTGTTAGGCTATTCACCACAAGTGTTAGTACCGAACGTGATACACAAGTCTGACCAACCGGTGAAAATAATTGAAGATCATCACGTATCTGTCACGTGTAATATTATTACAGACGTCTACACCAATCAAGATCCCTCGCATTCGCTTTATGATTTTATTGTTACTTCACCTGGTGGTTATATCATCCGCGAAAACCCGTCGGTGGTGCTCTATCATCCTGTGAGTGTGACCAACGTCAGGAATATTACATTAAGACTGGTGAATAGAAACCACCGTCTCATCCGATTAGACCCTCATACACCTGTGACCTACAAACTGTATTTGAAACCAGCATGAAACAAGTGTATAAAGCGGCAACGCTGTCAAGAGCAGGTGTTAGTTGTGGTCAACGCGTGTACAGGTTAACACGTGTCAACAAGCAGATCCTACAACAACTTGGTTACATCTTACGTCATGAATTCGATTCTAGACGTGACAAACCCTGTCGAAGTTCAGGAGGGTATTGTAAGAATTGAACACCATTCCTACCAACCGTATACTCAGGGACTAAATAATAATGATGAGATTCGAATTACTATTAACCAACAAGATATCTACACGCTTCCACATGAAAGTTACATCCAGATTGAAGGGCAACTCGCCAAATTGGATGGTACCATTCCAACAACGTCAAAGTTGGCCAACAATGCTTTGGCCTTTTTGTTTTCTGAGGTTCGCTACGTGATCAACGGTATTGAAGTGGATACTACTCGAAATGTTGGCATAACAAGTGTCATGAAACTTTATCCCTCGTACGGAAGCGAAGAGAGTAAAGCTTTTTGTATGGCTGGTTGGTGTCCCAACTCAACCAACGACTGGATGATTAACGATGATGGTACATTTACTGGACATTTACCTCTAAAATTAATACTAGGCTTTGCAGAGGATCATAAGCGCATTGTTGTGAACGCAAGACAGGATCTGATTCTTGTACGAGACAGGAGTGATTATAATGCGCTAAAGGGAGCTGATACAGCGCCAATAGATACAAAAATTCTACTGCAACGAATTCTATGGAAAGTACCGCACGTTACTCTATCAGATCAGAAAAAATTGAGTCTGCTCAAGATTGTGGAGAAGGATACAGCTTTACCCATTCAATTTAGAAGCTGGGAGCTGCATGAATACCCGGTATTACCACTCTCCGATACACATACTTGGTCTATAAAAACCTCACGGTATACAGAGCGGCCACTCTACGTCCTGGTTGGATTTCAAACAGATCGCAAATATCAACAGAATAAAGATGCATGAAAATTTGACCACATCCAATTACGAAATATACGACTCTTTTTGAACGGAGTTACCTTTCCCTATGAGGGAATGGATTTAAACTTTAACAAGAACAAATATGGTAAGCTCTATGACATGTTTGTAAACTTTCAGTCTTCCTATTATCAGAAAGAGGCATGTCCGCTATTATCACCACAAGACTTCAAGTCCAAGGCGCCTCTGGTGGTGATGGACTGTTCGTATTTGGAGGAGTCGATGAAGGAAACAACAATTGATATCAGACTAGAATTTGAAACATCGACAGTTATTCCAGAAAAAACAACAGCTTATTGCCTTATTGTTCACGAGGCGCAAGTGTTTTATCAACCGCTGTCCAATATGGTGACCAGAGTATAAATAGCATGTCTTCCTCCATTGCCCTTCACAGTCATGGAAAGCTACGATGAAGTCACAACCCCCTCTGCGAGGTGGGTCTGCAAATGTGAAAGTGATTCGCCAGGCTCAGATGAAGATTCAAGGTTTACCATTTATCGCGCCCTAGTGAGTGAAGCTATAACTGCCTATCACAAGAATCATACTGTGCTTAGAATGCCGCCGCATCTGGTTCACTATTTACCAGATGGATTCATGTCTACGTTTGGTATTCATGACAGGGGCTACAACAACAAGCCCATCGCTAATCAAACAAATAATGTGGACGATGGCGTTGCCAAAGCTTCATCTTGTCATGTTGGAGAGCGGGTAGATTGTATGGACTGCAAATGCGATCGTTGCTCAACAAGTCGAGACGCTGATGCAGCATTTGAGATTTATCGCACCCTGGTGAGCTTAGCAATACGCGCCTACCATAAAGCACAATTTCTTCGTGAAATGCCGCAGCATCTGATTGCCTATTTACCAGCTGGATTTCTGACCGCGTACGGTGCACACGACATTGACCTTAATTGGGATAAGCTACCATTACACCTCCGTATGTCGGCGGATGTTGCAGCCTGCCGTCCTTGTCGTAGACACTTTATGCATCGAGGAGATTCTCACTGTGATTGGGATGGTCCAAATCCTATGATAAAAAATTGTAAGCGATGTACTGATAACTTTATGAATAAAATTGTGTAATTGATTCTTTGTGTGTATATTATTTTCCCGCTCCTATCCAATCAGTTAGTTGTTAAGAAGCAGCGGTAGTGGAAGGTCTGATATCCGTCGCCATGCCGAAAACATTGATTGTCGACGTGCAGGGTTTCAAGGTGAACGGAAACAAGTTTGTATTTAAAGAAGTAGGAATTATTGACTGCACAACCATGTGGGCACCAAGAGTAACCAGTTTTGTCTTTGAACCACCGTTTCCATTGCATTTGCAGTCAGACGAGGACAGAAGACAAACAGAGTGGTTGCAACGCAATTTGGGACTAGTCTGGAAAGAAGGCGACATTCCTTACGAGCATCTATCGCTTGTTCTGAAAGCTCACTTGTTTGGTGCTGACCTTGTATTTGTAAAGGGAAGTGAAAAAAAGGAATGGTTGCGTCAGTATGTTAATTCATCATGTCAACTTGTTGACCTTCATGATCTGGGATGTCCTGCACTGTACAACCTGTCCGTGCCTGATGAACCTCTACAAAATAAAACACTTCAAAATGTTTGGAAGCTTTTTGATTGGCTAGCTCGCAGAGCATGTCAAAACTTGCATGTTGAGTGCAAAGCGTCGTAACGTCAGCTTCAGTGTGAGACATACCAGTGATCAGTGTGGACGTGTAGTAATATGGCAGCAATTGAAGGTTTGGACTCAAACCCCACAGAGCGAGCTATTGTCAAGTTTTTTGCCTGTAAAAAAAAGCTTGACAGTTTCACAGATGAGGAATTGAACGCTTTGCCCAAGGCGTTCCTTTTTTATGTTGCTTCAAACGCGGTGAAAAATATTTGGCACAGTGTACCTAGTGAATGGAGCAGAGATCCTGGTCTGCGTGAACTACAACCATGCACTGACTTTGGTCATCACCAGCAAGTGTCTATTACTAAAATGCCATCCATTAGACAGTGTGGAACGTGTCAGTTCATCAAATTGTACCACGGCCATACAAATATACCATCCTGTAAAGACTTTGCTTCATCATTCCATGGTTGCGATGAAGAAGAGGAAGAAGAGACAGCAGCGGCAGTATCGCCAGCACCAAAAAGTAAGACAACGATTGAAAAAGATATGCCGGACCTTTGCTGGTCATGGTCTAGTTAACAAGGCCATTGATGTACTTCCCATTGAACTGCATATTCCCGGCTATCAATTTTGTGGACCTGGGACTAAACTAAACCAACGTCTAGCACAAGGTAATTCTGGAATCAACAAATTGGATGCTGCGTGTAGAGATCATGACATTGCTTACAGCGACAAGAATGCAGAAGTACGTCGAGTTGCAGACCACATTCTTCTAAGAAAGGCTGTGCAGCGCGTGACATCATCTACTGCTTCCATTGGTGAAAAGATTGCAGCCTTGATCGTGGCAGGAGCTATGAAGTCAAAGCTAATGATTGGTGGTGGTTGTGGATTAGCGAGGAAAAGGACAAAGAAATAACCTTGAATCAAATATTGTTAAGTATTTATTTGAGAGTCAGTCCACCAGATTACAGCATTCACAAAAGATGTTTTGGTTTCTTCTTGTAAAAACATACAATTGTAATAAAAAAGAATTGAAAAATTAAAGTGTGTTCTTATTTACTAGGTGTGGAAATGTCCAAAAGGCAAGCTATTTACACCATCCCACAACCGTTTATTGTCATATGTAGACAGCGATGTTTTATTTTGATTTACTGTAAATATATTATGGTTCTTTGAAAGAATGCGTGTTTGCTGGTACAAGCGAGAGGTGTTTGTGTAGAGTACACATCGATATTCCTCAACATTGAGGAATTGTGTGACGCTACGAAGAACACCCTTCGCTTTGCATTGACCTTTATTCTTTTGTGTTGAAAATGCGTACATTTTCGGCGCCAAAGCCACAAATTCCGTCATAACATCACCAGCACACTCATCCTTAAATAGACCAATGTGTTTTTTATTCATGGGAATTATGCCAAACATATTGTTAACCTCATAGTTTGAGGTATCAAAGTAACTTGGATGTTCTCTCATCACAGAGTAAATATCCGTCTTATTGGTTTGATAAATAAGACTGTCTGTATCCATATACAGTAATTTTACATCTCCAAACTTTTGTTTGGCAAACTCATAATGAAATTGATACATTACAAATTTTGAATAGTCAAGTATTACCATTCCTAAGTAAATTGGTTTGTTATACATGATTTCTGTCTTTGACAATTCAATGGTTACTAAATCAGTTTCAATAACTCGTACTGAATGGAAATTGGGCATAGCAATATATTTTCGTGCGCCATATCGACCATCCCAGTGGTTTACCAAATGAATAGTTCTTTGCTTTCTAATATTTTCCATAGATTTACCGTAGCATGCATTGTTCATTAATTTATAAAAATTTGACTCGAATGTAGTCTTGGCGTGCTGCCGATAATGAGTATTTAATTGCATGTACGGTTGTAACCATGGTTTCTGGTCAAAACAAATAATGCGGTGAATGGTTTGTAGCTTCAAACCGTGTTTCAAACATTGCATTTTCGATGTGTATGACGTAGCGATTTTTCGGATTTAACGTTGCCAGCAACTTTTTATTGTTGGAACGTGAACTGGGAGTTTGTAGTTTTTCAACACAAAATGGTAGATCAGAATGATCATTGTGTATCTCGCGGGGATATAATATGTCAACTTCTAGAACATAGCCACGTGTGTTATTGCTCAACGCGTCCTGTAAATTAAAATTTGAAACTTCATCTGAAGTCAGCCATCGAAAATTTTGATACGGAAGCGGTTTTTCCATAGCATATCCGTATAAATTGTTACAATCCAGGTAGGTGAGGTATGTTGTAGGTTGCTTTGGTTTGTATGTATCCATATATGGATTATTTGCTTTGGCATGCTTTTGCACAAGCGATACAAGCCCGCCACGTATCCCGCGTTCAAAAAAGAGTAACATGTCGATGTCTGTTAATAGTTCCAGTTCTATTTCAGTCACCTTCAACATACAGTCCCAACTGTATCCGGCAAGGGTGTAGTAATGGGCTGGATCTAGATTGTAGATTTCAAGACACAGTTTGCGAAAGTGTTCAAACACGTCTGTCAAAAGTAGTGTATCAATTTTGAGGTATAAATCAGCATACTCGCCCAAAGTTGATATCTTGAACACGTCCCATACTTTTTGAGCGTGTAAATAGTCTTCTTCAGAAATATGACTTTTTGTTAAGTCATTGTAAAATTTATCCTTTGAAGGGAGTGCAGTTTCCTGCAAACATGCCCAATTGTTTACATGATTATAGGGAAACACCCCTTTTCGAATGCATAATTCAAATTGTTCGTCACCAGTAAAGTTTTGACGTACAGAATTCAAATTGTTTGGGTGAAGCCCTTGAACCAGCGCATCCAATGATGATGCGAGGAATCTATACGAATCTAAAAATCGTATACTAATTCCATTTCGCCATTTTGTAAACGAAATAAAATTTTCATGATTTTGTGGAATTAAAGAAAACTTTTGGTTTTCAAGGTTAACAAATTCCTTAATAATTAGATGACTGTCATACCGAGACATGTTGTGCAAGAAACAAGAAATATAGCGTGCTCTTTTATAGGCCAAATTACATGCACTATGAGCCGCTCCTCTAAATTTGCCAGTGTACCGATTATGGTCTCTCACTGGCGTGTCACAAGTTGCTATTGGTTTTTGACAAATGTGGCAAGTGGTTGCTGTTGCAAAAGCCACCTCGTCTGCATCCATCATTTGAAGCGGAATTGGGTTTTCCAGGATATTGTACACCCGATCTGCCAAGGCGTCCAATTCATTTAAAAACCAAGCAGCAGCATTTGCATCGCGATAAGATTTGAAGTAAGAAAGCGAAGGGTCATATGAGCAAATCACGTTTAGAGCACAACTGAATGGCACATGTTGCTGTACTTGTTGAGTGTACGGGCGTGCTGGATCCGGGTTACATGTGTCAATGGGTGTGGTTAAACATACAAAATCTGCATATACTGTAAATGGAAGCGGTTCTTGACGAGACACATTTTGAAATTTCATACTGGCTTTATCCTTTTCTGGGAATGTAATTTTTACAGCTGGTTGTGTAATGCAATCAATAGTATGGGCTGTCAACTTTTGATTGCTAGTAAAATATTGCAAACAGCGATCACATATATATACCCTATTTTTATTCTTTGTAACTTGTGAACGAACTAGTCTGGAAAGATCTTTGATATAACAATAATGGTTGCACAATTCCCCTTCAATGTACAATAAATTAAAATGCTTTTCTTTTTTTCCTTTGTCACATAGAGTGGCCCAATAACTTTGTCCCCTTCAACTCCGTATACATTAATGGAGTAAAGCAGATTTTTAGATTCAAAACGAGAAATGGCGTTGAGGTCCATTGGGAATTCTATGTCTGCTAAATTTAGACTGATCATTAATTCCATAAATTTCTGGTGATATTTGCCCATTCTGTGAACATTTTTACTTGCAGAACATAGCCCAGCAGCCAGGGACCACACAAAGCAGAAAACATCATTATTATCCACATTGATAACTGCGTGACGGTTTTCCAACTGTTTAGGCAAATTAACATGAGATGACCCACTATTTATGGGATCAAAGGTGCATACATTAATTTTAAGATGATTGATAGCTTCCAGCGATTTGCCGCTTTCTAATTCTTGAAACTCAGCAAAGCGTGTTGTGAGTTTATCAACAATGTTTTTACTATACCAACTGTGTATATTATCAGTGCGGTATAATTTAGTCATGTGGGTGTGTAAATAGATCGGTTGAATAATTTCGACACCTTGTTTCAAAATAGCAAAGTCACATAATAATTCAGCGTTAACCTTTAACGCTACATGTTCTCTTAAACAGTCTTGTATTTTGTTTTGAAAAATGTTGTAACTAGTGTTTAAATATTCATTGAGATTTAAAATGTTTGCATCATTATTGACTTTTGTGCAACAGATATTGTTATTGAAACAACTATCCACATCTTGCCAACTTTGTATCGGTGACGACATGATGTCCCTTAGTACTTAACAATTACAAAAACTGAACGGTTTGCAGAGAGAGTGAACCAAAGTTTATTTTCCCTGCAAATTCCGTTTTTACATAAACTAATTTTAAATTTTATTTTTTTCTTCTATGAATTCAACAAGACATCTTTGTTTTCCAGTCCCATGTATTTTAAATAGATGGTCCCTTTGTTGAGATCGGCTACATCTTCTTCGCTGAGTTCCTTGAATCTCGACGGTAGAAATACTACAAAGTCCTCCAGTTCACAAAGAATACGTTCCCCAAATTTCGTCTTGACTCGACGAACAGCAGTTACCAAATAAGACTCGTTTACCTGCAGATCCTGTAGTCGTTTAGTCTCTGGTCCAGCATCTTTCCCTATGGAATTCGCATTTTTTATTGCCGACATTCTGAAATCGAATTTGATATCTATAATAGTGTTTTAGTATACCTAAGCCATTAGCAAATATGTATATACACACAAAAGTTATCAAAACCCTTCTACACACCCATTATCGCTAGCCACTAATTTAATTGTCAGCAGCTTGCGTTCACCATTTTCCTACTTCTCCTCATTCCATTACAAGAACACAGGTTATCAAACAAGTTATACACCCAGGTGCTACATGGTCAGGTGCTGGTCATGACTGTACTTTCGCGAAACCGGGTCAGATTGTTTGTATAATTTATCTGTTCCCTGACAAAGCCGGGGCAAACTGCTTGTGTAATTTAACTGTTCCCCGGGCGAAGCCGGTTTACAACTGTTCCCGGGCGAAGCCGGGGCGGATTGTCTGTATAATTTAACTGTTCCCGGACAAAGCCGGGGCAGATTGCATGTATAATTTAACTGTTCTCGAGCGAAGTCGGTGCATGCTTTTGGTATAATATAACTGTTCGCGGGCGAAGCCGGGTTGGGTTTCTGGTATAACATAACTGTTCACGGGCGAAGCCGGGTCGGGTTGTTTGTATATTATACCTGTTTCCGGGTGAAGCCGTCGCAGGTGCTTAAATAATTTATGTGTTCAATACACCCAAGTGCATGGGGGGGGGACTACATTGGTCGGGAGGTAATGATTTAAATGTCCTTAACTAAATAGGTTACTTGACTTGGAACTAAAGTATAAAAGTGAATCCATGTCTCGGAGCTAATGTTACATAAGAGATCATTATCTATTCCGTGAATGCCTCGAGCACCGTCATTATCTCGCGGGGCAATGCAGTGAAATCGGCAACATTTAATTGGATAATAACAGTAATTATATATAATTGAGCTGCATTCATTTTATATATCCCCGGCAGCTAGTGGTTTAAGATGCAAGTCACGTTAAAACCAATCTTATTACATGCTATGAATTCTGCTCGTTTCATACTTGAAGTAATTATTGCTTGTCTGATTCATACCGTCTGACTTTTAAACCAGCTTTGTCAATAGGCCATTATACTATTAAAATTCTAAACATCTTCATGTGGATTTAAACATACCATCTCATCATTTACAAGTACTGTAATGTACAGTTGTTGTTTGAGTCTTCAGTCTTTTGACTGGTTTGATGCAGCTTTCCATGCCTCCCTGTCCTGAGCTAATCGTTTCATCTCTACATAGCTCCGACACCCTACACCCGACACAATCTGTTTAACATATTCTAACCTTGGTCTACCCCTACAGTTTTTATCCTCGAACCTTCCTTCCATAACTTAGCTTGCTATTCCTGGTGTCTTAATATGTGTCCTACCAATGTATCTCTTCTCTTCATTAGCAGACGCCAGAAACATCTCTCCTCTCCCACTCGTCTTAATACCTCTTTATTTGTTACTCTCTCTAACCATCTGATCTTCATCATTCTCCTGTAACACCACATTTCAAATGCTTCAATTCTCCTCTTTTCTGTACAGTACAATCACTTATTTTGTAAACCATTTGGTTGAGTTAGTCTCTCAGTAGCACATAGTCAAATATATACACTAGGATATACTTTAAAGTTATATACTTAAGTATGTTGAATATTATCTGATAGACAAGGATCCAATTACAATCTGGTGTGAATGCTGTAAGCTCCTAGCCAACTCTACCTTCATTTCAATTCTGCTCGAGTATTTATACCCCTCCGAATACAGGAAACGTCTCTGGATTACCGTTCCTTTCACACAAACATGACCTCCATACGGCATTACCCTGCGTTAATACAGGAATCGTTACTGACCTTCCTTTCACCAGAAATATCTCCACACTGTATAACCCTGTACAACTAGTTTAAACACTTCTAATTAATCCGCCTTTCACCAGAAACCACACAGTATATAGGGAGAATGTTCCTTTTCACAACATATCATTCGCTACAATGTCTGGGGACAAGATTAATGAAGTCATGGAGATGGCAGAAGAAGAAAACAACGAGGAGTTGACGCTGGATCTGTTAATGTAAGTATTATTTATTTACTAAAGCCTTATGTAGCAGCACGCCAGTCTCTCACGGCTGGGTGCGTGGTTCAATTCCAGTCACTTTATGTTAGATCTGTGCTGGGCAAACCAAAAGCAGACAGGTTTTTCTCTGGGAACACCAGTTTTCCCTGTCAAAATTTTCTTCCGGCAACACCCTCCACTATCATTTCTTTTTATCTGTCATTCATTTAAACATTGACTCTAAAAAGTGAGACAGGCTTTGGCAGCCAACACAGATCTTTCTCGCCGCTAGATGGAGTTTAATTCATTCCATTCCTGATCTGATCAAATACTGGAAGCAAGCGGTGTTTTTTTTTTCTTCTTCAAAATGATTAGAAATACTGAGCGTAGTTACCGCCTTTGTAGCCCATGTTTACTTGGGTGTGAGTAGAATTTGTCTGATAACCCGTGTTATTGCGATGAATAAAAAAAAGGATTGGGAAGGAAGTCAGATTTTTTTTAGGTGTGTTAAAATCCTTTAGTATGCCTTCCTTTGGAGGGGGAGTAAAGCCAGTGGTTGCATGTTCTCACTTTATGACATGTAAAAGATCCGTCCACAGACTAAACTTGTATGAAGCTAAATTGACAGGTTAGATTTTGTCAAAACAAGTTCCAACATTTACCACTAGATGACATTATTATCTGGTAGTAAAAAACTTGGAACTTGTAGCTCACTCTAATGGCGTTCGCTGGAAGCACCTACATACTCAAGTGAGTCACACATGTTCGTGAACACTGCCAGCACTGAAACCCATACTCAAGTTCGAACATTCATCACTAGGTATCATTAATATCTAGTAGCAAAATTTTGAAACTACTTAAAAATGAACAGAACTTGTAGCTCACCCTAAGGGCGTCCGCTGGAAGCTGCTGCAGACTTAGGTGAACTGTACTTGCTCTCACACACTCCCAGCAATTTACAGCACCTACATACTCAAGTGAGTCACACATGTTCGTGAACACTGCCAGCACTGAAACCCATACTCAAGTTCCAACATTCACCACTAGGTATCATTAATATCTAGTAGCAAAATTTTGAAACTACTTAAAATTGAACAGAACTTGTAGCTCACCCTAAGGGCGTCCGCTGGAAGCTGCTGCAGACTTAGGTGAACTGTACTTGCTCTCACACACTCCCAGCAATTCACAGCACCTACATACTCAAGTGAGTCACACATGTTCGTGAACACTGCCAGCACTGAAACCCATACTCAAGTTCCAACATTCACCACTAGGTATCATTAATATCTAGTAGCAAAATTTTGAAACTACTTAAAATTGAACATAACTTGTAGCTCACCCTAAGGGCGTCCGCTGGAAGCTGCTGCAGACTTAGGTGAACTGTACTTGCTCTCACACACTCCCAGCAATTCACAATACAATATTTAGATAAACAAGCGTTATAAAACAATTTTGTTGTACTCTTTATTGTATACATTTTTTTTTTATAGCTTTGGAAATGATCCAGTGTTGGTCGAATTTTTTACACAGTTAATGACGGCGATGGAAGGGTGTGAGAGAGTAGGAGAGGATGAAGTAGAAGAAGATGATGATGATGATGAAGAGGAAGATGAAGAGGAAGAAGAATAAGGATTAATAAATCAGATCTGGTGTACACCTTCTTGTTTTTATTTCATGTCGAGCTGGCCGACTCAACATGCCATGCGATTTGTATCCTACCCCCACCCTACCATTTACAGGAAATACTACTCCTGATTCATTGACGTTTGTTTACCATTGAGCACATTCAACAACCAGTTCATTCCCCCTCTCTCTCAATTCCATTCACTACTCCCGATACCATTGATGTTTGTTTACCATTGAGCGCTTTCAACCCGATCTTGTTTGTCTCTCAGACCCATTCACACCTAACCAACCTACCACGTCAGGGTCCAAACAACCACCGCCATCCACAGCCATTCATGTTTTCCATTCAAAACACTCCCGTTCATGACCTACCCCACATCCCGTAATCTGCTGTGACGTCACACACACACCAGTTACACTAATGTTTTCCATTCAAAACACTCCCGTTCATGACCTACCTCACATCCCGTAATCTGCTGTGACGTCACACACACACACATCAGTTGACAGTTCAATTCTCTGACGATTCATTCACAACCAAGGATTCGGAAACCTTCGGCAACACTCGGATCTCGTCGGGATCAAAGCAAAGCTATATAGCCCAGGATAATATCAGAGAAGGCGCTCAGTCCAAGAGAGAGACTGGGTCGAGGAGGGTCTCGTGCAGACCCTCTTCCATCCTTCCCCCTCATCCCCCAACCTCGCCACCACCCCCTCCCCCTCCCCACCCCCACCCCCCCTCCCCACTCCCACTCCTCCCCTTCCAACCACACCCCCTCAAACCGGTTCCTGGACCCTCCAAGGTTTGTTTACCTTCCGGGGTCCCGGCGACCTTGGGGGTCAATGACCTACCTCAAGGTCATTGAGCATGACCTACCTCAAGGTCATTGACCTTGCCACGCCCCCCTCATTTGCATAAATAACGGTATTTGAGTCAAAACCCCCACAGCCTCCCTACTGATACCATACCTAATTTTACGTTGCACCAAGCATCCGAATACGAGTTATAGGCGTACATAAAGATACACAGAAAGACAGACCATATCACCCAGATATACAAGTATGGGTAAATCTACCACACAGTATTTAACAAAATCATCCTTACCATGAACCCGTATGTCGACAGAGAAAAAAATGATGAGTTACAATGTGCTCTCAAACTAAATTCATCTAACGTGTACTTCCTGACGTGAAATAGAATTGAAAGCCTTGTAGACGAAACGCAATACACGTCACATAAAAACTGACCCTCTACGTTGTGTTAGGTCCTCATACACAGAAAGACCCATTTCATAAATTATAAAGGCTTGTGGTGCATGAAAATTCAGGTTCTTTAGCTTCAAATGGCCCAAATTCCTAAAGGCCGCAAAATATACTGATTCAATTCAGGAATTTTTGAAAATAATGTTGCTGTTTGGAGATATAATAGACCTTCTGTACTATATGTTGCACGTGAAAATTCCGTGAAAAAATTCTAGGTTACCCCTTGACCCCCTTAATTGCATTGATGAATATACAGTCGAAGTTGGTTCCGTGATAAACTAATAGCCATTTGCAAACTTTCACAGAAATGTATTAACTGGAGTGACATTGCTTCTCACATAAATAGATGGAAAGTTGGATGCCTCCCCTTGAGATAATGTTGTCATGGTTACCGATTTGCATTCTTTCATTAGTTTGTTAAATTAAATTAAATTTCTTTTCTGGGAATATATCAGAAGCTGTTAGTTTTAGAGCTTTATAATGTAGGTTTCGAGGACCCTTTAGGGCCCCCGAGTTTTGTTTCTGGCACCGTGGGGCTTTGTCTCGTCGTTGTACGCCATAATACTAAAAATAATAATGTAATCTAGGGATAGGAATATAATAGACCTGCCATACCACACCCGCAGGTGTAAATCGCGTAAAAAAATCTAGAGAACCCCTTGACCCTCTTAATCGCATTATACGTATTGAGGAATTTTACAGCTTAATTTGGTTCCGTAATAACGTTCTAGCCGTCCGCAAACATTCACACTAATGTAATTAATGGAATTGCAATAGATGGACCTCTGAGAATATGTTGCCATGGTTACCGGCTTGCATTCGTACATTAGTTTATTAAATGAAATTAGTTTTCTGGGGATATCTCAAAAACGGTTGGGTTTAGGGCCTAAAATATGGCTTTCCGAGTTTTGTCTCTCACATTGAGGGGCTGAAATTGAGCTTTGTCTCGTCCTTATACGCCTATTTCAGCTTGTATTATAAGGGGGAAGGCCCCCTTTTATGAGAGGTACGGAGAAGAGTTACATCAATGATTAGTGTCGTGCCTCTGATAGATCTGTACCAAATTTTACGTTGACACACTCAGCCGTTCTCGAGTTATAAGGGAACAAAGTTGTCGAAAGACAAACAAACAAACAAAGAGACAGACAAAAATATATTTTCGCGCGCATCCAGCATAAAACAGTCTGAAACGCGTAAATAACTCAAATTTCCATAGAAATTCAGAAAAAAAAAACGGCAAACTTTCATTTACCTTATATATATATAAAAAGGAATGTCTGTGTGTTCGTCTTTTATGCGTTCATAAACCATTAATCCGATTGCAATCAAATTTTGGTGAGTTTTGTTGT
The DNA here is from genome assembly GCA_946902985.2 of Meconema thalassinum. Taxonomy (NCBI): domain Eukaryota; kingdom Metazoa; phylum Arthropoda; class Insecta; order Orthoptera; family Tettigoniidae; genus Meconema; species Meconema thalassinum. The sequence continues at coordinate 245,344,572 of OX336397.1, forward strand.
AAACACTTCCGGGAGGTTTATAGGCATAGTTAATCCATTTCAAAATACATAGCGCGCGAGTAGTTTAAACAAATGCGTAATGGCGATGCGTTCATATACAATTCATCCGATTGCGATCAAATTTTAGTGAGTTGTTGTGCGCAGTCCCGGAAAAGTTATAGGCGTAGCATATCCAATTTACAATAGATGGCGCGGGAGTAGCTTCAAGAAAATGGCGTGCATTTGTTTCAAGAAAGTCCCACATGCGTTCATATGCCATTCATCCCATTGCGATGAAACTTGGGTGAGATGTTCTGTAAACTCCAGGGAAGCTTTCTGGGTTAGTAAATCCACTTAACAATAGGTATCGCACAAGTAGATTAAACAAATGTGCGACGACGCGCGAAGTGTTTCAACATAGTCCCGTATGCGTTCATATACCATTCGTCCGATAGCGACTAAACTTAGGTGAGTTGATGTGTACACATCAGGGAAGGTTTCTGGCTTAGTAAATCCACTTAATAATAGGTAGCGCACGAGTAGATTCAACAAATGAGCGACGACGGGCGAAGCGTTTCAACAAAGTCCTGTATGCGTTCACATATCATTCGTCCGATAGCGATGAAACTTGGGTGAGAGGTTGTGTACACTTCAGGCAAGGTTTCTGGCTTAGCAAATCAACTTTACGATAGGTAGGGCACGAGTAGATTCAACAAATGTGCGACGACGCGCGAAGCGTTTCAACAAAGTCCCGTATGCGTTCATATACTATTCGTCTGATAGCGATGAAACTTGGGTGAGATGTTGAGTACACTTCAGGGAAGCTTTCTGGGTTAGTAAATCCACTTAACAATAGGCATCGCACAAGTAGATTAAACAAATGAGCGACGACGCGCGAAGTGTTTCAATATGGTCCCGTATGCGTTCATATACCATTCGTCTGATAGCGACTAAACTTAGGTGAGTTGTTGTGTACACATCAGGGAAGGTTTCTGGCTTAGTAAATCCTCTTAACAATAGGTAGCGCACGAGTAGATTCAACAAATGAGTGGCGACGGGTGAATCGATTCAACAATGTCCTGTGTGCGTCCACATACCATTCGTCCGATAGCGATGAAACTTTAGTGAGAGGTTGTGTACAGTTCAGGCAAGGTTTCTGGCTTAGCAAATCCACTTTATGATAAGTAGGGCACGAGTAGATTGAACAAATGTGCGACGACGCGCGAAGCGTTTCAACAAAGTCCCGTATGCGTTCATATACTATTCGTCTGATAGCGATGAAACTTGGGTGAGATGTTGTGTACACTTCAGGGAATGTTTCTGGGTTAGTAAATGCACTTTACAATAGGTATCGCAATAGGTATAGAATAAGTAGATTAAACGAATGGGCAACGATGCGCGAAGTGTTTCAATATACCTTAGTAGTCCCGTATGCGTTCATATACCATTCGTCCGATAGCGACTAAACTTGGGTGAGTTGTTGTGTACACTCCAGGGAAAAATTCAGGCTTAGTAAGTCTATGTTACAATAGGTAGCGCACAAGTAGATTCAACAAATGAGTGAAGACGCGCGAAGCGTTTCAACAAAGTCCCGTATGCGTTCATATACCATTCGTCCTATAGCGATAAAACTTGTGTGAGATGTTGTGTACAATTCAGGGAAGGTTTCTGGCTTAGTACATCCACTTTACAATAGGTATCGCACAAGTAGATTTAACAAATGATCGACGGCACGTGAATCGCTTAAACAAAGTCACGTAGCGTTCAAATACCATTCGTCCGATTGCTAAGAATCTTTGGTTGGATTGTTGTGCACACTCCAGGAAAGGTTTCTGACTTAGTAAATCCTTTTTACAATAGGTAGCGCACAAGTAGATTCAACAAATGAGTAACGGCGCGCGTATCTTTAAAAAAATCGTATGTGTTCATATACCATTCATGCGATTGCAAAGAAATTTAGAGAAATGTTGTTTCCACTCCCGCAAAGATTTCTGATTTAGTAAATCCATTTTACAATTGGTAGCGCACGAGTACATTCAACTAATAAGCGAAAGCGCGTGAATCGTTTCAACCAAGTCCCGTAAGCGTTCATATACCATTCACCCGATTGTGGTAAAACGTTGGTGAGTAGAGTACAGTCCTGATGATGATGATAATTGTTGTTTTAAGGGGCCTAACAACTGGGTTATCGCCCGAAAAGTACAGTCCTGCGAAAGTGAGTGAATTAGTAAAACCGTTTTTCAATTGGTGGCGCACAAAACATTCAACAAATGAGTGAAGGCGCGTGAATCGTTTAAACAAAATCCCGTAGGCGTTCATATGCCATTCATCCGATTGCGATGAAACGTTCATGAGTTGTTGTGTACACGCGAGGGAAGGTTTTCGACTTAGTAAATCCATTTTACAATAGGTAGCGTACGAGTATATTCAACAAATGGGTGACGCCGCTCGAATCATTTCAACAAAGTCCCGTATGCGTTCATATACCATTTATTTCATTGCGATGAAACTTTGGTGAGTTGTTGAGCACGCTCCCATTATTTTTTTTTGAGATAGTAAATCAATTTTACAATAGTTTAGAGGTGGTTAGCGGAAAATAAATAAATATTTGAAATCCAAAAGAACTTCAACAAAGTTACAACGCCAACACTTTCTTTGATTGGCAATGCAACGCATGCCGGGTACAGCTTGTATATATATAGATAGAGATAGACTGCACCGCTCGGTGTTGACCGTGTGTTATTGCACAAATTTAGGTTTTACTCGCTATCCGTTGGAGATACAGGAAATGTGATAAGGACCTTTCGGATAGGAAATTACATTTTAAAGCTAGTATGTGCCATCAAAAGTTTGCTATTTCTTAGCTTTCTCTTTTTATTTGAAATGGAAATATGAAATTTTGAAACCAAAGGGTGTAGGCGCGTCACTAAAATGGTCGCCATTTTTTAATAGTGCTACATATCGAAATCAAAAATAGCTTATGTGTAAACCTAGTAAATCAGCTACATCCATGCAAAATTTCATTTCAATTGGACCAGTGGTTCTTGCGTGATTGAGTACCAGACAGGACGACAGACAGACAGACAGACAGACACCATCTCATTTTTAGCCTATTTTCAATTTTGAAGAAATAGGCTTATGAGATCACCTTTTGTCCGTGTGTGTCTGCGTGTGTGTGTGTGTGAGGTGTGTGTGTGTGTCCCCCTAATAACTTTTAAACGGCTGAAGCGATTTGAATGAAACTCGGAAAGTTCATAGCACTATTCCGGGCGACCCCGACCGCGCCCTTCAAATTTTGTTACGTCTCACCAATCCAAAATGGCGGCTGTGCGAAATATTTAATCAGCATTCGATATCTCCGAAACTATTCCCGATATCACCCTGGAATTTATTACGGGGATAAAGAGAACTACTAGAAGTTCACCTATGTGACCTTTGAAAAACTGGTAACTACAAAACCAACATGGTGGCCACGCGAATTTGCGACATTTAAATAGACGTTTCTCGCGATTTAACCAACCAAACGCAATAACAATTGGTACAGTATATGTTTATACACATTGTAATGCACCGACATCTAAATTCGTTCAATTGTTTACATAACAATAAGATGGCGGATGTGCGAAATATTTCACCGGCATTCTATATCTCTGAAACTATTAGCGGTATCACCCTGAAATTTTGTATGGAGATAAAGGGCACTACTGGAAGTTCATCTATAATACTTTCAAAAACCGGTTAACTACAAAACGAACATGGCGGATAGCGAATTTGAAAATTTTAAATAGACCTTTCTCGCGATTTAATGATCCAAACACAATGAAACATGGTACAGGAAATGTTTATAAATATTGTAATGCACTGGTATCTAATTTAGTTCAATTGTTTACATAACCTCAAGATGGCGGCTGTGCGAATTTTAAAATTAAGTTTTTATTTCTTGTGTCGTAATCATGCGATCGAAGTGAAAGATTGAATAATGAACTTACGCAATAATTTTCCTTTTATGGTACATGACTCTATGGCCTATACATTTAACAATCCAAAATGGAGACCATCCGAATTATTTAGACGGCTCTGAATATCTACGAATCTATTATAGCAATCAAACTGATTTTTTTTATGTTCATAGGGGCTATGATCTTAAGTTTACCTATAGGACTTTAAATAACCTGGTGATCACAAATCCAACAGGGCGGCGACGCGAAATATAAATATACACATGGACGTTTTTCGCAATTTAACCATCCGAGTGCAGTGAAACTTGGTACAGTAAATCCTTATACGAATATTAATCCACTGGCATCTACTTTATTTCAATTGTTTCCATAACCACAAGATGGCAGCTGTGCGAAATTTTAAAATATCCTCGTTACTTCTTGTGTCCTAATCATGCGATTGAAGTTTGAATGCTACACGAACACAATAATCTTCATGTAACAGTACATAACTCTAGGACCTACATATATAAAATCCAACATGGCAACCATCCGAAATATTTATCCGGTTCTCAATATCTACGAATCTATTACAGCACTTAAACTGAAATGTTGTATGTTGATAGAGGCAATTAACATAAGTAGGATATATGAAAATAGGCTTTATAGTTATCCACGGAACTACTTGTTATATATTAGTATGATTATCTGCCGGTTCTGAAAAAAAAGTCTTATATGTTTGTATAAGGGCAGTGGATGTACAGTACAGTACAAGAGTACGTCGCCAATGTAACTTGACACAAATATTGATTAGCTGCATTTAAATTGATATGTGATGTTATTTGTTCCCCCAAATACATGGAGGGGCGACATGGCGCACTGAGACGGAAGGGTTTCTGAGTTCTAATAAACTCTCATAATACACTACCGAAGGAACGGTAGAATTAGTTGGGGAGGATATGAGTACACCCTCTGGGCTGCCCCAGCTCCGTCGAGTGTTTCAAATGCGTACAATTTCAGCCTCTCGAGGGATGGTTCGTTTGAATCTGAGGATGAAATATATTAACAATGGATTTCCATGTTATATCACAAAAAGTGACCCAATGGTCACATGCTACTTTAAGAAAAAAAAAACCTCAAAATATGTAATCTTTGGGATTGATCATGTTCCTAGTTATCAGAAAGTTGTTTCACCTGGGTTCGAGGACATATCGGAACTCCTGGAAACGAAAGAGCGGATCAACTCGCAAAAACAGCAGCAGCATCTAATATGCAAGCTTCATACGACAAGTCCCCAATATGTTATGCAAAGAGACAAATTAGAAGTCACATAAGTCAGAGGAACAACTACTGTGCCCGTTCTACAAAAGGATCTGACACAAGAAATATATTTTCTCCAGAAGTTCACCATAGGCTCCAGTGTAAGATGTTTGTGCCGATTTATTTATTTATATATTTATCGTATGGCGTTTAGTGCCGGGGGTGTCCGAGGACATGTTCGGCTCGCCTGAGTCTGTAGTAGCTTCAAGCGGACACCCTTAGGGTGGGCTACAAATTCCGTTCAAATTCAGGTAGTTCCAACTTTCGCCACCAGATATCAATGAACTTAGATAGAGCGTTCCGATAAAATCTAACCTAACAATTTAGCTTCACACAAGTTTAGTCTGTGGAAGGATCTTTTACATGCCATACATCAATGACATGGGACTGCCGGCTTTACTTCCCCATACGAATGAAGGCATACTGAAGGATTTTTAACGGGGGTTTGAACCCGCTATCTTGGGCACAGCAGTTCAGCATGCTACCAACTACGCCACCGAAGCCGATTTTGAACTTACCAATTCTTAACTGGTCACGGGCGTTTTAAATTCTAATTCGAACGTTTTAACATTAATATTGTAGATGGTTATTCCTGTTTTTGTGATTCCCCCCAACCAATAGATCACCTGTTGTTTGAATGCTCTGTGTTTGGTAAAGCCAGATACAACTTGAACTGTCACTTAAATGTTTGCAACTAGAAATTTTCAAAACCACTTTATCACATATTCACGAAAAATGTTGTTATAAGCAGTTCTTAGCTTTTATTCATCTTATTTTTCAAAAATTAATCTCATAATTTATGATGTAATTAATTTTTCATTTTGTAACAAACTACAACCCTAATGTACTATGTGTAATAGGGTTCCATTTACTTTAATGGATATTTAATAACTAAACATCAGAAAGTTGAGCAAACAAGAAGGTTTTTGACCGTGGATGCCAGACTGGAAAACCGTGATAGGATGTCTTGCATTAGAGGCTTGGAACGTCATGATCACAAGACCATGTAGGCTACTTGGCTGGTTGCTCAGTCATTGAAGACCTGAACTGTGTGTACTCTAGGCAGATGATTAGTTTATCCGTGTCAGGAATGTGCTCCGCTTAGTTGGTTGGTTCCTCAGTTTAGGGGCTGCGACAATGCGGTCATGTAGTCCCGTGTACTTTTGGGTGTGTGTAATATCTGTTTGATAACCTGTGTTAATTGTGACGGCTGTATTAATATGTGTTATCTGTTATTCTGGTAAGGACTGCGGACAATCAATTACAAGTAGTTCCTTCTTTTGCTTCCAAATGCTATCCTAAACGACACTTAGCTGCAAAATTGGTTACCTGATGACCCCGCAACCAGCACCTGGTGCCGAACGTTGGAGCTTGTAGAGCGTTAATGAAATCTAACCTACAAATTAAGTTTCACACAATGGTAGTTAGTGGAAGGTTAATTTACATGCCATAAATCCATTACATGGACCCGCCAGCTTTATCTCCTCTCTGAAGGAAGCCATACTAAGGGATTTCTAACGCTCTTAAGAAATATGACGCCTTCGGCCGGTTTTGAAACATTGATCTTGGGAAAAGAAGCTCAGCATGCTACCAACAACGCCACCGAAGCCGCTAAAACTCTGCGCAGTGTATTGTTCCGTAAGCTGGCGACTTTTAGGTGTTCTGTGAATACTGATCACTTCCTGCCAATTGTGTCTTGTTGTGTTTTCTCAACGACAAATATCTAGCTGCCTCCCTTGCCGGCATTAGCAAGCACTGGGCCAGTAGCTGAATTGAAGTTGAAAAATCACTTCTAGAATGGGGACAGTTGTCCATGAATGTCTTCATGGTATCAGTAAACACTATTGAGAATAGATGGTATATTGGCTTTCACGGCCCGTGAATTAAAACTCACCAAGCTTGATGTCCTAAGTGAAACCCCACACAAGACAAGGCATATACCTTGCAAATTTGCAGAGTTTTAACTATTGAGAATACCTTGCAAATTGTCCCAACAGTTTAGGACGAAGGACACATGAATGTTGAGGCAGGGTGACCATTTGTACGAAAATAATTGTTCCTGCCAAAATCTAGACTAGCCCGGGAGACGTTAAACAAAACTGTTTGGTTGTGTTTTGCACTCCCGGCACAATCCATTTTGATTGAAGGTCAGCGAATTGAAATTTCTGTCCCATGCGATACTTCTACCCGCGACCACCGCCTTTGTGCGATGTTGCTCTGCTCACTGAGCTACTATGGGATGCATCTTATATGCCATTTAGAACGGTACATTATGTGAGGCTAGCATATGTTGGCACAATCACGTTTTACTAGTTACCCATTATGTGCTCCCGTACTCTAGCAGACGTATTATTCTTGTAGTTATTAGCTTAATATAGCAACAATATTGATGTTACATACTCTACAATAGACTCCCTCTAGCATTTAATTTAACTGAGGATTATTACCACTTATCTGGTTAATGTTCATCTCTAGCAGTAAGGTGTGATGGACCGTATGAAAGTCGTTAAGCGTATATATCTTCAATTCAGCTGAGCAGTGATGTTCAATTACAAGGTATGTTATGTTTGTAAACGTTTAAGGTGATTGCAAAAAAACGAATTATTCCGTCTTATCCCTAGGATGAGAAACAAGAAATCCAGGAACGCAAAGGTGATGGAAGTGGAAATCCATTAAATGAGTAAGTGTTCAACTTATATAAAATATTATCTTCCGCTTTAAGCGTGGATAGCTGTAAGTTTTAAAGTTCTGTTGGTAATGTCAGATGTGTCTCTTATTGTATGTGTCTCGTCATTGAAGTAGATATTATATTAACTTTCTATTTAACAGCCCACATATTATCCTTTCTCGTTCACAGTTCTCTCTGTCTTGAAGTATTTAAGAAACGTTTGTCAGTCTGTTGATGGGAGCTATTTCTGTCTTGTAGAAGTATGCTTGGAGGAAGTACACATGCCGCAGTGATAACAGTGTGAATGAGTCTTGTAAGGAACATCCATTATTTCAAACCCCCCTCCACTTTGTCCTAATGCCCAAATGATTCTTCTGTAACCCAAACTAAAAGCGTAAATAGCATCCTCCTGATCCAAAAATGCAGGAAGTAAAATCCGGTATGTTCTTACCTTTTCAGAAGACCAGCTTACCCAGTGTGGGTAGACAAGACTTGTAGAGAGGAGAACATTCGGTAGACAGGTCCTGTAGAGTAGTACAATATAGTTTGATACATGCATAAAGTCTAACATGAGCTTTAGGTACTCTAAAACCAAAACAATTACCACTTTATGCAAGTACTTTAAATATTGTGTTATAGTATAGGTCAAGACATCTATGTGCTCTAAACAGTGTATTACAGTATAGCCTTAAGCATGTGAGAGTAGGTGCCAGGAGAAAGCCGACTAGGCATGGATTGCAGTATTGACTTTTAATGTATTATAATAAATTTACTAGGTTATTTAGTTGACAATTTTTTTAAAGAAGGCAACGACGTTGAGGCGGTATTCCTCTGTCAATCCCGAACATAAAAAATAAAATGAAATGATTTATTTATTTATTTATCGTATGACATACAGACAACAGGCATGCAAGATAAATATATACACACATAAACATTGATATATACATACTTACAGGGACACATGACAAGGCAGGCTTATATCTATAAATCTAAATTCTGTATCCATTGCAATGCTGTAGGTTTTGCCAACAGGAAGTCAGACCGATTACCCTGATATGCTCTTCTATGGCATTCGTGAACAATGTGGTGAACTGACTGTGAAGGAGCACCGCAGTCACATTGTGGAGAAGGAATTTTACCCCATTTGAAGAGTGATTCAGCACAGACCCCGTGGTTAGTCCGGATCCTATTGAGGGCAGTGAAAAGATAAAACAAGTTCACATGCAACAAGTAAACTGAATGTTAATGAAACATCGAAACAAAGTAGGGGACATTAGTAACGTGCCTCCCAAAAGAGGAAATTATGTGCTGTTCAATTCGTAAATAAAGACACAAAAGAATAACGAATATTTTCGAGAAACAAGGACTCAATATAGCATTCAGAATGAACAACACACTCGGTAAGCACATACATAACAGCAACCTTATGAAGAAAAACCCACATTGAAAGTCAGGTGTGTATTTGTTCACATTCAAAGAAGAAGGATGTAAAGGTATCTAGGTAGGTCAAGATGCAAGACAGTTTGCAACACGATATAAAGAACACAAAATACAATAAAAGACAACGATCACTCAGCAATTTGTGACGACACGCATGACAATGGCCATCGTTTCACCAACATAGAAACAGATCCAAAGATGTTACACCTCATTTCAAATGGCACAGCTCTTCTGATTACAAGTCCATTGTAGCCAAGAAAGATAATCCCAAGAATCTAAACGAACACATGATTCTAGAAACATCCCCACAATTTGTACTGTTAAATAAGGTGATTCCACAATCATAATGAATAAATGAGGTAATGAATGCATATGGGAAGAAATAATTAGGGAAGCATGATTTTTAAGAAGGATACACCCTATGCCTATGCTCAACAAACCAAGGTCTCAGGTAGGCAGTTCTGTAGGGTGGGGTCCTATCTCACTTTTAAGACCGATTGCAAGCAAATATGGATATAATCTATGGTGTTATTGGTGAATTAAATAGCTTACAGAAGTGATGAGAGAGTTCCAGAATCGAAAACATACACCACTTTGTAAAGTAATTCCAGCCTCAGATATTTTTACATTCTTTAAGTTATAGTAGTAGTTACAACTTCAGTCAATTGATAGAGTGGAAGGAGACTTAACACATGTTCGTACAAGGAGCAATGATATGCCTCAAAACACGACTGACACTCAGCGGTTGGAGAACACAGGAAAAATAATGAATACACCAACTTAGGAAGATATATAAGATTTTTCAGAGTGAGGTAGGGCTTTAGACAGCAAGGATTCGGTCAAAATACATTTGCGTAGAATAATGGCCCGTCAAATTTTAAAGACCTCATGTACTCGAAAGGAACACAATTATTCTTCTTATTAGAAACATGACGGCAAGAAGTTATGCTTCTCTGTACTAGTGGGTGTAGTTGGGAAGAAGGAATAGGGGAAGTAGCATACAAAGAAAATTTGTATTTTTGCGACCTACCAAGATCTAAATTGGGCTGTGTTATGGAGTCTATTTCCTGATTTGAGACTCGATATTGGATTACTTCATATGACCACTGGACAGTATTTTTAAGACATGGTTTTGTCTCTTGGATGAAGGGCAGATAAAAGTGCTTTGAGAAAACTACAAGACTATTTTCAATAATTAGTAATTCATTGGAATCAGCAGGACTTGGATTCAAAATGGTAAATGTTTTGTATTTGTACCTGCTATATTATTGTCGACTCAGCGAGAAATGTGGTATAGAAATTTTAGCATTATTTGATGGTGCGCCCTGGATCCTTTGTCCTTAACAGAGGAGTTTATCCCTTGTATCACTGGGGTGAAACGTTCCCATCTCTACTTCCAAGTCAAAGTACTGTATAGCAAACATGCACCTCGTTCTGTTTTTAGTAACGAACCCGCTATCTACGCTCTCTTTATTAAATTAAAGAATAATACTAAGCCTATATTCATTTTAACTATGTATTTGGACTTTTTGTCTTAGCTTTTTAGTTTAGGTAGATTAGGGTAACACGTCATTTATGTAAGTGTTTGCGCGTGGTAGCCATCTTCTGTAGTAGGCCTGTGCTAAAAATAATACATTAAATTAAAAAAACTGAAAGACTGAACTTTTAAAAATGTATACTTGTGCTCTTTTGGCATGAATCTAAATATAACAATAGTAATAAATAAAAAATAAATGAATAATAATATTAAATAATTAAATTAAGGCAATTAAATAAATACATAAATAGTAATAATAATATCTACTTAATATAAGTTGTTTAATCAAAAAGTAAATAATAAAAATATATATGTATGTATATAATTAAATAAAGACACCGACAATAGAACTGTACAAACAGACAGAGGCGATTACAAACAACATAAGGAAAAGGAGGGCAAAATTTTATGGACATATACATAGGATGACCGGAGACTGACCAAGAAAGATTTTAATATATGTAGTTACGAATAGTACACTAAAAACCAATTGGGTAAAGGAAACCGTGGAACACCTCAAGAAACTAAACATCTCTACAGAAGACCTGGCAGACAGGAGCACATACAGAGAAAGACAACTGAATTTTGAGCAAACTCCCAAAGAGAGACAACCAAGAAAGAAGTGGATGGAGGATAGAAAGAGTAAGCATAGTGTGCTTGGGGAAAAGAGAATAAAGGGCCTTAATAAAACATGGGGAATTAACGAATAAATAAATAAAAATGAAATAAATAAACAAATAAAAATATATAATTCATGGTCAATAACGAATAAATAATTATTTGAAAAGCCCGCCATTTAAGAGTTCAGTTGCGTGCGGCCATCTTGCGCATTAGCCCTTGGCCCAGGATAGGTTTATTTATCCTACAATAATTTCCTCCTATAGATCACAAACTCATGAAAACTCATGAAAACAACATCATATAACTGTCGTAAGCATAGACGAGTGACGTAACGGTCTTACCATAAATTCCAGCGATCAGCTATGACCTCAATTTGTATGATAATTTAGCATTGAATTAAACATTCATGGGAACAATCTGTCGTGTGTCTAAAAGAAAAACTGCAGTAGGCTCGCTATAAGAATCACTAGGAATGATGGGTAATATCAGCTCGTAACATGCGGCTTGACCTTGAGTCAACCGGCCACACACCTCCGCTAGAGTGACAATGTTAATGGCGCGACATCGCCATTTCAAATCAGAATGCTCTATTGTATTTTGAGCTTACGAAACGACAGTCCTATCTGTAGCTCATATCACTTAAATATACACTTATTTACAGGTTCGTTAACTCTAGAGCTAGTCTCAAACTAAGCTCATCAGAAACTCTGAAGTTGTACTAAAAGAAGATAAAACGGCAGATATATCACTGCACACCAAGTGCTTTGGAATATGTTAAGTACTCTTAGCACCCTCGTTCCAAAGGCCTCATATAGCTCCTCTAATACAAAGGTAGATCAAAAAATAAGTTGCACTTCCCAGTTATGGCCATTTATTACACCACCTATACAACAGCAACATGACTATAACGACATACAATGTAACGTTACCTTTCCACATTGTTTCCAAGAGACTCCAAACATTTCTGCGAACGCACAACCAACTTGTCGATGCCAGATGCATAGAAAGTTCCTGCAACCACACGGAGACAGCGGTCTGGAAACGCCGACCATCGAGCTCCGTTTTGAGCTTACCGAACAGATGTAAGTCACATGGCGCTTGGTTGGGACTGTAGGGTGGATGTTGCCAGACCTCCGACTTGAAACGCTGCAGCAGTTCGTTTGGCGGGCCTTGTGAGGTGTTGCGTTATGGTGCAACAAAATCACACCGGCGCTCAATTTCCCCCGACGATTCTCTTTAATCGCGTTACGCAACCGGTGCTGTTGTGAAGGATGTAGAACACTTTCATAAAGGTATATCTGTATGAAAGGAAGTTCCTACTTAGAACGGACCATGCGTCCTTGACGAGGCTTTTGGGGTTCTAGGCCTCAGAAGGTCAGGTAGCCAGGTGCATTGAGCGACTCCAAGATTACGACTTTGCATCGGAACACCGGTCTGGCAATAGCCACCAAAATGCGGACACTTGATCAAGGTGTTTCAGAGGGAAGGGCAAAGCTGCCACCGTTTTACGAATGACCGCCATTAATGACTCTTGGCTGGATGTGTAAATGATGAAGGACCAGGAGGCAGACCCTGACCTGATGATCGTAGAGGGCTGGAAGAGAATAGGAGGAAGGCCGTCTTAGAATGAAGTAGCTCACCTCTCTCCGACCTTGAAGGCCTACTGGGCCAAGGGGACTCGATTACCACAGAAGACGGGGTTCTGAGGCGTGTCTTGGAATCCGCATATGGAATGCGGAAGAGACTGCAGCTCCTTGTTCCCGAGAAGAGGTACCTGAAATCCTGAAGCCTCTTCACGATGGAGTCTCAGAAGGACACAGAGGTGTGCGTAAGACTCTGAAGAAGACACGTGAAAGATTCTATTGGACTAATGCAAGGAAAGATGTCAAGGATTGGTGCAGGAAATATGAGACATGTGCTTTCGCCAACGGTCTCCAGAAACGGAGGATAGCCCCTATGCGACAGTACAACGTTGGATCACAGTTTGAAAGGATTGGGATTGATATAGTTGGACCCTTCCTCTCTTAGGAAGGAGGGAACAGGTACATATTAGCCGCACTGGATTATTCAGCAAGTGGGTTGAAGCATACGCCCTACCTAACTAAAAAGCGGTTATCATCGCCGAAGATTTGGACAAGGAATTGGCCAGTCGCTTCGGGATCCCACTGGAACTGCATTGTGATCAGGGGCGAAATTTTGAGTCACAACTGTTCACAGAGATTTGTCGAATTTTGGCGATCCGAAATACGAGGACTACAGCCCTGCATCCGCAGTCTAATGGGATGGTGGAGCGCAGGAGCAAGACAATTGGAAACTTCCTGTCGAAAGTCGTCTCAGAACTTCAGCGAAATTGGGACCATCACCTGGTTTTGTTTTTATTGGCATATCGTAGCTCCGTACATGAGACCACTGGACAGACACATTCAAGCGTTCTCTTCGGTCGAGATCTTCGGTTGCCGTGCAATCTTCAGTTCGGATGCTAGCCAGATGAAGATATGGTGGGTCATGTTAACGTCTCAAGACTTAAAAACGTATTGATGACAATCATGACAGAGTCAGTAGTAACATACAACATGCGAGTGATCAAATGAAGACACGTTATGATGTCAAGGTGGACAGGGGAGATTATCAGCCTGGAGACATCGTGTGGTTGTTTAACCCAAGGAGACGTCGTGGGTACTCCCCGAAACTCTAACGGTCTTGGGATGACACTTGCAAGATTGTGACTAGGATAAATGATGTAATCTAAAGGATTATGAAACATTCCAACGAAAAACCTCGAGTTGTCCACATCAATCGACTGGCACCTTATAAAGGAGGCAACAGACCGAAAGAGGATCTGATTCTTCGGGCTTGTAATCCCCAAACAATGTCTTTCGAAGGGTTGTGCAGCAGCAAACTCTAATATATCCCATGGAGTAGCAAACGTTATCCACCACGAAATCGTCACTGTTCTATCGGAATATGCACTGGCACACTGTGTTGCTTCTGATCTCCAGATGACAACAGTAATCACAAGGGTCTTTAGGAGCAAGTTCGGGGTTAATGAACATCCGGAACACCAGAGTCCCATAGTTGGAGAATCCAGGCACCTGTTTCGGAACGATAGGAACCTCTTCTAACTTGTCACAAACAGGTGGTCCTGCGGGAAGCCAACTTTTCGTGCCGTTTGGAAGAGTTTCATCAACTTGGGACGTCATCTAACCCGCTTGGGATTAAGGGAGCTTGCCATTCAGAATCTGGGTTGCGGGTTCGACGGATTTCATTGAAGAACAGTAAAAAGCATGATTGAAATGCTGTTTAAGGACACTGCAGTTTACCTCTTAGTTTGCGTCTACGAACCTAAGGGCTCCAGATAGAAGAGGGAGGATATTCTCACTTCTCATGAACTTGACGTAGGGACACTTCAACACTCCTGGGATAAGACAACCTGTTTTGGGACAACAGCTTGAAGGAGGGTGTGGTGTGGCGGGCGCAGTCAGATCCGCTGCACCGCATTGCTCTCGATAGTTTGACCGGCTTAAGTCATGCGAGAACTCTCTGGAACTCGAATCTCTTTCGGCTGATGGCCTTCTTGACCAGGTCTGGATCAATAGCAAGAATGATAGCTGTGTTGTCTTTCTCAGAGATTTGTTGATCCAAAACAGTGACCAGAAAAGAGGCGCAGTGGTAAGATGTTTGTAGTTTTGTATTGGATTGAGGAAATAAATAAAGGTGGTAAGTAATTTGTTGCCTTGAAATTTGAACTACGTGCACGGAACAATACCTTAGGCAATTTCTTTTTTTCTTTTCTAAGTATTCTGGTAACCTAGGTAACTATTGGCGATGTGTTGTTGACTTGGTAATACGCGGCAAATTGAATATAAATTGCTTGCTTTCGGTAGATTTCACTAGAAAGCTAGCTATTTCAATGGTACTGTACCCGTATAAATCACAGAGCCTCTTGCTGGAAATCCGGAGGTGGGTAGGATCGTAGAATCTTGAAAGTTCCCGGCTCGTAAAACCCTCAAAGACCTACCTATAAGCGCTCCATGATCACACACAGCAGCTATGATCGTGTTATGGATAAAACAAAATTAAAGGATGGTAGAATGCAAATTCTCACCATATTCTCGGGTAGTATAGGGTAAAAGGGACGCCTCACCTGAATAGGATTCCGTAACACAATCTCCTCCTTATAACTAAAATATGTCACTCAACACCACGATGTATAAAAAGAACGATGTAAATTTATTAACAAAATCTAATATAAACAAATAAACTCCTTATAAATAATTAACGACATTCACATTACTCTTTCATACTCAAAAATGAGTGTGAACGTCTTTCTACACGTATTAGTGACATTAATACTGGCCTCAGCCATTTACTGCTCTTTAAAAACAAATAACACAGATTCCAATGAATCTGGCATTCTTAATAGCGTTTGAAATATTTACGCGTGTCGAAATACGCAGCTGTAAGCTGTCTATGTATAAGACACGTTCATTCAGAACTCTCCCTTGCTGCATGAACACCTGCAACCTCCTATTGTGTAAGCTGGCTATTAAATAACCGGCTCCTCTTCTATTTTACACCTGCTACAGATTACCGTTCATTCAACACGCAAATGAACTAACTTGCTGTCACACTGACAGTAGCGTCTACATTTGATACACGCTTTAAAACTTCCTTCTAAAGCTGTAGTATTACAATCGTACACACTCAATAAAACATTTAAATACACTCTCATACTTACAGTCGATCACGTTATTTGCAATTAACGGAACCTTGCACTCTTTCATTCATCTCTACACAACACTGTATACACGCGACAGTCCTTGCATTCACTAATGCAGTAAACAAATAAAATACACTTGAAATGTTTCTAATATTTACAACAATCTAACACAAAGTTAAGTTTAATTGTTTATAACAATTCCTGAAAACTTGCGATTCTTAATATAACCAATATATTAATATTAAATTTACTATTTACAATAGTATTAACTTCTTCTATCTCCGTTTACTATTCTTGTATAGGATACTATGCCTTTGTCTATCTCATGGTATAAATGTCTATGATAAGTTTACACTGACCGATCAATTAAGATAAGGCATCTGAGTATTACAGTTCCGGTTAAATAAGAATTTAATAAAAGTTAGTAATGAAAGGTTATACTTCATTTCGCATACACTGTTCCAGCCTTCAACTCACCTGTCAATCACCTCAATGTCGGATTCTTACTCACTCATCTGAGTAATAATTAACTTCATTACACAAAAAACAATGCTTCAAATTTCAACATACAACAGTACTATAATGCAATACGGAAACACCCTCGTATTGTTTCACAAGTCTATATCATCGAAGACCATTAAACTTTGACACTAATGTCATTTACGGCATTTCCTTCCTCGTATATATTAACAAAACTCTAACAAATGAGTTAGAATGGAATCTTTCAACCTTAACGTTGTTCATGCATTAACTCAAACTTCCTGTTCCTTAAACGTGTTGTTAATACAACTGCATCATATTATTCACCAAATATCTACATATATTATGTAGTATTTATTCTCACGACAATCGAAGCTGCTTATGGAAAGACCTTACAAAGGTTTACTAAGTAAAGGTACTGTCATAAAAACCTCAGTTACTAAACTTGAAATAAAAATACATTATAATGTTTCACACACTGATATTCTCAAATTACACTGTTGAAAAATTACGTTCACAAACTACGTAACGTTACCAACTGTGTTTAATAACAACAAATGTTATTGAAGTGTCGAATTAAATTCAATAGCGATTGGAATAAGGATTTCCCTAAAATTTCCTATGTCGAATGAATATATATCTTCTAAAGAAGATCTCTCTCAATGTAGTTATATTTACAGAAGGTTCATAGCTTTCTTTCAAGTAAAATGGTTAGTCATATCATGAAATAAATTCCTCGAAGGGATATAGTTGCATATATAAATGTTTGCAGCCTATTCATGACGAATATTTCTTCCCAGATCGTCGTATCTAATATTTATCTTATATTACACGCATATTTCTTTTCCTACTAATATTGCTTCTGACAATAAAGATGCCCAAATCATTTATTCCAAAATGAATTTATATGGACATTGAAGACTCAGCAACTGTCTGAAATTCAGTAAGATACAATCGAAGACGTCGTAGAATTATTTATGAAAATCTTAAATTATTTAAATAAAACTGAATAAAATTTCCAAATATTTAAATCCAGTCAGTTCAGAAACTGCATCGATGAAATTTTATGTGCAGATAAAAAAGACTATCATATTACATGACTTTAATGTTGAATTTCAATAAATAAATGTCGCCGAAAATACATCAAATAAATGGAGAAATGTTGCTCATAAATGTCATCAAAATACTACACTACATAATAAAAATGGTCTATTTCTATCTTGTGAAGACTATACGGCGATTATGTAAGGTACTGGAAAATACCCTGGGGTTAGATGTCCCACAGAAGAAAGGCTCGGCTGCAGGTCTACCTCCAACGTTGAATCGGCGACCTCGGGTAGGATAAGGATCCTCCCCGGAACGATTCTACACGTCCATCGGGCCTACGAACTGCGGAACTTCCTCTCGTTCTGGTAACCAAGCTTCAAGGTTTTGATGGGACCCCCTAGCATATTCTCTCTTCACGTGATGATTGCTACGTCGTCTACTCATTTCAAGAGACCATATCATGTCTGAGCAATACGCTTGATCGATCTCCATTTTTGGATGTAAAGTTCAAAAACTGTAGATCTGATCGTATATTGTAGATGAAATGTTCATATAGTTGTTGTATGAATTCAATATAATGCTCGTAGATTTGTGGTACTGGGTAGATTATAGGCTAGGGAATAACCCACCCACCAAGGGAAGATGATTAAGAAAAGGAAATGGGTTTCGGACTGGAGAAAAAGGATAGAAAAATAGGAGGAGAGCCCCACAAAATTAATAAGCTTCACTTTAAACACACTTAAAGGTGGTTGCCACCGCAAATCTGTGCTCGGATACTTAAAGTGGGTACGAGCTTGGTCGAAGCTGACGGGAGCCGCAGCTAAGACTTGGGCAGTTTGCCAGAGGAAGGCTTTAGTGTATTTCCTTCCAAGCACGAATAAAAGTACTATAGGGAAGGGTGATGGTCTGACAAAACTGAGAGCAAACGATTTATTGTATATGAACGAGGGCATAAACCTAGGAAGAGCTAGGAAAGCCAGGATCCTGCCTAACTGTACTATCAGAGAAATGATGAATCCAAAAACAAATATTTAATTTATTTAACAATTCAAAGAAGCGTAACTTTAACAAATAAATATGCTCTATGTAGTTAATATTTGGGGTCGCAGACCTCCAACAACGTTCAGAAATTGCTCCAGGCAAATGACAATTTTTTAAGATTTTTAAACCTTGTATTAAAATCTTGGAAAGATTTAATAAAATAGGCAAAATGGAATAATTAAAGTTTTAACATTTACAGGAGTACAAGCAGTGTACTATAAGAAACCTCCGAAAGAACATTCTAACGAGAATAACAACTTCGAAGATAACAAAATGGAAAACATAAAGAATAAAAAGGAAGTTCCTACAACTTCTTATATTTAAACAGAATTACTTTGTGAGATTTATACAAAGAGAGCAGGTCACTTACTGTGAACCTGAAAAGTTAATCAGAAGGAAGGTTCTAGACCTCTTATACTTTGAATAAGACTCGCAAGTTAAATGAGGCAGTTTTCATTTAGCGAGACCAAAAAAAATAACTCACTCAAGAGTTGAGAGAATTGTTTTCCCTGCTTTTGAAGGGAGGAACAATGTAAGTTTGAAACGTGTGCTAGACACGTAATTATACAGAAATACTTAATGATAAACCAACAAAATGGAAGGGCACTTCTTGGAATGACACCTTATTGGAACAGACCTAGATTAAAAGTTTATTGCAGATTGTTAGTAAAAGGTTTAGGAAAGAGAAATGGGAATTAAGGAAAATGTTCATGGCCTTATTTGAATATAAGCGGACGATCGCGACGCGGTAGAAAAGTTGAGCAAGCACTGGTTTTCACTATAGTTCCTTGAAATATATGAAAAGTTCACTGTGTAGACACAAAGTTTATGGAAAAGAAAGTTATTGCAATGATGAAAATAACTGGTTTCACTAGATAAGTGAGAGTCTATTTCTTGAGAAAGTTGTAAGTTACAATTAAATGCGCTATAGAAAATTCCCGCGGTGGACGAAACTTCACTATGTAGTAATTTAGAAGTAAGATAATTCAATTTTAAATAGAATTCTCACAAGTACGTGAGAAATGCATGACGGCAGGACTTGTAGATTGAGTACAGAATCTGGAAGGTTCCAGAACAATCTTAGCAGTAAAATGGGGCTAATGTAAATCCAGCGGAGGAACTAGCTTGTTGAATTATAGACAGCGGGTAATTAGATAATATCCCACGTAGAGAGAGGATTTCTCATTAGAATAGCTTAATAAAAGCTCTTTATGGTAAAGTCGGCTTATGCAAGCGAAAGCTCAACATGGCAAATCCCACGAAGAATGATTATTGCCCCAAAATAAATACTTTCACACTGTCTATAAAAGTATCATTAAAAACACGTAGAAGTTAAAACCATGAAGATGAGGTTAAAACTTGAGGAAGGTACTTATCTTTGTTGCATGTCGAAGTGAAGTTCCTCACTGATGCCTAGAGTTCCAACATGGCGTGGAATTTAGAAAATGCCTCGTTAGGTCAGGAGGCTAGCTCTGGTTGAGCCCTAACTGATTGCTTCAACTGCCGACTGAGAAGTGAGACTTGCTCAACGAAGCACGGAAGGTCCTAGGAAGGGACGAGAGTGGGGGTAGGAAACAAAAGGTATACATATCAGCATAACCAACTTATCAAAAATAAATGTTCTTCTTAATGGATGGTCTTCTAAGAGTTGATAGTAGGCGATATTAGCGCAGCATGGTGAGTGAAACAGTAGACGTAGTTCTCTTGCTCAAGGAGAAAATAGCTGACGATAGTAACAAGATCTGGTGGCCAGATGGATATGTAAGTCCTCTTGCACGATGAGGAATTGAGTAGCTTCAGAGGTTCGCTACTAGATGACGCTAGGTGGGTCACAGAAGTTATATATCTGAAACATACTTATGAAGACGTAAGAGATTTGCCCAACAAGGAGAAAACAGAAGATCACTGTTGGTGTTTGGCAAAGAGGAAGGAAGAAATGAACATGCAAGGAGCAGTAGACATTATATCTCAGGTACCGTGTATTCAAAGAATACACCATACTGGGGGGACAAACACCAACAGCGAGCAAGAAAAACAAGTACAGTAATAAACAATTGCCAAGAAGTAGTCTTGTGATCTGACCATTATTGGTCAAGACTCTGAATACCCTGACTCTCCTATCTCCTCCAGGGTAACACTCGGTCACTTTTCCAAAAGGCCAGACTAGGGGGGGTGAAACATCCCTAACTAAGACCAAGTCTCCCACTTTAATGTCGGGACTGGAAAGAAACCACTTCTGTCTCCGTTGTAAGGAAGTTAAATATTCCAAGTTCCACCTTTTCCAAAAAGAATTACGGAGGGCTTCAAGTTTCCGCCAAGCGATAGGTAGATTAGAATCCCTGTAAGAATTGGGAAGAGGAGGAGGGGCAGAGAGAGAAGGGCGTGTAAAGAAGCGACCAGGTGTAAGTGGAAGGAGGTTATCAGGGTCATTGGAAAGCGGAGTTAAAAGGCGAGAATTATCAACACTTTCAATCACAAAATAACTAGAAGCTGAGGGAAATAAAGCAATAGTAAAGATTGCGATGCAATGCAAAAGGAGAATTAACAAGTTTAAACAAAGCGTATAGAAACAAGTACATCTATTCAGGACAAGAATATACCAAATAAACAAAGGAACTATGCGAGTAGAAAGCAAGAACGCCATAGGTAACAAACGAGTAGCCATAAACAATAACCTCAAGTTATAATGAGTATCAAAGGGTTTACTCAGAAAAATACTTAAGTCAGCGAGAAACGTGACATGACAAGTATGAATGCAAAAACACATCGAATGTAACGACGAGAAAAAGTGAGTTTGTTCATCAATGAACATTAAGATCGCAAAATATGCAAGCAAAGTGAAATACATGAGCGCGTGAGAAATACGCAACGAAGTTTTGAAACAGGGATCGAAGCAGTTATAGAATACGAGCATGAGTAAGTGGAAGACGTAAACAAGCACAGCCTTGACACACATAGTACAACGAGAGAAGACATATAAATAGCTGAAAGAGTCCTTAACTAGAACAAGTTTATTTTTGGAAGTAGGTGAACGGCTTCCGAGCTTGCGGTAGCGGCTCGCCAGACAATGCTTGGCAATCAGCCAAAGTTGAGATAAGAGAAACTTGCTTTGACCTTTGGCACTCATACAGGAAATAAACAACAACTTGGCGTTCCTCAGACTTGTATACCAACAAGTCTGACAAACAAGCAGTTCAAAGTACACACACACCATTTGTTGAATCAGCTGTAACTTAAAGCAGATATTCTGGTTGACCGGCATGCAGTCAATCGTAACTTGGACGTGAAAAAGCAATTTAAAGCTATATGAAATAGAGTAGGAAATCAATTTCGCATAATTGAGAGGATCACGAAATCGGACAATTTTCAACAAAAAGAAGCTTAATTCTTCCGAGCAAAGAAGACAAGCTGGGACATTGAGACGAAGGTTATGCATAAGAATAGTTATTCTAGATGCTATAGAATTCAGATTTTCAATCGGTTTCATGAGCGACTTCCAATTGTGAGGAAGGAGGGAGGAGCCGGCCGTGGCCATCCTTCTACATAGCGAAAGAAGTGAAACATAGCGTACAGCAAAGTGATGGTGACTGATAGCCATGGTTTTACACAAGGGGAAGATAGTTTTTAATAGAGAGTTTAAGCAATTAACTGCTATAAAAAATGACATAAGAACATAGACGGAATAACACAAAGCAAGGCGAACTTGAATTGCTATCTTGTGCGGAAAGAAGGAAAAACCATTTAAACAACTTACAGAGGTAGCGCAGTTGTTCACGATAAGACATCGTTTCGACAAGTGTTTTTCAAAAATATTGAGATCTGAAACATGAGCGTTCTCTTTTTCAGAAATCGGATTTATGTCAGCTGTAACGAAATGACATTGCGCTTTGGTTTGAACACTGGGATATTGGATTTCACCAGTAATAACCCAACCAAAATCGGTGTCTCTGGCGACCACGGTTGAAGATAACTTGCGTGTTTGTTTGCGAAGGCGTTTCCAAAAAACATTGGCACTGAAAAGTACATCAATGGGACTTTGAACATTAAACTGAGGATCGGCTAACCTTAAGTGCGAGGGAATCTTTAATCCGGAGGTATTAATAGAGTGACTTGGAGTGTCCTTGCCAATACTGGTAAGAATGAGACAGTTTAAATTAAGATTGGTGTTTCTTTGGCAAACGTCTCTGATTTTCAATTTTGAAGACTGCAAGACTTGAGTTTTCAAATTGTCAATGCCGGTCACATTGATAGAAGTAGGCGATGACGAAAGACCTAGTTTTTTAATCAACGATTGCGAAACAAAGTTATGAGTTGAAGCGGAATCGAGAAGACCACGGGTTCTGAACCAATTTCCAAATTTATCTTGGATTTCGAATTGTACAGTGGTCAACAGGGTTTGCGCACTATGAAAAGTTTCGGCGTTGGAAATGCAGGAAGAAGCATTAGTTTGTTCGGAGCTGCTCTGCATGGAGCTTGAAGAGGCGGGTGCTGATGACCTCGATTTATCGTGAACGTGCAATAAAGAATGATGCGGTTTTTTACAATGGAAACAGAGATTTGATGACGTACAGTTCGAAGAAGAATGCTTAGGTGATAAGCAGTTGAAACAATGTTTGCTATTCAAGACAAACTTCCTTCGATCTTCGACAGACAATTCTTTAAAGGATTTGCACAAATACAATGTGTGAAGCTTTTTACAGAGCGTGCATTTTAACGATTTGTTAAGCGGCCTGATATCTTCTCTTGAATGATTGAAAGAAGAACGGGTTTGTTTGTTTTCGACAAATGGGGGCTGATGTCCCTTTGAAGAAGCAAGTTTTTTTTTCAAAAATTTGACACTGAGGATTCGTTTCGACTTTTTCGCACTGAAATGCGAGTGCTGTAAGGAATTGACATCGACTGATGAGAAACGAGATAAGGTGTTCGAACGAATGTTCCTTGTTGCAGGCGAGTTCGATCTCCCAGGCCTTCAGTGTCGAAAAATCGAATCTTGATGTAGCTAGGTGAATAAGTATGGTGTCCCATGTTTGGACAGGCTGTTTTAGTTGGTATAACGCTCTGACATTTAACTGCATAGAATCTAAGAGGTCTCTTAAAGATGTGACGTCATTAGGTTTGACGGCTGGTAAGTTGAACAAACAACGGATGTGTCGAGCGACACTCTACCGTAAATTGCCATATCTCTCTTTAAGGAGATTAAAGGCGATGTGGTAGTTGTCTGCGCTTAAAGGCAGTGACTCCACCAAGGCCAAGGCCTCAGATTCCAAAGATGTACGGAGGAAGTAAAATTTATGTATGTCTGGGATCTCGATATTTTCATGAATTAGGGAGCAGTAAAGTTCGTAAAAAGAATACCATTCACCTTCCTTGCGTCAGAAGTGCGGTAGGCTTATCTTAGGAAGTAACGGTTTCGGTTTGTTCTTGTGAACTGAAGCGGGTGCGAACTGGGCCGGATTGATGACCCTAGTGTCCGGTTCTGAGATATTGCGGATCAGTTGGTGGGCCTTTGCAATTCCTTCAAAATACAAGGGTTCGACCTCGTCCCGATCCGATTGAAGCTCTGGACAAGCGGATTCAATCTCGGTTTGAATTTGGTCATAATAATCATAAGACCGTTCGTACAACTTAAGGCGTTGTGTTAAGATATCTAAATCACACTCGGCGGGATTTAACTTGTTGATAAAATTTCGGAATCTAGTGAGTTGCCCTTTATAGGAAGAACGTCTAGCAATGAGAGTTTCATCTTTTTCAGCAGGGGCCATGACAAAAAGAATAAATTGAAATACAACTCACGAAACTGAAGAACCTTGGAGATGCTGTCAGGTTTGCAGCAGAGAATGGGTCGAAAGAACGGGACACACCAAAGGAGACAGGAGTGGCCTCCTCCCCGTTCACAGGCTTTGCCCGACGTAGGTATAGCTGAAAAATCCAAAGCAGATGTTAATACTTTGCAAAGTATTGTCAAATGACACTTGACAAACAATGGACATAGCAAATGGACTCTCCCGGGTTTCTGGTACCAAATTTTGGGTAGATTATAGGCTAGGGAATAACCCACCCACCAAGGGAAGATGATTAAGAAAAGGAAATGGTTTTCGGACTGGAGAAAAAGGATAGAAAAATAGGAGGAGAGCCCCACAAAATTAATAAGCTTCACTTTAAACACACTTAAAGGTGGTTGCCACCGCAAATCTGTGCTCGGATACTTAAAGTGGGTACGAGCTTGGTCGAAGCTGACGGGAGCCGCAGCTAAGACTTGGGCAGTTTGCCAGAGGAAGGCTTTAGTGTATTTCCTTCCAAGCACGAATAAAAGTACTATAGGGAAGGGTGATGGTCTGACAAAACTGAGAGCAAACGATTTATTGTATATGAACGAGGGCATAAACCTAGGAAGAGCTAGGAAAGCCAGGATCCTGCCTAACTGTACTATCAGAGAAATGATGAATCCAAAAACAAATATTTAATTTATTTAACAATTCAAAGAAGCGTAACTTTAACAAATAAATATGCTCTATGTAGTTAACAATTTGGGGTCGCAGACCTCCAACAACGTTCAGAAATTGCTCCAGGCAAATGAAAATTTTTTAAGATTTTTAAACCTTGTATTAAAATCTTGGAAAGATTTAATAAAATAGGCAAAATGGAATAATTAAAGTTTTAACATTTACAGGAGTACAAGCAGTGTACTATAAGAAACCTCCGAAAGATCATTCTAACGAGAATAACAACTTCGAAGATAACAAAATGGAAAACATAAAGAATAAAAAGGAAGTTCCTACAACTTCTTATATTTAAACAGAATTACTTTGTGAGATTTATACAAAGAGAGCAGGTCACTTACTGTGAACCTGAAAAGTTAATCAGAAGGAAGGTTCTAGACCTCTTATACTTTGAATAAGACTCGCAAGTTAAATGAGGCAGTTTTCATTTAGCGAGACCAAAAAAAATAACTCACTCAAGAGTTGAGAGAATTGTTTTCCCTGCTTTTGAAGGGAGGAACAATGTAAGTTTGAAACGTGTGCTAGACACGTAATTATACAGACATACTTAATGATAAACCAACAAAATGGAAGGGCACTTCTTGGAATGACACCTTATTGGAACAGACCTAGATTAAAAGTTTATTGCAGATTGTTAGTAAAAGGTTTAGGAAAGAGAAATGGGAATTAAGGAAAATGTTCATGGCCTTATTTGAATATAAGCGGACGATCGCGACGCGGTAGAAAAGTTGAGCAAGCACTGGTTTTCACTATAGTTCCTTGAAATATATGAAAAGTTCACTGTGTAGACACAAAGTTTATGGAAAAGAAAGTTATTGCAATGATGAAAATAACTGGTTTCACTAGATAAGTGAGAGTCTATTTCTTGAGAAAGTTGTAAGTTACAATTAAATGCGCTATAGAAAATTCCCGCGGTGGACGAAACTTCACTATGTAGTAATTTTGAAGTAAGATAATTCAATTTTAAATAGAATTCTCACAAGTACGTGAGAAATGCATGACGGCAGGACTTGTAGATTGAGTACAGAATCTGGAAGGTTCCAGAACAATCTTAGCAGTAAAATGGGGCTAATGTAAATCCAGCGGAGGAACTAGCTTGTAGAATTATAGACAGCGGGTAATTAGATAATATCCCACGTAGAGAGAGGATTTCTCATTAGAATAGCTTAATAAAAGCTCTTTATGGTAAAGTCGGCTTATGCAAGCGAAAGCTCAACATGGCAAATCCCACGAAGAATGATTATTGCCCCAAAATAAATACTTTCACACTGTCTATAAAAGTATCATTAAAAACACGTAGAAGTTAAAACCATGAAGATGAGGTTAAAACTTTAGGAAGGTACTTATCTTTGTTGCATGTCGAAGTGAAGTTCCTCACTGATGCCTAGAGTTCCAACATGGCGTGGAATTTAGAAAATGCCTCGTTAGGTCAGGAGGCTAGCTCTGGTTGAGCCCTAACTGATTGCTTCAACTGCCGACTGAGAAGTGAGACTTGCTCAACGAAGCACGGAAGGTCCTAGGAAGGGACGAGAGTGGGGGTAGTAAACAAAAGGTATATATATCAGCATAACCAACTTATCAAAAATAAATGTTCTTCTTAATGGATGGTCTTCTAAGAGTTGATAGTAGGCGATATTAGCGCAGCATGGTGAGTGAAACAGTAGACGTACTTCTCTTGCTCAAGGAGAAAATAGCTGACGATAGTAACAAAGATCTGGTGGCCAGATGGATATGTAAGTCCACTTGCACGATGAGGAATTGAGTAGCTTCAGAGGTTCGCTACTAGATGACGCTAGGTGGGTCACAGAAGTTATATATCTGAAACATACTTATGAAGACGTAAGAGATTTGCCCAACAAGGAGAAAACAGAAGATCACTGTTGGTGTTTGGCAAAGAGGAAGGAAGAAATGAACATGCAAGGAGCAGTAGACATTATATCTCAGGTACCGTGTATTCAAAGAATACACCATACTGGGGGGACAAACACCAACAGCGAGCAAGAAAAACAAGTACAGTAATAAACAATTGCCAAGAAGTAGTCTTGTGATCTGACCATTATTGGTCAAGACTCTGAATACCCTGACTCTCCTATCTCCTCCAGGGTAACACTCGGTCACTTTTCCAAAAGGCCAGACTAGGGGGGGTGAAACATCCCTAACTAAGACCAAGTCTCCCACTTTAATGTCGGGACTGGAAAGAAACCACTTCTGTCTCCGTTGTAAGGAAGTTAAATATTCCAAGTTCCACCTTTTCCAAAAAGAATTACGGAGGGCTTCAAGTTTCCGCCAAGCGATAGGTAGATTAGAATCCCTGTAAGAATTGGGAAGAGGAGGAGGGGCAGAGAGAGAAGGGCGTGTAAAGAAGCGACCAGGTGTAAGTGGAAGGAGGTTATCAGGGTCATTGGAAAGCGGAGTTAAAAGGCGAGAATTATCAACACTTTCAATCACAAAATAACTAGAAGCTGAGGGAAATAAAGCAATAGTAAAGATTGCGATGCAATGCAAAAGGAGAATTAACAAGTTTAAACAAAGCGTATAGAAACAAGTACATCTATTCAGGACAAGAATATACCAAATAAACAAAGGAACTATGCGAGTAGAAAGCAAGAACGCCATAGGTAACAAACGAGTAGCCATAAACAATAACCTCAAGTTATAATGAGTATCAAAGGGTTTACTCAGAAAAATACTTAAGTCAGCGAGAAACGTGACATGACAAGTATGAATGCAAAAACACATCGAATGTAACGACGAGAAAAAGTGAGTTTGTTCATCAATGAACATTAAGATCGCAAAATATGCAAGCAAAGTGAAATACATGAGCGCGTGAGAAATACGCAACGAAGTTTTGAAACAGGGATCGAAGCAGTTATAGAATACGAGCATGAGTAAGTGGAAGACGTAAACAAGCACAGCCTTGACACACATAGTACAACGAGAGAAGACATATAAATAGCTGAAAGAGTCCTTAACTAGAACAAGTTTATTTTTGGAAGTAGGTGAACGGCTTCCGAGCTTGCGGTAGCGGCTCGCCAGACAATGCTTGGCAATCAGCCAAAGTTGAGATAAGAGAAACTTGCTTTGACCTTTGGCACTCATACAGGAAATAAACAACAACTTGGCGTTCCTCAGACTTGTATACCAACAAGTCTGACAAACAAGCAGTTCAAAGTACACACACACCATTTGTTGAATCAGCTGTAACTTAAAGCAGATATTCTGGTTGACCGGCATGCAGTCAATCGTAACTTGGACGTGAAAAAGCAATTTAAAGCTATATGAAATAGAGTAGGAAATCAATTTCGCATAATTGAGAGGATCACGAAATCGGACAATTTTCAACAAAAAGAAGCTTAATTCTTCCGAGCAAAGAAGACAAGCTGGGACATTGAGACGAAGGTTATGCATAAGAATAGTTATTCTAGATGCTATAGAATTCAGATTTTCAATCGGTTTCATGAGCGACTTCCAATTGTGAGGAAGGAGGGAGGAGCCGGCCGTGGCCATCCTTCTACATAGCGAAAGAAGTGAAACATAGCGTACAGCAAAGTGATGGTGACTGATAGCCATGGTTTTACACAAGGGGAAGATAGTTTTTAATAGAGAGTTTAAGCAATTAACTGCTATAAAAAATGACATAAGAACATAGACGGAATAACACAAAGCAAGGCGAACTTGAATTGCTATCTTGTGCGGAAAGAAGGAAAAACCATTTAAACAACTTACAGAGGTAGCGCAGTTGTTCACGATAAGACATCGTTTCGACAAGTGTTTTTCAAAAATATTGAGATCTGAAACATGAGCGTTCTCTTTTTCAGAAATCGGATTTATGTCAGCTGTAACGAAATGACATTGCGCTTTGGTTTGAACACTGGGATATTGGATTTCACCAGTAATAACCCAACCAAAATCGGTGTCTCTGGCGACCACGGTTGAAGATAACTTGCGTGTTTGTTTGCGAAGGCGTTTCCAAAAAACATTGGCACTGAAAAGTACATCAATGGGACTTTGAACATTAAACTGAGGATCGGCTAACCTTAAGTGCGAGGGAATCTTTAATCCGGAGGTATTAATAGAGTGACTTGGAGTGTCCTTGCCAATACTGGTAAGAATGAGACAGTTTAAATTAAGATTGGTGTTTCTTTGGCAAACGTCTCTGATTTTCAATTTTGAAGACTGCAAGACTTGAGTTTTCAAATTGTCAATGCCGGTCACATTGATAGAAGTAGGCGATGACGAAAGACCTAGTTTTTTAATCAACGATTGCGAAACAAAGTTATGAGTTGAAGCGGAATCGAGAAGACCACGGGTTCTGAACCAATTTCCAAATTTATCTTGGATTTCGAATTGTACAGTGGTCAACAGGGTTTGCGCACTATGAAAAGTTTCGGCGTTGGAAATGCAGGAAGAAGCATTAGTTTGTTCGGAGCTGCTCTGCATGGAGCTTGAAGAGGCGGGTGCTGATGACCTCGATTTATCGTGAACGTGCAATAAAGAATGATGCGGTTTTTTACAATGGAAACAGAGATTTGATGACGTACAGTTCGAAGAAGAATGCTTAGGTGATAAGCAGTTGAAACAATGTTTGCTATTCAAGACAAACTTCCTTCGATCTTCGACAGACAATTCTTTAAAGGATTTGCACAAATACAATGTGTGAAGCTTTTTACAGAGCGTGCATTTTAACGATTTGTTAAGCGGCCTGATATCTTCTCTTGAATGATTGAAAGAAGAACGGGTTTGTTTGTTTTCGACAAATGGGGGCTGATGTCCCTTTGAAGAAGCAAGTTTTTTTTTCAAAAATTTGACACTGAGGATTCGTTTCGACTTTTTCGCACTGAAATGCGAGTGCTGTAAGGAATTGACATCGACTGTTGAGAAACGAGATAAGGTGTTCGAACGAATGTTCCTTGTTGCAGGCGAGTTCGATCTCCCAGGCCTTCAGTGTCGAAAAATCGAATCTTGATGTAGCTAGGTGAATAAGTATGGTGTCCCATGTTTGGACAGGCTGTTTTAGTTGGTATAACGCTCTGACATTTAACTGCATAGAATCTAAGAGGTCTCTTAAAGATGTGACGTCATTAGGTTTGACGGCTGGTAAGTTGAACAAACAACGGATGTGTCGAGCGACACTCTACCGTAAATTGCCATATCTCTCTTTAAGGAGATTAAAGGCGATGTGGTAGTTGTCTGCGCTTAAAGGCAGTGACTCCACCAAGGCCAAGGCCTCAGATTCCAAAGATGTACGGAGGAAGTAAAATTTATGTATGTCTGGGATCTCGATATTTTCATGAATTAGGGAGCAGTAAAGTTCGTAAAAAGAATACCATTCACCTTCCTTGCGTCAGAAGTGCGGTAGGCTTATCTTAGGAAGTAACGGTTTCGGTTTGTTCTTGTGAACTGAAGCGGGTGCGAACTGGGCCGGATTGATGACCCTAGTGTCCGGTTCTGAGATATTGCGGATCAGTTGGTGGGCCTTTGCAATTCCTTCAAAATACAAGGGTTCGACCTCGTCCCGATCCGATTGAAGCTCTGGACAAGCGGATTCAATCTCGGTTTGAATTTGGTCATAATAATCATAAGACCGTTCGTACAACTTAAGGCGTTGTGTTAAGATATCTAAATCACACTCGGCGGGATTTAACTTGTTGATAAAATTTCGGAATCTAGTGAGTTGCCCTTTATAGGAAGAACGTCTAGCAATGAGAGTTTCATCTTTTTCAGCAGGGGCCATGACAAAAAGAATAAATTGAAATACAACTCACGAAACTGAAGAACCTTGGAGATGCTGTCAGGTTTGCAGCAGAGAATGGGTCGAAAGAACGGGACACACCAAAGGAGACAGGAGTGGCCTCCTCCCCGTTCACAGGCTTTGCCCGACGTAGGTATAGCTGAAAAATCCAAAGCAGATGTTAATACTTTGCAAAGTATTGTCAAATGACACTTGACAAACAATGGACATAGCAAATGGACTCTCCCGGGTTTCTGGTACCAAATTTTGGGTAGATTATAGGCTAGGGAATAACCCACCCACCAAGGGAAGATGATTAAGAAAAGGAAATGGTTTTCGGACTGGAGAAAAAGGATAGAAAAATAGGAGGAGAGCCCCACAAAATTAATAAGCTTCACTTTAAACACACTTAAAGGTGGTTGCCACCGCAAATCTGTGCTCGGATACTTAAAGTGGGTACGAGCTTGGTCGAAGCTGACGGGAGCCGCAGCTAAGACTTGGGCAGTTTGCCAGAGGAAGGCTTTAGTGTATTTCCTTCCAAGCACGAATAAAAGTACTATAGGGAAGGGTGATGGTCTGACAAAACTGAGAGCAAACGATTTATTGTATATGAACGAGGGCATAAACCTAGGAAGAGCTAGGAAAGCCAGGATCCTGCCTAACTGTACTATCAGAGAAATGATGAATCCAAAAACAAATATTTAATTTATTTAACAATTCAAAGAAGCGTAACTTTAACAAATAAATATGCTCTATGTAGTTAACAATTTGGGGTCGCAGACCTCCAACAACGTTCAGAAATTGCTCCAGGCAAATGAAAATTTTTTAAGATTTTTAAACCTTGTATTAAAATCTTGGAAAGATTTAATAAAATAGGCAAAATGGAATAATTAAAGTTTTAACATTTACAGGAGTACAAGCAGTGTACTATAAGAAACCTCCGAAAGAACATTCTAACGAGAATAACAACTTCGAAGATAACAAAATGGAAAACATAAAGAATAAAAAGGAAGTTCCTACAACTTCTTATATTTAAACAGAATTACTTTGTGAGATTTATACAAAGAGAGCAGGTCACTTACTGTGAACCTGAAAAGTTAATCAGAAGGAAGGTTCTAGACCTCTTATACTTTGAATAAGACTCGCAAGTTAAATGAGGCAGTTTTCATTTAGCGAGACCAAAAAAAATAACTCACTCAAGAGTTGAGAGAATTGTTTTCCCTGCTTTTGAAGGGAGGAACAATGTAAGTTTGAAACGTGTGCTAGACACGTAATTATACAGACATACTTAATGATAAACCAACAAAATGGAAGGGCACTTCTTGGAATGACACCTTATTGGAACAGACCTAGATTAAAAGTTTATTGCAGATTGTTAGTAAAAGGTTTAGGAAAGAGAAATGGGAATTAAGGAAAATGTTCATGGCCTTATTTGAATATAAGCGGACGATCGCGACGCGGTAGAAAAGTTGAGCAAGCACTGGTTTTCACTATAGTTCCTTGAAATATATGAAAAGTTCACTGTGTAGACACAAAGTTTATGGAAAAGAAAGTTATTGCAATGATGAAAATAACTGGTTTCACTAGATAAGTGAGAGTCTATTTCTTGAGAAAGTTGTAAGTTACAATTAAATGCGCTATAGAAAATTCCCGCGGTGGACGAAACTTCACTATGTAGTAATTTTGAAGTAAGATAATTCAATTTTAAATAGAATTCTCACAAGTACGTGAGAAATGCATGACGGCAGGACTTGTAGATTGAGTACAGAATCTGGAAGGTTCCAGAACAATCTTAGCAGTAAAATGGGGCTAATGTAAATCCAGCGGAGGAACTAGCTTGTAGAATTATAGACAGCGGGTAATTAGATAATATCCCACGTAGAGAGAGGATTTCTCATTAGAATAGCTTAATAAAAGCTCTTTATGGTAAAGTCGGCTTATGCAAGCGAAAGCTCAACATGGCAAATCCCACGAAGAATGATTATTGCCCCAAAATAAATACTTTCACACTGTCTATAAAAGTATCATTAAAAACACGTAGAAGTTAAAACCATGAAGATGAGGTTAAAACTTTAGGAAGGTACTTATCTTTGTTGCATGTCGAAGTGAAGTTCCTCACTGATGCCTAGAGTTCCAACATGGCGTGGAATTTAGAAAATGCCTCGTTAGGTCAGGAGGCTAGCTCTGGTTGAGCCCTAACTGATTGCTTCAACTGCCGACTGAGAAGTGAGACTTGCTCAACGAAGCACGGAAGGTCCTAGGAAGGGACGAGAGTGGGGGTAGTAAACAAAAGGTATATATATCAGCATAACCAACTTATCAAAAATAAATGTTCTTCTTAATGGATGGTCTTCTAAGAGTTGATAGTAGGCGATATTAGCGCAGCATGGTGAGTGAAACAGTAGACGTACTTCTCTTGCTCAAGGAGAAAATAGCTGACGATAGTAACAAAGATCTGGTGGCCAGATGGATATGTAAGTCCACTTGCACGATGAGGAATTGAGTAGCTTCAGAGGTTCGCTACTAGATGACGCTAGGTGGGTCACAGAAGTTATATATCTGAAACATACTTATGAAGACGTAAGAGATTTGCCCAACAAGGAGAAAACAGAAGATCACTGTTGGTGTTTGGCAAAGAGGAAGGAAGAAATGAACATGCAAGGAGCAGTAGACATTATATCTCAGGTACCGTGTATTCAAAGAATACACCAGGTACTTGTACATGAAAATACCTTAATGAACTCGATGGTAAAGCTCATAATGTATTCAATGTATTCGACATCATAGACAAACATGATGTCGTACATGGTTTAAGTTAACGTTGCTACATGTTGTCAACTCATATCTCTGTCGTAATGTACCCCAATATCTAAGTTTACTCCATAGTAGAAGTCATCTCTAAATCAATAAATGTTCTGTCTTCAATCATTATATTCGCAGTCATAATATGGCTTATCATGTAACAATGGACTTTAATGTTCATAAAGCACTGAATAATGTTTATCAACTTACGTTGAGCTGTCTTGAAATGCGATTGTGTTTCTCTGCTCGGAAAGAAGCACTTTTCCACTGCAGAAATATAACTGTCTGTAATCTGCTTACTATTAAAAACAGCGACGTAAATCTTCTCTATGTTATTAGTAATTACTCATCGGTATATGTAGAAACAGTTTATCTTGAAATATTATCGATGAATCTCTCCCTAAACCATAAATTGTAACTTGGCTTTGCTAACTATATCTTGTACTAGATTCAAGTTACCAGGCGATACATAAATCTAACCCTTATCGGTGTCTCATTTGACGGTTAACTTTCCTCGCACTATATCTGGTCTCCTGGTCTGAAGCTTACCCAGGGACACACGTCCGTATTCGACGAATTCTGAAGACGAAAGACCTCCCTTCCTCGCTCTCAATCTCCTAGCACCATTCTGGCTCACGCCATTTTACCTCCGTGGCAAAAGACCACTCGTACGTTTTTAAAAGCTTATTGCTTTGAACTGTTGACCTCCTGCGAATTTTAAAGTACTGACAATATCTTCTAATTATCGTCTGCCGTATTCCAATTGATAAAAACTCTTTCTTCTGGTCAAAAAGTATTTATTTTGTGATGTGAACGAGGCTTTTGCTTGCATTAACTTCCATTGGACCTCTCCTCATTGGCTGTCTGCTTATATCCAATGACATAATTTATAACAATTAATGCAACATTTATGCGGCAAATCGTTGTTGCTATGAGAGTTTTAGCATTTTGATGTGGCTTCAAAGCGTCACAAATCTCGTGACAACGCCGTGCTTGAGTGTAACTCACTAACTTAACCGGTTTCTTGTGCAAATTCAGCTTCATATTTCCTGTGCAAAATTTTACTATGGACTTGTAAAAATATCATTATTTTGGTCATGAATAATTCAAAATTAGGGCTCAGTACTGCTCCCGTTCATCCGAGGTATGCGATGACCCATCTGCCATTACATCGCATACCTGGATTCCC
Organism: Meconema thalassinum; assembly: GCA_946902985.2. Classification (NCBI taxonomy): domain Eukaryota; kingdom Metazoa; phylum Arthropoda; class Insecta; order Orthoptera; family Tettigoniidae; genus Meconema; species Meconema thalassinum. The sequence continues at coordinate 245,379,588 of OX336397.1, forward strand.
AGGCCAGAGTGCAGTTAAATGAACATGAAATAAAATAAGGAATGTGTCGGAAATTCAGTGGAAATATCACAAAAGCAGAGGGTAACACGAGATAAAGTATCTCTAGGGTCGTTACGGGCTTTAATTTAATCATAATAGCAAATAGAAATGGGCGCCATCAACTGAACCCCTAGCAAACCACATCCTTCCTGGTTAAGCCTTAATTGAGACAAAGGAAAGGATTGGGAAAACAACATCATCATCAGATCACAACTAAGATAAAACAAAATTTATTTAAACTTAATCAGTCAGACAGAAGAAGAAACACAAACCCTGCCTAAGAGTATGGTCGAATGTAAACGTTATGTTGTTATAGTCCTCAAAAATCGAACCATCTCTGTGCTATTTCAAATTATTTTTCATCCACATAAAAAAATAAAGATTACTTAAGTTCGCTTGAGTTCTCAGGGCCACCGTAGCACTATGTCTTTGCGTCACTGACATTTCGTGATCACTGAGACCTAACTTTTCGTTAATTTAACATCAGTAATGTGGATGTCAAGAAATATGAATCTGTCTAACACAAAATACCCTAAAAACACATATATTTAATTATTCACTCATTTCAATGGCTTATATGGCATTAATCAATGTTGGAAATCCCAACAATTACTCCTTAAAATTTAACAATTAATTTATGCAGCATATTTACACTATTGCTGATCATTGCTTGGTTGTGAATCAAAGAAAACTTCACTATTCATCGATCATCACCATCATTATCATGTCAAAAAATAAATGTTTCAAGTCAGAATAATTTATTAATTACCATCAGATCATTTAAATAAATATTATATTCATCAATTCATTAGATTATTCAATCATCCACACACTCTCATTTCATTATCTCATTTAAATTACATTATCTCAATCCATCAATTTAAATTGTTCAATTCATTAATTTAAGTTGCAATTCATCAATTTATTTAAATCATACGTCTTATTAGATTTATTTAAATTTATTTAAATTTTATTGTCATCAGCTCCTTTAATTAATTATTACCTTTTAATTCATTTATTCATCAGCTGTTTAATCACCTATTAATTTATTTAATTCAGTTAATTTATTCAACTATCAATTTATTTGCCGGCCCCGTGGTGTTGGGGTAGGGCGCCTGCCTCTCACCCGGAGGCCCCGGGTTCGATCCCCGGCTCCGTCAGGGATTTTAAAACTGACGTGAGGGTTGGAACGGGGTGCACTCAGCCTCGTGAGGACAATTGAGTTTCTGTCTGACAGTGAGACAGCGCCCCGATCGCGAATACCAAGATTAACGGCCGAGGGGACCCGACGCGCTGATCACGCGTCACCCCAATATCTGCAGGCCAAATGGCTGGGCAGCGGTCGCTTGGTCGGCCTTAGCCCGTCATGGGCTGGATAGTGCCAGGGGTTGACTTTGTTGACTTTTGATCAATTTATTTAATTCATCCGGTGTATTCAACTTTTAATTCATCGAGTTTATTCAACTTTTAATTCATCGGGTCAGATCATTAATATGTTTAAACTTCAGATTATTGTTCCATAAATTATTATTATTATTATTATGAGAAAATCTTGGATTATCAAAATTATTTATTTATTTAATTTCCTAAAAATTGTTTAATATAGGTTATAAAACGTTGTCTTAAAATTTTATCAGTTCCAGGAAATACCTCATATTTAATTATCATGCCAAAATAATACGTTGCCTTCACAAAATCACGTTGGATCTCACTATCCAAAACTTCACCACTTAATCTCACTTTGTCAATTATCACATTTGAATACCATAATTATTCCATATAACACCACAATTATTCAGCACACAGCATGAATCTCAAAAATATGCTAGGCTGCGTTCAACAACCTCATGTCTGCCTCAAAATTACCATTGGCAATATTACAAACTTTCACCTGGCAACCTCAAAAACACCTATCAAAAATACTTCACATAATCACGTTGCATGATCCACACAAATAATATAACAGGCTTCAGATGATTAACGCATACAATCTACAAGAACTGTAATTAATCTTGTCATATCTAGACAACTTCTTAAACAATAGGAAAATTACCTTAGTAATCGTAATCCAATTCAAGATCTGGTTTAATTCAGAGCATAAATTCTCTTAAGATCCTCAAGATTTACTAAAAAAAACACCAATATGTTATATTACCTCACATAAAAATTATCAAATAATGATCTGCCTCAAAATAAATTCTGACAATAAATAACTCATCTTACAAGATTCAATTATTTGAAATCCTTCTCAAAGGTATCAAATCACTCACAAAGAGTTTCAAAAGCATTAACTGTTAAATGAATATACTCTCAAAAGAGTATTGCAACAAACTATTGGATTGGCAAAACAAGTATTACAAAGTGTAACCCTGCTGACATTTATTTTTAATTTATTTAACAAAATTCAACTAATATGTGACTGGTAGTTTATTGTTTAATCCTCTTACGATCATAATTACACTCGGATGATAAAATGAGACCCTCGATTGGCAGGTAAGGTGAGTTCTACCACACAGTTACTCAAAGTAACAGGCCCCGCCTCGTAGAATATGATGAAAAATCCCTAAAATGACAGGTAAGGTGAGTGCCACCGCACACTTACTCAAAGTAACAGGCCCCGTCTCGTAGACTAATGAATGAGTGTACATGATTGGAATCAACAAGCCTCTATTTGTCACATAAAAGCGATATGTATTCACTTGAGTGAATAAAATTTAATATCACCAAACAATCCAATAAAATAAAATAAAAAATCCCTGCTGATGAATTATACATACCCGCTAGTATGCAATGAACTGACGAAAAATTCTAATTATCCAATTGCAGATCACGAGTTCGAAACACTCGCTAAAATATCCGTAATCAAGAACTACTATCCTCACAGAAAAATATAAAGGCCAAAATTCTGTCTAATAAAGTCAACCAAAGGTGAGAACTTTGGATAAATGTGCCTGCCATATCATATGGTAACACCATATTTTAGCAAATGGAGTAATAAAAGATTTAAGCCATGTCGAAAGATAATAGTAGCACCCCTACCAAAAATATATACGAGTATGCCCAGTGTTCATGAAAAATCATATCAGTAATGCCATAACTCTTACAATACCTTCATATTCCAGATGTTAATAGAATTCTAAGATCGTCGGTAATCCAAGTGTTTGTCACAGATTTCTCGCTAGATCGACGAAAACGCTGTATCACCCACTGAACTAACACCTGACTTCATCCAAGTGAATTTGATGTCATATTTATCCTCTTCGTTAGGAACCGAATCCATCGCTCTGAGCTGACATCACGTCTCCGTATCCGCCTAGCACGACATGATGAACTGAAGATTATCCATCGTGGATATTGTCCAAAATCCTCCACAAAAGTTCAAAAACACAGAGTACCCCATACTCTCTTCGAATATGTCACGCCACTGTTCCATAAACTATTTGGTTGGCATTCGATATTAATGTTAGTCTTCACAGCGGCTGAATTGCACTGGTAGAAAAATAATGTAGCTTAAAAAGTGTACTGATTTGTCAGACACTCTGTATCTGTGTTCGTAATGAAGATATTTCATAACTGTTCATGATGTGTAACCATTATACTGCACGTGCCACTATTCACAAAGTGCATACGCTTACATATTTTAACTTGCCAAAAGCAGTAATGTTGGAACGGCCCCATGGTCGCCTTGAATATTTCGGTTCAAATGCATTATGAAATATGCTGTAATACTGCTGAAATAAATTCAAGTCCATCTGAATGGCCATAATAAAAGGTGTATAACTGTAACTGGACTGCACAATTGGACTGTTGAAGTACAAGTCCTAACATCTCAAACTTGACAAAATGTCAGATTAATGTTCAACTCGTTGACTATCGCATGGTAACAAAATGTCGCCCACAGCACGACACGTTTCTCTTCACTGTCCTTGTGTAATATGAGGTTAAATACTGGCCTCATTATACTGCTTCGCTCTGCTGTCATACATTGAGAATGTAGCTTAAATAATGTTTCTCAATCCTAGTGTAATACTGCGTATTGCTTCGGTAAATTTTAAGCTTGAAAAAAGCATTGCTGTTCCACGTGAATACGAGTGCGATGTTGAAATAACATGTGTCTAAACACCGGCTTCCTTGCTAAAGTTAACGGCTTGCATGACTTGCCCTACGGACAGCATATGCTCCAAAACCAAACTCCTGATACTTCATTGCAGGCTTCGCCTAGCGACTCCCTCCTGCACGTAACTCTCCGTATTGCACTGCCTTATAAACTGTTCTGTTATAGCAAAATTTGATCCATTCAACTGGACTGCTGGAATACTTCTCTTCGCTAGTGTCACTGCACTCGGCCGTCTCGCCTTGACCTACCACGTGACTTCCTCCTTCCTTCCGCTGTCAGACGTCACAGATCTAACCTCGACCACACTATCTTCAGCTATAAAGTCATAACATAACTTAAGGAGTTGTCTACCTTTCTTCAAGTTATTGTCAATAAGATTTCTTGATATTTCCTTCCCTTCTGAGGTTAGATAAGATTTTATTCCAAATTAATCTTTTTAACCATCCAGTATTTCTCCCATAATTCCTTATGTTTGAGGGGTAGTGGCTCCATCTCCCTCGGCCTCCTACGTCATTTCCTACCATTCTTCTGACTCGATCTGAGCGCTATCTTTTCTCCTTGCCCACAAATCTCAACTGTGGCTCGATCACAACTGGCGTAGCCGATAGCCTTAACTAGGTATCAGGTACATCTCTCCCGTACATCTCCTTTTTTATCAGTCTTGAGAAAAAAATACTCTCAGGCATTCTCTATATAAAACATATTATGTACACGATAGCTATGCAACCATCCTCTTCCTAAGCGTAATGCTGGCTGCGTTGAAAGTTCCAACAACTTCATTCGTGTCGATTCTAGCAATCTTATGGCTGTTATTTCTGTATGCTTCATCAATTCGGAATGGACCAGCGTACAATGGTGCAAATTTGTGGTATATCCTCTGTTGAAGATTCGATGTGACTGGCTTCCTGATCAGCACCTCGTCATTTTCCTGAAATGGTTCATTCTTCCTGCATGCCTCCTGGCTTTCTTCTCTGCCTGTCTCCTGAGTCTTTCTCCTGCCATCTCGACTCTTCTTTCTTGGGTAGGTTCCGGCTCTACTGGTGCCTTCACTATTGGTTTGATTGGATTGCTGATTCTGATTCTAATTATATCTGCCTCGATATCGGTTATTGTATCCGTTCCGGTTCTGATATCTGGAATTTTGATTGTAGTTCCTTTATCTACCATCTCTTGGATCTCGTTCATACGGCCTTTCATACGGTCCTTGATATCTGTCATTCCCACGGACGTTATGGATATTTCCTCTCTTCTCTTCGTTTCTTCAATTCCCCCATGAATCTCTCCTATCTGTCTGTGCTGCATTATCGACAACTACGGCATTCACTTCTTGCGTGTTCCGATTTTCATTTCTCGAATTCCTAGGTGTCATCTGAGCGCTTGTGTAATCCAATCTGCGTAGGATATCATCGTAATGTTCAAGTGTATTCGCTCCCGATGCTATGAGTGATCTTTGTACTTCTACTGGCAACTGCCTAGCTATTGCTTGTAACAGTTCGTCTTCTGGCAATGGAGGAATCAAAAATTGCAATTTAGCTAACTGAGATGTAAAATAATTTGCATACTGTGTTGTATGTGACGTAGAGTAACGTTTTGAGTACATTTCTGCTCTCACGTTTAACTGATCTTCTGCACTCCTGAATCGTCGTAAAAAAAGCTATAGCAAATTGTTCCAGGTTCGCAAAGTTGCTTCTAAACGCGCGAAACCACGTCAAAGCTTGCCCATCTAAGGCGCGTTCGACTACCCTTAGTTCTCTTTCCTTAGCTACCCGATGTTCCGCCATGTAATCTCGGATATCTCTCAAAAATTCGACTGGTGTGACTCCTGTATTCCCAGAAAATTTTCTTGGTTTATCATCAAGATTTCTGATGATGGTCACCGGACCTGAGTATCGTTCTTTCGTACTAGAAGTGTTTATAGTCTGATTAGAATTACCTTCAGGGGTTGAACTAGTCCTTTCAAAAGTAATGTTTTGTTGCATTTGACTATCCTCACCTGCGCTCACCTTTTGACTCTTCATATTACGACCTATCGGTGTTCGATTCATCGATACATCCCCTGTTGTTACGTCTTGACTTGTGAAATTATTTATTATTGACTCCAGTTTAGTCATTCTATCTTCCGTTCGCTCTTCCACTATCTTGACTTTGGTTTCCAAATTGTCTAATGAAATAACAGTCTGCATTCTGTTACGCTCTTCCAAATCGTTCTTCAATTTATCTATCTTATCTTCGCATGTTGTCTTTACTGAATACGACCTGTTCCTTCAATTGATCTACATCTGTCCTGAACTGAGCTGTATCAGTTTTCATCGTTTCTTTATTCTCAGTGAATCTCACTTCCAAATTCGCCATACCTGTGATTAATTTCTCTTCCATCCCTGCACGCTTTTCTTTTGCTTCGGCATCGACCTCACTACACCGTTCTTCCACTATTGCACTGACTCTATTTTTAAACAATGCTAAGTTTTCATTAACTTTCTGATCTATGTCATCATCAATTTTCTTAATATCCGCCTGCAATTGGTTTTCTAAGGATTTCAAGTTAGAATTAACCTCGCCTAAGACTTCCTCTTTGACTGTCCCAATTACTGATTTCAAACTTTTAATTTCATTACCTAAATTCGTTTCTAAACGTTTAATCTTGGATTCGAAAGATACTTCAGTAGACCATTCTTGTATTTTGCCTACATCTGTTACTAAACCGTCTATGTCGAATCGTAATTTCGATACATCTGATTTAATATCTTTCTGAATAGACATAACATCTGTTCTCAGATTAAGAATATTCTCTTCACCTTTGTTTTCTAACTCTAGAATGTTTTTCCTTTACGTGTGCAAATTGTTCTCTCCTTTCAATTCTACTGCCTTTATATCGGATTGTAAAGCCTTTAATATTTCATCATTTTTTAACGTTAATCTATTTTCCAAACTCGTTAAATTATTTTTCAACTCTGTGTTACTTTCTTCACTACGAGCTTGTTATCTGGTTTCTAACAATTTAAAATTATCTTTTAAATTAGCCTCACTAGCTTTCAAATTAATTTCATTATTACTCTGCAATCTTTCCTCTAATGATTTTAAGTTAGTTTCATTGCTAGTCTGCAATGACTACATTTTCTTCACATCTAGCTTGTAACCTAGCTTCTGAATCATTTATCTGTTCTTTGACTTCCGATTCCATTCTAGTAATATTTGCCACAATGCCGGACATACTACTCTGCAAATCCTCTAATACTTTAGCCAAATCGTCCGCTGACATAACTATAATTTCCAACTAAACGTTTTAATTCAGAGACGTTGGATAGCAAAACATCACAGTGTAACAATTCCTAATTACACTTGGGTATAAGAAAAATGACATATAATTAAACATGACATAACACTAATATGATTAACATGATCACTGGAATGGGCATACAAGTATATTGTCTGACCTAGTTCAATAAATTTTATAACACCATTAAATGAAATAGAGATCAATCTCCTCGTAACCTCAATCTGAGGTGTTCCCATAGAATAAAGAAAATCGAAGCCCCATGTATGGGAAAAGCCTATTCTCCCTCCTCTGCACCCGTTCATCCGAGGTATGCAATGACCCATCTGCCATTACATCGCATACCTGGCTTCCTAGGCCAGAGTGCAGTTAAATGAACATGAAATAAAATAAGGAATGTGTCGGAAATTCAGTTGAAATATCACAAAAGCAGAGGGTAACACGAGATAAAGTATCTCTAGGGTCGTTACGGGCTGTAATTTAATCATAATAGCAAATAGAAATGGGCGCCATCAACTGAACCCCTAGCAAACCACATCCTTCCTGGTTAAGCCTTAATTGAGACAAAGGAAAGGATTGGGAAAACAACATCATCATCAGATCACAACTAAGATAAAACAAAATTTATTTAAACTTAATCAGTCAGACAGAAAAAGAAACACAAACCCTGCCTAAGAGTATGGTCGAATGTAAACGTTATGTTGTTATAGTCCTCAAAAATTGAACCATATCTGTGCTATTTCAAATTATTTTTCATCCACATAAAAAAATAAAGATTACTTAAGTTCGCTTGAGTTCTCAGGGCCACCGTAGCTCTATGTATTTGCGTCACTGACTATTCGTGATCCCTGAGACCTAATCTTTCGTTAATTTAACATCAGTAATGTGGATGTCAAGAAATATGAATCCGTCTAACACAAAATATCCTAAAAACACATATATTTAATTATTCACTAGTTTCTATGGCTTAAATGGCATTAATCAATGTTAGAAATCCCAACAATTACTCCTTAAAATTTAGCAATTAATTTATGCGCCATATGTGCACTATTGCTGATCATTGCTTGGTTGTGAATCAAAGAAAACTTCACTATTCATCGGTCATCACCATCATTATCATGCCAAAAAAATGAATGTTTCTCACATTAGTTCTCATCCCATTGTTCGTTATATTCAAGTCAGAATAATTAATTAATTACCATCAGATCATTTAAATAAATATTATATTTAACCGACAGTAGTGGCTACGCTGGCTAAAGCGCAGTGTTAAGTCGTGGGGCCAAGCTCTCTGCTAACTCGGTAGACGCGTGGGTTCGAGCCCCACCGTCGGCCGTCCTTGAAATGGTTTTCCGTGGTTTCCCATTTTAAACGCCAGGCAAATGCTGGGACGGTACCTTCTGACAGGCCCCGGCCGCTTCCTTCCACACCCTTCTCCAATTTCATTCACCTTAATCAATTCCATCTCTCATCCCGACACGCTGGTCGCCCACGGGCGTCGAATATAAAGACCTGCACTAGTTTACTGAGGAGACCACACGAAAAAAAAATTATATTCATCAATTCATTAGATTATTCAATCATCCACACACTCTCATTTCATTATCTCATTTAAATTAAATTATCTCAATCCATCCATTTAAATTGTTCAATTCATTAATTTAAGTTGCAATTCATCAATTTATTTAAATCATATCTCTTATTTAAATTTATTTAAATTTTATTGTCATCAGCTCCTTTAATTAATTATCACCTTTTAATTCATTTATTTATCAGCTGTTTAATCACCTATTAATTTATTTAATTCATCGGGTTTATTCAACTTTTAATTAATCGAGTTTATTCAACTTTTAATTCATCGGGTCAGATCATTAATATGTTTAAACTTCAGATTATTGTTCCATATTATTATGAGAAAATCTTGGATTATCAAAATTATTTATTTATGTAATTTCCTAAAAATTGTTTAATATAGGTTATAGAACGTTGTCTAAAATTTTATCAGTTCCAAGTTATACCTCATATTTAATTATCATGCCAAAATAATACGTTGCCTTCACAAAATCACGTTGGATCTCACTATCCAAATTTCACCACTTAATCTCACTTGGTCAAATATCACATTTGAATACCATAATTATTCCATATAACACCACAATTATTCAGCACACAGCATGAATCTCAAAAATATGCTAGGCTGGGTTCAACAACCTCATGTCTGCCTTAAAATTATCATTGGCAATATTGCAAACTTTCATCTGGCCACCTCAAAAACACCTATCAAAAATACTTCACATAATCACGTTGCATGATCCACACAAAAAATATAACTGGCTTCAGATGATTAATGCACACAATCTACAAGAACTGTAATTAATCTTGTCATATCTAGACAACTTCTTAAACAATAGGAAAATTACCTTAGTAATCGTAATCCAATTCAAGATCTGGTTTAATTCAGAGCATACATTCTCTTAAGATCCTCAAGATTTACAAAAAAAAAAACACCAATGTGTTATATTACCTCACATAAAAATTATCTAATAATGATCTGCCTCAAAATAAATTCTGACAATAAATAACTCATCTTACAAGATTCAATTACTTGAAATCCTTCTCAAAGGTATCAAATCACTCACAAAGAGTATCAAAAGCATTAACTGTTAAATGAATATACTCTCAAAAGTTTATTGCAACAAACTATTGGATTGACAAAACAAGAATTACAAAGTGTAACCCTGCTGACATTTATTTTTAATTTATTTAACAAAATTCAACTAATATGTGACTGGTAGTTTATTTTTTAATCCTCTTACGATCATAATTACACTCGGATGATAAAATGAGACCCTCGATTGGCAGGTAAGGTGAGTACCACCACACAGTTACTCAAAGTAACTGGCCTCGCCTCGTAGAATATGATGAAAAATCCCTAAAAATGACAGGTTAGGTGAGTGCCACCACACAGTTACTCAAAATAACAGGCCCTGTCTCGTAAGCTAATGAATGAGTGTACATGATTGGAATCAACAAGACTCTATTTGTCACATAAAAGCGATATGCATTCACTTGAGTGAATAAAATGTAATATCACCAAACAATCCAATAAAATAAAAATCCCTGCTGTTGAATTATACGTACTCGCTAGTATGCAATGAACTGACGAAAAATTCTAATTATCCAATTGCAGATCACGAGTTCGAAACACTCGCTAAAAATATCCATAATCAAGAAATAATATCCTCAGAGAAAAATATAAAAACCAAAATTCTGTCTAAAGTCAACCAATGGTGAGGACGTTGGATAAATGTGCCTGCCATATCATATGGTAACACCATATTTTAGCAAATGGAGTAATAAAAGATTTAAGCCATGTCGAAAAATAATAGTAGCACTCCTACCAAAAATATATACGAGTATGCCCAGTGTTCATGAAAAATCATATCAGTAATGCCATAACTCTTACAATACCTTCATATTCCAGATGTTAATAGAATTCAAAGATCGTCGGTAATCCAAGTGATTGTCACAGATTTCTCGCTAGATCGACGAAAACGCTGTATCACCCACTGAACTAACACCTGACTTCATCCAAGTGAATTTGATGTCATATTTATCCTCTTCGTTAGGAACCGAATCCATCGCTCTGAGCTGCCATCACGTCTCCGTATCCGCCTAGCACGACATGATGAACTGAAGATTATCCATCGTGGATATTGTCCAAAATCCTCCACAAACGTTCAAAAACACAGAGTACCCCATACTCTCTTCGAATATGTCACGCCACTGTTCCATAAACTATTTGGTTGGCATTCGATATTAATGTTAGTCTTCACAGCGGCTGAATTGCACTGGTAGAAAAATAATGTAGCTTAAAAAGTGTACTGATTTGTCAGACACTCTGTATCTGTGATCGTAATGAAGATATGTCATAACTGTTCATGATGTGTAACCATTATACTGCACGTGCCACTATTCACAAAGTGCATACGCTTACATATTTTAACTTGCCAAAAGCAGTAATATTGGAACGGCCCCATGGTCGTCTTAAATATTTCGGTTCAAATGCATTATGAAATATGCTGTAATACTGCTGAAATAAATTCAAGTCCATCTGAATGTCCATAATAAAAGGTGTGTCACTGTAACAGGACTGCACAATTGGACTGTTGAAATACAAGTCCTAACATCTCAAACTTGACAAAATGTCAGAGTAATGTTCAACTCGTTGACTATCGCATGGTAACAAAATGTCGCCCACAGCAGGAAAAACACCGGCTTCCTTGCTAAAGTTAACGGCTTGCATGACTTGCCCTACGGACAGCATGTGCTCCAAAACCGAACTCCTGATACTGCATTGCAGGCTTCGCCTAGCGACTCCCTCCTGCACGTAACTCTCCGTATTGCACTGCCTTATAAACTATTCTTTTATAGCACAACATGATCCACTCAACTGGACTGCTGGAATACTTCTCTTCGCTAGTGTCACTGCACTCGGCCGTCTCGCCTTGACCTACCAGGTGACTTCCTCCGTCCTTCCGCTGTCTGACGTCACAGATCTAACCTCGACCACACTATCTTCAGCTATAAAGTCATAACATAACTTAAGGAGTTGTCTACCTTTCTTCAAGTTATTGTCAATAAGATTTCTTGATATTTCCTTCCCTTCTGAGGTTAGATAAGATTTTATTCCAAATTAATCTTTATAACCATCCACTATTTCTCCCATAATTCCTTATGTTTGAGGGGTAGCGGCTCCATCTCGCTCGGCCTCCTACGTCATTTCCTACCAATCTTCTGACTCGATCTGAGCGCTATCTTTTCTGCTTGCCCACAAATCTCAACTATGGCTCGATCACAACTGGCGTAGCCGATAGCCTCAACTAGGTAACGGGTACAGTACCACGTTGGGACCCCCGGAAAATGTTGGCCACATTTTTCGTTTCACATCCCCCAGACGCCAAAACCACTGGCAATTCAAAGGTTTAAATGTAATTTATATATCTACTGATATATCTCAGTTTGGTGGTTTCGGTGGCGTAGTTGGTAGCATGCTGAGCTTCAATGCCCAAGATTGCGGGTTAAAACCCAGCCGAAGTCGTCGGATTTTTAACGAACGTTAAAGATCCCTCAGTATGCCTTCCTAATTGCTTGAAGCTAAATTCGTAGTTTAGATTTCATTAACGCCTTATTAATTTCCAACGTTCGCCGCCATTTGCGGGTTCGGTGGCATCTAGTAGCCAAGTTCACAGCTAGGTGTCGTTGATGGTAGCATTTGGTAGGGATAGTAGGAACTACTTGAAATTAATCGTCTGCTGTCCTTACCTGAATTACAGATAACACACACTTATACAGCCATCACAATTACCACCGGTTATCAGACAGATTCTACAAACACCCAAAGGACATGGGGCTACATGATCGCGTTGTCGCAGCCCCTAAACTTATGAACCGACCGTATATCTCACTTTCTTCTGGACACGATAACTACCGCCAATTGCCACGAATCACTTTCAAACTTATACATTAAATAAAACCCATCTAAATGTTGGTCGAGTATGTTAATGGGCAATTTTGGACCAGGTTGGTGAAAATAGTGGGCCTTTTTCTTAATAAGTGAAAATCGAATCCATTCAAAGTTCATACAATTCTTCGCATAAGGTCCAAAAACTTATATCCGTATATTTTTAATAGCCCGGACCATCGATTAAAGGTCTAGGAAAAATGGAGTTTTTAAAACAAAAATTCATACCACCCTCAATAGATACAGAATGGATACCGTTTAGTATGGTCAATAGTCCTCTAAAAGTTACCTAAAACTTTTGTCTGAAAGAGTTTTTGATATGAACCACCGTTACGCCAAGAGATGAGAAAAATATACTTTTGGAATTATGGGATGCGTTCTCGTATTCTGAACATGGGGACGTTTCTAGGTATACAACAATTCTCAAATTTAATTAATCATTTTTTTGTCCGGTGATGTCTACCTGCGCCTTCTGGCGTGCCGAGTTTTGTATTGCACCCTACTTTGCATATGAATGAAATTTATATTATCAAGAACTGTTCTTCAGTTTAGTGACTAACGAGATGGTGTTCTGCTTTTAAAGTCGCAGCTGACAAGGCTTCTGATATAGGAATGCCCCAGTGTTTAGCGTTGAGGTGTGAGTTTGTGTGTGTGTGGTCTGCGCCTGACTAAGTAGTTTTAAGAGAATCAACTAATTATTTGCACGGCGTGTCTTGTACTTGCGTAGTCACATCTATTTAACATTTGTTATCGATATTGTGATCGGCTCAAATTTATGTGTCCGACTCAGAGAAAGAGGGATACTCGTTGCTCTGATGTATTTTAGATTTATTTTTTGAACCGTGTGTGTTTCCTTGTGCCTGGACTATTTGCAGGGTTTAACACCCAATTTAGAATAATAATAATACATAAACCTATCTTACCTTATCTTATATATAAAAGTGAAAGTCTATATGTGGGTATATTTGTTCCGTATACAAATCTACACCGTTCCACCAATGTCAACCAATTTTGGCATACACATAGTTCAGGACCCAGAATAAATCGCTGGCTACATGAATTTTCGATAGTGTTTCACATTCTTCTGATTATGGCCATTTTGCACTGGTGCAAAGGCTAATTAATTCAGAAAATATATTGATGAAGTAATGGCAAGGCCGGCCATCTCCATGGCAGCAGTAGCTCAAGTCGAGACATGGCCGACTGGATGCGAGTTGTGCTCTCCACTACCGGTTTATAAAATGAGGTTCTTTACATGAAGTCCCGTTAGTTACTCAACTGGTCTCACAGTACTGTCAACCCAGTTTATCATAACAAAGACTTGACTCTATTTGTCAATATAATTTCCGCAATATCAAAATACAAATTATATCACTAAATACAATAGCCTGATATTAAATGAGAGAAACTTAACATACCTTTGCAGCTTATTAAAATAGAATTCCATTAGGGTTCAATCGATTTTTATAAAACTTCATTTACTTTCCTGCTGAGTGGTGAGTACATGAGGTATTTGGAAGCAACCGGTATTTCGGCTTCCGCAGTAATATTCGTAATAGGTGATACCAATTTCTCTGCAATGGCGCTGGCAAGACCGCTGCTGCGGTCAGGTTATTGAGTGGAGAGGATTAGAGTTCTGAGAAATGCAATCCAAACATTTCATCCAAAAAATACTTTCCACTGTGAATACAACTTAAACCAGACTTTCAGTTTTCATTGTCGGAAAATATATTGTTGATATTGTAATTTGATGATTATAGTTGATGTTAGAGGGCTCAACATGGACACTCTATGCCTCTTAATTCCTTGTGATGAAAATGAGGAATGATGATAAAATTAACACTAGAACGAAAAATAACTACAATTTACAACCAACTTACGGATTTAGAGAAGAAAAGGGCAAAAATGAAGGAATAAGGGAAAGAAATACAGGTAAAAGAAATGCTCACAGCCCTCAACAAAATGAGAACTGACGGATTTGGTAAGGTGTGCCATGAAAGGCAGATAGGAAGGGAAATAGGAGCGAGACCGCCCCAAAATCACTGGAAATAGGGAAGATAAGAGATCCAGCTTAGGCAACCTCCCAAACTCAACAGTCGTGAGCCCTTGATCGTCGAGCTCCTCCAGTGGTGGGGCTACACACACCCTGCCTCCTTTATAACCTCGTGCAGAAGGCAGGAGATATGCTGAAAAGAAAAACAAGAGATCTGACCCTTTGAAGGATGAGGGTTTCGGGAAAGATGAAACAAGGTCCAATTAAGGCGGGAATTTGAAAGACTCCTTAGACATAATACATCCTAATACCGTCAGGGTCGGAAGAGAGCAAGAGTTGACTAAGGACTGTAAATAAGCCAGAGAGGACCCCGGCACAATTAAGTGGAAGCAATCGTGAACTCAGCTGGGGTCCCCTGATCGCTATCCATCGTCCCACAAGTTGTTAGCCCCTGAAGGAGGGCGAGTGTCATAATGTCGTAAGTGAATGGGGGGTGACCAAGGGTGGTCGACAGGAAAGGTGACAGAAGGGAGCCCGGCATAAGTAAGGGAAAGCAATTTCGCACTCAGCTGGGGTCCCGTGGTCACCAATCAAACATCCCATTAGTCGTGAGCCCCTTGGGGATGTACTGAAGAATGATTCAACAGAATCGCAAGAAAACATTATGATACCCATTTTTCAAAAGATAACTTATGGAAAGTTGATTCCGTAGTTAATTGGATATCCTCGTAGGTCTCAGAGGCAAAGAAGTACCTATCATGTGCGTTACTAGAAGTGTTCAATTACAATCCCGCCATTTGCCTGAACAGAGTGTAGAAAAAACACACTCAGGATAGTTTCGAACCAACGATGACTGGACTTGCTACAGCTGTCCTCGCAGCCGTGGTGCACGATTAAGCCACCACAACTACGGCGCGGGTCTCTCAAAATGACGACTACACATAACAGACGAAGGAGTGTATGTGTCCGGAACAAAGTTATCGCCGGAAATCACGTAAGACAATTATCACACCTAACTCTATCTCAAGTAAACTCGGAAAATGAAAGCACACCTCCTATGTTCTACCTATTTAAAGTGCAAAATGTCGATAAACAGTATGACATACTGGATTTCAGCAGCGGTGTTCAAACCATAGTTTATAATTTACCCCAGTAGTTTACAATTTCATCAGCAAACATTCCAAGCAATGTAGGAATTCAGTATTTTAATACCGACTACTTACAATAACTGAAACTGAAACAAAACTTCGTTGTTCTAAACGTAACACTGTGAGAAACACATTCAATACACCTATTGAACAGCTGTTTACTAATCGCGCCTATACTTGGGTGGGAGTGCGTTCTATCAGCAACTAGAGGAAATTTTTCAATTACACGTTATGCATGGGTTCTATCTGGGAGGGAATGGCAAGGCCTGTATAGAGCGCAGATCGCATCCAGTCAGCCGTGGGTGAGACCACCAAGTTTTCATCTATCTCTGTAAGAGGCCATGCCACTGCATTTTCTCCACGGCAACAGTAGTTCAAGCTATTACCACCAGGTCTCCACCTATCTCTGTAAGACACCATGGCGTTCCATTTTTTACCTTATGACGAAAGGTATAATGCGTAATATATTGTATGTAACGTTTACTAGAATCGAAGTGTTATACTCTCCGTTCAGGTGTGTTCTACTACTGATATGTTGACATTCATGTTTTATTAATCATAATATCCTTATACCGCATTTTTTTATTGTTGTCAGTGTCTACGTCTACCAGCTGCCTTTTGTATTACAAATGAGAAATACAGTAACTTTTGCGTGATAATGCAGATTGTTCTATGAATATTGTTTCCTTTTGATATTCAGTTCCGCCCCTGTTATTCGGGTTATATTGTAATTGGTAATTGTCCTGCTCTATGACCATGCTAATTTGAAATGGAACCGGATGTTAAATTATGAATTTAGTTGATAACATGATAATAACATACGGTAATTAAACTAGGAATATATATTATTATGCGATAATTTTCTACAAGAACCAAACAGTAAGTAATGATACTTTGCCAAATGAATAGCGGACCACTTAAAATAAAAACTAAACACTATCAAGAAAGTAATTGTAAGACTGAGTTCTCGAGGAATTGTGTATATACATCCCTCTTTACTATTGTAGCATTCTCCACTACGTTATTGTACTCCACAGTACTGACCCTTTTGACTATTTACAGTGAGTTAATATTGATCTTGAGTAACATCAGAATCAAGGAGAACCATGTTCTAAACTCACTTAAGGGCAAAATGAATACACACTGCGTAATATATTGGCATGTATCTATCTATAACATAAAAAGGCACCTCCCGGGCAACGCCGGGTACAATAGCTAATGCTGTATAAACTTAAATGAACCACAGTTTCCTAGAAATAACTTAACATGTTATTACAACTGAAATTCATTTTACAAATTCACACTAATTTACTTTCACTCACTTGCAACTACCAGCTGAATGGCAACTGACTAGTGGTGTAGTTTTTAAAGGAGTTGGTGGAGGAATGAACTGCGCCCGTCTCACTAACTCTCCTGTGGCTAACTGAATTGTTGACGATTTGGCTCATTCAGTAAGTGGTTATAACAGTTTATTATCACCGCGGGGGATAAATTTGAAAACATAAGCCTATAAATAAAAAAAATTGATTACGCTGAAACCCAAGCATCGGGATGTGAACACCTCCAGTCGAACACGTTCCCACAAAACATGTATACCAGGTCAAGCCATCAACGATTCGAATCCACATAGAATCAAGATCACTAGAACTAGACAATCCTTTAATCCACGACACAATTATAAAAAGCATGACTGACAATGTTTTATTGCAAAAGGCAACGTCATTTCTTTATGAAAATAATTAATGATGCACACCTCTCAGATAAATAACGTACAAAGTCCCGGAAATTATTTTAGAAATACTTTTTAAATAGTATGAATTTACTGGATTGAAATTCGGGTCGAAAATTTGTAATACTACTTCGGAGGAAGGGGATTAAGTCGTTGTGTTGAGAAAAGTGAACGTTTAAAAGAAAAGGTGCCGGAAAGTGAAATGCTCATTTCAAGTAAATCAAGCATATGCACACAATCGGTGTAGCCCTAAGTTCTGCTATCCATTCATCCGTTTTGTATTCAACAGTGAAGTATAATGACCCTTATGAAGTCATGTGGCCTGTATATTCCAACTAGCCACAATGGTCATTCTATACGGAATTAAATGTGAATTAATGTGTGTCACTTGAATGTGCGGACACATTGCTAGTTACTTGGTATTCAGTTGCCCGCTTCAATGAATTAATCGTGATGTCCACGTACAGCCTTTTTTTTAAAACGTAAATTTCTTGTGTATTCGTTATAGGAAAAGAATAACAGAATATCAATGAAAACATTCCTCTGTAATGAGTGATAGAAAAAATATTGAATGCTCGTTCTTGAGATATAAAGCGGCACCCAATTACCATATAATTGTATTCCTGACCTTCAGGAAATAACAGGCGCATGTGATGGTTATTAACCCTGCCCCTTGCACTATAATGTTTTTGTGCAGGAGAAGCAATATCACGTCATCCAGAATAACTCTTACCCCCAAGATCTCCGACATATAAAAGAGCATTGTCTGTATAATATGTATTCAGACTATATGATACATCATCATTGAAGAGTAGAAACGCGTTTGGTTTCTCATATTTGAGGAAAACGTGCATAGTAATTGTACTGCTGAAATAACACTAATTAACTTTACACTAGTTAGATCTCTGCATCATCTTACGTAGCGGAATTAAATAATATTCAATCGGTCAACAAGATTGAACCCACATTTTAAAGGGTGTTATTCCTTAACCCTGAGACAATATGAGATTATATAATTGCTTGTCAACAAATGTTTAGAGAAAGGAGATATGCCACAGTGCTTGAGGTACTCCAAAGTTAATATTCTCTAAAAATGAAAGGTAACATAGATGATCCCTACTCCTATCGAGGTATCACACTAGCGAACAACGGTTTCAAAATGTTCACTAAACTCCTATGTAATAGATTGACCGAGTTGTTTGATACCTCTATTCCGGGCTTTCAATTTGGCTTTAGAAGGGGAAGGATCAACTCTCCCTGCAGTAAGGAATTTATTGACTGACATAGATTATGTCTTAAGAAATGAATAGGGAAAATTCTTCGCAGTTTTCATATATTTTAATAAGGCTTTCGACTTACTGGATAGGGAAGTACTTCAAAATGTCAGGGAATGTCTGCCTTTTCAATACATATATTTATGAGATAAATTCGCTCCATTGGGACACGTATATGTACTAACTATTGAAGAATATCTGATACAAGAAAACAGAAATAGAGCTTTAAAAATCCCTCACTATGCCTTCCTTCGGAGGGAAAGTAAAGCCGGCGGTTCCATGTCATAGATTTATAGCATGTTAAAGAACCTTCCATTAATTGCACCTTTGTGAAGCTAAATTGGATATGTTAAGAATGTAAACAACGCTCTTAGGTTTCTACGTTCGTTGTCAAGAGCCGACTGTGGTGGCGTCTAGTAGCTAAGTTTTGAACGTGGCCTAGTAGTCGTTGACGGTGGCGCTTGGGGTCAAAAGTAGAAACTATATGAAATACTCAGTTGCAGTACATGAATTAAAAAGCATATAACACACGCTAACACAGTCATCACAATTAACACCGGTTATCAGACAGATCCTACACATACCCAAAGTACATGGGGCTACATGACCGCGTTGTCGCGTCCCCTAAGCTTAAGAACCAACCAACCATAATGTTTCTGTCATCGACGACCGCTTTCCAAGATACTATAAGAAGACGAGAACAAAATGAGCAAACATTTGCTGGTAATTTTGCAGCCCTGACGCGATGACGAATTGTCACTGGACTCAAGACTATTTACGAGTATAGGCATGTTGTCGCCATGCTTGAACGTCAAGGATTACATCATGCGGCCTGGACTAATAGGAGACTTCATGTACTTTTTGATTCATTTGTGTGTGAACTATGTGATGTTCGGTGTGGCGAATACCACTTGCAATTTGTCAAAAAGAGATACAAATCATTGTAGGATTCTGCAAATCAAATCTAATGCACATTGTGCGGAATTGTTTTAATAAATAAATAATGTATTTGGATGAATAATTACGATTTCGAGCGATCATTGATGCTTCACATTTAGGATTCATAATCTTTGTCAACAATTGTGTAGTAAAATTATAAATTATTCTGGTCACAGAATGTAATTGTATAATTAAGGGTAATTGTACGTCGTATGTGATTTTTATAGTATAATGTTAGAGGCTACTTACCTAGCTTGCTTTAGTGGATATTTTCTATTGGCAGTACTATGTTCCACAGGTCGGAGAACATCCTTACAAATTATTCCCCTGGAGCCTCACATTTTCAAAATGGAAACAAGAACAGGGCACCTTGCAGTGACATGAGGAAGCAAATTATAACTGATAACGGTCTAAAGCCCTATTCATGTACCACATGCGGAGCAAACTTTCCTCGGAAGCATAGTTTAAAGACACACATGGCCATTCACAGTGGTATAAAACTTTATTCTTGTAACACATGTGGATAAAACTTTACTTTCAAGGGACATTTGAAGACACACATGGACACTCATAGTGGTGTAAGGCCATGTACATGTAGCACATGCGGATCGAACTTTAATCGGAAGGAGTCATTGAATACACACATGCTGATTCATAGTGGTATTAAGCCTTATTCATGTAGCACATGCGGAGCAGACTTTGCTGAGAAAGGATATTTGATGAAACACATGCACACTCATAGCGTTGTAAAGCCTTATTCATGTAGCACTTGCGGAGCAGACTTTATTCGGAAAGGCAGTTTGATCGAACACATGCTCATTCATAGTGGTGTAAGGCCATATTCATGTAGCAAATGCGGAAAGAAATTTAAGCGGGGGACTAATTTAAAGCGACACATACTCACTCATAGTGGAGTTAACTCATATTTATGTAGCTCATGCGGAAAGAACTTCATTCAGAAGGGACGTTTGAAGACCCACATGCTCGTTCATAGCGCGGAGCAAACTTTACTGGGAACGGAACGGACACATGCTGATTCATAGTGGTGTAAGACCATGTTCCTGTAGGACCTGTAGTAAAACCTTAACTTCTAAAGGAGATTTGAAGAGACATTAGCTCATTCATAGCGGTGCAATACCATACTCTTGTAGCACATGCGGATCAAACTTCACTCAGAAAGGAAGTTTGAAGACACCCATGATTTATCATAGTGGTTTAAAGGCATAGTTAAGTAGCACATACAGGACAAACGGTTCTGACAGGGGAAATTTGAAAAGAGACATAGTCATTCATAGGGGTGTTAATCTATATTCATGTAGCACCTGCGGAGCAAACGTTACTGAGAAGGTAAGTTGAAGACACACATGCTCACCATTGGAGGAATGCCTTATTCATATAGCATATGCTGATCATACTTTGTTGAGAAGGGAAATTGGAAGACAAACATGAACATTCATAGTGGTATCAAACCATATTCATGTACTACATTCGCTGAAAAATGTCCTTCGAAAGGAAGTTTAAGGATACACATGCTCATTCATAGTAGTGTAATGCCATATGCAAGTAGTACGTGCGTGGGAAACTTAAATCGAAATGGAAATTTGAAGACAAACGCGCTTGTTCATAGTGGTGACAGACCACAATCCGGTAGAAAATGCGGAAAGAACTTCACATTCAAACCCCATTTGAAAAGAGACAATTTCATACGTTAAGCTGTAAAGTAGTAATCATGTTGTACATGCGTGGCATTCCTTACACTAAGGAATTTCTTGGATACAAATGTGCTGATCCATGAGGTAAATATGCGCATTCTTAAGCTACATTTGGAATATGTGGAGATTGGCTCGTTAATTTCCTGATAGGAAGTTAGACAATGCGCATTTCAGTAGCACATCAAATGAGAACATTGCTATGGAACTATATTTTGAGACACACATCCATATTCATAGCAGCTTACATCCCTTTTCGTGCAATACATATGGAGCTACTTTTATGCGTAAGGGTCTTTGAACAGACACCTCCTATTTCACAGTGGGCTGAAACAATAACCATTCAGTACATCCAGACCAACCTTTACTCTGCGAAGTACTTTAGATAGACACATGCTGATTATTAGTGGCAAAATGTGCTTTATGTTTCTAATGAAAATGAAAATCCACAGCATGTTTCCAGTCAACCGACCGGGTCAGGGTATGGAATGAATGAAGCCCCCATCTAGCGGCGAGTATAAGAACTGTGCTGGCTGCCGAAGCCTGTCGCACTCTCCTGGGGCAATGACTAAATGAATGACAACCGAAATGATCGTGGAGAGTGTTGCTGTTAATGTGGAGCAATATTTGCTGGTATAGGATTTTTGAAGTCACATGCTAGTTCATATGGCCTGAAGCCAAATTCATGCAGCATTTACGGAATCTTAACAAGGGAAGTATCTTTATAAAAACTCATGTGCAGAAAACGTTAATAAGAAAACAAAATTTTCGATTCATGCTTATCCATTTGGAGTAACGGCCGCATCTATATATATATTGTGCCGAGCAAACTTAACTGAGAAAAAATGTACGCCAAACCTATATAGTCTATTATATACGCAGCAACATTTACTCACAAGTGTCTGTTAAGAACAGCTTGTTACTTAGTTGCCACAAGGCATACTCAAAGAGTACATACGGAGCTGTTTTTACTTTATTGGGTGTTTAACGACACACGTGTTAAATCATACTTGCCAAAAGCAGTATTTATATAGTATGTACGGATTATAATTAATTGATTGGGGGGGGGGGGGGGGGCTCAGAAAAATCACTTGTTCATCGTTGAGGCAAAAAAGCCACATTCAAGTGGTACATGTGGTGAAAAATACGAAGGGAGATTTCAAGATGCACACTTGGCTTGATAGTGGCCATAAGTTATATTCGTGTTGTTCAGGATTGCTTCTTGTGGGAGCGGTGTGTTGCCGGGCAGCACGTCGGTGGCGCTGGATTGGAGACTGGACGGCAGTTAAGCCCGCCAGCAGCTATAGGGTCAACTAATTAACAGCTCTGCCCTATCTAGTGGCCAGTCTGATTTTGGTGGTGTTTGTCTTTCCTTTGTTGTTTTGTAGTAATTATTCTGAGTGCTATAAATGTATAAATGTTCTAAGTTTCGTGAGTCTAATTCACAACAAAGACTTAACATCGTGAAGCAAAGTCATCTCTGTTTCAATTGCTTATCCAGTGGACACAAGGATACTACTTGTCCATCTGAACATAGATGTCGTCAGTGTGGTAAGAAACATCACACATTAATCCACATACAAGAGTCGTAAGCAAGCTCACAGCAGATGGTTTCAGCTTATTGGTTATTTAAGCAAAAACCAATTACTGAAATTCTGCTAGCCACAGCACAAGTCATGGTGTATGACAGCGCAGGATATCATCATAAGTGTAGGGCAGTCCTAGATTCTGGGTCACACACGAATTTCATAACAGAAAATCTAGTTCACGCCTTCACTTGAAGAAAGTTCACAATCATATTCCCCTTCAAGTGATTAATAGGGTGACCTCCAAATTAAATCATAGTGTACAGGTGCAATTCAAATCTACTTCAACTGAGATCAGTACCAACATTATATGTTCTGTATTACACTCTATCACTGGTGACATGCCCTCTACATCACTGGAAATCGATGACTGGATTATTCCTGACGATATTCAGATGGCTGATGCTACATTTTGCAAGCCAGGAAGAACTGATCTACTGTTGGGTGCTGAGCTATTCTTTAACCTTTTACTTCCTGATAGAAGAACTAGGCTCGGAAACTATCCCTTTCTACAAAACACTGAATTGGGATGGATTCTGTCCGGAAAGATCCATGCTTCAAGACCAGAAAATCGTATCACTCATCCACACTGTTCATTCGTACTTCGAAATGATGCGTCTTTAGATCAGCAGTTACAAAGCTTTTGGGAAATGGAAGATCTACCCTTGAAACATTTGACGTCCGATGAAGAATTATGCGAACATCATTTCGAACAGAACACTAATAGAAACTCGATTGGTCGTTACATGGTTCGACTGCCACGTCAGACAGAGCAAGTTAAACTTGGTGAGTCTTTTCACCTCGCCAAACAGAGATTGCTGCAAATAGGACGTCGGCTGCTCAAACAACCCGACGTACGTCAGGCTTACAACGAATTTATGTGCGAATACGAACAATTAGGACACATGAAAGAAGATGTACTTACTATCTGCTCGGAGTGTTGTAGAGCACTTCCGCACTTTCCAAAGTTTGAATCCGGAATGGTTCATCTTCACTGAGGGTCAACTGAGCGTTCTCCATGTCGGACCGGTGATTGGCTGGTTGGTTCTCCCTTGGTGACGTATCATGTACTGTGACGTCATTTCGGATGTATATTCCGAGTGAGCTTTCCCGGATGGTCACTCCTGAATTGGCATTCCTGAATCGTCATTCTGAATGTGCTGGATTCTACAGGGATCCCGCCTGGGACTCTGGTAGGCTACGGTCCAGGACTCTACATGAGTTTTTAGACGTCACTTCAAGATCCTGCCATTCTCCTCAACTCGAGGAGGAAGTTCTCCTTTCAACATCATCCAGAATCCCTACCTGGGGTTCCTGGCCTGCTTTGTGGTCGAGGCAAAATTACCACTGATTTCTCTGGCTGTGATGCGGGTGGCCACTGCCGCCTCATGACTACGAAGTTCCTGTGGGAACTCTAATCTGCCTACGATTGGAGGATCGTCGAGATATTGGATGACCCAACAGGGGCTTTTTGTGCAGGCCATGGCCGCCTCATCGCCACTTTCATGGACCTATGAAATAATTACAAACACCAATCAGGAACCATTCGGGATAAGTTGTCAAACATCTACGAACTCTTAAATTTCAATGTTATGAACATTTTTAAACTATCTAGGGCTTCTGTTAGCCAGGCCCTCACCATTGTTGAAATATTAATTGTTTATTGTTAATAATTTTAACCTCTGCTAGTCATTAAGAGGTTTTGTTTCTTGAAGTTGAACTTCATTATTCTTGTTGGTTTACTCCTTAGTAGCTTCTTTAGCATTGTTGCAATTTCTAATTATAATTTGTCCAAAGGAGAACAAACCAAGATTTATTTCTAACTGTGGTCTATCACGTATGTTTCCCCTATCCTTATGTCACTCCAATACATTCTCTATCTGTCGAAATCCCTAAAATTTGCGGAGGGTCGGTCAAGACGCACCCGACCTCTCCTTTTTCCAGCTCGCTTGTATCCTTGTTAAAACATATCTACCTACTTGCTAGAAAAAGGCTACGTTTAAGTGATATATGTTGGAAAAGAGATTGCAAAAGATTGGTCGAATAAGGCACGTGTGTATCCTGAATGTATTACTACTACATTCGAAACATGGTTCTTGAAAGAGTATCTTAATTTATACCCAATTTTATTGGCAAAAGGCAAATTACATATTTCTTGTCCATCACTCAATCAGTGTGCAGGGCATTTGATACAAAATCCTCTTCTGTTAGCCAGAACAACTTGTGCGCTTTCATGTGAAGTAGAATTCACTAGTCGGGTTCGGGTAAATTGAAAACTCATATTTTAATACAGTTTGACCGGCTGCTAAATCCATGTAATATATTTGATTTTTCATTCAGTATAAGAGTCAGTTTTAAGGTTCAAAATCTATAGTGGCCATCAGTCACATTCCTGTAACTAGGCGTA
The DNA here is from genome assembly GCA_946902985.2 of Meconema thalassinum. Classification (NCBI taxonomy): domain Eukaryota; kingdom Metazoa; phylum Arthropoda; class Insecta; order Orthoptera; family Tettigoniidae; genus Meconema; species Meconema thalassinum. The sequence continues at coordinate 245,405,324 of OX336397.1, forward strand.
AACACATCTACTTTGTGATGTACACTATACTCCGGATTATCTGTTTTGCGGATTAACCTTGCGCTTTTTCGCCTAATTAAAATTCATTGAGAATACGGTATACATTACAACAATATCTGTTTTTCAAACTGTACTGTAAATTGAATACGTTTCAATTTTTTTAAACATATTTTTCAAGAGTAGTCCCTGTATTTTTCGAACACATTTTCTGCAGTGTAGTCCCATCGGAGGAAAGTTATATTTAGTGCGTTTTTTGTGACATGTACACGACTTCTTGCTTTGCCAAGACATGTTTTTAAATAGCGAAGTGTAGGTTTCATAAGGAGGAGGAGACAGGCTTGTTTCAAGGTTGCTGGAAGGTAACTGCTGTCTGCATGCCATTGACGGATGCGCTTGACTGGTCAACAGCTGTTAACAAGTTGTCATTCAGTAAGATGGCTCTTCAGTGTGTAGATTATATCGGACAAAGGAGATTTGAATATGGTGACATTATTGCCGCACGCGAGGTAAGCAAGCAGAGAACTATTACAGACAGCACTATAATGTGGGTGAGTTATCATAATATATGTATTATAACCTACTTTATAAGGGACTGTTTACTTAAAATAAATAATAGAAGGCAATCTTCTTACAATAAACACATACTTTTGGACTATCCATGCCATTCACCCCCGTCATTGTGCGGGATAATCGAGAGTACTGTACTTGTGAAATAATGTGAATCCACTGATATTTCCGTCGTAATGAATGGAAAGAATTAACGTATTGCCCTAAAATAAATGTTCGCAAATAAAGGCCGGGTTTCATTTGATAGAGAATGTTTAAGGGATAACCAGTATATCCTTAGTCGCCGGAAGGCACTTTGATATAATATTTGAAGCATGGTATGAAAGTATTCAAGTGAAGAGGCGTTATGTGCCCGTCAGAGGAGGTTGTCTGGTCACGACCAACCGTGCGTGGCCTCCCAGATGACCCGATCCTAAAGACACATAGCCGAAGAGGATCGGAATTCATTCCTTGTGGGGCTAGCTGGCACAAGACTCGTCATCCCTAAGGATCAGGTCCCCATCACAAGCAAATATCAAAAACACCCAAAGAAATGCACCCCCTAAACACAAAACTACGAAACGATAAAATCCAGGCTTAAGTAATATTCGTTGAATGGTTTATTTAAAAATTCAAAGCCCTATCCTATAATCGGAGGGTTTGAAATCAGCTAATTCGCTAACTAATAAAAAACAACACCTAAATTGAAGGAAATTAACCCTATGGATCGGTCCTAATTACAACTGGAAAAGCAAAGCAATGCTCGGGAAGTGGTATGAAAAACAACCCTGATTGAAGATACAGGCAAAGGTAATGATGGTTCCAGGAAGAAACAAATCATGACAACAAAAGCTAAGTCATACTGCTTCCACTCGCGTATTTACAGTTAAGGTTAACTTATCTAATTAAATTCTGTCTGATAAAAACATCGGCGCCAGGCGTCCATGTTAGCAAAAATTAAATACAATTGTGAAAACAGTCATTTGATTACAATCAAAACAATACAATGATAGCTGTACAATAGAAGCTAAAGAGTAAAAGTAGCGCACAATTAGGACTTACACACATAATAATTGTAACACACAATACATAATCTTATTCACCTGCCTACCGCATAAAGGATAACTGTTTCTTACCATCCGTCATCTAACGTGTATAAATGGAACAAATAAACGCACTTTCAAAACAGTGTCTCACCAATGAGGTCACTCGGCCCCCAAGTTACAAACATTTGGGTAGCCAGTGATCCCTGCCAAGTCACAAAGTGTTGTATCCTTCTAAAAACATTCCTTCAAGAATGTAATCTAACTAGCACAATGCATCGGTCAGCTTTAGGTAAACAAGATTTAATAAGCTGTTAGCAATTAACATGTGTTTTAACATCGTAGGTTTAATCAGAAAGAGTTTTTTATGATTTATGGTAGTGTTATTACGATCGAAGTTTCTTATTTATGTCGAAAGACCATTGACGCAAGGCTTCATGTACTTGAGTCGCCAGAACGGCGCTCACAACAAAATAAACGTGTGACATCAAGTCCCCCTCACACTACGGGCAATGAATATCTCCGTTAACCATACAAAAGTAATCTATGTGTCTTCAAGATCACATTAGAGAAACCTCGGCTGGTCTAGCACACAGCTTAGATCTCCCGCAAGCACAAATAAGGTTACCAACCCTTCGTGTCAAAACACGGAACATAATCAATCACACAAAGTGAGAAAAACAGCCTAATTTATAATTATCATCCATTCGCTTACAATAAGTGTGAAAACATTACATGAGCTCGTGACTTGCTAGTCACCCTGTATTAGCAACTGCTCTTACTTGACCTAAATACCTTCGAGCGTACAAGATTATCTCAGTCACCAAAAAATCCCTTAAAGAATGTGAATAGAATTGTATGTCATTCAGTCGCTGTTTCGCCTCGAGATCACGTAGGTTTTATGGGTAATATAACAGTAGCCTGGCCTTGACGACACCTGCCATTGTGTCTGGCATAGTTGAGCGTCCCTCACTGAAAGTGAGTAAATTGCTGTTTGCAAAGACTTCATAACATTTCAAAAACACGTAGATTTCACTTTATACCTGTCCACAGGTGAATCTACTGCACTCTGTATAATGCAGTGTGAGGCGTTGTTGTAGGCGTCCTAAAAATATGTACAATGATGTGTTTGCTTTAGCAAGGAATAGTAAAGCGTAGATATTCCTACTGGTTGAATGTCTTTGAAAGAGATCCCACGCCAATGCGGAGATAAATATTCACAATCACGTGCTCTCAGGGCACGGACATGATTCTATATGTCATTAAAAACACCATACATAACCTCTGGTGTTAAGTTGCAATGATACGTTAATCGTTTTATTGGGGATTAGAGTGAGTTACAACTACTACACACATTACACACATCTGAGATTCCACTTGATACTTTCCTTGGTTTTAAAACCATCAAAAATATATTTACAATAATAAAAATTAGATGAGTAAACCTCTCTCATCTTAAACGATACGCCCGTCAGTGGCGTAATGACAAATTACTTTAAAGGGAGCTTCAAAATATGACACAAATTCCAGCATGAACTGGTTTATGAAGTTTACTGCTCCTTGACAAAAGTCGGTTTCCATAAGTTGGAATTTACATGATTAGCAATATTGCATCGATGTGCCAACATACCTGAGGTGACTAAATCTGAGCTTGGCTGACACAAATTTTGTGGAAGCTCACGACGAAGAAAATCACGAAGAGTGGTGTCTACAAGAAGGAAATCCTACCTAAATGACAGTTATCGAGTTACGGTAGCTACAACTAATCCACCCCTGACCCATAATCTTACAAGAGAACTGAATCATGACTCACGGTGACTCGTGGTTCACTTCGTCTTTTCAAGTAACAATTTTGAGGGGCTTCGGCAAGGTACTCTGTGTTCCATAACCATGATTACGGATATTCTCTAGTCTGCATCCAAGTTGTAATGTAGACAGGTGGTCGACGGCTCCCTCACGAGATAGCTTAGGCCATCACGAACATCATGGTCACACAGGAAATTGTAAGCACTAGGCGTTGGTTCAGCATCATGTCGGTGGTTGTAGAATGGTGATAAACGCTGTTATTCACTGACTATCGTGATTACACTTGTCAACACTGCTTCTAAACTTGTGCAGACTAATAAAGCAAAAATGACCATGTGTCTGCTCACTGAAGCTAATTTTCTAACACAGATTTTTATCACTTTGAAAATTGCAATCGCCAAATTATCAATGTAATCGTTATCATAAAGATATCGGCCTTGGCACGGCACGATTAATAATTGTAGTAGTGGCGTTTTAGTATTATAAATCACTGTAGAACACTGATATTTTCCACACTTGTGAAAATTTGTCGAACATGCTTTCTGCCATGTGGCGTTAAATGGACCATTTGCTTGATCACGAAAAATGTTGGATTTCACTGTTTCTCAAAATCTACCATTCACTCGTTGTAATTACTGGTAAATCTATACCGCACAAGCACAGTGGTACTTAAAATATTCTTGATGATTTGTGATTCACGTAGATAATGGACTCGTTGGTCCTTCACAAATACTTAAACCCTTGGTCTTCATGACCGTCAGACTAGCACGTCTTAGCGTGTTAAACGCACAATAGGGTGTGAGCTTGCTCGGAAACTTCACGTTCCGGCGTCGATGACTTCCTGAGTGTGCAGCGACTACTTACATCCTGCTCGCATCTCTGCGATGATATAGCCTACCTTTGTCGTTAATGTAATTAAATAATTATTATGCCATTACCAATTGGCAAATGATGCAGAATAACACGAGATTATAAGTTCAAGCTTGCACATTAAAGATTGGATCTTTAATCATGTAGGAATAATATATCATCCATCTCAGCAGAGTCGAAAGTGCGCCTGAAGCTGAGGCGTGCTTCCTGGACGCGTTCTAGAACTCTCAGATATACAAGTGCATGCTTCTCGCTAAATTGACCACCATCATGAGCGATTACGGGCTCATTTGCCTCCACGTCGTTTCCAATAAAAATACAGGACAGGCATTTTTATTTGATCAGGCACTCAAATTCAATTCTGGTGATATTTTCCAGGTTGGCGGCATTTAAGAACCCAACACGCTCGCCAGTGTTCATCTACATCGGTGGTCAAAATCTTGATTGTCGTTCGTCGTCCGTCGTCAATCGTCATCTTCATCCTTCACCTAGCTTACTCTAAGCTTCTTCGAAAATGTCGAGGTAGCCATCTTCGTCTCCTGATTCCACTCTATAGCGTCGCATCTTCGCTTCTCTAGCTCGGTCCATCCTCTCGGTTGCCCTGTTAAACTCTCATTCACACATCACAGGTTCAATGTAGTGGATGGTCGGCTGTTACTTCATTCCTATTCTTCCTTGGGATTTCGCCATGAGAGTGGACTTCTGCTCCTTCGGTGCTGAGTTATTTTCTCGCGAAGTTTGAGTGCAGTCCCTCTCTTCATGATCACGGAGTTGGCGTATTTACTCTCTGCTCTCTTGAGCACGCCAACTCCAATCTCGATCAGTCTTGTATCGAGGGTCACGGTCTCTCCTGTAAACCCCGGAATACCTATAATCTCGCCTTATCGTTGATTGTTGTCCATTCTCATTGTTTCGGTGTTCATTATTGTTGTTACGCCTATCATTACTGTTGCCTTCAAAACGACGTCGCCAGTACATTTGGATAGAAGATTGTTGGTTTCGGTCATAGGGCCGCCAGTTCCACGTCCTCGGGTCCGGCCCCGTATTGTTCCGTTCGTATCCGGTTCCAAGATTAGCCAAAGGTGCAGTCGTTTGACTGACTTTATCGATGGTTGTCAGATTCACTCGCCTCTTCTCATTCCTAGGCTCTCCTCGTGGCCTGTGAATAACGAATTGCTCGCTGCTCGAGTTCAGTCTGCGAAGGATTTGGTCGTATTGGATAAAAGACGTTGCGTCCGCGGCTATCGGGACGCGTTGGACGTCGGCGAATGAGTGTTTGAATCAACTCCGCCTCTGCCAGTGGAGTTTGAAGACATCTGAGTCTAGCCATTTTCGACGCAAAATAATTCGCATAGCGAGTCGTTTTGGTGGAACTGTAGCGTATTGTATACATCTCAGCCCTGATACTTTGCTGAATGTCACTGGACGAATGAGTCCGTAATAACGCTTCTCTGAAGTTCTGGTATCCACAGAAGGAATACATGAACGCGCGGAACCAGGTGCTAGCTTGTCCATCTAGCAGGGTGTTCAATGACCCTTAGTTCGCGTTCTGGTGTCACCATTGTGTCTCCCAAATAACATTCGACGTTGTTAAAAACTCCACTGGAGTTATGCCCCTTCCAGTGCCAGAAAATTGACCAGGTTGCTCCTCTCATGACCTGATTATCATAACGTTTTGGTTATGTGGCGTTCGCATAGGCGAAAACACAGGTGCGTTATAACTGAGTTGACTAGGTTGCACCCAAGGTGTTGGGTTACAGTGACCCATAGTCATAGTCACATTCGCTGTCGCAGATAATGATTGTGTACCCATTGTCTGTCCATTGTGATACAAAGGGATTTGTTCCCACGGTGGAAGTATGCAGTGAGTAGTTCTGCCACTGATTTGACCTACAGGGCTCCCCCATGGTTGCGGCCTAAACAGTCGAAATCATATGTGAGCTAGTCTAAGTTACAGGTACATAAGTTGGTGTAGTGGAGAATGAGATCGATTTCGGTTGCGACTAGAGCATCTCTAGTAACCTTTGCTCGAGTTGTTGGATGTCCGGAGTGTTCAGTGGATCACCTGACACACTCAAAGTATTCAACAGCAGCTCCAATCGTTCTATCTTCCCGCGGAGACAATCATCCACCTCTTGGACTGTATTCCTGAAACATTCTCTTGAAGATTCCAGCCTCTCCTTGATTGCAACCACTTCGATTCCCTTACATAGGTAATCCATTTCAGCTTTCTGTTCGGCCTTATGATCTGTCATATCTTTCTTGAAGTTGTTGAACTCGACGGTACGCTCCTTTTGGTTAGCATGCATCTGGTGCGTAAGATCTTCTACATTTGCAGTTAACTCAGCTACAACCTGGGTGCTATTTGTCAATTCATCTCAAAATCTGATTATGTCTTTGGATATTGTTTTCACGTTGTTGTGCACTGCCACAGCAACTTCCCTCATGAGCCTCATACTGGTGCTTACAAGCCCTACTTCACGTCTTACGCCTTCGTTGAAAGTTTGATTCTCTTCAATCCTTCCCTCGACGGCCGCGACTCTTAATTCCAGTTGCTCCCTAACGGTCGCTATCGTCAGCTGTAACTCCTTTTTACCCTCATCGATCTTCTCGTTCATGCCTTCGATACCTTCAACAATCGCATCACGTCGAGTCTGTAATTCAGTTCTGCATGTGGTTATGTCGTCCTGAACACTAGCTAAACCCCCTAATAAAATAGCGTTAGCTTCCGCACGATTTGTCTCAATGTCCTCCCTAAGCTTGGTTAGTGATTGTGTGTTAATGACCAAAGTGGCATTAGCAGCGTCTATTTCACCCCTTACATTAGTTATACTCTCATTCAGAACAGCAACATTAGCGGTGAGATCACTCGTTACATTTGTGAGATCACTCCTGACCTCCGTTAGGTCACCTCTTAACGTTGCAACATTAGTAGTCATATCACCTCTTACATTGATGAGATCACCTCTTACATTGGCTAACGTTTCATTTAGATTAGCGACAGTATGTTTTAAATATCCCCTCAAAGTGTTGGTGTTACGATTTAAAGTGTTGTTTACATCGGTGACATCCTCTCGGACCAAGTCCAAGTCACCTTCTAAAGTGACAGTTGTTACATTCAAATCGCCACTCAGGACGGCAATACTTGGTTCCTTATTGGTGCTCATTTGGCCATCATTTGGTCTATGAACCCTCTGAACCTCTCCTCATCCATAATTCACAAAAACCAATTAAGAGAACGAAGGAGACATATAAACCTATCATAACAAAAAGGAAATGGCCAGGGTGGAAAGTCTGCCTCTCTAAATAAACATCCTCGAATACTGCTGGATTCGATGACAAAAGATTCTACATTTACTTTACAACAATGCCAGCAAGCAAAATACAAGTTACATTTACTTAAGACTAAGTATAAACAAAGTCAAAGTCCTAAACTGAATTTTAATATAATTGTACTTCACCCCATGGTATAATATCTGAAAGAATGCCATGTGAATTATTGCACGGCTGTACGACCTCTTACGTTCGTCACAGTCCAGTCGATTTACCAATAATCAATAAAAATGATCATCTCTGAAAACCTCATGGAGCTGATGGCCTCCATGTCCAAAATCGGCCACTTGGTGGGGCGCCAAAATGAGTATTTATGTTATGTGCCCGTTAGAGGAGGTTATCTGGGCACCACCAACCGTGTGTGGCCTCCCAGATGACCCTATCCTTAAGACACATTGCCGAAGAGGATCGGAATTCATTCCTTGAGGGGCTAGCCGGCACAAGACTCGTCACCCCTAAGGATCAGGTCCCCATCATAAGCAAATGTCAAAGACACCCTAAGAAATGCACCCCCAAAATACAAAAATACGACGTGATAACATCAAGGATTAAGTAAAATTCATTTAATGGTTTATTTAAAAATTCTAACCCCTATCCTACTATCGGAAGGTTTGAATCGGCTAATCCGCTAACTAATAAAAAATAAAAAAGCAACCCCTAAATTGAATGAAATTAACCCTCACGATCGGTCCTAATTACATGTGAAAATGCTAAGCAAAGCTTGGGAAGTGGTACGGAAAACAACCCTGATTGAAGATACAGGCAAATGTAATGATGGTTCTAAGAAGAAAACATCATGTCATAGACTGTCAAATCATGACAACAAAAGCTAAGTCATACTGGTACCACCCCCGTATTTACAGTTAACGTTACCTAATCTAATTAAATACTGTCAGATAAAATCATCGGCGCTAGGTATCCATGTTAGCACAAACTAAATACATTTTTGAAAACAGTCATTTGATTACAATCAAAACAATACAATGATAGCTGTTCAATAGAAGCTAAAGAGTAGGGTACAATTGGGATATACACACACAATAAATAATCATATTCACCTGCCTACTGCAGAATGGATAACTGTTTGTCACCATCCGTTTTCTAACGCGTATGAATGGAAGAAATAAACGCACTGTCAAAGCAGTGTCTCTCCAATGAGGTCACTCGGCCCCCAAGTTAAAAACTTTTGGTTAGCCAGTGATTTCTGTCAAGTCACAAAGCGTTGTATCCTTCTAAAATCATTCCTTCAGTAATGTAATCTAACTAGCACAATGCATCGGTCAGCTTTAGGTAAACAAGATCAAGATTTAATAAGCTGTTAGCAATTAACATGTGCTTCAACATCGTAGGTTTAATCAGAGAGAGCTTTCATGATTTATGGTATTATTATTACAAACGTAGATTTATGAGTTTTTTTATTTATGTCGAATGACCATTGACGCAAGGCTTCATGTACTGATATCGCGTCAGGAGTTGGCAGTTGTGTTTGAACTGCAGATGTGTTCCCGCTCACTGCTTATCGCGCATTTCAAAAACATTAAGTTAGTCATGACTTGCTTCACTCACTCAGCACATTCCTTCTCTCTCTGGCTGCGTGTTGTGTGCTGCGATGACAACGATTGGCATGCAGGGGGCCGATATATTTAGCTCTGGAATAGGTGGACCGCGCATGCGTACTGTGAGACCCCCCGCACCCCGTCGCAGCGTGTTCAACTGCCATGTCCTGCCGCGATGACAGTACTTCAGTCGCCAGAACGGCTCTCACAACAAAATAAACGTGTGACACCAAGTCACCCTAACACTACAGGCAACGAATACCTCCGTTAACCAGACAAAAGTAATCTATGTGTCTTCAAGATCACATTAGAGAAACCTCAGCTAGTCTAGCACAGAGCTTAGATCTGCCGGCAAGCACAAATAAGGTTACCCACCCTTCGTGTCAAAACACGGAATATAATTAATCACATAAAGTTAGAAACACAGCCTAAATTATACAAACGTCTGGTGCATCCAAATAAAAACTCTGATTGTATATTCTTTCAGAATTATCATCCAATCGCTTACAATAAGTGCGAAAATATTACCTGAGCTCGTGACTTGCTAGTAACCCTGTATTAGTAACTGCTATTACTTGACCTAAATACCTTCGAGCGTACAAGATGAATAGAATTTTATGTCATTCAGTCGCTGTCTCGCCTCGAGATCACGTAGGTTTTATGGGTAATATAACAGTAGCCTGGCCTTGACGACACCAGCCATTGTGTCTGGCACAGTTGAGCGGCCCTCACTGAAAGTGAGTAAATTGCTGTTAGCTAATTCTTCAAAACATTTCAAAAACACGTAGATTTCACTTTATAACTGTCCACAGGTGAATCTACTACACTCGTAAATAATATATCAGTATAATGCCGTGTGAGGCGTTGTTGTAGGCCTCCTAAAATATGTACAATGATGTGTTTGCTTTAGCAAAGAATAGTAAAGCATAGATATTCCTACTGCTTGAATGTCTTTGAAAGAGATCCCACGCCACTGCGGAGGTAAATATTCACAATCACGTGCTCTCAGGGCACGGAAATGATTCTAAATGTCTTCAAGAACACCATAACCTCTGGTGTTAAGTTGCAATGATACGATAATCGTGTAATTCGGGATTAGAGTGAGTTACAACTACTACACTCATTATACTCATCTGAGATTCCACTTGAATTTTTCCTTGGTTTTAAAACCATCAAAAATATATTTACAACAATAACAACTAGATCAGCCGGCCCCGTAGTGTTGGGGTAGCGCGCCTGCCTCTCCCCGGAGGCCCCGGGTTCGATCCCCGGCTCCGTCAGGGATTCTAAACTGACGAAAGGGTTGGAACGGGGTGCACTCAGCATCGTGAGGACAATTGAGTAGCTGTTTGACAGTGAAACAAAGGCCCGACCACGAATATCAAGATTAATGGCCGAGGGGACCCGACGCGCTGATCACGCGTCACCCCAATATCTGCAGACCAAATGGCTGGGCAGAGGTCGCTTGGTCATCCATAGCCCGTCATGGGCTGTATAGTGCCAGGGGTTGACTTTTTTTGACAATTAGATGAGTAAACCTCTCTCATCTTAAACGATACGCCCGTCAGTGGCGTAATGACAAATTATTTTAAAGGGATCTTCAAAATATGACACAAATTTCAGCATGTGCTGATTTATGAAAATTACTGCTCCTAGTCAAAAGTCAGTTTCCATGAGTTGGAATTTACATGATTAGAATTATTCCACCGATGTGCGTACACACCTAAGGTAACTTACTCTGAGCTTGTGTGACACAAATTGTGTGGAAGCTCACGACGAAGAAAATCATGAAGAGTGGTGTCTACAAGAAGGAAATCCTACCTAAATGACTGTTATCGAGTTACGGTTGCTACAACTAATCCACCCCGACCCATAACCTTACAGGAGAACTGAATCATTACTCACGGCGACTCATGGTTCAGCTCGTCCTTTCAAGGAACAATTTTGAGGAGTAAATCCGTTCCTCCAGGGCTTCGGGAAGGTCCTCGGTTCCTTAGCCATGATTATGGATATCCTCTCGTCTGCTTCGAAGTTGTAATGTAGACAGGTGGTCGACGGCTCCCTCATGAGATAGCTTAGACCACCACGAACATCATGGTCAAACAGGAAATGGTCAGCACGTGGCGTTGGTTCGGCATCATGTCGGTGGTTGTAAAATGGTGATAAATAATGTTATTCACTGACTCTATCGTGATTACACTTGCCAACACTGCTTCTAAACTTGTGCAGACTAATAAAGCAAAAATGACCATGTGTCTGCTCACTGAAGCTAATTTTCCAACACAGATTTTAATCACTATGAACATTGCAATCGCCAAATTATCGATGGAATATTTATCACAAAAATACCGGCCTTGGCACGGCACGATTAAGAATTGTAGTAGTGGCGTTTGTGTATTATAAATCACTGTAGAACACTGATATTTTCTACACTTGTGAAAATGTGTGGAACATGCTTTCTGGCATGTGGCGTAAAATGGACCCTGTGCTTGGTCAAGAAAAATGTTGGATTTCACTGTTTCTCAAAAACTACCTTTCACTCGTTGTAAATACTGGTAAATCTATACCGCACAAACACAGTGGTGCTTAAAATAAACTGGATGACTTGTGATTCACGTAGATAATGGACTCGGTGTTCCTTCACAAATACTTAAATCATTGGTCTTCACGACCGTCAGACTAGCACGTCTTAGTGTGTCAAACGCAAAATAGGGTGTGAGCTTGCTCGGAAACTTCACGTTCCGGCGTCGATGACTTCCTGAGTCGTGCAGCGACTACTTTTATCCTGATCGCCTCTCTGCGAGGATATACCTTTGCCGTTAATGAAATTAAATAATTATTATGCCATTACCTAATCACAAATTATGCAGAATTACAGGAGATTATAAGTTCAAGCTTGCACATTAAAGATTGGATCTTTATTCATGAAGAAAACATATTTCATCCATCTGAGCAGAGTCAAAAGTGCGCCTGATGCTGAGGGATGCTTCCTGGACGCGTTCTACAACTCTCAGATTTACAAGTCCATGCTTCTCACAAAAATTATCAAATGCATGAGGGAATACGGGCTCAGTAGGGAGAGGATTTGTAACACGTAAGAATGAAATATTCTGGAAATTTTACAGGGAATGGAGGTAAGACATGATTCCACATGTTATATTCCGCGAATGTTATATTTAATGGGATTAGTACATCAATCAATAGATGTTCTGCGATTGTTATAGAGAGGAGTTTTCTTCACAACCATATGATATGTACTGTGAATATTATAGGGAGAGGGGTTTGTACACATCAAACTGATATGCTCCGGAGTTGTTATAGAAGAGAGTTTTAGTGCACATCCAAAAGATATGTTCTGGGAATGTACACTAGTGTCCATACGTTAAGAATTAGTTATTAATAAACAGGGCAACAGGAAATAGACCGCAAATCGCACGCCATTGCACCTACCAACCTTACGTGTTCGCTCTGTATAGGAAAGGAGTATTCCCTGCTTGGACAAGTGGCGTAACCGCAAGGTAAACACAGCCAGTGCCTGCGCCCCATATTCCCTCAGTCGTGTTTGCCTCGTTTTTGTGGGTGGAATGTAGCATCGTGGAGAATGTGACAACATAATGGCACACCGAAGCCATTTGGACCCCGTTTTGAAGGGTAGAATTCTCGGCCACCTGGAAGCAGGCCAGACACAGGCTGAAATCGCCTTATCCTTGAATGTGCCTTAAAGTGTCATATCCAGGCTTTGGAGACGATTTCGAGTCACAGGAGATGTAAGTCGAAGGCCAGTACCAGGTCGACCAAGAGTAACCACTCCACAGCAGGACCGATATCTGGCCTTAACCGCCCGATGAAATCGGAGTGCACCTGCAAGACAATTGTCGGCGGTGCTTGCAGCCATCTCAGGGGTTGCCGTTTTCCGGCAAACAGTGTACCGGAGGCTCAGAACAGCCAGGCTGTTTGCCAGACGTCCCGTGGTGTGAGTCCCGCTCACTCCAGCACAGAGACGGGCCCGTTTACTGTGGAGCCGTCAACGTCGAAACCAGACCATGAATGAATGGAGGCGTGTACTCTTATTTGCAGAACGATCCCGTCGCACATTAATTTGGAGAGAACCGGGTAGCCGATACAACCACACGAACATCGTGGAACACGACCAGTATGGTTGTGGTGGAGTCAAGGTGTGGGGCGGCATCATGTTGAATGGCCGTACGGACCTGCACATCTGCATGGGTGGTCCGAGGATCAATATGAAGGCTCGTAGATACAGAGATGAGGTACCGAGACCACATGTTCGACTCTTCAGAGGTGGGGTTGGTCCAGACTTCCTCTTAATTGATGATAATGCCCGACATTCATCGCATGGACTGGCCAGAGAGGTTTGCTGATCTGAATCCTATAGGACATGCTTGGGGTGCTTTAGGGAGGCGAATCGCACCCCGTCAGCCTCCTCCAAGACCTTTGCATTTCCCTTTCGGAGGAATAGGATCGACTGCCACAAGAGCTCTTTGGCCATCTGATAGATGTCGCTGCGAAGCATATGTGGCGGTTAGGGGTAACCATGCACCCTTTTAATATTATATATTGTTGTGGAAGACATTGCCAAGTTTTGTTAGTTGTTGTCAAAGGTGTACTTTAGATATCAGAACTTTTCTGACACTGTTCTTTTGGACAAGTTGTGTGACACATGGTGTGTGATTCAGTTCCCGTTTGCTCAGCAATCCGTCTGACATTCCTATCAAGCGGTATGGCCTCGTTTAGTGATTATGTTTAACTTTTGGACCTCATGTAATTTGTGGAGTGTTTTTGTGTTCATCAATATATGTGTTGGGTACTTTGTAGGAAGAGCGAAGGGTTTTACGCATCCAGGATATATATATTTTGGGTATGCACGTACGGATATTATGTGTACCTTGAAATAATGTATTGTTTATGATACCACGTTTTATGAAGAGTTCAGTGTTTAAATTTACTCAGTATATCTTTATATAATAATTCGGATCTATGTAAGAAATTCGTACAGCATCAATGATATGATGGTTAGAGAGTTATTCTCAAATAAATGAGTAGATAACTACAGCTTTACAGCCTTTTTATCTTGTAAAAAAAGCATATCAATGAGCAGTGTTATGAGATCAGCTGCATTTTTGACAGACCGAGATCTTTTTTTTTTTTTTTTTTTACAAATATTACATTTCATGGCAGTCATTCACTGGCTTGATAAAATCTTGAGGATTTCAAATTTGTAGAAATGTGATTCAGGGCGAATTAGAGAAGAATATCCAGAGAGGACAAGACTAATATATTTGTCAACAACGAAGAATGAAGGTTTTTCCACCTGCATGTCATGCAAAGTGAGAACCACTACCACCTAAAGCCACTATCCCGTTGGCCAATCGCAGACTCTGCGGAACATAACAGTATAGATGTGGGGAAGAGATTAGATGGCATGCGACGGCCATTTCTGCGATAGAAATCCCACCGCTGGAGCCAGCGGGCAACGTTAATCTAATGTTTAGGATAGCGTGATTTAAAAGAGTTGTAATCGAGAAAGTTCAAAGATAAAGGAATAACGACATTTCCTTTTCCTACGGGTAGAAACGAAAATAATTACATTTTGGAAGGAAAAGTTATCAATTGTATTTACAAAATAAGTGCCAAAAAGGGGGTTGAAATAATAACGGATGAAATGCAAGAATTGACTTAAAGAAAATTCAATAAAGGAACATGGCTTCATGCCTTCCAATTACCCATTCAATAAGAACCAACGCATACAGTAACACCTGTTGAATCCAACTTCACCATAGACATATTCAAATATTCCACAGTCAAAGAACATAAAGCTTCATCCACACCAGATTCAGTATAAAAGTTTCAATAAATCAAAGAATAAATACAATAAATTTTCAAACCGTGCTCCCCTCAGCAAAGATCCTTATTTCATCTTGTGAAAAAAAAGTCCCTAAACAATTTAAATATTTATTACATGATTTTTCCATCACCAGGTATTTAAGCCATAGGAATTTTTAGAAAATTATTTTATAGTACCATCAATTTAAATCACACTTTGTTACAGATCTGTTTTTGAATCCTTCTTATGATTTTTAGCCTACTGTTCACATTTTGCAAAAATGAGGAAAAAGTGGACTTATGAGATCGATCCGGGAAAATGTGTCCCTGTCTGTCTGTCTGTCTGTGTGTCTGTGCGTGTGTCGTCCCCCCCCCTATCACCTCCTAAACGGATGCAGCTATCGAAAGAATATTTGGTAAGAGTAAATATCTATACCTGAATATCTCAATGCCGTATTTCAAAATGATGTCAGTGCTACCAACTGCTGAAAAATCGCAATTGAAATTTGAGCTTCATGTTGGATATCTCGGAAGGTATGATTGGGAGCTATTTCAAAATTGACACATGTATAGATAATAATATTTCAGTTTAATTTCCATGAGGCCATACATGGCAGTGTTGCCAAAATGATTATAAGCCTGCTGATAGGTCCAATTTGAAATGCATATACTTCTACACTATCAATTGTAATTCAACCAAATTTTGTATATGCTATGTGTACATAAACAGATATGACTGAGCATATTCTTAAGATCTACCAGGGCTGCCAACTGTTAATAAATGCTCTCAATTTATTTTATCCAAATACTAATATATCAGAAAATATGCAAGCCAACAGCTTTAAACTATGCACACGTATAGTATCTGACATTCTATATTAATTTGGAGTAACGTTTATACGTCAGTGCTACCAACATGATTCTAAGCCTGCTGAGGGTCCAACTTTAAATACATGTAACTTCTTTACTATCATTTGGATTTCAACCAAATTTCGTATGTGCTATGTGTACCATAATAGATACAACTATGCGTATTCTTAAGAGCAACCAAGCATGCCAACTGTTAAAAAATGATGTCTCTATTTTTGTTACCCTAATATCAATATATCAGAAATAATGCAAGCCAATAGCTCTAAACTTTGCACACGTATAGTACCTGGCATTCCTTATTGATTTGGAGTAACTTATATACGTCAGTGCTGCCAACATCATTCTAAGCCTGCTGATAGGTCCAATTTAAAAAAAAAAGCATGTAACTTCTATACTACCTAATGGATTTCAGGCAAAATTGGCACAACAATAGATCGTATTATTTCAGATTATATCTGACCAATACATGCATGACATTGTTGCTAACATGATTTTACGTGCGCTGTTAGATCCAATGTTTAACTGCATGTAACGTCCATCAGTGGCGTGGCGTGGATTTTTTTTTAGGGTAAGCTGTGAAGAAGACTGAAAGTATTGGCTTACATCATAGGGCAACTTCAACACTTGGTTCTAGCGACGACCTTGTCAATGAAGAGGTTGATGTCTGAAGTAGCAACAACTACTCAACCGTACACACATAATTATGAGACCTTCACATTTAAAACAAAATGAAGAAATTTTAATACATCACAGGTCATTATTCCCTTTTCAATTTCAGGCATGCCAACCCATGTTCGTAGCTATATTAAGGGCGGAGTAAATTATTCAGCAGGGTTGGCGAGCTTTTCTGATCGTGTGTCATTTGACGATTGAACAGTGTGGCAGTTTGTGCTTTTGTTATTCGCATTTCTTGGTCTAAGGAGCAGGTTCAGAGCAGGTTATTACCCGTAAATTTTCTATTATGACTGGCTGCGTGGCTCAGCGGCAATGTTCTCGTCTGCTGAGCTCAAGAAAGCTGGATGGAATCCCGGCGCAGTCAGTCGCCATTTGAGGGGTGCGTAAATGCGAAGGAGGCGTGTAAGTAGATTTACTGGCACGTTCCCTTCGGGGCACAATTCCGGCACGCCCGCGTCTCTAAAAGCCCCACTAGTTAACAGGGACGTAAAACAATAACATTATTATTTTCTATCATGGGTCTTTAAGTGAACATTAAAATAATAAACATGCTACTGGTGATAGATAACCTTATGACATTGTATTGCATGTTCGGTTAATATTCCTTTGCAGATATTCCTCATAATATACTGACGTAGGCTTTCACGGCCAGCGTAGGTATCTTCAGAGTAGCCCAACAACCCGAAAAGTTGCTCTGAATATCATTCAAATTAGACCTATATTCAGAGAGTAGGTGTAAAGGATAGATAATTTTAAATGTACATCTGTATAATTTGAATAATAACTTATTTTAAAGACATATCACATTATTTATAAAATAGTTATTGCTTATTGCATTAGAAAAGAAGTTGCCATTAATGCACAAAAATATAAGGTAAAATACGATTCAAATATAATAATTTGAAAAATATGCATTTCAAAGGAAAGCTTTCATATTCAATTTTGAAATATCCACGCACCAAAGAGTACAAACTAAAAGGATATTAACGTAGGCTACTACTCGCTAAACATGATAATTTATGACGTACGGTAATTTGTTCAACTATACACTAAAACACAATAATATCTAGTTACGGTACCATATACTAAATTTTGCTAATTGCACACTAAAACATACAGTTGTAGGTATACCGGACGAAGCAGAATTGCAACTAACGCACCCATCAAAGGTGGGGTCTGATGGTCAGAAACTTTCTCCGCGTGATGGAGGGTGGGTACTAGGGAAGCGCGCAGTACTGATGTTCCATGCTCATGAGGGCAAGCTTGGTAAGCTGTCCGAATCGAAGCAGACCCTGCTACCAGCTTTTACTTGTTTTGACGACAGCCCTGTGGCTATGGAACGCCACACCCCCTGTCTTAGCCAATCAAGGACGACCTGACGTTCTTAGTGTACCACTCCATCGGCCATAGTGGTGTTCCGGGCCAGAAGGCCCGTTGTCATAGCAACCGGCCGCGCGCTTTCTCTACAAATTAGTGGTGGGCGATCGTGAAGAACTAGGGTAAAGAACGAGGAACTCCATTCAAAGCGGTGATTTTGCTGTTCGTCGCGCTTTAGAAAATCATAATATAAACTTCTTTTTTATGAGAATATGCTAGGTAAGCGGTGCTTACCCCGTGGTATTGGAGAAAACGCCACTGACGTCCATGCTATCCATTGGACTTCAACCAAATTTTGTGTTCTGTACCAGGGGAGGTGGACGACATGTGGCTTCAAAATTTTGAATTTTCTTTTTTTTATGTTATTTAATACCTTAAGGTTTTCTGAACATATAATGGTAACTTTTATCATGATGTGACAACAGTCAGCCCTTTAAATCAGTAGATTTAAAAATGGCGCTCATGTGCCACGCCTACTCTCAGTTGCTTATAGATGCTACCAGTTCATTTGAATTGATACCAATTTGAATATCTTTCATTTTTACCTCTCTGGTTGTGAAGGATAGTGTGAACACTCTACTAGTTTGTTCTCTTCACTGCTGGATTTCTTTGGACTGTCATGGCGTATCCTTATTGCTTGTTTACATTTTGTCACGTGTCAGTTTCTAATAGTCTGTTTGAAGGTTTTTATTTGTTTTGCGCTATTTTTATAAGGGAATATGGGCAGGATAAGGAAATTTGGGGCTAAGAGGAAGTTTTTTGGCAATAGGTATGCCAATGTAGAGAGTAAATCCTCGCCTACTTCTCTAAACGAGGTTAGGCCTAATTCTTACCAAGACAATAACACAAGAAGTAGTGCATCAAAGTCCAGGGTGCTGTTTCAATTTTCAAGCGATCTGAAGCAAAGCGTGGTTTGAGATACATTAATTACCTGGGGGATGGGGACTCTAAAGGATTCACTGCTGTACAAGAAGCTAAAGTGTATGGAGATAATGTACTTGTTAAAAAATTAGAATGTGTGGGCCATGTGCAAAAGAGGATGGGTTGTCGGCTAAGAAAATTGAAAAAGGATTAAAAAAAATACAAAGCTGTCAGATGGCATGACACTATCTGGAAAGGGGCGTCTAACTGATCCCAATATTGATCTTCTACATGGGTATTATGGCCAGGCTATTAGGAGAACAGCTGGACTTAATGATGTAACAAAGTTGAAGGCAGATATATGGGCAACATACTATCATAAACTTAGCATTGATGAACATCCCCAGCATTACTTATGTCCCAACGGTGCGGACAGCTGGTGCAAAATCAACAAGGGCAAAGAAACAGGACAACAGTACAGCCATAAGAACTCCAGCCAGAACCTGTCTTACTGGCAATTAAACAAGTATATCGGGACCTGGCTGACTAAAGGCTGCTTGAAAAGTGTTTACATGGGAACACTCAAAATCCAAATGAGAGTTTCAACAATTGCATTTGGACTAGATTGCCAAAAACAACATTTGTAGGTATGAGAACAATGCAGATAGGTGTTATGGATGCAATTATTTGCCTTAATGAAGGGGTCTTAAGCAGAGTGCAAGTATTGAAAAATCTGGGCATACTGGTAGGGACCAACATGCTGTCAGATCTGAAAATTATTGACAACAAACGCATTGAGGCTACAGAAAAGGACATTTTACAGCCAACCAAACAGGTTAGGGTGAACAAAAGGGTTCAGAAGAAGGAGATGGAGAAATAAAAAATAAGAGAGGATGAATATGGCCCAGGAATGTTCTGAGAACAAGTAAAGTTCATGATAAACTTTAAACAGATTTTCTAAAAATGCCATTTTTTTAAGATTAAGGTACACTTTTCTCAGAAACTATTGAAGATATACAGCTGTTATTTTCCATGTTATTTGTGTGAATGGTTATCTGTAAAATAGACTAAGAATAATCATATATTTGTTATTTTGTGACACATAGGAGCAAAAAAAGTTAATAAAATGTATTCAATTATCGGAGACCAAAATTTAAAATGGCTGTAAAAAAACATAAACGGAATTTAATTTCAAGTAATAAGTCTATTACATCAAACCAAGCATTTTAACACAGATCTGAAATGTTATTTCCTCAACCGCAGTTGTTAGTGAGAAAAGTGTACCTGAAACTCAGCATGTATACTGAAAAAAAATACCACTTATTATTTTCAAAATACAATAACATCACTCTCCAGATATATATAGGACTTTAAATAAGCTTAAAAATAAGGGAAATTGCTAGTTGACAGAATCTGAGAATTTAGAAGTTGTATTGTAAAAACTGAGCGAGATATAAAGTGTTTAATACCTATAATATTTTACGAGATTTTCCCTGTGATGACGTCCACCTCCCCTTAATAGATGGAACTAAGAATAAATTCAGTCACCAGGGTTGCCAACTGTAGTGCCCTATTAGGCTACATTAGGCAACATTATGCCAGGTATTCAATATTTCGAACTAAATTGAAATTTCTATATTACCTACTTTATTTCGTCTATATTGTACATAGATCCATATAGATTAACCATTGGCATGAATCTTAAATTTTAAGAAACGTAGGATCTTTAGTTCGTCACGGAACTTCTTGTTTGCTCGTATTTAATTTAGTTTTAATTTATTTTGAAGGCAATTACTGAAGAGAGCCACAATGTGGCTGAAACTCGTATAATTTATTCTAATTTTATTTATTGACTAATGTGGATTAAATTTAAAAATTCTTACGGTATTTTACTTCTCATGATATTAGCAATAAGAAATTCTTCTAAATATGATTAATTCCTTATCATTACGTTCAAACATTGTACAATTCAGCTGACCAAATCATCTTAAAAATTAATTAATATGGTTATTTCCTCAGAATAAAATCTTTAAATCAGCACTATTGTATGTTAATATATATCCAACTTAATGTTTTAAACTCTGACCTTAATATGTAGAGGAGATTTGAAATGTGAGAAAGCTCTAACCTGCTGATAGCCTAATGACATTCCAAATGTGCCATTACTCCTGAGCGTTCATAGCAGCTCTAAACTGAATGATATTAACTTAAAACACCCCAGGTGTGTCAATACTACTTAGAGGAACCATAAGATCACAGTTTTAGAGGGTACCTATCAGTTCTAAACTTAATAATACAGCATTAGCTTAAAGACACTCCAGGTGTGTCAATGTCCTTAAGGGAACCCATCTGCGCACAGTATGGGTAGGTACCTAGGAGATAGGAACTGAATGATATTACCTTAATGACGTTACAAATGGGTCGATACCTTGAGATGAAGATAGGCTACATAGGAGGTCTAAACTGCATGCTTTGAGCTTAAAAGACAATCCATTGTGCTAATTCCTCTAAGAAGAACCATCAGTTTACCGTAGACGTGGGTGCATAGGAGCAGTAAGCTGAATGAAATAGCTTAGCGACACCCCAATTGTATCAATACGAATAACAGAAACCAACATTTCACAGTCTTTGTGGGTACCTATGAGCTCTACTTTGAATGATATTAGCTCAAAGGCATTATTGGTTCGTCTATACCTCAAATGTAGTGTGAGGGGAATCATCCACTTACAGTATGGTTGGATACTAGGAGATAAAACTCCATGATATTTTAACGGGCAAGCGGGGAAATTCTACTCACCTTGTCTATGGTGTTGTCTACAGCTGTGGGTTAAAATAGATATTACCTCCAAGGGTGTGGATACCTAGGAGCTCTACACCAAATGATATTAGCTTAAAGGCACTCTAGTGTGTCAATCCCTCTATGAGGGACCCATTTGCTCATATTCATGGTGGGTACCTAAGTGCTCTAAACTGAAGTACGGTACCGTATATTAACGGGGATACGGAATCTCCTATCTTACCAATGTTAAATTTGTTTAATTCATGTTCATTTTCCTCAGAATCTAATAAAGGTACGATAATTAAATTTATGTCACATTTCATTCAAACCTTACTTAACATAGTAATGGAGCGAGTTTTCTATAGAACTTCAGGGTAGTCAGTTTTTATTTTATTTTTATAAATGTTCGAAAAAAATAATTACTTTTTCTTCAAAATACAGCCAAAACCCAAACAGTTTTACTTTAAACAAGTAAACTTGGCCATTAGAATATTAACACTATGAGATAAAAGTTACAGTGAACATTTCACACCACTGTGATAAATAGTCGGCTAGATAAAGGAACATACATTTAAAAAAATTGAAAAAATAACTGCATTTAAAACTTTCCGCACATGATGATTAGCGCACGTGTAAATAAATTATGGCAATTCATAATGGTAAAACTAAAATGTATTCCACATCATTTTAAAGGACAGACTTCCGAGATTCATAAAATATTTTTAAACAATGTTGATTTTGACAATTTTAACTCAAGATTTACCTCTAAAATATATCCTTTATCATCATTATCATTTAGAGTGTTAACATGTAAGACATCAATTTCAGATTGGGTCAGCCAGCGAAAATCTTTCAGTGGTAGATATTGACTCATAGCCCACCCATATTGGTTATCTGCATCGAGGTAGACAATATACTTTGACTATTCACACGGGTTGTAGCTAGGCATGTATTTATTATTCGCTTTAGAATACCGTCCACTACATTGGCTTAATCCACCTCGAATTGATGACTTTATAAAATTAATCATGTCTATATCAGTCATCAATTCTAAATTTACTTTCGTTTTTTTCAACATTGAACTGAAACTTAACCCAGGAGCAATTAAATACTGACAAGGGTCAAGGTCATAAGTTTTCAAACAAACATTCCGGACATTTTCAAAAACATCTGCTAATAACATCACATCTGTCTTCAAGTATATGTCTGAAAATTCACCTAAAGTTTGAATGTCAAACTGTGTCCATACACGTTGTGCATGTAAATATTCCTCATCACTGATATGACTTGTGTTTAAGGAACTATGAAATGCATCTTTTGGAGGTAAAGAACACTCCTCAAGACGTTCCACACAGTTAATATATTCATAAGGGAATATACCTTTTTGACGAATCAAATTAAAATCAACTTCTCTAGGAAAGGCTCGTTGAATTTCACACAACTGATCTGATTTTAAATTACTAGCAAGCTTATCAAGACTACTTGGCATAAAGCGGAATGAATCTAAAAATCGCAGTTTTATAGTTTTCTTATTGTCAGTTTTGATGTATTTTGTAAACGATATGTATTGTTCCTTATTATTTGCACTCACATCAATTTTCTCATCTGAAGCTCCAAATTATTTAACGATAAAGTGGTTATCGTATTTGCTACCGTTATGCAGAATGATTGGAATGAATTTAGATACTCTAACACCGTCCACGGTGGCCGAGAGCGCTAAGGCGCTACCTCGTGCCTCGCTGGCATCGGGAGAGCGTGGGTTCGATTCCCACCTCGGCCGTCCTGAAAATGGTTTTCGTGGTTTCCCATTTTCATCACCAGGCAAATGCCGGGACGGTTCCTTTCAATAGGTCCACGGCCGATTTCCTTCCAATATCCCTTCCCTGACCCGTCCTGAAAAGAAAAGTACATGGCCATTGGCTGCATTAATAAAATTATTATACTTTAAATTACATTCTTGGTGAGCAGCACCACGATATTTCCCTGTTAAATAGTCATGATCGCGAACCCTATCTGTATATAAACATTCACCACATATAAAACAATTATTTTCAGTTAAAAACGCATTTGCTGTAATAATGTTAGTGGTTCCATTGGAAAAATAGTATTTAAAATAGAGGATATACGGATTGCATCTTTTTCAAGTCTTTCCATAAAAACTTTAGGTGCATCAGGTCCTCTATAGAGCTCAAACCTATTTAACGAATCATCATAACTACAATTAATATAATATGCAAAGCTAAAAGGATCATGAATGTGAGTAGTGTTGGTAAAAGGTTTGGTTGGATTCGATGAACATGTATTAAATGGTTTTAGCAAAGCCTCAAAATCAGCATATATAACAAATGGTACTCGAAGCTGTTTCTGAAAGTCTTTAACATTCAGAATGTTATTTTAGGAGTAGGTAATACCGTACAAAAATGATTACAACCCCATTTTTGATGTTGATTTTGTTCATCCCCTTTTGTAAAACATATCAAACAACCATCACACAACCACTTTCTACTATCACGTTTTGTTATCTGACTGCCAACAAGTCTACTAAAATGTTTTATCCAACAATAGTGGGCATTTTCACCTTTAGTTATGTATAGGAAATTAACATGAGCATCATTTTTTTCCTGAGTATAATATAGAGGACCTACTATGCTCTTGTTTTCAACTCCATACACATTAATACTTATATTGTTCAGCTCTTCAAAACGTTTAATGTCTTTTATCTCCGTAGGAAATTATATTTCTTTAAAATCGAAAACTGAAGAATAGTGAGGATAAGATGATGTTCTATCCATATGCCCCACTGCTAGATGGAGAGCTTAGGTTACAGCCCACGCAAAACATGCTTGATCACTATTCCAAACGTTCACAACAGCTTTCTCCCATTTGATCCATGCCGGTAAATCAATGTATGATGGTGCTCGAAGGGGGTTATATTTATTCATGTTGGTTTCTAAATAAAGTACTTCAACCAACGCCCAGCCTGACTCCCTTTCCTGGAACCCTTCACTCTTTACAATGATAGCACTTGCAATATCTTGGTTCATATCACTGATATTAGTTGATTCACTAACAATTACGTTTTTAGTATTAAAAGATTTGATATTCATAATATCACCTTCACTCCCAGTTTTTACATACAGCCCAAAGAGTTCGAAATTCATTTTAGATGTTTTATGCTCTACTAAAACAATATCTACCAAGCCAAACACACAAGGTTGAACAGTCTTTAAAAATGTTTCAATACTTTGAGTTTTTTCTTCACTGTGAAGTCTGTAACTAGCAATTCGACTTTTAAACGCACTAACAATTTGCTGAATATTCGCAGAATTTCTTTCATGGCAAGCGTTATTATTATGATTAATACTTCGTAAATGTTCATGAAGGATTAAGAAAGGTATATCAATATTACATACATCACAATGCAATATCGAAGCTTCACCATTCTTTATTCTTTTTGTTGTACAACTATTTTCACAATCTTGTTGAGCATCACATTTGTTTAAAGGTTCTGTGCTAGTTGATTTTTTTTTTCAATTCTTAATTCCTGTTGTTCTCCATGCACTTCAACCATGTGGGATTGATATCGCTTTACAGTAGAAAAACCAAGTTCACAAACTGAACACGAGAAAGGTGCTGAACTGACATGCTTTAAATTTACATGTCGCGTAAGACTATCCTGTCTCTTAAATGTCATAGCACAATGAATGCACACAAACATTTTAAGATTATGCTTAGTACTTGCATGGCGTTGAAGGCTGTCAGGTCTAGAAAACTGTTTTTTACATTCACCACATTGAACATGATGATTATCAATCACTTTCCAAAATAACCTATAAAAAAGAAATCTTCAATGTTAATAAAAAATAAAACAAAGTAAAATATAACTATTTAAATTAAATTACAGCCAATGGCCATAGTAGGGTATTTGAATTGAATATCTGTGGACTCTCAGCAAGTCTAATTTCAAGTAGTTCTAACTAGGGTTACTATATACCACCGACACTGATACCTAGCGGTGAACATTGGAACTTGATAGTGTGTTTATCAAATTTAACCTATAAATTTAGCTTCACACGATTGTCAAGTAGTTCCAACTTTGATAAAAGTATGGCACTTTCACTGATACCTAGCGGTGAACATTGGAACTTGATAGAGTGTTAATCAAATCCAACCTACAAATTTAGCTTCACACGATTGTTGAGTAGTTCCAACTTCGTTTACCAAATACCCTTGTCACTGACACATAGTGGTGAACATTGGAACTTGATAGAGTGCTTATAACCAACTAAATATATTTTAAAAGAAAACACACGTACCAGAATAGCAATGTATTTTCAAGTCCTCTTACACCACACAGGTAAGCTGTAGAGATAACACGTTGTCAACTGTCGTTCACGAGATTCAAGTACAAAGTGAGAAAGGCCTTCCCCCTCCCAAGCCTTTTATACCACAAACACGCCTATGACATGTGTGCACCTGTGTCGTCTCAAATAACTGTCAATGTAACGTTTCTCATGGTCGATAATAAACGCCTACATTACGTGACATCATACGTCTGCAAGATTTATGTTTCACACACCTGCATCCTGTAACACAGCACCTTGCTTACAGTGGCAAGATCATGTTTTACTAACATCCTACGTCTGCAAGGATCATGTTTAGCAAAATTGCTATTTTGTAACACTAAACCTTGCATCCGGTGGCGAGTTCTTTTTTCGCTGACATTCTACGTCAGCAAGAATTATGTTTCACATACTTTTTTTAACCTAACGCCTACCTTGCATCCGGTTGTAACACCTGCTTCACGTGACGACTTACTCTGCGAGAGTTGGCATGCTTTAAAATCACACATGACAGACTTACCTTACCCTCTATAAGAACAGTATGGGATAGTTGCATGTGCCTCATGTACTTTGGTGTGTGCATTAGACCCGGCGCTAGCTTTTCCCCACCCTTCTGAAAAATCAGCAAGGAATCGTTCGCGTGCCCCGTGTACTTGGGTGTATGCATTAGCCTCAGCGCTATAGAGCATCCATTTACCAAGTTTTGCACTTAGGCCCTTGGCATGTCCTCAATTAGGTTTGATTAGGTATACTAGACTAGAATAGCTTGACTAGGATAGGCTAGGTTAAGCTATGCTCACCATCTTTATTTGAAAAGATGACACCATTTTCAAAATGTGTAGTTAGGCCCTCTGTCAAAATTTAATAAAAATAAATAATGGGTTGAAAAGGGGGCTTCCCCCCGAGTAATTTGACACCTAACACGACTTCCTCCAATAATTCGCTCGAAAGATATCGCCACCTTAAAATTCTAGCGGTGGAGTGGTGGCGGTGGTCACAGAACTCTCCAAAATCCACTACTTACTGCATCTCCTTACATTTAAGCTGACGATGACTCCATTGATTTGTCGAGATCATGTCACTATACATTACATGTATTAACAGGCGTCTTTCCATAAATTTAACATATGGAACTGACTTGTTGAAATGCAAACTTTTCGTAACACAGCATCAACACTTCGAATATCTCGGAAACTTAGCAAATATATAATTCAATTTTGACTGAGTGGATGAAAGTAATTGCCTGTTTTATTATATCCTCAACTACAGCATTTACACAATAATCTATAACTAAAGAAAGAACTTGTGTTTTTTTTCACAAGGGTGACGCAACAGTTGTAACAAAAACTCAGAGCTCCTAGATACCCACACCGACTGTCAGCAGCTGTTCACCTTAACGGAATTGACACAATCCGCAGCGTCAATTAGCTAATATCTTACACTGTCGAGTTCCTAAAACCAACCCAGACTGTGAGCGGATGGATCCTTTTATTGACACATCTGGAGTGTCTAACGGAATACGGAACGGTTAAAATTGTCAAAATCAACATTGTTTAAAAATATTTTATGAATCTCTGAAGTCTGACCATTAAAATGATGTGGAATACATTTAAGTTTAACCATTATGAATTGCCATAATGTATTTACACTTGCGATAATCATCATGTGTGGAAAGTTTTAAATGCAGTTATTTTTTTTCTATTTTTTTAAATGTATGTTCCTTTATCTAGCCGACTATTTATCACAGTGGTGTGAAATGTTCACTGTAACTTTTATCTCATAGTGTTAATATTTTAATGGCCAAGTTTACTTGTTTAAAGTAAAACTGTTTGGGTTTTGGCTGTATTTTGAAGAAAAAGTAATTATTTTTTTCGACCATTTATAAAAATAAATAAAAACTGACTACCCTGAAGTTCTATAGAAATCTCGCTCCATTACTGTGTTAAGTAAGGTTTGAATGAAATGTGACATAATTTAATTATCATACCTTTATTAGATTCTGAGGAAAAGGAACATGAATTAAACAAATTTAACATTGGTAAGATGGGCGATTCCGTATCCCCGTTAATATACGGTACCGTACTTCAGTTTAGAGCACATAGGTACCCACCATGAATATGAGCAAATGGGTCCCTCATAGAGGGATTGACACACTAGAGTGCATTTTAAGCTAATATCATTTGGTGTAGAGCTCCTAGGTATCCACACTCTTGGAGGTAATATCTATTTTAACCCACAGCTGTAGACAACACCATAGACAAGGTGAGTAGAATTTCCCCGCTTGCCCGTTAAAATATCATGGAGTTTTTATCTCCTAGTATCCAACCATACTGTAAGTGGATGATTCCCCTCACACTACATTTGAGGTATAGACGAACCAATAATGCCTTTGAGCTAATATCATTCAGAGTAGAGCTCATAGGTACCCACAACGACTGTGAAATGTTGGTTTCTGTTATTCGTATTGATACAATTGGGGTGTCGCTAAGCTATTGCATTCAGCTTACTGCTCCTATGCACCCACGTCTACGGTAAACTGATAGTTCTTCTTAGAGGAATTAGCACAATGGATTGTCTTTTAAGCTCAAAGCATTCAGTTTAGAGCTCCTATGTAGCCTATCTCCATCTGAAGGTATCGACCCATCTGTAACGTCATTAAGGTAATATCATTCAGTTCCTATCTCCTAGGTACCTACCCATACTCTGCGCAGATGGGTTCCCTTAAGGACATTGACACACCTGGAGTGTCTTTAAGCTAATGCTGTATTATTAAGTTTAGAACTGATAGGTACCCTCTCAAATTGTGATTTTATGGTTCCTCTAAGTAGTATTGACACACCTGGGGTGTTTTAAGTTAATATCATTCAGTTTAGAGCTCCTATGAACCCTCAGGAGTAATGGCACATTTGGAATGTCATTAGGCTATCAGCAGCTTAGAGCTTTCTCACATTTCAAATCTCCTCTACATATTAAGGTCAGAGTTTAAATCATTAAGTTGGATATATATTAATATACAATAGTGCTGATTTAAAGATTTGATTCTGAGGAAATAACCATATTAATTAATTTTTAAAGATGATTTGGTTAGCTGAATTGTACAATGTTTGAACGTAATGATAAGGAATTAACCATATTTAGAAGAATTTCTTATTGCTAATATCATGAGAAGTAAAATACCGTAAGAATTTTTAAATTTAATCCACATTAGTCAAAAAATAAAATTAGAATAAATTATACGAGTTTCAGCCATATTGTGGCTCTCTTCAGTAATTGCCTTCAAAATAAATTAAATACGAGCAAACAAGAAGTTCCGTGACGAACTAAAGAGCCCACGTTTCTTAAAATTTAAGATTCATGCCAATGGTTAGTCTATATGGATCTATGTAGAATATAGACGAAATAAAGTAGGTAATATAGAAATTTCAAATTATTTCGAAATATTGAATACCTGGCATAATGTTGCCTAATGTAGCCTAATAGGGCACTACAGTTGGCAACCCTGGTGACTGAATTTATTCTTAGTTCCATCTATTAAGGGGAGGTGGACGTCATCACAGGGAAAATCTCGTAAAATATTATAGGTATTAAACACTTTATATCTCGCTCAGTTTTTACATTACAACTTCTAAATTCTCAGATTCTGTCAACTAGCAATTCCCCTTATTTTTAAGCTTATTTAAAGTCCTATATATATCTGGAGAGTGATGTTATTGTATTTTGAAAATAATATGTGGTATTTTTTTCAGTATACATGCTGAGTTTCAGGTATACTTTTCTCACTAACAACTGCGGTTGAGGAAATAACATTTCAGATCTGTGTTTAAAATGCTTGATTTGATGTAATAGACTTATTACTTGAAATTGATTTCCGTTTATGTTTTTTTACAGCCATTTTAAAATTTTGGTCTCCGATAATTGAATAAATTTTATTAACTTTTTTGCTCCTATGTGTCACAAAATAACAAATATATGATTATTCTTAGTCTATTTTACAGATAACCATTCACACAAATAACATGGAAAATAACAGCTGTATATCGTCAATAGTTTCTGGGAAAAGTGTACCTTAATCTTAAAAAAATGGCATTTTTAGAAAATCTGTTTAAAGTTTATCATGAACTTAACTTGTTCTCAGAACATTCCTGGGCCATATTCATCCTCTCTTATTTTTTCTTTCTCCATCTCCTTCTTCTGAACCCTTTTGTTCACCCTAACCTGCTTGGTTGGCTGTAAAATATCCTTTTCTGTAGCCTCAATGCGTTTGTTGTCAATAATTTTCAGATCTGACAGCATGTTGGTCCCTACCAGTATGCCTAGATTTTTCAATACTTGCACTCTGCTTATGACCCCTTCATTAAGGCAAATAATTGCATCCATAACACCTATCTGCATTGTTTTCATACCTACAAATGTTGTTTTTGGCAGTCTAGTCCAAATGCAATTGTTGAAACTCTCATTTGGATTTTGAGTGTTCCCATGTAAACACTTTTCAAGCAGCCTTTGGTCAGCCAGGTCCCGATATACTTGTTTAATTGCCAGTAAGACAGGTTCTGGCAATGAGTTCTTATGGCTGTACTGTTGTCCTGTTTCTTTGCCCTTGTTGAATTTGCACCAACTGTCCGCACCCTTGGGACATAAGTAATGCTGGGGATGTTCATCAATGCTAAGTTTATGATAGTATGTTGCCCATATATCTGCCTTCAACTTTGTTACATCATTAAGTCCAGCTGTTCTCCTAATAGCCTGGCCATAATACCGCTGTAGAAGATCAATATTGGGATCAGTTAGACGCCCTTTTCCAGATAGTGCCATGTCATCAGACAGCTTTGTATTTTTTTTATCCTTTTTCAATTTTCTTAGCCGACAACCCATCCTCTTTTGCACATGGCCCACACATTCTAATTTTTTAACAAGTACATTATCTCCATACACTTTAGCTTCTTGTACAGCAGTGAATCCTTTAGAGTCCCCATCCCCCAGGTAATTAATGTATCTCCAACCACGCTTTGCTTCACATCGCTTGAAAATTGAAACAGCACCCTGGACTTTGATGCACTACTTCTTGTGTTATTGTCTTGGTAAGAATTAGGCCTAACCTCGTTTAGAGAAGTAGGCGAGGATTTACTCTCTACATTGGCATACCTATTGCCAAAAAACTTCCTCTTAGCCCCAAATTTCCTTATCCTGCCCATATTCCCTTATAAAAATAGCGCAAAACAAATAAAAACCTTCAAACAGACTATTAGAAACTGACACGTGACAAAATGTAAACAAGCAATAAGGATACGCCATGACAGTCCAAAGAAATCCAGCAGTGAAGAGAACAAACTAGTAGAGTGTTCACACTATCCTTCACAACCAGAGAGGTAAAAATGAAAGATATTCAAATTGGTATCAATTCAAATGAACTGGTAGCATCTATAAGCAACTGAGAGTAGGCGTGGCACATGAGCGCCATTTTTAAATCTACTGATTTAAAGGGCTGACTGTTGTCACATCATGATAAAAGTTACCATTATATGTTCAGAAAACCTTAAGGTATTAAATAACATAAAAAAAAGAAAATTCAAAATTTTGAAGCCACATGTCGTCCACCTCCCCTGGTACAGAACACAAAATTTGGTTGAAGTCCAATGGATAGCATGGACGTCAGTTGCGTTTTCTCCAATACCACGGGGTAAGCACCGCTTACCTAGCATATTCTCATAAAAAAGAAGTTTATATTATGATTTTCTAAAGCGCGACGAGCAGCAAAATCACCGCTTTGAATGGAGTTCCTCGTTCTTTACCCTAGTTCTTCACGATCGCCCACCACTAATTTGTAGAGAAAGCGCGCGGCCGGTTGCTATGACAACGGGCCTTCTGGCCCGGAACAACACTATGGCCGATGGAGTGGTACACTAAGAACGTCAGGTCGTCCTTGATTGGCTAAGACAGGGGGTGTGGCGTTCCATAGCCACAGGGCTGTCGTCAAAACAAGTAAAAGCTGGTAGCAGGGTTTGCTTCGATTCGGACAGCTTACCAAGCTTGCCCTCATGAGCATGGAACATCAGCACTGCGCGCTTCCCTAGTCCCCACCCTCCATCGCGCGGAGAAAGTTTCTGACCATCAGACCCCACCTTTGATGGGTGCGTTAGTTGCAATTCTGCTTCGTCCGGTATACCTACAACTGTATGTTTTAGTGTGCAATTAGCTAAATTTAGTATATGGTACCGTAACTAGATATTATTGTGTTTTAGTGTATAGTTGAACAAATTACCGTACGTCATAAATTATCATGTTTAGCGAGTAGAAGCCTACGTTAATATCCTTTTAGTTTGTACTCTTTGGTGCGTGGATATTTCAAAATTGAATATGAATGCTTTCCTTTGAAATGCATATTTTTCAAATTATTATATTTGAATCGTATTTTACCTTATATTTTTGTGCATTAATGGCAACTTCTTTTCTAATGCAATAAGCAATAACTATTTTATAAATAATGTGATATGTCTTTAAAATAAGTTATTATTCAAATTATACAGATGTACATTTAAAATTATCTATCCTTTACACCTACTCTCTGAATATAGGCCTAATTTGAATGATATTCAGAGCAACTTTTCGGGTTGTTGGGCTACTCTGAAGATACCTACGCTGGCCGTGAAAGCCTACTTCAGTATATTATGAGGAATATCTGCAAAGAAATATTAACCGAACATGCTATACAATGTCATAAGGTTATCTATCACCAGTAGCATGTTTATTATTTTAAGGTTCACTTTAAGTCCCATGATAGAAAATAATAATGTTGTTGTTTTACGTCCCTGTTAACTAGTGGGGCTTTTAGAGACGCTGGGGTGCCGGAATTGTGCCCCGAAGGGAACGTGCCAGTAAATCTACTTACACGCCTCCTTCGCATTTACGCACCCCTCGAATGGCGACTGACTGCGCCGGGATTCCATCCAGCTTTCTTGAGCTCATCAGACGAGAACATTGCCGCTGAGCCACACAGCCAGTCATAATAGAAAATTTACGGGTAATAACCTGCTCTGAACCTGCTCCTTAGACCAAGAAATGCGAACAACAAAAGCACAAACTGCCACACTGTTCAATCGTCAAATGACACACGATCAGAAAAGCTCGCCAACCCTGCTGAATAATTTACTCCGCCCTTAATATAGCTACGTACATGGGTTGGCATGCCTGAAATTGAAAAGGGAATAATGACCTGTGCTGTATTAACATTTCTTCATTTTGTTTTAAATGTGAAGGTCTCATAATTATGTGTGTACGGTTGAGTAGTTGTTGCTACTTCAGACATCAACCTCTTCATTGACAAGGGCGTCGCTAGAACCAAGTGTTGAAGTTACTCTATGATGTAAGCCAATACTTTCAGTCTTCTTCACAGCTTACCCTCAAAAAAATTCCACGCCACGCCACTGATGGTCGTTACATGCAGTTAAACATTGGATATAACAGCGCACGTAAAATCATGTTAGCAACAATGTCATGCATGTATTGGTCAGATATAATCTGAAATAATACGATCTATTGTTGTGCCAATTTTGACTGAAATCCATTAGTTAGTATAGAAGTTACATGCTTTTTTTAATTGGACCTATCAGCAGGCTTAGAGTGATGTTGGCAGCACTGACGTATATAAGTTACTCCAAATCAATAAGGAATGCCAGGTACTATACGTGTGCAAAGTTTAGAGCTATTGGCTTGCATTATTTCTGATATATTGATATTAGGGTAACAAAAATAGAGACATCATTTTTAACAGTTGGCATGCTTGGTTGCTCTTAAGAATACGCATAGTTGTATCTGTTATGGTACACATAACACGTACGAAATTTGGTTGAAATCCAAATGATAGTAAAGAAGTTACATGCATTTAAAGTTGGACCCTCAGCAGGCTTAGAATCATGTTGGTAACACTGGCGTATAAACGTTACTCCAAATTAATATAGAATGTCAGGTACTATACGTGTACATAGTTTAAAGCTGTTGGCTTGCATACTTTCTGATATATTAGTATTTGAATAAAAGAAATTGAGAGCATTTATTAACAGTTGGCAGCCCTGGTAGATCTTAAGAATATGCTCAGTCATATCTGTTTATGTACACATAGCATATACAAAATTTGGTTGAATAGGTTGAATAGGTTGAATAGGTTGATAGTGTAGAAGTTATATGCATTTAAAATTGGACCTATCAGCAGGCTTATAATCATTTTGGCAACACTGCCATGTATGGCCTCATGGAAGTTAAACTGAAATATTATTATCTATACATGTGCCAATTTTGAAATAGCTTCCAATCATACCTTCCAAGATATCCAACATGGAGCTCAAATTTCAATTGCGATATTTCAGCAGTTGGTAGCACTGACATCATTTTGAAATACGGCATTGAGATATTCAGGTATAGATATTTACTCCTACCAAATACTCTTTCGATAGCTGCAGCCGTTTAGGAGTTGATAGGGGGGGGGACACACGCACAGACACACATACAGACAGAAGGACAGACAGACAGGCACACATTTTCCCGAATCGACCTCATAAGTCTACTTTTTCCTCATTTTTGCAAAATGTGAACAGTAGGCTAAAAATCATAAGAAGGATTCAAAAACAGATCTGTAACAAAGTGTGATTTAAATTGATGGTACTATAAAATAATTTTCTAAAAATTCCTATGGCTTAAATACCTGGTGATGGAAAAATCATGTAATAATTGTTTAAATTGTTTAGGGACTTTTTTTCACAACATGAAGTAAGGATCTTTGCTGAGGGGAGCACGGTTTGAAAATTTATTGTATTTATTCTTTGATTTATTGAAACTATTATACTGTTTCTGGTGTGGATGAAGCTTTATATTCTTTGACTGCGGACTATTTGAATATGTCTATGGTGAAGTTGGATTCAATAGGCGTTACTGTATGCGTTGGTGCTTATAGAATGGGTAATTGGAAGGCATGAAGCCATGTTCCTTTATTGAATTTTCTTAAGTCTATTCTTGCATTTCATCCGTTATTATTTCAACCCCCTTTTTGGCACTTATTTTGTAAATTCAATTGATAACTTTTCCTTCCAAAATGTAATTATTTTCGTTTCTACCCGTAGGAAAAGGAAATGTCGTTATTCCTTTATCTTTGAACTTTCTCGATTCCAACTCTTGTAAATCACGCTATCCTAAACATTAGATTAACATTGCCCGCTGGCTCCAGCGGTGGGATTTCTATCGCAGAAATGGCCGTTGCATGCCCTCTAATCTCTTCCCCACATCTATACTGTTATGTTCCGCAGAGTCTGCGATTGGCCAACGGGATAGTGGCTTTAGGTGGTAGTGGTTCTCACTTTGCATGCCATGCAGGTGGAAAAACCTTCATTCTTCGTTGTTGACAAATATATTAGTCTTGACCTCTCTGGATATTCTTCTCTAATTCGCCCTGAATCACATTTCTACAAATTTGAAATCCTCAAGATTTTATCAAGCCAGTGAATGACTGCCATGAAATGTAATATTTGTAAAAAAAAAAAAAAGATCTCGGTCTGTCAAAAATGCAGCTGATCTCATAACACTGCTCATTGATATGCTTTTTTAACAAGATAAAAATGCTGTAAAGCTGTAGTTATCTACTCATTTATTTCAGAATAACTCTCTAACCATCATATCATTGATGCTGTACGCATTTCTTACATAGATCCGAATTATTATATAAAGATATACTGAGTAAATTTCAACACTGAACTCTACATAAAACGTGATATCATAAACAATACATTATTTCAAGGTACACATAATATGCGTACGTGCATACCCAAAACATATATATTCTGGATGCGTAAAACTCTTCGCTCTTCCTACAAAGTACCCAACACATATATTGATGAACACAAAAACACTCCACAAATTACATGAGGTCCAAAAGTTAAGCATAATCACTAAACGAGGCCATACCGCTTGATAGGAATGTCAGACGGATTGCTGAAATAACGGAAACTGAATCACACACCATATGTCACACAACTTGTCCAAAAGAACAGTGTCAAAAAGATTCTGATATCTAAAGTACACCTTTGACAACAACTAACAAAACATGGCAATGTCTGACACAACAATATATAATATTAAAAGGGTGCATGGTTTTCCCCTAGCCGCCACATATGCTTCGCAGCGACATCTATCAGATGGCCAAAGAGCTCTTGTGGCAGTCGATCCTATTCCTCCGAAGGGGAAATGCAAAGGTCTTGGAGGAGGCTGACGGGGTGCGATTCGCCTCCCTAAAGCACCCCAAGCATGTCCTATAGGATTCAGATCAGCAAACCTCTCTGGCCAGTCCATGCGATGAATGTCGGGCATTATCATCAATTAAGAGGAAGTCTGGACCAACCCCACCTCTGAAGAGTCGAACATGTGGTCTCGGTACCTCATCTCTGTATCTACGAGCCTTCATATTGATCCTCGGACCACCCATGTAGATGTGCAGGTCCGTACGGCCATTCAACGTGATGCCGCCCCACACCTTGACTCCACCACAACCATACTGGTCGTGTTCCACGATGTTCGTGTGGTTGTATCGGCTACCCGGTTCTCTCCAAATTAATGTGCGACGGGATCGTTCTGCAAATAAGAGTACACGCCTCCATTCATTCATGGTCTGGTTTCAACGTTGACGGCTCCACAGTAAACGGGCCCGTCTCTGTGCTGGAGTGAGCGGGACTCACACCACGGGACGTCTGGCAAACAGCCTGGCTGTTCTGAACCTCCGGTACACTGTTTGCCGGAAAACGGCAACCCCTGAGATGGCTGCAAGCACCGCCGACAATTGTCTTGCAGGTGCACTCCGATTTCATCGGGCAGTTAAGGCCAGATATCGGCCCTGCTGTGGAGTGGTTACTCTTGGTCGACCTGGTACTGGCCTTCGACTTACATCTCCTGTGACTCGAAATCGTCTCCAAAGCCTGGATATGACACTTTATGGCACATTCAAGGATAAGGCGATTTCGGCCTGTGTCTGGCCTGCTTCCAGGTGGCCGAGAAATCTAACCTTCAAAACGGGGTCCAAATGGCTTCGGTGTGCCATTATGTTGTCACATTCTCCACGATGCTATATTCCACCCGCTAAAACGAGGCAAACACGACTGAGGGAATATGGGGCGCAGGCACTGGCTGTGTTTACTTTGCGGTTACGCCACTTGTCCAAGCAGGGAATACTCCTTTCCTATACAGAGCGAACACGTAAGGTTGGTAGGTGCAATGGCGTGCGATTTGCGGTCTATTTCCTGTTGCCCTGCTTATTAATAACTAATTCTTAACGTATGGACACTAGTGTACATTCCCAGAACATACCTTTTGGATGTGCACTAAAACTCTCTTCTATAACAACTCCGGAGCATATCAGTTTGATGTGTACAAACCCCTCTCCCTATAATATTCACAGATATTGACCAAGTGAGGATGACAGGAGCAGAGACGGATGGTATCAGCGAGATAGCCTATATACCACCCTCAGGCTAATATTATACCACCTTTTTCCCTCCATAACCTTGTCATTCACAACATTAGCCAACACAGACATATAAACACATAAAAACAGCTACACTACATTCCAAAATGTACATCGGGGTTGATAGACTTCATGCCTTTAAAGAGAGGGCTCACTACGCCCTGGCTCTCAATGCTAACACCTGAGTATAAGGGGTGTGTCGGAAAAACGACAATTAAGCGTAATGCGCATCTCTAAGCAAGAGATGAGGCCAAATTTATATTAACAATTCTTTTTTATTAAACAATCTCGCATGCAAGGATCATAGGATTATTACGCCTCAACCGATACCTATCCTTAAATGAGAGCAGGTACGCCTCATATCCAGACACATGCATGCAATATCCCACCCACATACCAAGGGTTATTATTATTGGACCTGCATGATACTTTGTCAAAATTTTTGCAAACCTGGGAAATACCTCCCCCGTCCACTCACTGTAAAGACATCCCAGCAGCATCTCCGGCCCCAGGCCACCATTACCAGGGAGCCCAATGATGCGCAACCCCCTCCTACCATGCTTTAAGCCTATTCAACGGATAATACCCCCGGAGCCTAAAAACAGGGAACCCAACGCCATAAAACCCTATTAACGCTTCCATGAAAATTAACAAGGCATTACAGCTGGAAATCCGACATAGCACAGTAGACCTGAAGTAGTCTATGCATTTAGAAGATTCTACAACCCCAAAACACTTGAAAAATTTTACATTTTTTACACAATAAATTATTTACATAGTACACTCATTTTTTATATAAAAAAGGAATCTGTGACACGCTGAATGATGATGACAGCGTAAGCAGATGGCCGGAGGCACCACACAGGAGCAGAACTGGGGAAGGCAATGATCAGACCTACCCCGGTTGGCTCACTGACCCAGACCAAAGAGACGAACTACGTAAGGTCGAAGCGCCGATGACCTAGCACGGGCAAACGTCGGAGTCCCGGAAGGCCTAGCCTGCCCCCGGGACAAAGAAAAGTTACACCCAACATGTGCTACGGGCATCGAAGCCAGACCTGCAGGGGACACTTTCTGAGGATGGTGGGAGAAATAGCCAACTCCACACCGGACTCAGGAGATGACCCTAGTGACGACCAAATTACGACTAGACTCTTAGTTTAGTATATAAGTAAGTAGAACTTCTAGAGCGAGAAGTTAGTCTCCTACGCGCAGGACTGAAGCAGCATCTTAGGGTTCACCGGAATCAACCCTAGAACCAACCCAATGCCAATATGAGCGAAGAGGACCCCGGACGCCACCATTCCCGGAGGATATTATTACTGCCAATATGGGCGAAGAGGACCCCGGACGCCACCATTCCCGGAGGATATTATTACTGCCAATATGGGCGAAGAGGACCCCGGACGCCACCATTCCCGGAGGATATTATTACTGCCAATATGGGCGAAGAGGACCCCAGACGCCACCATTCCCGGAGGATATTATTACTGCCAATATGGGCGAATAGGACCCCGGACGCCACCATTCCCGGAGGATATTATTACTGCCAATATGGGCGGCGAAGAGGATCCCGGACGCCACCATTCCTGGAGGATATTATTACTGCCAATATGGGCGAAGAGGACCCCGGACGCCACCATTCCCGGAGGATATTAATACTGCCAATATAGGCGAAGAGGATCCCGGACGCTCAATTCCCGGATGACACTATCCTAGTGGACAATGTCCAATGCCCACTTAAATGGTGAGGCATCGGGCAGCCAGAGATATTAAATGGGGAGCATTGCGAGCACTCACAGGGGTTACAGTGGGCAGACCCAACAACAATGAATATATCAATGACGACATATGCAAATGCAACGGCAATGAACAGGCAAGTATAACGGGCAAGGCGTTTGCTAGTTTGGCACCGCAGCCGCCCGGAACTTTATTAATACTAGTTAGTAAGCATTAATATTAATGCCGACAACTAGTTATTAAGGGGAGCACCCCACAAAACACATGGGTGACAATGTACAAGGGAGGTCAATAGGTAGGGGTAACTCCTCCTAGGCGCAAGGTAATTCCAAACTACTATACGTACGAGTCCAATGGAGGAGCCGTGTTGAGCACGAAACGTAGTGCCCAAACCACAATCTGCATGCGTAGTCACTCGGATTACCGACACCACACTGCAAATTGGGCGAAGGTCCCTGGGTACTATACGCATGCTCGCGTATTTCGACAGTCAAAGGCGCAGGTAAGCCCTAGGAGGCACCCGTAATCCCAATACCCCCTACACATTGCATGCCATCAAAATTTTAGCATGTAAGACAGTTGCATTTGACACGCAACTTAGAATTAAGCAAATTTACTAACAGCTGTTGCTAAATAATAGCACAGCATATTTCGGCAATAGACTAAGTTCAACCATCGGCTTATAAATATCCAAAATTTTTTTTGCTTATCATAATTAAGGTAAAATCTTTCGGCACCTGATGACCAACAAACCCGCCATCAGGGTAAGCCCGATAATACATTCAGTTAGATTATAGTAGGATAACTTACATTAAGGTAGAATATTTCGGCACTTGGTGACCAAAAACCGGTACCAGGGTAAGCCCGATAATATAACACACTAGGATAAGTAAAGTTAAGGAAAAACATTACGGCACCGTCTAGGGTAAGCCCGATCACACAATACTAATCATGTCATTTATTCCACAGGAAAAAGAGCTTCAGCCAGTGAACACACTGACACAGGAGCCGATATAAAAAATATGCAATATTCACATGTTTTTTAACCTCTCCATTTTTCAGGCGGCGTCACCAGACATATGTCACTGGTGACAATGATTTCACTGCCATACAGCAGCAACATGTTATTTATGCCATGCCCTTATTATGTACCATTTTTACTCATTAATTTGCACTAATCCTAACACAATCTAACACACTCACCACATTTTCTTACAGCAACACAGAAATCTGCACAGCAGAGCTGATACCTGTGGGGTATCAGGCTCGCTGGCAGATCAACATAAACAAAGAGAACAAAGCGTCAAAGATGCGACGCAATTTACGGCAATGAGGGCGCAACCGATTTTTGGCGGCGACTCTCACTGTCAAGTGTGAAGGCATTCGCCCACAGAGAATGATTCACAGACAGGGGTATATGTCAGCGGCACGACCACTAATCTACACCGGGAAACGGCCGGACAGGATTAGCCGTGAGACGTTACACAAATACAAAAGGTAGCGTGCACGCAAGGTACAGGAGACACGGCCGTCTAGCTATAAAATAATAATTAAGATAGATATAAGTAAATAATGTAATAGAAAATACTGTAATATTGTTAAAAGGCACCGCATACAAAACTTATTACCAAGGATGCCACACATTGTGAATACACATATTTTATCACACACATGTACCCAATGATTATGCTTTTGTCTCTTTCATTTTTCTTCCTTCTAACGTCCAAATTTGTGAAGGTGTCCCGTTTTACCCCAGCACAATAAATTATATTTTACGTATTCCTTTAACTTATACCTTGGGACACCTACTTTTTTCTATTTCTTCCATCTTTCACATTGCAGGGAGCATTTTTTTCCCCAATACAGCGCCGGATGGCACAATCACCCATCCAGCCCTGAGTTTTTTCCTCCCTGCACAACACCAATATATTATACAATGTCAAAACCATGTATTTTTTGTGGAAATTTTTCATATTGCAAATGTCAATTTTTTTTAATGAACTATTTTAAAACATCACATGTATATCCCAAAACCTACCCCTCTGAACACAAGCTGATCTCACCTCTACACGGCATCAACACCGAAGAAAAGAAGAGGAAGTACAAGGAGGATTCAACAACGATCCATCACACCAGCACCCCCACTCCACGTTCCGTTCCCGTTCGCGGGGACGCGAACTAATCAAAGGAGGAGACTTGTACAGGCCCGGGGGGCTACACCCCTAAAAGCCACCCCACATCATCTATTAAAACCACCCCTAACTGGCAAACATCATAAGTCCAGAACAGTACCTTTTACACAGCAAGGACGGCCACCCAGCTCGGGAGGTTAGCCAACCACTTGCAACACATTCACAACATTAACACTATAACTAACTGGGGCAGCTATGCCAATGGAATGCTGACAGTGTAACGGCAAGACCTATAAGAAGTGATGCCTTTTGGGATCTGTATCTGTCATACAGTGTGTGTCGCCGAAGGGCCTGTTCCAGCTGCTGTCATCAGGTGAGCATCAGCAAGTGTTCGGATATCCTTAATTTTGTAACACCCATCCACAAACTTGTACACTTAACTTGTACCACTATTCACATTATTCACATTTCCCTAAAAAGGGACTTACAATTGCATACTGACCAATAAAACACTTGATCAGTAAACTACACGTTGTACTCATAATTACACGCCTCTTCACATCCTAATACCCTTCCTGACCTCCGTCACGATTGACCGTGACTAGTAGCCAGTTATTGCTTGCTCAGACTTCATTGTGTTTCCCGCACGCGACCACCTAGCAGCGAGCCGCTGACACAAGCAGGTCTGTTAAATAATTCATTCCAACCTGCTGGGAAGCCGGCACGTTGGCCTGCACTCAGAAGTTCATCCCCCAGTAGGTTCTTGCATCTTAGCAGGAACACCCCCTAGCATTTGAACACCAAACAACACGCTACACTGGTAAGTTCTCCCTGCTACGGGAAGCCGCCATCATTTAGAAACAACCTTTCAAATTAATACAGTAACACTAATGTTTAGATCCCTAAACTACCCTCCCCCCAACTAAGGGATCTAAAACAATATAATATGGTTGTGAAGAAAACTCCTCTCTATAACAATCGCAGAACATCTATTGATTGATGTTCTAATCCCATTAAATATAACATTCGCGGAATATAACATGTGGAATCATGTCTTACCTCCATTCCCTGTAAAATTACCAGAATATTTCATTCTTACGTGTTACGAATCCTCTCCCTACTAAGCCCGTATTCGCTCATGCATTTGATAATTTTTGTGAGAAGCATGGACTTGTAAATCTGAGAGTTGTAGAACGCGTCCAGGAAGCATCCCTCAGCATCAGGCGAACTTTTGACTCTGCTCAGATGGATGAAATATGTTTTCTTCATGAATAAAGATCCAATCTTTAATGTGCAAGCTTGAACTTATAATCTCCTGTAATTCTGCATAATTTGCGATTTGGTAATGGCATTATAATTATTTAATTTCATTAACGGCAAAGGTATATCCTCGCAGAGAGGCGATCAGGATAAAAGTAGTCGCTGCACGACTCAGGAAGTCATCGACGCCAGAACGTGAAGTTTCCGAGCAAGCTCACACCCTATTGTGCGTTTGACACGCTAAGACGTGCTAGTCTGACGGTCGTGAAGACCAAGGATTTAAGTATTTGTGAAGGAACACCGAGTCCATTATCTACGTGAATCACAAGTCATCAAGTTTATTTTAAGCACCACTGTGTTTGTGCGGTAGAGATTTACCAGTATTTACAACGAGTGAAAGGTAGTTTTTGAGAAACAGTGATATCCAACATTTTTCTTGACCAAGCACAGGGTCCATTTTACGCCACATGCCAGAAAGCATGTTCCACACATTTTCACAAGTGTAGAAAATATCAGTGTTCTACAGTGATTTATAATACACAAACGCCACTACTACAATTCTTAATCGTGCCGTGCCAAGGCCGGTATTTTTGTGATAAATATTGCATCGATAATTTGGCGATTGCAATGTTCATAGTAATTAAAATCTGTGTTAGAAAATTAGCTTCAGAGAGCAGACACATGGTCATGTTTGCTTTATTAGTCTGCACAAGTTTAGAAGCAGTGTTGGCAAGTGAAATCACGATAGAGTCAGTGAATAACATTATTTATCACCATTCTACAACCACCGACATGATGCTGAACCAACGCCACGTGCTGACCGTTTCCTGTTTGACCATGATGTTCGTGGTGGTCTAAGCTATCTCATGAGGGAGCCGTCGACCACCTGTCTACATTACAACTTCGAAGCAGACGAGAGGATATCCATAATCATGGCTATGGAACCGTGGACCTTCCCGAAGCCCTGGAGGAACGGATTTACTCCTCAAAATTGTTCCTTGAAAGGACGAGCTGAACCACGAGTCGCCGTGAGTAATGATTCAGTTCTCCTGTAAGGTTATGGGTCGGGGTGGATTAGTTGTAGCAACCGTAACTCGATAACAGTTATTTAGGTAGGATTTCCTTCTTGTAGACACCACTCTTCATGATTTTCTTCGTCGTGAGCTTCCACACAATTTGTGTCACCCAAGCTCAGAGTAAGTTGCCTTAGGTGTGTACGCACATCGGTGGAATAATTCTAATCATGTAAATTCCAACTCATGGAAACTGACTTTTGACAAGGAGCAGTAATTTTCATAAATCAGCTCATGCTGAAATTTGTGTCATATTTTGAAGATCCCTTTAAAATAATTTGTCATTACGCCACTGACGGGCGTATCGTTTAAGATGAGAGAGGTTTACTCATCTAATTGTCAAAAAAGTCAACTCCTGGCACTATACAGCCCATGACGGGCTATGGCCGACCAAGCGACCGCTGCCCAGCCATTTGGTCTGCAGATATTGGGGTGACGCGTGATCTGCGCGTCGGGTCCCCTCGGCCATTAATCTTGGTATTCGTGGTCGGGCCTTTGTCTCGCTGTCAAACAGCTACTCAATTGTCCTCACGAGGCTGAGTGCACCCCGTTCCAACCCTTACGTCAGTTTAGAATCCCTGACGGAGCCGGGGATCGAACCCGGGGCCTCCGGGTGAGAGGCAG
Organism: Meconema thalassinum; assembly: GCA_946902985.2. Classification (NCBI taxonomy): domain Eukaryota; kingdom Metazoa; phylum Arthropoda; class Insecta; order Orthoptera; family Tettigoniidae; genus Meconema; species Meconema thalassinum. The sequence goes on from OX336397.1 coordinate 245,449,553, forward strand.
GCGCGCTACCCCAACACTACGGGGCCGGCTGATCTAGTTGTTATTGTTGTAAATATATTTTTGATGGTTTTAAAACCAAGGAAAAATTCAAGTGGAATCTCAGATGAGTATAATGAGTGTAGTAGTTGTAGCTCACTCTAATCCCGAATTACACGATTATCGTATCATTGCAACTTAACACCAGAGGTTATGGTGTTCTTGAAGACATTTAGAATCATTTCCGTGCCCTGAGAGCACGTGATTGTGAATATTTATCTCCGCAGTGCCGTGGGATCTCTTTCAAAGACATTCAAGCAGTAGGAATATCTATGCTTTACTATTCTTTGCTAAAGCAAACACATCATTGTACATATTTTTAGGAGGCCTACAACAACGCCTCACACGGCATTATACTGTTATATTATTTACGAGTGTAGTAGATTCACCTGTGGACAGTTATAAAGTGAAATCTACGTGTTTTTGAAATGTTTTGAAGAATTAGCCAACAGCAATTTACTCACTTTCAGTGAGGGCCACTCAACTGTGCCAGACACAATGGCTGGTGTCGTCAAGGCCAGGCTACTGTTATATTACCCATAAAAACTACGTGATCTCGAGGCGAGACACCGACTGAATGACATGCAATTCTATTCATCTTGTACGCTCGAAGGTATTTAGGTCAAGTAATAGCAGTTACTAATACAGGGTGACTAGCAAGTCACGAGCTCAGGTAATATATTCGCACTTATTGTAAGCGATTGGATGATAATTCTGAAAGAATATTATACAATCAGAGTTTTTATTTGGATGCACCAGACGTTTGTATAATTTAGGCTGTGTTTCTAACTTTATGTGATTAATTATATTCTGTATTTTGACACGAGGGGTGGGTAACCTTATTTGTGCTTGCCGGCAGATCTAAGCTGTGTGCTAGACTAGCAGAGGTTTCTCTAATGTGATCTTGAAGACACATAGATTACTTTTGTCTGGTTAACGGAGATATTCGTTGCCTGTAGTGTTAGGGTGACTTGGTGTCACACGTTTATTTTGTTGTGAGAGCCGTTCTGGCGACTGAAGTACTGTCATCGCGGCAGCACATGGCAGTTGAACACGCTGCGACGGGGTGCGGGGGGACGCACAGTACGCATGCGCAGTCCACCTATTCCAGAGCTAAATATATCGGCTCCCTGCATGCCAATCGTTGTCATCGCAGCACACAACACGCAGCCAGAGAGAGAAGGAATGTGCTGAGTGAGTGAAGCAAGTCATGACTAACTTAATGTTTTTGGAATGCGCGATAAGCAGTGAGCGGGAACACATCTGCAGTTCAAACCCAACTGCCAACTCCTGGCGCTATATCAGTACATGAAGCCTTGCGTCAAAGGTCATTCGACATAAATAAAAAACTCATAAATCTACGATTGTAATAATAATACCATAAATCATGAAAGCTCTCTCTGATTAAACCTACGATGTTGAAGCACATGTTAATTGCTAACAGCTTATTAAATCTTGATCTTGTTTACCTAAAGCTGTCCGATGCATTGTGCTAGTTAGATTACATTACTGAAGGAATGATTTTAGAAGGATACAACGCTTTGTGACTTGACAGAAATCACTGGCTAACCAAAAGTTTTTAACTTGGGGGCCGAGTGACAGCATTGGAGAGACACTCTTTTGACAGTGCGTTTATTTCTTCCATTCATATGCGTTAGAAAACGGATGGTGACAAACAGTTATCCATTCTGCAGTAGGCAGGTGAATAAGATTATTTATTGTGAGTTACATTTATTGTGTGTGTATATCCCAATTGTACCCTACTCTTTAGCTTCTATTGAACAGCTATCATTGTATTGTTTTGATTGTAATCAAATGACTGTTTTCAAAAATGTATTTAGTTTGTGCTAACATGGATACCTAGCGCCGATGATTTTATCTGACAGTATTTAATTAGATTAGGTGACGTTTACTGTAAATACGGGGGTGGTACCAGTATGACTTAGCTTTTGTTGTCATGATTTGACAGTTTATGACATGATGTTTTCTTCCTAGAACTATCATTACATTTGCCTGTATCTTCAATCAGGGTTGTTTTCCGTACCACTTCCCAAGCTTTGCTTAGCATTTTCACATGTAATTAGGACCGATCGTGAGGGTTAATTTCATTCAATTTAGGGGTTGCTTTTTTATTTTTTATTAGTTAGCGGATTAGTCGATTCAAACCTTCCGATAGTAGGATAGGGGTTAGAATTATTAAATAAAACATTAAATGAATTTTACTTAATCCTTGATGTTATCACGTCGTATTTTTGTATTTTGGGGGTGCATTTCTTTGGGTGTCTTTGAAATTTGCTTATGATAGGGACCTGATCCTTAGGGGTGACGAGTCTTGTGCCGGCTAGCCCCTCAAGGAATGAATTCCGATCCTCTTCGGCAATGTGTCTTAAGGATGGGGTCATCTGGGAGGCCACACACGGTGGGTGGTGCCCAGATAACCTCCTCTAACGGGCACATAACATTAATACTCATTTTGGCGCCCAACCAAGTGGCCGATTTTGGACATGGAGGCCATCAGCTCCATGAGGTTTTCAAAGATGATCACTTTTCATTGACATTGGCAAATCGACTGGACTGTGACGAACTTAAGAGGTCGTACAGCCGTGCAATAATTCACATGGCATTCTTTCAGATATTATACCATGGGGTGAAGTACAATTATATTAAAATTCAGTTTAGGACTTTGACTTTGTTTATACTTAGTCTTAAGTAAATGTAACTTGTCTTTTGCTTGCTGGTGTTGTTGTAAAGTAAATGTAGAATCTTTTGTCATAGAATCCAGCAGTATTCACGGATGTTTATTTAGAAAGGCAGACTTTCCACCCTGGCCATTTCCTTTTTGTAATGATAGGTTTATATGTCCCCTTCGTTCTCTTAATTGGTTTTTGTGAATTATAGATGAGGAGAGGTTCAGAGGGTTCATAGACCAAATGTTGGCCAAATGAACACCAATATGGAAGCAAGTATTGCCGTCCTGAGGGGCGATTTGAATGTAACAACTATTACTTTAGGAGATGACTTGGATTTGGTCCGAGGGGATGTCACCGATGTAAACAACACTTTAAACCGTAACACCAACACTTTGAGGGGATATTTAAACGATAATGTCGCTAATCTAAATGAAACGTTAGCCAACGTAAGAGGTGATCTCACCATTGTAGGAGGTGATGTGACTACTAATGTTGCAACGTTAAGAGGTGACCTAACGGAGGTCAGTGGTGATCTCACAAATGTAACGGGTGATCTCACCGCTAATGTTGCTGTTCTGAATGAGGGTATAACTAATGTAAGGGGTAAAATAGACGCTGCTAATGCCACATTGGTCATTAACACACAATCACTAACCAAGCTTAGGGAGGACATTGAGGCAAATCGTGCGGAAGCTAACGCTATTTTATTAGGGGGTTTAGCTAGTGTTCACGACGACATAACCACATGCAGAACTGAATTACAGACTCAACGTGATGCGATTGTTGAAAGTATCGAAGGCATGAACTAGAAGATCAATGAGGGTAAAAAGGAGTTACAGCTGACGATGGCGACCGTTAGGGAGCAACTGGAATTAAGAGTCGCGGCCGTCGAGGGAAGGATTGAAGAGAATCAAACTTTCAACGAAGGCGTAAGACGTGAAGTAGGGCTTGTAAGCACCAGTATGAGGCTCATGAGGGGAGTTGCTGTCGCAGTGCACAACACGCTGAAAACCATATCCAAAGACATAATCACATTTTGAGATGAATTAACAAATAACACCCAGGTTGTAGCTGAGTTAACAGCAAATGTAGAAGATCTTACGGACCAGATGCATGCTAACCAAAAGGAGCGTACCGTCGAGTTCAACAACGTCAAGAAAGATATGACAGATCATAAGGCCGAACAGAAAGCTGAAAGGGATTACCTAAGTAAGGGAATCGAAGTGGTTGCAATCAAGGAGAGGCTGGAATGTTCAAGAGAATGTTTCAGGAAGACAGTCGAAGAGGTGGATGATTGTCTCCTCGGGAAGATAGAACGATTGGAGCTGCAGTTGAATACTTTGAGTTTGTCACTTTGAACACTCTGGACATCCAACAGCTCGAGCAAAGGTTGCTAGAGAGGCTCGAGTCACAACCGAAATCGATCTCATTCTCCACTACACCAACTTATGTACCTGTAACTTAGGCCAGCTCACATATGATTTCGACTGTTTAGGCCACAACCATGCGGGAGTCCAGTACGTCAAATCAGTGGCAGAACTACTCACTGCATAATTCCACCGTGGGAAAAAATCCATGTGTATCACAATGGACAGACAATGGGTACACAATCATTATCTGCGACAGTGAATGTGACTATGACTATGGGTCACTGTAACCCAACACCTTGGGTGCAACCTAGTCAACTCAGTCATAATGCACCTGTGTTTTCGCCTATGCGAACGCCACATAACCAAAATGTTATGATAATCAGATCAAGAGAGGAGCAACCTGGTCAATTTTATGGCACTGGATGGGGCATAACTCCAGTGGAGTTTTTAACAACGTCGAAAGTTATTTGGGAGACACAATGGTGACACCAGAACACGAACTAAGGGTCATTGAACACCCTGCTAGATGGACAAGCTAGCACCTGATTTCGGGCGTTCAGGTTTTCCTTCTGTGGATACCAGGATTTCAGAGAAGCGTTATTACGGACTCATTGGTCCAGTGACATCCAGCAAAATATCAGGGCTGAGATGTATACAATACGCAACAGTTCCACCAAAAGGACTCGCTATGCGAATTATTTTGCGTCAAAATTGGCTAGACTCAGATGTCTTCAAACTCCACTGGCAGAGGCAGAGTTGATTCAAACAATCATTCGCCGACGTCCAACGCGTCCCGATAGCCGCGGACGCAACGTCGTTTATCCCATACGACCAAATCCTTCGCAGACTGGACTCGAGCAGCGAGCAATTCATTATTCATAGGCCACGAGGAGAGCCTAGGAATGAGAAGAGGCAAGTGAATCTGACAACCATCGATAAAGTCAGTCAAACGACTGCACCTTTGGCTAATCTTGGAACCAGATACGAACGGAACAATACGAGGCCGGACCCGACGACCTGGAACCGGCGGCCCTATGACCGAAATCAACAATCATCTATTGTACTGGCGACGTCGTTCTGAAGGCAACAGTAATGATAGGCGTAACAACAATAATGAACACCGAATCAATGAGAATGGACAACAATCAACGATAAGTCGAGATTATAGGTTAATCCGGGGGTTACAGGAGAGACCGTGACCCTCGATACAAGACTGATCGAGATTGGAGTTGGCGTGCTCAAGAGAGCAGAGAGTACATACGCCAACTCCGTGATCATGAAGAGAGGGACCGCACTCAAATTTCGCGAGAAAATAACTCAGCACCGAAGAAGCAGAAGTCCTCTCCCAAGGCGAAATCCCAAGGAAGACTAGGAAAGAAGTAACAGCCGGCATCCACTACATTGAACTTGTGATGTGTGAACGAGAGTTCAATAGGGCCACCGGGAGGATGGACCGAGCTAGAGAAGCGAAGATGCGACGCTATTGAGGGGAATCAGGAGACGAAAATGGCTACCTTGACATTTTCGAAGAAGCTTAGAGTAAGATAGGTGAAGGAAGAAGAAGACTATGGACGACGGACGACGAACGACAATCAAGATTTTGACCACCGATGTAGATGAACACTGGCCAGCGTGTTGGGATCTTTAATGCCACCAACCTGAAAAATATCACCAGAATTGAAATTGAGTGCCTGATCAATTAAAAATTGTTGTCCTGTATTTTTATTGGAAACGACGTGGAGGCAAATGAGCCCGTATTCGCTCATGATGGTGGTGATTTTTGTGAGAAGCATGATCTTGTATATCTGAGAGTTCAAGACGCGTCAAGGAAGCATGCCTCAGCTTCAGGCGCACTTTCGACTCTGCTCAGATGGATGATATATTTTTCCTACATGATTAAAGATCCAATCTTTAATGTGCAAGCTTGAACTTATAATCTCCTGTAATTCTGCATCATTTGCCAATTCGTAATGGCATAATAATTATTTAATTACATTAACGACAAAGGTAGGCTATATCATCGCAGAGATACGAGCAGGATGTAAGTAGTCGCTGCACACTCACGAAGTCATCGACGCTGGAAAGAGAGGGTTTACGAGCAAGCTCACACCCTATTGTGCGTTTGACACGCTAAGACGTGCTAGTCTGAAGGTCATGAAGACCAAGGATTTAAGTATTTGTGAAGGACCAACGAGTCCATTATCTACGTGAATCACAAGTCATCAAGAATATTTTATGTACAACTGTGGTTGTGCGGTATAGATTTACCAGTATTTACAACGAGTGAATGGTAGTTTTTGAGAAACAGTGAAATCCAACATTTTTCGTGACCAAGCAAGGAAGGAAGATTGAAGTTTTACGTGACCGTGAATCTTGTGATTATGAGCCACGGGACCTCCATTTTACGTGGAATCCGAACCACAGGACAAGGCATTTCACTTCGAAAATCTCACATGCATTGACCGGGAATCGAACCCGTCCGGGTTGGTAGAGGCATACAGCTAGACCGCTGAGCCACCACGCCCCTGTGACCAAACACATGGTCCATTTTACGCCACATGGCAGAAAGCATGTTCGACAAATGTTCACAAGTGTGGAAAATATCAGTGTTCTACAGTGATTCATAATACTAAAACGCCACTACTACAATTATTAATCGTGCCATGCCAAGGCCGATATCTTTATGATGACGATTACACTGATAATTTGGCGATTGCAATTTTCAAAGTGATAAAAATCTGTGTTAGAAAATTAGCTTCAGTGAGCAGACACATGGTCATTTTTGCTTTATAAGTCTGCACAAGTTTAGAAGCAGTGTTGGCAAGTGTAATCACGATAGAGTCAGTGAATAACAGCATTTATCACCATTCTACAACCACCGACATGATGCTGAACCAACGCCACTTGCTTACCATTTCCTGTGTGACCATGATGTTCGTGATGGCCTAAGCTATCTCATGAGGGAGCCGTCGACCACCTGTCAACATTACAACATGGAAGCAGACGAGAGAATATCCGTAATCATGGTTAAGGAACCGAATACCTTTCCGAAGCCCTGGAGGAAAGGATTTACCCCTCAAAATTGTTCCTTGAAAGGACGAAGTGAACCATGAGTCACCGTGAATCATGATTCAGTTCTCTTGTAAGGTTATGGGTCAGGGGTGGATTAGTTGTAGCAACCGTAACTCGATAACTGTCATTTAGGTAGGATTTCCTTATTGTAGACACCACTTTTCGTGATTTTCTTCGTCGTGAGCTTCCACACAATTTGTGTCAGCCAAGCTCACAATTGGTCACCTCAGGTATGTTCGCACATCGATGCAATATTGCTAATCCTGTAAATTCCAACTTATGGAAACTGACTTTTGTCAAGGAGCAGTAATTTTCATAAACCAGCTCATGCTGAAATTTGTGTCACATTTTGAAGCTCCCTTTAAAGTAATTTGTCATTACGCCACTGACGGGCGTATCGTATAAGATTAGAGAGGTTTACTCATCTAATTTTTATTATTGTAAATATATTTTTGATGGTTTTAAAACCCAGGAAAGTTTCAAGTGGAATCTCAGATGTGTGAAATGAGTGTAGTAGTTGTAACTCACTCTAATCCCGAATAACACGATTTACGTATCATTGCAACTTAACACCAGAGGTTATGGAGTTTTTAATGACATTTAGAATCATTTCCGTGCCATGAGAACACGTGATTGTGAATATTTATCTCCGCAGTGGCGTGGGATCTCTTTCAAAGACATTCAAACAGTAGGAATATCTACGCTTTACAATTCTTTGCTAAAGCAAACACATCATTGTACATATTTTTAGGAGGCCTACAACAACGCCGCACACAGCATTATACTGTTATATTATTTAAGAGTGTATTAGATTCACCTGTGGACAGTTATAAAGTGAAATCTACGTGTTTTTGAAATGTTATGAAGTCTTTGCTAACAGCAATTTACTCACTTTCAGTGAGGGCCGCTCAACTGTGCTAGACACAATGACCGGTGTCGTCAAGGCCAGGCTACTGTTATTTTACCCATAAAACCTACGTGATCTCGAGGCGAGACAGCGACTGAATGACATACAATTCTATTCACATTTTATAAGGGACTTTTAGCCTACTTTCCATTTTTGCAAAAAATGAAAGTAGACTTATGAGATCAACACAGGGCGAAAAAAGTGTGTCTGTCTGTGTGTGTGTGTGTGTGTATGTGTGAGTCTGTGTGTGTGTGTGAGTGTGTGTACTCTGAATGTCTGTCCCCCGCTATCAATTCAATCACGGTGAACGCGAATTGAACGAAATTTGGTACAAAGGTAGCACTAGCAAAGGACACCTCAGTGTCATGTTTCATATCGCCGCCGTCTTGACGGAAACGTAAAGGCGGCCACACAAATGTTCAAAGCTTAAATCAAATTACGACTAACCTAATCATCCGATCTCTACCAAATTTTGCAACAACATACCTTTTTCGGGGGAGCATCCGTTGACCAAACTAATAGGTCATCAGCCTAACAGTTTAGGGATGGCGGCCATCTTTGTGTGAAAATCCAATCTCTACCATATTTTGCAACAACATACCTTTATGGAGGAAGCATCCTTTGACCAAATTAATAGGTTATTAGCCTAATAGTTTGCGGATGGCGGCCATCTTTGTGTCAAAATCGATTCCCCTATTAATTCAAACACGGTGAAACCGAATGGAACTAAATTTGGTACAGAGGTAGCACTAGCAAAGGACACCTCAGTGTCATGTTCTATATCACCGCCATCTTGACAGAAACGTAATGGCGGCCACACAAATGTTCAAAGTTTAAATCAAATTACGACTAACATAATTATCCGATCTCTACCAAATTTTGCAACAACATACCTTTATGGAGGGAGCATCCTTTGACCAATCTAATAGGTCATTAACCTAATAATTTGCGGATGGCGGCCATCTTTGTGTCAAAATCGATTCCCCCTATGAATTCGAACACGGTGAAACCGAATGGAACGAAATTTGGTACAGAGGTAGCACATGCAAAGGGCACCTCAGTGTCGTGTTTTATATCACCGCCATCTTGACGGAAACGTAATCGCGCCCACCCAAATATTAAAAGCTAAAATGTAATTACGACCAACCTAATAATCTAGTCTCGACCAAATTTTGCACAAACATATCTTTATTTGGGAAGCATATTCTGACCAAACTGCAAGATCATCAGCCCAATAGTTTGCAGATGGTGGCCAAGTATGTGTGCAAATCGATTCCCCCTATCAATTCAAATACGGTGAAACCGAATTGAACGAAATTTGGTACAGAGGTTGCACTAGCAAAGGGCACCTCAGTGTCATGTTTTATATCGCCGCCATCTTGACGGAAACGGAATGACGGCCACCCAATTAATGTAAAAGCTTAAATCAAATTACGACCATCCTAATAATTTGATCTCTACCAGATTTTGCAACAACATGCCTTTTTGTGGAAAGCATCTTATGACTGATTACAAGGTCATGAGCCCAATAGTTTGCAAATAACGGCCATGTATGTGTTCAAATCCATTCCCCATATCAATTCAAACACGGTGAAACCGAATTGAATGAATCTTTTTTACAGAGGTAGCACTAGCAAAGGGAACCTCATATTCATGTTTAATATCCCTATAGCACGTATTTCAACAAGCTACTAAAACCAACATTCCATTATACTCCTTGAAAAGGACAAAGAGTTATAATAATACCCATGCATTAAGGAGAAAGTAGGCTATATGTTACTGAACATCTTGTTTGTGACTGAGTTAATCTTATACGCTCGAAGGTATTTAGGTCAAGTAAGAGCAGTTGCAATTACAGGGTGACTAGCAAGTCACGAGCTCATATAATGTTTTCACATTTATTTTAAGCGAATGAATGATAATTATAAATTAGGCTGTGATTGATTATATTCCGTGTTTTGACACGAGAGGTTGGTAATCTTATTTGTGCTTGATGGCAGATCTAAGCTGTGTGCTAGACTAGCCCAGGTTTCTCTAATGTGATCTTGAAGACACATAGATTAGTTTTGTATAGTTAACGGAAATATTCATTGCCCGTAGTGTTAGGGTGACTTGATGCCACACGTTTATTTTGTTGTGAGCGCCGTTCTGGCGACTCAAGTACATGAAGCCCTGCGTCAATGGTCATTCGACATAAATAAGAAACTACGATCGTAATAACACTACCATAAATCATAAAAACTCTTTCTGATTAAACCTACGATGTTAAAACACATGTTAATTGCTAACAGCTTATTAAATCTTGTTTACCTAAAGCTGACCAATGCATTGTGCTAGTTAGATTACATTCCTGAAGGAATGGTTTTAGAAGGATACAACACTTTGTGACTTGACAGGGATCACTGGCTACCCAAATGTTTGTAACTTGGGGGCCGAGTGACCTCATTGGTGAGACACTGTTTTGAAAGTGCGTTTATTTGTTCCATTCATATACGTTAGATGACGGATGGTAACAAACAGTTATCCTTTCTGCAGTAGGCAGGTGAATAAGATTATGTATTGTGTGTTACAATTATTATGTGTGTAAGTCCTAATTGTGCCCTACTGTTACTCTTTAGCTTCTATTGTACAGCTATCATTGTATTGTTTTGATTGTAATCAAATGACTCTTTTCACAATTTTATTTAGTTTTTGCTAACATGGACGCCTGGCGCCGATGTTTTTTCAGACAGAATTTAATTAGATAAGTTAAAATTAACTGTAAATACGCGGGTGGAAGCAGTATGACTTAGCTTTTGTTGTCATGATTAGACAGTTTATGACATGATGATTTCTTCTTAGAACCATAATTACTTTTGGCTGTAACTTCAATCAGGGTTGTTTTTCATACCACTTCCCGAGCTTTGCTTTTCCAGATGTAATTAGGACCGATCCACAGGGTTAATTTCCTTCAATTTAGGTGTTGTGTTTTATTAGTTTGCGAATTAGCTGATTTTAAACCCTCCGATAGTAGGATAAGGGTTTGAATTTATAAATAAACCATTCAACGAATATTACTTAAGCCTGGATTTTATCGTTTCGTAGTTTTGTGTTTAGGGGGTGCATTTCTTTGGGTGTCTTTGATATTTGCTTGTGATGGGGACCTGATCCTTAGGGATGACGAGTCTTGTGCCGGCTAGCCCCACAAGGAATGCATTCCGATCCTCTTCGGCTATGTGTCTTAAGGATGGGGTCATCTGGGAGGCCACGCATAACCTCCTCTGACGGGCACATAACGCCTCTTCACTTGAATACTTTCATACCATGCTTCAAATATTATATCAAAGTGCCTTCCGGCGACTAAGGATATACTGGTTATCTCTTAGACAGTCTCTATCAAATGAAAGCTGGGCTTTATTTGCGAATATTTATTTTAGGGAAATACGTTAATTCTCTCCATTTATTATGACGGAAATATCAGTGGATTTACATTATTTCACAAGTCCAGTACTCTCGATTATCCGGCACAATGACCGGGGTGAATGGCATGGATTGTCCAAAAGTATGTATTTATTGTAAGAAGATTGCCTTCTATTATTTATTTTAAGTAAACAGTCCCTTATAAAGTAGGTAATAATACATTTATTATGATAACTCACCCTCATTATAGTGCTGTCTGTAATAGTTCATTGCTTGCTTACCTCGAGACGTATTACGCGTGCGGCAATAATGTCACCATATTCAAATCCTCTTTTTTTTCGATACACTGAAGAGCCATCTTTCTGCATGACAACTTGTTAACAGCTGTTAACAAGCGGTTCCGCCAATGAGATGCAGACAGCACTTACCTTCCAGCATCCTTGAAACAAGCCTGTCTCCTCCTGCTTATAAAACCTACACTTCGCTATTACAAAACATGTCTTGGCAAAGTAAGAAGTCGTGTACATGTCACAAAAAACGCACTAAATATAACTTTCCTCCGATGGGACTACACTGCAGAAAATATGTACGAAAAATACAGGGACTACACTTCAAAAATATGTAAAAATAAAAATTGAAACGTTTTCAATTTACAGTACAGTTTGAAAAACAGATATTGTTCTAATGCATACTGTATTCTCAATGAATTTTAATTAGGCGAAAAAGCGCAAGGTTAATCCTCAAACCAGATAATCCGGAATATAGTGTACATCACAAAGTAGATGTGTTTACGCCTAGTTACAGGAATGTGACTGATGGCCACTATAGATTATGAACCTTAAAACTGACTCTTATACTGAATGCCAAATCAAATATATTACATGGATTTAGCTGGCGGTCAAACTGTATTAAAATATGAGTTTTCAATTTACTCGAACCCGACTAGTGAATTCTACTTCACATGAAAGCGCACAAGTTGTTCTGGCTAACAGAAGAGGATTTTGTATCAAATGCCTTGCACACTGATTGAGTGATGGACAAGAAATATGTAATTTGCCTTTTGCCAATAAAATTGGCTATATCTTAAGATACTCTTTCAGGAACCATGTTTCGAATGTAGTAGTAATACATTCAGGATACACACGTGCCTCATTAGACCAATCTTTCGAGCAAACTTTTTTCCAACATATATCACTTAAACGTAGCCTTTTTCTAGCAAGAAGGAAGATATGTTTCAACAAGGATACAAGCGAGCTGGAAAAAGCAGAGGTCGGGTGCGTCTTGACCGACCCTCCGCAATTTTAGTGATTTCGACAGATAGAAAATGTATAGGAGTGACATAAGGATAGGGGAAACGTATGTGATAGACCACAGTTAGAAAATACTTTTGGTTTATTCTCCTTTGGACAAATTATAATTAGAAATTGCAACAATGCTAAAGAAGCTAATAAGGAGTAAACCAACAAGACTAATGAAGTTCAACTTCAAGAAACAAAACCTCTTAATGACTAGCAGAGGTTAATATTATTAACGATAAACAATTAATATTTCAACAATGGTGAGGGCCTGGCTAGCAGAAGCCCTAGATAGTTTAAAAATGTTCATAACATTGAAATTTAAGAGTTCGTAGATGTTTGACAACTTATCCTGAATGGTTCGTGATTGGTGTTTGTAATTATTTCATTGGTCCATGAAAGTGGCGATGAGGCGGCCGTGGCTTGCACAAAAAGCCCCTGTTAGGCCATCCAATATCTCAACGATCCTCCAATCGGAGGCAGATTAGAGTTCCCACAGGAACTCCGTAGTCGTGAGGTGGCAATGGCCACCCGCATCACAGCCAGAGAAATCAGTGGTAATTTTGCCTCGACCACAAAGCAGGCCAGGAACCCCAGGTAGGGATTCTGGATGACGATGAAAGGAGAATTCCTCCTCGAGTTGAGGAGAATGGCAGGATCTTGAAGTGACGTCTAAAAACTCATGTAGAGTCCAGGACCGTGGCCCACCCGAGTCCCAGGCGGGATCCCTGCAGAATCCAGCAGATTCAGATTGACGATTCAGGAATGCCAATTCAGGAGTGAACATCCGGGAAAGCTCACTCGGAATATATATCCGAAATGACGTCACAGTATATGATACGTCACCAAGGGAGAACCAACCAGCCAATCACCGGTCCGACATAGAGAACGCCCAGTTGACCGTCAGTGGAGATGAACCATTCCGGATTCAAACTTTGGAAAGTGCGGGAGTGCTCTACGAGACTCCGAGCAGATGGTAAGTACATTGAACAAAATAAGTAATTAAATAGACATACCATGTTTTGTATATGTAACCGTGATCCCACTCTATGGAAGAAAACTAACAACAGGAAAATGGGGCAGTGAAAATCAAAAGGATTTCACACCCGAAGGGAAATACACAAAATCACACACCAAGCTATTCGCAAAAGCGAACGCGAGCTATGGTATAACAATGAATTAAGATGCGCATCATGAATATCCTTTCTCAGCTTGTATTTTGAGAATTTTCTCCAGTCCGCAATAACACATTATTTGGAATTAAAACTCATTTTACATAACATGTGATGAGTGATGATAAAGCAAATGGAATGGACTGTAAATCTTATTAGGATTGAATTATATCACGAATGCACCGAGTTCTATTAACTATTTTATTATTCTAATCTGATCAAGAGCCAGAACCATGGCGACATAGCACTAAGAATATTTACTACATAACAACAAATGAAAGACAAAGACCACCGAAATCAGACTGGCCACTAGATAGGGCAGAGCTGTTAATTAGTTGACGATATAGCCGCTGGCGGGCTTAGCTGACGTCCAGACTCCAATCCAGCGCCACCGACGTGCTGCCCGGCAACACACCGCTCCCACAAGAAGCAATCCTGAACATTCTGCCCCCGTTGAACTAGTTCAACACCGTTATGCATTTGACATGCTGAGTTAAGGGGAAGGTAAAGGAACAAGTTTGTGGATTGACCTTCTCAATGCTGTAGAACTGACTCTCACGTCGGCAACTCTAACTATGGAGTCCTGGAAACACTTGTTTGATTACTCCCAGCTTCCAATGCATAGGTGGCAGGTGATCGTCCTTCAGTAGCACAAGAGCGCCTGGCTGTAAATTAGGAAAAGAGGAAGTCCACTTTCTTCGCTGCTGAAGGGTGTGCTAATAACCATTGGACCATCGCGTGGGCAAAGCATTAATAAAGGCTAGAACAATGCTAGAATATGTGAAGAGGTGAATGGAATTAACATGAAGACTGAGAATCGGGACTGTCATTTTGATCAACTGTGCAAGTAAGACTGCTCCGCACAATTCAACAAGTGGAAGCGTAATCTTTTTAATAGGGGCTACACGTGACTTGGATCATAGCAGTCGACTGGAAATATTCCCCTCGTGATTTCTTGACCGGAGATACAGACATGCGCCATAGGCCTTTTCACTAGCATCACAAAACCCATGCAACTGAATGTTAGCAAGATTGTCGTATGGCATTACAATATGTTCGATACTGATGCTGTTGTTTTGTCGAAGATGATGAAACGAATGATTCCATTTCGACATGAGTTCATCAAGAAGTGGAGTGAATGTAACTTCGAAAGCCACAGTTCCTGAAGAAATAGCTTATACCTAATTACAATTGGGCTATATTAACCTGAGTGGGTCGAACGTAGAAGCCTCGATGGAAGCGACTTTGCGCTTTGTGGGTCTGTGATTGACCATACCATTGACTGATGTATAATTGGAAGAACTGGAAATCAAGAATTGATCTGCTGATGGATTCCATAATAGACCAAGTGTCTTGACACCTTCACCATTGTGTTGCGAAATGGGAGACTGAGACTCTCGGTACTCCACTGGTAATGCTTCCTACAGCGCTGTGTGATGAGCAGATAATTTACGAAGCTGAAATCCTCCTCTTTCAAGTAGTGCGATCATGTCACTTTGTAACTGCAGTGCTTCTGCGACGGTACTAGTTGCAGTTATCAGATCATCTACATGAAAATCTCTCCGCAGAACATCTGATGCCTTGGGATAGTGCTCATTCTCGTCCTCGGCTAGTTGATGTAATGAACGCGTGGCTAGTAAAAGGAGCGCTGCTGGTTCCATACGTCACTGTGGATAGTTCAAATATCTTGACAGGAAGATCTGGTGACGTTCGCCAAGGAATCAGTTGTAAGGGTGTGTCGGATGGATCAACCTGAATCTGCCTATATATTTTAGCATTGTCAGCTGTGAAAGCGATAGGCTGCATTCAAAAACGAAGTGCAATGGAGTATAAATCTTGTTGGATTGAGGGCCCAACTAACAAGGTATCGTTTAGGGACAGTCCGTTGCTAGAGCGCGCAGATCCATCGAAGTCAGCTCGTGTTTTGGTAGTTGTACTTGAGGCATTATATATTGCATGGTGGGGCAAATAGAAAGTTTCGTAGTTTCAGGAGTAGTACCAATTTCAACTTCTTTCATGTGTCCCAATTGTTCGTATTCGCACATAAATTCGTTGTAAGCCTGACGTACTTCGGGTTGTTTGAGCAGCCGACGTTCTATTTGCAGCAATCTCTGTTTGGCGAGGTGAAAAGACTCACCAAGTTTAACTCTGTCTGACGTGGCAGTCGAACCATGTAACGACCAATCAAGTTTCTAGTACTGTTCTGTTCGAAATGATGTTTGCATAACTCTTCATCGGACGTGAAATGTTTCAAGGGTAGATCTTCTATTTCCCAAAAGCGTTGTAACTGCTGATCTAAAGACGCATCATTTCGAAGTAGGAATGAACAGTGTGGTTGAGTGATACGATTTTCTGGTCGCCTGGATCTTTCCGGACAGAATCCATCCCAATTCGGTGTTTTGTAGAACGGGATAGTTTCCGTGCCTAGTTCTCCTATCAGGAAGTAAAAGGTTAAAGAATAGCTCAGCACCCAACAGTAGATCAATTCTTCATGGCTTGCAAAATGTAGGATCAGCCATCTGAATATCGTCAGGAATAATCCAGTCATCGATTTCCAGTGATGTAGAGGGCATGTCACAAGTGATAGAGTGTAATACAGAACATATAATGTTGGTACTGATCTCAGTTGAAGTCGATTTGAATCCCTTTACACTATGATTTAACTTGGAGGTCACCCTATTAATCACTTGAATGGGAATATGATTATGAACTTTCTTCAAGTGAAGGCGTGAACTAGATTTTCTGTTATGAAATTCATGTGTGACCCAGAATCTAGGACTGCCCTACACTTATGATGATATCCTGCGCTGTCATACACCATGACTAGTGCTGTGGCTAGCAGAATTTGAGTAACTGGTTTTTGCTTAAATAACCAATAAGCTGAAACCATCTGCTGTGAGCTTTCTTACGACTCTTGTTTGTGGATTAATGTGTGATGTTTCTTACCACACTGACGACATCTATGTTCAGATGGACAAGTAGTATCCTTGTGTCCACTGGATAAGCAATTGAAACAGAGATGATTTTGCTTCACGATGTTAAATCCTTGTTGTGAATTAGACTCACGAAACTTAGAACATTTATACATTTATTGCACTCAGAATAATTACTACATAACAACAAAGGAAAGACAAAGACCACCAAAATCAGACTGGCCACTAGATAGGGCAGAGCTGTTAATTAGTTGACCCTAACCGCCGTCCAGTCTCCAATCTAGCGCCACCGACGTGCTGCCCGGCAACACACCGCTCCCACAAGAATCCAGTCCTGAACAACATGAATATAACTTATGGCCACTATCAAGCCAAGTGTGCATCTTGAAATCTCCCTTCGTATTTTTCACCACATGTACCACTTGAATATGGCTTTTTTGCCTCAACGATGAGCAAGTGATTCTTCTGAGCCCCCCAATCAATGAATTATAATCCGTACATACTATGTAAATACTGCTTTTGGCAAGTATGAATTAACACGTGTGTCGTTAAACACCCAATAAAGTAAAAACCAGCTCCGTATGTACTCTTTGAATATGCCTTGTAGCAACTAAGTATCAAGCGATTCTTAACAGATACTTGTGAGTAAATGTTGCTGCGTATATAATGGACTACATAGGTTTGCCGTACAGTTTTTCTCAGTTAAGTTTGCACGGCACAATATATATAGATGCGGCCATTATCCCAAATGGATAAGCATGTATCTAAAATTTTGTTATCGTATTAACGTTTTCTGCACATGAGTTTTTACAAAGATCCTTTCCTTGTTAAGATTCCGTAAATGCTGCATGAATTTGGCTTCAGGCCATATGAACTAGCATGTGACTTCAAAGATCCTATACCAGCAAATATTGCTCCACATTAACAGCAACACTCTCCACTATCATTTCATCTGTCATTCATTTAGTCATTGCCCCAGGGGAGTGTGACAGGCTTTGGCAGCCAGCAGAGTTCATTTCCTCGCCGCTAGATGAAGGCTTCATTCATTCCATTCCCTGGCCCGGTCGGTTGACTGCAAACAGGCTGCGGATTTTCATTTTCATTACCAACATAAAGCACATTTGGCCACTAGTAATCAGCATGTGTCTATCTAAAGTACTTCGCAGAGTAAAGTTTGGTCTGGATGTACTAAATGGTTATTGTTTCAGCCCTCTGTAAACTAGGAGGTGTCTGTTCAAAGACTCTTACGCATAAAAGTAGCTCCATAAGTATTGCATGAAACGGGATGTAAGCTGCTATGAATAAGGATGTATATCTCAAAATATAGTTCCATAGCAATGTTTTCCTCACATGTGCTACTCAAATGCGCATTATCTAACTTCCTATCAGGAATTCACGAGCCAATCTGCACATAATTCTTATGTACCTTAAGAATGCGCATTTTTACCTTATGGATCAGCACATTTGTTTCCAAGAAATTATTTAGTGTAAAGAATGCCACGCATGTACTGCATCATTAAGGCTTTACACCTTAAGGTATGAAAATGTCTCTTTTCAGATGTGGTTTGAATGTGAAGTTCTACCAGCATTTTCTACCAGATTGTGGTCTATCACCACTATGAACGAGCGCGTTTGTCTTCAAATTTCCATTCCGATTTAAATTTCCTCCGCAAGGAAATGCATATAGCATTACACTACAATGTATTAGCATGAATATCCTGAAACTTCCAATTGAACTACATTTTTTTCCGAATGTGGGCTAGTACATGAAAATGGTTTGATACCACTATGAATGTTCATGTGTGTCTTCCAATTTCCCTTCTCAGTAAAGTTTGATTAGCATATGCTACATGAATATGGCATACCTCATATAGTGAGCATGTGTGTCTTCAACTTACCTTCTCAATAACGTTTGGTCCGCAGGAGCTACATGAATATAGATTAACACCACTATGAAGGAGCGTGTTTCTTTTCAAATTTCCCCTATCAGAAACATTTGCTCCGCATTTGCTACTTGACTATGGCTTTAAATCACTATGATATGGCATGGGGGTCTTCAAACTTCCCTTCTGAGTCAAGTTTGATCCGCATGTGCTACAAGAATATGGCATTGTACCGCTATGAATGAGCTAATGTCTCTTCAAAACTCCGTGAGTTTTCTAATTGTCCTACAGGAATATGGTCTTACAGCACTATGGATCAGCATGTGTCCGTTCCTTTCACGGTAAAGTTTGCTCCGCACTATGAACGAGCATGTTAGTCTCAAACGTCCCTTCTGAGTGAAGTTCTTTCCGCATGTGCCAATTTCCCTTCTGAGTGAATGTCTTTCCGCATGTGCTACATGAATATGCGTATGAGTCAGCAGGTGTCGCTTTTAATGTCTTCCGAACAAATGTCTATCCGCATTTGCTACATGCATATGGCCCTACACCACTAAGATTGAGTAAGTGTGACTTCAAATTCCCAATATAAGTAACGTTTTTTCAACATTTGCTAAGGAAATGTGGCTTTACACCAGTATAAAAGAGCATGTGTCTCTTCAAGTGCCCCTTTTCAGGAAAGTTTACTCCGCATGTTCTAAATGAATATGGCGTAACACCACTATGAATACGCATTTGTCTGTTGAAATGTCCATTTACAGTAAAGTTTGATCCTCATGTGATACATGAATACGCCGTACACCACTATGAATGACCATGTGTCTCTTCAAACTTCCTTTCTGAGTAAAGTCGGCTCCGCATGTGCTACATGAAAATGGCCTTACACTTTTATGAGTGAGCATGTGTGTCTTCAAACTACTTTTCTGAGTAAAGTCTGCTCCGCATGTGCTACATGAATATGGCTTTACAGCACTATGAGTGAGCATGTGTGTGTTCAAATTTCCTTTCTCATTAAAGTCTGCTCCGCATGTGCTACATGAATATGGCTTTAAACCACTATGAATGACCTTGTGTTTCTTCAAACATTGCTTCCGAGTAAAATGTGCTCCGCATGTGCTACATGAATATGGCCAAACACCACTATGAATCAGCATGTGTGCCTTCAATGATTCATTCTGAGTGAAGTTTGATCCGCATGTGCTACATATATAAGGCTTTACACCACTATGAGTGAGCATGTGTCTTTTAAAATTTCCCTTCACATTAAAGTTTGATCCACATGTGATACAAGAATAAGACTTTATACCACTATGAATGACCATGTGTCTCTTCAAACCATACTTCAGAGTAAAGTTTCCTCCGCATGTGGTACATGAATAGGGCTTTAGACCGTTATCAGTTGAGATTTGTTTCCTCATGTCACTGCAGGCTGCCATGTTCTTGTTACCATTTTGAAAATGTAAGGCTCCAGGGGTATAATTTGTAAGGATTTTCTCCGACCTGTGGAACATAGTACTGCCAAAGGAAAATATCTACTGAAGCAAGCTAGGTAAGTAGCCACTAACATTATAATATAAAAAGTCACATACGACGGACATTTACTCATAATTATACAATTACATTCTGTGACCAGAATAATTTATCATTTTACTACGCAATTGTGGACAAAGATTATGAATCCTAAATGTGAAGCATCAATGATCGCTCGAAGATCGTAATTAGTCATCCAAATAAATTATTAATTTATTGAAACAATTGCGCACAATGTGCATTAGATTTGATTTTCAGAATCCTACAATGATTTTTATCTCTTTTTGACAAATTGCACACACCGAACAACACATAGTTCACACACGAATGAATCAAAAAGTACATGAAGTCTCTTATTAGTCCAGGTCACATGATGTAATCTTTGACGTTCAAACATGGCGACAAAATGCCTATACTCGTAAATAGGATCGAGTCCAGTGACAATTCGTCATCGCGTGAGCGCTGCAAAATTACCACCTTATGCCTGCTCATTTTGTTCTCGTCTTCTTATAGTATCTTGGAAAGCAGTCGACGATGACAGAAACATTCTATTTCTGTTTTCTTGTCTTCAATTGTTAGTATACATACGTGTCTCGATGGAGTGAATTTCGAGACACCAAGTGTTCTCCTAAGGAAAGAGGCCTTTTCATTCCCTAGAGTTTCTATACTCACTTAATTGAATCCATATAAGTTCAAAACCGTTATTATTTCCATTTGAATGAGTTCCATTGAGGAAGTCAGGGATTGTTTTTTGGGTTTTGGAATGTCTTTCATAGCTCTAATAGCATCTATAGCTTTGTATCTGACAAGAAAAGGGTAGGTGGCTCTGGTAGTTTGAAGGCAAATGCCCAGATATTTGAACTGATTCTTAATGGATAATTTGTTTTGGTCCTAGGTAAAATTGATCTTTTAATGCATTTCTTCCTCTCTTCGGGAACGTTATATGGTATGTCCTCTTAGTTAAGATTGTAAACTTATTTTCCATTGCCAATTCCGAGAGTCTATCGATTGCATCTTAGACGGCTCTCAGGATTGATCCTCCTATGACAATGTCATCAACATACAAGTATACAACGATTTTCTTACCCATCCCTTGAGTAACGCTTGTCACATTGGCTGTTACGATATTGAAAAATACGGGACCCATGTAGTCGACCTGTAGTACACTGTTTGTTTGGGTCATGACACTGGGTGATGTAATGCCATTATCTATGACCCCTCATGTCAGACAGTATGTCTCTGATGATTATAGCAAGATAGATTTCCCGTCCTATAAAGCGCTCTAATTTCGTGATAAGTACTTCCCTATTTAATATAAAGAAATAAAGGGAATGTCTGCCTTTTCAATACATATATTAAACCTTCTCACAGGTACATGTTTCGAGGGTTGTTAACTCTCTCTTCCTCAGCCTGTACAATAAATATCAAAGATTGATTTCCTTTACAAGTACATAATTGACATGAATTTATCTCATAAAATGTATTCATGTCAATTATGTACTAGTAATGGAAATCAATCTTTGATATTTATTGTACAGGCTGAGGAAGAGGGAGTTAATAACCCTCGAAACATGTACCTGTGAGTAGGTTTAATATATTTATTGAAAAGGCAGACATTCCCTTTATTTATTTATAATATATAGTTAGTCAATACGGACCTCAACTACTGACATTTAGAAGTACTTCCCTATCCAGTAAGTCGAAAGCCTTATTGAAATCTATGAAAACTGCGAAGAATTTTCCATATTCATTTATTAAGACATCATCTATGTCGGTCAATAAATTCCTTACCGCATGGAGAGTTGATCTTCTTCTTCTAAAACCAAATTGAAAGTCCGAAGAAAAAGGAAGATTGTAGTTTTACGTGACCGTGAATCTTGTGATTATGAGCCACGGGACCTCCTTTTTACGTGGAATCCGAACCACAGGACATGGCATTTCACATCGAAAATCTCACATGCATTGACCGGGAACCGAAAAATTGAAAGTCCGGAATAGAGAAATCAACCAACTCAGTCAATCTATTACATAGGATTTTTGTGAACAATTTGGAACCGTTGTTCGCTAGTGCGATACCTCGATAGGAGTTGGGATCTTCTGGGTTGTTACCTTTCCTTTTTAGAGAATATTAACTTTCGAGTACCTCAAGCACTGTGGCATTTCTCCTTTCTCTAAACATTTGTTGACAGGCATGTTATATAATCTCATATTGACTCAGGGTTAAAGAATAACACCCATTACAATGTGGGTTCAATCGTGTTGAACGATTGAATATCATTTAATTCCGCTACGTAATATGATGCAGAGATCAAACTAGTGTTAAGTTAATTAGTATTATTTCAGCAGTACAATTACTATGCACGTTTTCCTCAAATATGAGGAACCAAACGCGTTTCTACTCTTCAATGATGATGTATCATGCAGACTGAATACATATTATACAGACAATGCTCTTTTATATGTCGGAGATCTTGGAGTAAGAGTTATTCTGGATAACGTGATATTCCGTCTTCTGCACAAAAATTTTATAGTGCATGGGGCAGGGTTAATATCCATCGCACACGGCTGTTATTTCCTGAAGGTCAAGAATAAAATTATATGGTAATTGGGTGCCGCTTTATATCTCAAGAATGAGCATTCAATATTTTGTCTATCACTCATTACAGAGGAATGATTTCATTGCTATTCTGATATTCTTTTACTGTAACGAGTACACAAGAAATTTGCGTTGAAAAAAAGGCTGTACGTGGACATCACTATTAATTAATTGAAGCGGGCAACTGAATACCAAGTAACTAGCGATCTGTATGCTCATTGAAGTTACACAATTTAATCCACATTTAATTCAGGATAGAATGACCATTCTGGCTAGTTGGAATATACAGGCCACATGACTTCATAAGTGTTATTATACTTCACTGTTGAAAACATAACGGATGAATGCATAGCAGAACTTAGGGCTACACCGATTGTATGCATATACTTGATTTATTAGAACTGAGCATTTCACTTTCCGGCTGGTACCTTTTCTTTTAAACGTTCATTTTTCTCAACACAACGACTTAATCCCCTTCCTCCGAAATAGTATTACAAATTTTCGACTTGAATTTCAATCCAGTAAATTCATATTATTTAAAAAGTATTTCTAAAATAATTTCCGGTGCCAAAGACCGGGCCTCTATTAACTTTGTTCGTTATTAATCTGAGAGGAGTGCATCTTTATATATTTTCACAAAGAAATGACGCCTTTGAAATAAAACATTGTCAGTCATGATTTTTATCCTTGTGTAGTGGATTAAAGGATTGCCTATTTCTGGTGATGTTGTTTCTGTGTGGATGTAAACGGTTGATGGCTTGACCTGGTATACATGTTTTGTGGGAAAGAGTTCAACTGGAGGTGTTCACATCCCGATGCCAGGGTTTCAGCGTAATCTTTTTTTTTTTTTTTTTTAGAGGCTTATGGTTTCAAATGTATCCTCCGCGGTGATAATAAGCGGTAATAATGAGCCGAATCGTCAACAGTTCAGTTAGCCACAGGAGAGTTAGTGAGACGGGTGCAGTTCATTCCTCCATCAACTCCTTTACACCACTAGTCAGTTGCATTCAGCTGGTAGTTGCAAGTGAATCAAAGTAAATTAGTGTCAATTTGTAAAAAAAAATGAATTTCAGTTGTAATACCATGTTAAGTTAGGAAACTGTCGTTCATTTAAGTTTATACAGCATTAGCAATTGTACCCGGAGTTGCCCGGGAGGTGTCTTTATATGTTATAGATAGATACATGCCAATATATTACGCAGTGTGTATTCATTTTGCCCTTAAGTGAGTTTAGAACATGATTCTCCTCGATTCTGATGTTACTCAAGTTCAATATTAACTCACTGTAAATAGTCGAAAGGGACAATACTGTGGAGTACAATAACGTAGTGGAGAATGCAACAATAGTAAAAAGGGATGTATTGTGCCCAAATCCAGTTGCCTAGATTTGGGTACAGGCCACAATGCTAAATCCAGAATTGAAAGTTTGAATAGCGCGCGCCAAACCTTCTTAGAAGGATTTGGAACTTTTCGACAGCCAAGAAGTGGTTAAGTGGCGTAGGCCGAGAGCGTCATAGTCGATGCTAAATGTCATAAAATATTTCCCGATGGAGTAGAATTTTGAGACTAATATCAGATTACTGGCACGGACAAAGGAGGAAGAATGTGATTTACTTCGAGGAAATTGATTGAGCGGAAGCTGGGATATGAGATGTTTTAGTTTCAGCATTTTTCCCCCAGTGACCTCGAGCAGCCAGCTGAGGAGTATATAAGGCACGCCCGCCAGAGCTATGTATGTTCACTTCTCCATAAGCACTCCGTTGCTATGGACGTGCAGTACTTCGTAAGCGCTCTAGCCGCTAAACACTCTACGACTCCGAACACTGTTATAATCTTCGTGCACATGGTTGCAAATTCATCGTTATTTACAGCACAGTAGCTGGGACTTAGTGTTTCGACAGTACATGGTTACGGGTATTAGCCAAGAAAAATCAGTACTTTTATTACCATTCTTGCACAGTACAATTCTTTAGCCGATATTGGGAATACAGCTTTGCCTTGCGCAATCTGAAGAGTGAGAAGCTCTGCCCAGCAAACTCGACAGAATTTGTACTAGTGCTGAACAAGATTATAAGCGTATTAGGAGTACTAAACATATCACAGTTGGGTCATGTTATTAATTTTCATAATGGATCACTTTGATCAGACCCCTGTCAACTTTACTTCAGCTTTTGAAGCTAGTAACATTTTTCTTCAAGATATTAAGGCTTCAAGTATGAATACCGCTATGTCTGTGTAAGACCATTGTGGGTATAAAATGGAGGCCGATACAAGATTATAAATACGTGTCCTAATGGGGACAAGAAGACTGAATAATCTGGTTCAGACCAGATTACAAGCATCAAGATCTACAAGAATGTAAGCTACAAATTTGCATTATTTGTATGCGTAGTTAGCTGGATTTCTCATATTTTTCTACAGTCTTACCAACACATATTTTCTTTTCATCGATATGTTTTTTGCTGTAGCAAATTTTTCTTTTGCAATAGAAGCTATGATCTGAGTAGTTTTTACACTCAGAAGTCAATGATTCGAAATTTAAGGACGAGCAGAACGAGCATTTAATTAATTTTGATATTTTTCTAATCGCGGTCATCAGGCGTCGTAACTGAAGATTTAATAAGAAATGTAAGTTGAGGAATGGATATGTATCCATTATTTAGAAGCTTAAAAACTTTAAATCCATTTGTTGAGGATAATAATAATAATAATAATAATAATAATAATAATAATATTGATCTAATATTAATTATTATTTTTCTACTATCCGAAATAATAATAATAAATATTTGCGATTTCTAATAATCATTTTCAGGTTGTATGATTTACACATTTGGCATTTAAAACAATATTCTATGATCGGATACTTGTTGATTCCGAAGGTTAGTGGTTAACGCATGCCTACAAATAAATAACATATTAATTCAGTGGAATTATTTCACACTTGCATCATGCATTTAAATTTTTGAGAAGACACGGGAAGCTAAAAGCATGTATAAAACAGGGTTTTTGCTAGAGTATGTATAAAAATAAAATCATTATGGAGCAACGTCTTTCAAAACGTTTGGCTAAGAATAGTCACGGTGTGGAGTTATTTATGTTTTAAACTGATGGTAAAATTATTATTGTAAACTCATTGGTGGAGTTTACCAATTTATAAATCTTCCAGTTGTCGTAACAAGCAAAGGCTTGACTATTCTGTATAATTTGGGAAGAAATAATTGTTGTGTGTGCAGAGAGTTAAATATGCCATTCCGAATGTGCAATTAAGTCGCAGGAATGAGGTTGTGTGAAAAGAGGCATCAATCATATTGTAGGTTGGATGTCTTTGAATTTTGTAGAGGAGTCGAATTTAGCCACACTTTCGTCGAAATATAACCAAAGATTATTTTGTGGAACCCTC
Organism: Meconema thalassinum; assembly: GCA_946902985.2. Classification (NCBI taxonomy): domain Eukaryota; kingdom Metazoa; phylum Arthropoda; class Insecta; order Orthoptera; family Tettigoniidae; genus Meconema; species Meconema thalassinum. The sequence goes on from OX336397.1 coordinate 245,475,836, forward strand.
ATTGCCAATTCACAGTTTACCCGCGTGTTCTAGAAGTATTCCTAGTAATTGCTTACCCGAAAATTGTTATTGTTCAACTTGTACCTTTCATTACAAATAAAAATTTACCGTAGTCTAGATACTAATTATGATTATGTGATTGTTGACGCATTTAAATCGAATGGGCCGATGCTGTTAATTATTTAAAACTGTTACTTCTTAACAACCACTACAAACTGAGAGGATTTTGTGATCCTGTAAAAATATATCAACATTTTGCAAATAAGTTTGATGATTAACATATTTGACATTTTTGTCAAATTATTGAAATTTTGATAATAACAAATGAAATTGTTTTATGGTAAATTTTCTGAATAATATTTCCAATTTTCTGAATAATATTTCGAAGTGATAATTAATTGATTAAATGGTTGAATCCATATGGAATGGAATTTATATTTTGTTGATAATAATATTTTGACAATTATATTTATGATTGAGTCAAAAGCTCTGAATAGAATTTGGATCGAGAAGAGGTGATTAAATAAATATTTTCTGTTTATCGAAGTTTGTCGAATCCAAATGCTCAAGGTCCATGTAAATGATATTGTGTTCTATTTCCGGTTAATAACTTTGTATTTGAACAAATCCTGAAGTGTTAGTTAATATGCTACGAAATTTTTGAAAAATGTGAACTCTGATATATTTTCAACGAGTGATATTTTTTATTTTCAATGTGTGAATATTCAAATAATATAGGGATCAGTCAAGACAATTAAATTTGCACTGAAAAAACCCTACTACTGTAAATAATTCTTTTGAGTGAAGTCAACAGGACTATTAATTTGACCTTCGTCTCAATAGTTAAGTGTTCATGTGTTGGTGAAATTGTATATTTTGTTCATAACATATGATTCGTCGTTCATCTTTTATGCCATTTTGGCATACTTTCAGTCAATTTTTATTTTTTAATAAAATGAGTTAATTTTATCGGATGCATTCATTTCAGAAAATCTCCTTCTATCCTTATTGTTGCATCGAGTCGAAAATCAGTAAAGCATTTTTTGTTGAGTTATTGTAGTCACTTTAACCCATCTGGCGCCCCGGGATATTTTGATTCTCGTGCTGACTGATTTTTGGTGAAATGCATATGTGGTCGTCCGGACTTCGGTCTGCACGGGCACATAAAATAAGATAGAAAAGAGAAATGGCTTCGAACGTGGGTCCCGATTTCTATACGATCGTTTGCATACCGATTTGATTGTAATTTTTCAATAGATATTTTGGGGAATTGGAAGATGCCTGGCATGGATAAATAAATTCATAGGAATCCCAGTTAGTGGGAAACTTAATTCAAATTAAAGTTCAAATAGTTAGTGTGGTTTTTGATTGTTGTATAATGGCTTATCCATTAGGGTGTCAAGTAAAATTTGTAGTATACGTTCGATAGTCTGGAAATATGCAATTTATTAGAATCCAGGTGGAGGATATTGACCTTGCATTTTGATATTGTTGTTTAAATCTAATTAATAGTAGATTTTTTTTTCATCACGTCGACATTAGGGCATATCTCATTTAATTCTGAGAAATCCAAGTAGCTACGCATAATTCTTGTTCTACTTTTAAGTCTTTGTGTCTTCCTACATTTATACCCCTAACTTTGATAATTATGGATGAGGTCATGAGGATCTTAACTCGTATGGAGGAGAACTCCAAAAGTACAGAACTGCAGGTGGCAGAAATTATAGAGAAAACTATTAAAATGAAGGCTAAACTTAAAGAAAATTCTGAAACATTAAGGGAAAAATTTATGGAAAATTCAGATGCCCTAGAAAATAGATTGACCACTTCTTTAAAAGTTAATCTCGAAAACTCAATGGAAAGTAAATTTAAAGAAAACTCAATTTCTTTAGAAAACAAATTAAAAGAAAATTCTGATTCTTTGGAAGCTAGATTAACCAATTCTTTGGAAACTAAATTAGAGGAAAATTCAGTAAACTTGAAATCTAAAATGAGGGAGAATTCAGATTCATTAGGAGCCTCTTTAGAAAATAAACTCAAGGAACATTAAGAAAATAAATTCAAAGAAAATTCTACTTCGCTAGAAAATAAAATCAAAGAAAATTCTACTTCGTTAGAAAGTAAAATCAATGAACATTCCACTTCTTTAGAAAATAAAATGTCTAAACTGTTTGAGAAAACTCATGAACTCGAAACTTCATTAGCTTAGAACACAAGTAAAATGGAGGATAGATTTCACGATGCCGACCAAAAATCTCAGTCATTCGCTGATAGGATCGAGCGAGGTATCAGGAAAGTAGGAGAAGATATGACAAATCTAGAAATTCGTGTCCAGAAAGAGAACAGCGATATGGCAAATAACGTCATACAACGTTTGACCGAGCAATTCCAGGAACTTGTGGTTGGAGAGATTCAGCAAAGTGTAGTCAAAGAGTTGACGACCGAGATAAAGACGACAGTCATCAGTGAAGTCAAAGATGCATTTAAACTGGAGACTCAAGACGGAATCAAAGAGATTAGAGAAACTTTGACGTCACATGTTCAGGATATTACTAAGGATATCCAGATAGCTCAGAAAGACATTGTGGATATGACAAATTCATTAAAAAATCACGAAGAGATTATGAACAAAATTTCTACAGATGTAAAAGAGAATTATAAGGAAACAGAAGGGATCAAGAGAGACACTGAATAAATCAGGAAAAGATCTGAAGAGAACCAGAAGGAAATCGAGGATATCAAGAGTCAGGTTAAAGACAAAAATCAGGGTGATTGTTCGCATAATAAAAACAGTAGCGAAGAGTTAAAGAAATTAGTGGACGAGGAGAATGCCGAACTCGAAGAAACTATCAAAGCACTTAGTAACAAATTCTTGGATTACCAAAAGCAAGCAAAGAGTGTTGTTGAACCTCATGGTAAAGCTACAATTATGAGTAAGGATGTGGATATTGAGGGAGTAAACAAAGTAGGGAATCCCAATAAAAAGGAAGAGGTTAGGACAATTATTCAATCCACTCCGATAACCTTCTATAAAAACGTAGAAGATAAACCTTCTAAATTATCTGGAACTGGGAATATTACACCCGTAGAATTCCTGAGAGAAGTAGGAGAATACCTCAAGGATTCCAAGATTGGCAAAGAAAGGGAAATAAGAGTGATAGGGAAATTTTTGGAGGGTCCCGCACTTACGTGGCTTAGGACCTTTAGATCTACCCTAAATAATTTTGAGGAATTCGCTAGAAGATTATTGAAGAAATTCTGGTCCCCAGAAACTCAACAGCAAGTGAGAGCGGAGCTGTACTCTAAAAGATACTCTACTTCACAACCTACATGTTATTCGACTTATTTCGCAGGGCAACTATCTAAACTTCAACATTTAGATCCGCCTATGCCCGACAACGAATTGATTACTGCATTGATCAGGCAATTTCCTGCGGATGTCCAAAGAACACTGATAGCTGCGGACATCTACAACATGGAACAATTTGATGAAGTTCTACAGAAGTTGGATCACACGAACTCTCAATTCTTTCATCAGAAGGCAGGAAAGAATGACAACGCGGTATTTGCAGTGATGGCTGATAGATATTCTCAGACACCTCGAGACGGTGGGGAAGAGAAAACGCCGAGGGATGATCCAGGACAAGGAAGATGGAACCAAAACAACTATCGGTCATATGAGAATAAACCATATGCGAAACCTGAAGGTACGAACAATTATAGAGGTCGATGGGGAAGACCAAGAGGAAACCAAGGACGATACCAAGAGAGAAGGTACTTTGGGAGAAATAATGGCTATTACCCAAGAAACGAAAATTCACGACAGTTGAATGAGGAAGAGGAAAGAAGGAAAAACCTGGATGATAGAGTACAGGAAAGTAAAGATTACCTAGATCGGTTGAAACAGCAGGAAAAACCTAGTACTTCCGGGATAAATAAGACCAAAGAAAAGACTGCTGAAGTAAATACTTTTTCTTAACAGATTATAATTTCGAAGAGGAAGACAGAGAGTTAGATACTGTCCGAAGAACACCACAAGGGACGAAAAGATAGATAAAATGCAGAAAGCAACGTCGGGGGGTCTATTCAAACTTTAGCCTGAGATATTTTTTTAACTTGTTGAGTCGAGGAAAGTAATGACAAGATAGCCGACACACGAACTGGTAACATCGTGGGAACTTACAATTCTTCAAGTTTGAAGATTTATTATTCAAGAACCAGGTAGCTTGATGTGTGAATAGGAAAAATAAAAATTTTTCATTGGCTATGTTCGGGGTGGATGTGCCCAAATCCAGTTGTCTAGATTTGAGGGTACAGGCCACAATGCTAAATCCAGAATTGAAAGTTTGAATAGCGCGCGCCAAACCTTCTTAGAAGGATTTGGATCTTCTCTACAGCCAAGAAGTGGTGAAGTGACGTAGGCCGAGAGCGTCATAGTCGAGGCTAAATGTCATAAAATATTTCCCGATTGAGTAGAATCTTGAGACTAATATCAGATTACTGGCACGGACAAGGGAGGAAGAATGTGATTTATTTCGAGGAAATTGATTGAGCGGAAGCTGAGATATGAGATGTTTTAGTTTCAGCATTTTTCCCACAGTGACCTCGAGCAGACAGCTGAGGAGTATATAAGGCACGCCCGCCCGAGCTATGTATGTTCACTTCTCCATAAGCACTCCGTTGCTATGGACGTACAGTACTTCGTAAGCGCTCTAGCCGCTTAACACTCTACGACTCCAAACACTGTTATAATCATCGTGCACATGGTTGCAATTTCTTCGTTATTTACAGCACAGTAGCTGGGACTTAGTGTTTCGACAGTACATGGTTACGGGTATTAGGAAAGTGTTAACATTTTAGTGATCTTCGAACTTTTCAAATGTCATCACCGAAGTGATAAAAATTTGTGGCACTGGTAATTATTTACTGCTACAACTGGACATATGGTAGACTTTGTCTACATTTCTTTCTTCTGTCCACAATTATTCAAAGCTGGATTGTTTAATCCAACAGTCAGAGGAAAAGCTTTTGCCTTGTTAGTGGACCAGCCAAGAGAAATGAGTACTTTTATTACCATTCCTGCACAGTACAATTCTTTAGCCGATATTGGGAATACAGCTTTGCCTTGCGCAATCTGAAGAGTGAGAAGCTCTGCCCAGCAAACTCGACAGAATTTGTACTAGTGCTGAACAAGATTATAAGCGTATTAGGAGTACTGAACATATCACAGTTGGGTCGTGTTATTAATTTTCATCATGGATCACTTTGATCAGACCCCTGTTAACTTTACTTCAGCTTTTGAAGCTAGTAACATTTTTCTTCAAGATATTAAGGCTTCAAGTATGAATACCGCTATGTGTGTGTAAGACCATTGTGGGTATAAAATGGAGGCCGATACAAGATTATAAATACGTGTCCCAATGGGGACAAGAAGACTGAATAATCTGGTTTAAACCAGATTACAAGCATCAAGATCTACAAGAATGTAAGCTACAAATCTGCATTATTTTTATGCGTAGTAAGCTGGATTTCTCACATTTTTCGACAGTCTTACCAATACATATTTTCTATTCATCGGTATGTTTTTTGATGTTGCAAATATTTTCCTTTGCAATAGAAGCTTTGATCTGAGTAGTTTTTACACTCAGAAGTCAATGATTCGAAATTTATGGACGAGCAGAAGGAGCATTTAATTAATTTTGATATTTTTCTAATCGCGGTCATCAGCCGCGTAACTGAAGAATTAATAAGAAATTTAAGTTGAGGAATGGACATTTATCCATTATATAGAAGTCGAGGATGTTATTCCCAGAACAGTTTAACAACTTCAAATCAATTTGTTGAGGATAATAATAATAATAATAATAATAATCATCATCATCATCTTGTACAGTTTCCAGCCCCAGGCTGGGTCTGTTTGGAACATAATAACATAATAATAATAATAATAATAGTAATGTTGATTTAATATTAATTATTTTTCTATTTTCTGAAATAATAATAATAAATATTTGTGATTTCTAATAATCGTTTTCAGGTTGTATGATTTATACATTTGGCATTTAAAACAATATTCTAAGATCGGATATTTGTTGATTCCTAAGGTTAGTGGTTAACGCATGCCCACAAATAAATAACATATTAATTCAGTGGAATTATTTCACACTTGCATCATGCATTTAAATTTTTGAGAAGACACGGGAAGCTAAAAGCATGTATAAAACAGGGTTTTTGCTAGAGTATGTATAAAAATAAAATCATTATGGAGCAACGTCTTTCAAAACGTTTGGCTAAGAATAGACACGGTTTGGAGTTATTCAAGTTTTAAACTGATGGTAAAATTATCATTGTAAACTCATTGGTGGAGTTTACCATTTTTTAAATCTTCCAGTTGTCGTAACAAGCAAAGGCTTGACTATTCTGTATAATTTGGAAAGAAATAATTCTTGTGTGTGCAGAGAGTTAAATATGCCATTCCGAATGCGCAATTAAGTCGCAGGAATAAGGTTGTGTGAAATGAAGCATCAATCATATTGTAGGTTGGATGTCTTTGAATTTTGTAGAGGAGTCGAATTTAGCCACACTTTCGTCGAAATATAACCAAAGGTTATTTTGTTGAGCCATCATTGTCAATTCACAGTTTATCCACGTGTTCTAGAAGTATTCCTAGTAATTGCTTACCCGAAAATTGTCATTGTTCAACTTGTACCTTTCATTACAAAAAAAAAACTTTACCGTTGTCTAGATGCTAATTATGATTATGTGATTTTTGACGCATTTAAATCGAATGGGCCGATGCTGTTAATTATTTAAAACTGTTACTTCTTAACAACCACTACAAACTGAGAGGATTTTGTGATCCTGTAAAAATATATCAACATTTTGCAAATAAGTTTGATTATCATATTTGACATTTTTGTCAAATTATTGAAATTTTGATAATAACAAATGAAATTGTTTTATGGTAAATTTTCTGAATAATATTTCCAATTTTCTGAATAATATTTCAAAGTGATAATTAATTGATTAAATGGTTGAATCCATATGGAATGGAATTTATACTTTGTTGATAATAATATTTTGACAATTATATTTATGATTGAGTCAAAAGCTCTGAATAGAATTTTGAACGAGAACAGGTGATTAAATGAATATTTTCTGTTTATCGAAGTTCGTCGAATCCAAATGCTCAAGGTCCATGTAAATGATATTGTGTTCTATTTCCGGTTAATAACTTTGTATATGAACAAATCCTGAGATAACTGAATCCTGAAGTGTTAGTTAATTTGCTACGAAATTTTTGAAAAATGTGAACTCTGATATATTTTCAACGAGTGATATTTTTTTAATTTTCAATATGTGAATATTCAAATAATATCGGGATCAGTAAAGACAATTAAATTAGCACTGACAAAAACCCTACTACTGTAAATAATTCTTTTGAGTGAAGTCAACAGGACTATTAATTTGACCTTCGCCTCAATAGTTAAGTGTTCATGTGTTGGTGAAATTGTATATTTTGTACATAACATATGATTCGTCGTTCATTTTTTATGCCATTTTGGCATACTTTCAGTCAATTTTAATTTTTTAATAAAATGAGTAAATTTTATCGGATGCATTCATTTCAGAAAATCTCCTTCTATCCTTATTGTTGCATAGAGTCGAAAATCAGTAAAGCATTTTTGTTGAGTTATTGTAGTCACTTTAACCCATCTGGCGCCCCTGGATATTTTGATTCTCGTGCTGACTGATTTTTGGTGAAATGCATATGTGGTCGTCCGGACTTCGGTCTGAACGGGCACAGTATATACACAATTCCTCGAGAACTCAGTCTTACAATTACTTTCTCGATAGTGTTTAGTTTTGATTTAATGGGGTCCGCTATTCATATGGCAAAGTATCATTACTTACTGTTTGGTTCTTGTAGAACATTATAGCATAATAATATATATTCGTAGTTTAATTACCGTATGTTATTGACATGCTATCAACTAAATTCATAATTTAACATCCGGTTCCATTACAAGTTAGCATGGTCATAGAGCAGGACAATTACCAATTACAATATAACCCGAATAACAGGGTCGGAACTGAATAACAGAAGGAAACAATAGATAGAACAATCGGCATTATCACGCAAAAGTTACTGTACTTCTCATTTGTAATACAAAAGGCAGCTGGTAGACGTAGACACTGGCAACAATAAAAAAATGCGGTATAAGGATATTGTGATTAATAAAACCTAAACGTCAACATATCAGTAGTAGAACATACCTGAACGGAGAGTCTAAAACTTCGATTCTAGTAAACGATACATACAATATATTACGCATTATACCTTTCGTCATAAGGGAAAAAATGGAGCGCCATGGTGTCTTACAGAGATAGATGAAAACTTGGTGGTCTCACCCACTCCCGACTGGATGCGAGCTGCGCTCTATACCGGCCTTGCCATTCCCTCCCAGTTAGAACCCATGCATAACGTGTAATTGAAAAATTTCCTCAAGTTGCTGATAGAACGCACTCCAAGTATAGGCGCGATTAGTAAAAGCTGTTCAATAGGTTTATTAAATGTGTTTCTCACAGAGTTACGTTTAGAACAACAAAGTTTTGTTTCAGCTTCAGTTATTGTAAGTAGTCGGTATTAATATACTGAATTCCTACGTTGTTTGGAATGTTTGCTGATGAAATTGTAAAATGCTGGGGTAAATTATAAACTATGGTTTGAACGCCGCTGCTGAAATCCAGTATGTCTTTTTGCACTTTAAATAGGAAGAACATAGGAGGTGGGCTTTCATTTCCCGAGTTTACGTGATTTCCCGCGATAACTTTGTTCCGGACACTAACACTCCTTCGTCTGTTATGTGTAGTCATCATTTTGAGAGACCCGCGCCGTAGTGTGATGGTTGAATCGTGTACCACGGCTGCGAGGACAGCTGTAGCAAGTCCAGTCATCGTTGGTTCGAAACTATCCTGAGTGTGGTTTTTCTACACTCTGTCCAGGCAAATGCCGGGATAGTAAGTGACCACTGGTAGTAACGCTCATGATAGGTACTTCTTTGCCTCTGAGAACTACGAGGATTTCCAATTAACTACGGAATCAACTTTCCAGTGCATATCCATAAGTTATCTTTTGAAAAAATGGGTATCATAATGTTTTCTTGCGATTCTGTTGAATCATTCTTCAGTACATCCCCCAGGGGCTCACGTCTAATGGGATGTTTGATTGGTGACCACGGGACCCCAGCTGAGTGCGGTATTGCTTTCCCTTACTTATGCCGGGCTCCCTTCTGTCATATTTTCTGTCAACCACCCTTGGTCACTTCTCGTTCACTTACGACACTCCCCCTCCTTCAGGAGCTAACAACTTGTGGGACGCTGGTTAGCGATCGGGGAACCCCTGCTGAGTTCACGATTGCTTCCACTTAATTGAGCCGAGGTCCTCTCTGGCTTATTTACAGTCGGCCTCCCTAGGTCAACTCTTGCTCTCTTCAGACCCTGACGGTATTAGGATATCTTAGGTCTAAGGAGTCTTTCAAATTTCCGCCTTAATTGGACCTTGTTTCATCTTTCCTGATACCCTCATCCTTCAAAGGGTCAGATCTCTTGTTTTTCTTTTCAGCATATCTTCTGCCTGCTGCACGAGGTTATAGAGGAGGCAGGGTGTGTGTATCCCCACCACAGGAGGTGCTACACCCTCAAGGGCTCACGGCTGTTGAGTTTGGGAGGATGCCTAAGCTGGATCTGTTTTTCCCCATTTCCAGTGATTTTGGGGCGGTCTCGCTCATATTTCCCTTCCTATTTGCCTTTCATAGCACACCTTACCAAATCCATCAGTTCTCATTTTTTGAGGGTTGAGAGCATTTCTTTTATCTGTATTTCTTTCCCTTATTCCTTCATTTTTGCCCTTTTCTTCTTTCAATCCGTACGTTGGTTGTAAATTGTAGTTATTTTTCGTTCTAGTGTTAGTTATATCATCATTCCTCATTTTCATCCCAAAGAATTAAGAGACATATAGTGTCCATGTTAAGCCCTCTAACATCAACTATCATCATCAAATTACAATATCAACAATATCTTTTCCGACAATGAAAACTGAAAGTCTGGTTTAAGTTGTATTCACAGTGGAAAGTATTTTTTGGCTGAAATGTTTGGATTGCATTTCTCAGAACTCGAATCCTCTCCACTCAATAACCTGACCGCAGCAGCGGTCTTGCCAGCGCCATTGCAGAGAAATTGGTAACACCTATTACGAATATTACAGCGGAAGCCGAAATACCGGTTGCTTCCAAATAACTCATGTACTCACCACTAAGCAGGAAAGTAAATGAAGTTTTATAAAAATCGATTGAACCCTAATGGAATTCTATTTTAATAAGCTGCAAAGGTATGTTAAGTTTCTCTCATTTAATATCACGCTATTGTATTTAGTGATATAATTTGCATTTTGATATTGCGGAAATTATATTGACAAATAATGTCAAGTCTTTGTTATGCTAAACTGGGTTGACAGTACTGTGAGACCAGTTGAGTAACTAACGGGACTTCTTGTAAAGACCCTCATTTTATATACCGGTAGTGGAGAGCACAACTCGCGTCCAGTCGGCCGTGTCTCGACTTGAGCTACTGTTGCCATGGAGATGGCGGCCTTGCCATTATTTCATCAATATATTTTCTGAATTAATTAGCCTTTGCTCCAGTGCAAAATGGTCATAATCAGAAGAATGAGAAACACTATCGAAAATGCATGTAGCCAGCGGTTTATTCTGGGTCCTGAACTATGTGTATGCCAAAACTGGTTGAGATTGGTGGAACGGTGTAGATTTGTATACGGAACAAATATACGCACATACCCACATACATACATGCTTACCCACATACTAACTTTCACTTTTATATATAAGATAAGGTAAGATAGGTTTATGTATTACTATTATTATTATTATTTTAAATTGGGTGTTAAACGTTGCAAATAGTCCAGGCACAAGGAAACACACACGGTTTAAATAATAGATCTAAAATACATCAAAGCAACGAGTATCCCTCTTTCTCCGGGTCGGAGACATAAATTTGAGCCGATCACAATATCGATAATAAATGTTAAATAGAAGTGACTACGCAAGTACAAAACACGCCGTGCAAATAATTAGTTGATTCTCTTACAACTACTTAGTCAGGCGCAGACCACACATTCACACACCTCAACACTAAACACTGGGGCATTCCTATATCAGAAGCCTTGTCAGCTGAGACTTTAAAAACAGAACACCATCTCGTTAGTCACTAAACCGAAGAACAGTTCTTGATGAAATACATTTCATTCATATGCAAAGTAGGGTGCAATAAAAAGCTCGGCACGCCAGAAGGCGCAGGTAGACTTCACAGGACAAAAAGAATGGATTCATTAAATTTGCCAACTGTTGTATACCTAGAAACGTCCCCATGTTCAGAATATGAGAACGCATCTCATAATTCCAAAAGTATATTTTTCTCATCCCTTGGCGTAACGGTGGGTCATATCAAAAACTCCTTCAGACAAAAGTTTTAGGTAATTTTTAGAGGACTATTGACCATACCAAACTGTATCCAGTCTGTGTCTATTGAGGGTGGTATGAATTTTTGTTCTAAAAAACTCCATTTTTCCTAGACCTTTAATCGATGGTCTGGGCTATTAAAAATATACGGATATAAGTTTCTGGACCTTATGCGAAGAATTGTATGAACTTTGAATGGATTCGGTTTTCACTTATTAAGAAAAAGGCCCACTATTTTCACCAACTTGGTCCAATATTGCCCATTAACATACTCGACCAACATTTAGATGGGTTTTATTTAATGTATAAGTTTGAAAGTGATTCGTGGCAATTGGCGGTAGTTATCGTGTCCAGAAGAAAGTGAGATATACGGTCGGTTCCTCAGTTTAGGGGCGGCGACAACGTGGTCTTGTAGCCTCGTGTACTTTGCGTGTTAGTAGAATCTGTCTGATAACCGGTGGTAATTATGATGGCTGTATAAGTGTGTGTTATCTGTGATTCAGGTAAGGACTGCAGACTATTAATTTCAAGTAGTTCCTACTATCCCTATCAAATGCTACCATCAACGACACCTAGCTGTGAACTTGGCTACTAGATGCCACCGAACCCGCAAATGGCGGCGACCGTTGGAAATTAACTACGAATTTAGCTTCACGCAATTAGGAAGGCATACTGAGGGATGTGTAACGTTCGTTAAAAATCCGACGACTTCGGCTGGGTTTGAACCCTCAATATTGGGCATTGAAGCTCAGCATGCTACCAACTACGCCACCGAAACCACCAAACTGAGATATATCAGTAGATATATAAATTACATTTAAGCATTTTAATTGCCAGTGGTTTTAGCGTCTGGAGGATGTGAAACGCAAAAAATGGTCAACATTTTCCGGGAGCCCCAACGTGGTACTGAGCCCTAATTTTGAATTATCCATGACCAAAATGATGATATTTTTACAAGTCCATAGTAAAATTTAGCACAGGAAATATGAAGCTGAATTTGTACAAGAAACCGGCTAAGTTAGTGAGTTAGGCTCAAGAACGGAGTGGTCACGTGATTTGTGACGCTTTGAAGCCACATCACAATGCTCAAACTCTCATAGCAACAACGATTTGCCGCATAAATGTAGCATTAATTGTTATAAATTATGTCACTGGATATAAGCAGACAGCCAAGAGGTCCAATGGAAGTTAATGTTAGCAAAAGCCTCGTTCACATCACAAAATAAATACTTTTAGACCAGAAGAGAGTTTATTTTATCAATTGGAATACTGCAGACGATAATTAGAAGATTTTGTCAGTACTTTAAAATTCGCAGGAGGTCCACAGTTCAGAGAAATAAGCTTTTAAACAAGTACGAGCGGATTTTTGCCGCGGAGGTAAAATGGCGCGTGCCAGAATCGTGCTAGGAGATCGAGAGCGAGGAAAGGAGGTCTTTCATCTTCAGAATTCGTCAAATATGGACGTGTGTCCCTGGATAAGCTTCAGACCAGGAGACCAGATATAGTGCGAGGAAAGTTGACCGTCGAATGAGACACCGATACGGGTTAGAATTATGTATCGCCTGGAAACATGAATCTAGTACAAGATATAGTTAGCAAAGCCAAGTTACAATTTATGGTTTAGGGAGAGATTCATCGATAATATTTCAAGATAAACTGTTTCTACATATACCGATGAGTAATTACTAACAATATAGAGAAGATTTACGTCGCTGATTTAATATTAAGCAGATTACAGACAGTTATATTTCTGCAGTGGAAAAGTGCTTCTTTCCGAGCAGAGAAACACAATCGCAATTCAAGACAGCTCAACGTAAGTTGATAAACATTATTCGTTGCTTCATGAACAATAAAGTCCATTGTTACATGAGGAGCCATATTATGACTGCGAATATAATGATTGAAGACAGAACGTTTATTGATTTAGAGATGACTTATACTATGAAGTAAACTTAGATATTGGGGTACATCAAGACCGAGATATGAGTTGACAACATGGAGCAACCTTAACTTAAACCATGTACGACATCATGTGTGTGTACGATGTCGAATACATTGAATACATTATGAGCTTTACCATCGAGTTCATTAATATATTTTCATGTACAAGTACCACACATCTACGAGCATTATAATGAATTCATACAACAATTATATGAACATTTCATCTACACTTACGATCAGATCTACAGTTTTTGAACTTTACTTCAAAAAATGGAGATCGATCGAACATATTGCTCAGACATGATATGGTCTTTTGAAATGAGTAGACGACGTAGGAATCATCACGTGAAGAGAGAATATGCTAGGAGGTCCCAGCATACACTTGAAGCTTGGTTACCGGAACGAGAGGAAGGTCCGCAGTTTGAGGCCCGATGGACGTGTGGAATCGTTCCGGGGAGGATCCTTATCCTACCCGAGGTCGCCGATTCAACGTTGGAGGTAGACCTGCAGCCGAGCCTTTCTTCTGTGGGACATCTAACCCCAGGGTATTTTCCAGTACCTTACATGATCGCCGTAGAGTCTTCACAAGATAGAAATCGACCATTTTTTATTATGTAATGTAGTATTTTGATGACATTTATGAGCAACATTTCTCCATTTATTTGATGTATTTTCTTCGACATTTATTTATTGAATTTCAACATTAAAGTCATGTAAGATGATAGTCTTTTTCATCTGTACACAAAATTTCATCGATGCACTTTCTGAACTGACTGGATTTAAATATTTGGAAATTTTATTGTTTTATTTAAATAATTTAAGATTTTCATAAATAATTCATCGACGTCTTCGATTGTATTTTACTGAATTTCAGACAGTTGTTGAGTCTTCAATGTCCATATAAATTCGTTTTGGAATAAATGATTGGGGCATCTTTATTGTAAGAAGCAATGTTAGTAGGAGAAGAAATATGCATGTGATATTAGATAAATATTAGATACGACGATCTGGGAAGAAATATTCGTCATGAATAGGCTGCAAACATTTATATATGCAACTATATCCCTTCGATGAATTTATTTCATGATATGACTAACCATTTTACTTAAAAGAAAGCTATGAACTTTCTGTAAATATAACTACATTGAGAGAGATCTTCTTTAAATATATAATTTCATTCGACTTAGGAAATTATAGGGAAATCCTTATTCCAATCGCTATTGAATTAAATTCGACACTTCAGTAACATTTGTTGTTAATAAAACACAGTTGGTAACGTTATGTATTTTGTGAACGTAATTTTACAACAGTGTAGTTTGAGAATATCAGTGTGTGATACATTATAATGTATTTTTATTTCAAGTTTAGTAACTGAGGTTTTTATGACAGAGTACCTTTACTTAGTAAACCTTTGTAAGGTCTTTCCATAAGCAAATTCGATTGTCGTTAGAATGAATACTACATAATATATGCAGATATTTGGTGAATAATATGATGCAGTTGTATTAACAACACGTTTAAGGAACAGGAAGTTTGAGTTAATGCATGAACAACGTTAAGGTTGAAAAATTCCATTGTAACTCATTTGTTAGAGTTTTGTTAATATATACGAGGAAGGTAATGCCGTAAATGACATTAGTGTCAAAGTTTAATGGTCTTCGATGATATAGACTTGTGAAACAATACGAGGGTGTTTCCGTATTGCATTATAGTACTGTTGTGTGTTGAAATTTGAAGCATTGTTTTTTGTGTAATGAAGTTAATTATTACTCAGATGAGTGAGTAAGAATCTGACATTGAGGGGATTGACAGCAGAGTTGAAGGCTGGAACCGTGTATGCGAAATGAAGTATAACCTTTTATTACTAACTTTTATTAAATTCTTATTTAACCGGAACTGTAATAATCAGATGCCTTATCTTAATTGATCGGTCAGTGTAAACTTATCATAGACATTTAAACCATGAGATAGACAAAGGCATAGTATCCTATACAAGAATAGTAAACTGAGATAGAAGAAGTTAATACTATTGTAATAGTAAATTTAATATTAATATATTGGTTATATTAATAATCACAAGTTTTCAGTAATTGTTATAAACAATTAAACTTAACTTTGTATTAGATTGTTGTAAATATTAGAAATATTTTGAGTGTATTTTATCTGTTTCAAGGATTGTCGCGTGTATACAGTGTTGTGTAGAGATGAATGAAAGAGTGCAAGGTTCCGTTAGTTGCAAATAACGTGAACGACTCTAAGTATGAGAGTGTAATTAAATGTTTTATTGAGTGTGTACGATTGTAAAACTACAGTTTTAGAAGGAAGTTTTAAAGCGTGTATCAAATGTAGACGCTACTGTCAGTGTGACAGCAAGTTAGTTCATTTGCGTGTTGAATGAACGGTAATCTGTAGCAGGTGAAAAACGAGTAGAGGAGCCGGTTATTTAATAGCCAGCTTACATAATAGGAGGTTGCAGGTGTTCATGCAGCAAGGGAGAGTTCTGAATGAACGTGTCTTATACAGAGACAGCTTACAGCTGCGTATTTCGACACGCGTGACTATTTTAAGCGCTATTAAGAATGCCAGATTGATTGGAATAAATGGCTGAGGCCAGTATAAATGTCACTAATACGCGTAGAAAGTCATGCAGACTTCATTTTTAGTATGAAAGAGTAATTTGAATGTTGTTAATTACTTATAGGGATTTTTATTTGTTTATATTACATTTTGTTAATAAATTTACATCGTTCTTTTTATACATCGTGGTGTTGAGTGACATATTTTAGTTATAAGGAGGATATTGTGTTATGGAATCTTATTCAGGTGAGGCGTCCCTTTTACCCTATACTACCCGAGAATATGGTAGGAATTCTCACTTTACCATCCCTTAATTTTCTTTTATCCTTAACACGATCATAGCTGCTGTGTGTGATCATGGAGTGCTCGTTGGTAGGTTTTTGAGGGTTTTACGAGCAGGGAACATTCAAGATTCTACGATCCTACCCTCCTCCGGATTTCCAGCAAGGGGCTCTGTGATTTATACGGGTACAGTACCATTGAAATAGCTAGCTTTCTAGTGAAATCTACCAAAACAAGCAATTTATATTCAATTTGCCGCTTATTACCAAAGTCCACAACACATCGCCAATAGTTACCTAGGTTACCAGAAGACTTAGAAAAGAAAAAAGAAATTGCCTAAGGTATTGTTCCGTGCACGTAGTTCAAATTTCAAGGCAACAAATTACCTATCACCTTTATTTATTTCCTCAATCCAATCCAAAACTACAAACATCTTACCACTGCGCCTCTTTTCTGGTCACTGTTATGGATCAACAAATCTCTGAGAAAGAAAACACAGCTATCATTCTTGCTTTTAATCCAGACCTGGTCGAGAAGGCAATCAGCCCAAAGAGATTCGAGTTCCAGAGAACTCTCGCATGACTTAAGCCGGTCAAATTAACGAGAGCAATGCGGTGCAGCGGATCTGACTGCGCCCGCCACACAACACCCTCCTTCAAGCTGTTGTCCCAAAAAAGGTCGTCTTATACCAGGAGTGTTGAAGTGTCCCGACGTCCATTCATGAGAAGTGAGGATGCCCTTCCTCTTCATTCTGGAGCCATTGGGTTCGTAGACGCAAACTAACAAGTTAACTTCAGTGTCCTTGAACAGCATGTCAATCATGCTTTTTACTGTTCTTCAATGAAATCCATCGAACCCGCAACCCAGATTCTGAATGCCAAGCTCTCTTAATCCTAAGCGGGTTAGATGACGTCCCTAGTTGATGAAACTCTTCCAATCGGCACGAAAAGTTGGCTTCCCGCAGAACCATCTGTTTGTGACAAGTTAGAAGAGGTTACTATCGTTCCGAAACAGGTGCCTAGATTCTCCAACAAAGGGACTGTGGTGTTCCGGATGTTTATTAACCATGCACTTGATCCTAAAGACCCTTGCGATTACTCTTGTCATCTGGAGATCTGAAGCTACACAGTGTGCCATTGCATATTCCGATGGAACAGTGAATAGTTCCTGGTGAATAGCCTTTGCTACTCCATGGGAGATGCCAGAGTTTGCTGCTGCATAACCCTTCAAAATACATTGTTTGGGGATTACAAGCTCGACGAATCGGATCCTTTTTCGGTCCGTTGTCTGCTTTATAAGGTGCCAGTCGATTGATGTAGACAACTCGAGGTTTTCCGTTGGGTTGTTTCTTAATCCTTTAGATTACATCATTGATCCTAGTCACAATCTTGCAAGTGTCAACCCATGATCGTTGCAGTTTCGGGGAGTAACCACGACGTCCCCTAGGGTTAAACAACCACACGATGTCTCCAGGCTGATAACCTCCCCTGTCCGCCTTGACATCATAACGTGTCTTCATTTGATCACTCGCATGCTGTATGTTACTACAGACTCTGTCATGATTGTCATCAATACGTTTTTAAGTCTTGAGACGTTAACATGACCGACCATATCTTCATCTGGCTAGCAACCGAACTGAAGATTGCACGGCAACCGATGTTCTCGACCGAAGAGAACGTTTGCAGGTGTCTGTCCAGCGGTCTCAAGTACGGGGCTGCGATATACCAATAAAAACAAAACCCGGTGATGGTCCCAATTTCGCTTAAGTTCTGAGACGACTTTCGACAGGAAGTTTCCAATTGTCTTGTTCATGCGCTCCACCATCCCATTAGACTGCGGATGCAGGGCTGTAGTCCTCGTATTTCGGATCGCCAAAATTCGACAAATCCCTGTGAACAGTTGTGACTCAAAATTTCGCCCCTGATCACAATGCAGTTCCAGTGGGATCCCGAAGCGACGGGCCAATTCCTTGTCCAAATCTTCGGCGATGGTAACCACTTCTTAGTTAGGTAGGGCGTATGCTTCAACCCATTTGCTGAATAGTCCAGTGCGACTAATATGTACCTGTTCCCTCCTTCCTAATAGAGGAAGGGTCCAGCTATATCAATCACAATCCTTTCAAACGGAGATCCAACGTTGTACTGTCGCATAGGGGCTATCCTTCGTTTCTGGCGACCGTTGGCGAAAGCACATGTCTCATATTTCCTGCATCAATCATTGACATATTTCCTTACATTAGTCCAATAGAATCTTTAACGTGTCTTCTTCAGAGCCTTATGCACACCTATGTGTCCTTCCGAGACTCCATCGTGAAGATGCTTCAGGATTTCCGCGGATTCCAAGACACGCGTCAGAACCCCGTATTCTGTGGTAATCGAGTCCCCTTGGCCCAGTAGGCCTTCAAGGTTGGAGAGAGGTGAGCTACTTCATTCCAAGACTCCTATTCTCTTCCAGCCCTCTACGATCTTCAGGTCAGGGTCTACCTCTTGGTCCTTCATCACTTCCACATCCTGCCAAGAGTCATTAATGGCGGTCATTCGTAAAACAGTGACCGCTTTGCCCTTCCCTCTGAAACAGTGTTTCCAGTCTGCTGGGCACGGCCACCTTGATCAAGTGTCCGCATTTTGGTGGCTATTGCCAGACCGGTGTTCCGATGCAAAGTCATATTCTTGGAGTCGCTCAATTCACCTGGCTACCTGACCTTCTCAGGCCTTGAACCACAGAAGCCTCGTCAAGGACGCATAGTCCGATCTAAGTAGGAACTTCCTTTCGTACAGATATATCTTTATGAAGTGTTCTACATCCTTCAAAACAGCACCTGTTGCGTAAAGCGATTAAAGAGAATCGTCAGGGGAAATTGAGCGCCGGTGTGATTTTGTTGCACCTTAACGCAACACCTCACAAGGCCCGCCAAACGAACGAACTGCTGCAGCGTTTCAAGTGGGAGGTCTGGCAACATCGACCCTACAGTCGCGACCTCGCGCCATGTGACTTTCATCTGTTCGGTAAGCTCAAAACGGAGCTCGGAGGTCGACGTTTCCAGACCGACGAGGAGGTGAAGGCCGCTGTCTCCATGTGGATACAGAACGCTGGAGGAACTTTCTATGCATCCGGCATCGACAAGTTGGTTGTGCGTTCGCAGAAATGTTAGGAGTCTCTTGGAAACTATGTGGAAAAGTGACGATACATTGTATGTCTTTATAGTCATGTTGCTGTTGTACAGGTGGTGTAATAAATGGCCATAACTGGGAAGTGCAACTTATTTTTTGATCTGCCTTTGTATTAGAGGAGGTATATGAGGCCTTTGGAACGAAGCACGAGGGTGCTAACAGTACTTTACATATTCCAAAGCACTTGGTGTGCACTGACATATCTGTCGTTTTATCTTCTTTGACTTCTACTTCAGATTTTCTGATGAGCTTAGTTAGAGACTAGCTCTAGTGTTAACGAACCTATAAATAAATGTATATTTAAGTCATATGAGCTACAGATAGGACTGTTGTTTCGTAAACT
Source organism: Meconema thalassinum (assembly GCA_946902985.2). Lineage (NCBI taxonomy): Eukaryota > Metazoa > Arthropoda > Insecta > Orthoptera > Tettigoniidae > Meconema > Meconema thalassinum. Next base: position 245,495,689 of record OX336397.1, read on the forward strand.
CAAAATACAATAATGCATTCTGAATTGAAATGGCGATGTCGCGCCATGAACATTGTCATTCTAGTGGAGGTGTGTGGCCGGTTGACTCAAGGTCAAGCCGCGTGTTACGAGCTGATGTTACCCAGCATTCATAGTGATTCTTATAGCGAGACTACTGCTGTTTTTCTTTTAGACGCACGACAGATTGTTCCTATGAATGTTTGATTCAATGCTAAGTTATAATACAAATTGAGGTCACAGCTGATCGCTGGAATTTATTGTAAGACCATTACGTCACTCGTCTATGCTTACGATGGTTGTTGTTTACATGAGTTCATGAGTTTTCATGAGTTTGTGATCTATAGGAGGAAATTATAGTAGGGTAAATAAACCTATCCTTGGCCAGGGGCTAATGCGCAAGATGGCCGCACGCAACTGAACTCTTAAATGGCGGGCTTTTCAAATAATCATTTAACCCTTATTGACTATGAATTATATATTTTTTATTTGTTTATTTCTTTAATTATTATTTATTTATTTATTCGTTAATTCCACGTGTTTTATTAAGGCCCTTTATTCTCTTTTCCCAAAAACCTCTCATCTACACACTATGCTTACTCCTTCTCTCCTCCATCCACTTCTTTCTTGGTTGTCTCTCTTTGCTCAAACTTCTGTTGTCTAAGTATTTCTCTGTATGTGCTCCTGTCTGCCATGTCTTCTGCAGAGATGTTTAGTTTCTTGAGGTGTTCCACGGTTTCCTTTCCCCAATTGTTTTTACAGTACTATTCGTAACTACATATATTAAAAACTTTCTTGGTCAGTCTACTTCTAAAATGTGTCTTCGTATTTTTTTTTAATTTCATAAGAAGAACGTAGAGACAAAGCTTGTTGATGAAATCGTAAATGGTTGGATGTTTAGTGATATGTTCTGAATCATAAGAGGTAAAGGTGGTTCCTTTTCGAAATCATCTTTACAATAATGTTTCTCATCACTTCCAGTTGCAATTTCCCGGCTTTAATTCCTCGGTGTAAAAAAATTATGGTGTGACTCAAAAATAACGACGATGACGAAACGTTGCCATTTTTAAAATTATGATTTTTGTCAGACAAAAAAGTCCCGATTACTTAGTTAAAATGAATATTGGCTTTGTATTATTCATTAATTTAATAAGGAGACCGTAGATAGCGGGTTTGTTTCTAAAAACCGTATGATGTGCATGTTTGCTATAGAGTACTTTGACTTGGAAGAAATACAATGGATAAAATTCTGTCTTAAGGACAAAGGATTCTGGTCACACAATGAAATAATGCTAAAACTTCTATACCACATTTCTCGCTGAGTCTGCAATAATATAGCAGGTACAAATACAAAACATTTACCATTTTGAATCCAAGTCCTGCTGATTCCAATGAATTTATAATTATTGAAAATAGTCTTGTAGTTTTCTCAAAGCACTTTTATCTGCCCTTCATCCAAGAGACAAAACCATGTCTTAAAAATACTGTCCTGAGGTCATATGAAATAATCCGATATCGAGTCTCAAAATCAGGAAATAGACTCCATAACACAGTCCAATTTAGATCTTGGTAGGTTGCGAAAAATACACATGAAATTTTCTTTGTATGCTACTTCCCCTATTCCTTCTTCCCAACTACACCCACTCGTACAGAGAAGCATGGCTTCTTGCCGACATGTTTCTAATAAGAAGAATAAATGTGATCCTTTCGAGTACATGAGGTCTTTAAAATTTGACGGTTCATTATTCCACGCAAATGTATTTTGACCGAAACCTTGCTCTCTAAGCCACTACCTCACTCGGAAAAATGTTATATATCTTCCTAAGTCGGTGTGTTCATTATTTTTCCTGTGTTCGCCAACCGCCGAGTGTCTGTCGCGTTTTGATGCGTATTATTGCTCCTTGTACGAACATGTGTTAAGTCTCCTTCCACTCTATCAATTGACTGAAGTTGTAACTACTACTATAACTTAAAGAATGTAAAAATATTTGAGGCTGGAATTACTTTACAAAGTGGTGTATGTTTTCGATTCTGGAACGCTCTCATCGCTTTTGTAAGCCATTTAATTCACCAATCACACCATAGATTATATCCATATTTGCATGCAATCTGTCTTAAAGGTGAGATAGGACCCCACCCTACAGAACTGCCTGCCTGAGGCCTTGGTTCGTTGAGAATAGACATAGGGTGCATCCTTCTTAAAATCATGCTTCCCTAATTATTCCTTCCCATAGGCATTCATTACCTCATCTATTCATTATGATTGTGGACTCACCTTATTTAGCAGTACTAATTGTGGGGATGTTTCTAGAATCATGTGTGCGTTTAGATTCTTGGGATTATCTTTCTTGGCTACAATGGACTTGTAATCTGAAGAGCTGTGCCCTTTGAAATGAGTTGTAAAATCTTTGGATCTGTTTCTATGTTGGTGAAACGATGGGTATTGTCGTGCGTGTCTTCTCAAATTGCTGAGTCATCGTTGTCTTTTATTGTATTTTGTGTTCTTTATATCGTGTTGCAAACTGTTTTGCATCTTGACCTGCAAAGATACCTTTACATCCTTCTTCTCAGTATGTAAAGAAATACACACCTGGCTTTCAATGTGGGGTTTTCTTTGTTAGGTAGCTGTTATGTATGTGCTTACCGAGTGTGTTGCTCATTCTGAATGCTATATTGAGTCCTTGTTTCTTGAATACATTCGTTATTCTTTTGTGTCTTTATTTACGAATTGAACCACACATAATTTCCTCTTTTGGGGGACACGTTATTAATGTCCCCTACTTTGGTTTCGATGTTTCATTAGTATTTAGTTCACTTGTTGCGTGAGAACTATCTTTATCACTGCATTTCCTTTTTTTAAGTTCGGGACTGACATAGGAATACCGTCTCAACATCGTTGCCTTCTTTAAAAAAAATTGTCAACTAAATAACCTAGTAAATTTATTATATTACATTAAAAGTCTATACTGCGATCAATACCTAGTCGGCTTTCTCCTGCCACTTACTCTCACATGCGTAAGGCTATACTGTAATACACTGTTTAGACTACACATATCAAGTGATAGTTGTCTTGACCTATATAATAATACACTGTTTAGATGATGATGATGATAATTGTTGTTTTAAGGGGCCTAACATCGAGGTTATCGGCCCCTACACTGTTTAGACTACACGTATTAAGTGATAGATGTCTTGACCTATACTATAATACAATATTTAAAGTACTAGTATCTAGTGATAGTTGTCTTGACTTTCATTATAATACAATATTTGAAGTACTTGCATAAAGTGATAATTGTTTTGGTTTTACAGCAGATGTTAGACTTAATGCATGTATTAAGACTATATTGTACTGCTCTACAGGACCTGTCTACCCAATGTTTCCCTCTATACAAGTCTTGTCTACCCACACTGGGTAAGCTGGTCTTGTGAAAAGGTAACAACATACCGAATTTTACTTCCTGCATTTTTGGATCAGGAGGAAGATACTTACACTTTTAGTTTGGGTTACAGAAGAATCATTTGGGGATAAGGACACAGTGGAGGGGGTTTGAAGTAATGGATGTTCCTTACAAGACAGAAATAGCTCCCATCAACAGACTGACAAACGTTTCTTAAATACGTCAAGACTCTGAACGAGAATAGATAATTTGAGGGCTGCTGAATAGAAAGTTCATATAATATCCACTTCAATCACGAGACACAAACAATAAGAGTCACATCTGACATTACCAACAGAACTTCAAAACTTACAGCTATCCACGCTTAAAGCAGAAGATAATATTTTATGTAAGTTGAACACTTACTCATTTAATGGATTTCCACTACCATCACCTTCGCGTTCCTGGATTTCTTTTTTCTCATCCTAGGGATAAGACGGAATAATTTATTTCTGTGCTATCATCTTATACGTTTACACACATAACACACCATGTAATTGTACATCACTGCTCAGCAGAAGTGAAGATAATACGCTTAAGGACTTTCGTACGGCCCATCACATCTTACTGCTAGAGATGAACATTATACAGATCAGTGGTTATAATCCTCAGTTAAATTAAATGCTAGAGGGAGGCTATTGTAGAGTTTGTAACATCAATATTGTTGCTATATTATGCTGGTAACTACAAGAATTATACGTCTGCTAGAGTACGGGAGCACATAATGGGCAACTAGTATAACGTGATTGTGGCAAACATATGCTAGCTTCACATATTGAAACTCTCTAAATGACATATAAGATGCATCCCATAGAAGCTCAGTGATCAGAGCAACATCGGACAAAGGCGGCGGCGGTGCTGGCAGTACGAAACACAACCAAACAGTTTTGTCAGCAACACAATTGTAAAAATACCACTCTTTATATTGAAATGCTATTAGATAATGTGGAGATGTCTTGTAAAGAGGCATAATGATACTTACCTCATTCAGATCAGCTGATGGTGTTTCTGTTTTGACGCAAGGTATGAGCTCCGGAATAGAAGACTCCTCAATCTTAATGTCCATGTGAAGGTCTGTATCATTCTGCAAAGAAACGACTTGTTTTACAAATATAGTCCTTTGCGTAGGTGGAATTGAATAGAAGCAAGATGGCGGATAAGTTAGAAATACGTATTGAATGTGCTCTTAAAGAGCTTGAAGACATCGTGGAACCCGGAGGATATATGAGAAAAGAAACGAAAGAAGACATAGCAGAAGCAGTAAGTGTTATCAGGAATTATATCTTAGCACGGAATTCTAATGTGGCTCATAATATCAATGAAAAGAACAAGTCTGAAAGACAGGTTATCAAAGATCACATAGAAGCTTTGAGCATGGAAGTTATGTGGCGCTGTCTGGTGTTGATCCGGTGCAAGTAAATAGCCTGCAACTAACGACCCCAAACGGTCAGGTAATTGAACATCAAGAAAACAATAGCATAACGGGCAATCAGCACACAACGCAATCTGATGGGGGATTGATGAATTCCAACATCGAAGCTTCCGTCACTGGTACTGCAATAGAGGAAAGCATTAGCAATAAAAACTCCCAACAGCTTCACTCGATGATCCAATAATTCTCAAACAATATAAAAAGCATGATAACAGACGAAATAAAAATTACTTGGGAACAGATGCAGAATTCTAGCTCAACCATTTCAACGATTAGGAAAACTAAAACTAGCCTTAATATATTTTCTGGCTCCAATATCCCTGGGACGGAAGGTGCAGAAATAACGGACCTTACTGTAGGAGATGATATGATACCGTCAACTAACGATGCGACACAGTCCCATGTAGATAAAGATGTGGAAGCAGATATAACTAATAATCAGTGGACAATAGTAAACCGTAGAAGGGAACGTCCATTAAGACAGCAACCATTCATAACAGGTACTGGATCAGGAGACGAAGACTTGCAAGCAAGCAGTGAGTCGAGTAAAACCGGCGACAACTTCGGGATCTATTAAAAATGTCCTTGCTACGAGGGATATCAAGGAGAATGTGATATGCGAAGAGGTGACAACAAATGGAAGTACAAAATCTTTCAAACTAGGAATTCCTTTTTACTGTCTTCAAAGGGTAACAGACGCTGAGTTCTGGCCAGTGGGGATCACTGTCAGACGTTTCCGTTTCTTTCGGATGAACGAAGGGGGCTTTCTTGGATAAGGCAGAAAATAAATATCCAGAAATGTATTAAGACAATGAAGCAAAAGAATATTTAACGATAATGCTGTGGAACATTGAAGGATTAAAAGGTGCATAAAATATAGCCCCAGGAGATTTCTTAATGGGATATGATATAGTAATTCTAACGGAAACGTTTCTAACAGACGAATGGCAACACCCATATTATTATTGCACACATCTTCACGCAAAACAAGGGGAAAGAGGAAGACCAACTGGAGGCATAGCAGTCCGTATAAAACCTAGTCTAACACCAATAATCTCTACTGCCCAAAGGGAACATACCCTTATGATTGAAACTAATATCATAACAATAATTGCAGTCTATTTCCAGCCGAACAAAACAGCTATTGACATACTAGATGAAATAGGCCAGTTGTGCGTCCAGAGTGATCAGAACAAGCCAATAATCATAGCTGGAGATTTAAACTGTAGACCGGATATTCAGAGTTACAAAACAAAGCTAGTAATGGATAAGACAGATGAGGAATGCTTCCTTCTTCTAAATATACCAAATATTCGAACATACATATCCCATAATGGCAAAGGCACAATAGACATCGCTCTAATTAAGTGTCCAATAGTGGGTGTTATAACACCTACAAGGTTGTAACTCACACCCCGTTGTAAAATATATTCCCATGCAGATAAAATTACAAGGTGATTGGCGAATAACACACAGACCGGCAGAAGAATTATTCTCAAGAAAAATAGACACTGGGAAGGTAGAAGACAAATCAGCTGAGATAGAAAATATTGAAGAGCTAATGCTAGATTTCAGACTAACGGAAGCAATGCAAAGCTTGGAATACCTTCTACGACAAGCCACAACGCCTAGGTATAGAAGGATAGGAAAACAATGGTTTGACAGGGAGTGCTACATCTTACGTAGGGAAGTAGGCTACTAGATACTCTACATCACTTGAGACAGAGCCCTTCTAATCCAATAATCCTGCAAACATATACTGAAATTAGGAGAAATTACAAGAAAACGTTAAAAGAAAAGATGAAAGCATTTTGGGAAAGAAAGAGAAAAATACTACAAGAGAACCATATATTGCAATATGCAACAAGAAACAAACACAAACACATTTTATTAATATGAGAGAGTGGGAGACACATTTTGTCAGCATACTAAACAAACAACACCAGAGGGATAAACCAGAAAACACTCAACAACCGGCCCAACGCACCCAGGCGGAGTGGACACCATTAACCACAACCGAAGATTACAATGCCATAAACAGCACAAAAATATAAAAAAGCTACAGGGCCTGACAGATTATATAGTGAGTATATAAAAGACACTGCTCACATACGTTTACCAGTGTGGACAAAGCTGTACAATAAATGCATTGAAATGGCCTCCATACCTGCGCAGTGGAGACAGTCCATCATAAAGGTATTATATAAGAACAAAGGAGGCCCCAGTGATCCAAATAAAAACAGAGGTATTGCTTGGGAAAATATCCCCTTCAAAATAATCACGAGAGCAATAACAGAAAGAATTCAAGAGACCGTAGAAGACCATCTTCCGGAAACTCAACAAGGATTCAGGAAGAGAAAATCGACTTTGGCTGATATTGAATTCCATTACAAAATGCTTGGGAAGCAGTTGAAGGGAAAGAACAACTGTATACTGTGTATATTGTCTTTACCAAAGCATTTGACCTCATAAATAGAAGCTTAATAATAAAGAAATTGAAAGAAATCTTAAACGAAAATAGCATATGGACACAAGTCATAGGATCAATACTGCAATGGAATACAATTCGAGTCTCAGACAGTCTCTCAATATCAGAGCCAATACTTCAAACAAACGGAGTTCTGCAGGGTGACCCGCTAAGTCTTTTGCTTTTTATTCTTGCGGTGGAGGATGTTATAACGATAATCCAAAGAGAAGGCATAATTTCTTGCGCCTATGCCGATGACATAGTAATAGCATCAAAAGACGTGAAAATATTACAAACAAGATGTTCAGTAAACAACATATAGCCTACTTTCTCCTAAATGCATGGGTATTGTTATAACTCTTTGTCCTTTTCAAGGAGTGTAATTGAATGTTGGTTGTAGTAGCTTGTTGAAATACAACGTGCTATAGGGACATTAAACATGAATAAGAGGTGCCCTTTACTAGTGCTACCTTTGTTAAATAATTTTATTCAATTCGGTGTCATCGTGTTTGAATTGATTTGGGGAATGGATTTGCACACATACATGGCCGCTATTAGCAAACTATTGGGCCGATGACCTTGTAGTCAGTCATAGGATGCTTTCCACAAAAAGGCATGTTGTTGCAAAATCTGGTAGAGATCAAATTATTAGGATGGTCGTAATTTGATTTAAGCTTTTAACATTTGGGTGGCCGTCATTCCGTTTCCGACAAGATGGCGGCGATATAAAACATGACTGAGGTGCCCTTTGCTAGTGCTACCTCTGTACCAAATTTCGCTCAATTCAGTTTCACCGTGTTTGAATTGATAAAGAAAATCGATTTGCACACATACTTGGCCACCATCTGCAAACTATTGGGCTGATGATCTTGCAGTTTGGTCAGAATATGCTTCCCACATAAAGATATGTTGTTGCAAAATTTGGTAGAGACTAGATTATTAGGTTGGTTGTAATTACATTTTAGGTTTTAACATTTGGGTGGCCGCGATTACGTTTCCGTCAAGACGGCGGTGATATAAAACATGACACTGAGGTGCCCTTTGCTAGTGCTACCTCTGTACCAAATTTCGTCCCATTCGGTTTCACCGTGTTCGAATTGATAGGGGGAATCGATTTTCACACAAAGATGGCAGCCATCCGCAAAATATTAGGCTAATGACCTATTAGATTGGTCAAAGGATGCTCCCTCCATAAGGGTATGTTGTTGCAAAATTTGGTAGAGATCGGATGATTATGTTAGTCGTAATTTGATTTAAGCTTTGAACATTTGTGTGGCCGCCATTAAGTTTCTGTCAAGATGGCGGCGATATAAAACATGACACTGAGGTGTCCTTTGCGAGTGCTACCTCTGTGCCAAATTTCGTTCCATTCGGTTTCACCGTGTTCCAATTAAAAGGGGGAATCCATTTTGACACAAAGATGGCCGCCATCCGCAATGTATTAGGGTAATGACCTATTAATTTGGTCAAGGGATGCTTCCTCCATAAAGGTATGTTGTTGCAAAATTTGGTAGAGATCGGATGATTAGGTTAGTCGTAACAGACACACTTTTTTCGCCCTGTGTTCATCTCATAAGTCTACTTTCAATTTTTTCCAAAAATCGAAAGTAGGCTAAAAACAATAAGTGTTGTAGAAGAATGGTGCTAAATGCATGAGATGGAAATAAATGTTCCGAAAACAGAAATGGTGGTATTCCGGAATGGAGGAAAACTTCCTGCAACACAAAAATCTACATACAAGAACATCAACTAAAGATCACTCCATATTTCAAGTATCTAGGAGTCACATTTCAAACAACCGTTAGGTGTTTCACAAAACATATATTAGAAAAAGCTACACATGCAATAATGGCTATGCAAGGTATAAATTATATAAGATCCCTCAGATTAAGACAGCAATGTCTCTATTTAAAGGAAAAAATACTGCCAATATTGACGTATGGCATAGAAATTATCTGGCCGTATCTCTCAATGAAAAACCTCTCCTCATTAGAAAGGGTAAAAGCAGTATACATTAAGAAAGCAATTGAGTTTCAAAGACAACAAGATCCAGATTAGTTTATCTCCTGGGAAGAGAATCCTTCCTCATAGAAGAACTTAGGACTCAAATATATCTACCCAACACAAATGCATCAGAGAACCTATTGGCAACACTCATCCGAAAGCGAGAAGTCGTATATCCGGAGTATTTTGCATCTGGCGCCATGATTGATTGATCGATCATGGACGACAGCAAATTTTGAAAGGCGTCACGTCTATACCAGATTGGCAGTACAAGGCTTCCATCACATCATTTGTCACAACAAGACGTTTTATGAGCCATCAATTACATTCTAGTATCAACTGTGTGGATTTACATGCGATCACTATGACCACTTGGAAATCTGTACAAAAAGAACAAGGACAGTCAGTGATTATGCGAATCAATAGAAATTAAGTTGATATAAATAGTATTTTTGTAAACCTATGGCAACTTGGCTGCATTAAATGTTTAATAATATTTTTCAGATGATTTGCACTGAAGAAATCAAGGAATAAAATAACATACCAAAGGAAATTGAAAACCACATTCATACCTTTGTTAATCAACCTGACAGATTTTGCGGATTTTACTTCAGAAAGCATTTCAGTTCGTATACACTCGCCAAACGTCAGGCTGGCATATTGTTACTAGCATCGTGAGTGTATGTTGTGACTTCACGGCGTAGATGCAGTTACTTAGAGTTACCATAGAACGTTAATAAGGACAAGCATCGATGATAAATATCGTGACTGCTTTACCCTCTTGAGACCAGTTTAAATCAAAGATGCTTGAGACAGAGAGAGATAAAACGAGAACAAGAAAGTATATCAATGCAAGCCAATTGACTTGTAATTCATAATATATGACCAATTGACGTTGCCAAGATTACGCAATGTATTAACAAGTAGTTCCGTGAAGAACTATACAGCCTATTTTCATATATCCTACTTATGTTAATTGCCACTATCAACGTACACAATTTCAGTTTGATTGCTGTAATAGATTCGTAGATATTGAGAACCGACTAAATATTTCGGATGGTCGCCATGTTGGATTTTAGATACGTAGGTCCTAGAAGTATGCGCTGTTACATGCAGATTATTGTATACGTGTAGTATTCAAACTTCAATCGCATAATTAGGACACAAGAAGTATAAACGAGATTTTAAAATTTCCCACAGCTGCCATCTTGTGGTTATGGAAACAATTGAAATAAATTAGATGCCAGTGGATTACCATTCGTATAAAGATTTACTGTACCATGTTTCACTGCACTCGGATGGTCAAATTGCGAGAAACGTCCATGTGAATATTTATACTTCGCGTCGCCGCCATGTTGGATTTGTGATCACCAGGTTATTTAAAGTCCTATAGGTGAACTTAAGTTCATAGCCCCTATGAACATTAAAAAATTCAGTTCGATTGCTATAATATATTCGTAGATATTCAGAGCAGTCTAAATATTTCGGATGGTCGCCATGTTGGATGGTTAAATGTATAGGCCATAGAGTCATGTACCATTAAAGGAAAATTATTGCGTAGGTTCATTATTCAAACTTTCACTTCGATCGCATGACTACATCACAAGAAATGAAAACTTAATTTTAAAATTCCCACAGCCGCTATCTTGAGGTTATGTAAACAATTGAACTAAATTAGATACCAGTGCATTACAATGTGTATAAATATTTCCTGTACCAGATTTCAGTGCGTTTGGAACATTAAATCGCGAGAAAGGTCTATTTAAAATGTTCAAGTTCGCTTGGCCGCCATGTTCGTTTTGTAGTAAATCGGTTTTTGAAAGTCTTATAAATGGACTTCCAGTAGTGCCCTTTATCTCCGTACAAAATTTCAGGCAGATACCACTAATAGTTTCAGAGATATAGAATGCCGGTGAAATATTTCGCACATCCGCCATCTTGCGGTTATGTAAACAATTGAACGAAGTTAGATGTCGGTGCATTACAATGTATATAAACATATACTGTACCAAGTTTCCTTGCGTTTTGTTGGTTAAATCGCGAGAAACGTCTATTTAAATGTCGCAACTTCGCTTGGCCACCATGTTGGATTTGTAGTTACCAGGGTTTCAAAGGTCACATAAATGAACTTATAGTAGATCCCTTTATCACCATACGAAATGTCAGGGTAATATCGGTAATAGTTTCGGAGATATTGAATGCTGGTTAAATATTTCGCACAGCCGCCATGTTGGATTGGTGAGTCGTAACAAAATTTGAAGGGCACGGTCGGGGTCGCCCGGAATAGTGCTATGAACTTACCGAGTTTCATTGAAATCGTTCCAGCCGTTTAGATTGTATTAGGGGGGGACACACACACGAATCACACACGCACACACACACGGACATAAGGTGAATCTCATAAGCTTATTTTTTCAAAATTGAAAATAGGCTAAAAATTGAGAACTGAACATGAATATCTTTATAGACAAGGGCTAGAGAGTTTTTCTAAATGAAATTGCCGACTACGGTCCAATGAAGGCCAAGACACAGCGCCATAGAACATATCTGGGGTGTCTTTCAAGATGAATTCCTGCCAGTCAAAAACAACCCACATTCCTCTCTCTCCTCCGCACAACGCCCCGAGAAGTACCGAGAAACCCTCGCCATCAAATTAACAGTATGTGTGCAACTTTGGAGGCTGTCATGAAGGTGGAGGGTGGGCCATCACCTTACTTACAGTAAGAGCTAGCGGTGAAGGCTGTCATCAAGTGTGTGTCAATACCAAGTTGTTGGCCATGTGAAGCAGTGGAGGTCAACACAAACCTCACATTCATTTTCATGTGAGTGTTCGGATACTGGTCTCATAATGTAGATTTCCAGTTGAAGCCCGATGTGCTCCAGCACACACGTTTTACGTCTCACGGGCTTGTCTAGGTTTTGGCAGGAACAATTATTGTCATACAAATGTTCACCCTGCCTCAACATTCTTGTGTGTTTCGTCCTAAACTGATGGGACAATTTGCAAGGTATTCTCAATAGTTAAAACTCAGCAATTTCTCTAGGTTTATGCCGTGCCATGTGTGTGGTTTCACCTGGGACATCAAGCTTGGTGAGTTTTAATTCACTGGCCATGAGAGCCAATATACCATCTAATCTCCATTGTGTTTAAAGATACCATGAAGACAATAATGGACAACTGTATCCATTCAATTCAGCTACTGGCCCAGTGCTTGCTAATGCCGGCAAGGGAGGCAGCTAGATAGTTGCCGTTCAGAAAACATAACAAGACACAATTTGCAAAAAGTGATAAGTATTCACAGAACACCTAAATGTTGCCAACTTACGTAACAATACACTGCGCAGAGCTTTAGCGTCTTCGGTGGCGTGGTTGGTAGCATGCTGAGCTGCTAGTCCCAAGATCGCGGGTTCAAACCTGGCCGAAGTATTCATATTTTTAAGAGCATTAAAAACTCTCAGTATGCTTTCCTTCGGAGGGGAAGTAAAGCCGGCGGTCCCATGTCATAGATTTATGGCATGAAGAAGATCCTTCCACAGACTAAACTTGTGTGAAGCTAAATTTCTAGGTTATATTTCGTTGGAACGCTCTATCAAAGTTCCAACGTTCCCCACTAGTTATCAGTGACACCTGGTAGCGAAAGTTAGAACTAATTGAAATTGATCGCAACTTGTAGCTCACCCTATGGATGTCCGCTTGAAGCAGCTACTGCCTCCGGCAAGCCGAACATGTCCTCGGACACTCCCGGCACTAAAAGTTATACGATAAATAAATAAATTAGTTAGTAAAGATGGTTGGTTCCTCAGTTAAGGGGCTGCGACAGCACGGTCTTGTAGCCCCGTGTACTTTGGGTGTGTGTAGAATATGTCTGTTAACCGGTGTTAATTGTGATGGCTGTATTGGTGTGTGTTATCTGTTTTCAATTCAAGTTAGGACTGCAGACATTGAATTTCCGAATAGTCCCCACTTTTGCCACCAAACGCTACCGTCAACGACCAAATAGTTCTGAACATCCTTACTAGATGCCACCGCTGTCGGCTCCTGGTGACGAAAGATGGAACCTACGAGCGTTAGTAAAATTAACCTTTTAATTTAGCTTCACACAAGTGTAATTAGAGGAAGGTTCTTTATCATGCCATAAATCTATGACATTGGACCGCCGGCTTTACTTCCCCTCCGAAGGAAGGCATACTGAGGGATTTATAACGCTATTAAAAATCCGACGACTTCGGCCGGGTTTGAACCCGCGATCTTGGGCATAGAAGCTCAGCACGCTACCCACTACGCCACCGAAGCCGCCTATTAGAAAAGAAATAAAGAATCTATGATCACCTCTATTTGATGTTCCACATTGACCGCCGTGTTTTCGTATTCAAATATATCACAAGATTCATCCAGCAGGTTAGAAGTGGGTAATTGGTCCTTTGACTCCTAGAAAGAATTATACAAGTATGGCCCTACATGAAACATACCGACAGAATAACAGTTATAAGTTACGTGTAACAATAAAAAGAAGAACATACTGGTTAGCCTACTATTTGGTAGCAAGCTCGTCATGCACATCATGTTACACGATATATGAATTAAACAATACTCACAATATTAAGGAATTCATCCGGCTCACTCTTAATTAATGGTTGTTGGTCCATAATGTTTAGGAAGCTAGAACACACAAATCATTATCATATATAACACATGAAATGAGGTAATTTCAGAACAGAGAATTGAAGTTAGGCTACAGGTAATCCAAATATAACCCTCCAAGAGCACAGTGAGAAGAAGAAGTTAACAACAAAACGTATTCGACAATCACGCTCGACGTTATAAGATATGAGTTAGGGTATAATATCGAGTAAAATATGAATAGAATGAGGAATTACTGGTGCCAGCTTGTGGAGCAGTGAAATGAAGCAACCTATAATTGGTTTCTCTATTCCTAAGTAGGCTACACACAAACCTGAGCACAATGTGATGGGGCACACGGAATAAATATAATTGACCGACGCTAAATTACATTGCAAACCTATCAACGTAAAAGTAAACTCAAGTTACTACACGAGTAAGATATTGCCAGTAACTGGATGCTGGAAATTTCCGAAAACAAGACAATAATTCCTCCTCGTGTTACAAGGAACCCACTCAAAATGAAAATAACAAACCTTGCTTTTTGAACCAACATTGAACGACGATAGAGAGTACATTTTCAAAAATTCCAACATGGAACTGAAAAATCTTTGATCGTAATATTTCGCCGCTTGGTTCATCAAAGACACGAACTCGATGACGATATAGCTAGGAACGCGTCCGTAAAACAACCACGACCCACCGATGATAAACAGGCACAGTGTAAGAAAGATGTAATATCATGGATGCAGGGGCAGCCCTAGGGCTGTCATATGGGGGCGCAGAGAATAGCTTCAAACACCATAATGTATGCGAACCCCTTATTAACTCCGTTACCCAGGGGCGGCCCTAGGACTGTTATATGGGGGCGCAGAGAATAGTTTCAAACACCAAAATGTATACCCACCCCTTTTTAACCCCGTTACCCAGGGGCGGCCCTAGGGCTGTTATATGGGGGCGCAGAGAATAGCTTCAAACACCATAATGTATGCCCACCCCTTATTAACCCCAATAATCAGGGACGGCCCTAGGGCTGTCATATGGGGGCGCAGTGAATAGCTTCAAACACCATAATGAATGTCCACCCCTTATTGACCCCGTTACTCAGGGGCAGCCCTAGGGCTGTCATATGGGGGCGCAGAGAATAGCTTCAAACACCATAATGTATGCCCACCCCTTATTAACCCCGTTACACAGGGGCGGCCCTAGGGCTGTCTTATGGGGGCACAGAGAATAGCTTCAAACACCATAATGTATGCCCCCTTATTAACCCCGTTACACAGGGACGACCCTAGGGCTGTCATATGTGGGCGCAGAGAATAGCTTCAAACACCATAATGTATGTCCACCCCTTATTAACCCCGTTACCCAGGGGCGGCCCTAGGGCTGACATATGTGGGCGCAGAGAATAGCTTCAAACACCATAATGTATGTCCACCTCTTATTAACCCCGCTACCCAGGGGCGGCCCTAGGGCTGTCATATGGGGGCGCAGAGAATAGCTTCAAACACCATAATGTATGTCCACCTCTTATTAACCCCGCTACCCAGGGGCGGCTCTAGGGCTGACATATGTGGGCGCAGAGAATAGCTTCAAACACCATAATGTATGTCCACCTCTTATTAACCCCGTTACCCAGGGGCGGCCCTAGGGCTGTCATATGGGGGCGCAGAGAATAGCTTCAAACACCATAATGTATGTCCACCCCTTATTAACCCCGTTACCCAGGGGCGGCCCTAGGGCTGACATATGTGGGCGCAGAGAATAGCTTCAAACACCATAATGTATGTCCACCTCTTATTAACCCCGTTACCCAGGGGCGGCCCTAGGGCTGACATATGTGGGCGCAGAGAATAGCTTCAAACACCATAATGTATGTCCACCTCTTATTAACCCCGCTACCCAGGGGCGGCCCTAGGGCTGTCATATGGGGGCGCAGAGAATAGCTTCAAACACCATAATATATGTCCACCCCTTATTAACCCCGTTACCCAGGGGCGGCCCTAGGGCTGTCATATGGGGGCGCAGTGAATAGCTTCAAACACCATAATGTATGTCCACCCCTTATTAACCCCGTTACCCAGGGGCGGCCCTAGGGCTGACATATGTGGGCGCAGAGAATAGCTTCAAACACCATAATGTATGTCCACCTCTTATTAACCCCGCTACCCAGGGGCGGCCCTAGGGCTGTCATATGGGGGCGCAGAGAATAGCTTCAAACACCATAATGTATGTCCTCCTCTTATTAACCCCGTTACCCAGGGGCGGCCCTAGGGCGGTCATATGTGGGCGCAGTGAATAGCTTCAAACACCATAATATATGTCCACCTCTTATTAACCCCGTTACCCAGGGGCCGGCCCTAGGGCTGTCATATGTGGGCACAGAGAATAGCTTCAAACACCATAATGTATGTCCACCTCTTATTAACCCCGCTACCCAGGGGCGGCCCTAGGGCTGTCATATGGGGGCGCAGAGAATAGCTTCAAACACCATAATGTATGTCCTCCTCTTATTAACCCCGTTACCCAGGGGCGGCCCTAGGGCTGTCATATGGGGGCACAGAGAATAGCTTCAAACACCATAATATATGTCCACCTCTTATTAACCCCGTTACCCAGGGGCGGCCCTAGGGCTGTCATATGTGGGCACAGAGAATAGCTTCAAACACCATAATGTATGTCCACCTCTTATTAACCCCGCTACCCAGGGGCGGCCCTAGGGCTGTCATATGGGGGCGCAGAGAATAGCTTCAAACACCATAATGTATGTCCTCCTCTTATTAACCCCGTTACCCAGGGGCGGCCCTAGGGCTGTCATATGTGGGCACAGAGAATAGCTTCAAACACCATAATGTATGTCCTCCTCTTATTAACCCCGTTACCCAGGGGCGGCCCTAGGGCTGTCATATGTGGGCACAGAGAATAGCTTCAAACACCATAATGTATGTCCACCTCTTATTAACCCCGCTACCCAGGGGCGGCCCTAGGGCTGTCATATGGGGGCGCAGAGAATAGCTTCAAACACCATAATGTATGTCCTCCTCTTATTAACCCCGTTACCCAGGGGCGGCCCTAGGGCTGACATATGTGGGCGCAGTGAATAGCTTCAAACACCATAATATATGTCCACCTCTTATTAACCCCGCTACCCAGGGGCGGCCCTAGGGCTGTCATATGGGGGCGCAGAGAATAGCTTCAAACACCATAATGTATGTCCTCCTCTTATTAACCCCGTTACACAGGGGCGGCCCTAGGGCTGTCATATGGGGGCGCAGAGAATAGCTTCATACACCATAATATATGTCCACCCCTTATTAACCCCGTTACCCAGGGGCGGCCCTAGGGCTGTCATATGGGGGCGCAGTGAATAGCTTCAAACACCATAATGTATGTCCTCCTCTTATTAACCCCGTTACCCAGGGGCGGCCCTAGGGCTGTCATATGGGGGCGCAGTGAATAGCTTCAAACACCATAATGTATGTCCACCTCTTATTAACCCCGTTACCCAGGGGCGGCCCTAGGGCTGTCATATGGGGGCGCAGTGAATAGCTTCAAACACCATAATATATGTCCTCCTCTTATTAACCCCGTTACCCAGGGGCGGCCCTAGGGCTGTCATATGGGGGCGCAGTGAATAGCTTCAAACACCATAATGTATGTCCACCTCTTATTAACCCCGTTACCCAGGGGGCGGCCCTAGGACTGTCATATGGGGCGCAGAGAGTAGCTTCAAACACCATAATGTATGCCCACCCCTTATTAACCCCGTTACCCAGGGGCGGCCCTAGGGCTGTCATATGTGGGCGCAGAGAATAGCTTCAAACACCATAATGTATGTCCACCTCTTATTAATCCCGTTACTTAGGGGCGGCCCTAGGGCTGTCATATGTGGGCGCAGAGAATAGCTTCAAACACCATAATATATGTCCTCCTCTTATTAACCCCGCTACCCAGGGGCGGCTCTAGGGCTGTCGTATGGGGGCGCAGAGAATAGCTTCAAACGACATAATGTTTGTCCACCCCTTATTAACCCCGTTACCCAGGGGGCGGCCCTAGGGCTGACATATGTGGGCGCAGAGAATAGCTTCAAACACCATAATGTATGTCCACCTCTTATTAACCCCGTTACCCAGGGGCGGCCCTAGGGCTGTCATATGTGGGCGCAGAGAATAGCTTCAAACACCATAATGTATGTCCACCCCTTATTAACCCCGTTACCCAGGGGTGGCACTAGGGCTGTCATATGTGGGCGCAGAGAATTGCTTCAAACACCATAATGTATGCGAACCCCTTATTAACCCCGTTACCCAGGGGCGGCCCTAGGGCTGACATATGTGGGCGCAGTGAATAGCTTCAAACACCATAATATATGTCCACCTCTTATTAACCCCGTTACTTAGGGGCGGCCCTAGGCCTGTCATATGTGGGCGCAGAGAATAGCTTCAAACACCATAATGTATGCGAACCCCTTATTAACCCCGTTACTTAGGGGCGGCCCTAGGGCTGTCATATGTGGGCGCAGAGAATAGCTTCAAACACCATAATGTATGTCCACCCCTTATTAACCCCGTTACCCAGGGGTGGCCCTAGAGCTGTCATATGGGGGCGCAGAGAATAGCTTCAAACACCATAATGTATGTCCACCTCTTATTAACCCCGCTACCCAGGGGCGGCCCTAGGGCTGTCATATGTGGGCGCAGAGAATAGCTTCAAACACCATAATGTATGCCCACCTCTTATTAACCCCGCTACCCAGGGGCGGCCCTAGAGTTGTCATATGGGGGCGCAGAGAATAGCTTCAAACACCATAATGTATACCCACCTCTTATTAACCCCGCTACCCAGGGGCGGCCCTAGAGCTGTCATATGGGGGCGCAGAGAATAGCTTCAAACACCATAATGTATGTCCACCTCTTATTAACCCCGCTACCCAGGGGCGGCCCTAGGGCTGTCATATGTGGGCGCAGAGAATAGCTTCAAACACCATAATGTATGCGAACCCCTTATTAACCCCGTTACTTAGAGGCGGCCCTAGGGCTGACATATGTGGGCGCAGTGAATAGCTTCAAACACCATAATATATGTCCACCTCTTATTAACCCCGTTACCCAGGGGGCGGCCCTAGGGCTGTCATATGGGGCGCAGAGAGTAGCTTCAAACACCATAATATATGTCCACCTCTTATTAACCCCGTTACCCAGGGGGCGGCCCTAGTGCTGTCATATGGGGCGCAGAGAGTAGCTTCAAACACCATAATGTATGCCCACCCCTTATTAACCCCGCTACCCAGGGGCGGCCCTAGGGCTGACATATGTGGGCACAGAGAATAGCTTCAAACACCATAATGTATGTCCACCCCTTATTAACCCCGTTACCCAGGGGCGGCCCTAGGGCTGACATATGTGGGCGCAGAGAATAGCTTCAAACACCATAATGTATGTCCACCTCTTATTAACCCCGTTACCCAGGGGCGGCCCTAGGGCTGACATATGTGGGCGCAGTGAATAGCTTCAAACACCATAATGTATGTCCACCTCTTATTAACCCCGCTACCCAGGGGCGGCTTTAGGGCTGTCATATGGGTGGGCAGAGAATAGCTTCAAACACCATAATGTATGTCCACCTCTTATTAACCCCGTTACCCAGGGGCGGCCCTAGGGCTGTCATATGTGGGCGCAGTGAATAGCTTCAAACACCATAATATATGCCCACCCCTTATTAACCCCGTTACCCAGGGGCGGCCCTAGGGCTGTCATATGTGGGCGCAGTGAATAGCTTCAAACACCATAATATATGTCCACCTCTTATTAACCCCGTTACCCAGGGGCGGCCCTAGGGCTGTCATATGTGGGCGCAGTGAATAGCTTCAAACACCATAATATATGTCCACCTCTTATTAACCCCGCTACCTAGGGGCGGTCCTAGGCCTGTCATATGGGGGGCGCAGAGAATAGCTTCAAACACCATAATGTATGTCCAACTCTTATTAACCCCGTTACCCAGGGGTGGTTCTAGGGCTGTCATATGGGGTCGAAGAGAATAGCTTCAAACACCATAATGTATGTTCATCCCTTATTAACCCCGTTACCCTGGGCCGGCCCTAGTGCGGTCATATGGGGGCGCAGAGAATAGCTTCAAACAGCATAATATATGTCCACCCCTTATTAACCCCGTTACACAGGGACGACCCTAGGGCTGTCATATGGGGGCACAGAGAATAGCTTCAAACGCCATAATATATGTCCACCCCTTATTAACCCCGTTACACAGGGACGACCCTAGGGCTGTCATATGGGGGCACAGAGAATAGCTTCAAACACCATAATATATGTCTACCCCTTATTAACCCCGTTACCCAGGGTCGGCCCTAGTGCTGTCATATGGGGCGCAGGAAATGCAACAATAGATTGACAAGAATTTAAAACCCAATCACCTTATTACTACTGAACCCTACCTATTTATGAGTGAGCTGACTCAGAGGTGTGCATATTTCAATGTTATAGACATAGGCCCACAGCATGACATTGTAGAAATAATAATGAGTTGAGTATTATGTTCAAATCACCCTCCCTCCTACTCCTACTCCTACCCCCCTGTTAGGAACGATTTAACAAAATGATGTAGGAGCATCTCGTTCTGCTAGTAACTACCTAGATACCAAATGTCACCTTCCTAGCTTTAACATTAATATAATAGTATCTCAATATTAACAAGAAGTTCCGTGACGAACTAAAGAGCCTACTTTTCTTAAAATTTAAGATTCATGCCAATGATTAATCTATATGGATCTAACTAGAATAATGACGACATTAAGTTGGTAATATCGAAATTTCTAATGATTTCGAAATAATGCATACAAGGCATAATGTAGCCTAATATAGCACTACAGTTGGCAGCCCTGGTGACTGCATATATTCTTAGTTCCATCTCTTAAGGTACAGAATACAAAATTTGGTTGAAGTCCAATGGATAGCATGAACAGTACATGCAGTTAAACATTGGATCTAACAGCGCGCGTAAAATCGTGTTGGAAACAATGTCATGAATGTATTCATCAGAAATAATCTGAAATAATATGATCTGTAGTTGTGCCAATTTTGAATGAAATCCATTATATAGTATAGAAGTTACATGCATTTTAAAATTGGACCTATCAGCAGGCTTAGAATCACGTTGGCAGCACTGACGTATATAAGTTACTCCAAATTAATCTAGAATGCCAGGTACGATACGTGTGCACAGTTTAGAGCTATTGGCTTGCATACTTTCTGATATATTGATATTAGGGTAACAAAATTAGAGACAGCATTGATTAACAGTTGGCATCCCTGGTTTCTCTTAGGAATACCCATTGTTATATCTGATATGGCACACACAGCACACACGAAATTTGGTTGAAATCCAAATTATAGTATAGAAGTTACATGTATTTAAAGTTGCACCTCTCAGCAGGCTTAGAATCATGTTGGTAGCACTGACGTATATAAGTTACTCCAAATTAATATAGAATGTCAGGTAGGTAAACTATACGTGTGCATAGTTTAGAGCTGTCGGCTTGCATACTTTCTGATATATGGGTATTTGGACAAAAGAAATTGTGGGCATTTATAAACAGTTGGCAGCCCTTGTGCCTCTTAAGAATACGCTCAGTAATATCTGTTTATGTACACATAGCACATAGGGAATTTGGTTGAATTCCAATTGATAGTGTAGACGTTATATGCATTTAAAAATAGACGTATCAGCAAGCTTATAATCATTTTGGCAACACTGACATGTAAGGCCTCCTGGAAATTAAACTGAAATATTATTATCTATACGTGTGCTAATTTTGAAATAGCTCCCATTCATACCTTCTAAGATATCCAACATGGAGCTCAAATTTAAATTGTGATATTTCAGCAGTTGGTAGCACTGACATCATTTTCAAATATAGTCATGAGATATTCAGGTATTGATCTTCACTCCTACCAAATTTTGTTTCGATTGCTGCAGCCGTTTAGGAGTTGATAGGGGGGGGGGGGACAAACACACACACAGACAGACAGACAGATAGACAGACTGACAGAAGGACAGACAGACAGACACACATTTTCCCGGATCGATCTCATAAGTCTACTTTTTCCTCAATTTTTGTAAAATGTGAAAAGTAGGCTAAAAATGTATTCCCGTAACGTTCTTGGAAGATAATTGACATATCAGTTTAAAATCTTCTTCAATTTGAATTAGTTAAACATTGTCTATTATCTGCCTTAGCAGTTGAAATTAACCTTTCAAAAATATACTGTTGAGATATACGAGACTTTTGTGTTTACCGAGACTTGTCTCAGCAACGAGGCGGCTATTTTCCGAGGCGCCTGCATCTACTTCTCCACTAACCAATCTTCGGATTAAGCTAAGTGCCCTAAATGAGAAATTATTAAAAAAATATTGTTTCGTTTTACTGTCATTGTTCTTCTTCCACACTACTACACTCATCTTTCGGAGTCGGAGTTGTTAATGATGTGTGTTACCTTTAGTCTCCACAGGGGGGAAAGAGGTCTCGCACTTTGCTAGGGCCGCCTCTGCCGTTACCAACCGGGTCAGGGACAGGGGCGTATATAAAGGGGGAGCTGTAAGGGCTCCAGCCTGCCCCCACCCGAAAAGATCAATAACAAGTAGTTCCGTAAAGAACTAAACAGCCTATTTTCATATATCCTACTAATATTAATTGCCACTAACAACATACAAAATTTCAGTTTGATTGCTGTAATATATTCGTAGATATTGAGAACCGACTAAATATTGCGGATGGTCGCCATATTGGATTTTTATATATGTAGGTCTTAGAGTTATGTACTTTTATATGAAGATTATTGTGTACGTGTAGTATTCAAACTTCAATCGCATGTTTAGGACACAGGACGTAGAAACATGATTTTAAAATTTCGCACAGCTGCCATCGTGTGGTTATGGAAACAATTAAAAAAATTAGGTGCCAGTGGATTAACATTTGTATAAGGATTTAATGTACCAAGTGTCACTGCACTCGGACGGTTAATTTGCGAGAAACGGCCATGTGAATATTTATACTTCGCGTCGCCGCCATGTTGGATTTGTGATCACCAGGTTGTTGAAAGTCCAATAGATGAACTTATGTTCTTATCCCCTATGAACAATAAAAAATTCAGTTTGATTGCTGTGACAGATTCGTAGATATTGAGAACTATCTAAATATTTCGGATGGTCGCCATGTTGGATTGTTATATGCTGTATAGGACATAGAGTCATGTACCATTAAAGGAAAATTATTCCGTAGGTTCATTATTCAAACTTTCACTTTGATCGCATGATTACGACACAAGAAATAAAAAATTCATTTAAAAATTCGCACAGCCGCCATCTTGAGGTTATGTAAACAATTGAACTAAACTAAATACCAGTGCATTACAATGTGTATAAACATTTGCTGTACCATGTTTCATTGCGTTTGGATCATTAAATCGCGAGAAAGGTGTATTTAAATTTTTCAACTTCGCTTGGCTGCCATATTCGTTTTGTAGTTAACCGGTTTTTGAATGTCTTATAGATGAACTTCCAGAAGTGCCCTTTATCTCCGTAAAAATTTCAGGGTGATACCGCTAATAGTTTCAGAGATATTGAATGCCGGTGAAATATTTCGCCCAGCCGCCATCTTGAGGTTATGTAAACAATTGAACGAAGTTAGATGTCGGTGCATTACAATGTGTATAAACATATACTGAGCCAAGTTATATTGCGTGTGGTTGGTTAAATCACGAGAAACGTATATTTAAATGTCGCAACTTCGCTTGGCTGCCATGTTGGTTTTGTAGTTACTTTATTTTAAAATATATTTTGTATTTCCACTAAATTGTAGGCTGTATAAACTTAGAATTATACAATTAACTCTTATCTAAAATAATTACACAAAGTTATATGCTCTAAAATATTGGTTGATATTTCGGGATATTTTGCGGTGACAATCCCCTGAGAATACTCACAATTTTCCACGATAGTCCCCCCACCTCCCCCCCCCCCAAAAAAAAGTAAAAGTATATACGCCGCCGGTCGGGAATGAAATGCGATGAAATGCTATGTGGCGGATGGTTTTTGCGGCCGGATGCCCTTCCTGATGCCAACCTCATGAGAGGATATGATAAGAGATGAAGCGAATGAAACCGAGCAAGGGTGTGGAAGGAAGTGACCGTGGCCTGTCAGAAGGTACCATCCCAGCATTTTCCTGGTGTTGATAATATAAAACCACGAAAAACCATTTCAATGATGGCCGACGGTGGGGCTGAAACTCACGCGTCTACCGAGTCAGCAGAGAGTTTGCCCCCCTGACTTAACTCTGCGCTTTAGCGAGCGTAGTCACCACATGCACTCTTTATAAGGTTGGTAATAGAAATACAGCGATTCAATGTGATTATCTTGTGGTGTAGTGGCTAGCATATTTAGCTTTTCCCATAAGGTCCGGCTTCGATTCACGATTCAGTCAAGACTTTTAGATCTGGTCTCAGGGTCAGAACGGGGTACACTAGGCCTCGTGAGGTAAAAAGGAAAAGGTGAGTTTCCTCGCCTTAATTACAAAATCACAAACACAATTAATTGCAGATACCACCACAACACAGGTTGTCTAATAAATTTTAGTTATCACGTATTTCTGTATTTGAAGGCATCTTTAAAAAGCCATACCGGTACTTACTGTGAATTATATGTCTCGTCTGGTTGTGCAAGACTGTTCGGCTGCCACACGGTTCGCTAAGGGGCATTCTATGACTTCAAATCTTTAGCTCACAGCACTTTTTAAAGCTTCACTGCGGAATTGATACAGAAATATTGTTACTCTAGTTTGTATTTTCCCGGCGTACCTAAATACCGGTATTTCAACACTTAATCTTTCACACTCCAACTACCCCTTCTGTTCAAAGACAGATGTTATCTCCCGAACGGCTGGTCGTAGCGTCACAGGGTTTTGGCAGTCATCTTCTCAATGTTTAGCTTTGTAACATAACTTCATCAAAACAATTGAATAATTTATTTCTTTCGTGCGTGGACAGAAATAAAGATTTCGTAATGTGCCCGTTAGTCTGGAGACCAACGCCCACATATGCGTGAACCTCGAAATCGGTTGAGCAGGAGACCCCTAATCTCTCAGGGGAAACAGGGTATGAAACATGGTACTGAACCGAATTCGAGTTCCACGCTTGAATATAGGAAAAGAAGGAACATAAAATTCTTAAAAATACGCCACTCTCTTTAATAAATATATCACAAACAAGTAGTTCCGTGAACAACTATACAGCCTATTTTCATATATCCTACTTATGTTAATTGCCTCTATCAACATACAAACATTCAGTTTGATTACTGTAATAGATTCGTAGTTGTTGAGAACCGACTTAATATTGCAGATGGTCGCCAAGTTGGATTCTTGTATATATATATATATATATATATATATATAGGTCTTAGAGTTATGTACTGTTACATGAAGATATTGTGTACCTGTAGTATTCAAACTTCAATCGCATGATTAGGACACAACAAGTAAAAACGACATTTTAAAATTTCGCACATCTACCATCTTGTGGTTATAGAATGAACTGAAAAAAATAGATGCCAGTGGATTAACATTTGTATAAGGATTTACTGTACCAAGGGTCACTGCACTCGGACGGTTAACTTGCAAGAAACGGCCATGTGAATATTTATACTTCGCGTCGCCGCCATGTTGGATTCGTGATCACCAGGTTATTGAAAGTCCTATAGGTGAACTTATGTTCTTATCCCCTATGAACATTAAAAAATTCAGTTTGATTTCTGTAACAGATTCGTAGATATTGAGATCCATCTAAATATTTCGGATGGTCGCCATATTGGATTGTTATATGTATAGGCCATAGAGTCATGTACCATTAAAGGAAAATTATTGCGTAGGTTCATTATTCCTACTTTCACTTCGATCGCATGATTACGACACAAGAAATAAAAACTTAATTTTAAAATTCCCACAACCGCCATCTTGAGGTTATGTAAACAATTGAACTTAATTAGATACCAGTGCATTACAATATGTAAAAATATTTCCTGTACCAAGTTTCATTGCGTTTGGATCATTAAATCGCGAGAAAGGTGTATTTAAATTTTTCAACTTCGCTTGGCTGCCATATTCGTTTTGTAGTTAACCGGTTTTTGAAAGTCTTATAGGTGAACTTCCAGTAGTGCCCTTTATCTCCGTACAAAATTTCAGGGTGATAGCGCTAATAGTTTCAGAGATATAGATTGCCGGTGAAATATTTTGCACAGCCGCCATCTTGAAGTTATGAAAACAATTGAACGAAGTTAGATGTCGGTGCATTACAATGTGTATAAGCATATACTGTACCATGTTTTAATGCGTTTGGCTGGTTAAATAGCGAGAAATGTCTATTTAAATGTCGCAAATTCGCTTGGCCACCATGTTGGTTTTGTAGTTACCAGGTTTTCAAAAGTCAAATAGGTGAATTTCTAGCAGTTCCTTTTATCACCGTAAAATATTCCAGGGTGATATCGGTAATTGTTTCGGAGATATTGAATGCTGGTGAAATATTTCGCACAGCCGCTATGTTGGATTGGTGAGACGTAACAAAATTTGAAGGGCACGGTCGGTGTCATCCAAAATAGTGCTATGAACTTACCGAGTTTCATTGAAATCGCTCCAGCCATTTAGATGTTATTAGGGGGGTTCACACACACACAATCACACACACACGCACACACAGACAGACACACGGACAAAAGGTGATCTCTTAAACCTATTTTTTCAAAAATGGAAATAGGCTAAAAATAGCATTCCTGCCTCTTCGTAGCTCGGGGTTCTAAAATACAGTCCATAAATCATGAGATTCCTAATAAACTAAAATAGTGAACCTTCACTAAAAATGTCGTAATGACTAAATATGTATCATATGTTCACATGACTCACAAAAACTGCATGTAAATATGTTCACACACTCCTATTATTCACTGTCATCATATTCACACGGGCCATTTTGTCACACGCAATTGTTTCAAAATACATATTTTCAAATGATCTTTTCTAGTTGCACATAAACACGAAGACCTGCTTGAAATTATCAGAATTGAAGTAATTTGACATTCGATTAACTCGGCAGTGGTCGCACACATAGTGCATCTTAAGGAGGTCGCGGTGGGTCACCATGGCCCACATATTATTATTTTATTAATTTTGTTAGGACTTGCACTTTTTTAAACTCTGTATGTACATCAATTAGTACTATTATCTTAGACAAAACAACAACCGTACCTTTATTTATGATATTATTATACAACTGCAAATTTGTTTTTAAATAGTTAGTACAAAACTTCCACTTAATTGCATGTGATACAAAGTTGGTATTCTTTCCTGGAATATTGGTAAGAGTCAGAAATAATTTTACACTAATGGCTTCTAAGAACAAGAAGAAAGTCTTAAAGTTATTTTTTGAGCAGGCGCCATATTGCATTTTTCGAACATTTTCACACATAAACTTTTGGTACTAGTAAATATACAAAGAATTAACAGAAACTAATAATTGTCAAAAGCAAGTGATACAGCAGTGGGATGTCATCATCTGAAGTGGAGTTGTCACCCTCAATAGCTACTTCGTCATCACTTTGTTTCGTATCTGTGTTCCGGACTTGGTCGTCTTGTATATTCTCTTCTTGTGGATCGACATCACTTTCATCACTACCCAGTTCATTGTCTGTTTCTGCCGAGAATACGGTCTGCTTCTCTCTCAACTATTTCACCGAAAGAAGGAAAACGTACTCAAACGTAAAATTGAAGTAATAATTTGTATGTGAACGCAAAATTCGCGGTGGATCGTGGTGACCAGCACACTACTCTCCTCGATAACTGCTACGCTCGAACCAAAAACTGCATGCTGTAATGTGTGGAGGGGATAGACTTAAGAAGGTACTGGGAAGGGGGTTGC
The DNA here is from genome assembly GCA_946902985.2 of Meconema thalassinum. Lineage (NCBI taxonomy): Eukaryota > Metazoa > Arthropoda > Insecta > Orthoptera > Tettigoniidae > Meconema > Meconema thalassinum. The sequence goes on from OX336397.1 coordinate 245,523,629, forward strand.
TTTGTCATCGTTGGTGGAGGGAGGATAAACGGAAATGTCAGCGTGCGGGTCATGATGACCCACAGCGACCGTTCTCGGGTTAAATGATATCTCAGATATTTGACTGATAGATGTATGAACTTCACATCACTCACTCATTATGATAAGACTGTACAGAAAAATAATCAATTAGAAATACTCATTGTTAGTATTTTAAATATCGCCTTCGAAGTAGCAAGAATCCATTTGTTGTGACCTCATGACTTTAAAAGGGCTATAACTCTTCTACAAATAACCCCTCGTATTTATTACTCTGAATATCTTATTCAACATTGCTCCTAATACTTAAATGACCACGTTGACTTTCATAGATATAACTTCATGCTTGAACCCAAACATAACGGTGCCATGCCCGTTTAACTTGAAGCTTTACCAGCCTCTACATAATACAACATTACAACCTCAATAAAGTTGTTCACAACTCATTCACCAATAAATATCAAAATCTATTCAAACTCCGCATTATAATTACTTGGCTTATCACCGAATGAAAATTCTAATATTCTAGCGTATGGGGCAAATCATTAGTCCTCTGCTCTGTTACATCATCTTGTAGGCCTGCAAATAATTGAGACTGTTGCAAGTATTAGACTGTTATTTGATGGATGTAGCGCTCATATCAAATGTTGTTTTGCGTGCGATTATGTATGTTTTGTAGAAAACAAATTCTAAAGTGAACACGTTTCACATTAAGTTCCCCGTACGAGGCCACAGCCATTAACATGCTGATCAGATGTTTGGACAGGTTGATGAGCCACTGATTAATCAACTAACCAATATTCATAAAGCCAATTGCATTAAAAAACTTTCTTCGTCTTATCCCAATTAATTGGGATCGCCGGAGCCAACCAGGCTCTTTTTTGTTTTGGCCGGGGATTTAAGGCCGGATGCCCATCCTGAGGCTACGTGACTTTCAGGTGATAATTTCACCCCGTTGTCAACGGGATTTGAACGCCTGCCGTCCATGTGAAAGACGAGCACCATCACGCTCCCTATTAATCCGATTACAATGATGTCTATAAAGCAGTGGGAGTGATTAAACTGCATGGAGAAGACTGGAAACTCTATGACACCGATGGCCTTTTTTCGAAAGAACAAGGCTGCTTCTGGCATCTAGTGGGTATTTCAGATTAAAAAATAAGTCTTATAAAAAAGAAGTAATCATGCAAAAAAATGGCATGATAAAGATTTTCTGAAATTTATCTTTGAGTCTGAGACGGAACCATGGCAAATCCTTCAGAAGTAAGGTTGGTCTGCAGATAGAAAATCTGTCTCAGTCTAACTAGAACACTTAGAAAATTTTCACAACCTATATCTGGCAAACAAGTAAGATACTGACATGCTTCTGTAACATGTCTACGGGGAGGATTAGAAGAACGACGATACCCACAAATAGAACCAAGACATCGTCACAAACCTTGCCAATGAAGATGATGAAGATACAGGACTTCATGTTCAAAACCAGTGGCAAGGTAAACTTTTCCTGAAACAGCCTACTTTCGCTATATTTAGACAATGGAAATTAAGTTACGAGATCTACACGGGTAAACATTTCCGTGTGTCGGTTTGGGTGCAAGTATGTGTGTGTATCATTTAAACACGAAGAGACCGAATTGCCTCAGAGGTAGCACTAGCACAGGACATGTTTAATATCACCGCCAACCCAAGTAAAACGAATTTGCAGCCACCCAGATCTTTAAAGCTAAAATATAATAACAACTAAACTGATTTACAAACTTTTGCAAAACATACATTTGTGTACCATTTCAAGATGGCAGACTTGGTTATCATGGAGGCATCAAAATCCAAAACGGGTGGTCCAATGAAGCAATGTTCACAGTAATTAGCAATCAGATAGTTTTATTGGAGGGCTTTCTGTTACCAACAAGACGAGTACTTGAGATAGCATATTACGCTCTGCCGCCATCTTGATGCTATAAAATATAAGTAAATGACCGTGGCAAGTGTTAGTGACAAGTTAGGACCGTGTATGTGGCCTTGTATGTCCAACACAAAACAACAGACTCTCCACACATCCAATATGGTGGCTGCAAGAACTATTAGAAAATAAAAATCGACAAATCCGAATGAAATTGGGTAATTATGTGAATCTTGCCAAGAGGTGAGTATTGCATCTTGTCCTTCTGCTTAGCATTTATCCCGCTGAGTTGCAGGGTCTGCACTTTCCCTTCCACTTGCAGCGGTCTTGTGCATCTTCAGGAGAGACTTAAGCCACTTGCAGTCTGGTCGTCCTCGTGGTCTGCGGCCCTCAGGACTGATGTTTGAGGCTATTCTCGCAACGGAAGAACCGCTTCTGCGTTTTATGTGGTCATACCAACACAAACGGTTCTCTCCCATATGAGGTCATAATTGCGTTGATCAAGAGATTATCACATTGAATATTGCGTAAAGCGGACATTTTGAATTTTTAAAGGAATTACAACACTTCGGTATCCTAGAGCTATTATTATGAAATTTTATAAAAAAGAAAGAATATAAAACTTTCTACATGGCGGCTGGGCGAAATATTTTAACGTAATAGTGAATCATTCAGACTGTAATTGCGAATATTAATTTGTGGCCTTCCTCAGCGCAAATAATAATATGAATACAAATGCAAGACTTACATTTAAAACAGTAAAGCCGGCATTTGCCTCAAAAACACCAAACTGAGGATGGTGGTGTATTCTTGGAATACACGGTATGAGAGAATATAATTTTTAATGCTTTTGCATGTTCATGCCTTCCTTTTTATCAAACACCAACAGTGATCTTCTATTTTCTCTTTGGTGGTCATGTCTCTTATGTTCTTCGTGAGTCTGTTCTAGATATATATCTTCCATGACCCACCTAGCGTCATCTAGCAGCGAATCTCAGAAGTTCCTCAATTTTTCCCTGCCCAAGAGCATTTACTTATCAATTTGGCCACCAGATCTCGTCGCCATCGCCAGCTATCATCTCCGTGAGCAAGAGAACTTCGTCTACTTTTTCACTCACCATGCGGCGCTAGTATCGCCTACTATCAACTCTTTGAAGACCATTCATTAAGAAGAACATTTATTTTTGATAGATTGTCTATTCTGATATGTATTCCTTTTGTCTCCTACCCCCACTCTCTTCCCTTCCCCAGTCCCCCTGCGCTTCGCTGAGCATGTCTCACTTGTACGTCGGCAGTTGACTTGGTCAGTCAAGGCTCAACTAGAGCCAGTCTCCTCAAACCAAGAGGCACTCTCTACATTCTACGCCATGTTGGCACATTAAGTTTATCCGTCAAAGGGAACTTCACCTTCGCCATGGAACAAAGATAAGTACAAAGTTCCGGTTTTAACCTCATCTTCATCAGTTTTATTATCTACATGCTTTATCGATCATTTTATAGGCAGTGTGAGATTACTTACTTGTGGCAATAATCATCCTTCGCGGGATTCTCCATGTTGGGCTTTTGTCTAATTAAGTCAATCTTTGTGAAAAGCAGCATTTCTTATGCTTATTAAATGAGAGATCTTCTCACAACGTGGGATATTATCGAATACCCACTGTCTATAAAGATTAAGCTCGTTCCACCGCTGGAATAACTTTGGCCCCTTTCTTCCATTAGAGTCTTTCTGGAACCTTCCAGAATCTGCACTTTATCTACAAGTCACGCCGTCATGTATTTTCCACTCACTTGTGGGAATGCCATTCCAAACTAGGAAATCTTCCTTATAAATCAATGCTCCATATCTAATTTTCTTTCCTCCGTTGGATTTGCTCAAGCGTATTTAATGTTAATCTACAACCTTCTCAAGTAATAGACTTTCGCCTACCTAGTGCATCCAGTCATTTTCCACGATTGTAATAACTCTCTTTGCCATAAACGTTTGTGCTACTACAGTGAATTTTTCATCCATTTCAACAAACTATAGTGATAAACAGTGTTTTTTCAGTCTTTCTTCCGCGTCGCGCTCGTCCGATTATTATAAATACGGCCATGAACATTTACCTTCCATCCCACTTGCTTTTTCCTAAACCTCTTACTAACAACCCATAATAAAATTGTTACTCTAGGTCATTTTCAATGAGGTGTCACTCTAACGAAGTGCCCTCACATCTTGCTTATTTATCATTAATTAATGTCTGTATAATAGCGTGTCATGTACACGTTTCAAACAATCTTGTTTCTCCCTTCAAATTAGGGGATACAATTCTTTCAACTCATAAGTGAGTTATTTCTAGGTTTCACGAAAGGGAAACTTGCCCCATTTGTCTCGTGATTCCTACTTAAACATAGGAGGTCGAGAACCTTCCTTTTGACTTTCTCTCCAGGTTTCACAGCTAGTGACCTGCCCTATTTTGTATATTATTCATCAGTAATTCTGCATAAATATAAGAAGTTATATGAACTTCTATCTTATTCTTCATGTTTTTGTTATTGTTATTTTCGAAGTGGTTACTTTCTCTAGAATGTTTTCTCAGAAATTTCTTATAGTACACACCATGTACTCTATTTATTGTTAAACTTTAATCACCTTAATTGTCTTTAAATTTTGAATTTTTATCTTCGCTATTTTAAATTCCTGCTAGGATTTTATAAAGGTTTGAAACCTAATAAATTGTTAATTGCCTGGCGCAAACGTTAAATGCTTCCTGAGGTCTGTGACCCCAAAATTGTTAACCAAATTGAAAATATATATTTGTTAAAGTTATCAACTTCCTTTGAATTGTTAAATAAATTAAGCTTTTCTTTTCGCTTTTTCATTTTTCTAGTACAACAGTTAGGCAAGATCCTGTCTTCCTTGGCTCTTCCTACTCAATGCCATTAAATCTATTAATAGGGCTTCCACCACTCGTTGCATTTGAGCAAGAACTCTTAGTAGTTATCTCGTTAGAGTTTCTCTTAGCTTTAATAGCTAATTCTAACTGGCCAGTAAGGCAAGTACAGCTCGCTACGCCAGCTTCCTGCTTGTGGAGATCCTCTCCAAAATCTTATGGTTGGTTTTCCAAAAGATAAGTTTTTCTCTTTGCCTAAACTGTTAGTCGGCTCTTTGCTGGGTAAAAGTTTAGCCATTTCCAAATGCAACTATTGGTGCACTCACCAAAATTATTCCCAAACACATAATTCTTTTATTGCTATCCTTCTCGGAAGCACTTGGTCGCTTGGTAGTAACTCTGCAACTTCGAAAACTGGAAATATAAAATCAATTCAAATTATTGGCATTCCTCGAATTATTGGTTCAAAAACGAACTCCTTTGAACAGACATACAATAGGTCTGTTATTCTCTGTCCTGCCGGACCATCACCTTTCCCCATAGTAGGCATATGCATGCTTGAGAGGGAGTACACTAAAGCCATTCTCTTGCAAACCGCCCAAGTACTAGCTGCGTATCCCGTCAGCTTCGACCAGGTCCTTACCCACTTTAGGTATCAAAGAGCGGATTTGCAGTGGAAACTGCCTATGAGTGCATTTAAAGTTAAATTTATAACTTTTGTGGGACTCTCCTCCTATTTCTCCATCCTTTTTCTCCAGTCCGAAACCCACCTCCTTTTCTTTATCATCTTCCCTTGGTGGTTAGGTTATTCCTCAGCCAATAATCTACCCAAAAATTGGTCCCAGAAACTAGGAAGGGTCCATTTGTTATTCTTTTGCAGAGGTTATTTGACAATACCTTACAAATTATTAATATCTGCTTTGAATCTTTCAGCTATAACTACATCGTGCAAAGCCTGTGAACTGGAAAGAGGCCGTTCCTGTCACCTTTGGTGTGTCCCTTTCTTTCAACTTATTCGCTGCTGCCAGCCTGACAGCATTTCCAAGGTTCCACAGTTTCGTGAGTTACATTTTAATCTATTTTCCTTGACATGGCTCCTAGTGAAAAGGATAAGGATGAAAAACTTACTTCTAAACGAGCATCCTATAAAGGGCAAATTACCCGATTCAGAAAATACATTAAAGAGTTAGATCCCTCAGAAGCTCAATTAGAATTGTTGAAACATCGTGTAAGGGATTTTGAACGTTCCTATGAAAATTATTGCAACATCCGAACTGAAATAGAAACTTGTATGCTCAATCAAACCGAAGATCGAGTCGAGGTAGAAACCCAATATTACGAAGGCATAGGTTCTGCTTTCAAAATAATACGCCAACTCGAAGAGGAGCAGAAAAAGGACGCTTCTGTTCTTGGTTCTTTTCACGAACCACAAACTTCTTTCCGTGATGCTACTCACAAGCCCAAACCAATTTTACCTAAAATTGATTTACCCCACTTCTCTGGAGATGAATCTACTTGGGATTCTTTCTATGAATTATTTTGCTCTCTTGTTCATGACAATGAAGACATTCAAGTCATATACAAGTTTCATTACTTGAGATCTATCCTCTGAGGTCAAGCTCTGCAGTTAGTTGAAGCACTTCCTCTAAGTGCCGAAAATTACCCCATTGCCTTTAACTTATTGAAGGAAAGATATGGCAATTTACGGTTACGTATTCAACGCCATATGAAGCCTCTATTCAACCTACCTGCGTCACAGCACAATGGCGTCACTAGTTTGCGTACTCTCATTGATACTACTCAGCTTCATGTTAAAGCTCTATCTCAATTAGATCAACCCACTGAACACTGGGACACTTTCCTAATACATTTAGTGGTTTCTAAAGTTGATGCTGCTACCCTCAAAGCTTGGGAAATCGAACTTTCTAGAGAAGACGATTACTCTTACGTGCATTTAGTCACTTTCATAAACGCTAGATGCCAACTCTTAACCGCTTTAGCTAATCAAAATGAACCCTCTTCCCCGAGCTCTAAATTTGAATTAATGTCTATCAAACCTAAAAGCGAACGCTTAGCGTCTAGTACCCAAAAACCTGGGTCCAGCTCATCTAAATTTAAATCAAACACTACTGGTTACCCAACTAGGTCTAGTGAACGCCGTATTGCTAGCTCTCTTGTTTTAAACACTCAAAGTGAACCCCGCAAGAGTTTAAACGAACCTTTAAAGTGCATACTTTGCAAAGATTCCCATGCTTTATATTTCTGTAAATCCTTTAAAGAACTGTCAGTCGACGACAGAAGGAAATTAGTTGCTCAAAACAAACATTGCTTCAACTGCCTAGCGCCCACGCATTCTGCTTCAAATTGCAAGTCCACAAGACTTTGCTTCCATTGTGAAAAGGCTCATCACACTTTGCTACATCGTCATGATCAGGCAAGGCCATCGACAGCATCTACTTCTCAAAAAAGCGATAATGCTAACAATTCCAATGCTTCATCGTACATTCAAAATGCCAAGTCCATTCGTAGTGCCCAAGTATTATTGTCTACTGTCCAAACCGAAGTTCAGGATAACTTTGGCAACTGGGTCCGTGCAGGCGGTCTTCTCGATTCAGTGGCAACTCATGATTTTGTGTCTAATTCTTTGATTAGAAAATTAGGCCTACCTGTAAACCCCACTTCTATTAACGTATCAGGCATTAATAGCTCAAAATCACAAGCTTTACAATTCTCAAAGATAACAATAAGAGACATTTGTCACAGAAACAACCTTCTTAAACTGAATTGTCTCATTCTCAATAGCATTGGAGAAGACACTCCCAGTCACTCTGTGGATATTTCAGGGTTAAACATTCCCTCGCATTTAAGGCTAGCCGATCCTTTGTTTAACATACAAAACCCCATTGACATACTCTTCAGTGCTAATGTTTTCTGGAATTGCCTTCGTAAACAGGTTCGCAAGTTATCCTCGAACGTGGTCGCCAGAGACACTAATTTTGGATGGATCATCACCGGTCAACTTCCCCATTATTCTCCCCAACCCGCATCGCAATGTTACTTTGCCAATACTGACCTGGAACAGTTCTGGAGGCTCGAAAGCGTTAATCCACCTAAAATGACCTCTTCAGAAAATGAATTCTGTGAGCAACTTTTTTTGAACACCACCACTCGTTCTTCTGATGGCCGGTTCGTTGTTCAAATGCAAAGATTACATAATCCCCCTAAACTTATTAACTCTCAACCCAAAGCTCGAAAAGCTCTCTTTGCTATCGAGAGCAAATTCAAGAAAGAACCTCTTGTTAAACAGCAGTACACTGATTTCATCGATGAGTATGAAAGCTTAGATCATATGGAAGTTGTCAACAAATCTGATGATGAATTGCACCCCCCAATTGAAACGGTTTAATTAAATCATCATCCCGTGTGGAAAAATCCTCTTGTAAAGGATAAAATTCGAGTTGTTTTCAATGGTTCATCACCCGACGTTAATGGCAACAGCCTTAACGACACTCTTTACTCTGGTCCTGCTATTCAGTCAGATCTATCTGCCATACTCTTTCGATTATTTCCCATAGCTGTCATAGCTGATATAAAACAGATGTACCGCCAAGTTTTAATTCAGCCGGAACAACGAGATCTCCAAAGAATCTTGTGGCGCGATGAAATCAGTAAGCCTATTAAGGTATTTCGGTTAAAAACAGTTACTTATGGCTTAAAACCTTCTGCTTTCCTGGCTATCCGATCTCTACACTTGTTAGCCTCTCAAGATGGTCATTTATTTGATTCTAAAGCTTCTAAAGCACTGACTACGTCATTCTATGTTGACGATTATTTGCAGTCCTTCCCCACTCTGGAGGAAGCTTCTTTCGTGTCTTTAGAACTTCAAGCATTGCTAAGAAATGGAGGTTTCCCCCTTCATAAGTGGAATTCCAACTCCCCTGTGTTTCTCGCCCAGTTTCCGATTGAAGACGTTGATCCCTCCTCTGTCGAAATTTGTGGAAACTCCGAATCCATAAAAACTCTAGGAGTTCATTGGTGCACTAGCACTGACACTCTCATCTATAAAGTTTCGCTCGCCGAAGTGCTCCCTAACACAAAAAGACAAATTCTCTCTGAAATTGCAAAAATTTTTGATCCGCTTCAATTTCTTGCCCCAGTTATCGTTATAGCCAAACTCTTCATGCAAGAGCTGTGGTCGCTCAAATGTGAATGGGATGACACTGTTCCCCTTTCTTTTCTTAACCGTTGGCTCTCTTTTCGCAGCAATTTGCTGGATCTTTCCCTGATTGAAATTCCCAGGAATTTAATTAACTCTCATTCTAATTAATCTTTTTTCCTTCATGTGTTCGCGGACAGTTCCGAAAAAGCTTACGGTTGCTGCGCATATTTAGTTTATCGCGGTCCATTAAATGGATCTTCAGTCTCCAACATTGTTTGTGCCAAATCAAAGGTAGCTCCTCTTAAAACTATTACTTTGCCTAGGCTTGAATTGTGTGCTGCACTCATGGCTGCAGAACTTGTTAAAAATTACGGGAAGTGTTAAAAGTTGAATTCTCGCAAATCTATCTCTGGAGCGATTCCATGATAACCCTTTCTTGGATCGCCAAGAACCCTGCTCACTGGCAAACTTTTGTTGCAAACAGGGTTTCCAAAATTCAAACTCTTTCTTCGGGATGTCAATGCAGGCATGTGCCCAGTGCTGATAACCCAGCCGATATTATATCTCGTGGATGTTTACCCTCTCAATTGGCAGCTTCCCAGTTGTACTGGCATGGGCCCTCGTGGTTAATCGAAGATTCCTCTTGTTGGCCTTCCAAACCTCCAGCTACAAACTCCAACTTGCCTGACGCTAAAGTATCTTTATCTACAGCTTCGTGTCTTGTTTCCAAGGTTTCTCATCCCTTGTTGTCCCGCTATTCTTCCTTTCACAAATTAATTCGAATTGTTGCCTATCTCCTTAGATGGAAATATCTTGTGGTTGACCAACCTCTTCTCCCCAAACCACACCTTACCAATCAAGAATTGAATCTCGCTACCATTAAGGTTTTACAACTGACACAGCAAGAAGCCTTTTCTTCTGAATTGTCTTTACTTTCTTCTAAAAGGGATATTCCCAAATCAAGTCGTCTTCGTGCTTTAGCCCCGTTCCTTGATGACCATGGGTTACTCAGGGTAGGTGGTAGGCTCTCGCAATCTTTGCTCTCTGAGGACAAAAAGCATCCCGTTATTTTGCCTTCTAAACATCACGTAACTTCTTTAATTATACGTGACTTTCATTATCGCAATCTGCATTTTGGCACACGCACTCTGCTTTGCCTCTTAAGGGAAAAGTACTGGATTATAAATGGAATTCATGAAGTTTCCTCTGTAATTCACAAGTGTATTCCTTGCTTTAAACCGAAACCTAAAGTCAATACTCAATTAATGAGCGATCTGCCCTCCTTTCGCTCTTCTCCTATACGCCGATTTGTTCTAACTGGTGTGGACTATATGGGTCCGTTCCAATATCAACGAAATTCCCCTGAAGCTAAACGCAAATTGTTTGGTAAGCTTTATGTTTCTCTCTTTGTTTGCATGGTTACTGGCGCAATCCATTTGGAACTAGTAACGAATGCCTCTACTTCCTACTTTTTATCAGCTGTCTCTCGCTTCACTGCTAGGCGTGGTGTTCCTTCAGAGATGTTCTCTGATAACGCTTCCACTTTTCAGGGCGCAGCGTCCCTGTGGAAGAAAGCTCTCACTTCTTCTCCTGCCATGGAACAAATTTCTAATTTTTCCTACTCAAAGGGTTTCAAATGGCGCTTTATACCTCCCTACGCTCCTCATCACGGTGGTAGATGGGAATCTTGCGTAAAGCTCACTAAACGTCATTTAAGAAAGGTCTTAGGTAATCGCATTCTGACTTTTGAAGAATTCAATTCACTGTCCGTTCTGATTGAAGGTGTTGTTAATTCTCGCCCTTTAACTCCTCTTTCCAATGACCCTGATGACCTGCTTCCACTCACACCTGGTCATTTCCTTATCGGCACTTCTCTTTCTGCCCCTACTCCTCTTCCCAATTCTTACAGGGATTCTAATTTACCTATTGTTTGGCGTAAACTTGAAGCCCTCCGCAATTCTTTTTGGAAGAGGTGGAACTTGGAATATTTAATTTCCTTGCAACGGAGACAGAAGTGGTTTCTATCCAGTCCCGACATCAAAGTGGGGGACTTGGTCTTGGTTAGGGATGTTTCTCCTCCCCTGGTCTGGATTTCTGGTTGAGTGACCGAGTGTTATCCTGGAAGGGATGTGAGAGTCAGGGTGGTCAGAGTCTTGACCACTAATGGTCAGATCACAAGACCACTGGCTTTAATTGCTCCATTACCTTTAAATGTTTAACTGCTTATTTGTTCTCTGTTGGTGTTTGACCCTCCCAGCTTGGTGTATTCTTGGAATACACGGTATGAGAGAATATAATTTTTAATGCTTTTGCATGTTCATTCCTTCCTTTTTATCAAACACCAACAGTGATCTTCTATTTTCCCTTTGGTGGTCATGTCTCTTATGTTCTTTGTGAGTCTGTTCTATATATATATCTTCCATGACCCACTTAGCGTCATCTAGCAGCGAATCTCAGAAGTTGCTCAATTTTTCCCTGCCCAAGAGGATTTACTTATCAATTTGGCCACCAGATCTCGTCGCCATCGCCAGCTATCATCTCCGTGAGCAAGAGAACTTCGTCTACTTTTTCACTCACCATGCTGCGCTAGTATCGCCTACTATCAACTCTTTGAAGACCATTCATTAAGAAGAACATTTATTTTTGATAGGTTGTCTATTCAGATATGTATTCCTTTTGTCTCCTACCCCCACTCTCTTCCCTTCCTCAGTCCCCCTGCGCTTCGCTGAGCATGTCTCACTTGTACGTCGGCAGTTGACTTGGTCAGTCAAGGCTCAACTAGAGCCAGTCTCCTCAAACCAAGAGGCACTCTCTACATTCTACGCCATGTTGGCACATTAAGTTTATCCGTCAAAGGGAACTTCACCTTCGCCATGCAACAAAGATAAGTACAAAGTTCCTGTTTTAACCTCATCTTCATCAGTTTTATTATCTACATGCTTTATCGATCATTTTATAGGCAGTGTGAGATTACTTATTTGTGGCAATAATCATCCTTCGCGGGATTCTCCATGTTGGGCTTTTGTCTAATTAAGCCAATCTTTGTGAAAAGCAGCATTTCTTATGCTTATTAAATGAGAGATCTTCACACAACGTGGGATATTATCGAATACCCACTGTCTATAAAGATTAAGCTCGTTCCACCGCTGGAATAACTTTGGCCCCATTCTTCCATTAGAGTCTTTCTGGAACCTTCCAGAATCTGCACTTTATCTACAAGTCACGTCGTCATGTATTTTCCACTCACTTGTGGGAATGCCATTCCAAACTAGGAAATCTTCCTTATAAATCAATGCTCCATAGCTAATTTTCTTTCCTCCGTTGGATTTGCTCAAGCGTATTTAATGATAATCTACAACCTTCTCAAGTAATAGACTTTCGCCTATCTAGTGCAACCAGTCATTTTCCACGATTGTAATAACTTTCTTTGCCATAAACTTTTGTGCTACTACAGTGAACTTTTCATCCATTTCAACAAACTATAGTGATAAACAGTGTTTTTTCAGTCTTTCTTCCGCGTCGCGCTCGTCCGATTATTATAAATACGGCCAATAACATTTACCTTCCATCCCACTTGCTTTTTCCTAAACCTCTTACTAACAATCCATAATAAAATTGTTACTCTAGGTCATTTTCTATGAGGTGTCACTCTAACGAAGTGCCCTTCCATCTTGCTTATTTATCATTAATTAATGTCTGTATAATAGCGTGTCAGGTACACGTTTCAAACTATCTTGTTTCTCCCTTCAAATTAGGGGATACAATTCTTTCAACTCATAAGTGAGTTATTTCTAGGTTTCACGAAAGGGAAACTTGCCCCATTTGTCTCGTGATTCCTACTTAAACATAGGAGGTCGAGAACCTTCCTTTTGACTTTCTCTTCAGGTTTCACAGCTAGTGACCTGCCCTATTTTGTATATTATTCATCAGTTATTCTGCATAAATATAAGAAGTTTTAGGAACTTCTATCATATTCTTCATGTTTTTGTTATTGTTATTTTCGAAGTGGTTACATTCTCTAGAATGTTTTCTCAGAAATTTCTTATAGTACACACCTTGTACTCTATTTATTGTTAAACTTTAATCACCTTAATTGTCTTTAAATTTTGAATTTTTATCTTCGTTATTTTAAATTCTTGCTAGGATTTTATAAAGGTTTGAAACCTAATAAATTGTTAATTGCCTGGCGCAAACGTTAAATGCTTTCTGAGGTCTGTGACCCCAAAATTGTTAACCAAATTGAAAATATATATTTGAATTGTTAAATAAATTAAGCGTTTCTTTTCGCTTTTTCATTTTTCTAGTACAACAGTTAGGCAAGATCCTGACTTCCTTGGCTCTTCCTACTCAATGCCATTAAATCTATTGATAGGGCTTCCACCACTCGTTGCATTTGAGCAAGAACTCTTAGTAGTTATCTCGTTAAAGTTTCTCTTAGCTTTAATAGCTAATTCTAACTGGCCAGTAAGGCAAGTACAGCTCGCTACGCCAGCTTCCTGCTTGTGGAGATCCTCTCCAAAATCTTATGGTTGGTTTTCCAAAAGATAAGTTTTTCTCTTTGCCTAAACTGTTAGTCGGCTCTTTGCTGGGTAAAAGTTTAGCCATTTCCAAATGCAACTATTGGTGCACTCACCAAAATTATTCCCAAACACATAATTCTTTTATTGCTATCCTTCTCGGAAGCACTTGGTCGCTTGGTAGTAACTCTGCAACTTCGAAAACTGGAAATATCAAAATCAATTCAAATTATTGGCATTCCTCGAATTATTGGTTCAAAAACGAACTCCTTTGAACAGACATACAATAGGTCTGTTATTCTCTGTCTTGCCGGACCATCACCTTTCCCCATAGTAGGCATATGCATGCTTGAGAGGGAGTACACTAAAGCCATTCTCTTGCAAACCGCCCAAGTACTAGCTGCGTATCCCGTCAGCGTCGACCAGGTCCTTACCCACTTTAGGTATCAAAGAGCGGATTTGCAGTGGAAACTGCCTCTGAGTGCATTTAAAGTTAAATTTATAACTTTTGTGGGACTCTCCTCCTATTTCTCCATCCTTTTTCTCCAGTCCGAAACCCACCTCCTTTTCTTTATCATCTTCCCTTGGTGGTTAGGTTATTCCTCAGCCAATAATCTACCCAGATGGCCGCTGTCAGTGCCAGAAGTAGAAACATGAATCTCCTAAATTGCCTTGTCTACGTTAAGAACGGATACTAACACTAATAATAATAATCTTGAAATAGAGGCTGGTGGTGATCGAAAGGCGAATGATTGGAGACAGATTAGAATTCAGAAACAAAATTAAGAATACAAAATTAAAAACAAATGAAAAGATGAAGACAAGAACATTGTTGACTGAACAACGGAAACAGGTGCACAGTCAAAGGATGAAGACAAGACCATTGTTGACTGAACAATGGAAACAGGTGCACAGTCAAAGGATGAAGACAAGAACATTGTGGACTGAACAACGGAAACAGGTGCACAGTCAAAGGATGAAGACAAGAACATTGATGACTGAACAATGGAAACAGGTGCACAGTCAAAGGATGAAGACAAGAACATTGTTGACTGAACAATGGAAACAGGTGCACAGTCAAAGGATGAAGACAAGAACATTGTGGACTGAACAACGGAAACAGGTGCACAGTCAAAGGATGAAGACAAGAACATTGTGGACTGAACAACGGAAACAGGAGCACAGTCAAAGGATGAAGAGAATTTGGGAAGAGAAGAGGAAGGAGGGAGATTGTGTCATAATGAGATATTTAGGTTCAATCACTGTCCATAAGGGACACAAATTTATTTAATCGTGTCAGAAACATACATTATAACTTACAAGATATAACTTCAAACCTGGTACTATAAGCATTAATCATTTTTGATGGCAGGTAGCAATGCGATTAAGCTCTACACAAGTACAAATTTAATCAAATGTGGCTTGACCAATATGCAGCTAGTTCACATGCTTCTTTAGTAGCGTCAATCACGTTCTGGGGAGAGCATGTAGTTGGACACAAGTTGCATACAAGGAGATGGTTCATTGTCTGTTCTTCACCGCATTCGCATAGTGTAGATTCGCAGACAAATCCCCACTTTCTCATGTTGGTCTTCGTTCTTCCAACTCCTGGGCGCAACCTGTTGAGTGTCTTCCATGTTGATCAACTTTCCTCGTGGCCTGAAGGAAGGCTTTCGGAAGGCATCATCCATCCTGCAAGGTGGCTGGATCTTGAACGCCATGAATTCATTCTAAAGTTCGATGGTGGTTCAGTGAGGCTTTCTGTTGCATGAAGAAAGCTTCTTCTTGACTTTAGCCTTTGGGTTGCTGGTTGATACCCATATAAAGTATGCGTCCTCAGGTTCAGTGCTTTAGATTTCTCCAGTCTGGATGCACACTCACGGCGAATATCTGGGGGTGGGATACCTGCTAGACAATAAACTTTATCAAGTGGTCTAGATCTCAAACATCCTGTAATGAGTCTGCAGGTCTCATTTAAGGCAACATCCACTTGATTAGCATGACTAGATCTACACCAGACAGGGCAGGCGTATTATGTAGCTGAATAACAAAGGGCAATTGCCGAAGTTCTCAAGAGGGAAGGATGCGTCCCCCAGGTTGAACCCGATAATTTCCGGAGAATATTGTTCCGTGCAGATACTTTTCTTTTGGTGTTCAGACAGTGTGTTCTATAGGTTAGTGATCGGTCAAGAGTTACTCCTAGATATTTGGGAGTGAAGCAGTGTTCTAATTGTTTACCTTCCCAAATTACATGCAATTTTCTAGCTGCCTGTCGATTTTTGATGTGGAAGGCACAGGCTTGTGTTTTTGATGGATTTGGCTGTAGTTGGTTCTCTTGGTAATAACCACTTTGAATTTGTAAGGCATGGGAGAGCTTCTCTTCAGCAAGTTCAAACGTTTCCTCTTGAGCTGCTAGAGCGACATCATCTGCATAAATAAAGCTCTTTGTCCCTTGCGGGCGAGGCTGATCATTGGTGTAGATGTTGAAAAGTATAGGAGCTAGCACACTCCCTTGTGGAAAGCCGTTCTTCAAATTCCTCCATCTACTCCTCTGACCTTGGAATTCAACAAAAAACCTTCTGTTCTGAAGAAAGCACTCAATCATTTTGGTGAGTTTATAGTCCTTAGTTATACTGTGCACTTTACGAAGCAGTATACGGTGGTTAACTGTCTCGTAGGCTGATGTCAAGTCAACGAAAACTACTCCAGTGACTTTGTTGTTTTCATAGCCGTCTTCTATATATTGTGTGAGTTGCAGTACTTGGGAAGCACAACTTCTCCCTGGTCGAAAGCCGGCTTGTTCTGGTATGAGTAATGGGTCTACCACGTCAGATAGTCTGTCCAAAATCATTCTTTCTAAGATTTTGTATACATCACACAACAAAGAGATTGGTCGGTAGTTCTTCGGATCACTTGCGCTCTTTCCAGGTTTAAGTACTGCTATAACTCTTGCTTTTCTCCACAGCTTAGGAATTGTGCAGTAGTTGATGCAGTTGTTGAATAAGTCCAAGAGCCACTGCTTACTAACAGGACCAAATCTTTTCAGTTGCTCAACACAAATGTCATCAAGACCTGCCGCCTTACCATTTTTGCATTTATTCAGCGCTATATTTAGATCTTCTACAGCAAAGTGGTTAGAGAGAATGCTGTTCTCCTGATTAGTCGGCTTTTCTGCTTTTTGTTTTGATCCTCTTCCAGCTTTATTTGGTTTGCCGCTCTCCACGAGCTGACTAGCTATTTGATTTGCATAAACGTTGCTGTGTACTGAGGTCTTAGTTGTATCATTACTGAGGTGTCTAAGTAACCTCCACGCGTTGTAACTGTTTCTTCCCATATCCAGCTCTTCCATTAATTTAATCCACTGGTTACGTTTGGATTCTGAGATGGAGGAAATAACACGCTGCCCGCTGTGGATAGTTTCGTCACTGAAAGCATCTTTTTTGAATAGGTCTTCATATTCTTTCAACAGAGTGGATGTTTCAGAAGTAAGACCTTGAATGTAACTAGTCCTACATCCTCTAGGAATAGTTTTTCTGGAGCAATACTGAACGACTTCCAGGAACTCTTCATATGCCTCTGGGATGGGATCAATTGTTGTAATCCTCTCATCAAGCATTGTGGTGAATTTTTGCCAGTCTGCCTTCTTGAAATTGTACCTTCGCCTAAAGTGCGTGGTGCGTGGGCGGATTGCTGGTACCAGTTGACACATAATTGGGCGGTGTTGAGTGTGAGGAATTGGTGTACAAATTGATTTTATGCTTTGATTAGCTAATATCTCACTCACAAAAATAAGATCAGGAATGTATCCACGTTGCCATCTACCACTGTTAAAAGATGGAGGAAGTTTGTTATCGTGGATCAAGGATAGTCTATGCAGTTCTGCCGACTCTAATACGGCTTCTCCATTTGAATCATCTTGAGAGTAGCCCCAAATAGTGCTATGACTATTGAAATCACCAACAATAACAGATGGTTTCCGACTGTTGAAATTAGCGGGAGGATTAAATGAGAATACAGAAGAAATAACAAGGTTACTAACTTCTACAGTAATGATTTCGATGTTATTTTGCACTGTGAAGGAAGTCGTAAGAATCTTGAGATTTGGTTTGGCAAAGATGGCACTGCCATACTGGCCATGAGGTCTTTCGGCTACTAATTTCATTCCTCGGATCTTAGGGCGCCGTTGGTGATTGTCCCTATGTGTTTCCTGAACACATAATAAATCACATTTATGGGTATAACAAAGGTTGTGTAATAGCTCTTCTTTACTCGTTGATAATCCTTCTATGTTTACAGAAATGACTGTAATGCTTGGCTCTGATACGAGCCTTTCCCGATTGTTTGAAAAAATCTTACTCATCTGTATATGTTTCTGGAATGCTGATGCTCAGTTCAGTAATGGAAATCGATTCCAAGTACCTATGCAGGGGCACCACGAGGGATATAATAATAATAATAATCGTAAGTATGTCTACCTCTTATTATTCTCGTTTCAACGGGCTGGGGATGAGATGCAATGATATTTATCTTTGTAGAGGGTGATTTAACGACCAGATGCCCTCAATGAAGCCCACCTCATGAGAGGATCAAATGAGTAGAGGAGAATCAAACTAGGCTAGGAATTTGAAGCGGCCGTGGCCTAAAAAGGTGCCGTCCTGACTTGTAGTTGAAAATGCGAATCCGCGGAGAACCATTCATAGGGCGGTGCGGATCGAGTCCACGTCTCTCAAAGTGTGTAAGAAACTGGGATCCAGCAATAATAATAGTAATAATTATATTTGTCCCAACCTTTGTAGGCCTGGATAACCAGAAACCTGACGAGATTCCAATATTCATTTATTTGTTTATTTATTTATTTACTAGCTGAACCAGGCATGCGTTGCAACGCCAAACGAAGAAAGTTTTGGCGTTGTAATTTTGTTTCCTGAAGTGCTTCTGAATACAGAATTCTTCTTTTCATCTTCCGCTAACTGCCTCCAAACTATCGTAAAATTGATTAATTAATTTAGAAACGTTCGTGAGATCGTCCACAATAACTCACCAAAGTTTCATTCGATTCGGATGAATGGCAAATGAATACTTGGAAATTTCATTTATACGATTCGTGTGCTCTCACTCATTTGTTGAATCAACTCGTTCGCTACCTACTGTGAAGTGGATTTACTAAGTTAGAAACCTACACATAAGTGCACTCAACAACTCATCAAAGTTTCATCGCAATCAATGAATGGTATACTGTATGAACGCATACAGGATTTTGTTGAAACGCTTAAACCGTCGTCGCTCATTTGTTGCATCTACTCGTGCGCAAAGTATTGTAAAATGGATTCACTAAGTCGAAACCCTTCCCTGGCGTGTAAACAATAACTCATCAAAGTTTCATCGCAATCGGATGAATTGCATATGAAAGCATACGGGATTTTATTTCAACAATTCGCATGCCGTCACTCATTTGTTGAATCTACTCGTACGTTATCTAATGTAAAGTGCATGTACTAAGCCAAAAACCCTACCTGGAGTGTACACAAAAATTATTCAAAGTTTCATCGAAATCGGATGAATGTTATACGACGCATACGGGACTTTGTTGAAACGATTCGCGTGCCGCCGCCCATTAGATGAATCTACTCGTGCGCTACCTATTGTAAAATGCATGTACTAAGCCAGGAGCCTTCCATGGAGTGTACACAACATCTCACACGAGTTTCATCGCTATTGGACGAACGGTATATGAACGCATTCGGGCCTTTGTTGAAACGCCTCGCAGGTCGTCGCTCATTATTTGAATCTACTCGTGCTCTACCAATATTTTAAAATCGATTTGCTAAGTTGAATACCATACCTGGCGTGTACACAACAACAAATCAAAGTTTCATCGCAATCGGATGAATGGCATATAAACGCATACGGGATATTGCTTACACGATTCGCGTGCCAGCACTCATTTCTTGAATCTACTCATGCGCTACCTATTTTAAAACAGCTTTACTAAGCCTGAAACCTTCCCTGCAGTGTACTCAACGATTCACCAAAGTTTCATCGCAATCTGATGAATGGTATATGAACGCATGTGGGAATTTTTTGAAACGAATCGCTCGCAATTTTGTTGAAGCTACTCACGCACTATCTATTGTAAATTGGGTTTACTATGCCTATAATGTTCCCGGGAGTGCGCACAACAACTCACGATAATTTGATCGCAATCGGATAAATTATGTTTGAACGCAACGCCATAACTCATTTGTTTAAACTACTCGCGCACTTTCTATTGTAAATTGGATTAACTACGCCTTTAAATATCCCGGGAGTGTGCACAACAACTCATCAAAGTTTCATCGCAATCGATGAATGGTATATGAACGCATACACGATTTGGTTGAAACGCTTCACGCGTCGTTAATCATTTGTTGCATCTACCTGTGCGCAAAATATTAAAAAATGGAGTCGAAAACCTTCCCTGGCGTGTACACAATAACTCATCCAAGTTTCATCGCAATCTAATGAAGGGCATATGAACGCATACGGGACATTATTGAAACGATTGGCATACCGTCGCTCATAAGAAGAATCTACTCATGCGCTATCTACTTTAAAATAAGAGTTTAGTGCTTTTCAGTCGGTCAACACGAATGTACCCAAAGGAGATGGGTTATGCCCTAATCCTGAAATAAATTACATGAGATTAATAAAACACTAGGATGACCAGTTTCGATCGTCAAGCGATCATCATCAGATCCATTACACTTAGGCTATAAAATCTGTGTTTGAAATACAGGTGAAAATATTTACAATATGTGCAATTATTTAGTTGCAGTATTGGTACTGCAACTGTCAGTGTATGTTAAATGCAGTATATATGATGTTAGGTGAAATGCTAAATGGTGATAGCTATCCGGAGTTTGTACTTTGGAGAGATTATATGGTTGTAAAAATCAACTATGGTTAAACTATAAAATTATAGGCTAACTACTTATCTGATTGTCTTCCTTACTACAGCTACTCGCAGTTTTCGTGCTCACTGTAACTCACGGTGCGGTCGACTGCGGTGGTTATCTTAACGACTGGTTTTCCCCTGCCTTCTCCACCCTGCCCCTACGTGCTGTGCGGAGTCATAGTGTTGTGTTTATGTGAGGTGTTGCCAACCTAGATGAGATGTATGTTATTGAATGAGGTGGGTCTACAACTATTAAAGACCGTGGATTAGCCCTCGCCACGCGTGGACCATAAGCCATTCGAACTAAGCGTTGACGGTCTTATGAGGACGTCCCGGCACCTTTAATACTGCCGCGAATATGGGCCTTGGTTCAGTGCAGAAGAAAAGTACATCGTACACCTGATCCAGATAACATTTACCAATTAAAAAAAAAACTAATCCCCCCCCCCCCCCCCATTTTTATCTAGCTTGGCTGTGTCGCTAAATTGTGTCTTGTTTCCGACAGGGTGTGTTTTTTAGTGTGTTTTGTTTATTAGCGTGAAGTGGGGTGAGCTCTCCATTAACGTGTGTTCATTTAGATTATTGGGATTGTTTCGTTTGGCTAGGTGTATCTCGATCGCTTCCTTTATGTCAAGAGCTCTGCCTTTCGATTCATGATGGATTATTTTAAGGTCCGACTCTATGTTGGTAAAGCTGTGCACCGCGTCACACATATGTTCGCACACGGCTGAATGTGTTCCGTATCTTATCGCATTCCTATGTTCATTATAACGTGTGTCTACTCGTCTTCCACTCTGCCCGATGTAATTAGCTTGACAACCGGTGTCTTGGCACGTTATAGAATATACCCCTGTCCTTGAATACGAGTCACGTTTATTTAGATTACTATTTAGAAGGTGCCTAGCGGTTGTGTTTTTCGTTGTGAAAGCTATCTTTATGCCTTGCTTTTTGGACAGGTTAGTGATTTTATATGTGTTCGCATTCGCATAGTTGAAACGCGCAAACTTTTTCTCATTACTGTCCGGTTTGGGAATCGTTTTATGTTTATTTTTATGTTTGGCTATAATTTGGTTTATTTTGCTTGGAGGGAAGTTGTTTTCCTTTGCTATTTGCTTAATAGTTCTTATTTCCTTCTTATAGTTGTATTTTGACATGGGTATGTTTAAAGCCCTGTGCACCATTGAATTGAAACCCACTAGTTTGTGCGTACTGGAGTGATTAGACTGTCGATTGCATGCGAGGTTTGTGTTGCTCTCCGGAATATGGAATATGAAAGGTCGTTGTCTTTACGTTCAATAGTTATATCGAGATAATTTATTTTTCGGTCTATTTCGGATTCCTTAGTGAATTTGATAGAGTGGTGTAGGCTATTAATGGATTGGAGAATTGTTTCTTCGCTTGTTAGTTCAGTATCGTAGATGCAAATTTCATCATCTACGTATCTTTTCCATATTACTATTCCCTTTGTTGAAGTCTTTTCTAAGAACGCATTTTCTAGTGCATTGATGAAGATGTCAGCGATTAACCCACTTAGTGGTGATCCCATCGCTAGGCCTTCTCTCTGTGTGTACATTTTATTGTCGAATTGAAACACGTTCTTTTGTGAGAACGACCCTCAATAATCTCACAATCTCTTCAGTTTCTTTTACCGAATTGTTGGATTTTAAGTTGTTTTCAATAGTGTTGATTGCTTCAATAATCGGAATATTGGTGTACATGTTAGTTACATCGAAGGATACTAGCCTGAAGCTAGGTTTCATTTGTAGGGTGTTCAATGCTGTTACTAGTTCTGTTGTGTCCTTTACAGAGTTGTTTTTGTCGTTGGAAAGAAGGCATTTTAAGATTTTTAGTAACTCTTTGCTGATTTTGTAATTAGGGGCATTCCTACAATTGACTGTTGGTCTCATTGGGCATTCCTCTTTGTGTATTTTTGGTTGTCCCCTCAATGACGGTATTTTCGGGTTCTTGTTTATTAGTTTTGATTTTTCGGCTTTGGTCAATATGTATTCTGTTTCTTTTAGCGCACTTTTTATTTGTTTTTGGAATTTGTGGTGGGGTCTTTTGTTAATTCTTTGATTTCGTTGTTGTTTAGGAATTCGACTGTTTTTCAATGTATTCTGTTTTGTTCAAAATTACTGTAGTGTTTCCCTTATCTGCTTTTGTGATGATTAAGTCATGTTCTTTTATTTTTTTTGTTTCAATGACTTTATTTCTTTGAGTTGTTTGTTGTTTTGAATGTTATTGCTATCGCCCTCTCGTTTGAGGATTTTTTGGCTTCGTTGGTGGCGAGATTTTTGATTAATTCCCTGTCTTCTGCTGGGAGCTTGTGACTGGCTATCTCAATATCTGTGATTAACTGTTTTATATTGTGGTTCGTGTGTGCGTCTGTGCAGTTGTATTTCAAACCTTTGTCTTACATATTCATTTCACCTTGAGAAAAGGTTACGTTCGTTATGTTGTTTACTCTGCTGTGGAAATTGAATTCATTGTTATTCGTGAGTTGTTCATTAGATTGATTGTTCTGTGTTTCTCCTAGTTTTCTTAATTTATATTCTAGCGTTTCATGTTTCCTCGTTGCTCTGATTTTGATGGTGTCATGTAGGTGCTCGGTGAAGCTGTCCCATTGGGCTGCGTGTCAGAAATGACTTAGTTGCAATTGAATGTCGTATAATTGTTTTTTGTTTTTTTTTGCTTTCTTATGTATGCAAATCTTAATTCGTTTTTTTTATCCAAAGCGCTTTGGCTTGTTTAGTTGAAATGATCGAGGCTGGTGTGTTCGGTACGGTTTTAATTGGTACGTATTTAGGGGTGAGGTTTAGTTCTATACATTTACTAAGTCAGAAACCTTCCCTGGAGTGTACACAACATCTCACCCAAGTTTCATCGCTATCGGACGAATGGCATATGAACGCATACGGACGTTGTTGAAACGCTTCGCGCGTCGTCACTCATTTGTTGAATCTACTCGTGCGCTGCCTATTGTAAAATGGATTTACTAAGCCTGAAACCCTCCCTGGAGTGTACATAATATCTCATCCAAGTTTCATTGCTGTCAGACAAATGGTATAAGAACTCATATGTTACTTTGTTGAAACGTTTCGCGCGTCGTCGCTCATTTGTTGTATCTACTCGTGCCCTACCTATCGTAAAGTAGATTTACTAAGCCAGAAACCTTCCAAGAAGTGTACACAACATCTTACCCAAGTTTCATCGCTATCGGACGAATGGTATATGAACGCATACGGGTTTTTGTTGAAACACTTCGCGCGCCTTCGCTCATTTGTTGTATCTACTCGTGTTCTACTTATCATAAAGTGGATTTATTAAGCCAGAAAACTTCCATGAAGTTTACAAAACATCTCACCCATGTTTCATTGCTATCGGACGAATGGTATATGAACGCATACGGGACTTTTTTGAAATGCTTCGGACGTCGTCACTCATTTGTTGAATCCACTCGTGCGCTACCTATAGTAAATTGGATTCACTGAGCTAGAAATCTTCCCTGAAGTGTACACAACATCTCACCGAAGTTTCATCGCAATGGGGTGTATGATATATGAATGCATGCGGGACTTTCTTGAAACGAATCGCACGCCCTTTTGTTGAAGCTTCTCGCACGCCATCTATTGTAAATTGGATTTACTACGCCTATAACTTTTTCGGGAGTGTGCACTACAACTCACCAAAATTTGATCGCAATAGGATGAATTGTATATGAACGCATCGCCATCACTCATTTGTTTAAACTACTCGCGCGCTATATTTTGTGAAATGTATTAACTATGCCTATGAACATCCCGAAAGTGTTTTCAACAACTCACCAAAATTTGATCGCAATCGGATGAATGTTTTATGAACGCATAAAAGACGAACAGACAGACATTCCTTTTTATATACAGGGTGCTTCAAAAAAATGTATACACACTTTAAACTATCGTAGTTTTCCCGCTCTACAAGGCTAATGTTATATTTCTTCGCCAGGTGGCAGCATAATCGTCCCTCTATGTTATATTGTCAGTTGGAATTTGTAATATTAACATGGCGGACGTACGTTTGAGTTTTGAAGAACGTAAGCAAGTTTTTAAGTGGTACCGGAAGTTTGAGAATGTAAATGAAGTTCAAAGACAGTGGAGAAGGGAGTATGATACAGAACCACCTTCAAGATTAACAATTACACGCATACGAGACAAATTCGAAGTTCATGGAACAGTGTGTGATGTGCATAAAGGTCATTCAGGGTGACCTCGAACAGCTACAAGTGATGAGTCATCAACGGCAGTCTTGGAACTGTTTCAACGCTCTCCTAAGGAATCTTCAAGGCAAGGGGCACGTGAAAGTGATGTAAGTGCTAGCAGCGTGCTACGCATTCTGAAGAGAGGCAAGTATCGTGTTTACATTCCAAGGCTGGTGCAACAGCTAAGTGACGACGATCCAGATCGAAGGTTGCAATTTTGTGAATGGGTTCAGGAGATGGTGGTACGTGAACCGGGATTTATGGGTAGTATCATTTGGTCGGATGAATCCCAATTCAAACTTAATGGAACTGTCAATAGGCACAATTGTGTTTACTGGGGTGAAGACAATCCTCACATTACAATTGAAAAAGCTGTAAATTTGCCTGGTGTAAATGTGTGGTGCGGTTTGTCTTCAAGGGGACTCATTGGACCTTTTCGATTTGAAGGCACTGTAACTGGTATATCTTACCTAACAATGCTTGCTGATTCCATATTTCCTGCCATTCGTGCATTATACGGTAATGATAATTTTTATTTTCAACAAGATGGTGCCCCGCCGCACTATCACAGGGACGTACGAGCTTACCTGGATCAAAATTTGCCGGGCCAGTGGATAGGACGCAGGGGGCCAATCGAGTTTCCAGCACGCTCTCCAGACCTTACACCACTGGATTTCTTCTTATGGGGCACAGTAAAAGATGAGGTGTACAAACGTAAACCACGTAACCTAGACATTCTTTGGAATGAGATTCAAGCCGTGTGTAGAGAAATCTCATTGGACGTTTTGATACGATGTACAGAATCAGTGGTGACTCGTACTCAGAATTGTATTGATGCTGCAGGTCGCCAATTTGAACAGTATTAACATTTGTTATTTATGTTTCATTTACATTGAACTTTCAGCTTTCTAATTTCCTGAAATTTAACTTTGTAGAACGGTAAATAAATTTTCTATGGAAGTTCAAAATGTGTATACATTTTTTTGAAGCACCCTGAATAAGATTTATACATAGAAGAATTTACTTTGTATAGTCAATTGAACTGTGGTGTTCCTTTGCTCCTTGGTTCAGATTTCTTTCATCAGCACTGTAGGATCTCAGAGGACCATCCTGAATGATACATCTCACATTTTGCCTGTATGCGCTACTATCGCAGAAAGAAGGTATTCCTTGCGCTTGTAGGGAAGATCTCACATGCACCCAATCCCTCTAGGTTGGTCAATTCTAGGTGGCCTTATTTTGACGTATGGCATTTCACAACATCCTAAGGCCATTCACCTGTCAATGTCTCAAGAATGTTACTTATGTCGCTACCGAATTCTCCGTCGGTCAGATGAATGGATGTTTTGATAGAAGCATACTGATTTGTATATAACTGGAAGTGAGATGCCTAGTGAAGTAGACATCAGTACAGGAACAGCCGCAAATCAGCTAAGTCAACAAGACCGCAGCGTTAACTCAGATACATTTCAGTGTTTAACCTAACTAAGCAACTACAAAAGCTCACCAAGAAAATAAGGCATTTGAAATGTATCGGTTAATAACAAAACAGTCAGGACGCAATCACTTCGCAACGATAGAAGATAATGATTCTAAGAGATTGATACTTATAGAAGGGGCCGTGGCGGTTTAGTGGTTACGCTGCTTACAGCTCACCAAGGAGGGACGGGTCAATATATATTAATGTGTGTATCTTTCTTTCTTTCTTTCTTTCTTTATCGTTAAGGCCTACCTAGGACCACGGGGCTCGAATCTGCTCTTCGGTAAAGTTGTTGCTTTCTTCTCCTTCCAATAGTCCCTCATTTTCTGAGTAAGGGTCAGTCTTCTTTCTTGTGTCCACTTAGCTCCTGTAGTCTTCTTACTCTTGTAACGGACGTTGGGAAAACGCCCTGTCGGATGACCTGACGGAACATCAGACGGTCACGAGTTTGTTCCAGTGGGTTGTCTAGTTGTTCCATAGCTGACTTAACTGGTGCAATCCATTTTATCTTACAAGCCTTGCCTTTTTCTGTTACTGATAATTTTCTGTTGGTGAGTCTTTCAGAATCTAGACGTGCCAACTGTCCACAGGAGGTCAGGCGTCTTTTCTTATAGACGTGATGATGTCCACCTGGTGTTCATACAATTCATCATTATGCCTTCTCCCTCTCTAATTGGACCTAATATCCTCCTCAGGATCTTCCTCTCTTTTAACTCCAGTCTTCTGAGTGGGCTCTTTCTGGTCATTAAAAGACACTCAGAAGCCAACAGAACAGATGGTTTGACGACCAAGTTATAGTGTCTGAAACTCAGCAATTCTTCTAGGTTTGTGCCGTGTCTTGTGTGGGGTTTCGCCTAGGACACCAAGCTAGGCTCATCGGCGGGCTCTTGGTGTCCCCGCCCGGACCCCCACAGGAGTGTCGAACTGCGCGCCACCTCCCTTTATATAAGGTGCAACTGCACCACTTGACTACGAGAACTAAGAGCTCAAGCAGCCTTAACCTCCCTATGAAGGCTTCCAAAAAGATGGTATATTGGCTTTCACGGCCGGTGAATTAAAACTCAGCAATTCTTCTAGGTTTGTGCCGTGTCTTGTGTGGGGTTTCGCCTAGGACACCAAGCTAGGCTCATCGGCGGGCTCTTGGTGTCCCCGCCCGGACCCCCACAGGAGTGACGAACTGCGCGCCACCTCTCTTTATATAAGGTGCAACTGCACCACTTGACTACGAGAACTAAGAGCTCAAGCAGCCTTAACCTCCCTATGAAGGCTTCCAAAAAGATGGTATATTGGCTTTCACGGCCGGTGAATTAAAACTCAGCAATTCTTCTAGGTTTGTGCCGTGTCTTGTGTGGGGTTTCTCCTAGGACACCAAGCTAGGCTCATCGGCGGGCTCTTGGTGTCCCCGCCCGGACCCCCACAGGAGTGACGAACTGCTACTACTACTACTAGTTGTTATTTCAATTCCTGCTTTCGCGCGAAGCGCGGGAGCAGGCGGGCCTTCGGCTAGACTAGTAGCCCTTAGGCCATTGGATATTTGTTATCTTAATTTTAATGAAATTATTTTGCTGGGAGCATGTCAGGACATGCGTGAATTGAATGATTTCTCTGTTTGGTGGCGCAGAGGTCACCCCGACCAACAAAGGAGACCCCCAAGGAAAGGCCCAACACAACACCCCGCCCGGGCCGAGGCCCCACTCACACCCCCATTTATTATCCAACACAATGTTACATACAGAAGGCACAAGACATAAAACGATATGTGGGCAAAAACAAATGTACACTAATATATAAATACAAAACATATATATACATATTTCAATCGAAGTTCCTTGGTTTTATCCTGGTTTCTTGTTTTTTTTCTTTGTCCATAATCGTATGATTTGTTAAGCATAGTTTAAAGAACACACTTGTTTGGGGAAGTATAATCACTGGGGGCAATCACACGCATATGGAGCACTTTTCACTGACAGAACATTGAATGGGTATCGGAAAGATGCGACTAGTGCAAGCGATATTTTTGCAGGCTATGCGCCGAACACTCACTGGACTTCAACGTGGCTGGGTTGTCACCACCCCCAGGAGCGCGCGGAAAGTAAATGAAGCGACGTGTGTTTCATAGCCAAAGGCAGCTGGGGGTGGAGGGCTGAGCTGTGTTGAGGAGACTAGGTTATGGGTGGGGGAAAGAGATGAGAATTTGCAGGGGTACGGTTGTCATTGAGGATATCTTGGGCAAGGGGAGAGACAGATAGAGCTTCGGAAAAGAATGGAAGGTTTGCGAGGCGAGCACGGGTGAGGTACTTTAGGCGTAGGTTATGTAGAGTAGTGAGAATCGTAGGAAAGGTATAGAGGGAGGTAAAACCAGCGGATGGTGTGTCGTAAGGTAGGTGGTATGCCATGCGGAGGGCATGACGATCAAGTTTAAGAAGATTAAAATAAAGAGGAGGGGACGCAGTGAGCCAGGACATGGAAGCGTAGAGTAGGACAGGGAGGATGAAAGCACGGTATATACGGATGATCGTAGGGGCTTTCAGGCCCCAGGTATGGCCGGTGAGGGAGCGGGTGGCGG
Source organism: Meconema thalassinum (assembly GCA_946902985.2). Lineage (NCBI taxonomy): Eukaryota > Metazoa > Arthropoda > Insecta > Orthoptera > Tettigoniidae > Meconema > Meconema thalassinum. The sequence goes on from OX336397.1 coordinate 245,552,310, forward strand.
TTAGACGATGAAGGGCGCGGCTGGTGAGGAGGCGGAGATGGTGGGTCCATTGTAGGTTGTTTTGAAAGGTGATACCAAGGCATATGAGTTTGTTGGTTTCGAGAAGAGGGAGAGAGTTCAGGGTGAGATGGATTCGATGGCGGGGAGGGCAAAGGCGGGATTTTCTTCTAAAGACTATGAATTGGGTTTTCAGAGCATTGACTGTTATATGAGAAGAGAGGAACCAGGACTGAAGAGTGTTGAGGTAGGATTGGAGAAGATTTTGTAGTTTGGGGGCAGTGTGACCGAGAGCGAGGATAGCTAGGTCGTCAGCAAATTGATACAGGCGTAGTGGGGGAGGTGGGTGTGGAATGTCGTGGGTAAATAAAAGGTAGAGTAAGGGGGAAAGTGGCGAACCCTGGGGGACGCCGGCACGAATGGAGAAGGTGTAGGAATGTGCAGATTTGATTCGGATGGAGGCTGTGCGGTGTGATAAGAAATTATATATCAGACGGATAAGGGAAGGGGGGATGGGGAGATGTCGGAGTTTGTATAAGAGTACGGGGTGGTAGACCTTATCGAAAGCTTTCTCTACATCGAGGCATATGAGAGCAGCAGTGCGGCGAGGTTTCATGAAAGCGGACAATGAGGCGGTTAAGTGGAAAAGGTGGTCTTGCGTCGATCGGTGGGCACGGAAGCCGGCTTGGGATTCGGGTAGTAAATGGAGAGGTTCGAGATAGGAGCTGATTAGTTTTGCAAGGATTAGTTCGAATAGTTTGGATAGTACTGGAAGAAGGCTTATGGGGCGGTAGGAGTTTATATCAGAGGGAGCTTTGTGGGGTTTCAGGAAAAGGAGGATGGAAGCTTTACACCAGTGGGTGGGATAAAAACCGGTGTATAGCATGGTGGTATATATAAGGGAAAGAACATGGGTAAGAATGGGGGGGGGGCGGCTTGGAGGTGCCGGTAGGTAATGGTATCAGTTCCTGGAGCGGTGTTTTTACGATGGCGAAGAATTGATGTGATTTCAGAAGGAGAAATGGGATGATTAAGAGGATGAGAGTAATCAATGTTTGTAAAGTGAGCGAAGGAAGGTTGGAGGTCAGGTGTAAGTTTCGGGTCTTGAAGACGTTGGATAAGCACATCATTTGGATTTTGGAATTGAGGGTTGTGGGTTGGAGAGAAGACATGGTAGTAGTGAGATGCAAAAAGGTTAGCCTTTTCGAGGGGAGTAGTGGGAACTGAGGTGGGGGTATAAATGGGGTAGGTAGGGTGGGATGGACGAGACTTCGTGAGGCGTTGAAAGGTAGACCAGAATTTAGAAGGATCGGGTGTGTCATCCAGACGGGTGCATGCATCGTTCCAGGTTTTGCGTTTAATAGCACGGATATAAGATTTGGCATGACGGAGATGGCGACGATGTTGGCGGAGGGTGTCAGGATCTCGGGTGCGGAGATAGGCCCGATAATAGTCATGGGCTATGCGTAAAAGGTTACGGGCCTTAGGGGGTATAGGAGGTTTGGTAGGGTGGTAGGAGTGGCGGGGGATATGAAGCCGGTCGGCAGTAAGGAGAGCATGTTCAGTTTCGGCGATTAGTGTGAGAAGATTTGGTAGAGATGTCGGGGAGGTGTGGGGGGTAAGGAGATCAGTAACAGTGGCTCGATACTCAGACCAGTTGGTCTTTGTAAAACGACGAGTAGGAGGGGGCCGGTATGGGGCATCTGGGCGGGGGAAAATGTGGGGTATCGAGATCAGAGCTGGAACATGGTCACTACCAATAGAAGGAAGCATACGGACTAGAGGATGAGGGGTTAGGGTTGGGGATATGAGCATAACATCAGGGGTAGAGTTTGTTGAGGGTATTGTGGGCGAGGGAAAGGGAACGAGCACTCCACGGATACTATGAAGGAGATTTTGGAAAATAGTTTGTTCTTGCACATTGTAGGAGTTGATATTAATGTCAGCTGCTAGAAAATAATTGGGAAAGGTGCGATCAAGGTATTGGAGAAAAGCAATAGGGGGAGGGGTCTTTGGGGATAAATAGAGGGTAGCTACAGTGAACGTCTTAGAGGGGGCAAAAATTTCAAGGATTAGGTATTCTGTGAAATGATGAGGAAAGGTATAGAAATGACGTTTGACTGTAAGGTTACGCTGAACACCGACCGCTACTCCGCCCGCAAGCCGCGCTCCGTACGGCCGATCCGCACGGTAGACGACATACGGGGGGAGGCACAGCCGGTGGGAGGGACCAAGGAAAGTTTCGTTGAGGATAAATATGTCCGGGGAGTGCTCTAAAAGGGAAAGTTCAAAGGTCGGCCGGTTGGAGGTGACAGAGCGGATGTTGTCATAGTATATTTTCAGCGTCATGATTAATTGAGAAGAGGAACACTTGCTAGCGGGACGAATGCAAAATGCATCCTATTACCCGCATAGGCTATGTCTAAATGAGTGTTGAAAATCAACCGGGCCGCCATTTGAACTTGGTTGAGGACAAGAGGACGATGGAATGGGAGACAGTTCTGTAAGACCATGGTAATGAAGCGAATGATGTTTTCGGTACTAGGAGTGGGAAGGGCGGAGGAAGGGGCTGGGGTAGGTAGGTCTTGGGAAACTACTGGTACGACGGTTTCAGGCTGGGTGGGAATGGGATCAGGTCGGCTTTTACATTTAAAACTGAAGGCCGGGTGAGGAAGGGAGCAATTGATACATTTAGGGGAGGTTCTGTTTTGGCACAAAGATGTAGGGTGTTCCTGACTGCAGATACCACATACCTCAGCATGGACACAGGGTGCTCCCGGGGCGTGGTCATATCGCTGACACTTATCGCATCGCATCCTCTGGAGGGCGGCTGCACGGGAAGGCTCCACTCGATGACGACGAGCATAGATGATGGCCCCATCGCGGAGAAGAGCGTCCAGAGACCCGGTGTCACGGCTGAGGATCCGGACAAGTGAGGTTGGGCCAGTGTTGTTCCTTATCCTGGCAACACGGAAGATGGTAAGTCCTTGAAGGCCAAGCTGCTGGGCGACATCTTCTTCTGAGTATTCCCGGTCGACACCATAGGCGACGACCGAGAGGAGGGGGGTAGGGCGGGAGGGAGGGGGGTTAGGGCGTGGAGGCTGGAAGTTGGATAGGTTTTTGGCACGGGTGCGAGGGCCGAACTGTGCCAGACCAATGGTGTTTGTTAGGTGCTGGTAGAAGGGCTTTGCAGTTTTGATATTATACCCTTCGCAGGTGCGTTGTAACTCCAGGCGGTAGGAGGCGAGGTCAGGATTAAAGGAGGAAATGATTGTGAAAAGGGTGCGGGGGTTTGCCTTAGCGAGGTCAATGTCGATAAGCTTGATGACATAGAATGCAGGTGAGGGAAGAGGGTTTTGGTTTATAACGCTTCGCTGGCGAACTTGAGGATGTAGAGCTGGGTTCTGGGCTGCCACAGCGTATGAGCGAAGAGTGCCTGGCATATATGAAGCTGTGGGTATAGCCATTGGTGGTGGTGGAAGGTTTGGCAGTTGAAGTGGTGCTAGTTGACGATTTTCAAAAGGCATGAAGTCAATTCCACTCACCGAAGGCCCAGTTGGTTCTGCCGAAGTTGGAGCTGAAGACGATGTATATGTGGAGCCAGAAGAGATCTCATCGCCGCATTTTCTTTTGGCCTGTGAAGTAGGGCTGTTTGCTGCGTCCGATGTAGTGCGAGAGCACTTTATCTGTTGAGTTTCCATGGTATGTTCTGGCGTTGGTGGTGAATCTAATATGCTCTGCGACAGCCGTCTCTGAGGTGCCGGCTGTTTGCCGGAGTCCGACATGACGTATGGATACTATCTCGTATGATCTGGTAAGCTCGTGAATGTTCTGGAAAATTCTGGAAAATGCAGATGAAGGTGCTGATGACCAGAGTTTCCTCGCTGAAAATGTCTGATGAGCGGTGAATTTCTTAGCACTTTGATGTATTGTGACGGTCCAGAGCACTAGATAGAAGAACACAGTGAGTGGACGAACTGCGCGCCACCTCCCTTTATATAAGGTGCAACTGCACCACTTGACTACGAGAACTAAGAGCTCAAGCAGCCTTAACCTCCCTATGAAGGCTTCCAAAAAGATGGTATATTGGCTTTCACGGCCGGTGAATTAAAACTCAGCAAATCTTCTAGGTTTGTGCCGTGTCTTGTGTGGGGTTTCGCCTAGGACACCAAGCTAGGCTCATCGGCGGGCTCTTGGTGTCCCCGCCCGGACCCCCACAGGAGTGACGAACTGCGCGCCACCTCCCTTTATATAAGGTGCAACTGCACCACTTGACTACGAGAACTAAGAGCTCAAGCAGCCTTAACCTCCCTATGAAGGCTTCCAAAAAGATGGTATATTGGCTTTCACGGCCGGTGAATTAAAACTCAGCAATTCTTCTAGGTTTGTGCCGTGTCTTGTGTGGGGTTTCGCCTAGGACACCAAGCTAGGCTCATCGGCGGGCTCTTGGTGTCCCCGCCCGGACCCCCACAGGAGTGACGAACTGCGCGCCACCTCCCTTTATATAAGGTGCAACTGCACCACTTGACTACGAGAACTAAGAGCTCAAGCAGCCTTAACCTCCCTATGAAGGCTTCCAAAAAGATGGTATATTGGCTTTCACGGCCGGTGAATTAAAACACAGCAATTCTTCTAGGTTTGTGCCGTGTCTTGTGTGGGGTTTCGCCTAGGACACCAAGCTAGGCTCATCGGCGGGCTCTTGGTGTCCCCGCCCGGACCCCCACAGGAGTGACGAACTGCGCGCCACCTCCCTTTATATAAGGTGCAACTGCACCACTTGACTACGAGAACTAAGAGCTCAAGCAGCCTTAACCTCCCTATGAAGGCTTCCAAAAAGATGGTATATTGGCTTTCACGGCCGGTGAATTAAAACTCAGCAATTCTTCTAGGTTTGTGCCGTGTCTTGTGTGGGGTTTCGCCTAGGACACCAAGCTAGGCTCATCGGCGGGCTCTTGGTGTCCCCGCCCGGACCCCCACAGGAGTGACGAACTGCTACTACTACTACTAGTTGTTATTTCAATTCCTGCTTTCGCGCGAAGCGCGGGAGCAGGCGGGCCTTCGGCTAGACTAGTAGCCGTTAGGCCATTGGATATTTGTTATCTTAATTTTAATGAAATTATTTTGCTGGGAGCATGTCAGGACATGCGTGAATTGAATGATTTCTCTGTTTGGTGGTGCAGAGGTCACCCCGACCAACAAAGGAGACCCCCCAAGGAAAGGCCCAACACAACACCCCGCCCGGGCCGAGGCCCCACTCACACCCCCATTTATTATCCAACACAATGTTACATACAGAAGGCACAAGACATAAAACGATATGTGGGCAAAAACAAATGTACACTAATATATAAATACAAAACATATATATACATATTTCAATCGAAGTTCCTTGGTTTTATCCTGGTTTCTTGTTTTTTTCTTTGTCCATAATCGTATGATTTGTTAAGCATAGTTTAAAGAACACACTTGTTTGGGGAAGTATAATCACTGGGGGCAATCACACGCATATGGAGCACTTTTCACTGACAGAACATTGAATGGGTATCGGAAAGATGCGACTAGTGCAAGCGATATTTTTGCAGGCTATGCGTCGAACACTCACTGGACTTCAACGTGGCTGGGTTGTCACCACCCCCAGGAGCGCGCGGAAAGTAGATGAAGCGACGTGTGTTTCATAGCCAAAGGCAGCTGGGGGTGGAGGACTGAGCTGTGTTGAGGAGACTAGGTTATGGGTGGGGGAAAGAGATGAGAATTTGCAGGGGTACGGTTGTCATTGAGGATATCTTGGGCAAGGGGAGAGACAGATAGAGCTTCGGAAAAGAATGGATGGTTTGCGAGACGAGCACGGGTGAGGTACTTTAGGCGTAGGTTATGTAGAGTAGTGAGAATCATAGGAAAGGTATAGAGGGAGGTAAAACCAGCGGATGGTGTGTCGTAAGGTAGGTGGTATGCCATGCGGAGGGCATGACGATCAAGTTTAAGAAGATTAAAATAAAGAGGAGGGGACGCAGTGAACCAGGACATGGAAGCGTAGAGTAGGACAGGGAGGATGAAAGCACGGTATATACGGATGATCGTAGGGGCTTTCAGGCCCCAGGTATGGCCGGTGAGGGAGCGGGTAGCGGTTAGACGATGAAGGGCGCGGCTGGTGAGGAGGCGGAGATGGTGGGTCCATTGTAGGTTGTTTTGAAAGGTGATACCAAGGCATATGAGTTTGTTGGTTTCGAGAAGAGGGAGAGAGTTCAGGGTGAGATGGATTCGATGGCGGGGAGGGCAAAGGCGGGATTTTCTTCTAAAGACTATGAATTGGGTTTTCCGAGCATTGACTGTTATATGAGAAGAGAGGAACCAGGACTGAAGAGTGTTGAGGTAGGATTGGAGAAGATTTTGTAGTTTGGGGGCAGTGTGACCGAGAGCGAGGATAGCTAGGTCGTCAGCAAATTGATACAGGCGTAGTGGGGGAGGTGGGTGTGGAATGTCGTGGGTAAATAAAAGGTAGAGTAAGGGGGAAAGTGGCGAACCCTGGGGGACGCCGGCACGAATGGAGAAGGTGTAGGAATGTGCAGATTTGATTCGGATGGAGGCTGTGCGGTGTGATAAGAAATTATATATCAGACGGATAAGGGAAGGGGGGATGGGGAGATGTCGGAGTTTGTATAAGAGTACGGGGTGGTAGACCTTATCGAAAGCTTTCTCTACATCGAGGCATATGAGAGCAGCAGTGCGGCGAGGTTTCATGAAAGCGGACAATGAGGCGGTTAAGTGGAAAAGGTGGTCTTGCGTCGATCGGTGGGCACGGAAGCCGGCTTGGGATTCGGGTAGTAAATGGAGAGGTTCGAGATAGGAGCTGATTCGTTTTGCAAGGATTAGTTCGAATAGTTTGGATAGTACTGGAAGAAGGCTTATGGGGCGGTAGGAGTTTATATCAGAGGGAGCTTTGTGGGGTTTCAGGAAAAGGAGGATGGAAGCTTTACACCAGTGGGTGGGATAAAAACCGGTGTATAGCATGGTGGTATATATAAGGGAAAGAACATGGGTAAGAATGGGGGGGGGGGCGGCTTGGAGGTGCCGGTAGGTAATGGTATCAGTTCCTGGAGCGGTGTTTTTACGATGGCGAAGAATTGATGTGATTTCAGAAGGAGAAATGGGATGATTAAGAGGATGAGAATAATCAATGTTTGTAAAGTGAGCGAAGGAAGGTTGGAGGTCAGGTGTAAGTTTCGGGTCTTGAAGACGTTGGATAAGCACATCATTTGGATTTTGGAATTGAGGGTTGTGGGTTGGAGAGAAGACATGGTAGTAGTGAGATGCAAAAAGGTTAGCCTTTTCGAGGGGAGTAGTGGGAACTGAGGTGGGGGTATAAATGGGGTAGGTAGGGTGGGATGGACGAGACTTCGTGAGGCGTTGAAAGGTAGACCAGAATTTAGAAGGATCGGGTGTGTCATCCAGACGGGTGCATGCATCGTTCCAGGTTTTGCGTTTAATAGCACGGATATAAGGTTTGGCATGACGGAGATGGCGACGATGTTGGCGGAGGGTGTCAGGATCTCGGGTGCGGAGATAGGCCCGATAATAGTCATGGGCTATGCGTAAAAGGTTAAGGGCCTTAGGGGGTATAGGAGGTTTGGTAGGGTGGTAGGAGTGGCGGGGGATATGAAGCCGGTCGGCAGTAAGGAGAGCATGTTCAGTTTCGGCGATTAGTGTGAGAAGATTTGGTAGAGATGTCGGGGAGGTGTGGGGGGTAAGGAGATCAGTAACAGTGGCTCGATACTCAGACCAGTTGGTCTTTGTGAAACGACGAGTAGGAGGGGGCCGGTATGGGACATCTGGGCGGGGGAAAATGTGGGGTATCGAGATCAGAGCTGGAACATGGTCACTACCAATAGAAGGAAGCATACGGACTAGAGGATGAGGGGTTAGGGTTGGGGATATGAGCATAACATCAGGGGTAGAGTTTGTTGAGGGTATTGTGGGCGAGGGAAAGGGAACGAGCACTCCACGGATACTATGAAGGAGATTTTGGAAAATAGTTTGTTCTTGCACATTGTAGGAGTTGATATTAATGTCAGCTGCTAGAAAATAATTGGGAAAGGTGCGATCAAGGTATTGGAGAAAAGCAATAGGGGGAGGGGTCTTTGGGGATAAATAGAGGGTAGCTACAGTGAACGTCTTAGAGGGGGCAAAAATTTCAAGGATTAGGTATTCTGTGAAATGATGAGGAAAGGTATAGAAATGACGTTTGACTGTAAGGTTACGCTGAACACCGACCGCTACTCCGCCCGCAAGCCGCGCTCCGTACGGCCGACCCGCACGGTAGACGAAATACGGGGGGAGGCACAGCCGGTGGGAGGGACCAAGGAAAGTTTCGTTGAGGATAAATATGTCCGGGGAGTGCTCTAAAAGGGAATGTTCAAAGGTCGGCCGGTTGGAGGTGACAGAGCGGATGTTGTCATAGTATATTTTCAGCGCCATGATTAATTGAGAATAGGAACACTTGCTAGCGGGACGAATGCAAAATGCATCCTATTACCCGCATAGGCTATGTCTAAATGAGTGTTGAAAATCAACCGGGCCGCCATTTGAACTTGGTTGAGGACAAGAGGACGATGGAATGGGAGACAGTTCTGTAAGACCATGGTAATGAAGCGAATGATGTTTTCGGTACTAGGAGTGGGAAGGGCGGAGGAAGGGGCTGGGGTAGGTAGGTCTTGGGAAACTACTGGTACGACGGTTTCAGGCTGGGTGGGAATGAGATCAGGTCGGCTTTTACATTTAAAACTGAAGGCCGGGTGAGGAAGGGAGCAATTGATACATTTAGGGGAGGTTCTGTTTTGGCACAAAGATGTAGGGTGTTCCTGACTGCAGATACCACATACCTCAGCATGGACACAGGGTGCTTCCGGGGCGTGGTCATATCGCTGACACTTATCGCATCGCATCCTCTGGGGGGCGGCTGCACGGGAAGGCTCCACTCGATGACGACGGGCATAGATGATGTCCCCATCGCGGAGAAGAGCGTCCAGAGACCCGGTGTCACGGCTGCGGATCCGGACAAGTGAGGTTGGGCCAGTGTTGTTCCTTATCCTGGCAACACGGAAGATGGTAAGTCCTTGAAGGCCGAGCTGCTGGGCGACATCTTCTTCTGAGTATTCCCGGTCGACACCATAGGCGACGACCGAGAGGAGGGGGGTAGGGCGGGAGGGAGGGGGGTTAGGGCGTGGAGGCTGGAAGTTGGATAGGTTTTTGGCACGGGTGCGAGGGCCGAACTGTGCCAGACCAATGGTGTTTGTTAGGTGCTGGTAGAAGGGCTTTGCAGTTTTGATATTATACCCTTCATGGGGGCGTTGTAACTCCAGGCGGTAGGAGGCGAGGTCAGGAGTAAAGGAGGAAATGATTGAGAAAGGGTGCGGGGGTTTGCCTTAGCGAGGTCAATGTCGGTAAGCTTGATGACATAGAATGCAGGTGAGGGAAGAGGGTTTGGGTTTATAACGCTTCGCTGGCGAACTTGAGGATGTAGAGCTGGGTTCTGGGCTGCCACAGCGTATGAGCGAAGAGTGCCTGGCATATATGAAGCTGTGGGTATAGCCATTGGTGGTGGTGGAAGGTTTGGCAGTTGAAGTGGTGCTAGTTGACGATTTTCAAAAGGCATGAAGTCAATTCCACTCACCGAAGGCCCAGTTGGTTCTGCCGAAGTTGGAGCTGAAGACGATGTATATGTGGAGCCAGAAGAGATCTCATCGCCGCATTTTCTTTTGGCCTGTGAAGTAGGGCTGTTTGCTGCGTCCGATGTAGTGCGAGAGCACTTTATCTGTTGAGTTTCCATGGTATGTTCTGGCGTTGGTGGTGAATCGAATATGCTCTTCGACAGCCGTCTCTGAGGTGCCGGCTGTTTGCCGGAGTCCGACATGACGTATGGATACTATCTCGTATGATCTGGTAAGCTCGTGAATGTTCTGGAAAATTCTGGAAAATGCAGATGAAGGTGCTGATGACCAGAGTTTCCTCGCTGAAAATGTCTGATGAGCGGTGAATTTCTTAGCACTTTGATGTATTGTGACGGTCCAGAGCACTAGATAGAAGAACACAGTGAGTGGACGAACTGCGCGCCACCTCCCTTTATATAAGGTGCAACTGCACCACTTGACTACGAGAACTAAGAGCTCAAGCAGTCTTAACCTCCCTATGAAGGCTTCCAAAAAGATGGTATATTGGCTTTCACGGCCGGTGAATTAAAACTCAGCAATTCTTCTAGGATTGTGCCATGTCTTGTGTGGGGTTTTGCCTAGGACACCAAGCTAGGCTCATCGGCGGGCTCTTGGTGTCCCGGCCCGGACCCCCACAGGAGTGACGAACTGCGCGCCACCTCCCTTTATATAAGGTGCAACTGCACCACTTGACTACGAGAACTAAGAGCTCAAGCAGCCTTAACCTCCCTATGAAGGCTTCCAAAAAGATGGTATATTGGCTTTCACGGCCGGTGAATTAAAACTCAGCAATTCTTCTAGGTTTGTGCCGTGTCTTGTGTGGGGTTTCGCCTAGGACACCAAGCTAGGCTCATCGGCGGGCTCTTGGTGTCCCCGCCCGGACCCCCACAGGAGTGACGAACTGCGCGCCACCTCCCTTTATATAAGGTGCAACTGCACCACTTGACTACGAGAACTAAGAGCTCAAGCAGCCTTAACCTCCCTATGAAGGCTTCCAAAAAGATGGTATATTGGCTTTCACGGCCGGTGAATTAAAACTCAGCAATTCTTCTAGGTTTGTGCCGTGTCTTGTGTGGGGTTTCGCCTAGGACACCAAGCTAGGCTCATCGGCGGGCTCTTGGTGTCCCCGCCCGGACCCCCACAGGAGTGACGAACTGCGCGCCACCTCCCTTTATATAAGGTGCAACTGCACCACTTGACTACGAGAACTAAGAGCTCAAGCAGCCTTAACCTCCCTATGAAGGCTTCCAAAAAGATGGTATATTGGCTTTCACGGCCGGTGAATTAAAACTCAGCAATTCTTCTAGGTTTGTGCCGTGTCTTGTGTGGGGTTTCGCCTAGGACACCAAGCTAGGCTCATCGGCGGGCTCTTGGTGTCCCCGCCCGGACCCCCACAGGAGTGACGAACTGCGCGCCACCTCCCTTTATATAAGGTGCAACTGCACCACTTGACTACGAGAACTAAGAGCTCAAGCAGCCTTAACCTCCCTATGAAGGCTTCCAAAAAGATGGTATATTGGCTTTCACGGCCGGTGAATTAAAACTCAGCAATTCTTCTAGGTTTGTGCCGTGTCTTGTGTGGGGTTTCGCCTAGGACACCAAGCTAGGCTCATCGGCGGGCTCTTGGTGTCCCCGCCCGGATCCCCACAGGAGTGACGAACTGCTACTACTACTACTAGTTGTTATTTCAATTCCTGCTTTCGCGCGAAGCGCGGGAGCAGGCGGGCCTTCGGCTAGACTAGTAGCCCTTAGGCCATTGGATATTTGTTATCTTAATTTTAATGAAATTATTTTGCTGGGAGCATGTCAGGACATGCGTGAATTGAATGATTTCTCTGTTTGGTGGCGCAGAGGTCACCCCGACCAACAAAGGAGACCCCCCAAGGAAAGGCCCAACACAACACCCCGCCCGGGCCGAGGCCCCACTCACACCCCCATTTATTATCCAACACAATGTTACATACAGAAGGCACAAGACATAAAACGATATGTGGGCAAAAACAAATGTACACTAATATATAAATACAAAACATATATATACATATTTCAATCGAAGTTCCTTGGTTTTATCCTGGTTTCTTGTTTTTTTTCTTTGTCCATAATCGTATGATTTGTTAAGCATAGTTTAAAGAACACACTTGTTTGGGGAAGTATAATCACTGGGGGCAATCACACGCATATGGAGCACTTTTCACTGACAGAACATTGAATGGGTATCGGAAAGATGCGACTAGTGCAAGCGATATTTTTGCAGGCTATGCGCCGAACACTCACTGGACTTCAACGTGGCTGGGTTGTCACCACCCCCAGGAGCGCGCGGAAAGTAAATGAAGCGACGTGTGTTTCATAGCCAAAGGCAGCTGGGGGTGGAGGGCTGAGCTGTGTTGAGGAGACTAGGTAATGGGTGGGGGAAAGAGATGAGAATTTGCAGGGGTACGGTTGTCATTGAGGATATCTTGGGCAAGGGGAGAGACAGATAGAGCTTCGGAAAAGAATGGAAGGTTTGCGAGGCGAGCACGGGTGAGGTACTTTAGGCGTAGGTTATGTAGAGTAGTGAGAATCGTAGGAAAGGTATAGAGGGAGGTAAAACCAGCGGATGGTGTGTCGTAAGGTAGGTTGTATGCCATGCGGAGGGCATGACGATCAAGTTTAAGAAGATTAAAATTTAGAGGAGGGGACGCAGTGAGCCAGGACATGGAAGCGTAGAGTAGGACAGGGAGGATGAAAGCACGGTATATACGGATGATCGTAGGGGCTTTCAGGCCCCAGGTATGGCCGGTGAGGGAGCGGGTAGCGGTTAGACGATGAAGGGCGCGGCTGGTGAGGAGGCGGAGATGGTGGGTCCATTGTAGGTTGTTTTGAAAGGTGATACCAAGGCATATGAGTTTGTTGGTTTCGAGAAGAGGGAGAGAGTTCAGGGTGAGATGGATTCGATGGCGGGGAGGGCAAAGGCGGGATTTTCTTCTAAAGACTATGAATTGGGTTTTCAGAGCATTGACTGTTATATGAGAAGAGAGGAACCAGGACTGAAGAGTGTTGAGGTAGGATTGGAGAAGATTTTGTAGTTTGGGGGCAGTGTGACCGAGAGCGAGGATAGCTAGGTCGTCAGCAAATTGATACAGGCGTAGTGGGGGAGGTGGGTATGGAATGTCGTGGGTAAATAAAAGGTAGAGTAAGGGGGAAAGTGGCGAACCCTGGGGGACGCCGGCACGAATGGAGAAGGTGTAGGAATGTGCAGATTTGATTCGGATGGACACTGTGCGGTGTGATAAGAAATTATATATCAGACGGATAAGGGAAGGGGGGATGGGGAGATGTCGGAGTTTGTATAAGAGTACGGGGTGGTAGACCTTATCGAAAGCTTTCTCTACATCGAGGCATATGAGAGCAGCGGTGCGGCGAGGTTTCATGAAAGCGGACAATGAGGCGGTTAAGTGGAAAAGGTGGTCTTGCGTCGATCGGTGGGCACGGAAGCCGGCTTGGGATTCGGGTAGTAAATGGAGAGGTTCGAGATAGGAGCTGATTCGTTTTGCAAGGATTAGTTCGAATAGTTTGGATAGTACTGGAAGAAGGCTTATGGGGCGGTAGGAGTTTATATCAGAGGGAGCTTTGTGGGGTTTCAGGAAAAGGAGGATGGAAGCTTTACACCAGTGGGTGGGATAAAAACCGGTGTATAGCATGGTGGTATATATAAGGGAAAGAACATGGGTAAGAATGGGGGGGGGGCGGCTTGGAGGTGCCGGTAGGTAATGGTATCAGTTCCTGGAGCGGTGTTTTTACGATGGCGAAGAATTGATGTGATTTCAGAAGGAGAAATGGGATGATTAAGAGGATGAGAGTAATCAATGTTTGTAAAGTGAGCGAAGGAAGGTTGGAGGTCAGGTGTAAGTTTCGGGTCTTGAAGACGTTGGATAAGCACATCATTTGGATTTTGGAATTGAGGGTTGTGGGTTGGAGAGAAGACATGGTAGTAGTGAGATGCAAAAAGGTTAGCCTTTTCGAGGGGAGTAGTGGGAACTGAGGTGGGGGTATAAATGGGGTAGGTAGGGTGGGATGGACGAGACTTCGTGAGGCGTTGAAAGGTAGACCAGAATTTAGAAGGATCGGGTGTGTCATCCAGACGGGTGCATGCATCGTTCCAGGTTTTGCGTTTAATAGCACGGATATAAGATTTGGCATGACGGAGATGGCGACGATGTTGGCGGAGGGTGTCAGGATCTCGGGTGCGGAGATAGGCCCGATAATAGTCATGGGCTATGCGTAAAAGGTTAAGGGCCTTAGGGGGTATAGGAGGTTTGGTAGGGTGGTAGGAGTGGCGGGGGATATGAAGCCGGTCGGCAGTAAGGAGAGCATGTTCAGTTTCGGCGATTAGTGTGAGAAGATTTGGTAGAGATGTCGGGGAGGTGTGGGGGGTAAGGAGATCAGTAACAGTGGCTCGATACTCAGACCAGTTGGTCTTTGTAAAACGACGAGTAGGAGGGGGCCGGTATGGGGCATCTGGGCGGGGGAAAATGTGGGGTATCGAGATCAGAGCTGGAACATGGTCACTACCAATAGAAGGAAGCATACGGACTAGAGGATGAGGGGTTAGGGTTGGGGATATGAGCATAACATCAGGGGTAGAGTTTGTTGAGGGTATTGTGGGCGAGGGAAAGGGAACGAGCACTCCACGGATACTATGAAGGAGATTTTGGAAAATAGTTTGTTCTTGCACATTGTAGGAGTTGATATTAATGTCAGCTGCTAGAAAATAATTGGGAAAGGTGCGATCAAGGTATTGGAGAAAAGCAATAGGGGGAGGGGTCTTTGGGGATAAATAGAGGGTAGCTACAGTGAACGTCTTAGAGGGGGCAAAAATTTCAAGGATTAGGTATTCTGTGAAATGATAAGGAAAGGTATAGAAATGACGTTTGACTGTAAGGTTACGCTGAACACCGACCGCTACTCCGCCCGCAAGCCGCGCTCCGTACGGCCGATCCGCACGGTAGACGACATACGGGGGGAGGCACAGCCGGTGGGAGGGACCAAGGAAAGTTTCGTTGAGGATAAATATGTCCGGGGAGTGCTCTAAAAGGGAAAGTTCAAAGGTCGGCCGGTTGGAGGTGACAGAGCGGATGTTGTCATAGTATATTTTCAGCGCCATGATTAATTGAGAAGAGGAACACTTGCTAGCGGGACGAATGCAAAATGCATCCTATTACCCGCATAGGCTATGTCTAAATGAGTGTTGAAAATCAACCGGGCCGCCATTTGAACTTGGTTGAGGACAAGAGGACGATGGAATGGGAGACAGTTCTGTAAGACCATGGTAATGAAGCGAATGATGTTTTCGGTACTAGGAGTGGGAAGGGCGGAGGAAGGGGCTGGGGTAGGTAGGTCTTGGGAAACTACTGGTACGACGGTTTCAGGCTGGGTGGGAATGGGATCAGGTCGGCTTTTACATTTAAAACTGAAGGCCGGGTGAGGAAGGGAGCAATTGATACATTTAGGGGAGGTTCTGTTTTGGCACAAAGATGTAGGGTGTTCCTGACTGCAGATACCACATACCTCAGCATGGACACAGGGTGCTCCCGGGGCGTGGTCATATCGCTGACACTTATCGCATCGCATCCTCTGGAGGGCGGCTGCACGGGAAGGCTCCACTCGATGACGACGAGCATAGATGATGGCCCCATCGCGGAGAAGAGCGTCCAGAGACCCGGTGTCACGGCTGAGGATCCGGACAAGTGAGGTTGGGCCAGTATTGTTCCTTATCCTGGCAACACGGAAGATGGTAAGTCCTTGAAGGCCAAGCTGCTGGGCGACATCTTCTTCTGAGTATTCCCGGTCGACACCATAGGCGACGACCGAGAGGAGGGGGGTAGGGCGGGAGGGAGGGGGGTTAGGGCGTGGAGGCTGGAAGTTGGATAGGTTTTTGGCACGGGTGCGAGGGCCGAACTGTGCCAGACCTATGGTGTTTGTTAGGTGCTGGTAGAAGGGCTTTGCAGTTTTGATATTATACCCTTCGCGGGTGCGTTGTAACTCCAGGCGGTAGGAGGCGAGGTCAGGAGTAAAGGAGGAAATGATTGTGAAAAGGGTGCGGGGGTTTGCCTTAGCGAGGTCAATGTCGGTAAGCTTGATGACATAGAATGCAGGTGAGGGAAGAGGGTTTGGGTTTATAACGCTTCGCTGGCGAACTTGAGGATGTAGAGCTGGGTTCTGGGCTGCCACAGCGTATGAGCGAAGAGTGCCTGGCATATATGAAGCTGTGGGTATAGCCATTGGTGGTGGTGGAACGTTTGGCAGTTGAAGTGGTGCTAGTTGACGATTTTCAAAAGGCATGAAGTCAATTCCACTCACCGAAGGCCCAGTTGGTTCTGCCGAAGTTGGAGCTGAAGACGATGTATATGTGGAGCCAGAAGAGATCTCATCGCCGCATTTTCTTTTGGCCTGTGAAGTAGGGCTGTTTGCTGCGTCCGATGTAGTGCGAGAGCACTTTATCTGTTGAGTTTCCATGGTATGTTCTGGCGTTGGTGGTGAATCGAATATGCTCTGCGACAGCCGTCTCTGAGGTGCCGGCTGTTTGCCGGAGTCCGACATGACGTATGGATACTATCTCGTATGATCTGGTAAGCTCGTGAATGTTCTGGAAAATTCTGGAAAATGCAGATGAAGGTGCTGATGACCAGAGTTTCCTCGCTGAAAATGTCTGATGAGCGGTGAATTTCGTAGCACTTTGATGTATTGTGACGGTCCAGAGCACTAGATAGAAGAACACAGTGAGTGGACGAACTGCGCGCCACCTCCCTTTATATAAGGTGCAACTGCACCACTTGACTACGAGAACTAAGAGCTCAAGCAGCCTTAACCTCCCTATGAAGGCTTCCAAAAAGATGGTATATTGGCTTTCACGGCCGGTGAATTAAAACTCAGCAATTCTTCTAGGTTTGTGCCGTGTCTTGTGTGGGGTTTCGCCTAGGACACCAAGCTAGGCTCATCGGCGGGCTCTTGGTGTCCCGGCCCGGACCCCCACAGGAGTGACGAACTGCGCGCCACCTCCCTTTATATAAGGTGCAACTGCACCACTTGACTACGAGAACTAAGAGCTCAAGCAGCCTTAACCTCCCTATGAAGGCTTCCAAAAAGATGGTATATTGGCTTTCACGGCCGGTGAATTAAAACTCAGCAATTCTTCTAGGTTTGTGCCGTGTCTTGTGTGGGGTTTCGCCTAGGACACCAAGCTAGGCTCATCGGCGGGCTCTTGGTGTCCCCGCCCGGACCCCCACAGGAGTGACGAACTGCGCGCCACCTCCCTTTATATAAGGTGCAACTGCACCACTTGCCTACGAGAACTAAGAGCTCAAGCAGCCTTAACCTCCCTATGAAGGCTTCCAAAAAGATGGTATATTGGCTTTCACGGCCGGTGAATTAAAACTCAGCAATTCTTCTAGGTTTGTGCCGTGTCTTGTGTGGGGTTTCGCCTAGGACACCAAGCTAGGCTCATCGGCGGGCTCTTGGTGTCCCCGCCCGGACCCCCACAGGAGTGACGAACTGCGCGCCACCTCCCTTTATATAAGGTGCAACTGCACCACTTGACTACGAGAACTAAGAGCTCAAGCAGCCTTAACCTCCCTATGAAGGCTTCCAAAAAGATGGTATATTGGCTTTCACGGCCGGTGAATTAAAACTCAGCAATTCTTCTAGGTTTGTGCCGTGTCTTGTGTGGGGTTTCGCCTAGGACACCAAGCTAGGCTCATCGGCGGGCTCTTGGTGTCCCCGCCCGGACCCCCACAGGAGTGACGAACTGCGCGCCACCTCCCTTTATATAAGGTGCAACTGCACCACTTGACTACGAGAACTAAGAGCTCAAGCAGCCTTAACCTCCCTATGAAGGCTTCCAAAAAGATGGTATATTGGCTTTCACGGCCGGTGAATTAAAACTCAGCAATTCTTCTAGGTTTGTGCCGTGTCTTGTGTGGAGTTTCGCCTAGGACACCAAGCTAGGCTCATCGGCGGGCTCTTGGTGTCCCCGCCCGGACCCCCACAGGAGTGACGAACTGCGCGCCACCTCCCTTTATATAAGGTGCAACTGCACCACTTGATTACGAGAACTAAGAACTCAAGCAGCCTTAACCTCCCTATGAAGGCTTCCAAAAAGATGGTATATTGGCTTTCACGGCCGGTGAATTAAAACTCAGCAATTCTTCTAGGTTTGTGCCGTGTCTTGTGTGGGGTTTCGCCTAGGAC
This sequence comes from Meconema thalassinum, assembly GCA_946902985.2. Lineage (NCBI taxonomy): Eukaryota > Metazoa > Arthropoda > Insecta > Orthoptera > Tettigoniidae > Meconema > Meconema thalassinum. Next base: position 245,570,237 of record OX336397.1, read on the forward strand.
ACCAAGCTAGGCTCATCGGCGGGCTCTTGGTGTTCCCGCCCGGACCCCCACAGGAGTGACGAACTGCGCGCCACCTCCCTTTATATAAGGTGCAACTGCACCACTTGACTACGAGAACTAAGAGCTCAAGCAGCCTTAACCTCCCTATGAAGGCTTCCAAAAAGATGGTATATTGGCTTTCACGGCCGGTGAATTAAAACTCAGCAATTCTTCTAGGTTTGTGCCGTGTCTTGTGTGGGGTTTCGCCTAGGACACCAAGCTAGGCTCATCGGCGGGCTCTTGGTGTCCCTGCCCGGACCCCCACAGGAGTGACGAACTGCGCGCCACCTCCCTTTATATAAGGTGCAACTGCACCACTTGACTACGAGAACTAAGAGCTCAAGCAGCCTTAATCTCCCTATGAAGGCTTCCAAAAAGATGGTATATTGGTTTTCACGGCCGGTGAATTAAAACTCAGCAATTCTTCGAGGTTTGTGCCGTGTCTTGTGTGGGGTTTCGCCTAGGACACCAAGCTAGGCTCATCGGCGGGCTCTTGGTGTCCCCGCCCGGATCCCCACAGGAGTGACGAACTGCGCGCCACCTCCCTTTATATAAGGTGCAACTGCACCACTTGACTACGAGAACTAAGAGCTCAAGCAGCCTTAACCTCCCTATGAAGGCTTCCAAAAAGATGGTATATTGGCTGGCACGGCAGGTGAATTAAAACTCAGCAATTCTTCTAGGTTTGTGCCGTGTCTTGTGTGGGGTTTCGCCTAGGACAACAAGCTGGGCTCATCGGCGGGCTCTTGGTGTCCCCGCCCGGACCCCCACAGGAGTGACGAACTGCGCGCCACCTCCCTTTATATAAGGTGCAACTGCACCACTTGACTACGAGAACTAAGAGCTCAAGCAGCCTTAACCTCCCTATGAAGGCTTCCAAAAAGATGGTATAATGGCTTTCACGGCCGGTGAATTAAAACTCAGCAATTCTTCTAGGTTTGTGCCGTGTCTTGTGTGGGGTTTCGCCTAGGACACCAAGCTATGCTCATCGGCGGGCTCTTGGTGTCCCCGCCCGGACCCCCACAGGAGTGACGAACTGCGCGCCACCTCCCTTTATATAAGGTGCAACTGCACCACTTTACTACGAGAACTAAGAGCTCAAGCAGCCTTAACCTCCCTATGAAGGCTTCCAAAAAGATGGTATATTGGCTTTCACGGCCGGTGAATTAAAACTCAGCAATTCTTCTAGGTTTGTGCCGTGTCTTGTTTGGGGTTTCGCCTAGGACACCAAGCTAGGCTCATCAGCGGGCTCTTGGTGTCCCCGCCCGGACCCCCACAGGAGTGACGAACTGCGCGCCACCTCCCTTTATATAAGGTGCAACTGCACCACTTGACTACGAGAACTAAGAGCTCAAGCAGCCTTAACCTCCCTATGAAGGCTTCCAAAAAGATGGTATATTGGCTTTCACGGCCGGTGAATTAAAACTCAGCAATTCTTCTAAGTTTGTGCCGTGTCTTGTGTGGGGTTTCGCCTAGGACACCAAGCTAGGCTCATCGGCGGGCTCTTGGTGGCCCCGCCCGGACCCCCACAGGAGTGACGAACTGCGCGCCACCTCCCTTTATATAAGGTGCAACTGCACCACTTGACTACGAGAACTAAGAGCTCAAGCAGCCTTAACCTCCCTATGAAGGCTTCCAAAAAGATACCATCCGGGCGGGGACACCAAGAGCCCGCCGATGAGCCTAGCTTGGTGTCCTAGGCGAAACCCCACACAAGACACGGCCCAAACCTAGAAGAATTGCTGAGTTTTAATTCACCGGCCGTGAAAGCCAATATACCATCTTTTTGGAAGCCTTCATAGGCAGGTTAAGGCTGCTTGAGCTCTTAGTTCTCGTAGTCAAGTGGTGCAGTTGCACCTTATATAAAGGGAGGTGGCGCGCAGTTCGTCACTCCTGTGGGGGTCCGGGCGGGGACACCAAGTGCCCACTGATGAGCCTAGCTTGGTGTCCTAGGCGAAACCCCACACAAGACACGGCACAAACCTAGAAGAATTGCTGAGTTTTAATTCACCGGCCGTGAAAGCCAATATACCATCTTTTTGGAAGCCTTCATAGGGAGGTTAAGGCTGCTTGAGCTCTTAGTTCTCGTAGTCAAGTGGTGCAGTTGCACCTTATATAAAGGGAGGTGGCGAGCAGTTCGTCACTCCTGTGGGGGTCCGGGCGGGGACACCAAGAGCCCGCCGATGAGCCTAGCTTGGTGTCCTAGGCGAAACCCCACACAAGACACGGCACAAACCTAGAAGAATTGCTGAGTTTTAATTCACCGGCCGTGAAAGCCAATATACCATCTTTTTGGAAGCCTTCATAGGGAGGTTAAGGCTGCTTGAGCTCTTAGTTCTCGTAGTCAAGTGGTGCAGTTGCACCTTATATAAAGGGAGGTGGCGCGCAGTTCGTCACTCCTGTGGGGGTCGGGGCGGGGACACAAAGAGCCCGCCGATGAGCCTAGTTTGGTGTCCTAGGCGAAACCCCACACAAGACACGGCACAAACCTAGAAGAATTGCTGAGTTTTAATTCACCGGCCGTGAAAGACAATATAGCATCTTTTTGGAAGCCTTCATAGGGAGGTTAAGGCTGCTTGAGCTCTTAGTTCTCGTAGTCAAGTGGTGCAGTTGCACCTTATATAAAGGGAGGTGGCGCGCAGTTCGTCACTCCTGTGGGGGTCCGGGCGGGGACACCAAGAGCCCACCGATGAACCTAGCTTGGTGTCCTAGGCGAAACCCCACACAAGACACGGCACAAACCTAGAAGAATTGCTGAGTTTTAATTCACCGGCCGTGAAAGCCAATATACCATCTTTTTGGAAGCCTTCATAGGGAGGTTAAGGCTGCTTGAGCTCTTAGTTCTCGTAGTCAAGTGGTGCAGTTGCACCTTATATAAAGGGAGGTGGCGCGCAGTTCGTCACTCCTGTGGGGGTCCGGGCGGGGACACCAAGAGCCCGCCGATGAGCCTAGCTTGGTGTCCTAGGCGAAACCCCACACAAGACACGGCACAAACCTAGAAGAATTGCTGAGTTTTAATTCACCGGCCGTGAAAGCCAATATACCATCTTTTTGGAAGCCTTCATAGGGAGGTTAAGGCTGCTTGAGCTCTTAGTTCTCGTAGTCAAGTGGTGCAGTTGCACCTTACATAAAGGGAGGTGGCGCGCAGTTTGTCACTCCTGTGGGGGTCCGGGCGGGGACACCAAGAGCCCGCCGATGAGCCTAGCTTGGTGTCCTAGGCGAAACCCCACACAAGACACGGCACAAACCTAGAAGAATTGCATAGTTTTAATTCACCGGCCGTGAAAGCCAATATACCATCTTTTTGGAAGCCTTCATAGGGAGGTTAAGGCTGCTTGAGCTCTTAGTTCTCGCAGTCAAGTGGTGCAGTTGCACCTTATATAAAGGGAGGTGGCGCGCAGTTCGTCACTCCTGTGGGGGTCCGGACGGGGACACCAAGAGCCCGCCGATGAGCCTAGCTTGGTGTCCTAGGCGAAACCCCACACAAGACACGGCACAAACCTAGAAGAATTGCATAGTTTTAATTCACCGGCCGTGAAAGCCAATATACCATCTTTTTGGAAGCCTGCATAGGGAGGTTAAGGCTGCTTGAGCTCTTAGTTCTCGTAGTGAAGTGGTGCAGTTGCACCTTATATAAAGGGAGGTGGCGCGCAGTTCGTCAATCCTGTGGGGGTCCGGGCGGGGACACCAAGAGCCCGCCGATGAGCCTAGCTTGGTGTCCTAGGCGAAACCCCACACAAGACACGGCACAAACCTAGAAGAATTGCTGAGTTTTAATTCACCGGCCGTAAAAGCCAATATACCATCTTTTTGGAAGCCTTCATAGGGAGGTTAAGGCTGCTTGAGCTCTTAGTTCTCGTAGTCAAGTGGTGCAGTTGCACCTTATATAAAGGGAGGTGGCGCGCAGTTCGTCACTCCTGTGGGGGTCCGGGCGGGGACACCAAGAGCCCGCCGATGAGCCTAGTTTGGTGTCCTAGGCGAAACCCCACACAAGACACGGCACAAACCCAGAAGAATTGCTGAGTTTTAATTCACCGGACGTGAAAGCCAATATACCATCTTTTTGGAAGCCTTCATAGGGAGGTTAAGGCTGCTTGAGCTCTTAGTTCTCGTAGTCAAGTGGTGCAGTTGCACCTTACATAAAGGGAGGTGGCGCGCAGTTCGTCACTCCTGTGGGGGTCCGGGCGGGGACACCAAGAGCCCGCCGATGAGCCTAGCTTGGTGTCCTAGGCGAAACCCCACACAAGACACGGCACAAACCTAGAAGAATTGCTGAGTTTTAATTCACCGGCCGTAAAAGCCAATATACCATCTTTTTGGAAGCCTTCATAGGGAGGTTAAGGCTGCTTGAGCTCTTAGTTCTCGTAGTCAAGTGGTGCAGTTGCACCTTATATAAAGGGAGGTGGCGCGCAGTTCGTCACTCCTGTGGGGGTCCGGGCGGGGACACCAAGAGCCCGCCGATGAGCCTAGCTTGGTGTCCTAGGCGAAACCCCACACAAGACACGGCACAAACCTAGAAGAATTGCATAGTTTTAATTCACCGGCCGTGAAAGCCAATATACCATCTTTTTGGAAGCCTGCATAGGGAGGTTAAGGCTGCTTGAGCTCTTAGTTCTCGTAGTCAAGTGGTGCAGTTGCACCTTATATAAAGGGAGGTGGCGCGCAGTTCGTCACTCCTGTGGGGGTCCGGGCGGGGACACCAAGAGCCCGCCGATGAGCCTAGCTTGGTGTCCTAGGCGAAACCCCACACAAGACACGGCACAAACCTAGAAGAATTGCTGAGTTTTAATTCACCGGCCGTGAAAGCCAATATACCATCTTTTTGGAAGCCTTCATAGGGAGGTTAAGGCTGCTTGAGCTCTTAGTTCTCGTAGTCAAGTGGTGCAGTTGCACCTTATATAAAGGGAGGTGGCGCGCAGTTCGTCACTCCTGTGGGGGTCCGGGCGGGGACACCAAGAGCCCGCCGATGAGCCTAGCTTGGTGTCCTAGGCGAAACCCCACACAAGACACGGCACAAACCTAGAAGAATTGCTGAGTTTTAATTCACCGGCCGTGAAAGTCAATATACCATCTTTTTGGAAGCCTTCATAGGGAGGTTAAGGCTGCTTGAGCTCTTAGTTCTCGTAGTCAAGTGGTGCAGTTGCACCTTATATAAAGGGAGGTGGCGCGCAGTTCGTCACTCCTGTGGGGGTCCGGGCGGGGACACCAAGAGCCCGCCGATGAGCCTAGCTTGGTGTCCTAGGCGAAACCCCACACAAGACACGGCACAAACCTAGAAGAATTGCATAGTTTTAATTCACCGGCCGTGAAAGCCAATATACCATCTTTTTGGAAGCCTGCATAGGGAGGTTAAGGCTGCTTGAGCTCTTAGTTCTCGTAGTCAAGTGGTGCAGTTGCACCTTATATAAAGGGAGGTGGCGCGCAGTTCGTCACTCCTGTGGGGGTCCGGGCGGGGACACCAAGAGCCCGCCGATGAGCCTAGCTTGGTGTCCTAGGCGAAACCCCACACAAGACACGGCACAAACCTAGAAGAATTGCTGAGTTTTAATTCACCGGCCGTGAAAGCCAATATACCATCTTTTTGGAAGCCTTCATAGGGAGGTTAAGGCTGCTTGAGCTCTTAGTTCTCGTAGTCAAGTGGTGCAGTTGCACCTTATATAAAGGGAGGTGGCGCGCAGTTCGTCACTCCTGTGGGGGTCCGGGCGGGGACACCAAGAGCCCGCCGATGAGCCTAGCTTGGTGTCCTAGGCGAAACCCCACACAAGACACGGCACAAACCTAGAAGAATTGCTGAGTTTTAATTCACCGGCCGTGAAAGCCAATATACCATCTTTTTGGAAGCCTTCATAGGGAGGTTAAGGCTGCTTGAGCTCTTAGTTCTCGTAGTCAAGTGGTGCGGTTGCACCTTATATAAAGGGAGGTGGCGCGCAGTTCGTCACTCCTGTGGGGGTCCGGGCGGGGACACCAAGAGCCCGCCGATGAGCCTAGCTTGGTGTCCTAGGCGAAACCCCACACAAGGCACGGCACAAACCTAGAAGAATTGCTGAGTTTTAATTCACCGTCCGTGAAAGCCAATATACCATCTTTTTGGAAGCCTTCATAGGCAGGTTAAGGCTGCTTGAGCTCTTAGTTCTCGTAGTCAAGTGGTGCAGTTGCACTTTATATAAAGGGAGGTGGCGCGCAGTTCGTCACTCCTGTGGGGTTCCGGGCGGGGACACCAAGAGCCCGCTGATGAGCCTAGCTTGGTGTCCTAGGCGAAACCCCACACAAGACACGGCACAAACCTAGAAGAATTGCTGAGTTTTAATTCACCGGCCGTGAAAGCCAATATACCATCTTTTTGGAAGCCTTCATAGGGAGGTTAAGGCTGCTTGAGCTCTTAGTTCTCGTAGTCAAGTGGTGCAGATGCACCTTATATAAAGGGAGGTGGCGAGCAGTTCGTCACTCCTGTGGGGGTCCGGGCGGGGACACCAAGAGCCCGCCGATGAGCCTAGCTTGGTGTCCTAGGCGAAACCCCACACAAGACACTGCACAAACCTAGAAGAATTGCTGAGTTTTAATTCACCGGCCGTGAAAGCCAATATACCATCTTTTTGGAAGCCTTCATAGGGAGGTTAAGGCTGCTTGAGCTCTTAGTTCTCGTAGTCAAGTGGTGCAGTTGCACCTTATATAAAGTGAGGTGGCGCGCAGTTCGTCACTCCTGTGGGGGTCCGGGCGGGGACACCAAGAGCCCGCCGATGAGCCTATCTTGGTGTCCTAGGCGAAACCCCACACAAGACACGGCACAAACCTAGAAGAATTGCTGACTTTTAATTCCCCGGCCGTGAAAGCCAATATACCATCTTTTTGGAAGCCTTCATAGGGAGGTTAAGGCTGCTTGAGCTCTTAGTTCTCGTAGTCAAGTGGTGCAGTTGCACCTTATATAAAGGGAGGTGGCGCGCAGTTCGTCACCCCTGTGGGGGTCCGGGTGGGGTCACCAAGAGCCCGCCGATGAGCCTAGCTTGGTGTCCTAGGCGAAACCCCACACAAGACACGGCACAAACCTAGAAGAATTGCTGAGTTTTAATTCACCGGCCGTGAAAGCCAATATACCATATTTTTGGAAGCCTTCATAGGGAGGTTAAGGCTGCTTGAGCTCTTAGTTCTCGTAGTCAAGTGGTGCAGTTGCACCTTATATAAAGGGAGGTGGCGCGCAGTTCGTCACTCCTGTGGGGGTCCGGGCGGGGACACCAAGAGCCCGCCGATGAGCCTAGCTTGGTGTCCTAGGCGAAACCCCACACAAGACACGGCACAAACCTAGAAGAATTGCTGAGTTTTAATTCACCGTCCGTGAAAGCCAATATACCATCTTTTTGGAAGCCTGCATAGGGAGGTTAAGGCTGCTTGAGCTCTTAGTTCTCGTAGTCAAGTGGTGCAGTTGCACCTTATATAAAGGGAGGTGGCGCGCAGTTCGTCACTCCTGTGGGGGTCCGGGCGGGGACACCAAGAGCCCGCCGATGAGCCTAGCTTGGTGTCCTAGGCGAAACCCCACACAAGACACGGCACAAACCTAGAAGAATTGCTGAGTTTTAATTCACCGGCCGTGAAAGCCAATATACCATCTTTTTGGAAGCCTTCATAGGGAGGTTAAGGCTGCTTGAGCTCTTAGTTCTCGTAGTCAAGTGGTGCAGTTGCACCTTATATAAAGGGAGGTGGCGCGCAGTTCGTCACTCCTGTGGGGGTCCGGGCGGGGACACCAAGAGCCCGCCGATGAGCCTAGCTTGGTGTCCTAGGCGAAACCCCACACAAGACACGGCACAAACCTAGAAGAATTGCTGAGTTTTAATTCACCGGCCGTGAAAGCCAATATACCATCTTTTTGGAAGCCTTCATAGGGACGTTAAGGCTTCTTGAGCTCTTAGTTCTCGTAGTCAAGTGGTGCAGTTGCACCTTATATAAAGGGAGGTGGCGCGCAGTTCGTCACCCCTGTGGGGGTCCGGGTGGGGACACCAAGAGCCCGCCGATGAGCCTAGCTTGGTGTCCTAGGCGAAACCCCACACAAGACACGGCACAAACCTAGAAGAATTGCTGAGTTTTAATTCACCGGCCGTGAAAGCCAATATACCATATTTTTGGAAGCCTTCATAGGGAGGTTAAGGCTGCTTGAGCTCTTAGTTCTCGTAGTCAAGTGGTGCAGTTGCACCTTATATAAAGGGAGGTGGCGCGCAGTTCGTCACTCCTGTGGGGGTCCGGGCGGGGACACCAAGAGCCCGCCGATGAGCCTAGCTTGGTGTCCTAGGCGAAACCCCACACAAGACACGGCACAAACCTAGAAGAATTGCTGAGTTTTAATTCACCGGCCGTGAAAGCCAATATACCATCTTTTTGGAAGCCTTCATAGGGAGGTTAAGGCTGCTTGAGCTCTTAGTTCTCGTAGTCAAGTGGTGCAGTTGCACCTTATATAAAGGGAGGTGGCGCGCAGTTCGTCACTCCTGTGGGGGTCCGGGCGGGGACACCAAGAGCCCGCCGATAAGCCTAGCTTGGTGTCCTAGGCGAAACCCCACACAAGACACGGCACAAACCTAGAAGAATTGCTGAGTTTTAATTCACCGGCCGTGAAAGCCAATATACCATCTTTTTGGAAGCCTTCATAGGGAGGTTAAGGCTGCTTGAGCTCTTAGTTCTCGTAGTCAAGTGGTGCAGTTGCACCTTATATAAAGGGAGGTGGCGCGCAGTTCGTCACTCCTGTGGGGGTCCGGGCGGGGACACCAAGAGCCCGCCGATGAGCCTAGCTTGGTGTCCTAGGCGAAACCCCACACAAGACACGGCACAAACCTAGAAGAATTGCTGAGTTTTAATTCACCGGCCGTGAAAGCCAATATACCATCTTTTTGGAAGCCTTCATAGGGAGGTTAAGGCTGCTTGAGCTCTTAGTTCTCGTAGTCAAGTGGTGCAGTTGCACCTTATATAAAGGGAGGTGGCGCACAGTTCGTCACTCCTGTGGGGGTCCGGGCGGGGACACCAAGAGCCCGCCGATGAGCCTAGCTTGGTGTCCTAGGCGAAACCCCACACAAGACACGGCACAAACCTAGAAGAATTGCTGAGTTTTAATTCACCGGCCGTGAAAGCCAATATACCATCTTTTTGGAAGCCTTCATAGGGAGGTTAAGGCTGCTTGAGCTCTTAGTTCTCGTAGTCAAGTGGTGCAGTTGCACCTTATATAAAGGGAGGTGGCGTGCAGTTCGTCACTCCTGTGGGGGTCCGGGCGGGGACACCAAGAGCCCGCCGATGAGCCTAGCTTGGTGTCCTAGGCGAAACCCCACACAAGACACGGCACAAACCTAGAAGAATTGCTGAGTTTTAATTCACCGGCCGTGAAAGCCAATATACCATCTTTTTGGAAGCCTTCATAGGGAGGTTAAGGCTGCTTGAGGTCTTAGTTCTCGTAGTCAAGTGGTGCAGTTGCACCTTATATAAAGGGAGGTGGCGCGCAGTTCGTCACTCCTGTGGGGGTCCGGGCGGGGACTCCAAGAGCCCGCCGATGAGCCTAGCTTGGTGTCCTAGGCGAAACCCCACACAAGACACGGCAAAAACCTAGAAGAATTGCAGAGTTTTAATTCACCGGCCGTGAAAGCCAATATACCATCTTTTTGGAAGCCTTCATAGGGAGGTTAAGGCTGCTTGAGCTCTTAGTTCTCGTAGTCAAGTGGTGCAGTTGCACCTTATATAAAGTGAGGTGGCGCGCAGTTCGTCACTCCTGTGGGGGTCCGGGCGGGGACACCAAGAGCCCGCCGATGAGCCTATCTTGGTGTCCTAGGCGAAACCCCACATAAGACACGGCACAAACCTAGAAGAATTGCTGAGTTTTAATTCACCGGCCGTGAAAGCCAATATACCATCTTTTTGGAAGCCTTCATAGGGAGGTTAAGGCTGCTTGAGCTCTTAGTTCTCGTAGTCAAGTGGTGCAGTTGCACCTTATATAAAGGGAGGTGGCGCGCAGTTCGTCACTCCTGTGGGGGTCCGGGTGGGGACACCAAGAGCCCGCCGATGAGCCTAGCTTGGTGTCCTAGGCGAAACCCCACACAAGACACGGCACAAACCTAGAAGAATTGCTGAGTTTTAATTCACCGGCCGTGAAAGCCAATATACCATCTTTTTGGAAGCCTTCATAGGGAGGTTAAGGCTGCTTGAGCTCTTAGTTCTCGTAGTCAAGTGGTGCAGTTGCACCTTATATAAAGGGAGGTGGCGCGCAGTTCGTCACTCCTGTGGAGGTCCGGGCGGGGACACCAAGAGCCCGCCGATGAGCCTAGCTTGGTGTCCTAGGCGAAACCCCACACAAGACACGGCACAAACCTAGAAGAATTGCTGAGTTTTAATTCACCGGCCGTGAATGCCAATATACCATCTTTTTGGAAGCCTTCATAGGGAGGTTAAGGCTGCTTGAGCTCTTAGTTCTCGTAGTCAAGTGGTGCAGTTGCACCTTATATAAAGGGAGGTGGCGCGCAGTTCGTCACTCCTGTGGGGGTCCGGGCGGGGACACCAAGAGCCCGCCGATGAGCCTAGCTTGGTGTCCTAGGCGAAACCCCACACAAGACACGGCACAAACCTAGAAGAATTGCTGAGTTTTAATTCACCGGCCGTGAAAGCCAATATACCATCTTTTTGGAAGCCTTCATAGGGAGGTTAAGGCTGCTTGAGCTCTTAGTTCTCGTAGTCAAGTGGTGCAGTTGCACCTTATATAAAGGGAGGTGGCGCGCAGTTCGTCACTCCTGTGGGGGTCCGGGCGGGGACACCAAGAGCCCGCCGATGAGCCTAGCTTGGTGTCCTAGGCGAAACCCCACACAAGACACGGCACAAACCTAGAAGATTTGCTGAGTTTTAATTCACCGGCCGTGAAAGCCAATATACCATCTTTTTGGAAGCCTTCATAGGGAGGTTAAGGCTGCTTGAGCTCTTAGTTCTCGTAGTCAAGTGGTGCAGTTGCACCTTATATAAAGGGAGGTGGCGCACAGTTCGTCACTCCTGTGGGGGTCCGGGCGGGGACACCAAGAGCCCGCCGATGAGCCTAGCTTGGTGTCCTAGGCGAAACCCCACACAAGACACGGCACAAACCTAGAAGAATTGCTGAGTTTTAATTCACCGGCCGTGAAAGCCAATATACCATCTTTTTGGAAGCCTTCATAGGGAGGTTAAGGCTGCTTGAGCTCTTAGTTCTCGTAGTCAAGTGGTGCAGTTGCACCTTATATAAAGGGAGGTGGCGCGCAGTTCGTCACTCCTGTGGGGGTCCGGGCGGGGACACCAAGAGCCCGCCGATGAGCCTAGCTTGGTGTCCTAGGCGAAACCCCACACAAGACACGGCACAAACCTAGAAGAATTGCTGAGTTTTAATTCACCGGCCGTGAAAGCCAATATACCATCTTTTTGGAAGCCTTCATAGGGAGGTTAAGGCTGCTTGAGCTCTTAGTTCTCGTAGTCAAGTGGTGCAGTTGCACCTTATATAAAGGGAGGTGGCGCGCAGTTCGTCACTCCTGTGGGGGTCCGGGCGGGGACACCAAGAGCCCGCCGATGAGCCTAGCTTGGTGTCCTAGGCGAAACCCCACACAAGACACGGCACAAACCTAGAAGAATTGCTGAGTTTTAATTCACCGGCCGTGAAAGCCAATATACCATCTTTTTGGAAGCCTTCATAGGGAGGTTAAGGCTGCTTGAGCTCTTAGTTCTCGTAGTCAAGTGGTGCAGCTGCACCTTATATAAAGGGAGGTGGCGCACAGTTCGTCACTCCTGTGGGGGTCCGGGCGGGGACACCAAGAGCCCGCCGATGAGCCTAGCCTGGTGTCCTAGGCGAAACCCCACACAAGACACGGCACAAACCTAGAAGAATTGCTGAGTTTTAATTCACCGGCCGTGAAAGCCAATATACCATCTTATAGTGTCTGAGTTTGAGGTTTTTGAAGAGCACTTAGATGCATAGAGATTACGACAGGAAAGATAAGCCCTTTCAAACTTGGTACATCAGGCTTCTGTGGCTAGGTTCTCGCTCTGATTCGCAGAAATCCATTCTCCTAAGTACTGTACTTAACTGCCGGTACCTTTCGTATGGTAGTGTCTCTGTGAGAGGAATATTAATTTAATTAGTACGAATTCCACACAAAATAAGGTCCCGTAGCTCATGATTGCAACAACATAAAACTGCAAACTCCCTTCCTGTTCATTCACACTTATACACATAAAAAGTACTAGCAATGAACGCAACCGTTTAGAGGTGTAATGGACTAATGGAGTAAATAATATAATTGTTTAAAAATATGACTCTTTAGAAAGTTTAATTAAAACCCCCTTAGCTTAACAATTGTAAATACTGTTGCACATAAGAGTTATACACATATCCTACTAGCAGGTAACCACGGCTTCGCTCGCGATCAAGACAATGGGGACGATGCATTATTGCTGATTATTGGTCTATTCTATTACAGCAATCGCGGCTACAGGTGGGTCCATTTTAATTCTGAATACTGATACATACAGTTTATTGATATGAGCATCTGAGTGGGAATTTAATAGAGTTGTGAAAGTCTGCAGGGTTCGATGTTACATTATTCTAACATATTTTAAAATTACGTCTTCTGCTGAGACATAACGATTTTGTTGTCCGGATGCTCGCGAGCACGCCACTTACAGTTGCCCATGGGAAGGAATGGTTTTGTCTAAATGTACACGTGCTACTGTTAAGTGTGTGTCATTGCGCTTTGTTAAAGAAATTGCGAATATTGTTTGTAGAGGGAACTACACTCTTGCAAACTGGAATGGCAAATCTATCGGAATATGGGGAATTAAAAGTATTCTTCCTTGAGCTATTCTGGATGTAATTTTGCCATACTTCTTGATGATTTGAACGTCAACATATTGCTATTAATAGACCTATAGTTAAATATCTCTCACCTTGGCCGCTGATGTACATTATGCAGTCTCTTCCAGTGTTACATCCCAGGGATTGAAATTCTCCAAAACCACTTTTGCCTCACGTGCCTCTCTAAGTAATTAAAATGGCCGATTGTTGTTGTTTGAGTCTTCAGTTTTTTAACAGGTTTGCTGTAGCCCTCCATGTCTCCCTCTCCTGAGCTAATCGTTTCATCTCTACATAGCTACCACAACCAACATCCGAGGCAATCTGTTTAACCCTGGTTTACCCCCACAGTTCTTGTCCTCGACCGTCCCATCCATAACTAAGCTTGCTATTCCTGGGTGTCTTAATATGTGTCCTACCCTCCTATCTCTTCTCTTCATTAGCAGTCGCCAGAAACATCTCTCCTCTCCCACTCGTATTAATAACTCTTCATTTGTTACCCTATCTACCCATCTGATCATCATTATCCTTTATCACCACATTTCAAACGCTTCAATTCTCCTCTTTTGTGCTGCACCATTAGTCCATTAGTCCAACTCAGCAACTTTTCTAGATTTAAGCCGTGTCTTGTGCGGGGATTTAATGGCCGTGAAAGACAAAATACAAACTTTATTGAAATAAGTTTGCCCAATTCCTCAGTAAGAATAATTAAGAAAAAATAATAATTTAATGTGACAGCCGGTAGAATACGACACATCCGTCTGTGATCATGGGTTGCTGATCATGGTAAAAAAGAAAAAGAGCAGATCAATATTGGCAAACAGAAATATACAGTCAACAAAAAACAAATTTATAAAGAAAATGAAAGCATACCGTGCAAAATAGAAAGAATCTTGACATTGTAAATTAGCGTAAAGATACGAAAGCTCGCTCACAATAACCAGCTCAAAGGGTATAAAATTAGACTCAAAATCACGCTCGTATTCGACCCCCAAAACCACCTCAATAAATAAAATATATCTCAATTTACGCGTATCAATGCGAGGAGCCATGTTCGTGAAGAGAACCCCACGTTTTAAGGCCCTAAAACGTACGGTTTTCGAGACATTGCCAGAAAACTATCCCCGGTCTGCGAAATTTCAGCGGTTGCCATAGTAACGTTGATCTGTTTCTTCGAGGGAACACAGTTATTTGGGAATATCTCCGAAACCGTTCATTATAGGAACTTAAAAAGTGTGTTTCGGGGCCCCTATAGGACCTCCGAGTATTGTTTCTCGTATCTGGAGGTTTAAAATGAGCTATATCCGATCTTTGTACCGACTGTCCTTTCTCAGTGCCAAAGGGCCAAAAAAGGTCACTTACAAATGGAATTTTCAAAAACCGTTTCTTAGTGAGCCTCTACATTCTCGGATCAACCAACATGCAAAATTTCAGCTCTCTAGGTCTAGTGGTTTGAGCCCTGCGTTGATGAGTCAATTTTGGATGCTCAGTGCCAAAGGGCCGAAAAAGGTCACTTACAAATTTAATTTTCAAAAACCGCTTCTCTGTGAGCCTCTACATACCCGGATCAACCAACATGCTAAATTTCAACTTTCTAGGTCTAGTGGTTTGAGCCCTGCGTTGATGAGTCAATTTTGGATGCTCAGTGCCAAAGGGCCGAAAAAGGTCACTTTCAAATCGAATTTCCAAAAACCGCTTCTTAGTGAGCCTCTACATACTCGGATCAACCAACATGCAAAATTTCAGCTTTCTAGGTCTAGTGGTTTGAGCCCTGCGTTGATGAGTCAATTTTGGATTATATATAATAGATGAGACTTTCCAAGTCGATTTCCTCGTAGAAATATAGAATATAGCTAATTCTGCGCGTATCAATGCGAGGAGCAATGTTCGTAGTTTCCACTTCTAAGAAGTGGGAACAGAACCCCGCGTTTTAAGGCCCTAAAACGAACGGTTTACGTGATATTGCCAGAAAACTATCCCCGGACGGCGAAATTTCAGCGGTTGCCATAGCAACGTTGATCTGTTTCTTCGAGGGAACCTAGTTATTTGGGAATATCTACGAAACCGTTCATTTTAGGAACTTAAAAAGTGTGTTTCGGGGTCCCTACAGGACCTCCGAGTATTGTTTCTCGTATCTGGAGGCTTAAAATGAGCTAAATCCGACCTTTGTACCGACTGACCTTGCTCAGTGCAAAAGGGCCAAAAAAGGTCACTTACAAATGGAATTTTCAAAATCCGTTTCTTAGTGAGTCTCTACATACTCGGATCACCCAACATGCAAAATTTCAGCTTTCTAGGTCTAGTGGTTTGAGCCCTGCGTTGATGAGTCAATTTTGGATGCTCAGTGCCAAAGGGCCGAAAAAGGTCACTTACAAATAGAATTTTCAAAAACTGCTTCTTAGTGAGCCTCTACATACTCAGATCAACCAACATGAAAAATTTCAGCTTTCTACATCTAGTGGTTTGAGCACTACGTTGATGAGTCAATTTTGGATTATATATAATAGATGAGACTTTCCAAGTCGATTTGCTTGTAGAAATATGGAATATAGCTCATTCTGCGCGTATCAATGCGAGGAGCAATGTTCATAGTTTCCACTTCTACGAAGTGGGAACAGAACCCCGCGTTCTAAGGCCCTAAAACGAACGGTTTTGGAGATTTTGCCAGAAAACTATCCCCAGTCTACGAAATTTCAGCGGTTTCCATAGTAACGTTGATCTGTTTCTTCGAGGGAACACAGTTATTTGGGAATATCTCCGAAACCATTCATTTTAGGAACGTAGAAAGTGTGTTTCGGGGTCCCTACAGGACCTCCGAGTATTGTTTCTCGTATCTGGAGGCTTAAAATGAGCTAAATCCGACCTTTGTACCGACTGTCCTTGCTCAGTGCAAAAGGGCCAAAAAAGGTCACTTACAAATGGAATTTTCAAAACCCGTTTCTTAGTGAGCCTCTACATACTCGGATCACCCAACATGAAAAATTTCAGCTTTCTAGGTCTAGTGGTTTGAGCCCTGCGTTGATGAGTCAATTTTTGATGCTCAGTGCCAATGGGCCGAAAAAGGTCACTTACAAATTGAATTTTCAAAAACCGCTTCTTAGTGAGCCTCTACATACTCAGATCAACCAACATGCAAAATTTCAGCTTTCTACATCTAGTGGTTTGAGCCCTGCGTTGATGAGTCAATTTTGGATTATATATAATAGATGAGACTTTCCAAGTCGATTTGCTCGTAGAAATATGGAATATTAGCTGAAGTACCCGTGCTTCTCTACGCGTCATAAATAAATTAAAATGTGAAGGTGACAGTTAAAACAGGAGATAGGCGAGGTGCTGCGCAGAGGGAGATTAAGGATGGAACATTTTGTACAACTACACCGTTCGGCGTTGACCGTGTTTTATAGCACAATTTTAGGTTTTACTCGCTAACCGTTGGAGATACCTTTCGGATAGAAAATGTTATTTTAATCCTCGTATATGCCATCAAAAGTTTGCTATTTCTTAGCGTTCACTCTTTATTTGAAATGGAAATATGAAAGTTTGAAACCAAAGGGTGTACTGACGTCACTAAAATGGACGCCATCTTTCAATAGTGCAAAGTATTGAAATAAAAAGTAGCCTATATATTAACCAGGTAAATCAGCTACTTCCATGTAAAATTCATGTAAATCGGACCAGTGGTTCTTGCGTGATTGAGTAATACACAGACACACACCATCTCATTTTTAGCCTCGCTTCGCTCGCGTCATATTGTTATTCAATGAAATGCAGATTTAACCTATTTAGAACCTGAATAACCAAAAATCCCTCCTTAGTAGACGTTTTCGACATACAACAAACATATCCCCAAAATATCATTCTTCTAACTTTAATAGTTCTGGTTGGTCGATGAGAGTGAACATCCAAAAATCCTTCCTTAGTGGACGTTTTTTTCGAGAATTTCACCCCTCCCTATAGGCCACTTAAGTTGGATTTATGAAAAAAACGGTCGAACACCTACTTATTTTAATTATTTATTCATTTATTTATTTATTTATTTGTAAGCTGATTGAAACTCGGAGAAAATCCAACTCCTCGCCTATGTCGTTTAAGAGATACACGCTCCGTTAGGAATCTTTCAACCCCCACTTATCATCCCTTTCACCTCATAATATACACCACATCAAAAAACCATTAGACATGTGTCAGCTTATTTTTAATGATTAGTATATATGTCAAGTATGACATCCCCAATTGAAACCACTCGTGAGATATTGTTATTAAATGAAATGCACGTTTACCCCCTTAACACCTCTTTAGAACCTGAATATCCAAAACTCTATCCTTGGTGGACGTTTTCGACATACAAAGAACATATCCCCAAAATTTCATGTTTCTAACTTCAATAATTTTGGCTGGGCGATGATGAGTGAGTGAGTCAGTCAGGACATTTTCTTTCATTTATTTTTGATAATTTCACCCCTCCCCATGAACCCCTTAAATTGGATGTATGAAAATAACGGTCGAACACCTATTTATTTATTTATTTATTTAAAGCTGTTTTTCCCCCTGAGTTTGATGAGTGAGAAAGTGAGTCAATCAGTTAGGGCACTTTCTTTCCTGTTTTTTTTACCCCCAGAATTTCACCCTTCCCTATGGGGACCTTAAATTGGATTTATGAAGAAATGGTCGAACACTTATTTACTTATTTTTTAAGCTGTTTTTCCGCTGAATTTCAAACTTATCGGCTATGTTGAATAAGAGATACAGTACATGCTCCGTTAAGAATTCTTCAACCCCCAATTTTCTCCCCTTTCACCTCATAATATACACCATATCGATAAACCCTTAGACATATGTCTGCTTATTTTGATTGATTAGTTTATATGCCGAATATCACATCCCCAAATGAAACAACTCGTGAGATATTCTTATTGAATGAAATGCAAGTTTAACCCCCTTAACACCCCTTCTGAACATGAATTTCCAAAAATCCATCCTTAGTGGACTTTTTCGTCATACAACGAACATATCCCCAAAATTTCAAGTTTCAAACTGCAATAGGTTTGCTGGGGGATGATGAGAGTATATCCAAAAATCCTTCCTTAGTGGACTTCTTTCCCCAGAATTTCACCCCTCCCCATGAGCCCCTTCAATTGGATTTATGAAAAAAAAACGATCGAACACCTATTTACTACTTTTTCAAGCTGATTTTTCTCCCTGAGATTCATACTTTTTGCCTCTCTTTTAAGAGATACTTGCTCCGTTAAGAATCCTTCAACACTCACTTTTCACACATACACCTCATAATATACACCACATCGAAAACCCCTCAGACATGTGTCTTCTTATTGTTAATGATGAGTTTATATGCCGAGTATCCCATCCCAAAGGAAACCAATCGGGAGATATTGTAATTCAATTAAATGCAAGTCTACCCACTTAACACCCCTTTAGAACCTGAATATCCAAAATTCCTTCCTTAGTGGACGTTTTCGATATACAACGAACATAGCCCCGAAATGTCTCGTTTCTAACTTCAATAATTTTGGCTGGGCGATGATGAGTGAGTAAGTCAGGACATTTTCTTTCAATTATTTTTCAGAATTTCACCCCTCTCATGAACCCCTTAAATTGGATTTATGAAAAAAAACAACCGGTCGAACACCTATTTACTTATTTTTGAACTGTTCCCCCCTCAGTTTGATGAGTGAGTGAGTTAGGACACTTTCTTTCCTATTTTCCCCCCAGAATTTCACCCCTCTCCAAGGGCCCCTTAAATTGGATTTACTAAAAAAACGGTCGAACACCTATTTACTTATATTTTAAGCTGTTTTTCCCCGCCGAATTTCAAACTTCTCGTCTATGTCGTTTAAGAGATACACGCTCCGTTAAGAATCCCTCAACCCCCAATTTTCACCCCTTTCACCTCATAATAATACACCACATCGAAAAACCCTTAGACACATGTCTGCTTATTTTGAATGATTAGTTTATATGCCGAGTATCACATCCTCAAATGAAACCACTCGTGGGATATTGTTATTCAATGAAATGCAGGTTTAATCCCCTTAAGACCCCTTTAGATCCTGAATATTCAAAAATTCTCCCTTAGTGTATGGTTTTGACATACAACGAACATATCCCGAAAATGCCATGTTTCCAACTTCAATATTTTTGGCTGGGCGATGATGAGTGAGTGAGTGAGTCAGGACATTTTCTTTCAATTTATTTCTTCAGAATTTCACCCCTCCCGATGAACCCCTTAAATTTGATTTATAAAAAAAACTGTCGAACACATATTTACTTATTTTTAAGCAGTTTTCCCCCTGAGTTTGAAGAGCGAGTGAGTCAATCGGTTAGGACACTTTCTTTCCTGTTTTTTTTCTTCAGATTTTCACCCCTCCCCATGGGCCCCTTAAATTGGATTTATACGGTCAAACACCTATTTACTTATTTGTTATGCTGATTATTTTCCGCTGAGTTTCAAACTCCTCGCCTATGTCGTTTAAGGGATACAGGCTCCGTTAGGAATCTTTCAACCCCCACTTTTCACCCCTTTCACCTCATATTATATACCACATCGAAAAACCCTCAGACACCTGTCTTCTTATTTTTACTTATGAGTTTATATGCCGAGTATCACATCCCCCAATGAAACCAATCGGGAGATATTGCTATTCAATGAAATGCAGTTCTACCCCCTTAACACCCCTTTAGAACCTGAATATACAAAAATCCTTTCTTAGTGGGCATTTGCGGCCCTTGGGGAAGCTGCATACCAAATTTCATTCCAATCCGTTGGGTGGTTTCTGAGATTTCGTGATGAATGTGTGAGTGAGTGAGTGAGGAGTGGTATTTGACAAATTTCTAGTAGATAGTGTCAAGTCTTAGTTATGCTATACTCGGTTGACAGTGCTGTGTGAGCAGTTGAGTAACTAACGGGATTTCAAGTAAAGCTCCTCATTTTTTATACCGGTAGTGCAGAGCGCAAATGGCATCCAGTCGGCCGTGTCTCGACTTGAGCTATGTTGCCATGGAAACTATCTGCCTTGCCATTCTTTCATGAGTATATTTTATGAAATTATTAGCCTTTGCTCGAGTGCAAACTGGCCGAAATCAGAAGAATGAGAAGGACTATCGAAAATTCATGTAGCCAGCGGTTCCTTCTGGGTCCTAAACTATGTTTATGCAAAATTTGGTTGAGATTGGTGGAACGGTGTAGATTTGTATACGGAACCAACCCACCCACCCACCCACATACATACATACATACAGACTTTCACTTTTATACATAAGATAGCTCATTCTGCGCGTATCAATGCGAGTAGCAATGTTCATAGTTTCCACTTCTACGAAGTGGGAACAGAACCCCGCGTTTTAAGGCCCTAAAACGAACGGTTTTGGAGATTTTGCCTGAAAACTATCCCCGGTCTACGAAATTTCAGCGGTTGCCATAGTAACGTTGATCTGTTTCTTCGAGGGAACACAGTTATTTGGGAATATTCTCCGAAACCATTCATTTTAGGAACGTAGAAAGTGTGTTTCGGGGTCCCTACAGGACCTCCGTGTATTGTTTCTCGTATCTGGAGGCTTAAAATGAGCTAAACCCGACCTTTGTTCCGACTGTCCTTGCTCAGTGCCAAAGTGCCGAAAAAGGTCACTTACAAATGGAATTTTCAAAAACCGTTTCTTAGTGAGCCTCTACATACTCGGGTCAACCAACATGAAAAATTTCAGCTTTCTAGGTCTAGTGGTTTGAGCCCTGCGTTGATGAGTCAATTTTGGATGCTCAGTGCCAAAGGGCCGAAAAAGGTCACTTTCAAATTGAATTTCCAAAAACCGCTTCTTAGTGAGCCTCTACATACTCGGATCAACCAACATGCAAAATTTCAGCTTTCTAGGTCTAGTGGTTTGAGCCCTGCGTTGATGAGTCAATTTTGGATTATATATAATAGATGAGACTTTCCAAGTCGATTTGCTCGTAGAAATATGGAATATAGCTCATTCTGCGCGTATCAATGCGAGGAGCAATGTTCGTAGTTTCCACTTGTACGAAGTGGGAACAGAACCCCGCGTTTTAAGGCCCTAAAATGAACGGTTTTCGAGATATTGCCAGAAAACTATCCCCGGTCGGCGAAATATCAGCGGTTGCCATAGTAACGTTGATCAGTTTCTTCGAGGGAACACAGTTATTTGGGAATATATCCGAAACCGTTCATTTTAGGAACTTAAAAAGTGTGTTTCGGGGTCCCTACAGGACCTCCGAGTATTGTTTCTCGTATCTGGATGCTTAAAATGAGCTAAATCCGACCTTTGTACCGACTGTCCTTGCTCAGTGCCAAAGGGCCGAAAAAGGTCACTTACAAATGGAATTTTCAAAAACCGTTTCTTAGTGAGCCTCTACATACTCGGATCAACCAACATGCGAAATTGCAGCTTTCTAGGTCTAGTGGTTTGAGCCCTGTGTTGATATGTCAATTTTGGATGCTCAGTGCCAAAGGGCCGAGAAAGGTCACTTACAAATTTAATTTTCAAAAACCGCTTCTTAGTGAGCCTCTACATACTCGGATCAATCAACATGCAAAATTTCAACTTTCTAGGTCTCGTGGTTTGAGCCCTGCGTTGATGAGTCAATTTTGGATTATATATAATAGATAAGCCTGACTGAGCAGACCTGATGATGTGTGCTTGACGAACGAAACTACTCATCCAATTGAGCCCCCATTTTGTGTGAGAAGTGTTTTATCAAGAGTACAAGTGAAAAATGAAAATCCACAGCCTGCTTCCAGTCTCCGACCGGGTCAGGAATGGAATGAATGAAGCCCCCATCTAGCGGCGAGGATATGAAATGTGCCGGCTGCCGAGGCATGACGCACTACTCTGGGGCAATGATTAAATGAATGACCGATGAAATGCAATGATAGTGGGGAGTGTAGCTGGAATGAAATTTTGACAGGGAAAACCGGAGTACCCGGAGAAAAACCTGTCTGCATCCGTTCTGTCCAGCACAGATCTCACATGGAGTGAAGAGTAATTCATGAAATTTATCTCAGGCACTGGGAACTTCATTGTAATTCCCCGCCCAATATAATGCGTGTTGACCGACTGAAAAGCTTCCAATAATTGATTACTTAGACAACACTGAAAATTAAACACACATTAATACAGCCAACATAATAACACCAGTTAACCTTACTCACCCAATTGCCCAGGGCTACTTGTCGCAAAGTCTTAAATGAATCATTATGAAGGACAACAAGCAATTTATCCAACAGGGGAACTTAATTCAGCGATAGAAGAGAGCATTGGTGCTGGACCCTAAGTGGTACCACAAAGGTTCCGTGTCTTGAGTTTGGCAGCAGTCCTTCTAAGATGATAGCGTTCTGTCAAGAGTTACACCCAGTGCATACTGCTATGGCTCAGTGGACCATTGGTAGTTTGATTCCTGGCAGTGCTCGTAAAAGATCTCTCATATCACATTTGATGATTACAAGACAAAATTAATTAAATCTCAGCCACAGACAACCCAATACAGCACCGTACCGGTTTCGCTGTGTCAAAATTGGGGAGTAGATCGCCTAGCTGCAAAGACCTTCAACAGGTAGGCTCCCTTAGGCCATACCATATTAATAATAATAATAATAATATCTACGCATTCTTCCTCATTTAACGGATTGGAGACGAGGTGAGGAGAACGTTAACGCGCATCCCATGACAGCAATATCTATGATTGGAGACGAGGTGAGGAGAACGTTAACGCGCATCCCATGACAGCAATATCTATGATTGGAGACGAGGTGAGGGGAAAGTTAACGCGCATCCCATGACAGCAATATCTATGATTGGAGACGAGGTGAGGAGAACGTTAACGCGCATCCCATGACAGCAATATCTATGATTGGAGACGAGGTGAGGAGAACGTTAACGCGCATCCCATGACAGCAATATCTATGATTGGAGACGAGGTGAGGAGAACGTTAACGCGCATCCCATGACAGCAATATCTATGATTGGAGACGAGGTGAGGAGAACGTTAACGCGCATCCCATGACAGCAATATCTATGATTGGAGACGAGGTGAGGAGAACGTTAACGCGCATCCCATGACAGCAATATCTATGATTAGAGACGAGGTGAGGAGAACGTTAACGCGCATCCCATGACAGCAATATCTATGATTGGAGACGAGGTGAGGAGAACGTTAACGCGCATCCCATGACAGCAATATCTATGATTGGAGACGAGGTGAGGGGAACGTTAACGCGCATCCCATGACAGCAATATCTATGATTGGAGACGAGGTGAGGGGAATGTTAACGCGCATCCCATGACAGCAATATCTATGATTGGAGACGAGGTGAGGAGAACGTTAACGCGCATCCCATGACAGCAATATCTATGATTGGAGACGAGGTGAGGGGAACGTTAACGCGCATCCCATGACAGCAATATCTATGATTGGAGACGAGGTGAGGAGAACGTTAACGCGCATCCCATGACAGCAATATCTATGATTGGAGACGAGGTGAGGAGAACGTTAACGCGCATCCCATGACAGCAATATCTATGATTGGAGACGAGGTGAGGAGAACGTTAACGCGCATCCCATGACAGCAATATCTATGATTGGAGACGAGGTGAGGGGAACGTTAACGCGCATCCCATGACAGCAATATCTATGATTGGAGACGAGGTGAGGGGAACGTTAACGCGCATCCCATGACAGCAATATCTATGATTGGAGACGAGGTGAGGGGAACGTTAACGCGCATCCCATGACAGCAATATCTATGATAGGAGACGAGGTGAGGAGAACGTTAACGCGCATCCCATGACAGCAATATCTATGATCGGAGACGAGGTGAGGAGAACGTTAACGCGCATCCCATGACAGCAATATCTATGATTGGAGACGAGGTGAGGAGAACGTTAACGCGCATCCCATGACAGCAATATCTATGATTGGAGACGAGGTGAGGAGAACGTTAACGCGCATCCCATGACAGCAATATCTATGATTGGAGACGAGGTGAGGAGAACGTTAACGCGCATCCCATGACAGCAATATCTATGATTGGAGACGAGGTGAGGGGAACGTTAACGCGCATCCCATGACAGCAATATCTATGATTGGAGACGAGGTGAGGAGAACGTTAACGCGCATCCCATGACAGCAATATCTATGATTGGAGACGAGGTGAGGAGAACGTTAACGCGCATCCCATGACAGCAATATCTATGATTGGAGACGAGGTGAGGAGAACGTTAACGCGCATCCCATGACAGCAATATCTATGATTGGAGACGAGGTGAGGGGAACGTTAACGCGCATCCCATGACAGCAATATCTATGATTGGAGACGAGGTGAGGAGAACGTTAACGCGCATCCCATGACAGCAATATCTATGATTGGAGACGAGGTGAGGAGAACGTAACGCGCATCCCATGACAGCAATATCTATGATTGGAGTCGAGGTGAGGAGAACGTTAACGCGCATCCCATGACAGCAATATCTATAATTGGAGACGAGGTGAGGAGAACGTTAACGCGCATCCCATGAAAGCAATATCTATGATTGGAGACGAGGTGAGGAGAACGTTAACGCGCATCCCATGACAGCAATATCTATGATTGGAGACGAGGTGAGGGGAACGTTAACGCGCATCCCATGACAGCAATATCTATGATTGGAGACGAGGTGAGGAGAACGTTAACGCGCATCCCATGACAGCAATATCTATGATTGGAGACGAGGTGAGGGGAACGTTAACGCGCATCCCATGACAGCAATATCTATGATTGGAGACGAGGTGAGGAGAACGTTAACGCGCATCCCATGACAGCAATATCTATGATTGGAGTCGAGGTGAGGAGAACGTTAACGCGTATCCCATGACAGCAATATCTATGATTGGAGACGAGGTGAGGAGAACGTTAACGCGTATCCCATGACAGCAATATCTATGATTGGAGTCGAAGTGAGGAGAACGTTAACGCGTATCCCATGACAACAATATCTATGATTGGAGACGAGGTGAGGAGAACGTTAACGCGCATCCCATGACAGCAATATCTATGATTGGAGACGAGTTGAGGAGAACGTTAACGCGCATTCCATAACAGCAATATCTATGATTGGAGACGAGGTGAGGAGAACGTTAACGCGCATCCCATGACAGCAATATCTATGATTGGAGACGAGGTGAGGAGAACGTTAACGCGCATCCCATGACAGCAATATCTATGATTGGAGACGAGGTGAGGGGAACGTTAACGCGCATCCCATGACAGCAATATCTATGATTGGAGACGAGTTGAGGAGAACGTTAACGCGCATCCCATGACAGCAATATCTATGATTGGAGACGAGTTGAGGAGAACGTTAACGCGCATCCCATGACAGCAATATCTATGATTGGAGACGAGGTGAGGGGAACGTTAACGCGCATCCCATGACAGCAATATCTATGATTGGAGACGAGGTGAGGGGAACGTTAACGCGCATCCCATGACAGCAATATCTATGATTGGAGACGAGGTGTGGAGAACGTTAACGCGCATCCCATAACAGCAATATCTATGATTGGAGACGAGGTGAGGAGATCGTTAACGCGCATCCCATGACAGCAATATCTATGATTGGAGACGAGGTGAGGGGAACGTTAACGCGCATCCCATGACAGCAATATCTATGATTGGAGACGAGGTGAGGGGAACGTTAACGCGCATCCCATGACAGCAATATCTATGATTGGAGACGAGGTGAGGGGAACGTTAACGCGCATCCCATGACAGCAATATCTATGATTGGAGACGAGGTGAGGAGAACGTTAACGCGCATCCCATGACAGCAATATCTATGATTGGAGACGAGGTGAGGGGAACGTTAACGCGCATCCCATGACAGCAATATCTATGATTGGAGACGAGGTGAGGGGAACGTTAACGCGCATCCCATGACAGCAATATCTATGATTGGAGACGAGGTGAGGAGAACGTTAACGCGCATCCCATGACAGCAATATCTATGATTGGAGACGAGGTGAGGAGAACGTTCACGCGCATCCCATGACAGCAATATCTATGATTGGAGACGAGGTGAGGAGAACGTTAACGCGCATCCCATGACAGCAATATCTATGATTGGAGACGAGGTGAGGAGAACGTTAACGCGCATCCCATGACAGCAATATCTATGATTGGAGACGAGGTGAGGAGAACGTTAACGCGCATCCCATGACAGCAATATCTATGATTGGAGACGAGGTGAGGAGAACGTTAACGCGCATCCCATGAAAGCAATATCTATGATTGGAGACGAGGTGAGGGGAACGTTAACGCGCATCCCATGACAGCAATATCTATGATTGGAGACGAGGTGAGGGGAACGTTAACGCGCATCCCATGACAGCAATATCTATGATTGGAGACGAGGTGAGGAGAACGTTAACGCGCATCCCATGATAGCAAAATCTATGATTGGAGACGAGGTGAGGAGAACGTTAACGCGCATCCCATGACAGCAATATCTATGATTGGAGACGAGGTGAGGAGAACGTTAACGCGCATCCCATGACAGCAATATCTATGATTGGAGACGAGGTGAGGAGAACGTTAACGCGCATCCCATGACAGCAATATCTATGATTGGAGACGAGGTGAGGAGAACGTTAACGCGCATCCCATGACAGCAATATCTATGATTGGAGACGAGGTGAGGGGAACGTTAACGCGCATCCCATGACAGCAATATCTATGATTGGAGACGAGGTGAGGAGAACGTTAACGCGCATCCCATGACAGCAATATCTATGATTGGAGACGAGGTGAGGAGAACGTTAACGCGCATCCCATGACAGCAATATCTATGATTGGAGACGAGGTGAGGAGAACGTAACGCGCATCCCATGACAGCAATATCTATGATTGGAGACGAGGTGAGGAGAACGTTAACGCGCATCCCATGACAGCAATATCTATGATTGGAGACGAGGTGA
Organism: Meconema thalassinum; assembly: GCA_946902985.2. Classification (NCBI taxonomy): domain Eukaryota; kingdom Metazoa; phylum Arthropoda; class Insecta; order Orthoptera; family Tettigoniidae; genus Meconema; species Meconema thalassinum. Next base: position 245,597,080 of record OX336397.1, read on the forward strand.
GGAGAACGTTAACGCGCATCCCATGACAGCAATATCTATGATTGGAGACGAGTTGAGGAGAACGTTAACGCGCATCCCATGACAGCAATATCTATGATTGGAGACGAGGTGAGGAGAACGTTAACGCGCATCCCATGACAGCAATATCTATGATTGGAGACGAGGTGAGGAGAACGTTAACGTGCATCCCATGACAGCAATATCTATGATTGGAGACGAGGTGAGGAGAACGTTAACGCGCATCCCATGACAGCAATATCTATGATTGGAGACGAGGTGAGGGGAACGTTAACGCGCATTCCATGACAGCAATATCTATGATTGGAGACGAGGTGAGGAGAACGTTAACGCGCATCCCATGACAGCAATATCTATGATTGGAGACGAGGTGAGGAGAACGTTAACGCGCATCCCATGACAGCAATATCTATGATTGGAGACGAGGTGAGGGGAACGTTAACGCGCATCCCATGACAGCAATATCTATGATTGGAGACGAGGTGAAGAGAACGTAAACGCGCATCCCATGACAGCAATATCTATGATTGGAGACGAGGTGAGGAGAACGTTAACGTGCATCCCATGACAGCAATATCTATGATTGGAGACGAGGTGAGGAGAACGTTAACGCGCATCCCATGACAGCAATATCTATGATTGGAGACGAGGTGAGGAGAACGTTAACGCGCATCCCATGAAAGCAATATCTATGATTGGAGACGAGGTGAGGGGAACGTTAACGCGCATCCCATGACAGCAATATCTATGATTGGAGACGAGGTGAGGGGAACGTTAACGCGCATCCCATGACAGCAATATCTATGATTGGAGACGAGGTGAGGAGAACGTTAACGCGCATCCCATGACAGCAATATCTAGGATTGGAGACGAGGTGAGGAGAACGTTAACGCGCATCCCATGACAGCAATATCTATGATTGGAGACGAGGTGAGGAGAACGTTAACGCGCATCCCATGACAACAATATCTATGATTGGAGACGTGGTGAGGAGAACGTTAACGCGCATCCCATGACAGCAATATCTATGATTGGAGACGAGGTGAGGGGAACGTTAACGCGCATCCCATGACAGCAATATCTATGATTGGAGACGAGGTGAGGGGAACGTTAACGCGCATCCCATGACAGCAATATCTATGATTGGGGACGAGGTGAGGGGAACGTTAACGCGCTTCCCATGACAGCAATATCTATGATTGGAGACGAGGTGAGGAGAACGTTAACGCGCATCCCATGACAGCAATATCTATGATTGGAGACGAGGTGAGGAGAACGTTAACGCGCATCCCATGACAGCAATATCTATGATTGGAGACGAGGTGAGGAGAACGTTAACGCGCATCCCATGACAGCAATATCTATAATTGGAGACGAGGTGAGGAGAACGTTAACGCGCATCCCATGACAGCAATATACATGATTGGAGACGAGGTGAGGAGAACGTTAACGCGCATCCCATGACAGCAATATCTATGATTGGAGACGAGGTGAGGGGAACGTTAACGCGCATCCCATGACAACAATATCTATGATTGGAGACGAGGTGAGGAGAACGTTAACGCGCATCCCATGACAGCAATATCTATGATTGGAGACGAGGTGAGGAGAACGTTAACGCGCATCCCATGACAGCAATATCTATGATTGGAGACGAGGTGAGGGGAACGTTAACGCGCATCCCATGACAGCAATATCTATGATTGGAGACGAGGTGAGGAGAACGTTAACGCGCATCCCATGACAGCAATATCTATGATTGGAGACGAGGTGAGGAGAACGTTAACGCGCATCCCATGACAGCAATATCTATGATTGGAGACGAGGTGAGTAGAACGTTAACGCGCATCCCATGACAGCAATATCTATGATTGGAGACGAGGTGAGGGGAACGTTAACGCGCATCCCATGACAGCAATATCTATGATTGGAGACGAGGTGAGGAGAACGTTAACGCGCATCCCATGACAGCAATATCTATGATTGGAGACGAGGTGAGGAGAACGTTATCGCGCATCCCATGACAGCAATATCTATGATTGGAGACGAGGTGAAGAGAACGTTAACGCGCATCCCATGACAGCAATATCTATGATTGGAGACGAGGTGAGGAGAACGTTAACGCGCATCCCATGACAGCAATATCTATGATTGGAGACGAGGTGAGGGGAACGTTAACGCGCATCCCATGACAGCAATATCTATGATTGGAGTCGAGGTGAGGAGAACGTTAACGCGCATCCCATGACAGCAATATCTATGATTGGAGACGAGGTGAGGAGAACGTTAACGCGCATCCCATGACAGCAATATCTATGATTGGAGACGAGGTGAGGGGAACGTTAACGCGCATCCCATGACAGCAATATCTATGATTGGAGACGAGGTGAGGGGAACGTTAACGCGCATCCCATGACAACAATATCTATGATTGGAGACGAGGTGAGGAGAACGTTAACGCGCATCCCATGACAGCAATATCTATGATTGTAGACGGGGTGAGGGGAACGTTAACGCGCATCCCATGACAGCAATATCTATGATTGGAGACGAGGTGAGGGGAACGTTAACGCGCATCCCATGACAGCAATATCTATGATTGGAGACGAGGTGAGGAGAACGTTAACGCGCATCCCATTACAGCAATATCTATGATTGGAGACGAGGTGAGGAGAACGTTAACGCGCATCCCATGACAGCAATATCTATGATTGGAGACGAGGTGAGGAGAACGTTAACGCGCATCCCATGACAGCAATATCTATGATTGGAGACGAGGTGAGGGGAACGTTAACGCGCATCCCATGACAGCAATATCTATGATTGGAGACGAGGTGAGGAGAACGTTAACGCGCATCCCATGACAGCAATATCTATGATTGGAGTCGAGGTGAGGAGAACGTTAACGCGCATCCCATGACAGCAATATCTATGATTGGAGACGAGGTGAAGAGAACGTTAACGCGCATCCCATGACAGCAATATCTATGATTGGAGACGAGGTGAGGAGATCGTTAACGCGCATCCCATGACAGCAATATCTATGATTGGAGACGAGGTGAGGGGAACGTTAACGCGCATCCCATGACAGCAATATCTATGATTGGAGTCGAGGTGAGGAGAACGTTAACGCGCATCCCATGACAGCAATATCTATGATTGGAGACGAGGTGAGGGGAACGATAACGCGCATCCCATGACAGCAATATCTATGATTGGAGTCGAGGTGAGGAGAACGTTAACGCGCATCCCATGACAGCAATATCTATGATTGGAGACGAGGTGAGGGGAACGATAACGCGCATCCCATGACAGCAATATCTATGATTGGAGACGAGGTGAGGGGAACGTTAACGCGCATCCCATGACAGCAATATCTATGATTGGAGACGAGGTGAGGAGAACGTTAACGCGCATCCCATGACAGCAATATCTATTGGAGACGAGGTGAGGGGAACGTTAACGCGCATCCCATGACAGCAATATCTATGATTGGAGACGAGGTGAGGGGAACGTTAACGCGCATCCCATGACAACAATATCTATGATTGGAGACGAGGTGAGGAGAACGTTAACGCGCATCCCATGACAGCAATATCTATGATTGTAGACGAGGTGTGGGGAACGTTAACGCGCATCCCATGACAGCAATATCTATGATTGGAGACGAGGTGAGGAGAACGTTAACGCGCATCCCATGACAACAATATCTATGATTGGAGACGAGGTGAGGGGAACGTTAACGCGCATCCCATGACAGCAATATCTATGATTGTAGACGAGGTGAGGGGAACGTTAACGCGCATCCCATGACAGCAATATCTATGATTGGAGACGAGGTGAGGTGAACGTTAACGCGCATCCCATGACAGCAATATCTATAATTGGAGACGAGGTGAGGAGAACGTTAACGCGCATCCCATGACAGCAATATCTATGATTGGAGACGAGGTGAGGAGAACGTTAACGCGCATCCCATGACAGCAATATCTATGATTGGAGACGAGGTGAGGGGAACGTTAACGCGCATCCCATGACAGCAATATCTATGATTGGAGTCGAGGTGAGGAGAACGTTAACGCGCATCCCATGACAGCAATATCTATGATTGGAGACGAGGTGAGGAGAACGTTAACGCGCATCCCATGACAGCAATATCTATGATTGGAGTCGAGGTGAGGAGAACGTTAACGCGCATCCCATGACAGCAATATCTATGATTGGAGACGAGGTGAGGGGAACGTTAACGCGCATCCCATGACAGCAATATCTATGATTGGAGACGAGGTGAGGAGAACGTTAACGCGCATCCCATGACAGCAATATCTATGATTGGAGACGAGGTGAGGGGAACGTTAACGCGCATCCCATGACAGCAATATCTATGATTGGAGACGAGGTGAGGAGAACGTTAACGCGCATCCCATGACAGCAATATCTATGATTGGAGACGAGGTGAGGAGAACGTTAACGCGCATCCCATGACAGCAATATCTATGATTGGAGACGAGGTGAGGGGAACGTTAACGCGCATCCCATGACAGCAATATCTATGATTGGAGACGAGGTGAGGGGAACGTTAACGCGCATCCCATGACAACAATATCTATGATTGGAGACGAGGTGAGGAGAACGTTAACGCGCATACCAGGACAGCAATATCTATGATTGTAGACGAGGTGAGGGGAACGTTAACGCGCATCCCATGACAGCAATATCTATGATTGGAGACGAGGTGAGGTGAACGTTAACGCGCATCCCATGACAGCAATATCTATAATTGGAGACGAGGTGAGGAGAACGTTAACGCGCATCCCATGACAGCAATATCTATGATTGGAGACGAGGTGAGGAGAACGTTAACGCGCATCCCATGACAGCAATATCTATGATTGGAGACGAGGTGAGGGGAACGTTAACGCGCATCCCATGACAGCAATATCTATGATTGGAGACGAGGTGAGGGGAACGTTAACGCGCTTCCCATGACAGCAATATCTATGATTGGAGACGAGGTGAGGAGAACGGTAACGCGCATCCCATGAAAGCAATATCTATGATTGGAGACGAGGTGAAGAGATCGTTAACGCGCATCCCATGACAGCAATATCTATGATTGGAGACGAGGTGAGGAGAACGTTAACGCGCATCCCATGACAGCAATATCTATGATTGGAGACGAGGTGAGGGGAACGTTAACGCGCATCCCATGACAACAATATCTATGATTGGAGACGAGGTGAGGAGAATGTTAACGCGCATCCCATGACAGCAATATCTATGATTGGAGACGAGGTAAGGAGAACGTTAACGCGCATCCCATGACAGCAATATCTATGATTGGAGACGAGGTGAGGAGAACGTTAACGCGCATCCCATGACAGCAATATCTATGATTGGAGACGAGGTGAGGAGAACGTTAACGCGCATCCCATGACAGCAATATCTATGATTGGAGACGAGGTGAGGAGAACGTTAACGCGCATCCCGTGACAGCAATATCTATGATTGGAGACGAGGTGAGGGGAACGTTAACGCGCATCCCATGACAGCAATATCTATGATTGGAGACGAGGTGAGGAGAACGTTAACGCGCATCCCATGACAGGAATATCTATGATTGGAGACGAGGTGAAGAGAACGTTAACGCGCATCCCATGACAGCAATATCTATGATTGGAGACGAGGTGAGGGGAACGTTAACGCGCATTCCATGACAGCAATATCTAAGATTGGAGACGAGGTGAAGAGAACGTTAACGCGCATCCCATGACAGCAATATCTATGATTGGAGACGAGGTGAGGAGAACGTTAACGCGCATCCCATGACAGCAATATCTATGATTGGAGACGAGGTGAAGAGAACGTTAACGCGCATCCCATGACAGCAATATCTATGATTGGAGACGAGGTGAGGAGAACGTTAACGCGCATTCCATGACAGCAATATCTAAGATTGGAGACGAGGTGAAGAGAACGTTAACGCGCATCCCATGACAGCAATATCTATGATTGGAGACGTGGTGAGGGGAAAGTTAACGCGCATCCCATGACAGCAATATCTATGATTGGAGACGTGGTGAGGGGAACGTTAACGCGCATCCCATGACAGCAATATCTATGATTGGAGACGAGGTGAGGAGAACGTTAACGCGCATCCCATGACAGCAATATCTATGATTGGAGACGAGGTGAGGGGAACGTTAACGCGCATCCCATGACAGCAATATCTATGATTGGAGACGAGGTGAGGAGAACGTTAACGCGCATCCCATGACAGCAATATCTATGATTGGAGATGAGGTGAGGAGAACGTTAACGCGCATCCCATGACAGCAATATCTATGATTGGAGACGAGGTGAGGAGAACGTTAACGCGCATCCCATGACAGCAATATCTATGATTGGAGACGAGGTGAGGAGAACGTTAACGCGCATCCCATGACAGCAATATCTATGATTGGAGACGAGGTGAGGGGAACGTTAACGCGCATCCCATGACAGCAATATCTATGATTGGAGACGAGGTGAGGGGAACGTTAACGCGCATCCCATGCCAGCAATATCTATGATTGGAGACGAGGTGAGGGGAACGTTAACGCGCATCCCATGACAGCAATATCTATGATTGGAGACGAGGTGAGGGGAACGTTAACGCGCATCCCATGACAGCAATATCTATGATTGGAGACGAGGTGAGGGGAACGTTAACGCGCATCCCATGACAGCAATATCTATGATTGGAGACGAGGTGAGGGGAACGTTAACGCGCATCCCATGACAGCAATATCTATGATTGGAGACGAGGTGAGGGGAACGTTAACGCGCATCCCATGACAGCAATATCTATGATTGGAGACGAGTTGAGGAGAACGTTAACGCGCATCCCTTGACAGCAATATCTATGATTGGAGACGAGGTGAGGAGAACGTTAACGCGCATCCCATGACAGCAATATCTATGATTGGAGTCGAGGTGAGGGGAACGTTAACGCGCATCCCATGACAGCATTATCTATGATTGGAGACGAGGTGAGGAGAACGTTAACGCGCATCCCATGACAGCAATATCTATGATTGGAGACGAGGTGAGGGGAACGTTAACGCGCATCCCATGACAGCAATATCTATGATTGGAGTCGAGGTGAGGGGAACGTTAACGCGCATCCCATGACAGCAATATCTATGATTGGAGACGAGGTGAAGAGAACGTTAACGCGCATCCCATGACAGCAATATCTATGATTGGAGACGAGGTGAAGAGAACGTTAACGCGCATCCCATGACAGCAATATCTATGATTGGAGACGAGGTGAGGGGAACGTTAACGCGCATCCCATGACAGCAATATCTATGATTGGAGTCGAGGTGAGGGGAACGTTAACGCGCATCCCATGACAGCAATATCTATGATTGGAGACGAGGTGAGGGGAACGTTAACGCGCATCCCATGAAAGCAATATCTATGATTGGAGACGAGGTGAGGAGAACGTTAACGCGCATCCCATGACAGCAATATCTATGATTGGAGACGAGGTGATGAGAACGTTAACGCGCATCCCATGACAGCAATATCTATGATTGGAGACGAGGTGAGGAGAACTTTAACGCGCATCCCATGACAGCAATATCTATGATTGGAGTCGAGGTGAGGAGAACGTTAACGCGCATCCCATGACAGCAATATCTATGATTGGAGACGAGGTGAGGAGAACGTTAACGCGCATCCCATGACAGCAATATCTATGATTGGAGACGAGGTGAAGAGAACGTTAACGCGCATCCCATGACAGCAATAACTATGATTGGAGACGAGGTGAAGAGAACGTTAACGCGCATCCCATGACAGCAATATCTATGATTGGAGACGAGGTGAAGAGAACGTTAACGCGCATCCCATGACAGCAATATCTATGATTGGAGACGAGGTGAAGAGAACGTTAACGCGCATCCCATGACAGCAATATCTATGATTGGAGACGAGGTGAGGGGAACGTTAACGCGCATCCCATGACAGCAATATCTATGATTGGAGACGAGGTGAGGAGAACGTTAACGCGCATCCCATGACAGCAATATCTATGATTGGAGACGAGGTGAAGAGAACGTTAACGCGCATCCCATGACAGCAATATCTATGATTGGAGACGAGGTGAAGAGAACGTTAACGCTCATCCCATGACAGCAATATCTATGATTGGAGACGAGGTGAGGAGAACGTTAACGCGCATCCCATGACAGCAATATCTATGATTGGAGACTAGGTGAGGGGAACGTTAACGCGCATCCCATGACAGCAATATCTATGATTGGAGACGAGGTGAGGGGAACGTTAACGCGCATCCCATGACAGCAATATCTATGATTGGAGACGAGGTGAAGAGAACGTTAACGCGCATCCCATGACAGCAATATCTATGATTGGAGACGAGGTGAGGGGAACGTTAACGCGCATCCCATGACAGCAATATCTATGATTGGAGACGAGGTGAGGAGAACGTTAACGCGCATCCCATGACAGCAATCTCTATGATTGGAGACGAGGTGAGGGGAACGTTAACTCGCATCCCATGACAGCAATATCTATGATTGGAGACGAGGTGAGGGGAACATTAACGCGCATCCCATGACAGCAATATCTATGATTGGAGACGAGGTGAGGAGAACGTTAACGCGCATTCCATGACAGCAATATCTATGATTGGAGACGAGGTGAGGGGAACGTTAACGCGCATCCCATGACAGCAATATCTATGATTGGAGACGAGGTGAGGAGAACGTTAACGCGCATCCCATGACAGCAATATCTATGATTTGAGACGAGGTGAAGAGAACGTTAACGCGCATCCCATGACAGCAATATCTATGATTGGAGACGAGGTGAGGAGAACGTTAACGCGCATCCCATGACAGCAATATCTATGATTGGAGACGAGGTGAGGGGAACGTTAACGCGCATCCCATGACAGCAATATCTATGATTGGAGACGAGGTGAGGGGAACGTTAATGCGCATCCCATGACAGCAATATCTATGATTGGAGACAAGGTGAGGAGAACGTTAACGCGCATCCCATGACAGCAATATCTATAATTGGAGACGAGGTGAGGAGAACGTTAACGCGCATCCCATGACAGCAATATCTATGATTGGAGACGAGGTGAGGGGAACGTTAACGCGCATCCCATGACAGCAATATCTATGATTGGAGACGAGGTGAAGAGAACGTTAACGCGCATCCCATGACAGCAATATCTATGATTGGAGACGAGGTGAGGAGAATGTTAACGCGCATCCCATGACAGCAATATCTATGATTGGAGACGAGGTGAGGAGAACGTTAACGCGCATCCCATGACAGCAATATCTATGATTGGAGACGAGGTGAAGAGAACGTTAACGCGCATCCCATGACAGCAATATCTATGATAGGAGTCGAGGTGAGGAGAACGTTAACGCGCATCCCATGACAGCAATATCTATGATTGGAGACGAGTTGAAGAGAACGTTAACGCACATCCCATGACAGCAATATCTATGATTGGAGACGAGGTGAGGGGAACGTTAACGCGCATCCCATGACAGCAATATCTATGATTGGAGACGAGGTGAGGAGAACGTTAACGCGCATCCCATGACAGCAATATCTATGATTGGAGACGAGGTGAGGAGAATGTTAACGCGCATCCCATGACAGCAATATCTATAATTGGAGACGAGGTGAGGAGAACGTTAACGCGCATCCCATGACAGAAATATCTATGATTGGAGACGAGGTGAGGGGAACGTTAACGCGCATCCCATGACAGCAATATCTATGATTGGAGACGAGGTGAGGAGAACGTTAACGCGCATCCCATGACAGCAATATCTATGATTGGAGACGAGGTGAGGGGAACGTTAACGCGCATCCCATGACAGCAATATCTATGATTGGAGACGAGGTGAGGGGAACGTTAACGCGCATCCCATGACAGCAATATCTATGATTGGAGACGAGGTGAAGAGAACGTAAACGCGCATCCCATGACAGCAATATCTATGATTGGAGACGAGGTGAGGAGAACGTTAACGTGCATCCCATGACAGCAATATCTATGATTGGAGACGAGGTGAGGAGAACGTTAACGCGCATCCCATGACAGCAATATCTATGATTGGAGACGAGGTGAGGAGAACGTTAACGCGCATCCCATGAAAGCAATATCTATGATTGGAGACGAGGTGAGGGGAACGTTAACGCGCATCCCATGACAGCAATATCTATGATTGGAGACGAGGTGAGGGGAACGTTAACGCGCATCCCATGACAGCAATATCTATGATTGGAGACGAGGTGAGGAGAACGTTAACGCGCATCCCATGACAGCAATATCTAGGATTGGAGACGAGGTGAGGAGAACGTTAACGCGCATCCCATGACAGCAATATCTATGATTGGAGACGAGGTGAGGAGAACGTTAACGCGCATCCCATGACAACAATATCTATGATTGGAGACGTGGTGAGGAGAACGTTAACGCGCATCCCATGACAGCAATATCTATGATTGGAGACGAGGTGAGGGGAACGTTAACGCGCATCCCATGACAGCAATATCTATGATTGGAGACGAGGTGAGGGGAACGTTAACGCGCATCCCATGACAGCAATATCTATGATTGGGGACGAGGTGAGGGGAACGTTAACGCGCTTCCCATGACAGCAATATCTATGATTGGAGACGAGGTGAGGAGAACGTTAACGCGCATCCCATGACAGCAATATCTATGATTGGAGACGAGGTGAGGAGAACGTTAACGCGCATCCCATGACAGCAATATCTATGATTGGAGACGAGGTGAGGAGAACGTTAACGCGCATCCCATGACAGCAATATCTATAATTGGAGACGAGGTGAGGAGAACGTTAACGCGCATCCATTGACAGCAATATACATGATTGGAGACGAGGTGAGGAGAACGTTAACGCGCATCCCATGACAGCAATATCTATGATTGGAGACGAGGTGAGGGGAACGTTAACGCGCATCCCATGACAACAATATCTATGATTGGAGACGAGGTGAGGAGAACGTTAACGCGCATCCCATGACAGCAATATCTATGATTGGAGACGAGGTGAGGAGAACGTTAACGCGCATCCCATGACAGCAATATCTATGATTGGAGACGAGGTGAGGGGAACGTTAACGCGCATCCCATGACAGCAATATCTATGATTGGAGACGAGGTGAGGAGAACGTTAACGCGCATCCCATGACAGCAATATCTATGATTGGAGACGAGGTGAGGAGAACGTTAACGCGCATCCCATGACAGCAATATCTATGATTGGAGACGAGGTGAGGAGAACGTTAACGCGCATCCCATGACAGCAATATCTATGATTGGAGACGAGGTGAGGGGAACGTTAACGCGCATCCCATGACAGCAATATCTATGATTGGAGACGAGGTGAGGAGAACGTTAACGCGCATCCCATGACAGCAATATCTATGATTGGAGACGAGGTGAGGAGAACGTTATCGCGCATCCCATGACAGCAATATCTATGATTGGAGACGAGGTGAAGAGAACGTTAACGCGCATCCCATGACAGCAATATCTATGATTGGAGACGAGGTGAGGAGAACGTTAACGCGCATCCCATGACAGCAATATCTATGATTGGAGACGAGGTGAGGGGAACGTTAACGCGCATCCCATGACAGCAATATCTATGATTGGAGTCGAGGTGAGGAGAACGTTAACGCGCATCCCATGACAGCAATATCTATGATTGGAGACGAGGTGAGGAGAACGTTAACGCGCATCCCATGACAGCAATATCTATGATTGGAGACGAGGTGAGGGGAACGTTAACGCGCATCCCATGACAGCAATATCTATGATTGGAGACGAGGTGAGGGGAACGTTAACGCGCATCCCATGACAACAATATCTATGATTGGAGACGAGGTGAGGAGAACGTTAACGCGCATCCCATGACAGCAATATCTATGATTGTAGACGGGGTGAGGGGAACGTTAACGCGCATCCCATGACAGCAATATCTATGATTGGAGACGAGGTGAGGGGAACGTTAACGCGCATCCCATGACAGCAATATCTATGATTGGAGACGAGGTGAGGAGAACGTTAACGCGCATCCCATTACAGCAATATCTATGATTGGAGACGAGGTGAGGAGAACGTTAACGCGCATCCCATGACAGCAATATCTATGATTGGAGACGAGGTGAGGAGAACGTTAACGCGCATCCCATGACAGCAATATCTATGATTGGAGACGAGGTGAGGGGAACGTTAACGCGCATCCCATGACAGCAATATCTATGATTGGAGACGAGGTGAGGAGAACGTTAACGCGCATCCCATGACAGCAATATCTATGATTGGAGACGAGGTGAGGAGAACGTTAACGCGCATCCCATGACAGCAATATCTATGATTGGAGACGAGGTGAAGAGAACGTTAACGCGCATCCCATGACAGCAATATCTATGATTGGAGACGAGGTGAGGAGAACGTTAACGCGCATCCCATGACAGCAATATCTATGATTGGAGACGAGGTGAGGGGAACGTTAACGCGCATCCCATGACAGCAATATCTATGATTGGAGTCGAGGTGAGGAGAACGTTAACGCGCATCCCATGACAGCAATATCTATGATTGGAGACGAGGTGAGGGGAACGATAACGCGCATCCCATGACAGCAATATCTATGATTGGAGTCGAGGTGAGGAGAACGTTAACGCGCATCCCATGACAGCAATATCTATGATTGGAGACGAGGTGAGGGGAACGATAACGCGCATCCCATGACAGCAATATCTATGATTGGAGACGAGGTGAGGGGAACGTTAACGCGCATCCCATGACAGCAATATCTATGATTGGAGACGAGGTGAGGAGAACGTTAACGCGCATCCCATGACAGCAATATCTATGATTGGAGACGAGGTGAGGAGAACGTTAACGCGCATCCCATGACAGCAATATCTATTGGAGACGAGGTGAGGGGAACGTTAACGCGCATCCCATGACAGCAATATCTATGATTGGAGACGAGGTGAGGGGAACGTTAACGCGCATCCCATGACAACAATATCTATGATTGGAGACGAGGTGAGGAGAACGTTAACGCGCATCCCATGACAGCAATATCTATGATTGTAGACGAGGTGAGGGGAACGTTAACGCGCATCCCATGACAGCAATATCTATGATTGGAGACGAGGTGAGGAGAACGTTAACGCGCATCCCATGACAACAATATCTATGATTGGAGACGAGGTGAGGGGAACGTTAACGCGCATCCCATGACAGCAATATCTATGATTGTAGACGAGGTGAGGGGAACGTTAACGCGCATCCCATGACAGCAATATCTATGATTGGAGACGAGGTGAGGTGAACGTTAACGCGCATCCCATGACAGCAATATCTATAATTGGAGACGAGGTGAGGAGAACGTTAACGCGCATCCCATGACAGCAATATCTATGATTGGAGACGAGGTGAGGAGAACGTTAACGCGCATCCCATGACAGCAATATCTATGATTGGAGACGAGGTGAGGGGAACGTTAACGCGCATCCCATGACAGCAATATCTATGATTGGAGTCGAGGTGAGGAGAACGTTAACGCGCATCCCATGACAGCAATATCTATGATTGGAGACGAGGTGACGAGAACGTTAACGCGCATCCCATGACAGCAATATCTATGATTGGAGTCGAGGTGAGGAGAACGTTAACGCGCATCCCATGACAGCAATATCTATGATTGGAGACGAGGTGAGGGGAACGTTAACGCGCATCCCATGACAGCAATATCTATGATTGGAGACGAGGTGAGGAGAACGTTAACGCGCATCCCATGACAGCAATATCTATGATTGGAGACGAGGTGAGGGGAACGTTAACGCGCATCCCATGACAGCAATATCTATGATTGGAGACGAGGTGAGGAGAACGTTAACGCGCATCCCATGACAGCAATATCTATGATTGGAGACGAGGTGAGGAGAACGTTAACGCGCATCCCATGACAGCAATATCTATGATTGGAGACGAGGTGAGGGGAACGTTAACGCGCATCCCATGACAGCAATATCTATGATTGGAGACGAGGTGAGGGGAACGTTAACGCGCATCCCATGACAACAATATCTATGATTGGAGACGAGGTGAGGAGAACGTTAACGCGCATACCAGGACAGCAATATCTATGATTGTAGACGAGGTGAGGGGAACGTTAACGCGCATCCCATGACAGCAATATCTATGATTGGAGACGAGGTGAGGTGAACGTTAACGCGCATCCCATGACAGCAATATCTATAATTGGAGACGAGGTGAGGAGAACGTTAACGCGCATCCCATGACAGCAATATCTATGATTGGAGACGAGGTGAGGAGAACGTTAACGCGCATCCCATGACAGCAATATCTATGATTGGAGACGAGGTGAGGGGAACGTTAACGCGCATCCCATGACAGCAATATCTATGATTGGAGACGAGGTGAGGGGAACGTTAACGCGCTTCCCATGACAGCAATATCTATGATTGGAGACGAGGTGAGGAGAACGGTAACGCGCATCCCATGAAAGCAATATCTATGATTGGAGACGAGGTGAAGAGAACGTTAACGCGCATCCCATGACAGCAATATCTATGATTGGAGACGAGGTGAGGAGAACGTTAACGCGCATCCCATGACAGCAATATCTATGATTGGAGACGAGGTGAGGGGAACGTTAACGCGCATCCCATGACAACAATATCTATGATTGGAGACGAGGTGAGGAGAATGTTAACGCGCATCCCATGACAGCAATATCTATGATTGGAGACGAGGTAAGGAGAACGTTAACGCGCATCCCATGACAGCAATATCTATGATTGGAGACGAGGTGAGGAGAACGTTAACGCGCATCCCATGACAGCAATATCTATGATTGGAGACGAGGTGAGGAGAACGTTAACCCGCATCCCATGACAGCAATATCTATGATTGGAGACGAGGTGAGGAGAACGTTAACGCGCATCCCGTGACAGCAATATCTATGATTGGAGAAGAGGTGAGGGGAACGTTAACGCGCATCCCATGACAGCAATATCTATGATTGGAGACGAGGTGAGGAGAACGTTAACGCGCATCCCATGACAGCAATATCTATGATTGGAGACGAGGTGAAGAGAACGTTAACGCGCATCCCATGACAGCAATATCTATGATTGGAGACGAGGTGAGGGGAACGTTAACGCGCATTCCATGACAGCAATATCTAAGATTGGAGACGAGGTGAAGAGAACGTTAACGCGCATCCCATGACAGCAATATCTATGATTGGAGACGAGGTGAGGAGAACGTTAACGCGCATCCCATGACAGCAATATCTATGATTGGAGACGAGGTGAAGAGAACGTTAACGCGCATCCCATGACAGCAATATCTATGATTGGAGACGAGGTGAGGAGAACGTTAACGCGCATTCCATGACAGCAATATCTAAGATTGGAGACGAGGTGAAGAGAACGTTAACGCGCATCCCATGACAGCAATATCTATGATTGGAGACGTGGTGAGGGGAAAGTTAACGCGCATCCCATGACAGCAATATCTATGATTGGAGACGTGGTGAGGGGAACGTTAACGCGCATCCCATGACAGCAATATCTATGATTGGAGACGAGGTGAGGAGAACGTTAACGCGCATCCCATGACAGCAATATCTATGATTGGAGACGAGGTGAGGGGAACGTTAACGCGCATCCCATGACAGCAATATCTATGATTGGAGACGAGGTGAGGAGAACGTTAACGCGCATCCCATGACAGCAATATCTATGATTGGAGATGAGGTGAGGAGAACGTTAACGCGCATCCCATGACAGCAATATCTATGATTGGAGACGAGGTGAGGAGAACGTTAACGCGCATCCCATGACAGCAATATCTATGATTGGAGACGAGGTGAGGAGAACGTTAACGCGCATCCCATGACAGCAATATCTATGATTGGAGACGAGGTGAGGGGAACGTTAACGCGCATCCCATGACAGCAATATCTATGATTGGAGACGAGGTGAGGGGAACGTTAACGCGCATCCCATGCCAGCAATATCTATGATTGGAGACGAGGTGAGGGGAACGTTAACGCGCATCCCATGACAGCAATATCTATGATTGGAGACGAGGTGAGGGGAACGTTAACGCGCATCCCATGACAGCAATATCTATGATTGGAGACGAGGTGAGGGGAACGTTAACGCGCATCCCATGACAGCAATATCTATGATTGGAGACGAGGTGAGGGGAACGTTAACGCGCATCCCATGACAGCAATATCTATGATTGGAGACGAGGTGAGGGGAACGTTAACGCGCATCCCATGACAGCAATATCTATGATTGGAGACGAGTTGAGGAGAACGTTAACGCGCATCCCTTGACAGCAATATCTATGATTGGAGACGAGGTGAGGAGAACGTTAACGCGCATCCCATGACAGCAATATCTATGATTGGAGTCGAGGTGAGGGGAACGTTAACGCGCATCCCATGACAGCATTATCTATGATTGGAGACGAGGTGAGGAGAACGTTAACGCGCATCCCATGACAGCAATATCTATGATTGGAGACGAGGTGAGGGGAACGTTAACGCGCATCCCATGACAGCAATATCTATGATTGGAGTCGAGGTGAGGGGAACGTTAACGCGCATCCCATGACAGCAATATCTATGATTGGAGACGAGGTGAAGAGAACGTTAACGCGCATCCCATGACAGCAATATCTATGATTGGAGACGAGGTGAAGAGAACGTTAACGCGCATCCCATGACAGCAATATCTATGATTGGAGACGAGGTGAGGGGAACGTTAACGCGCATCCCATGACAGCAATATCTATGATTGGAGTCGAGGTGAGGGGAACGTTAACGCGCATCCCATGACAGCAATATCTATGATTGGAGACGAGGTGAGGGGAACGTTAACGCGCATCCCATGAAAGCAATATCTATGATTGGAGACGAGGTGAGGAGAACGTTAACGCGCATCCCATGACAGCAATATCTATGATTGGAGACGAGGTGATGAGAACGTTAACGCGCATCCCATGACAGCAATATCTATGATTGGAGACGAGGTGAGGAGAACTTTAACGCGCATCCCATGACAGCAATATCTATGATTGGAGTCGAGGTGAGGAGAACGTTAACGCGCATCCCATGACAGCAATATCTATGATTGGAGACGAGGTGAGGAGAACGTTAACGCGCATCCCATGACAGCAATATCTATGATTGGAGACGAGGTGAAGAGAACGTTAACGCGCATCCCATGACAGCAATATCTATGATTGGAGACGAGGTGAAGAGAACGTTAACGCGCATCCCATGACAGCAATATCTATGATTGGAGACGAGGTGAAGAGAACGTTAACGCGCATCCCATGACAGCAATATCTATGATTGGAGACGAGGTGAAGAGAACGTTAACGCGCATCCCATGACAGCAATATCTATGATTGGAGACGAGGTGAGGGGAACGTTAACGCGCATCCCATGACAGCAATATCTATGATTGGAGACGAGGTGAGGAGAACGTTAACGCGCATCCCATGACAGCAATATCTATGATTGGAGACGAGGTGAAGAGAACGTTAACGCGCATCCCATGACAGCAATATCTATGATTGGGGACGAGGTGAAGAGAACGTTAACGCTCATCCCATGACAGCAATATCTATGATTGGAGACGAGGTGAGGAGAACGTTAACGCGCATCCCATGACAGCAATATCTATGATTGGAGACTAGGTGAGGGGAACGTTAACGCGCATCCCATGACAGCAATATCTATGATTGGAGACGAGGTGAGGGGAACGTTAACGCGCATCCCATGACAGCAATATCTATGATTGGAGACGAGGTGAAGAGAACGTTAACGCGCATCCCATGACAGCAATATCTATGATTGGAGACGAGGTGAGGGGAACGTTAACGCGCATCCCATGACAGCAATATCTATGATTGGAGACGAGGTGAGGAGAACGTTAACGCGCATCCCATGACAGCAATATCTATGATTGGAGACGAGGTGAGGGGAACGTTAACTCGCATCCCATGACAGCAATATCTATGATTGGAGACGAGGTGAGGGGAACATTAACGCGCATCCCATGACAGCAATATCTATGATTGGAGACGAGGTGAGGAGAACGTTAACGCGCATTCCATGACAGCAATATCTATGATTGGAGACGAGGTGAGGGGAACGTTAACGCGCATCCCATGACAGCAATATCTATGATTTGAGACGAGGTGAAGAGAACGTTAACGCGCATCCCATGACAGCAATATCTATGATTGGAGACGAGGTGAGGAGAACGTTAACGCGCATCCCATGACAGCAATATCTATGATTGGAGACGAGGTGAGGGGAACGTTAACGCGCATCCCATGACAGCAATATCTATGATTGGAGACGAGGTGAGGGGAACGTTAACGCGCATCCCATGACAGCAATATCTATGATTGGAGACAAGGTGAGGAGAACGTTAACGCGCATCCCATGACAGCAATATCTATAATTGGAGACGAGGTGAGGAGGACGTTAACGCGCATCCCATGACAGCAATATCTATGATTGGAGACGAGGTGAGGGGAACGTTAACGCGCATCCCATGACAGCAATATCTATGATTGGAGACGAGGTGAAGAGAACGTTAACGCGCATCCCATGACAGCAATATCTATGATTGGAGACGAGGTGAGGAGAATGTTAACGCGCATCCCATGACAGCAATATCTATGATTGGAGACGAGGTGAGGAGAACGTTAACGCGCATCCCATGACAGCAATATCTATGATTGGAGACGAGGTGAAGAGAACGTTAACGCGCATCCCATGACAGCAATATCTATGATAGGAGTCGAGGTGAGGAGAACGTTAACGCGCATCCCATGACAGCAATATCTATGATTGGAGACGAGTTGAAGAGAACGTTAACGCACATCCCATGACAGCAATATCTATGATTGGAGACGAGGTGAGGGGAACGTTAACGCGCATCCCATGACAGCAATATCTATGATTGGAGACGAGGTGAGGAGAACGTTAACGCGCATCCCATGACAGCAATATCTATGATTGGAGACGAGGTGAGGAGAATGTTAACGCGCATCCCATGACAGCAATATCTATAATTGGAGACGAGGTGAGGAGAACGTTAACGCGCATCCCATGACAGAAATATCTATGATTGGAGACGAGGTGAGGGGAACGTTAACGCGCATCCCATGACAGCAATATCTATGATTGGAGACGAGGTGAGGAGAACGTTAACGCGCATCCCATGACAGCAATATCTATGATTGGAGACGAGGTGAGGGGAACGTTAACGCGCATCCCATGACAGCAATATCTATGATTGGAGACGAGGTGAGGGGAACGTTAACGCGCATCCCATGACAGCAATATCTATAATAGTAATATATTACTGTTTTTTTTGTACAGTCTGAATGGAGGAAGGTATTTTGTGTTTTGAATTGTATTCTTAAATAATGTTATATTATTTACCTAAAATACTCTTTTGCCAACCCTGACTGTGAAGTCTGAACTAGTGTGTGCATTTGTAAATGCGGTAGGATTTGGGCAGGAAGTGGCCATGGCCTTCAGTAAGGTACTATCCCGGCATTTGCTTGGAGCAGGAGTGGGAAGCACGGAAAACCACTTTCTTGATGGCTGAGATGTTCACTCAGACCAGAATTTAATGTCTTTGGTGAGCCGGGAATCGAACCCGGATCTCCTTGGTAACAGCCAAGAAAGATAGCCACTACGCAACGAGGCAGACAGGTGTGGTACCGGTATGGCTGGGCCGGCTGGGCTTCTTATATTCCATGGTCCAAATCGAAGTTTCCTAACGAGAAACAAAGAACACGGGTAGGTAATTTCTGCAATGGGGTTTTAGTGGAAGTATCCGGGAAAGAAGTTGCCAATTAAGGGATAAAATATTAAGGTGGTTTTTATGTGGCACTTAGGGAGTTGTAGGTTGCAACAACAACAATAGTGCAGGCATTTCCTTAGCTGTTTAGTGAGAATAAATGGGTCAAAGCGCAATGGTTTGTTTTATCCGACTTGGCTGCAGAATCTCTTGCTAAAATACATGCGTCGGGAGACGAGGAGGCTTCTCTATTCGATGAAAACACGCTGGCACGGAGGGACACGGTTAGCTGAGTGAAACAGCTTGTTGAAGTCCATCCAGTTTATATGAGGAAGGTTAAACATTTCTTCAGACAGTGGAGCGGAAGGAAGGGCAGTGAGTGCGTGTTGGATTTTAAGATTGTGGTATTTTTTTTCAAGTTCAGTTGACTTTTGGTTATTGGTGGAATAAGTATTTATTAAGTTTTGTAATTTGTCTCCAGGGCATAACTATGTAAAAAAAATAACTGATATTTGTTGTATTGTGTTAGAAATGCATTCATAATCGTACAATTTTCCTTTAGTCATGTTCTGTACCGGTATATGTCGTGATTAGTGCGTCACCGTGTATCTGATGTACCTCGTGGCGAAATACTCAAGTCTGAGAATTTCTACTTCCATGTAGGGATATTTGAAATACTCTATACAGACTTGACTAAATATAATATAAAATATATGTCTTACGACCGGAGTCCTGCTCAGAATTATTAATGCTCTGTGTAGATCAATTTCCAAAATTTAATTGTCTACGATACACAGATTTAAGACTGTAACTGGGAACTTTTTATGACGATAGTATATTCATGTTACCCGGTAACAGTATTTATAAGTTTGTAAGGATAAATACATCTTTCGGTCCCTTCCGTTCAATGTCTGTTCAATGAGGGAGAATAGATGTATCTCTTTTGAAGTGTGTTTCTTGTAACACGTGGCGAAATCATTTTATTGTATTTTCCAAGATTCACTGTATCCAGTTACTGCGTATTTCATACTCGAGCAGTAACTTAACTTAAGTTTACTTCCACTTTGATAGGTATGTAATGTAATTTAGTGTCGGACAATCCCGCCTGCCCATCAAATTGTATTAAGGTTTATGTGTGGCCTACTTAGGAATAGAGAAACCAATTATAAGACGCTTCATTTTACTGCTCCTCAAGCTGGCACCAGTAATTCCTCATTGTATCGCAATTATAGTCAGTAATATTTTGCTCGATATTCTGCCCTAAGTTATATCGTATAAAGGCGAGCGTCATTGTCGAATAAGTTTTACCGTTAGCCTCTTCTTCTCACTTTGCACCTGGAGGGATATATTCACATTAACTTACCAGTGGCCTAACTTGCATTTGGAGTTCTGAAAATATCTCATTTGATGTGTTATATATGATAATCATTCAGCGTATTTGTATAAGTACGGCTCCTAATAATTCTCGAGTGCACTTTGTGTGTTCTAGTTTGCTGAATATCATGGAGCAACAACCAATCATTAAGAGAGAGCCTGAATGGTTGTCTGATACTGACGAAGTCCCTAATATTGTAAGTTGTATTAAATTAGCATATTGTGTAACATAACATGTACCTGGCAAGGGACTGTTATTCTGTCTGTATGTTTTACATTGGTTCATACTTTTATGATACCTTCTAGGATTCCAGGACTACATATAGCAATCTGCTGGATGAGGCAGGTGTTCATTTTGAAGACGAAGGCAGGGTTATCAAAGTGGAGAACCAAATACAGGTGATCATAGGTTCTTATAGTAGGCTAATGTGCATGAATTTATCATAATTTGAACATTTTGATTATTCAGTGGTGTTACTTATTATAGTGGCTAACAGTTGCTGATGTCATAGTATTCATAATGCAGGTTCACACCCTGGGCCCTATTATAGGTGAAGTGTACTCCAAATGCTGTGATAATAGTTCTTCTCGGAGCGTTGAATGGGGGAGGAAAAGATTTGTGGTTCGTTTTGGACTGGCAAGTAGTCACCGTTCGAGTATCCCCCAGAGATGCTCGATTGCTGTGTGCCTCAACCATTAGTAGACTTCAGTCGGCAATTTCCTTCAAAAAAACTCTTTAACTGTCGCCTATAAAAATATTCACATCTCTATTTGTTAGCACATTTCCTAATCTCGACAATGTCAAAGGACCATGAATTATGTCTTAAATGTGAATTGGTATGAAATTCCAAGTACCTGCCACTTCTTAGGAATGTATTTATCGTTCGTGTTAAAATCCTCCCTGCCTTAAGTTTCCTTGATATGAATATTGCTTTAATCTGGTCACAAGAGGGTAAATCAAACAACGATTGGTGCGAAATTTCTGAACACAAAAAACTTTTCAAATTTGCTTGTGTTTATTATCATTATATGGTAACTCTAAGTAGCTGCATCTTCACCGCAATGTCGCAACAAACACTTAATGCTAGTGGCAATATGCTAGTTCTGACGTTAACTCCACAAAAACTGTCACTATTGACGTATGCAAACGATTAATGAGAGGCTGATTCACCCTCAGTTTGTTAATTCCTTGAATCTTTCAATGCAAGTTTTCAAGGAACGTGTTTATAAATCAAGACATTTCCTTGCAGGACGATACAGACCATCAATCCGATATTAAAATTGAGGAAACTTCTATTCCGGAGATCGTTCCCTGCCGGAAAACAGAAACACCATCTTTAGATCCAAATGAGGTAAGTATCTTCATGACTCTTCACAAGACATCTCCTTACCACGTAATAGCAGTAAGGGATTAAGACTTGTGTTATCACAATTGTGTTGATGACAAACAGAAGCGTTTGGTTGTCAGGTTGTGTTATGTACAGCAAGCACACTCCTTGTTGATGGAAAGATGGCGAATTCAATTATCTGTCCCATATGATACTTCAATCCGCAACTGCTGGCTTTTAGCGATGTTCTGTGATCTGAGCTCCTTGTCATTGGGAAATAGTATATTGCGTGAAGCTAACAGATGTTTGGCCTAATCACCGTGTATTAGTTGCCCGCTGTGGACTTGAAGTCTAGGTATGAAAATTATTAAGGATATCTTATATTCTGGTCAGAGGACTTCCTATGAATGATACAGAGAGGAGGTGGGTTTGACGCCCTTCGTGAGTGATCATCTGTTCTTATTCTACTGAACTTCGGGCAATTGCTGGAATGTCTAAATTATGACAGTGAGAATCTCCTTCCCTATCTTGTGCATTGCCGGAACATGTAGTTGACTGTAAGCCTGAATAAGATAAATAATTGATGAAAAGACTTGAATCTGAAAAAAATATCCTAGAACCATCCGGAGAAAGTAATTGCTAATATCTAACTCCTCTTACTTTTACTTGTAAGTACTAAGAAATCTTTCCTTCCTACGATATTTCTTATTTCTGATAGTTTTTAAGTTATGTTTTTTTAACCCTCAGTATTCCCATTTGTAAGGTGTCAGGGAGTTAGTAAAATGTGTGTGTATGTGCCGGGGATTTTTGCAGCCGAATGACCTTTTGTCCAGCCCATAGGAGGTGTTAATGCGTTTTATAATATAGTAATGAGGTACCGTCCCAGCATTATCCTGCATTTAAAAATGTAGTATCATGAAAAGCCAGATAATAGAGAGTGGGGATCATACCCACTCGTTCTCTGAGACGGATCACATGACCTGGCGCTTTTAAGTTGTGTAATGTGCTCAGCACCTACTCTGTTCAATACAGGAACTATAAAGATTGAGTTCAGTCCCGGTATGCAGCAATGAATCGAGTTTTTAATTAGTACCTACTCCAATGTCTTTATTGTCCACCATCTCCATTACAAACTGTGAGTTCCCTTACAGTAGCAGACCTATAATTCTTGTTGTTACAAGCAGCGGTATTGCTGTTATATACCATAAAATAGACTCACTCTAGAAGGATTTAATCAACATACCATGACTTCTTTTGAAACATTTGTATAATAATTTGCAGTGATTTGTTAAATGAAGTCTTGTATAATATTCTAAAAGGGGATTGATTTATGCCTGTAATTTCAAAACGTAGCTGGTGCAAATATTTGCAGTCTAGTTTCTTGTTACTAAATGATGTGTGCTCGTGTTGGATCCTAGGACCTCTTATAGTCTTAAGGCTTAAAATTTAAACATAAATGTTTAGTTGTCCTCAATCCATACAGCTATTACTCCTATAAAGGTACTGATCTCAGCATTTCCCTTCGCTTCAAGATTCACTTAAAAGGAGATAGTTTATTATATGTTACAGAATTTGCGATTATGACAACTTACGTGCATAGAGTTCATCTCTAACAGTAGGATGTGAATGACAGTACGAAAGTCGTTCAGCTAATATATCTCCACTACTGTGGACCAGTGCAGTTAAAGTACATGGTGTGTTATTTCTGTAAAAGTATGAGCATAGAAATAAATTGTTCCATCTTATCCCTAGGGTGTGGAAGAAGGTATCCAGGAACGTGAAAGTGTCCGAAGAGGAAATCACGTAAATGAGTAAGTGTTCAACACACAAACTACGCGATTTATCGCTTTAAATGTGCATAACAGTAAGTTTTGGATTTGAATATGATTTGTTTGCAATGTCAGATGTTTCTCTCATTGTATTTGTCTCATGAAGTAGATACTGATATTAACTTTCCATTTAGCAGCCCACAAATTATCCATTCTCGTTCAGTGTTCTCACTGTCAGGGTATATTTAAGAAACGTATGTCAGTCTGTTGATGGGAGCTATTTCTGTCTTGTGTAAATTTATCTGGAGGATATACACATGACGCAGTGATAATTATGTGAATAAGTTTTAGTGAGGAACATCCATTGATTCAAACTTCCCTACTGTTACCTGAGCCCCATATCATTCTTCTGTAATCCGAACCCGAAACGAAAAGCGTAAACAGATTCCTCGTTACTTGAAGGTACTACTATGAAAATACATTACAGCTAGTGATAAAACCAAGGAGAATTTTAGATATTTGCAATGTATGAACATAATACGAAAAGTTGATGCTGGATTTTTGTTGGATAACACTTCATAGCTTGTGAGAACACGGAATGATTGATATCCCAGGGTTTAGTAAGAACCCTGAAATTTCCCTGTGGTGGTTATTGGGTATCTTGTTCCGGTAGAATAGTACACATTCGGTAGGGATGTAGACATTGGTTAGGACGGACATGTAGAGAATTATACATTGGGTAGACAAGTCTTAAAAATGCATACTTATTGGTAGACAGGTCTTCTAGTGTAGTTGACACGACTTAGGAGAAGAACACAGTCTAAATGTTCAACTATTTAACATTCATCAGTAGAGCGGATACAAAACCCAGAAGCCAGTGGCTAATGCTGGAATTTCTCGCCTCTCTTCCTTTGCTATTTTAGCCTTGGTCACTACACCTGTTTCACGATATGGGGGCGTGGTGGCTCAGCGGTCTAGCTGTATGCCTCTCACCAAGGCGATCCGGGTTCGATTCCTGGTCAATGCATGTGAGATTTTCGAAGTGAAATGCCATGTCCTGTGGTTCGGATTCCACGTAAAAAGGAGGTCCCGTGGCTCATAATCACAAGATTCACGGTCACGTAAAACTACAATCTTCCTTCCTTCCTTTTTGTTTCACGATATTGGGGTGTTTTCTCGCTGTGCAAGTAGTGACAGAGTTGCTGTGTCAACCTTGTGGTTCTAGCCCACTTATTTTTGTCCGGTAAATGTACTATTTCGATCTCCTTGCCATTCACATCAGGTTTTTGGTTCCTCCTACTGTTTTTTTTGTGCTGCAAGTGATAAAGACACGGTCTTGACCTCTGTGGTTGTTTCGGGACAAGGTTTTCGCTTGGTTGACCGAACAGAAGTCCATTACATAACAGGTCGCATTGTCAGCCCACCGAGGAGCAAGTTGTCTGCTTGAGTTCACAGTGGTGAGGTGTGTGAACTGCAATGCCTATATCAAAACTCCTGTAAACCCTGTCGGCTCGAGTTGGCCGAACGCGTACAGTGTACTTATTACTTTTGTTATAAGAATAGTAGCAGCTCTGGAGTTTACTACTTGGGATACATACACGTAAATCCCAGATATTGCCTGAACAATGTCTGTAGTCTGTCTGGATCGTACACTTAATAAAATCACAGATATTGCCTGAACCATGTCTGTAGTCTGTCTGGATCGTCCACTTATTAAAGTCCCAGATATTGCCTGAACAATGTCTGTAGTCTGTCCGGACCGTCCACTTAATAAAATCACAGATATTGCCTGAACCATGTCTGTAGTCTGTCTGGATCGTCCACTTATTACAATCCCAGATATTGCCTGAACAATGTCTGTAGTCTGTCTGGATCGTACTCTTATTAAAATCCAAGATATTGCCTGAACAATGTCTGTAGACTGTTTGGATCGTACACTTAATAAAATTATGGACTCTACAGGGCTGATTTCTGAGAATCCATGCAAATAAGAATCAGAAGTCATAGAGTTTACCGGATGTTTTATTGATGTTACTGGTAGGAAATGTTACTCGCGACTGAACTCGATGAGTTAGGGCTGGTTTTAATGTGTTCAGTATAAGTTGTTCTTAAGTTGTTTCAAAAAAACCTACTCTTTTAGTTCATTTTGGAGAAAGAACTTGATAAATATCAGCAATAATTTGTTTTTTATGGGTTTAAAACTTAGACATAGTACAGAATAGCCTCCGTGGCTTAGGCGGCAGCACGCTGGCCTCTCACCGCTGGGTCCGTGGTTCAAATCCCGGTCACTCCATGTGAGATCTGTGCTGGACAAAACGGAGGCATATAGGTTTTTCTCCGGGTACTCCGGTTTTCCCTGTCAATATTTCATTCCAGCAACACTCTCCACTATCATTTCATTTCATCTGTCATTCATTTAATCATTGCCCCAGAGGAGTGCGTCAGGCCTCGGCAGGCGGCACAGTCCATATCCTCGCCTCTAGATGGGGGCTTCATTCATTCCATTCCTGACCCGGTCGGAGACTGGAAGCAGGCTGTGGATTTTCATTTTTCACATAGTACAGACTATTTAGAGAGACAGATAACTTTGTCGTTCATTCTCTCAGGACTGAAATTTTCAAATCCGTTTCCGTTGTAACTCTTAAAGTATTACAATGCACTTTTCTAGTTCTTTGTGATAGGTTCTACAACTGACACAAGATCCTGAAGGAGTGGCAAAATGGAGTTTTGACAAAAAATTAATACATTCCTTAATAAGCACAATGTCAAATCCGATTGAAATAGTCGATACTCCCCTAAAACTTACCTAAATCGTCAGTCTGAGAGGTTTTTTGATATGAACGACCCTTACGCCAAGGGATGAGCAAAGTATGTTTGAACTTGATGTATAGGAGCTTGCTTGTTTGCTTAAGATGTGGAAGTTTTGTAGGTACACAATTGACAAATCTAGTGCATAAACAATTCATGCTTTTGGGCTAATGCCGTGTGTATTTTTAATTTAAACCATACGTTTCGGAGAAACCTTGCCTCCTTTTTCAATGGAAATAAACAAGCCCAAAAGCATGAATTGTTTATATAATAATCCGGGCCGTGAAAGCCTTAATATGCAAATCTAGTGCATTTGAAATATTCTTATCTTATGTGGAGATGACTTCTATTTTTTTTCATGACTGATAAACCATAATTTAGGTATTTTAAAGTTTTGTTTGAAAAATGTGGGTACACCTTCTCGCTAGAATAAAATAGAACCCAGCGTGGAAATTCGTGCGGGGTCTTCTATCAGTGTAAGACCTGCAACAGTATCTTTTCCGAGGCATTCACCGGGCAGCGTCCTGGAAAGTTTGCGACACAGCTCCGCCTAAGAAGAAAAGAATTAGCTAGCCTACTAATATTAGTTGCTGTCGACGGTTCTGGACGAAAATGGGCATGCTGGATATCTGGTTGGCATTTCAGAGTCGGCTATGCTCATACATTATCCGGTGTGAAACCTGCAAGACATGAATTTTTAACTCTGGGAAGCAATAAACGAGTAGCTAAGGCCACAATAAAAGAAATTCACTAGTTAAATACCAGTTAATTGGCTTTCATCAGGCATTGACTGGTCGTGCTTTTAAAAGATACTGAGGCCGTGTTTCTCGAAAACAATCTTGATGAATATATTATAAACGATATCGCAAGTTGCTCTTAGAAGCGGAAGCACGGATGTTAAAAGGAAGTGGTTGGGACTTGTTAGCCGTTAATGGTTTGAGGGTAAAGGTGTTAAGTATAACACTTTGCACCGATGAACAGACTTACCGTCTGATAATCATTTAGAAAATAAACCCTATCTCTTCAAGAGGTGTTAAGAAAAAGATGAAGAGTTTTGTCCTTAAATGTTTTCTTCTAAAAATTGCGATGAATGTGCCTCGTTTTGCAAATCTATTTGAGTCATAAAGAAGATTCGTTTATTGAGTCATTCTGTTGTGCTCGTCGATAGCGCTGCAATGCGGCAGGCAGAAACGCCTCACATTGATCTCACCAGCAGATGTGATATTTTGGTTCTGCTATTCGGAATCATTTTTAAAATTCTCAGTGTTCTCTCTTGTAGTCGCAAAATTTTTAGGCGTTATGTAAAATTCCAAAGCGCTCCTATTGTCAAAACATGTATCTTTTACAAGCCCAAGTCACTTGGCTTATGTTTAATTAGCATGTTCTGCAAGAAGCCAGCCGATTGGTTGGCCAATCAAATTGCCTGCTCTACGACGTTTCTGTAATCTTCATCGACTTGCAGCAATTTGTGTTTTAAGTCATCGCGCTCCAAATTTGAATCGAGTGACAATGAGAAAGAAGCACAGCTCGAGCCAAAGAGGTTTAGCAATTTAAGCGTCAACTCATGACTGCGTAAATACAAATCTCGTAGTGATTCGAATGATCAGCAACGGACAGGTTTATTAAGTTGGTGGTCTGGTCTTTGAATGTTGTCACTCATATTTACGTTTTTATACGCTCTCTTTAGCTTCACAAGTTGCACATCTTGTTGACAGTGAAAATATTTTTAGGAGCTCTATATTTGTCAAAATTAATTTACCCGTCAGGTGGGTTGTGAATTATCTCTACTGCCTTTAAGATGGGACTTTGCACTTGCATTACTGAGGATAAACACATTTTCCAGGGGGCAGACGTTTCGGCTTCTCCTTTAGTTCCAAGTGACACCCTAGTTAACATGCAACCACATGGGTTTTATTCACAAACCCAGTCTCTACGCGCTTACCAAGAAGTCGATAGACCAGAAGCTAAGCGCATTTTCTCAAAGGAACTGCAGTTCCCCATATCCCTTTTAGCCAGTAATATAAACGATATTTATTAACAAATGAGATGGAAATAAATTGGGAGCATCGCGTTCAAGGAGGCTTATGAATGACTGAGATGTGTCAAAAAGACACCACCTTTTAAAGTATGTTTTTACCAGTTAAACAACCCCCATTTATTAGGCAAAACGAACAGGTTATGGAGCCGCACTGAAAATTGTGGTGCCTTTAAGAAGAGATGGTTCTGAGCGCAACTTGAAATAATGGTAAACCTGCCTTACCACATGTGTCTACAATAATATTCCAAGTAACATCGCAAAACTTTTGTCCAAACTCTGCTGATTCTACCGAACTACGGGGAGAGTCTGCTGTGCACCTCGCTGTGCCTCTCTAGCTTCCTTGGCAGCATGCTGAACTTCTATTCCCAAGATCGGGTTCAAATCTGGCCGTAGTCGTGGGATATTTAAGGGCATAACAAATCTTCGGAGGGGAAGTAAAGCCGGCGGGCGTATGTCTTAGATTTATGGCATGAAAAAGAACCTACAACTACAATTGGTAGAATGTAGTAATATTTGTAGGTTGTATATGATTATTAAGAAACGTTTGCGCCAGGATGGAGAATGATTGCAGAAACATTGATGTCCCCGGCTAGGCAAACCTCAGTATAACGCTCACAAGAGGAATTCTTAAAGATGGAAATGTTGTTGTACTATGAATTTATCTACTGGGAGAGATATACTCACTACAGATGGAGAGTGAGATTCTTAGAATCTCGGGTAGCAACGGGTTTAGATGGGGAAAGTGGGCGCCTATTATCCATAGCACATCATCTGACTAACCACTTCAAAAATAAGACGGATTTTTTATAAAAAGGACGAGCAAAACAAAATGTGGCTGCAAATGTATTAACTAGAAACAACTAGAATAGTGAAAATAAAACAACACTCCTAATCCTGTCCGACTTTGACTGAAATAAAATAAATTAAACTGAAATTATTTAAAATAAGGTCAATAACCTTGTCGTTATAAAATTACAAGCTTGAAAAGCAATTTATCACTTCTAGGCGTTTCAAATATAGAAAAAATCTCAATAAAATTCGCTCCGATTCAAAAATAAAAATATCTGTACAATTTTTTTACATCCTGTTTGTTCACTAAATTAAAACATTAAGTTGATGTAAATTTACACATTGGCTCCCATTAGTCCCACTTTCAATATAACTAATTCTAAACTCAAAAGAAAATAAGAATACCCCGACTATTATATTCAAATTTTACATTAATATCTTCACAAACACATTACTTACATCAGTTAACTCACATTCATCGAACGTCGTCTTAACTCCGTAGAGAAAACACCTCTCTCAAATCACTGAGTTAATATCACTTTCACTTCTTGCTATTCCGTTTCATACTCGTTACATCCTGGCTTAATTATCCAAGCAGTTAAGCTTAGCAATCGTAAAATGTCAAAATAGTTAATAACAATAATATGATATATTCCCGTGACGTTATCTATTTTTCATCACACCTCGAATGCACAAGCTGTCTATCTTAATCAAATAATCAAATATTAATGCAACCTTCCTAATAATGGCTTTATTTTATCAACATCTTCACATTCCTTTCCTCATCACATTTACGGTACATATCATCGTCACACTGCGGAAGAACCTTTACAATAATCGAAGTTTCTTGAACGGTCCAACAAGGATCGTGCTTTAAATAGCATGCTATTCACAATACAACCTTAACTTTGGAAGTATACTGTGTCTTCCACACTACTAATCCTCTCGTTGTGTATTGAACTTCACAAATTACACAAAATACCTTGTGTAGAAATATTTCACCATATCATACCAAAACGACTTCCAATAACCATTATGTTCCACAGCTTAATCACTTAAAGATTTCAATAACTGTTGCAACTCCATGTAACTTAAAAATATCCAGCTCCCAACGGATTACTGTGCTAAAATACATTTATCATCTCCTCATTCTTGTCAATCATAGATTGTTAATAATAACAATGTATTACACGACAAATGTTCAATGTAGCATTTTCACCTTAAGTGAATAATGAAGCTTCTAGCTAACAATCATGACTACACCATGTCTCAAATACAGTATAATTCATGACTATATGACTCATAGATCATCTTTATCGATCTGCAAAACAACGTCTGAAAATAGGATCATACCCCTAGCAAAGTTCTGTCATCACAACTTTTACCTAAATTCACATAAGCCTAAGGTCTCTACTTTCTATCCTCATCAGCTACAATGAAGAATCCTGTAAAATACTAATATCTATCCAACAATGCTAAGAGCTCAATTCTCTTCTCAGAATACCTGGCATTTGCAAACACTGCATCAAATACGACGAAGATGCCATAATAATGCTTCCAACAATAGCATAATCATAAAAATGCTTCGAACAAATACGAAAAAATCTCCAACGGTAATAATTCTCATGAAATACGCAAAAATTCAAAGTAAATCTAATCCAAAACCAAATCTCGAATTTAAAACAATTACTAGAATAATGAAACATGTCTCCGTCTACCTTAGATGAAAACTGCTGGAATAGGATCATTATACACGGTTAGATATCAGACGATTTCCTAAAGGCTCCCGCTTCGAAGTCTCCATCTCTGCATTCGCCTGCCCCTGGATGTTAAAGCAGCATCGGATCGGATTCGCCTTCTCCCATCTACATTCCTCGACTGTCTGGACTAGAATCCGAAGTCCCGTAAAACTTCTTTTAGCATACGTCCTTCTCGATGTCATGATCTGTCAAGTTTATTCAGCGTAGATTCTAGATGATCTCTCGTTCTATTCCAATTTTGAATGTAATTTGGAATTCTTAAGTCACTCCTCTCAGTCATGCGGTGTTCAATTATCCAGTTTCCCAAAGGATAGTAGTTTATTGATTCATCTCAACATTCTCAAAATGTGTTGTAATAATCCCCCTTAACTTGAATTTCTGAAGTTCCATTTTTCAAAATCGATAAATAGATCTCGTAGCATTATGTAGATTTTGTAAACGTCTATGGAATGCCGTATCGTAGATTATCGTAGCAGATTGTTGTATGACTTGGTGAAGTGTAACAATGCTTCCAAGTATTGTTGAAATATAATTTCAATACGTATGTCCACGTAGTTTCTGATTTTGGAGAATATTCTATACAGTCGTGGACTTGCACGAATACGTCACTGAGCAACCTCATTTTCACAAAACAAATGTTAAATTATGGGATAAAATGTTGTAAAGTACATCGTAGAATTGTTCATATAAATTTGAATAAAGTCGATCACTTTGAATACATTACTTCTATAATGTTCAATTCACACTATAACGTTCCTCCGGTCTCGTAATGCTTGGCCGGAATAACTCTCGCTATAGCGGTCAAATTCAATTTCTCGCGCACTCAAAATTGGCGAGCCCACAATACATCTGTCTCTCCGGACATTTCAGAAAGGAATAATCTCCCCATATTCCGGTGATGGCGCCCTAAAGATATTTAGCACTTGAATTCCCGCTGAAATTCATTAAATAACTTCTTCTGCTGAATTAGGAACTCTATTCTCAATTTTGAAAACATAGAAAAATGTGTCATAATTTTATACTTCAAACCTGGTATCTCTCTCTTGGATTCATCTTGTTGGAGTAATTACAAGGGCCATTTAAGTAATTAACCAATATAATATTCCAATTGGTCAATCGAGTCATGTGATTTTCCTTGCCAACGAATTTCAAATGGATTAACGTGTCAAACTCCGTCTCTGACTTGCTTTTAATAAAAATAAACAAAAAAAAATGTCTTCTCTCTCGTAAAAAAAAATTGCAGCAATAATCATATCATGACTAGATCGATTCTTGACGTCGTAACTTCTTTAATAATGGACCAATCTTCTTCTATTTGGGATTTAGCAATAAACATGTCCACAGATGCCAAAAGTGACTTCGCAAAAGCAAATATTGTGGTCAGTACCCATATTGTTATGGGTGTTCCCTAAATCTGAAGCACATTACGTGAGGTTAGAAACTTCTCTGGTGGACTACATTTAGGCTTTTAACTCTACGTCTTCGAATATGTGTGTAATAAAGTTACATATTAATAGAATGTTTTACATACACAAGATTATTGTGGAATCCCCCATGTGGGTACGGATTAGAATACACCGTGGGGATTTTCTGTCGATCGTCGGAGGCGACTAATAGGGCTGGCAAGACTGGCTGACATAATTGACTTTGATTTGGAGAGACCCTCTGTGGGTCGGAGGGCAGAATTCATGCACGGTATCCCCTGCCTGTCGTTAAAGGTGACAAATAGAGGGGCCTCTTCAAAGGTCTATTTCCATTTCTAGTTCCAATTTTCGTTTGATCCTTTGAAATAATCGGGCATTTTGTTTGGAGAAGGGTCAACAACTTGACCATCTGGCCAGAAAGCCTAGACGGTATACCCCATCCCGACAGGTGGGTGGGCAGTGTACCCTTGCAGTGGTATCTGCCTCACAACAGAGATGCCTGCACGGCCGGAAACTTGCGTCGAATAAATCACTGTGCATGCCGAGGAGTATGGTTCTGTTTAAGGCACTAGGACTTCGGGCAATACCAACTATCGCCAAATAGGTATTGCCTTGGCTGGGTATCGTCCACAGTGATGGTCCTCTTTCGGAGTAGGTGGCATTCGGGGAGGATGATAACGGGATGACCCATAAGCGGTCTAAAAATCATCTGACGGTGGTCCCCTTAAAAAAAAATCTCTTGAGTGTCGGATCAATCCCAATGTGTATACACCAGGGGAATTCACCTTGGGATGAAACTTATAACGCACGTTTCCCCGTTGGCAAGTCGACTCGCTACCTGGTTGCTACCCGGACAGACGGGAGAGATTTTCAACTGGTGTAACCCATAATATTTTCCGAGGAAATCGAGGGGAAATTTGGAGATCTTTACGGGATTTCCAGGCTCCGGAACGGGCAGCTCTTGCTCCACACCCTTGACCGTAGGCAAACCGAATTGTTGCTGGAATGCACGCGATTCGGCGAAATTCCCCTTCAGGTCCCAAAACATGAAACTCGGAATGAGTTACTTTCCATCGTAAGCCCATAATAGTGACGCGGAATTGTTGCGGGATCTGGGAAGAGAAGCGTCGCCAAGAAAAGCTGCATTACCCGAAAAATTGGAGAGGACAGGGTCGATACCAGTGCTTTTATTCTCCATTTTGAGGGTGATGTTTTACCTAAGCAGGTGAAGGTCACATCGTACCACTGCGATGTTCGACCGTACATCCCTCCCTCTATGCACTGCTATCAATGCCTGAAATTCGGGCATGTTTCTGCCTGGTAAACTGCCAAGGCCGTGTGTAGAGTGTGTGGCAAGGGCACACGAGGTTGAGGGGTGTACACCTCTCCCGATTTGTCCTAACTGCCAAGGAAGCCACTCTTCACGATCGAAGCAGTGCCCTGAGTTCTGTAGATTCAAAATATAAGGACTCTTGATTCGCTTTCATGTCAAGAGGTGCAGTGTTATGAATGACCCCAAATTTCGGGTATCGTTTGCAAATACATCGACGCCCTCTATCATCTCTACTGCTCGAGTTCCGAGAGTTGTGCCGTCAACGTCCGTATTTTTAGCAGTTCTTAAGTCACCCCCCACTGTCAACCCCTGGCATTATACAGCCCATGAAGGACCTAGGCTGAACAAGCGATCGCTGCCCAGCCATTTGGCCTGCAGATTTTGGGATGACGCGTGATCAGTGCATCAGGTCCCCTCGGCTTTAATCTTGGTTTTCGTGATCGGGGCGCTGCCTCAGTGTCAGACAGCTACTCAATTGTCCTCAGGAGGCTGAGTCCACCCCGTTCCAACCCTCAGTTTTAAGATCCCTGACAGAGCTGGGAACCCGGGGCCTCCGGGTGAGAGCGCTACCCCAACACAACGGGGTCGTGTCACCCACTACTGTACCAGCAAAAATTTTCTGCCCGATGAAGGTTTCACAACAACCAGAGACGCGAACTAAACCAGCGCAATCTGAGAAGAAATCCCCTTCTTCTCTGAAACGGTTGACGAAGAAGTCTTCTCGCGCTAAACAAGGAAAGAAGAATCCCACCTGATATCATAAAGGTAGCAGAGAAGAAGGAGACGGTGCGCCGCCGTCTCTCTCTCGCCCTGCAGCCAATGGGATGACAGCAGTATCTGCTCCCCCGACCATTAAGGTTACGATGCCCGAGAGAAGTCAAGCTCGTTAGTGTGGAGGAACTCTCCTATAGGAAGAAAATCTTACCGGCGGATACGAGAGAAACGGTTCAACGCCGTCACTCTACACCTCCTACGGACAAGGCTGCTCACCTATCCGCTGACCATCCCGTTCCCACTACCAGGAGCGGCCATGTTTAGGAAGGAACTGGTGTCTGTGGGGAAGGATCCACCTACTTCTTTGAATAGATGCAGGCGCCGGTCACAAAATAAAAATAGTCGGGACGTGTTGGAGACGGACACCTGGTCTTCGGACAGGGAGAAAGCCCCTCAACACCGCTCTTGCTCTTCTCCAAGGGCGAGACAGGTTAAGACTGACGAGTGCCGCGTGCCACGTAAGAGCGCTCCCTCTTTCATCTTCATCTTCGGATGTTTCCTCTCCTCTCCTATCATCTCCACATAGAGATGGTTGGCAAACGGTCAAGCGTAAGAAGAATATCACTTCTACTTAAGTCCACACTATAGCACTGTTACAATGGAACTTTAGTCTCTATTCTCGACATATCGCTGAGTTACGTCAACTAATATCTTCGTTTTCGGCAACAATTGTCTGTCTTCAGGAATCCGGGTTTCATCCTGGACATGAGACTACAATGCATCACTTCAAACTCTTCTCTGAGACTGGGTGGACGAAACCTTAGCCGCTGGTGGCGTTTTCACTCTCGTCCACTCTAGCGTCATTAGTGTGAAGATTTTCCGCTGCGTAATCAGCTAGAAGCAGTTGCAGTTCATACTTGCCAGTAATGGCAGCGGTATGTAACGTTTACCTCCCACCGGATTCTCAATTGGATTACAACCATCTGGTGGATCTAGTCTCTCAGCTTCCCTCTCTTTTTCACCCTCTGGGATAGTTTAATGCCCACAACACCATCAGGGGCTCCGCTACCTCTAGCGGTAGAGGGACAGATTTTGAGAGATTGATCAGGCGGCATGACATGTGTTTGTTGAACACAGGGGAACTTCGCACTTTTCTATTGCACGCGGCACTTTTTCGATTGTCGACATCACCTTGTGCAGTCGTGCGCTGGTTCCCCTGCTAGACTGGGGTGTGCAAGACGACCTCTGTAATAATGACCATTACCTCATTATTTTACTCTTCCGATCCAGAGAGCCATCGCGATACTGTACCCGTAAATTCGGGAAGTTGCCTGTCGGAATATCCATAGCCCAGCTGGATTGCCTATTTCTAATAGCACCGGCTAATTATTTCATTATAAATCGCTCCAACAAGGTCTTCAAGAATTTACATACAGAATACTGCAAGGATATTGTGGATAACAACAAAATATACGGGGCTAACTTGATCACCTACCTTTCTTTTCTCGGGGTTCTCGTATGGGACTCAGCTTCGCCTGAAAAGGGATCCACAATACTTTGTTCCTTATATTTAAAATGAATCACTCGACGACTAAGAAAAACGAACTGTGCAAAATTTATTTAAACATAAGTAAACTATATCTAATATTAAACAATAAATAACAATAACCAATATTAATAAAATAATCCATACATTCATACTCGCTCCTTATCCACTACACACATACTACTGCGTTTACTGAACTGTAAATTAAAATCACAAAAATTTTGAAAGGTCTAGGCCTACTGTAAGTGATAAAAACATTTAACAAAAACTCCTGCGTCGACAGCATTCATTTAAGAAGGTTACTTCTGCTGCCACGCGTCTTGTAATGCACCTGCTTACTCCGTTTCATTGATAAAATGACAACCTAGTGTCGTGCCGTGAAACTATTTCCCTTCACAAGGCTGTGGCTTGTCACCAAGCTGCACGTTATATAATAGACTGGCCTTGCG
The DNA here is from genome assembly GCA_946902985.2 of Meconema thalassinum. Taxonomy (NCBI): domain Eukaryota; kingdom Metazoa; phylum Arthropoda; class Insecta; order Orthoptera; family Tettigoniidae; genus Meconema; species Meconema thalassinum. The sequence continues at coordinate 245,634,392 of OX336397.1, forward strand.
TTCTAACTGTACACATCTTCGCTCACATTCGCTTGTATACACGCTGTCTGGCGTGCGTATAGTAGCCTCGTTAAAAATTTACATTCTGGCTTTATAAAAGTGCTTGTAACTCATACAATTCTTTAACAATCTTTCTAAAAATTTAATACCATCATCCTTTCACACTCCTGAGTTGTTCTAGAACCAACCAGGTTGTTCAATCTTACATAACAACTGGCAATCATCCATTCTAAAAACATTCACTCGAAAAATACACTATAATCCAAAACATCCTACTAATTAATCGTTATAAAATTATTTAACTAATTAAATAATTACGAAAAATATTTACAGGTAATCTGATCGTTATGACAAACGATATCTAACGCTATCAGCACGTTATCTGCGAGAATCTTCGTTTTCCTTCAAAATACAACTTGTAGTTAAACATATACAATGTTTTCTCAACGTAAAGTTTCGCTAACACTCATCAGTGTTCAATATACTGCACACACAATGTCTTAGATAGGTTTTTATACAATATCGGTCAAACACATTCAACCAGCAAAGGTCAACTGCACGTTTCTATACAAATCCGTGTTTTAATAAAGATTTATTAAAGGTATAAATGGCATAAATAGACAACCTTTCTCCAATTGTTTTCCGCTCATACCCTCGAGTCATCACAGCTAAAACGTTACTTCAAATGTACTGTATTTCTTACACACAACGACTCCTTTATGATCTATGCCACGTTATCATCAAAAGAACTATACTTCGTTAACTTTCCTTAAAATGCGGAACGCCATCGCACGAAATCAGACATAGCTCTACATCATCTCATATATTTCTGTATATGGTATAAACAGTAACCAAATGTAGATTAATTGTTATTAACATTTCATCTGTTGGTACCTCCTTCAATTAATGGCATACTCATCAGCGTCGTCTTACTCGACTTCTGATCTACAAAAATACACCCTTTAGTTCTTTAAAGAAAACTTCCATAAATAAAAGACGACTTTAGACTGTCGTGAATGACCTCATTGAGTTTACTTCACAAAAAGATAATTAATTGTTAACTCATCTGTCACATATACATGTAATACTAATTCTGTTTCATCATACTTGTCAAGCTTTAAATTGCACGTCATTGCAATATCAGGTCTACATTATGACGTGATATTACACATACAGGCTATAAATAACCACATATGTTATTTATAATGTCTAATAGAATTCAATCTTGACCGGGATAAACTAGCTTTGAATTCCTAGTCAAAGATATAAATTATCTTCTATAAAGAGATATTTCCTCAAACAATTAATTGACTAAAGCTTTCGGCTTTTTCAAATAAAGTAAGGATTGTCAGTTTCGCAATGTCTTTCCATTCTACACGAAGATTGTCTATGAGTTTATGACTTCAGTCTTATCAAACGACTAGTTCTTGCTAGATCGTGGTAAAGTTTGTATACAATAATGGTATAACAATATTCGACGATTCTTCTGGTCTTGAAGTTGATACAATAAAGTGCCCAAATTAAATTATTGAAAAGAATTTAATTGGCATCCATGACAAAAAGTCTGAATCCTTGGTTCAAATTAAAATCAAAATTCGATAGTCAAAATGACTAGTCTTACATAAGGAAATCTGATTCCTCAAACACCATCTGAATGTCACTTCAACCGCTGATCCGTAGAATAAAAATTGAAAAATAGATTAAAGACTAGCATTTAAAATAATCTTGAAGCATAAAAATCTTGATATACATATGAAGTATAAGTTTACATCGAAACAATGAAATACATGAAAAATGGAGTAAGGACGTCGGCTCAGAATGTCACTAATCAAGCCCTATACTACAAATAAATAACACTGCTAACTTATTAGACGATATTTTGAAGATCTGGGTAAGTATTTGCAAAATACTTGGGTATTTCCTCAGTCCAATATACTGAGATGGGCCTCCATTCGAAACATCGGACCAGCGACGTCGGATATGAGAAAACGTTCCCTCTCCGGTAATCACCAACCTCCGTCTGGAATCGAACGACATCCTTCTGGCATATTCTTCTGGCTTGCCGGAATTCCCTGGCATATTGACTATCTTCTTCTGAAGGATGTTCATTCTCCGTCGCAAATATATATCAGCATCATCGTTGAGTAATTATTTTATAGAAATATTCATGTAGGTGGTGAATGAATTATTTCTATAGCTAATCGTTGTTCTATTAATGATCGTAAACTGACGAAAATGTACAAGATGTAACGTACACTACGTCTGTATTCTGAAATACGTTGTCTAACGAAGCTCCATTATTGTATCTTAACTCTGCATTAAATATGTCCCTGGCGCATGACTTCTTAGTTCGACATCTCAACCATGTTAATAATGCTGAATGATACTAGTCAGTGAATGTTAACAGCCATAATAATAATAATAATGTTTGTTTGCTGCGCCAATGTAAAAGTTCTCCACTGCTGTTCATTCGGACTATGTTCGCTATCTTCGCGTTCCAACTAAAGTATTCTTCAGCTTCTACGTCCGTCAGTTTTGTAAAACTATCTTTATAAGCTTATATCTTCGAAATGGTTAGAATTATGACGCCCAACGTTTGGTATAATATAGTATTCGAACTGTACTATCTATTAATTCAATCGGCCGAAGTATAATCTTAAATATAAATGAGATATCCTATTATCAAGGCTCCTTTCAACTTCGCCTAAATTACTAGCACGGGGATCTCCACTATTCAACCCTGCTAACGTATCGTCTCCACGAGTCGTCTATCACCGCACTCGGACTAAGGCTTCGGGATCTCAGTTAACCCAAGAAGCACCTCCTCTCTCTTCAAAGTCTGTAGGATTAAGAACCACGATACTTGGGTCTCCGTCTCCAAGTCGAAAATTTGGCGGCCATATCAATCTCCCACCATAAATTTAGCGCGCACTTTAACAATGCTTATTACTGCGTAGTTCAACCGTTCTGCGGCTTTTAAAGTATCACACATATTTTCTTTTAATATTCTTTACATTGCCAATTATGAAAATCACCTTCTGAGGGCCTAAATGCATAATTTCATCAAATTATATATTTGAAGTTAATCCCGTCTTCAATTCAACCTCTTCTCATTGGCTCTGGGCTGATATCCAATAGCATAATTTATAACAATATTTATTATATTTTATAGCTAATTCACTGTTGCTATGTTGATTTCAACCTTCTAGAAACTTCTGTTGCGCAACATATCCCGGGGTTGGAATCTCCCCACTGTCTCGAGCTTGTAACACGACTGACTTGTGTCACAATTCCAGGATTTATAGTTGCATGTTAATCTTTATCAAGGGCTCGGAAAATACTCTCATTTAAGTCCCAAATAGTTCATTTTTCGGGGGCAGTACCAAGTCGATGGCTCGTGCGGTTTTTGCCGATAATAACTTTGAGAGTGTCGATGATAAGAAAACTACGTGGGAAATGTATGTGTCGTCCATGACTCCTTCATATCTTGTGTGGACTAAACTTCGTGGGATCTCCGGACTCCTGACATCCTTGACGATACCCGGAGTGTCCTTCAACGGACTCATCATCAAGAATCATATCGCCATTGCCAACAGTATTGGATCGCCCTTTTCTGATATATCCTGCTCTGGAAGTTTTGCTATTACATATGTGACTCTGAAGTGGGAAGCAGAAGCTCACCCCTTGTCCTTTGCTACTGCTGCTTCGGAGTTTTACACTGAATGGGATCTGTGCGGTTCACTTGCACTTTGCAGTGATACATCTCCTGGTACGGATGAAATCTGTTATGAAATGTTGAAACATCTCTGCAATGCCAGGATAAAGAAACTGTTGATCATGATCAATTGTATATTGTTTCAAGGGGAGTTTCCATCTCAGTGGCGTGAGGGGATCGTGATACCGATTCACAAGGCTGGAGATGATCCCAAGCTTTTCAGCATCTAAAGGTCCATTTGAAAAAAAAAAGGCCTATGTAAGTTGCTGGAGAAGATGGTTAACCGTCGACTGGTAAGGTTTTTTTGAGGAGAGAGGCCTCTCATCTGCGTGCCAGTGTGGATTTCGCTATCGTAAGTCCACCACTGACCATCTGGTGCTTCTTGAGAAGGCCATACAGGAGGCATTTCTCCGAAAGGAGCACCTCGTCGCGGTTTTCTTCGATCTTGATAAAGCGTATGACAACACATGGTGCTACGGAATCCGTTCCGCCCTTCGTGACTGGGGGCTCCGTGGAAATCTACCAATCTTTTGCGAATTTAATGTCCGTCCAACTCTTTCGTTTAAGAGTTAGTAGGAAATTATCGCAATATTCACCCAGGAATATGGAGTTCCTCAGGGTTCTGTGCTGAGTGTTACCTTGTTCGTGGTTGCGAAAAGTGGCATTTTTGCCTTCGCCGGGCTCACGGTAGTTCCACCGCTGTATGTAGACGATTTGGCTCTACATTACAGCTCTGGAAGTATGGCAAACTTCCTGGGGCTCTATTTTGACAGCAAATTAACAAGACAGCACCTTGTCAGCTATTAATCAGGTCGACAGGTGGACTCACGATTGAGGTTTCGTTTGTCAGCAGCAAAACCTCCGTCTTCCGGTTTTGGCGGCTTCGGTGGCGTAGTCGGTAACATGATGAGCTTCTATGCCCAAGATAGCGGGTTCAAACCCGGCCGAAGCCGTCGGATTTTTTAAGAGCGTTAAAATCCCTCACTATGCCTTCCTTCGGAGGGGAAGTAAAGCCGGCGGTCCCATGTCATAGATTTATGGCATTTTAAAGAACCTTACACTAATTACACCTGTGTGAAGCTAAATTGGATATGTTAAGAATGTAAATAACGCTCTCAGGTTTCTACGTTCGTTGCCAAGAGCCGACTGCGGTGGCGTGTAGTAGCTAAGTTCTGAACTTGGCCTAGTAGTCGTTGACGGTGGCGCTTGGCGGCAAAAGTAGGAACTATTTGAAAAATTCTTAGTTGCATTCTGTACTTAAATTAAAAAACAGATAACACTCACTAATACAGTCATCACAATTTACACCGGTTATCAGACTGATTCTAAACACACCCAAAGTACACGGGGCTACATGACCGCGTTGTCGCAGCCCCTAAACTTAAGAACCAACCAACCAGTTTTGTCGGCTCCGAAGGCAACATTTGAACCCTGAAACACATCTCAGGGTTTCTGCGTTGCCGGTGGCTGACATCGCTTCCTGGAGCTCAATTTTGACAGCAAATTAACGTGGCAGCACCATATATGGCAACGTAAAACCACGTGTCTCTGGAAACTGAACATGGCCAATTTCCTTAGTGGCACTACGTGGGGGGCTGACAGTGCAGTGCTGCTACGGTTTCACCAAGCCTTCGTCCTGCCGGCTAGACTATGGTTCTGCGGCATATGGTTTATCCACGCCAGTAACCTTCAAAATGCTGGACATTATCCACCATAGTGGCGTTAGGCTGGCTACCGGTGTTTTTCGGACCTGTCCAATCCCAGCCTACTCGCCGAATCGGGTGTTCCACCTCTCAATTATAGGCGCCAGGGTATTCTTTTAGAATATGCTGCCAATGTGCGTAAAATGCCGCAACATCCGAGCTATGGAGCTCTCTTCAGTACCCAATACCACCAGAGGTACGCCTACCAGCCTTGCGCCACCTGGTCGGTTGGAATTAAACTCGATTCCTCGTGTTTTGAATTAGGAGTGGTTGTAGGTCCCTGTATCATCTAGACACTAGCGATTTGCTTCCGTGTGAAATCCCGTGTCCGGGAATTCAGGTAGATCCACACCGATGTCCTAATGTGGATCAAGATACCTCCGATTATCGGAGGCAGTTCCGAAGCATAATTCACCAATTTCTAGATGCTGGCATTCTCTACACGGATGGTTCGAAGTTGGACGAGATGCTGGGTTGCGCTTACGTTAATGAAGGAGCAAATTCCAAAATCTCTTTGCCTGAAACCTCTAGTGGATTTACTGCGGAGCTCGTTGCCATCTATGAACCTCTGCAGTTTGCACACAGGATGCACGAATCCACTTTCTCGAGTGTACCGACTCTTTGAATTCGTTACAGGCAATTGCTACATGTTTCCCGCGACACCCCTAGTGCAGCGAATGCACGACCTAGTAGTCGCGTTGTGTCACGTTGACAATCGGATCACTTTTCTGTGGCTTCAGAACCACATGGGAATTGCGGAATATGATTAACCGGATCAATCTGCAAAATATGCTGTATTCCTACCACCTCGACCAATGTAGGTACCTGCTAGAGACATTCACTATCAGTTACGCCGATAAGTACTGGCATTCTGGGAGAGTGAGGGGATAGCTGACCCAATGCCCAATAAACTGAGAGCGATCAAGGGAACTATTCGCGTGTGGCGGAGCTCTTTCTGGTCACGAAGGCTTGGGATAGGTCATGGAAGATCCACCCACTCGTACTGCCCCCGGAAATTGAATTATATTGAGACCACGATGGCTGTATTGGCAAATATGAGTAAAGTTATGAATGTCATAGTTGTGACGTGGATATCCATGACGTAGGCACGGATGACGCAGATTTCATGCAAGTAGGCTGATTGAGCTGAGATTCTTGGTGACGTCATGATTTTGTTCGAGAAAGATCTTAGATTTACGACGCAGTCGCAGGAAACAAGGTATTGTGCTAAGGAAGAAGCTACGCTATTGGAGGAGAGACTTGAACCAATGAACGATAGTTTGGAAGGAAGACGGAGATTGCTGAAACTACGATATTTGATTACTTTTGGGATGCAGATTTGTGGAAATCTATTTTCAGTTATGGCATTGATTTGGAATTTTGAAGAAATTAATTTTGAGTTTTTGAAATTTGAAAATCCGTCAAGTATAGCCAAAGTTAAAACTTCTAGCAATGACGCAGCAACAGGCTATGGAAGGGATGGATACGCCCCTTAAGAAGTTGATAAAAGGTCGTGCACAGGATAGAGGAGCTCTCATATCTCTCATATCTCTTATACTCAGATCTCATATGTCAGATCGCATATATATTTCAGATGTCATAGTTATTTTCAAGTGATTCAGTGAAGTAAGTTGACTTTAGCGTGGTTAAAGCCCGGCGCATCGAACGAACTCGGAGCAGTTCCATTTTACGCTGGTCGAAACTAGGTGAAGTTGAAACGCTCACATTAACGTTTCCACCAGTTAAGATATCAAGCGCTAACTTCAGCCTGTATTATAATTCTATTGGGCAGTATAACATTGAGGTGTGTAGAGGATTTGAACGATTTCAAAGTTATACTTCGAAAGATATTGGAACTTTAAGGCTGCCAACAAAAGTGATTTTCTCGCCACATGAGAAACACTTTTAAAATTCCACATTATACACTACGGCTGACACGTGGAGTGCAACAGTGATATTGGAGAATACGTTCGGTATTACAACGATACATTCGACTATGGAACATTATAATCTTGCAGTGCTTTCAATGATTATAACAGTAGTTGAGATGGAAGGCTAAGGCTTCAATGCAATTGGGACATATATTGATTGGAGTAAAGTAACAGCATGGAACTTCGTTAATCGTCTTTCTACAAAAGCGAGCATGTAGTGAACATCCAACTACACTCATGCATCGTGAATCCATCGCTGAATTATACCAGATAACAGTGGAAATATTTTCATACTCCACAACTATGAATATTTCTGCGGAAATAACTACAATAAACTTCATGTTGAATTCCTGCAAGAACTTCAGGAGACTTTCAAGAGAGGCCAGGGTTGTCCCGGCGCACAAAGAAGAGTTTTGCCAGAAGGATGTTTTTCGTATCCACGGAGCAGTGCAATTTCGGAGGAGGAAGCAGTTCGATTCTCCGAGGACGCTGATTCCAGGTTCGAGGACGGAGCACATCTTCACGCTGGTGAAATGGAACCAACAGCAGTTTTCTTTGAAAACTTTCCTCTAGAACTTCAGTCAACAGATAAGGTAGTCGTGAACGTTTCTTGTATTATTTGAGTCTTGTAGCGATATCTGAGCAACCATTCTTCCCATATTTTCTGTCCTATCTTTTGCCCCATTTTCTTGATTGATATTTCTGTACTCAGTACACTTCGATGATTTATGCCTTTTTCTTCGTTTTGTTGAGACATTGTTATGTCATTGGCATACTTAATAATTTTGGATCAGTTGAGACTGATATTAGATTCTTTCAGTAATTTGCATATTTTTGTAGTCACGATTTGACTGTAAAGTTAACGATTTGCTATGGCAGATTTGAATTCAGACAGCGTGTCATTTTATTAAAGTAATTCTATTTAGTAAATTACTTTGACCAATTTTCTGTCATCCTCAAGAAAGAAGAATAATTAAATGATTTTAGAGCGTTAAAATCTATTACGATATTGACGATCTTGAAATACTAGTCGTCTTATGAACATGATTGCAACATAGACATTTACCATTGCATTATAGACAATTTTATGAAATATGAAATTTGATTACAATTTATTGAATACACTATAGTAATGAACATTTGATAGGAGTTTTTCTCAATTATAGATTGGAACAATAATGTTTGCATTCCACAATCTAATTGTATTCTATTCGACTATTCATGCAGTTTAGATGAACTTTGTTTGAAGATAGTATTTTTATACTGCGTTACTTTGAAGATATTAATCTCAATTTTGATAGACCAGGCAGGAGTGTCTAATCGTATTTGCTATTAAATTTATTTGTGATTGGCAAATTTTTACTTCATATCGATTCATGAATGAAACCCACGAAGGTTAAATAATAACAGTCATTATTACAATTGATGAATATAAGAATTTTTAAAGAGGAACAATGGATGTATAATCGTTAGTTCAGTGGACGTGTAAAAGTCGCTGTTGAATAATGCCCTTGAATTATGAAGGAGGTTCCCACAATAATAAATGAAGTTGATGAATTTATAAGTGGAAGATTTTTGTGTGTAGTTTGGAAGATTTTTATGCCATATATATGAAGATATATGATGAATTTTGTGCCATTTTTGTGCGTTATGAGCGAAGTATTTTCCCGCTGATTGTATTGTTCTTGTTCTTTGAAAGTTATTCATATGAAAATACTGTTAAAATTAACAAGAGTGATAAATAATTTGAGATAAAGATTTTGAATGGAGGTTACCGTCACAAATATTAATAATTATTATTAAACCTTATTAAACCTGAATTTGACAGTTAAATATAACTAACCTTCATTGGTCGATTATATCAACACGATTTGAGTAATTATTAACCGGATAAACGTGTGGTTTAATGTATTTCTTGTATAAATAATATAAACAATATAATATTGTAAAATAATTTTGTAAATATCTTTGTTAAATAATTTGAAATGATAGTGATTAATAGAGGCGTGTATAAAATTTTCAATTGTCATTTGACATTGTTATAAACAATTTTATTATTGTTATAAATAATTAATGAACTTTTGTTATTAACATTAGAGTTTTTTTATATACTCTCAACAACACTAAGTAAGCAAGTGGTTTGAACAATTAAACATGATTTGGGATTGTTGGAGTAATCCACTGGTGTTTGAATGAAGCATGTAAGACGTTTGCGTGATAATATTTCAGTTGAGATGTGAACATTTACGTGTTGGAAAAGGAGAGCCAAGCTCTGAGGTAACACGCTTATGCTAGGGTTGAACGAACGGGAGTCCGCTTTGACGATGCAGGTGCATTGCAGCTGGCCCGGACAACTGTGTTACAGAGGCCAAGGACGTTCCATAATAGCCTTGTGGCTATAAATAAAATGTGAAGTATATAAACACGCAAAACAATTGATATATGTGTCTCATCCCAAATCCCGTTTCCATTCCCAGTGCATTATTATTTTACGTTGCTATGAGCTTGAGAAAGCTGAAACATTATATGTAGAGAATACAGGTCCTACAGGAGGACATGGTTATGTGGTCGATGGCTTCTGATTGCCACGTTGATTTTGTTGTTTTATTTTTGTTAAAATCATTCTTTATGTGAAATAAATTATTGTGCAGTTTAAAGTTTCTCGTCTTCGTTCTGGTTCATTTTAAATATCATGGTGGAGGTTATTGTGTGGGCATACTTTAAGTGATCCAGTTGACAACCCAGTCCCCGAGATAAATTTAAGAGGTAAGTAAAGATAAGTATGAACCCCCGTATATTTTGGTGTGTTCCACAATAATTTCTTGTTAACTATTGTGCTCTAATCTCGATAGTATCTGTCAGTGCCATTTTCATTGATGTAGCTGTGCCGGTGCGTTTGATTATTGGCAATCCGATTGAGGGGGCGGATATCTGACAGCCTACTATCAGGATATCGGGTACAATACCTAATGAGGAGGGAAGACCCCCACTTTGTACATGCTTACGGGGCAAGGTCGTTCAACGGTCAAGCCGTCTGCTTCTCACCAAGGTGGACTAGGTTCGATTCCCGATCAATACAATTGGTATTTTCGAAGTGAAATGCCATGTCCTGTGATTCGGATTCAACATAAAAATAGGGTCCCTTGGCTCATGATCGCGCGATTTACAGTCAAGTTAAACTACAAGCTTCCTTTGTACCTGTGGAGCCGTATTCAGCGACTGTGTAGATCCTGCCGACATACGAAGTAACCTTGGTTTACTGATGACACTTAAACTTATATTAACCAATGACGTGGGGCTGCTGATCTCGTCATCCGCTTTATTAGTGAGAGCGGGTTAGGGCCAGTAATCTAAATTTTCTAGTGTATATTTACTAAAAGACTTGCTCTATTATGAATTATGAATTTCTGTTTTATCGCAATCTTTGTTTATTATTATTATTAGTTTTATTCAAAGTTTGTTTTATGAATTTTTGATCTATCCATATTTAAGTGTCCACCTCTTAATTCTTAATTTCAATCTAAATATGAATAGTTCAATCTGTCTTCAGAGATGCAGATGACCTCGTAGATCCACGAAGTTCTCCCCTTTAAACCTCAATAACTAATGTATTCAGAATTGTAAGTCCTATGTGTTTTTTGATTTTATAATGATACTGGCTATTAACTAAGTACTGTTGTTGTTGTTGTTTGAGTCAACTAAGTACTGTTGTTGTTGTTGTTTGAGTCTTCGGTCTTTCGACTTGTTTGATGCAGTTCTCCATGCTACCCTGACCTGAGCTAATCGTTTCATTTCTACATAGCTACCTCACCTTACATCCGAGGCAATCTGTTTTAAATATTGTAACCTTGGTCTACCCCTACCGTTCTCATCCTTGACTCTTCCGTCGATAACTAAGTTTGCTATTTCTGGTTGACTTAGCAAGTGTCCTATCAACCTATCTCTTCTCTTCATTAGAAGTCGCCAGGAAAATTTCTCCTCTCCCACTCGTCTTAATACCTCTTCATTCGTAACCATATCTACCAATCTGATCATCATTCTCCTGTAACACCACATTTCAAACGCTTCAATTCTCCTCCTTTCTGCTGCTCCAACAGTCCGATTTTCACTTCCATAGAGCGCCACGCTCCAGATAAATGTTTTCAAAACTGACTTCCTATTACCTAAATCTATATTCGATGTCAACTGATTCCTTTTCTGTAGAAATGCTTTCCTTCTCTGTGCAAACATACTTTTTATATCCCCGTTGCTTCATCCATCACTGATTATTTTGCTTCCTAAGTAACAGAAGTCAACTACTTCCTATTGCTCTTCACCTGTCAATTTGAAATCCATAGTGGTTTATGTTTTCTTTCGACTGCATTCCAATATTTTTGTTTTACATTTATAAATTTTCAACATGAATTCCTTCCTCAAGACAGAATCCATACCTTTTAAAAACTCATTCAAATCCTCTGGTGTGTCGGCTAAGATGACGATGTCATCAGCAAATCCTCTGGTGTGTCGGCTAAGATGACGATGTCATCAGCAAATCCTCTAGCGTGTCGGCTAAGATGGCGATGTCATCAGCAAATCCTCTGGTGTGTCGGCTAAGATGGCGATGTCATCAGCAAATCCTCAGGTGTGTCGGCTAAGATGACGATGTCATAAGCAAATCCTCTGGCGTGTCGGCTAAGATGACGATGTCATCAGCAAATCCTCTGGCGTGTCGGCTAAGATGACGATGTCATCAGCAAATCCTCTGATGTGTCGGCTAAGATGACGATGTCTTCAGAAAATCCTCTGGTGTGTCGGCTAAGATGGCGATGTTATCAGCAAATCCTCTGGTGTGTCGGCTAAGATGACGATGTCATCAGCAAATTCTCTGGTGTGTCGGCTAAGATGACGATGTCATCAGCAAATCCTCTGGCGTGTCGGCTAAGATGACGATGTCATCAGCAAATCCTCTGGTGTGTCGGCTAAGATGACGATGTCATCAGCAAATCCTCTGGTGTGTCGGCTAAGATGACGATGTCATCAGCAAATCCTCTGATGTGTCGGCTAAGATGACGATGTCTTCAGCAAATCCTCTGGTGTGTCGGCTAAGATGACGATGTCATCAGCAAATCCTCTGGCGTGTCGGCTAAGATGATGATGTCATCAGCAAATCCTCTGGTGTGTCGGCTAAGATGACGATGTCATCAGCAAATCCTCTGGTGTGTCGGCTAAGATGACGATGTCATCAGCAAATCCTCTGGTGTGTCGGCTATGATGACGATGTCATCAGCAAATCTAAGAATTCAAATTATTTCTTCTTGAATCTTTACTCCTACTTTAAATTTATCTCCAATTTCCTTCATTGCTTTTTCAATATATTGATTGAAGAGTATGGGTGATAAGTTGCAGCCTTGCCTTACACCTTTCTGAAAACCAACTTCCCTCCCATGTCTTTCCACTCGAATAACTGCTGTCTGGTTTCTGTATTGATTGTAGAGCACCCTCTTATCCATGTACATTATTCCAATCGTTTTCAAAATGACAAACAATTTACTCCAGTCATTGTTATCAAAAGCGTCTTCTAAGTCTATCAATGCCATCGACGTTCTCTTAACCTTCCTTATTCTAGCTTCCAAAATCAGTCTTAAGACTTAGTACAGCTTCCCTTGTTCCTACGTTTATCTTGAATTTAAACTGTTCTTCACCCATTTCTCTTTCTATCTGTCTTTCCATCCTCTTGTAAATTATTCTAGTCAGTATCTTTGAAGCCTGTGTGGTCAAACTGAATGTTCGGCAATCTTCACATCAGTCAGCTCCTGATTTCTTCGGTATAGGTATAACCTTTTTCTTGAAATTATATGGTACCTCACGTGTCTCAAATCCTACACACCAAGTAAAATAACCTTCTCATATCCTCATCACGTATGCAGCTTAGCTAATCAATCGGTATATTACCTATGCCTGGTGCTTTGTTCCTGCTTGAGCCTTCCAATGCACCAACAAATTCTGATCTCAATATTAAATCTCCTTTCTCCTCCTCAACAATTCCTCTTCTCTTTTCATTACAGGATTGTCTATATCCTTTCCCGTATATAAGTACTCTATGCACGCTTTCCATCTCTCAACCTTTTCTTCCCTATCTGTTAGAGGTTTTCAATCTTAGTCCTTAATATTAAAACACTTAATCTTCATTTCCCCAAACGTACTCTCAATCATTCGATAAGCTGTATCTACCCTTCCTAATTTCAGACAATTTTATATACCTGCACATTCTCTTTCAACCATACTTATTTTGCTTCCTTGCACTTCTCGTTACCTTCATCTCTCAGATGTCTATATTCTGCTTTTCCCCTTTCATCACTCTTATTCTTGTGCTTCCGCCGTTCATCCACTAATTCTAATATGTCCTGTGTGATCCAATGTTTACTACCTATTTTTCTTTCCTACCAATGCTTTCTTCTGCGGATTTTGTAATTTCATTCTTCAAAAGTGCCTATTCCTCTGCAATTGTAGCTTGTTAGGGTTCTTCATTATTCCTTCCGTCATACTCGTCTTCAATCGCTTGTTCACGTCCTTCTCTTTCAGTCTGCCTTTTGCCCACCTTTTTGGCTTTTGCCTTTTCTTCAACTTCTTCAACTTATGTCTACTTTTCATAACAACCAGATAGTGGTCAAAGTTTATGTCGTGCAGCAGAACGCAGTGTAGCCACCAGTTGGCTAATATTATCAATATTCTAAGCGTCGATAAGACAAGTGAAGAATTGATTAATTCTGAAAGGCTGCTACTGCTATTCAGAATTAAGTAATAAAGCAATTCAACAATCAAAAATACTAACATTCTACTAGCAAACAACTCCTAAAATTCTAAAAACAATAAAAAAATAAAATATTAGTACTAGCATTTGAAATTCTCCACAAAAATAACCTATCTTCCACAGATCGGCGAATATCCCAACAAGAGATAAATTAAGAGCCACACTTAAACAGTATGGCAACATAAAGGAAGATTTGCCAACTCATAGAGGAACGATCCCATACATGTGCAAAACGTGCGGAGCACACCTCAAGAGGGCAGGCGATTTAAAGAATCACATGATTGTTCATAGTGGCCTAAGACCATATTCCTGTGCAAAATGCGGGACAACCTTTAAGTCGAAGAGAGATTTAAAGCGACATACGATGAGCCATAGTAGTCTAAAGCCATATTCGTGTATTACATGCGGGACAAAGTTCACTCGAAAGGAACATTTAAAGGGCCACATGACGGTTCATAATGGTCAAAGACCATATTCCTGTGCAAAATGCGGGGCAACCTTTAGGTTGAAGGGATGTTTAAAGAGACATACGACGAGCCATAGTGGTCTGAAGCCATATTCATGTACTACATGCGGAACAAAGTTTTCTCAAAATAGGAATTTAAAAACGCATATGATAATTCATCTCGGACATGTGCCAGTTTTATGTTCTATTTGCGGTGTCCAATTCACTCGTAAAGACAGTTTAAAGAAACATATGATAACCCATAGTGGTCTTAAGCCATATTCCTGTGGTACATGTGGAGCAAAGTTTACTAAAAAGGACTGTCCGAAATCACATGTTATATCGCATAGTGATAAAAGTCCATATTCCTGTGGGACATGCGGAGCCATCTTTTCGCAGAGGGGCAATTTGAATTCACATATGATAATCCATACTGGACAAAAGCCATTTTCTTGTGATACATGCGGAGAAAAATTCAATCTTAAAGGCAATTTGAAAAAGCACATGTCAATTCATACTAATTTGAAGCAATATTCCTGTGGTAAATGCGGAGCAAACTTTAATTTTAAAGAGACTTTAAGATCCCACATGGGAATCCATACTGGTCTTAGGAAACATTCCTGTGGTACATGCGGAGCAACCTTTTCACTCAATGGCAATTTGAAAAAACACATGATGGTACATGCGGAGAAAACTTTGCTGAGAAAATGATATTGGAAAAACAAATGCTAATCCAAAACAGTCTTAAGTAACATATATGTGGGACATGCTGAGCCAACTTTGTGCATGGAGGAAGATTGAATCACAGCTAGTAATCCATGGTGGACCTAGGCCATATTCCTGTGCTACTTGCGAAGAAACCTTTACTCTGAAAAAGTTAGTCAATAGTGTTCTATGTGCCAGTCTGTTTCTAATGTGCAAATCGATTTGCATAATCTCATGATGACCCACAATGGTGTAAGGTCATATTCCTGTCGTACATGTTCAGCAAACTTTTCTGTTAAACTCTATAGAAACTCAATTGCTAATCCGCCGTGGTCAAGCCACATTCCTGCGCTACTTGCAGAGCAACCTTTCCTCCAATAGACTGTTTGGAAATTAAACGGTTAGTCCACAGTGGTGCGATGTCATATTCTTTAGGTATATGCGGAGTGACCTTTACTCTGAAAGGTCATTTAAAGCAGCGAATGTAGATTCATACTCCTGTAAGGCCATGTATTTGTGCTATGTAAGGAGCAAAATTCTCTAAATAAAAGGTGCACTAAAGAAACACTTCGATCATTCATAGTGGTGTAAGGCCATACTCGTGAAGTACGTGTGGATCAAACATTTTTCTTTCAAAAAGTTAGCTTGAAAACAGGCATGTTGATCCATAGTTGTATAATGTCACATTCCTCAAACTCTTTTAGAAAGTTGGTTTGAAAACACACAACATGATCTCTATTGGTTCAATGCCTCATTACTGTGGTGCATGCAGATGTTATTTGCAGAGACACATGTTGAACCATGGTGATATAAAGCCTCATTCTAGTTCTACGCACTGTACCCGTAATTATCGTGAAAATGCATTCGTCGAAATCCGAAGAAAAAAAAAATGGATCATGAAATCGTCAATGTCCCTGGCTTGAGAAAATGTTAATTCTACTGAAAAGTACTACAAGATGGGAACACCCTTATATGGATTCCGTTACGGTCTTCTCTACTGGGATTTCGTTCCATGAAAAGCGAGCAACTTCAGAGGGAGACGGATCTGGGTAAGTCACTGGACATGTGTCACAATAAATTAGATGATAATATGCTACTGCTAAAATCACAGCAGGCAGACATAGCTCAGTGCTTAGCACAAATAGAATCCCTGAAGCAAGAAAACTCTGATCTACGCACGAAAGTGAAAGCATTGGAAAATCGTGTGTTAGAATCTGAACAGTATTCCAGGCGCAATACAATTGAGATACAAGGTGTTCCCGAAATAAAGAATGAGAACGTTCTTAACACTGTCAAACTAGTTGGACAAGCCTTGGACGTAAATGTGACTGATGAAATGGTGGACGCTTGCCATCGTCTTCCAAAACAACCAAGCCAACAATGCAGTGGCATTGTCGTTAAATTTGTGAGGCGGTTCGACAAAGAAATCTTCATGGAACGGCGCCGTGTAAAGAGGAATTTATCTACTAGACATATGGGACTCCCTGGGGACAGGATGGTGTATGTGAACGAGAGTCTCGCCCCGGAAAAGAGAAGACTACTGGCAGCGGCTCGTCAGAAGCGGAGACAAAAGGAGTTTGCGTATCTTTGGGTAAGAAACGGAGTCATAAAAATGAAGAAACATGAGGGTTCCCGTATCATAGTAGTTAATAGTATGGACGATCTGAACGGAATTTAAAATAGATAAATTGTCAATTTACTATCAGAATGTACGTGGTATGAAATCTAAATTGTATGTGTTTAACGAGAACCTATTGTGTAATGATATAGATATATGTATTTTAACAGAAACTTGGTTAGACTCCAGTGTTTATGACACTGAGGTCATTAACACTGGATACAGAGTATACAGGCAAGAGAGAGGTTCAAGCAGGACTGGTGGTGGGGTACTAATAGCGGTAAAAGAGGAGATTACCGTACTCAAGGCTGAAGGAAGGTTTCAGAACTCAGAAGTCTTGCTGTTTAAGCTGGAAACAAAAGGAAGAGTCTGGTATGTCTGTTCCCTGTACATTCCTCCTAGCTCGGACCTTGAATCTTACCGTGAAATGCTAGGGTGGATAGAGAACCATTATGAAATGTACAAAAATAACATCATTATAGCGGGAGATTTTAACATTCCTACAATAACGTGTACAGAAATTAATGATGTAGATAAAAATAGCCATTCACAGTTACTGTATAACTTCATGAACCTACTTCAACTTAAGACTTACAACAACATTCCGAATTCGAATGGAAGAACTCTTGACCTAATACTCACTAACTACACAAACCTAAATCTTGTAAGACATAATACTCCTCTTTTAGCCGAAGATGCCCACCATCCCGCACTGGATTTAACTGTACCTCTCAATGGAGCCAAAAACACCTTCAGAATTAAAGAGCAAACTAAATTTAATTTTAAAAAAGCTAAATTTGATGAACTGTACCTCGGTTTAAGAGACACAAATTGGGACGATCTCTACAAAATTATGGAAATAAATTCAGCAGTTAATTTTTTTATGATAAAGTTTACGAAGTTTTCCAAAATACCGTCCCGGTATTAATTCCTTTTAAAACCAGTAAATACCCTGTTTGGTTTACAAAACAAATAATTAATGATTTGAAAGATAAAGACTTCCACAGAAAAAGAAAAGACTACTCTGAATATAGCAAATTGAGATACAAACAATTAAGAAACAAGACCAAAACAGACATCAAACTAGCTCATAAAGAATATATAACAACAGTTGAAAATAACATTAATAGTGATTGTAAAAATTTTTGGACGTACGTGAAAAGCAGGAGAAGGGCCAATGGTACATGTACTATAATGCAATACAATGAGGAAGAGCTAAAAAGCGGGGAAGCGGTTGTTCAGGGTTTTGCAAAATACTTCCAGTCGGTGTACTCACAACACCCTTCTTCCTACAGAATATCGCAAGATGAGGCAAATACGCCAGTAACCCTGCACATAAGCGAAGTAACAATGGCGGAAATTGATAGAGCGTTAAAAAAACTGAGACCAAAAACATCAGCGGGCCCGGACCAAATACCCCCTTACGTAATTAAGGGTTGCTCACAGATTTTAAAAGATCCCCTTCACATCCATTATAACCTAGCAATTAGTACAAATACATTCCCAGATATTTGGAAAAAAACTCGCGTCTGTCCTATTTTAAAATCAGGTAACCAAACATTAATAAAGAACTATCGACCCGTGAGTATAGTATCAGCTGTTGCAAAGATATTTGAATTTATCTTACATGACAGAATTGTTACTCACGTAGCGCCAGCCATATCAGAACAACAACATGGATTCATGCAACGGAGATCCACAGTCACAAATCTGATGAATTTCTCCCACGATGTTTCATCTGAGTTGGATATCGGAGGACAGATGGATGCTATTTTCACGGATTTTGAAAAGGCATTCGATAGTATAGATCATGATATTCTTTTGACAAAATTAAACAATTTCGGTTTTTCACAAGCAAATTTACGATTTTTTAGCTCGTATCTGTCTGGTAGACAGCAATATGTATACTTTCTCGGAAATTCATCAATGGAATATACCGTAAATTCCGGAATTCCCCAGGGATCGAACCTTGGACCAATTATGTTTCTGATAGCAATCAATGACATTTCTGAATGTATTAAGCACTCTAAATGTCTTCTATACGCTGATGATTTTAAGATATTCCGTCCTGTATCCTCTGCTCATGATTGCTATCTTCTACAAAATGACTTGGACAACATCTTTGAATGGAGTAGGAAAAATAAACTTAATTTTAATCTAACGAAATGTGTCACAATGTCATTTACCCGAAGGAAGAATAAAGTTAGTTTCCAGTATAAGCTGGGGTTGAATACGCTGCGGGAGGTTAATGGTGTAAGTGACCTTGGTGTGGAACTGGATAAAGGTTTGACTTTCGCTCCTCACATCAACAAGGTAACAAGTGAGGCGTACCGAGCACTAGGCTTCGTCATTAGAAATGTAAGACCTTTTCGGCAGGTGAAAACGGCCATTACACTCTTTAATGCTTACGTAAGGGCGAAATTAGAATATGCAAGCGTAGTGTGGAATCCGTGGCGTAAAAAATACATAAGATTACTAGAAGGAGTACAGAAGCGATTCGCCAGATTTATACATTATAAAATGAGCGGAAATTACCCATATATGGTCCCATATAAAATCTTATCGAATAATCTAAAAATTATTGCTTTGGAAGATCGTAGGAAAATAAATGATTCCAAGATCTTACACAAGATTGTAAATTCTACGGTAGATAACTCTTATTTTTTATCGTTGCTGAATTTCAATGTTCCACGTCTATCTTCAAGAACGTGGACAACTTTTAGGAATAAGAAAACATGCACCATGTCACACAAACATTCACCGCTTTATAGACTCTGCAGTAATTACAATAAAGCTGTAGTGTGTAATAAAAGTCTAGACTTCGATCTTAGTCTCCAAAAATTTGTAAAGGTATTTATGACCACATTGCCATGAGTGTAATTAATTAACAAAAAGGTAGAATATGTAACAGCATTAAGGTTAAGCTATAAATAATATTATTATGTAATTAATTTAGATGCTAATATTAGATTTAAGATTAGATTTAAGTTATGAAAAAATTAGAATTACTGTTAAAATTTTGTAGGTTTACTGTTATTAGGGTTAACGACCCTGTTGTAAACCAGCATAAATAAATAAATAAATAAATACATAAATAAATTAAATATCTAACTACTTAGGGAGAGTGAGAAACTACGGTTCTCGGGGCGCAACGGGATTAGAAAAGTGGCATCCAAAACCTGACACCGTTTTCCATTACACAATCTTTCTATAACCACTCTAAATCGCGACGAATCCGTACTATAAAATCGAATACGTAAATAAATGTATTTAAATGAACAGGAATACGCTCAAATATAAAAACAAACACGTCTCAAAACAAATTGAAGTCATTTAATAAATGATGGTATGCCAAAATACCGTAGCCATCACGTTGGAGTTATCAATGGAAAATAAAACTGAATTCTCGACACTCGTCTAAAACACATGTTTCTCTCAAACATTGTTTCTGGCATTTAAATATAACAAACCCTAGCAGTATCTACAAAATTGGAGTTTCAATTTAAAAAATGTATATCCATAAAATAATTTAAATTGGAAGAATATAGAATACAGATGTATATTTTACTCTATACAGCATAAGGTAAAGGTACCTATAGATGACACCGCTAAGAGAAAATAATGGCAAAATGAGAACTGTGTTTACTCGTAATGCTATTTTATTGAACAAGAAACTTCCTTAAGAGCTCTGGACTATCCCCTGCAGGAATATGGGTTCAGTTTTCCATTTTCTTCATTCGACTATTGATAATTAAATGTATCCTCATGTTCAGCATTAGTCCCTATAGGTGACACCCCTTAAGTCATGAGTTCCAATAGATGACATACTTCTTAGCCCAATAGATGACATATTTTAAAACACACAAAAACATTTAATCTAGATCAATTCTACAAGGAAGAACATTTCTAATTATGTTAGTCAAGGAAAAAAAGTTGTTAGTATAAAAAAAAACTAAAAAAATGAAATTAGACTTTTAAGTTAAAAAGGCGATTAAATTAGTCTTCATAGTTTTAAAAATTCTATCCACACGAACAATGAAATCACATTTGTCTCACTGGAACAGACTTTTCAAAAATGTATCTAATTCGTTCTCCCTTGCTAGATATTTTAGGCAGATCTAGTCTTCCAAGCACCTGTTTGATTGAAATCGATGAAATGTCATTTTCATTCACTGTGAATTCCATCTTTCTTTCGTCCTGAGATTTTAGACCCATGACCTGGATCTCTGCGTCATCTTTCTCTTGCACAATACAAAGATACACAATTTTTGTTTGATTTCTCCTGCCACCTTTGAACTCACACAACACAAAGTCTCCTTTGAGTCCCTCTAGTGTCACTGGCTGGCAAGACAAATCGTCAGTCTCTTCATTTTCTTTCTGTTGTTTCTTCTGTTTCTCTTGGTCCTTGGCTTTCTTTTTGCCTGCCCTGGCTCTTTTCTTTTCCTCTAAAGCCTTCTTAGTTTCTTCCCTCTTTTCCTTTTTCTCGACTTGCTGGTTGTATTTCTTCTGTTTTCCTTCTTCTTTCTTTTTATAGTAAGCCATCATTTGGGGTGAAGTGAGGACAGCAGGGATTTTTTCCTTTTTCATTCGTTTAGGTGTCACTGCAGATTCACCTGGCCAAAATAAGGTTTTCTTGAATGGTGAAGGGATAAGGCATTTACTTGTACCAGAAGTTACTTCTATTTCCATGGCTTTTTGCGGGGTTGATAACTCTAGACTCAAAACAAGCCGTTCAGGAACATTTAATGACGGCTCTGGCTCTGCTGACACCATCTCCTCTGGCTCATCAACAGATGTTGAAGATCTTGGCTCTACATGCAGCATCTCTTCTGGTTCATTAGCATCTGATGTTGAAGGTACTAGTTCCATTGATGGTTGTAGACTTGGGATTGGTTGTCTAGTATACAGCCCTCTCTGTACCTCCATCTGAAAATTTAAAGTAAAATTCTTATCACACTAAGTTAATATACGTTATCATCATTACAACTTTTAAAGAACTTCAATTGAAATGCATAGTTTACCTGCTGCTCTTCCAACTTGTCTTTGTTACTCTTCCATATGTTGTACAAGGACAAATCTTCTTTGTTTCCACTCCATTCTCCTTTATTATTCCTGAATATCAGGAGTTTCTGCTGCCCAATCTCATGCTCTAGATAAGATAAAAAATCCTTGACTCTCGCGGGGTTAGTTCTGGGCGTTGGAGGCATTGGCTGGTCAGGTTCTAAACACACAGCTTGAGGATTCCAGGGCATTCATCCACACTTTCTGAATCCATTTTCAAAGATGGATGGTGAAAGTTTGCCAATAACTTCTTGCAGTAGTGGAGGAAAGTCCTTTTTCTTCATTTCTTCACCCAAGTTCGACATCCTCCACTGCTGCACTTGTTTTCTCCATTCTGCTTTTAAAGTGTGGAAAACTGCCACATCCATGGGCTGCAGAATGTGTGTTGCATTAGGATATAGAGCAACTAGCTCGATGCCATGCTCAACACAGAACTGGGACAGATGAAGAGATATATGCGAGGAGTGACCATCAAGGAAGAACACCACAGGCAATGCAATATTCTGTTTCTTCAGCCATGGGTAGAAGATATTTACTATATACTCATAGGAGAGTTCATGAGTCATCCATCCATTTTCTGATCTACCTATAGCCCATTCTTCTGGGAATGCCTCAGCAATGTGCATTGGTATTCTTTTGTACCTATAAACAACCATAGGTGGTGCTATCTGACCAGCTGCATTTGCTGTCATGAGCACTGTGACATTCTCCTTTTCATCATTTGCCCCAGATAGGTACACTGTCCTGCTCCCTCTTTCAGCAAGTACTTTGTCCCCTCTCGGATTCAAGTAAAATGCAGACGCATTAGCATTAAAAACTCGTGATGCATCTTTCAGTACATCCATCAGACCCTTCTCTTGCATATACAGTCCAACCTCTTCAAACCATTTTATGAGCTTCTCCTTAGTGACGTTAGCCCTAGACCGTGTAAGGGTTTGATAAATTCTGTCACTAATGGCAATATTCCTGCCTCTAAAAAGTTTGTACCATTTTTCTCCAGGAGGTTTCTCCAAGTCCAACTCCTTTGACAGCTTAGCAACACTAATCATGAACATATCCTTTGTAACAGGAAAACCAGCTTTTGCCATGGTTATCACCCACTCAGTCAAGATTTTTTCCTGTTCACCAGTGAAAAGAGCAGCTGGGCCCATTTTCTTCCCCACAGGCAGTTTCCCATTGACTTTATACAATAATGCCACCCTAGGAACTCCAAATTTCTTGGCAGCTGCCATTACAGAACTCCCATTTCTCACTTCATCTATGGCAGCAGCCATGGTCTCTTGTGAATAATTTAAAATCTTTTTTGACATTTTGAATCTAGCGATAAAAAAGAGAAAAGAAATTGTAGAAAGAATCAATGAGCCAATGCCTGACACATTGGACACCAATGGCCGACACCCCCTGTCAACTAATGGTTCCCGAAGTCAAATCATAATGAAATTAACATAGTTTATCATCTATTTTAAAAACAATACTTTTGAGGAATGAAGATGTTAGGAAGGAAGTTGGGATGGCAAAACTAAATGAGAGAATTGAGAAGAATAAACTAAGGTGGTTTGGACATGTAAAGAGGATGGAGGAAAATAGAATACCAAGACAGGTGCTGGAGGCCAAGTGCAAGGATAAGAGAGCAAGGGGAAGACCTAGAACAAGGTGGATCGATTCAATGAAGAACAGCGTGAGAAAAAGGAATCTGGACTGGGACAAGATCGTGGAAGAAGAATTGTGGAAGGAAAGAGGAAAGTGGAGAAGTGCCATAAATACCCCGACCCGGCAGGAGATGGATAAGGGGAAATGATGATGATGATGATGATGATGACTTTTAACATTGCCAACTCCAATGTAGAACAAATTCCAATGCCTGACACCCCTGTCAGCCATTGGGCCAATAGCGTTCAGTAAGACCAATAGATGACACACATAATTACATATACAATTTAAGATTAATCTTTTCAACCAAAGCAAATAAACAGAGCCTAGAACCCTGCAACCCTTGATATAGTAATAAACATCACCTTCCTACATAAAACGAGTTATAGAAGACAATAAACTTTCATCTTACCTCTTAAGGAATGTGTCTAGAAGAAGGGAAATATTGCTTCATACATTCACAAGTCTTACAAAGATCTGTTTCACATGAATACAAAGACACCACTGACCCTAGGCATGAGCTCAGGTAGTCAAGTAAGGGTCACCAATGTTGCCAGTTCTTGCACAACCCTCTGGGAATGTGGAAATTCCTTAGTATTGCAAAATTCAGACTCGAGTGTCACCTATTGGTATTGCCAGGCAAGGGTGTCATCTATTGGTACATTTACCTTACTGCGATAAATAATTATTCCTAACATCAATGAAATACCACATATTTATCATATTCGACGATCAGCTGTTTTCTGAATGCAACGTTCATTATTTACAAAGGCTATTTCTACTTTCTTGAAATTTTGATTTAATAAAGGGTTTTCTTTACTCTTTCCTTCATAGTACCTTAGCATTAAATAATTTAATATCATTACCAATCGGGAACAACTTCTCTCAATCTTTCCATACAAATAAAGGTAAATATAGCCAAACTATAAAGCCAAGCTCTTTTGTAGATTGTCATAAATCTTGATAAATGGTGAATAAAATTCACAAATATGTATTACATCCATCTCGCTAACTTTTCCGCCAACTCCACTTACACATGCTCAAAATAGTCATTCATAACTATTCCCATTCATAATTGTTCACCTAAATATTACGTAAACTGTTCCGAGTAGCATACTACTTCTCAATATTATTCCTACTTCACATTTCTGAGTTTTTGTGCCGTCGCTGACTCTTTCTTAAATATAATTGCACGGTAATACCTCCATTAATACGTAACATTAACATAAATCATCAATAAACACGTTTCAATTACATTTTTTACATGTCCACTTCATGAAACTTCACAACAATTCATAAAACATTAACCACAGTTTCCTCGAGCTCAAAATGCTTTTCAAACATTCAATGCATTGTTTTCGCCATTGGGTTACGTTGTAGTCACTTTGTCTATAACACTATCAATATAATATAATAATAATAAAATTCACATTTTACTGATCGTTTCTTATTGTCATGAAACAATATTTAAATGTCAACAACATTTACATCTGTTGCAAAAATGTTTAATTGATATTCACAGTGTTCAACATATAAAGATTTAATTGGAAATCGAGAAATTCTTCTAATATGATAGAACTATAATGTCTGTTCCTCAGAACGATTGTCCAAGCAAAGACTTCACTAGTCTTAAAACGCAAAGTTTTTAATATAAGTTTCAAGATAACTTCAAAATTTAGTAAAGATAATTATTCCTCCTGTCTTGTCTGTACTTATCTAAACAACAATTCAAAATGTTTTATATCGTAAATATTCTTCAAAGTTCGTCGACAATATCACGTAAATAAATAATGATATCGATGACCTACTCGTAATATTCCTAGACTTCTTGCTAAACATCTTCTTAAGTCAAATTCCCATCGCATTTATCGCAAATCGAAAATGATCCGAAATCATCCAAGAAATAATTATTGAATTCGAAAGTCTAAATATCGAAAATGCTCTCTTTAAAAACACACACATTTCTTATTCGGAATCGAAAATTGACTGGTACGAAAATATACGATTTACAAAAATCCAAAATCTACTTAAAAACCTTATAACGAAATAAATTAATAAACATGATGAAACAATTTACTCCAAGATAATTTCAAACATCCGAAACTACATATAATGAAATTTCTTCTGCCTTCGTCGAATCTAGATGACGGTATTACATATACCAGGAGATACAGCGTTCTCCTCCTTGATGAGTTTCCTCCTTCGATTCTCGTCCTGCCATTCAAACTGGCTCTTCGAGTATCGAACTGCATTCTTGCTTTGGTTTCGGATTTGATCTGCTCTCGTACTGGTATACTGCTTTCTTTCATCATCATCTTCTTAGACCGTGTAGATCTCGAAGTTCCCTTCTTGCATCTTTAAATTCACCTTCATGTATGCGTGGTTTCGCTTCAGTCCCTCCATAATTTTGAAAAATGTTGTAGGTTATTCTAAACATTATATTCACTTTATATGTCGTGTGCCTTCTGCATATGTACTCTTGCATCATAACTTCGTTGATGGCGTTGTTAATCCTTCTTCTCAACTTCGAATATTTTGACAAGATTGAAATAATTTTCCATACGAAATTTTAAGTTCAATAACGTTTCTGTAGGCACAATAATATTTGTAGGTTGATCACGCTGTTCATGTATGTTGCGTGATATCGTTGAAATGTTTATATGTTGCCAAATGATGAAGTTATAACAAAATCTACAATGTTTGACTTAGTTTTGGATTAACCTTCGTAATTTCTTCTGCGTGGATATATACAAATAAGATAATATTATATAAATATCTTGACTGAATTTCACAACTCTTGTTCACTCTCAAAGTCTTAAACTTCACCACGAAATGTAGATGTATATTAGCGATTTCAATATTATCGTTCTTGGGATGTTCGATAAATATACAAAAAGTACTGTCCCAATGAACATACTACAGTACATTGACCTAATCTCACTTTTCACCCACTATATCGGCTGCCACCCACCCCTCTCCCGTCACCCTAAACCACAAATTTCATTGCAATGCAAAGGAGAATGGGTAAGAAAATAAACAAAAGATGAAATGAACACATATATTCTATTTTTCTTTATCAAAATGAACAAATCATTTATTCGAGAATAGTCTATACTGCCCACTCATTTTACACATATCAACAAACAAGGGCCCTATTTCGTAGAACTCCACAGGTCCAAAAATTGTGACAATTTGACATAATCGTCAACATGTCGCGACACTTCTGACAATATGTCAGTGAGTGACAGGGGGAAATATTGTAAAATTTACGCCTGTCACAGAGCCTTTTTCTTAACCTTGACAATTTGTCAAATCCAACTGTCGAGGTAATATACACTTCGATAGTTCCGTGAATCGATAATGTACAATGACTATCAATTCACATGAGCTGTTCAACGCGAGATAATCATAATAAAGAATTTGTTATTAATGAAAACATTTATTTATTTGAAGAAACGCTCACAACCTGTGCAAAATACAGAGCATTCCAGTTTCTTATAATACATTACAGGTGAACCATTTATCTTTCTGACAATCGCGAATATATACTGTACAATACAGGCACGTATTGATTGCTCAACAAATATTGGTCTCGGCCATGGCATTTATAAAGGTAGCACTGAATGAACGCAGAACGAGAGATAACGTTCCCCATAGTACATGAATTAGCCAAAATACCTTATCAAACGATGAGAAATAAATCAGGGAATGCTGTTTTCATAGATATTTCCACCTTCGCCGCCATTCCTAATAAGATCATGACTTATGTATAGCCAATATTACAGCTGTGGCCGCCATTGTCCAAATCGATCATCAACGGTTGCGGTCGTGAGTTTTCGGGTTGCTTCGTTAGGCCCGGTGGTCTGTCTCTAAGCGCTAGTGTAATCATCAACACAGTACTGCCAACCTAGCCCTCACGGTACTATATAAAACAAAGAAGCACCCAGTTAATTCTCTAGTGCGCATCATTCGTGTGCAGCACTCAGTTCATCTGACAGTGCAACGAATTGAACCAATTCTTCACTATGTATTGTCAAAGTTGCCTGATAACAATCAGTAACTTGAATCGGCGGTTCTATGATCAACCTAAGAAGTAGCTGAAGCTATTGCAACAACACATTTTAGCACCAAAAACACTACCGTGCGTGAAATCCCATCGTGAAGTGGAAGTTAATTGGATAAAACATAACGTATCTGTAACGTGCAACTAGAGGATACCCGGACGTCAAGGCCGCACCTACACCCGACCATTCTAACCTTCGTTTTGCCCAATCCAATGGTTTTTGACAATGGTTATAGCCTAACGTGCCCAGATCAAAGGTTTTGTGTCAACCGTGCCTCGCTAGCTGAGCCCGGCCAGGGCCGCACCCGCACCCGACTATTCTAACCTTCGTTTTGTCCAATCCGATGGTTTTGTATCAACCGTGCCCCACTAGCTGCGCGCGGCCAAGGCCGCACCTACACCCGACCATTCTAACCTTCGTTTTGTCAAATCCAATGTCTTTTTGACAATGGTTACAACATAACGCAACCAGATCAATGGTTTTGTGTCTACCGTGCCCCGATAGCTGCGCGCGACCAAGGCCCTCCTACACCCGACCATTCTAAACTTTGTTTTGTCTAATCCAATGGTTCTATCAATGGTTACAGCCTAACGCGTCCTGATGAATATATTTTAACAACAGTGATTTTGTATCCCACATGTTGACAACAAAGTGTGAGCCTCGCTGTGTACCGGTAGGGTGCGTATTGTTGACAGTTGAAAGAGACGCAAGAGGAGTTGGAAAATGACAGCCGTTTCTAAAAGAGCACATATATGAGGTGCGATAGTGACCAGAGTTCCTAATTTCAATAAGTAATATCGCCCAGTAAATGGAACAAGGACACAAGCTATGTAAAAGTCACATTGAAGTCTGATGCAAGTGTATAAGCCACGTTCTAGTTTAATGCAGAATTATTTTCTTTGTGGTAAATAATATACTATGAAGTTTCTACGGCCAAGGGAGCAACAAAATAGTTCAAGTATGATATATACTAGAAATTTGCTCTCTCATTAAGAGTAGCCTATATAAAACTCAGCAATTCATCTAGGTCTGTGCCGTGTGTTGTGTGGGGGTTCGCCTAGCTGGCTCAGTAGCCTATGTGTTTCGATGTTTTTTCCACACGACTCGCTGCCGCATTGATAATTTTAACATTGATTCGAGAGGACTAAGACATTTTATTTGGGTAGTTTTCCAACACAAGTTGCTCCAAAGGTTCAAGGGCCTAACTTCATCTTGTCGGACGCAGGAAATAGTTTCAAATTCTTTGCAGCAAATATTCTACAGTACCTTGACTGATGCGGAATTTCTCGTTGAAAACGAAGTCAGTAAAATTCAGAGAGATTACTTATCTCTATAAAACATCTTGGTAACCTCACTTGCGCTATATCGCAATCAGTGGTGTACCAAAGGGGTTGGTTTTAGCTTATAACCCCTTGGTAACCTCTCTCGCACTATATCGCAATCAGTAGCGTACCAAAGGGGTTGGTTTTAGCTTAAAACTCCCCTGCCAGAGATATTTGATTGATGAATGCTTATTTTGCCACTCCAATCACCTCTATTACACAGGCATGTATATATTTGAAATGTGATCACGATCTTCATTTTGGTAAATGCTCTAAAATTAGCAGCGAGACTGTTCCTTCAGCATTGTAGCTAGCCATGGATAAATTTTGCTGCTTAAGTAAGCGATCGCGTCGCTTTGGGCTGCTTTAAATGTGGATATCCGTGTCACTGTGTGTCCGTTTCTTTAAATATAATTTGGTATATGAGGAGATTCTACAATTTATTCCTATCAATGATGCAGATAAAGCCATCAAAATAAACAGATTTTGAGAGTCAACAGTAGTGACAACATGGAGAGCAAAATATTATTATTCTCACATAATATCATTATTATAAGCGGTCGCGTGTGGACATGATGATACCTCTGTATCTTTACAGGTTTTCACATTTAGTTAGTTTTTTATATAAATGAAACGGTTCTTTTCAATATTTTTAATGAACTGGAAAATATAATAAAAATAGTTTTCATCCAAAGCAATGTTTATTGAACTATTGCTCTTTATGAAAAATAATAGAAATACCATTTTGATAATGTTCAACTATCTTACTGTATGAATGTAACCCCCCGAAAGTAATCCTGTGTACGACCCTGATCTTAATCACTCTCTACTAACTTACTGTATGAATGTAAACCCCAGAAAGAAATCCTGTGCACGTCCCTGATCTTAATCACTCTCTACTACCTAACTGTATGAATGCAACCCCTAGAAAGTAATCCTGTGTACGTCCCCGATCTTAATCACTCTCTACTACCTTACTATATGGATATAACCCCCAGAAAGTAATCCTGTGTACGCCCCTGATCTTAGTCACTCTCTACCACCTTACTGTATGAATGTAACCCCACCGAAAGTAATCATGTGCACGTCCCTGGTCTTAATCACTCTCTACGACCTTACTGTATGAATGTAACCCCCAGAAAGTAATCCTGCGCACGTCCCTGACTTTAATCACTCTCTACTACCTTACTGTATGAATGTATCCCCCAGAAAGTAATCCTATGTACGCCCCTGATCTTAATCACTCTGTACTGTACCTTACTGTATGAATGTAACCCCCAGAAGGTAATCCTGTATACGCCCCTGATCTTAATCACTATCTACTACCTTACTGTATGAATGTAACCCCCAGAAATTATTGCTGTGCACGTCCCTGAACTTAATCACTCTCTACTACCTTACTGTACGAATCTAACCCCCAGAAGGTAATCCTGTGTACGCCCCTGATCTTAATCACTCTGTACTGTACCTTACTGTATGAATGTAACCCCCAGAAGGTAATCCTGTGTACGCCCCTGATCTTAATCACTATCTACTACCTTACTGTATGCATGTAACCCCCAGAAATTAATCCTGTGCACGTCCCCGATCTTAATCACTCTCTACTACCTTACTGTATGAATATAACCCCCAGAAAGTAATCCTGTGTACGCCCCTGATCTTAATCACTCTCTACTACTTTACTGTATGAATGTAACCCCCAGAAAGTAATCCTGTGTACGCCCTTGACCCTAATCACTCTCTACTACCTTACTGTATGAATATAACCCCCAGAAAGTAATCCTGTGTACGCCCCTGATCTTAATCACTCTCTAATACCGTACTGTATGAATGTAACCCCCAGAAAGTAATCCTGTGTACGCCCCTGATCTTAATCACTCTCTACTACCTTACTGTATGAATCTAACTCCCAGAATGTAATCCTGTGCATGTCCCTGGTCTTAATCACTCTATACTACCTTACTGTATGAATGTAACCCCTCAGAAATTAATCCTGTGGACGCCCCTGATCTTAATCACTCTCTACTACCTTACTGTATTAATATAACCCCCAGAAAGTAATCCTGTGTACGTCCCTGATTTTAATTACTCTCTACTACCTTACTGTATGAATGTATCCCCCAGTAAGTAATCCTGTGTACGCCCCTGATCTTAATCACTCTGTAGTTTACCTTAATGTATGAATGTAACCCCCAGAAGGTAATCCTGTGTACGCCCCTGATCTTAATCACTATCTACTACCTTACTGTATGAATGTAACCCCCAGAAATTAATCCTGTTCACGTCCCTGATCTTAATTACTATCTACTACCTTACTGTATGAATGTATCCCCCAGAAAGTAATCCTGTGTACGCCCCTGATCTTAATCACACTGTACTGTACCTTACTTTATGAATGTAACCCCCAGACGGTAATCCTGATTACGCCCCTGATCTTAATCACTATCTACTACCTTACTGTATGAATCTAACCCCCAGAAATTAATCCTGTGCACGTCCCTGTTCTTAATCACTCTCTACTACCTTACTGTATGAATCTAACCCCCAGAAGGTAATCCTGTGTACGCCCCTGATCTTAATCACTCTCTACTACCGTACTGTATGAATATAACCCCCAGAAAGTAATCCTGTGTACGCCCCTGATCTTAATCACTCTCTAATACCGTACTGTATGAATGTAACCCCCAGAAAGTAATCCTGTGTACGCCCCTGATCTTAATCACTCTCTACTACCTTACTGTATGAATCTAACTCCCAGAATGTAATCCTGTGCATGTCCCTGGTCTTAATCACTCTATGCTACCTTACTGTATGAATGTAACCCCTCAGAAATTAATCCTGTGGACGCCCCTGATCTTAATCACTCTCTACTACCTTCCTGTATGAATTTAACCCCCAGAAAATAATCCTGAGTGCGTCCCTGATCTTAATCACTCTCTAGTACCTTACTGTATGAATGTAACCCCCAGAAAGTAATCCTGTGTACGCCCCTGATCTTAATCACTCTCTACTACCGTACTGTATGAATGTAACCCACAGAAAGTAATCCTGTGTACGCCCCTGGTTTCAATCACTCTCTACTACCTCTGCTTCTTAATCGCTTCCTTCTAACACCACTGTAGGCTATTAATGTAACAGGAAACTTCCAAACGCGCCGCTATTGGCAACTCAAACTAACACTTGGGGCGCTGCGGTCGGTCTGGATAAGTAGGGTTTAAAATACTCAATAACACGCGTTTGATATGGAACACTTTTTATTTTTCGGTTATAATCAGTAAATGTGGTCTCTAAAGTAATGACAGTGTTATTTTTAATTGTATATATGTATAACTGTGCGATACAAGTGATCTAATTTGTGTGTTCCACTGGATTTTTTGGTGTCATTTGCATATTATCAAGCATCAGTTTTTATGGTTGATGTAGATCAGCTGATTCAAATTTACACAGGGCTACACTTCGGACATTATTTCGGTGCTATTATGCGCAATATAATGTAAATGTCGATCCTGAGTTAACGCCGAGGACATTCAAATAAAGAAATATGGTACATAAACAAATAAATAACACACCGAAGCTGTGCTACTTTTATCATTCCGAGACTAGAATCCACGCAAACCAGACGCCACTGTTCCAAGCTCCGACTTATATCGTGAATTGATGTCAAACTGATGATCCGCCAGCCTTTCCGCCAAGCCTACACCTCGTAATCGCTAAGTTCTTCGATATTCGAGCTATTCCACTACGAGTCATATAGGCCTAATTTGCCTCCCCGTGGGCACTGTAGAATGAGTGATTCCGCTACCATTCAAATATTCAACACCAAACCCACCTTTTAACCATCCAAATCAAGCAACTCCTGTCGCCCCACGAGTTTTAATACAAGTTAAACTCATCCCTTCTCCCTACCAAGCAGCCAATAATTAATTATTTAATTAATTATTCAAGTAACTTCAATCTTACCAGCGCGCCCATCGTAACAGCTGTTTTTAAACTGAATAACCTTCGCTGGCTTTACGTCGCAGGTCTTCTGTCTGTCTACCTCGACAAGTGTTAGATCCTTCCCGGGGTGGAAAGGTATTATTATTAGGTATTATTAGGTATCATCACATTTCGGCTATTGCTATTTGCATCTTTTGGAAAGTGATGAAAACGTATATCCACAGCCCTCTTATACATCGACTTACAGCCGTAAACTGATTAATACACTTTGCTTTTACTCATTTTTCACTCTATCAACGAGTAAAACTTATTACTTATGTATAAAGACACGAACAATTTACCACGATCTGTTTACCAATACAAGAAACCATATACAAACAGTCACCACGTGACAAATGTACCCTTCTTGGTAAGTTTCTCATTTTTACCGCTAGATGTCATATCAGATAGCTGGAGTTGCCAATAAGAAAGATAGATTATGTTAATATTCGACATGTAACAAGGCGCCTGTGTGTCTCGGATAAAGCGCCCCTTGGCGTAAGGTTCGAATGGGACTGTTTGGGACAAGACTGCGCGACGTGCCCATGGGGGAAGGCCTAGTAATGACCTTGGCTGGCGAGCAAGTGAAGCGCCAGGTGTGTTTGCGAGCCTGCAGCGTGTTATTTATTTATTTCTCGTGTCGGAAACATACAAATGTACAGTTGCTATACAGGTACATAAAAGGGTAAAACTGTCTAATTATATAACACGTGCCCAATACTGAGCAACATCCAAGGCGCTCGGAGTGGCTAACAGGAGATCTTCCTCTGCACAAGATGAAGGGCACAGAGGGCAATGAAGCATGTGTCCTGTGGTTTGTTTTTGTCCACATTCGCAAGACGTGTCACATGTACTCAGGCCCCATCTCCTCAGATTGTCTCGGGATCTTCCAACTCCTGATCGTAACCTGTTTAGGGATTTCCACACCAACCAGCTTTCATTGTGTATGGGTGGTAGTTCTTCAACTACTGGCATCCGACCGCAGGGGTGAGGGGTCGACTTCTTCCATATATCCAGCCTTGCCTTCTGCGGTGAGACGGTAAGCATCTCAGATGTCCTCAGGAAGCTCTTTGGGGACCTCAGCCTTTGCTGAGGAGGATTATATCCATGCAGAGGGTGGGCGCTGTTCTCTTCCACTCGCAGTCTCTCCCTGTTGGCAGCCACCTCTCTGCGTACATGAGGTGGTGCTATTCCAGCCAGGTAGTAGAGCTTATCTGTTGGGGAAGGCTTTAAGCAACCTGTTATCAACCTTCAGGTTTCCTTCAGAACTGTATCTACCTGTTTGACATGAGAAGACCTGTACCAAACTGGGAAGCAAATTCAGCAGTAGAAAAGCACAATGCCATTGCAGAAGTGCGAATAGTCCCTGGATGTGAGCCCCATTGTGTCCCTACTAGTTTTAGTTTACGAATCAGGTTGTTTCGTGTGAAGATTTTCATTTTGTTATTCTTACAGTGGGTTTTGAATGTAAGAGCCGTGTGTAAGAGGATGATTACACTAAGGGATTAACTGGCCTGGAGTTCAATGGGGTTTTTTAGAAATAAAGGGAGTCAGTTGCGTGTAGAAGGGTGGTTTATTCTGCAAGAACATAGAGGCACAGATCACTGGGGAGCTTCCAGTGATGTGAAAATGAAATAACAATTAGTTGACGTTTGGTGTAGGAAGGATACGTTTAGAGGAGTAACTTTAGAGCACACTCACCTAGCAGACGCAGAGCGATGTCGAGACGGTCCTGGTGCAGAGCGACAGAGTGACTTTCCACAATAGATGCCCTCCCTTGGTAACTGGGCTATTTATTAGGATCACTCTTGTGTTGTAATCTTTAGTCAGCATTATGCATGTAATACTGACCTCGATAGTGTTGACGGCTAGGATGTGGTGATGTTGCCTCACATCATGAGGTAGCTTATTAGGTTAGTGTTGTTGTTGCTTCCCTTTGTAATTTGACTGTAAAAAGGGGGCTGGGGTTATAACAATATTCATTAGTTCATAAAGAAAAACTGGTGACATATTTCTCAGATTTCTACATATCGGCCTTACAACTTTATGAATCAAATTTCTGACAATATATCACGACATATTGCTAAACTTTCGCGACATATTTGTCGAATCTTCATGCTTTGAGAAACAGAAACCTGTCGAACTATCGAATTGTCGGACATTTTATGTCATCTGACATATGTCGACTTGTCGAGTTTTATGAAATAAGGCCCAGATCAAGGGTATTTAACACAAAAATACAGGAAATATTCCAATAACAGTGTACAGTACATTCATACCGGTTTTATAACATCACTTTTTAAAATATACTGGTAACTTAGTTCACATTGCATGTTATTTTGTCGCACAAATTTCAGCGTTGGCTGTAACTCGTTTCCGAGTATTACGTTCTTCCTATTGGCGATTTCCATCAAATGTACGTACACAAATATAGAAGATGCACACAATTAGGAAATGCAATTTCAGGGTCATTCTTTAGACAAATGGAAGACTTATAGGAGTACCGGTACGTATGGATTGCATATTGTAATAAGGCACCTGTTCTTCTCAATTGTAACGCGATACCTGTCCATTTCATTGCCAGTAGCAAGAGCTCCAGGACCTGAAAGAATAATAAATGAGAGATCTCCCACTGTAGTTCAGTGGTTGTCTGATCTGGTGGCCCGTATCTGGAAAGGGGAAGAGGGTGAAATTTCAAGAGTCTTCTAGGCAAGGGCAAAATATCAAGACGCCAAATCTTC
This sequence comes from Meconema thalassinum, assembly GCA_946902985.2. Taxonomy (NCBI): domain Eukaryota; kingdom Metazoa; phylum Arthropoda; class Insecta; order Orthoptera; family Tettigoniidae; genus Meconema; species Meconema thalassinum. The sequence continues at coordinate 245,670,115 of OX336397.1, forward strand.
AGCCTATTAAACTCGCTACCTGGTTGCGTTTTCATGGGTCAGCGAATGCAGATAGAAAAATCTTCTTGCTTTAATAGTAGAGAGAAATTGATACCTGACGGCGCAGAACTGCGCAGACCTGAGGGCTCGGATGAGAAGGTATGAGAAGAAAGGTAGTGGTGGGATTCACTGCTGCTGTTCTATTGAGAGCGAAACAATACCTCCTGTCACCAATTGCCGCCACACGAAGATCAGAGTGACAATTCGTCACTTGAGATCTTAACTCGCAAATTCAATTTCAGACACCAAGAGCGGACACGAACGTTCTCCTTTTATCAATCACGCTTAAGCACAAGGACTCACCTGCATACGAGATTCACTGTGTGCGCAGCTGAGGTTTAGCGCCATCAGGTATTAATTGCAGTATTCAACAGTTTATGGGTACAATCATAATATGATACCGTGCCACATGTTGCAGCTTCTGTGACTGACCGAACATATCAAGTGGGAGTAACTTGCAGTACTATGCGATGCTGGGGCCACCAGGTCAGACTACCACTGTAGAAACAACATATTCACTAGCTTAGAACAAGTCAATATCCTATGTACACCAACCCTGCAATGGAGGGACATTCTAGCCTCTCAGAAATGTCATCCCCCCTAGCACTGAGATTAAAGATTAATGCAATTGCTGGAAGAGAGTGAACTGAGGCTCGCTAAGACAATCGAGTAGCTGCCGGGTATTGATAAGTAGTCCTTTGACGTAATACCACGATAATGAAGCTAAGGGTGTTGAGCTGACAATGTATCCATCATATTCCACATGATACCAGCTGGGTTGCAGTTGTCCTGGGATAGGCGTGGATGTCTATATTCTTACCACTGTTATATCAGAGCATTTAGAAGGAAGCAGGAATTATTCCATGTTAACCACAGGGCAACAATTTCAAATATCACATACAGTGAAACTTGATTCCTTATAAGTTGAAGGACCTGACGAGAAAAATTATTGCCTTATTCAATATTTCGAATGAAAAGTTGCATCGACTTGTAAAGGAATGGTTAAGGGCCATTCAGAAGAAGATATTACACACAATTTCGAAATAAGATCAGAATAAATTATTAACTTTTACTACAATATTCCTTTTCTTTAGGAAGCGCAGTAATTTATGTCAAGTACATGTCCAATAAGCATAATGCAGTCATCTTTAAATTGTTGATTACATTTCTAGGCAGAGTAGGGGTTTGAACCCGGACCTCCACTGTTGACTGAACTGCATTAACTAGTGAGTGAATTGTCCTTCCCTCGCTATGCAGGCCCTTTCATACCTGATGCTTGCTCTTCACAAAGCTATTGCGTCATGACCTGCATCCCAGAGGGTCGCCTTACCTCCACTGTTGACTGAACTGCGCTAACTAGTGAGTGAATTGTCCTTCCCTCGTTTGCAGGCCCTTTCATGCCTGATTCTTGCTCATCACAGAGCTATTGCGTCATGACCTGCTTCCCAGAGGCTCGCCTTACCTCCACTGTTGACTGAACTGCACTAACTAGTGAGTGAATTGTCCTTCCCCCGCTTTGCAGAACCTATCATACCTGATTCTTGTCCATCACATAGCTATTGCGTCATGACCAGCTTCCCAGAGGCTCGCCTTACCTCCACTGTTGACTGAACTGCAGTAACTAGTGAGTGAATTGTCCTTCCCCCGCTTTGCAGACCCTTTCATACCTGATTCCTGCTCTTCACAGAGCTATTGCGTCATGACCTGCATCCCAGAGGCTCGCCTTACCTCCACTGTTGACTGAACTGCACTAACTAGCGAGTGAATTGTACTTCCCTCGCTTTGCAGGCCCTTTCATACGTGATTCTTGCTCATCACAGAGCTATTGCGTTATGACCTGCTTTCCTGAGGCTCGCCTTACCTCCACTGTTGACTAAACTGCACTAACTAGTGAATTGTCCTTCCCTCGCATGGCAGGCCCTTTCATACCTGATTCTTGCTCATCATAGAGCTATTTCATCACGACCTGCTTTCCTGAGGCTCGCCTTACCACCAGCTAATTTCAAAAATAGGACAGTCTCGGCGTGTCACTGACCTCGCAGGACTCAACTGGGTCTTTGTTTTCGCCAGCACCGCGGCCAGCTAGAGGGGGTATGGCGAGGGACTTCCTTCTTTTGTCCAGTACTCAGCCTGACCTGTTGCAGTTCCTCTATAATTACTTGATAATGGTGACTACCCATCCAACGTTCCAAATACGAACCTCTTTAAGAGCTACTGGTTTTATGTCACTGTTAATCACACGATTGGTGTATTCTTTGGAATACATGGTAAGATAGAGTAGCTTTTGCTTCTCTTTGCTTTAGTTCATCCCTTCCTTTTTTCGCAAACACCAACAGTGATCTCCTGATTTCTCTTTGTTGGTATATGTCTCTCACACTACCTGTAAGTCTGTTCTAGATATATATCTTCCATGACCCACCTAGCGTCATCTACCAGCGAATCTCTGAAGTTCCTCATTTCTTCCCTGTACAAGAGGACTTCCTTACCAATCTAGCCACCAGATCTCGTCGCTATCGCCAGCAATCATCTCCGTGATCAAGAGAACTTCATCTACTTTTTCACCCTCCAGGCTGCGCTAGTGATGCCTGCTATCAACTCTTTGAAGACCATTTCATCAAGAGAAATTATTATTTCTAAGTTGGCTATTCTTATATGTATTCCTTTTGTTTCCTACCCCCACTCTTTTCCCTTCCCTGGTCCCTCCGCGCTTCGTTGAGCTGGCTTCACTTGTGCGTTTGAAGTCAAACTAGTCAGTCGGAGCTTTATTAAAGCTCGTCTCCTCACCTCGAGAGACAAACTTTCAAATCTTCGCCATGTTGTGAATTCCTGACTAACGGTCACCTAAGGATTCGCCGTTCATCAGAAATGAGCTAAGTACTACTTCAACGTTCTTCAACTTATTGTAATTGATTTTAAATAGCTACATGCTTTTAATGATCATTTTATAGGCAGTGTGAGATTTCTTATGTGGGGCAATAATCATCCTTCGCGGGATTTTCTATTTTGGGCTTTTGTCTATCTAAGCCAATCTTAACATGAAGCAGCATTCCTTATGCTTATTAAATGAGAGATTTTCTCACAACGTGGGACACCATTAAATTACCCAGTGTCTATAAAATACTTAGCTCGTTCACCGTTGGACTAATTTCTGCCCTACTGTTCAGTCATGATTGTTCTGGAATTTTCTATGCCGAACAATTCATCTACAAGTTAAACCTTCTGGTACTTTCCACTCACATTTGGGAATACTTTTTCAAACTTTTTCAAGAAATCTTCCTTATGAACTGCTAATCAAAATCTAATTTTTCTTCCTCCGTTGGGATTTTTCTGGTGCATTCAACTATAACCTCCAAGTTTTTCAAGCAATAGACTCTCGAAAATCTAGTGTAACTAGTTATTCTCCACCATTGCAATAACTTTCTTTGCCATCAACTTTTTGTGCTACTACAGTGAACTTTTCAACTATATCAACAAACTATAGTGATAACAGTGCCTGTTCAACTTTTCATCCGCGTCGCGCTCGTCCGAGTACAATAAATACGGCCATGAACACTCTTCCACAATCCCATTTGATCTTTCCCAAACCCTTTACTAACATACTAAAATAATAAAATTGTTACTTCAGGTCTTTTTTCAATGAGGTGTCACTCTCAATAAGTGCCCTCCCTTATTTGCTCCACGTACAACGAATTAATGTCTGTAAAACTTCGTGTCTAGTACACGTCTTTAAGTATATTGTTTCTCCCTTCTAATTAGGGAATACAATTCTTTCTACTCAAAAATGAGTTATCTCTAGGTTCATATTTCTAAGATACCTATCTAGAAATCCTTAAAGTACACACCTTTTACTTGATTTATTGTTTAACCTTAATTACTTTAATTATCTTAAAATTTTCCATTTATCCATCTTAGCAACATTTCCAAATCTTACGAAGATTTTAAAGCATATAAATGGTATAAAACCAAAAGAATTGTCAATTGCCTGGCGCAAGCTTTAAATGTTTTCGGAGGTCTGCGACCCCAATTGTTTGCAAAATCAAAATTATATATTTGTTACATAAACTACTTCTTTTTACATTGTTAAATAAATCAAGATTTGTTCTTTTGATTTATCATTTCTCAAACACAACGGTTAGGCAAGATCCTGTCTTCCCTGACTCTTCCTAGGTTTATGCCCGCTTTAATAAAAATAAATCCATTGATAAGGGTTTCACTACTGGTTGCATTTGAGCAAGAACTCTTAGTTATTAACTTATTAATGTCTCTCTTAGCTTTGATAGCCAATTCTAACTGGCCAGTAAGGCAAGCATAGCTCGATACGCCAGCTTCCTGCTTGTGGAGATTCTCTCTACCACTTACGGTTGATTTTCCAAAATGTAAGCGTTTCTCATTGTCTAAACTTATAGTCTGCGCCTTTCTGGGTAAAAGCTTAGTTATTTCTAAATGCAACTATTGGTCCTCTTACCAAAATTATTCCCAAGGGTATAATTGCTTTATCCCTGTCCTTCTTGGAAGCATTCGGTCGCTCTTTAGAAATTCTACATCAAGAACTAAAATATCAAGGCTGTTTCAAATTATTTGTATTCTTCAAAATACTTGTTTAGAAACAAACTCCTTTGAACAGATACACAATAAATCTGTTATTCTTTGTCTTGCCAGACCACCACCCTTCCCCATAGGGGGTATATTTATGCTTGAGAGGGAATACGCTATAGCAGCTTTCTAGCGAATAGCCCAAGCTCCAGCTGCGTTTCCTGTTAGCTTCGCCCAGGTCCCTACCCACTTTAGGTATCGGAAAGCGGATATGCAGTGGCAGCTGCCTTTGAGTATACTTAAAGTTAAAATTATAACTTCTGTTGGACTCTCGTTCCATTTCTCCATCCTTTTTCTCCAGTCCGAAACCCACTTATTTTTCTTCATCATCTTCCCTTGGGGGTTAGGTTATTCCCTAGCTAGTAATCTACCCAACGATCATAAGCCACAGGCAACTTGTTGTGCGTGGAATCCAAAATACCAGACGCAACATTTCACCTCAGAAAATTTATATGCATTAACCAGGATTTGTTATGGCCTTGGCAAGAGGCAAGTCTAACCTAACCACAGTATACTCAAGGGATACCGAAGAACATGCAGCTATTCTTCTGATATACTTACACTGCTGAAAAGGTTGCTTTTCCTCAGCCACACTAGTATCAAGAACAGCTATGTGGGAGAAAGACGTTCCGAAATATGATACAAATTACTCTTAAAACTAAGTACAGAATAGAAATACATTGCTCAATTAAGTACTTAACCATATATTACCATACATACCTTGCATCCTTTTGAGCACATCATAGGACCAGGAGTGGAGCAAATCACCACATCTGCAGTTTTCACTACAGGAGAAATTGCCCGCGGTTCTGAAATATAAATAGGAATTCTGTTTTGGTTCATACGCTATTGACTATTACCCTTAAGAATAATGTTATGCATTGATACGCCTGGGTGTCTGAAATCGTTAATAATTTCGCTAACCTTCCTACACATTAGAGGTGGTCACATCTGAACAAGCATAACCCGGAAGTAATCCAGTTAAACAATACAGAATTTTCTCTCAGTATATTGGTAAATGGGAGCAGATAATAAGAATTCTGTGTTATGTCAAAGAGTATTAGCAGAAACTTACTTGCAATATGTCCAATGTGTTTTATGCTTATGGGAATAACACTGATTATTGATATGTGACCAACTACACCCCTGAACCAGTAATAGAAGTGAATACTCACCTAAGTTGAGAGTTGGATCTTGTTTTGTCAACACATGCCAACCCATCAAGCCTAGCCATCTCCTCATCTGTGAGGTCCTACCACTAAACAGCATTTCTGTGCAATCTCCTTCGAAATTTGTTCCAGAAATGCTGTGGCACAAAGTGTTTTTTTAGGGTATGGCTTTTAATGCCAGGAGTGTGCGAGGACATGATCGGCTCGCCAGTTTTTGTAGCTGCTTCGATGCAAACACCCATGGGGTGACCTACAAGTACCGTCGCATGCGGAATGTTGTCTGCGTAGGAAAGTTTGAATGTAAGGACGAGGAGTTGGAAGGTAGCGACTGTAGCCAACAGTGCGGGTCCAACCCCGGCATTTGCCTGGAAGGAAGATGGTAAACCAGAGAAGACCATCTTCAAGGTTGCTGTCAGGGGGATTCGAACCTCCTCGCCTCACGGCGTAACGACCACGGCTAACTCACCCGGTGCTCAAAGTAGTCAAAGCACAGGAAACAGCTCCGAGTCAACTTCTCTACAGGCAGTGAGAGCAGATTGGGATTGCCACAATTCTGGACCAAGACACGGCACCTAGGAGAATACTAGTAAATAGATATGAGACATTCACCTTAATCCATGTACTGAGATTTTGCCATCACCCAGGCTGTATTGTCATTGTCATTGAAGTCACTCATATACACCAAATTTTCAAGAAAATTACCGGTACTAAATATGCAGAGCAACTGAAAGAAGAGTACGGAAATAATTCTAGAGAAGGGTTTGAAACAGTAATGTACTTTGCCACTTTGTACTTACCGAATAGGATCCTTCGGGGATATAAAAACTGCCGTATTGTTCTTACAATCATTTTAATTCTTAGCATTTCTTCCTCCCTTGCTGTGGCATGATTGATTCTCAATTCAATTCAAATTAATAATCGAAATACCGGCGAACAAAACAACCAACACCACGAGGAAAATGAATCAAAACAGACCATTTCCGCTCCCTGTTGGTTTGGTGTGAGCGTTGATGACTGCCAACTACGGAACCTTAGTACTAAAATTAATTCTTAATTGGTTGGTAGAAAAACTTAAGCGGAACTTTACCGCAATCCATGCGCTCCCTAAGATCTGTCATACCCCTGCCACTGTCTGACGAAATGTTTAAAGTTTCTTATATAAAATGGATGGACTTCACTCAATTAACTGTGTCCCCACGTGCCAGTGTGTTTTCATCTAATAAAGAAGCCTCCTCGTCTCCCGGCGCATGCATTTTAGCAAGTGATTCTGCAGCCAAGTCGGATAAAACCAATCATTGCGTTTTGAGCCATTTATTCTCACTAATCAGCTATGAAAATGCCGAGCACTGTTGATGTTTGTTGCAACCTACAACTCCCTAAGTGCCTCATGAATACCACCTTAATACTTTATCCCTTAATTGGCATCCTCTTTCCCGGATACTTCCACTAAAACCCTAATGCACAAATTACCTACCCGTGTTCTTTGTTTCTCCTTAGGGAACTTCGATTTGGACCATGGAATATAAGAAGCCCGGCCATACCGGTACCACACCTGTCCGCATCGTTGCGTGGTGGCTATCTTTCTTGGCTGTTACAGTAGGAGCCCGGGTTCGATTCCCGGCTCCCCAAAGACATTAAATTCTGGTCTGAGTGCTCGTGAGGCACAACTCAGCCATCCTGGAAGTTGTTTTCCGTGCATCCCACTCCTATTCCAAGCAAATGCCGGGATTGTACATTACTGAAGGCCACGGCCGCTTCCTGCCGAAATCCTACACACACACACACACTAGTTCAGGCTTCACAGTCAGAGTTGGGCAAAATGTATTTTAGATACAAAATACTCCAAAAGAATATTTTAGATACATAATCCACTTATAAATTTCCAGAAAATGAGAAACATTATTTAATAATACAACTCAAAACACAAAATATTTTCCACCATTCAGACTGTTCAAAATAACAATAATACAGTACCGGTCAGAAGTTCAGGACCACATAAGGAAATCATGATATGTCACCTAAAACGTAAACTTGTGGGACTAGAGCTGCGATTTTTTTTACTGAGCTCTTACATCTGATAGCATATATACGTCTTGCTGTCGTTCAATTGTACTGATGACAACTACAACATAATCTCACGGTGAAATACCACAAGCCAGAAATCTGTGCTTGGATGCCATCTGTTGAGTGAAAATGGAACTACTAGACACGATCAGTTAGAAGCGGGTAGGTAGCAAGGAAGCCTTACGACAAGCGTGATGAGAACATGGGAAAATCGACCATTTTAGCACCGGCTTGAAATAGAAAAACCCGCAAAAAAGAGGTCCTGCATTTTTTTCGGAATTTGTATATTCATGCCAATATGATCCCCAACTATTGTTGAGTCTAAAGTTGAAAATTGAGGGCAATGCCTGCAACCAGATGGAATATACAATACATTATACCTCTGAAAATGGTGATTTTTTGGTGTGACCTTCCAACAGTTTAAAAAATCATAACTTCTACAATACTTCGTCCAATTGAACGAAATCAGGACGTATATAGGCTATTCAATTAGATGTAAGAGCTCTGTAAAAAATGGCAGACCTCTATTTCCACAAGTTTAGGTGTTGAGTGACATATCATGATTTCCTTATGTGGTCCTAAACTTTTGACCGGTATTGTATATTACTACTAGCTGTACCCGGCATGCGTTGCATTGCCAATCAAAGAAAGTGTTGGCGTTGTACCTTTGTTTGTTGAAATGATTTTGGATTTCCAATATTTATTTATTTTCCGTTAACCACCTCTAAACTATTGTAAAATTTATTTACTATCTCAAAAAGATCACGGGAGCGTGCTCAACAACTCACCAAAGTTTCATCGCAATGAAATGAATGGTATATGAACGCATACGGGACTTTGTTGAAAAGATTCGAGCGCCATCAGCCATTTGTTGAACATACTCATTCGCTACATATTGTAAAATGGATTCACTAAGTCGGAAACCTTCCCTGGCGTGTACACAACAACTCATGAACGTTTCATCGCAATCGGATGAATGGCATATGAACGCATACGAGATTTTTTTTAAACGATTTACGTGCCTTCACTCATTTGTTGCATCTTATTGTGCGCCACCCATTGAAAAACGGTTTTACTCATTCATACATCTTTGCAGGACTGTACTCAACTCACCAAAGTTTTATTACACTCGGATGAATGGTATGTGAACGCATACGGGACTTGGTTGAAACGATTCACGCGCTGCCGCTCATTAGTAGAATCTACTCGTGCGCTACCAATTGTAAAATGGATTTACTAAATCAGAAATCTTTAAGGGAGTGGAAACAACATTTCTCTAAATTTCATTCCAATCGCATGAATGGTATATTAACGCATACGATTTTTTTCAACGATACGCGCGCCGTTTCTCATTTGTTGAATCTACTCATGCGCTACCTATTGTAAAAAATGATTTATTAAGTCAGAAACCTTTCCTGGAGTGTGCACAACAATTCAACCAAAGATTCATAGTATTCGGATGAATGATATTTGAACGCTACGGGACTTTGTTTAGGCGATTCACGTGCCGTCGATCATTTGTTGTATCTACTTGTGCGATACCTATTGTAAAATGGATGTACTAAGCCAGAAACCTTCCCTGAGGTGTACACAACATCTCACCCAAGTTTCATCGCTATCGGACGAATAGTATATGAACGCACACGGGACTTAACGCTTCGCGCGTCTTCGCCCATTTGTTGAATCTAGTAGTGCGCTACCTATTGTAAAATGGACTCACTAAGCCTGTAACTTTCCCTGGAGTGTACACAACAACTCAACCAAGTTCAGTCGCTATCGACGAATGGTATATGAACGCATACGGGAATATGTTGAAACACTTCGCGCGTCGTCGTTCATTTGTTTAATCTAATTGCACTATACCTATTATAAAGTGCATTTATTAACCCAGAAACCTTCCCTGAAGTGTACATAATAACTCACCCAAGTTCCATCGTTATCAGACGAATAGTATATGAACGCATACGCGACTTTGTTGAAACGCTTCGCGCGTCGTCGCTCATTTGTTGAATCTACTCGTGCCCTACCTATCGTAAAGTGGATTTGCTAAGCCAGAAACCTTGCCTGAAGTGTACACAACCTCTCACACGAGTTTCATCGCTCTCAGACAAATTGTATGTGAACGCATACAGGACTTTGTTGAAACGCTTCGACCGTCGTCGCTCATTTGTTGAATCTACTCGTGCGCTGTCTATTGTTAAGTGGATTTACTAAGCCAGAAACCTTCCCTGAAGTGTACACATCAACTCACCCAAGTTTAGCCGCTATCGGACGAATGGTATATGAACGCATACGGGACTATGTTGAAACACTTCTCGCGTCGTCGCTCATTTGTTTAATCTACTTGTGCGACACCTATTTTAAAGTGGATTTACTAACCCAGAAAGCTTCCCTGAAGTGTACACAACATCTCACTCAAGTTTTATCGCTATCAGACGAATAGTATACTAACATATACGGGACTTTGTTGAAACGCTTCGCGCGTCGTCGCTCATTTGTTGAATCTACTCGTGCCCTAGCTATCGCAATGTGAATTTACTAAGCCTGAAACCTTGCCTGAAGTGTACACAACCTCTCTCCCAAGTTTCATCGCTATCGGGCGAATGGTATGTGAACGCATACAGATCTTTGTTGAAACGCTTCGCCCGTCGTCGCTCATTTGTTGAATCTACTCGTGCGCTACCTATTGTTAAGTGGATTTACTTAGCCAGAAACCTTCCCTGAATTGTACACAACATCTCACCCAAGTTTCATCGCTATCAGACGAATAGTAGTCTATATGAACTCATACGGGGCTTTGTTGAAACACTTCGCGAGTCTTCGCACATTTGTTTAATCTACTCGTGCACTACCTATTATAACATGGATTTACTCAGCCAGAAACCTTGCCTGTAGTGTACACAACCTCTCATCCAAGTTTCATCGCTATTGGACGAATGGTATGTGAACGCATACAGGACTTTGTTGAAACGCTTCGCCTGTCTTCGCTCATTTGTTGAATCTACTCGTGCGCTACCTATTTTTAAGTGGATTTACTAAGCCAGAAACCTTACGTGAAGTGTACAGAACATCTCACTCAAGTTTCATCGCAATGGGATGAATGGTATATGAACGCATGTGGGACATTCTTGAAACAAACGCACGCCATTTTGTTGAAGCTACTCGCGCGCCATCTATTGTAAATTGGATTTATTACGCCTATAACTTTTCCGGGACTGTGCACAACAACTCACCATAATTTGATCGCAATCGGATGAATGGTTTAAGAACGCATAAAAGACGAACAGACAGACATTCCTTTTTATATATATGTAATCAAAATAAGTGATACGAGAGGTCTTTTACAAGTGCCACCAGTAATCAAACTACTACTGGTCCACTGAGCTATAGCAGTTAGACTGAGTGTAACTCTTGACGGAACGCTATCATCTAAGAAGGACTGCACCAAACTCAAAACACGGAACCTTTGTGGTACCGGTACCACTTAGGGTCCAGCACCAATACTCCCTTATATCGCTGAATCAAGTCCCCCAGTTTGATAAATAGTTTGATGTGGTTGTTGATTCATTTAGGAAATTTGCGACTTGTAGCTACGTTTTCTTGGGTGTGTAAGGATAACTGGTTTTGTTATGTTGGCTGTATTGGAATATTAATGACATTCTTCAGTGTTATCTAAGTAATCAATTATTGAAAGCTTTTCAGTTGGTCAACACTTATTAGATTGGGCGGGGAATTACAATTGAGTGCCCAGTGTCTGAGATAAATTACATGAATTATTTGTGCTCTTGATAAAACACTTCTCACATAAAATGAGGGCTCAATTGGATGAGTACGGTAGCTTCCCTGGTCAAGCGGACATCATCAGATATGCTCACTTAGTGAGTTATTGTTTTTTAAAGGGGAGAAACAGCGAGGTCGTCAGCCCCTCTATGCTCACTTAGTTGTCTACAGACGTGAGTAAATTTAATAATCAGGATAAATCTTGACACCAGAGTTCTGCTGAGACTTGTTAGTGCCCTGTATAGATGAATTTACAGTACGGTATTTAATTGTTTAGGATACACAGATTAAAAACTGTAACTAGGAAAATGTTGGTTCAATGGGGGAGAAATGTTGAATCTCTTTTGAAGTGGGTTCCTTGTAACAAGATGAGGAAGTATTGTCTTGTATTTTCTGAGTTACTGTAACCAGTTACCGCCGATTTCGTAATACTCGAGCAGTATCTTGAGGGTTCTTCCACTTCGATAGGTTTGAAATGTAATTTAGCGTCGGACAATTCCGCCTGCCCCATCAAATTTTGTCAAGGTTTGTGTAGTAAAGATGGCGTCGGTGAGTGGTAGTGATGTGAGGCTCTCCATGATTTGTGAAAAGAATTTCGAAGCTTCAGTAAACTGGAAGTGCTCCTATCGGAGTTTTAATTTTTGTTGTTTCTCTGCTGCTGGATTGTCGCCTGCCATGCTGCTAAAAGGAGCCAGCCCTTTAACTAGGAGAGGTACGGTCACATCAACATCAACGGTGACCACAGTCTTCATGCTTCTTCTACTGTCAGGTGATGTAGAAATTAATCCTGGCCCGTGTTCGAACAGTTCTATGTCCATATACTTTCAGAACACTCAGAGCGTGGCCAACAAGCTGGACAAAATAAATTTGAGCATCAGTGATTTTAATAACATGTCAATAATAGCCTTAAATGAGTCTTGGCTTTTTGACAGTTTTCTTGACTCAGAACTCGCCTTTTCTAGGACTCATGACATATTTAGGAGAGACAGGACTGGGCGTGGGGGTGGTGTTGTAATTGCTACGCAGTCTCAGTTGCGTGCTAGGAGAAGAGCGGACTTAGAAAGTGAATGCGAGATTGTTTGGTTAGAAATCCAAGGAAGGTCTAGTGTGTTCGTGGGCTGTGTGTACCTACCCCCGCCTGCCTCCTTAAACCACCTGGAGCAGCTACATACCTCTCTCAGCAGGGTGCACGCCCAGTTGAAGGACAAGGATACCGTTATATTGTGTGGTGATTTCAACGTGCCAGACATCTCATGGGGACAGCAGGACGGGCCTTCTCTCGTGCCTTCAAAACTTACTGAAAGTGCAGTGAACTATATCTTCTGCGAGATAATTGAGGAATTCTCTCTGCATCAATTTAATCCACATCTCACCCGTGGACAAAACTACCTCGATCTGCTGTTTACTAATAGTCCGAAAATCTCTCAGTCTGTAGAGTTAGAAAAACCGGGGTGGATTCCATCCGACCATAGTGCTCTAATATGGAACATAGATTTTCATGACACTAGTTTATTTCATAAACCACCTCGTAGGGAAATTTTTAACTGGAAGAAGGCAGACATGAACCACCTGAATTTTTTGCTGGATTATTGCCCCTGGTCCCTCCTTGATATCAGGAACGACATTAATGAGAATTGTGAGATATTTTATGATCTCTTGATGTCCGCAGTTCGAGAAGCAGTTCCTCGTGTGAAGGTTAATCCCTACCGTTATCCACCTTGGTTTGATGCAGATGTAATCAGCGCACTACACTCGAAAAATAGGGCTCATCGTCAATGGAAACGCTCTTCTTTGGAATGCCATAGAATTGAATTTGTGGTCAGGAGGACCGAATTCAAAGAAATTCAGCACCGAAAGTATGACGCCTACCTGGTAGACATAGACTCCAGTGTGAAATCTAATCCGAACAGACTTTGGTCCTTCATTAAGCAGAGATCTAGGAACACCAGATTACCGGCCTCGCTCGAGTACGACGGACGTACCAGTACTGATGCAAACTCTGCCTGTGACCTGTTTTCTGAATATTTCGAAACCTTATTCCTTCCTGTAAATTCTATACCGCCACCTCTACCTGATCTGCCACCCTCCAGTAACGACAGCATTTCTTACTTCCATATTTCCGAAGACTGCATCAAGAATAAATTACATAATCTAACCTCTGGCAAGTCTCCCGGTCCTGATGCCATTCCTATAGAAATAATTAAATCTTTATGCCACCAGCTATCTCGTCCACTTTATATTCTTTTCAACCAAGCCGTCAGTGAAGGAGTGTTTCCGGATTACTGGAAATCAGTCCATATCACCCCAGTGTTAAAGAAAGGCTCCAGGCAGAAAGTAGTTAATTACAGACCAGTATCACTAATGTCTATTTTCGCACGAGTCTTTGAATCAATTGTTCGGGACGAAGTGTACGCCCACGTGTCACCATTCATCACTGAATTTCAGCACGGCTTCCTTCCTAGGCGATCCACTGCTACCAACCTAGCAGTCTTCACTCATGATGTATCCACCTTTATGAATAACCGTGGTAGTGCTGATGTTATCTATACTGATTTCTCTAGGGCTTTCGACAGCGTACATCACAACCTACTGCTTCATAAAATTTCAAATTTTGGTATAACTGGTAATCTTTTACGTTTCTTCAAAAGTTACCTCTCAAATAGAACCCAATCTGTTATAATTAATAATAATAAGTCTAAATCTGTAAACGTTACTTCCGGTGTCCCTCAGGGTTCTGTATTGGGCCCTCTGCTCTTTATACTTTTTGTGAATGATATCCGTCGTATAATACATAATTCTAGGTGCCTGATGTACGCTGACGACCTTAAACTGTATATGCCCATCAGTACTATAAATGACTGTGAGTTGTTGCAAGAAGACCTACACCAACTCAGTGAATGGTGTGAAACATGGAAACTTAAACTGAATACTGAAAAGTGTAAAGTTTTGTCAGTTTCATTGAAACGTAACCTCCTACCCAGGTTTAATTATTGTATTAATAATGAAACGCTGGGTAGAGTGTCAACCATTAAGGATTTAGGGGTGACAATCACAAATAATTTCTCGTTCGATGAACATATTTCAAAAACATGTCGCGGAAGTTTCCGGATCCTGGGATTTTTAAAAAGAAATTGTTTAAATTATTTTTCGGACATAACTCTATCCAAATTATTTAAGTCACTCATTAGGCCTAAATTGGAGTACTGTAGTGTGATCTGGAATCCTTTTCACAGTAACAAAATTGACGCCATCGAACGTGTGCAAAAGAGGTTTGTCAAATGGCTCTGTTACAGGGGTGGTCGATCGTACCATAGAGCTGAGTATGAGAGTTATTGCAACGTGTACGGTCTTCCTCCACTGAGCAGTCGGCGCACAGTGGGAGACGTGAGATTCCTGTGGAAACTGGTAAATGGTGGAATTGACTCGAATCAGTTGCTAGCTGACTTGGGTTTTCACGTCCCTCAGAGAACCACCAGACGGAAGCACACGTTCGATGGGGGCAGATCGAGAATTAATGTACATAAAAATTCATGTCTGATCCGGTTGCAGTCAACATACAGCTTGATGGAGAGTAAAAGTGCTACTGATATTCACTTCGACTCTCTATCAACTGTTATGAGAAACATCTCGAGTGGGCTGTAAAATAGTGTGTGCATTTTGTGTTTTTTCTATTTGCGTTTATTGATTGATTGATTGAACATGTGGTTGAATGAATGGTTGATTGATTTTTTGATTGAATGTACGAGCGACTGAAGTAATGTGTTTTTTTTTAATCTAGATCCTCGAATGTCACTCTTATATTACTTTTTTTTCCCAGTTTTCGATTTTTTCTTCTATCTTTCATTTTATTTTTTTGCCTTTTTCCGTTTACTGTAGATAGTTTTGTTTTTTCTGTACTTATTTCAATGTTTCTTGTACATAGGGATTGTATGAATGAATGCTTGAGATCGGATGTTTGAGTGCGTGTCTGTATGGTTGTGGTTGTTGATTTATAATAGACTAGTGTATTTCTATTTTTTGTTCGTGTTTGCTGTTATTGTTTTGTTTATACTTGTACATTTTATTGTTAATTATTATATTGTCACTAGTGGATTCTATCTGTCTGACAATAAAGAATACATACATACATACATATATATATATATATATATATATATATATATATATTAGGAATAGAGAAACCAATTATAAGACGCTTCATTTCACTGACCTCAATTTGGAACCAGTAATTCCTCATTGTACCGCAATATTTTGCTCGATATTCTGCCCTGAGTTATATCGTATAAAGGCGAGCGTCATTGTCGAATACCTTTTACCGTGAGCCTCTTCTTCTCACTGTGCACCTGGAGGGATATATTCACATTAACTTACCAGTGGCCTAACTTGCATGCGGAGTTTTGAAAATATCTCATGTGATGTGGTGTATATGATAATTATTCGGCGTACTAGTATAAGTACGGCTCCTAATAATTCTCGAGTGCACTTAGTGTGTTCTAGTTTGCTGAACATCATGGAGCAACAACCAATCATTAAGAGAGAGCCTGAGGGCTTGTCTGATACTAACGAAGTCCCTAATATTGTAAGTTGTATTTAATTTGCATATTGTGTAACATAACATGTGCATGACAAGGAACTGTTTTCTGTCTGTATGTTTTACATTGGTTCATACTTTTATGATACCTTCTAGGATTCCAGAACAACATATAGCAATCTGCTGGATGAGTCTAGTGGTCTATTTGAAGACGAAAGCAAGGTCATCAAAGTGGAAAACCAAATACAGGTGATCTTTCGTTTTTATAAAAATGTGCATGATTTTATAATAATTTGAACATTTTGTTTATTCAGCGTTGTTTCTTATTTTAGCGGCGAACAGTTGCTGATGTTAGTCTATTGTATTCATAATGCAGATTCACCCTGCTGGCACCCTGGGCCCTATTGTAGGTGAAGTGTACACCACTTGCTGTGTTCACAAAATATAATTCATTGCGGTTCAACTACACATTGTGATGAAGCCGCGATTAGGGAGATTTTTAGGGACCTCTGTGACGTCACCGTGACGTCACGGGTGATATATTGATATTGATGTTCCTTGGTTGCTGGGAATTTCTGTTTCCGCAAGCTCGTCAGCTGATTACTACGTCAGTGTGGTGCTAGATTTCGGCGGAGGAGGTTCGCCATTTTTGTCATCTGTTAGCGTTTTGTAAACGTAATATTAATAATAAATATTCCCGTGAATAACCTTTAGAACAAGATTTTGATATGGGCAGTGACGTGTGCACGGATCATATTGGCGATTTGTAATACAATTGTTGATTTCCTTTAGTTGTCGCATTTAATTGAAGAGCCATTGATTTGACGAAAATGTTACGTGTGGACGAAAATTACTGCTTCTACTACCTTGTCGTTTGCAATAATACGGCCTGTGGGATCTGTCTGCGAGTTGTAATAAAGTTGTTCATATATTTCTTTTGGTTGTTGCATTCAATTGAAAAGTTGCACTGTACTCTTCCTTCTAAAGCCAAAAACAAAGCCATTGGTCTAGACGAAAATATTACGCTAGGCACAGTGTGGGGGAATACGCCTGGTAAAATAGTAATGGGTGGGTGAAATATAGACAGAAATTGGCATTTACAAGAGCACTTGAAAAAGAGATATGACAGTGTTTTGTATTAGACTTATACAGGTGTTTATTTGATGTTTCATACAGTAAGTCTGTGAGGCGTTATTAAACAGTATGTTATTGATTGTGATTTCTAATTGAGATACTAGTATTTGCAGTCAATAACGGAAATATAGCTCCATTACAGATTCCGATACGATCTTTTATAATTATGAAATTAAAATAATGACGATGTGTATTGTCATCTGTAATTGATCTACATAGGCCAATTACAGATTCCGATACGGAATTCTAAAAATATAACCTTAAATTGCGAAATTTTCGTGTGTATCGTAATCTGTATTTGAGCTATGTATGTCAATTACAAATTCCGATACACAGTGCTTTTTGAAGGGTTTTCGTAAATGCTGCTTTATGTTTTTGTGCTTTCCCATCCAAAAAACCCTATTACCCAGGCTTTTCCCGTAAGCTTGCCAGAGGAGTAATTCGTAGCGTCGTTGGTGACGTCACGGAAGTAGCCATTTTGTTTTACGAGAATTTATACGCGGCTGCATCGCAATGTGTAATAGTCCCATTTAGTGCTAATGCAGGTTTACTCTACTGGGTCCTAATGTAGGTGAAGTCTGTGCTGACAGTAGCTCATTTATTGGTAATGCATTTGCACACTACTGGCGCCCTGGGCCCTATTGTAGGTGAAGTGTACACCACATGCTGTGCTAACAGTAGCTAATCTAATGGTAATGTTTGTTCACACTACAGGCACCCTGGGCCCTATTGTAGGTGAAGTGTACACCACATGTGTGCAAACAGTAGCTAATTTAATGGTAATGCTTGTTCACACTACTGGCACCCTGGGCCCTATTATAGGTGAAGTGTACACCACATGCTGTGCTAACAGTACAGTAGCTAATTTAATGGTAATGCTTGTTCACACTACTGGCAACCTGGACCCTATTGTAGGTGAAGTGTACACCACATGCTGTGCTATCAGTAGCTTATCTATTGGTAATGCAAGTTAACCCTGCAGGCATCGTTGTCTGAGTTTTTAAACACAGCCTCAATGATAAATGTTTGGAGAAAAATCCTTCATTCTAACCTTCAATCAGTTAAAGGGGAGCTGAAGGTTCATAGAAATTAAACCAGAGGAAGCTTGCAGGTTAGAATACCTTGTAGAGCTGGTGAATGGCGGTGTGCCATTATTAGACTGCTGTCAGCAATTTCGTTTAAAAGAGCTCTTTAGCTGTCGCCTATGAAAATATTTATATTCTATATTTGTTACCACATTGCCTAATATCAAAGGGCCATGAATTATGTCTCAAATGTGAGTTGGAATTAAATTTCTAGTACCTGCCACTTCTTAGGAATCTATTTATCGTTCCTGTTAAAATCCTCACTGCCTTAAGTATCCTTGATATGAATATTGCTTTAATCTGCTCACATAAGGGTAAAGCAAACAACGATTTGTACAAGATTTTTGAACACATTATTTTGTCAACTTTGCTTGTTCTTATCATTATATGGTAACTCTAAGCGACTGCATCTTCGCCGCAATGTCGCAACAAACACTTAATACTAGTGACAATATGCTAGGCCTACGGTTTGGGAGTGTATAACTACGGATATGTTTTCGGATGTAAACTCCACGAAAACTGTCACTGTTGAGGTAAGAAGACTATTAATGTGAGGCTGATTCACCCTCAGTAAGTTAGTTTATTCCTTGTATCCTTCAATGCGTGTTTTCAAGGAACATATTTGTAAATCAAGTCATTTCATTGCAGGAGAATACAGATCATCAAACCGACATTAAAATTGAGGAAACTTCTATTCCGGAGATCGTTCCTCTCCGCAAAACAGAAACACCATCTTTAGATCCAAATGAGGTAAGTATCTTCATGGCTCTTTACATTTCCTTATCACGTAATAGCATTTAGGGATTAAGAGTTGTGTTATAACAATTGTGTTGATGACAAACAGAAGCGATTGGCTGTAAGGTTGTGTTTTGTTCAGCAGGCACAACCTTCTTGATTGAAAGATGGCGAATTAAATTATCTGTCCCATACGAAACTCCACCCGCGACTGCTGGCTTTTAGCGTTGTTCTCAGCACTCAGCTCATTGTCATTGGGAAATAGTATATCGCGTGAAGCTAACAGATGTTTGGCCTAATCACCTTGTATTAGTTGCCCGCTGTGTACTTGTAGTCTAGGTATGAAAATTATTTTGTAAATCTCATAATCTGGTCAGAGATCTTCTCCTCAATGCGACAGAGAGGAGGTTGGTTTGTCGCCCTTCATGAGTGGCCATTTGTTCTTGAACTCCGGGCAATTGCTGGAATGGTCCTAAATTATGACAATGAGCGCATTCTTCCCAATCTTGAGCATTGCCGAAACACGTAGATGACTAAGCATGAATATAATTAATAATTGAAGATAAGACATGAAAGTAAAAGAATGTTCTTGAACCATCCGGAGAAAGTAATTGTTAATCCCTAACTCCTCTTCCTTTTTCTTGTAAGTACTAAGAAATCTTTCCTTCTTACCATATTTCTTATTTCTTATAGTTTTTAAGTTATGTTTTCTTTAACATCAGTATTCCCATTTGTATGTGAAATGTGTGTGTATCCGGGGGGGATTTTGTGGCCGAATGACCTTTTGTCCAGCCCATACGAGGTGTTAATAATAAGCTTTCAAATATATTAATGAGGTACCATGAAAAGCCAGTTAATGGAATGTAGGGATCATGTCCACTCATTTTCCGAGACGGATCACATGATCTGGGGCTTTTAAGTTGTGTAATTTGCTCAGCACCTACTCTGTTCTGTACAGAAACTATAAAGATTGGATTCAATCGCAGTATGCAGCAAAGAATCGAGTTTTGAATTAGTACCTACTCCAATCTCTTCAATGACCTGTATCTCTGCTACTAACTGTGTGTTCCATTACAGTAGCAGAACCATAATTCTCGGTGTTACAAGCAGCGGTATTGATGTTACATACTCTACAATAGACTCGCTCTAGAGGGATTTAATCGACATACCATGACTGCTTTTGAGACATCTGTATAATAAATAAATTACAGTGATTTGTTAAATGAAGTCTTGTATCGTATTTTAAAAGTTGATTGATTTATGCCTGTATTCTCAAACCTTATCCTGGTGCAAATGTTGGCAGTCTAGTTACTAGTCACTGAATGACAGTCGAAAGCCGTTCAGCGAATATATCTACACTTCAGTGGACCAGTGCAGTGAAAGTACATGGTGTGTTATTTATGTAAAAGTATGTGCATTGAAATACATTATTCCATCTTATCCCTAGGGTGTGGAGGAAGATATCCAGGAACGAGGAAGTGTCGGAAGGGGAAATCACCCAAATGAGTAAGTGTTCAACACACGAAATACGCGATTTATCGCTTTAAATGTGCATAACTGTAAGTTTTGGATTTGAATATGATTTGTTTGCAATGTCACATGTGTCTCTCATTGTTTGCGTCTCATGAAGTAGATACTGATATTAACTTTCTATTTAGCAGCCCACAAATTATTCATTCTCGTTCAGTGTTCTCACTGTCGGGGTATATTTAAGAAACGTATGTCAGTCTGTTGATGGGAGCTATTTCTGTCCTGTGTAAATTTATCTGGAGGATATACACATGACGCAGTGGTAATAATGTGAATACGTCGTAGTGAGGAACATCCATTGCTTCAAACTTCCCCACTGTGTCCTGAGCCCTGTATGATTCTTCTGTAACCCGAAACAAAACAGATTCCTCGTTACTAGAAGTTACTACTAGGAAAATACATTACTACTAATACAACTAGTGATAAAACCAAGGAGAAATCTAGATATTTGCCTTGTATGACGATGATGATGATGATGATGATGCTAATTGTTGTTTTAAGGGGCCTAACATCGAGGTTATCGTCCCCTGCCTTGTATGAACAAAATGCAGGAAGTTGATGCTGGGTTTATGTTGGATAACACTTCATAGATTGTGAGAATACGGAATTATATCCCAGGGTTTAATAACCACCTTGAAATTTCCCCGTGGTGGTTATTGGGTATCTTGTTTAGGTACACATTGGGTAGGAATGTAGACATTGGGTAGGCAGGACTTGTAGAGAATTACACATTGGGTAGACAAGTCTGGTAATTGCGTACATATTTGGTAGACAGGACTTTTAGAGTAGTTGACACGACTTATGGAGAAGTACACAGTCTAGATGTTCAACAATTTGACAATCATCAGTAGAGCAGATACGAAACCCAGAGGCCAGGCGTTAATGCTGGAATTACTCCCCGCTCTTCCTTTGTTATTTTAGCCTTGGTTACTACCCCTGTTTCTCGATTATTATTTTTTTCTCTCTGTGCAAGTAGTGACAGAGTTGCTGCTTCAACCCTTTGGTTCTCGCCTACTTATTTTTGCCCGAAATAAATATACTATTTCGCTCTGCTTGCCATTCACGTCACGTTTTAGGTCCCTTCGTTTGTTTTCTTGCGCTGCCAGTGATAAAAGCACAATCTTCACCACTGTGATTTTTCGGAGGCAAGGTTTACGCTTGGTGTACTGAACAGCAGCCCATTTCAAAACTGCTCGCAATCTCAACCCGCCGAGGAGCAAGTTGTGTGCTTGAGTTCGCAGTGCAGAGGTGTGTGAGCTGCAAAGCTGATACCAAAACTCCTCGAGTTGGCCGAGCACGGACAGTGAACTTATAACTTTAGTTACATGCACATAAATCACAGATATTGCCTGACCAATCTGTAGTCTGTCTGGATCGTACACTTAATAAAATTTACGACTGTAAAGGCTGATTGCTGAGAATCCTTGCAAATAAGAATCAAAAGTCATAGAGCTTACTGGATGTTTTATTGATGTTACTGTGAGGAAATGTTACTCGCGACTGAACTTGATGAGTTAGGGCTGATTTTAATGTGATCAGTATAACTTAGCACTGTGAAAATTCCTTGTTAATAAGTCGGTTAAAAATCCTACTTTTTTAGTTCATTCTGGAGAAAGAATTTTATAAATATCTGCAATAATTTGCTTTAATGATTTAAAAATTTAGGCATAGTACAGACAATGTAGGGAGTCAGATAATTTTGTCGTTCATTTTATCAAGACTGCAATTTTCAAATCCGTTGCCGTTGTAACTCCTAATGTATTACATTGCATTTTTCTCACGAGATCATAGTGACAGGTTCTACAACTTACACAAGATCCTGAGTCTTGATAGCACCATGAATTGACCAAAAGTGTGGGAATAATGGAGTTTTCACAAAAATTAATACTTTCCTTTATAAGCACACTGTCAAATATGTTCGAAATAGTTGGTACAGTTTTGTTTGATAAATGTGGGTGCTCCTTCTCGCTAGAGTAAAATAGAAAATTCGTGCGGGGTATTCTATAAGTGTAAACCCTGAAACTGTATATTTTCTTAGGCATTCACCGGGCAGCGCCATGGAAAGTTTGCGACACAGCTCCGCCTAAGGAGAAAGGAAATAGCGAGCCTACTAAACATTAGTTGGTGTGGATGGTTCTGGACGGAAATGGGCGTGCTGAATATCGTGTTGGCTTTTCAGAGCCGGCCACGCTCATACATTATTCGGTGTTAAACGACCGAAGACTTGAATGTTTATCTCTGGGAAGCAAGAGAAGAGTAGTTAAGGCCACTACTTCACTGGTTAAATGCCAGTTTATTGACTGACATCAGGAATTGACTGATCGTACTTTTAAAAAGACTGAGGCCGTGTTTCACGAAAACAATTTTGATGAATATTTTATAAAGGATATCGCAAGTTGCTATTAGAAGCGTTAGAACGGATGTTAAAAGGAAGTGGTTGGGCCTTGTTATCCGTTAATTAATTGAGGGTAAAGTTGTTAAGTATAACACTTTGCACCGATGAACATACATATCGTCTGATAAGCATTTAGGCAATACCGTTTCTCTTCATGAGGTGTTGCGGAAAAAAAAAGATGAGGCGGTTTGGTTCTTAAAACTTTTCTTCTAAACATTGCAAGTGAATGTTCCTCGTTCTGCAAGTCCAAGTGCCTCATAAGATGCTTCGTTTATTGAGTCATTCTGTTGTGGTCGTCGATAGCGCTGCAATTGGTCAGGCATAAAAGCACGTTCATCACATTGGCACATAATGCGTGGTCCATATTTTTTTTCTACTATTCGGTATAATTTTTAGAGTTCTCAGTTTTCTATCTCGTAGACGCTAAATTTTTAGGCGGTATGCAAAAGTTCAAAACGCTCCTATTGTCAAAATTTGTATTGTTGTTCTTTTTACCTAGAAGCCTATTATACCGTAGATCGTATCTTTTACAAGCCCAAGCCACTTGCCTTATGTTTAATTAGCATGTTCTGCAAGAAGCCAGTCGATTGGTTGGCCAATCAAATTGCCTGCTCTACGACGTTTCTGTATTCTTCATCGACTTGCAGCAATTTGTATGTTAAGTCATCGCGCTCCAAATTTGATTCGAGTGACAATGAGAAAGAAACACAGTTCGAGCCAGAGAGGTTTAGCAATTTGAGCGTCAACTCATGACTGCGTAAAAACAAACCTCGTAGTGATTCGAATGATCAGCAACGGACGGGATTATTAAGTTGGTGGTCTGGTCTTTGAATTTTGTCACTCATATTTACGTTTTTAATACGCTATCTTTAGCTTCACACGTTGCATGTCTTGTTGACGGTGAAAATATGTTTTGGGTGCTCCATATATGTCGAAATTAATTTTCCCGTCAGGTGGGTTGTGATTTTTCTCTACTGCCTTTAAAGCAGGATTTTTCACTTGTATTACTGAGGATAGACACATTTTCCAGGGGGCAGACGGTTTGGCGTCCCTTAAATTCCAAGTGACACCGTAGTTAACATGCAACCACATAGGTTTTATTCACAAACCCAGTCTCTACGCGCTTACCAAGAAATCGAAAGACCAGAAGCTAAGCACATTTTCCAAGAGGAACTGCAATTCACCATACCCAGGGCTACCAGCGACTCACTTTTCTCACTATTATTCACTATTTTCAAAGCAGCCTCACTTTTCTCACTATTTGATGAAATTACTCACTATTCTCACTTTTTTTAAACAAAACTGGTCACATTCTGCGTTAAAAAAGTGACAGTCAGTCTGAAAGACTAGACTTTGTATAATTTAAAATGCTACAAATGCTGAAAAATGCTAGAAAGGATGGAGGCTTCTCGCTTCGCTCGAAGCCAAAGACTCTTGACATGTTAGAAAATTATCTGCATAATACTTATCTTGTTTCAAATTCGCGGGGACTTGCCCCTTCCATCCAGTCTAAAATCACTTATAGTGGGCGATGCATTGAAGATAGAGATATGCTCTCCCGGACTTTTTTTTGTAGAACTTTTCATGCTGACCAATTCTTACGCTCATAGTATATTGATATTTTTAACGGTTTGCCCTGCGTAAGCTTAAGAAGCGCAGGGTCGCCAAGTTTGTTTTCGACTTTTTCACTGAAATCGTTACTGCTTGGCTTCCTTTGATCATACATACATTATTTTCTACAGAATCTTTCCTCGAGATATCCTTTACAGAATGGTGAAAACCGCATCACAATCCATCCAGTGGTTCTCGAGATTACCCGTGACATCCAAGAATCGGGGATTTTTGTCTTATACTAACGAAGTAGAGATTGTTGGGGTACACATGCACCAAGCGGTACTATGACGTCACACACCTCAGTGCATCTGGGTACATTTCGTGTGTCACCATAACGTAACGCCAGACCCCAGCATAAAGACGAAGTCGACAAGATCATTTAAAATGATAAAATGGTCTCGTGCACAATCAGATTGCTAGAAACGACACAAAATATACCCATGAATGGGTAGTTCGTTTTTCTGCCACCGGTGCCTGAGTCCACTGCCGGCAGCGAGCCAGGCGGCCAGAAAGCATAAAAAGCTTCCATGGTGCAATACCACAGCCGGTGCTGTGCAGCGATCGACGAAAATTTTAACAGAAGTGTTGTGACGGAAAGGAGCGTGGCGTCGCCATATATTCTAGTATTTCACAATTTATCAAAGGTAAGTCAATAGTTGGCCTTACACTGATGAATTTTCCGTCGGTTTTAGAATGACATACCGACCCCGTCTGCCACTTAAAAAGGGAAAGGATGCTGAAAAATTCCTGCAATCGAAAGGTCATCAGGCTATTGCTAGTGCTCTAAAAGATGATACTTGCCCCACTCAGATTGCGTTTGTAGTACGGTATATAGTGCAAATTTTTTTGAAAGATTTTCAAAAGTATTTTAATTACAGCAACCTATGATACATGTTCTGTATGAAGAAGTGTCAAATTTATTCATATTGCTCTTGAGTAGGTTCTGCCAGGCAGAAGTATTGAAGAGTACCAGTGAATTTTTGAAAGAATCTTTCATCATGGATGGCAAAAAAATTATGGAATTGAAAAATGTTGACTGGGAAGAGTGCTGAACGTCTCCTGATCGATTAGAGCTGTAGTGAACCGTAAGTATTGAAGTTTCATCAAGAGGCGGCAAAGCACTTGCTTAACAAGTCCATCCTTAATACTGGAAAGGATGCCAAGCACTTGAAATGCTTGCAGCGTCAGGCCATCAAAGAAAGTATGATGAGCATTGTCTTTGTTTACAAAATGTTGCAGCTGGCTTTAAAAGATGTGTACGAAGAGAAGCTTCGCAGTGAATGGAAGCTGTTGCAGCCAGAAAATCTCCCACGTTTTAAGGAAAGTCCAAGGATTGACCATTATTGGCATCAATTTTTTGACATTTTCGTCTTTACTGGTCAGGCAAAATATATGCTTGTGAGCAAAGTTGTGAATGCCATCCTACCAGCAGCTCATAGAAGCTCAGATGTGGAACGTGGATTTTCGGAATCAAGAAATCAACTTCCGGCAGATAGAGCCGCAATGGAAGAGCGCACCCTGAATGCTCTATTGAACATTTGTGACGGTATGAAGGAGTTCGGTGGGCGGGTTGAAGCAGTTCCCATCACAAAGGCTCTTCTGAAAGTGGCAGCTGGCGCTCACAGCAAATATGAAAACTATTTAGAGGCTAAGCGCAGAGGAAGAGCAAAGGAGAAAGGAAGAGGCGGAGGATGTTCGGCGCAAGCAAGAAGAGCAGGAAAAAACTCAAGTTAAAGAAAGGAGATAGGAAAATTACAGGAAGAGTTCAGGAAGGAAAAAGAAGTGGAAGAAGAGGAGAGACAAGCTTCTGATGACCTAATTGATGAGGCCAACTAAAAGCTAAAAGCTGCTTTGGTAAAGGGTGATCTGAAAAGTGCAAAACTTGCCAAGGTATGCTAGAAGGTGCCCGCAGCATGCGATTCTGGGCCGAAGATCTCCGCAAAAAGCAGTCGGAGCCGCTAAAGAAGAAAGTCGGGAAACGACGGCGCGATGAAAACAGCGACTATCCAGATGACCCCGACACTAGAATTTATTTTTAAGACTGATGACAACTTGGGAATTTTATCTTAAGACTGATGATATCTACTTTTCTTTTTATGTGGCAGTACGACAGTATTATTTGTTTTACAGTGGCTTTTTCTCCTGGGCCGGCCCCGTGGTGTTGGGGTAGCTCGCCTGCCTCTCACCCGGCTCCGTCAGGGATTTTAGAAACTGACGTGAGGGCTGGAACGGTGTGCACTCGGCCTCGTGAGGACAATTGAGTAGCTGTCTGACAGTGAGACAGCGCCCCAATCACGAAAACCAAGATTAATGGCTGAGCGGATCCGATACGCTGATCGTGTGTCACCCCAAAATCTGCAGGCCAAATGGCTGGGCAGTGGTCGCTTGGTAGGCCTAGGCCCTTCACAGGCTGTAGTGCCAGGGGTTATTAATTATTTGTTTTTTTCTAGTAAGGTGTGCATTAACATTGTTTTATCTTAAGACTAATGATATCTATTTTTATTCTTATGTGGCAGTATGGCAGTATTATTTTAGTTTTTTTTTCTTCTAGTAAAGAGTCTATTATAACATACACATTGTTTTGTATTCCAGATTTATATTTTTGTTTTACGATTTAAATTTCTTGAGTGTTGCATTGATTTTACAATCCTTTATTTCAACGTGTCCTCTCTAACTACACGAAAAATCACGAACAGTACTCAGAGATATTATCATAGGTGCAATTAGGTTGACATTTTTGGGGGGCTAATTTGTTTTTCAGATACTCATTCCTAAAAATTTTGTCTATTTCAAAACAGTTTTGTCACATTTTTGGGGGGCTATGGTTGGTTTTGGGGAGGCTTAGCCAC
This sequence comes from Meconema thalassinum, assembly GCA_946902985.2. NCBI lineage: Eukaryota > Metazoa > Arthropoda > Insecta > Orthoptera > Tettigoniidae > Meconema > Meconema thalassinum. Next base: position 245,697,633 of record OX336397.1, read on the forward strand.
CCAAGCCCCCCCCCCCCTCCCTAATTGCGCCTACAGATATCAACAAAAGATCAAATTATGAACCAGATATACGGCCATAAATGCGAATAATGCTATGAATTTACTCACTATTTACTCACTTTTTCATGCATAAACTCACCTTTTTTTTCACTTTTTTGAAAGAAAAACACTCACTATTTCACTATTTTTGGATGAGTGAGTGGATGGGAGCCCTGACCATACCTCTTTTAGACCGAAATGTAAAAGATATTACCAACAAACGAGACAGAATTTAATTGGGAGCATCACGATCAAGGTTTTTATCAGTTAAACAACCCTCATTTCTTAGGTAAAATTATAGCTTATGGAGTCGCACTGAGAGTTGTGGTGCCTTTAAGAAGAGATGGTTCTGAGCGTAACTTGAAATAATGCTAAACCTGCCCTACCACATTTCTCGCTGTGTCTACAATAATACTCCAGGTAACATTGCAAAACTATTGTCATGTTGAGCCCAAACTCTGCTGATTCTAACGAACTACGGACTGAGTTTGCTGTTCACTTCGCTGTGCCTCTCCCTCGCGTCGTCTGTACAATATATATTGACTGCACGAACACCACATCATGAAGAGAATTTAAAGGAACAGTTGCAGAGTAATGTAAGTGCTGAATTTGCACTAGTTAACTATTCACTAGTTAGATCTCTTCACCGTGGAGGTATTTTTCCCTTGATCATCTATCATTGCGTTTCTGACGGTCAGCGAGCTCCGTAGTTCAATATTATATTATATACTCGTACTAGCAGAAGTACCCGTTCTTCGAACGGTGTTCGGTGTTAACACCAGACATTATCAATTGAGCTTATGTTGCAATGGTTAGCGGTTTGTCATTCCTTCATAAGTTTATCAGAACGAAGTTAGTTTTCTGGGAATATCACAAACACTGTTAATTTAAGGGCCTTAAAATGTGGTTTTCAGAGACCCTTTATAGACTCCCGAATTTTGTGTCTCACATTGAGAAGCGCAACATATGCTTTGGTCGTCCTTCTAGGTTGACGTTTATATTTCGCCTATTTTAGCATGTATTGTGCCGTTCGGACCGAGATCCAATGACCACATTTTGCTAATTACCGAAATCAGTTCAGCACGAGAAAATCTATCTCAGGGTCTATCTGGGCGAATACTTGGTCTTAAACTGGTATCCCTGATATTGGTAATTCGCAAGTAAGGTAGGGAGAGAAAATATTTGAAAATAGCACACTTCTTAAAAATCTCAATTTATTTATAATTAAAATTTGAAAATTACTGGCAAAAACCCTCAAAAACACAAACACAATCACATATAAAAATCAACATCACCTATAAATAAGTAAACACCCCTAAACTTTGCTGAATTGATACCCAGAAAATTGATAGTCCATTCAGGTATCAACAAAAAAAATCTAATATTTACACTCAGGTCACCACGATTCGATTAAGAGTTCCAGTGATCCCTTCTATTTACCTTTGCAGATTCACTTTCTCGAAGATTTGTTTAAGATTGTTCAAGTAAACGTTGAAAGTTAATTTGAAAAATTTCACTTTGGTTAGTCCAGGATGTTTTCCAAAAAAAAAAATATTGGAAAAATTATTTCACTGAATTCATTCAGGTTTTGCATCAACATAATATCAATATTCGGCTAACATAAAGTCGAATGTTAATATTGTTGTGTCTTGCGAAATTTTTGTTTCAAAGAACAAAAAAAAATGTTTATACATTTTTCATCTTTATAATGATTTGAAAAATAAATCTTTTCTTTTTTCTCATTTACATTTGTCTCACATAAACAAAATTTAAATTTACGCATCTCAAAATTTGTTATAAATATTAGCATGAATTGTTATTACAATTAGAAATTGTTGTGATCTATATCAGTTGATTAAATCATTTTCACTTCCCACAAATACTTTTCTCACAATCAGATAATTTTCTAATGTCTCAAAATAAAAATAAATATGTAATCACAGAATTTATTATTATTACTATTATTTTCAAAAATTTCTATAAATTTATTTATAACAGGTCTTCTCTCACACTCCGATTATGAATATTTAATGCTCATTTCAAATGTTATTATTGTTATTAGTATTATTATTCCAAGTAAGAAACATGAATATGTTCAGTTATTTATTCCATTCTTGCATTAAGAACTATTTATTTTCTTAATATTTTTCTCGTTCAGCTTCATCAAATCTAAACGTATATTATTCATTTATTTAGGCATAATATTGGAAATATAGATTGATCCAGGTAAAATAAAATATTCAGATCTAGAGATTCTGGAATTTGACTAGAATATGGGGCGGACCACTTGCCTTACCCTTCTTTTACAATTGAGAGCACACACTCTCTTATTAACCACTTCAAATAACAAACACACATCTACATGTATAGGCCTACATAACTACAGGAACCAATGTCCTCTTGGATGACCCTTTGGCCTCCACATAAACTCAAATGTCGACATTCCTAATCGCACACTAGAATCACTATTTTGGCTTCAAATAATTTGTTTTCACAATACTTTATTATTATTATTATTATTATTATTATTATTATTATTATTCATGTTGTAATATTTTGTCTTACCAATTTACTGTGTGTTCTCCAATTAAATTTTTACAATGAAAAGATGTAGTTATTCCTGGTCAACTTTTCCATGCCTCCATTTTACATAATCTCAACCTAGTTTATACATTTTAATACCTGCCGCCTTATTTTTCCTTCATTAAATATTTTTAGTGCTTTTGGAAAATCTCCTAAACTCAAATCCTTGCTATTCCACTTCATTCACAAACTAATTAAAACCTGTTAATAAATACAAACTTCTATTCCAAAAATAAACAAAAGTTATTATATTAAATTCATTACTGTTCTATTTATTTAAATCCTTCCATGAAATTATTATTATCCCTGGAAAAATATTATTTATGCATTGTTGCTTTCTACAACATCAGAATTAATATTATTGCCCTATTTTATCCATAAATAATTAAATCATTGTTTTGAATCCTCATCACAAATTATTTATAACACTCTCACTTCCTGATTATTAATTCAGTAATTTTAATCACTATTAACAATTTAAATTTACGAATTGGTGCTATCACCTTCCAAAATAAATTATTTATCATTTTAATGCTGTATTCCTTCTTTGATTATTATTAATTTATTTATTCCACAGTGATTTATTATTATTAAATAAAAGAAATTATGTAAGTAATCCAAGTTGTGTCGAGCCTCTAATAAGAGCTATAGAAAAAATATATTCCTATTCCTTGAAAATAAATTAAGATATTCCATGTCAGAAGACATGAATATGACTGTTGTCCTGACAGCGTAGCAAAACAGTAAAATAAATTGTCGGACTTCAATATTGCTCCATTTGTCATCCTGGACAAATATAAACGACGTTCTCATAATGATGATGGTGTTGATTTCTCATTGTGAAATTGTAAAAAGGAATTCTCAAATACTACATTAGGCTAGTGAATAATACATGTAGAGTTGGCTTACTTCATGCTTGATGTGATGGTAATCCGTGGCCTTCGGCGTTCACTATTGCCGTAGCGTCCTCCCATGGTCATCTGCGCTTCCATATAAGCGTCGTTCCCTCCCATATCACACATATCCTCGTATAGTTTTAACAGCGCATGTCGATGATTATCACAACGCGTTCACAAACCTTCCCGTTGTACTTAGAAAAATTCGACATGTTGAAATGTTGTAAAGACTTGTACTGTTCGTTTACTTTCTGCAAGTTCGACATAATAACAAGTTCCACATTCGAATATTGCGGTTTCATTCGCCTTGCTATTCCAGGAACACCTGTTAGCAGCGTGAAATGAACGATAAATGCAATGCCCATCTGGTATTAGTAGAATGCCTAATATTCGGTTTCACCACAAGAAACATAATGTGCTTGTAGGCTGAACTTATGTGAATGGTATTTCGAAAAACCACCATCACTAACCAGTAGAATAACTTGACCAGAATGTCGTCTAATATTCTAAGACGTGCGAAATATACAAGTGTTCATTCACTGAACAGAGACTAAGTTCGTGGACAGCTCGTCCAGCGACTAAGTTCCTTCGACGATCAAAATGACAGCGTAACAACTATTTCTCGGTATAGCGGTGATGTTCACAAGAGCAGTTCCTCGGTTGAAGTGCATGTCCTCCTTGATTTCCTTGCTCCTCTTATACTCACAGCGGTGAAACTTCTAGAACCTTCCATTCCGTATCTCAGCTCCTGCTGAACGGATTTCCTTGCTTGATAGCTCCATTTTCTTCAAATTTAAGAGCCAGAAAACTGAGCTACTTTTTAAAGTTCAAATCCATCGTCTAGAGGAAATTCTAGAAAACTTCATTCTGTTACGTAGGCTGGTGTACACGTCACAGTTCCACGTCACAAGCCCCTATGTCTCATACCTCCCTCAACACTCGAAGTCTCCAAGCGTGCTATTAAAAAATCAGCCGCTCCATTGCCAATTTAGACTAACGTCACTTCATCTTAATAATGACGTCACTATGTCACGGACGTGTAAACGATCTGGGTACAGTATTTTGAGAAGTTTTTCCCTGTATCCACCGTTCTACTGTATGAAAAGTACAGTGAAGAATTTTATAAATGATTGCTTTATTGACTCTCATGGATACCACGCCTAATTTTACGATGCGCCAAGCATCCGAACACGAGTTATAGGCGTACATAAAGATACACAGAAAGACTGACAGACAATTCTATTGTCTACAACATATCACCCAGATATCCAAATATGGGTATATCTACCACACAGTATCAAACAAAATCATCCTTACGATGAACCCGTATGTCGACACAAAAAAATGATGAGTTACAAATGTGCTCTCAAACTAAATTCACCTAACGGGTACTTCCTGATGTGAAATAGAATTGAAAGCCTTGTAGACGAAACGCAATACACGTCACATAAAAACTGACCCTCTACGTTGGGTTAGGTGCCCATACACAAGAAGACCCTTTTCATAAATTATAAAGGCTTGTGGTGCATGAAAATCCAGGTTCTTTAGCCTCAATTGGCCCAAATTCCTAAAGGCCGCAAAATATGCTGATTCAATTCATGAATTTTTGAAAATAATGTTGCTGTTTGCAGATATAATAGACCTTCTGTACTATATGTCGCACGTGAAAATTGCGTGAAAAATTCTAGGGTACCCCTTGACCCCCTTAATTGCATTGATGAATTATACAGTCTAAGTTGGTTCCGTGATAACCTAATGCCATTTGCAAACTTTCACAGAAATTTAATAAATTGAGTGACATTGCTTCTTACAGAAATAGATGGAAAGTTGGATGCCACCCCTTGAGATAATGTTCTCATGGTTACCGATTTGCATTCCTACATTAGTTTGTTAAATTAAATTAGTTTTCTGGGAATACTTCAGAAACTGTTGGTTTTAGAGCCTTATAATGTAGTTTTCGAGGACTCTTTATGGCCCATAGAGTTTCTGGCACCAAGGGGCTTTGTCTCGTCGTTGTACGCCATAATATAATACTAATAATGTAATATAGGGATAGGAATATAATAGACCTGCCGTACCACACCCGCAGGTGTAAATAGCGTGAAAAAAATATTGAGTACCCCTTGACCGCTTTGAGCGCATTATACGTATTTATGAATTTTACAGCTTAATTTGGTTCCGTGATAACCTTCTAGCCGTCCGCAAACTTTCACACTAATTTAATTAATGGAATTGCAATAGATGGACCTCTGAGAATCTGTTGCCATGGTTACCGGCTTGCAGTCATCCATTAGTTTATTAAATTAAATTAGTTTTCTGGGAATATCTAAAAACGGGAGGGTCCCCGAATTTTGTATCTCACATTGAGGGGCTGAAAATGAGCTTTGTCTCGTCCTTCTACGCCTATTTCAGCATGCATTTTAAGGGGGTAGGCCCCCTTTTTGAGGGGTACGGAGAAGAGTTACATCAATGATTAGTGTGGTGCCTCTGATGTACATATGTACCAAATTTTACGTTGATACACCCATCCGTTCTCGAGTTATAAGGGAACCAAGTTGTCCACAGACAAACAGACAGACAGACAAACCAATTATTTTCGCACGCATCAATCATAAAACAGTCTGAAACGCGTAAATAACTCAAATTTTCCGTAGAAATTCAGAAAAAAAACGTTCAAACTTTCATTTTTTATATATAGAGATAGACTTCTCCGCTCGGTGTTGACCGTGTTTTATTGCACAAATTTAGGTTTTACTCGCCAACCGTTGGAGATACACGAGAAGTGATAAGGACCTTTCGGATAGAAAATTAAATGTTAAAGCTCGTGTATGCCATTAAAGGTTTGCTATTTCTTTGCGTTCTCCTTTTATTTGAAATGGAAATATGAAATTTTGAAACCAAAGGGTGTAGTGACGTCACTAAAATGGTCGCCATTTTTAAATAGTGCAAAATATCGAAATCTAGAGTAGTCTATGTGTAAACCTGGTAAATCAGCTACATCCATGCAAAATTTCATTTCAACTGGACCAGTAGTTCTTGCGTGATTGAGTAACAGACAGACAAACACCATCTAATGTTTATATGTTAGTATGCTAATATTTTCCAATGAGGGTAATTAGCATGAATAACATCAAACACAATATACACAATTCACGACCGGCGTTGAGAGAGCAATCTCTGTTTCGCGGGATTATAGGCCGTGTTCTAAGGACATTTTGTCGTCCTGAAGACTGCGTTCAGCTTGTTCACAGGTTACATTAAGCGAGGTAAAACAAGTAAACAGAAGATATATAAATAGTCAACAACCCACACATAGAGGCTACCATAGCAACGGCGTACCGCATAAAAGTAATGCATCAAGGACAGGGCTGCTCTTCTGTTGCATCTTCTCGTCTACGACGGTCAATGAGTGCAGGCTTGAGGGGATTAAGGACTGGAAGCCAAGCTCTGTTCACACGTTCTGCTTCCTCCTAAGATTGAAGCTGTTAGTATGCTTCAGGATTTCAATGGCTTCCCTTTGTAGCCTGGCATGATAAGGCACCGTGGTGGACAGAACTTCGGTGTCTCCATATCTTATGTCGTGACCTGCGAGTAGCGAGTGTGCTGCAACAGTGGATTTATCTGTTTGTCCCAGCCGGCTGTGTCGTTCGTGCTCCTTGAGGCGAGTGGCAATACTTCTTTTCGTTGTTCCAATATATACTTGGCCACAATCACACGGGATTTTATAAACCCCCGCCGCGGTATAAGGATGTCGCTTATCTTTAGCGGACCTAAATATGTCCTTAATTTTTCGCGTAGGTCTGTATATGGTCTTTATATCATGGGACTCGAGTAGCCTCCCTATTCTGTCCGTGACCTTTTTTATATATGGAAGGAAAGCTCTAGCCAGGAGCTGCTTGTCTCCAATTACCCTTGTAGTTGGACGTCTTGAATGGAGTGCTCGCTGGATATCTTTCTGGCTGTACCCATTGGCGCGTAGGGCCTCGTTGAGGTGTTTAATTTCTTGGTTTAGGCACTGCTTTTCACAAATGTGTGCAAGACTGACTTTGATTTGATTTGGAAGCTCCCTGTGAATGCGGAGGGCAGAATTCACCCACGGTATCCCCTGCCTGTCGTAAAAGGGGACAATAAGGGGGGGGGGGGCTTTTCGAAGGTCTATTTTGATTTACGGTTCCCGTTTTGGTTTGACTCTTTGGAATGAACGTGCATGCTGTTAGGGAAGGGCCACCGACTTGGTCATCTGGCCAGATAGCCTAGACGGTATGCCCCATCCCGACAGGTGGGTGTGCAATGTACCCTTGCAGTGGTATCCTCCTCGCAAAGGAGATCTCTGCACGGAAGCAAAATCACTGTGCATGCCTAGGGTTATGAGTCTGATTAAAGCACTAGGACCTCGGGCAATACTTACTATCGCCAGGTAGGTATTGCCTTGGCTGGGTATCGCCCACAGTGATGACCCTCATTCGGAGAGGATGATGACGGGATGACCCATAAACGGTCTAGAAAATCATCAGACTGTGACCCCCTTAAAAAGCCATCTCCTGAGAGTCGGATCAATTGCAAGGTGTATATACCATGGGATGAAACGTTTAACGCACGTTTCCCGTTGACAAGCCATCTCACTACCTGGTAACTACCATCATAGAAAGGGGTGATTTTAAACTGGTTAAATACGTATTCTCCGAGGAATCTTAAGGGGATTTTCGCACACCCTTGACCGAACCTTTGCTGGAATGCACGCAATTCGGCGAAATTACCGTTCTCAAAACATGAAACGCTGAATAAGTTCCGTGGAGTTATTTTCCATCGTGACCTCATAATAGTGATGCGGAATTGTTCCGAGATCTGGGGGAAGGAGGCGTCACCACGATTAGGTACATTATCCGAAAGATTGGAGAGGACAGCATTGATACCAGGGCTTTATACTCCATTTTGAGGGTGATGTTTTACCTAAGCAGGTGAAGGTCACATCGTACCACTGCGATAATCGGCCGTACATGCCTCCACAATCATATTCTCCGAGGAATCTTAAGGGGATTTTCGCACACCCTTGACCGAAGCTTTGCTGGAATGCACGCAATTCGGAGAAATTACCGTTCTCAAAACATGAAACGTTGAATAAGCTCCGTGGAGTTATTTTCCATCGTGACCTCATAATAGTGATGCGGAATTGTTGCGAGATCTGGGGGAAGGAGGCGTCACCAAGATTAGGTACATTACCCGAAAGATTGGAGAGGACAGCGTTGATACCAGGGCTTTTATACTCCATTTTGAGGGTGATGTTTTACCTAAGCAGGTGAAGGTCACTTCGTACCACTGCGATAATCGGCCGTACATGCCTCCACATACACACTGCTATCAATGCCTGAAATTCGGGCATTTTTCTGCCTGGTGAACTGACAAGGCCGTGTGTAGAGTGTGTGGCAATGGGACACATGAGTGTGAGAAGTGTACACCTCTCCCGATTCGTCCTAACTGCCAAGGAAGCCACTCTTCACGATAGAAGCAGTGCCCTGTGTTCTGCAAAGAAGCTAAGACTCAAGAAATAAGGACTCTTGATAGGCTTTCATATCAAGAGGTACTGTGATATGAAAGCCCCCAAATTTCGGGTATCGTTTACAGCTGCAGCGACGACCTCTATCATCTCTGCCACTCCAGTTCCGAGCGTGGTGCCATCGTCGTCCGTATTTCCAGCAGTTGTTATGTCACCCCTCGCTGTGCCAGCAAAAATTGTCAGCTCGAAGAAGGTTTCACAACCTTCGGCCCCTGAAATGAAGAAGCCGGTTATGCCAATTAAACCGTTGCAATCGGAGAAAGACTCCCCTTCTTCTCTGAAACAGTTGGCGAAAAACTCTTCCCCGGGCTAAAGGAGGAAAGAAGAATCTCACCTGTCATCATAAAGGTAGTAGGGAAGAGGGAGACGGTGCGCCCTCCAGCCGATGGGATGACAGCTGTATCTGCCCCGATGGTTACGATGCCCGGGAAAAGTCAAGCCCGTTAGGGTGGAGGAACTCCCCTATAGGAAGAAGACTTCATTTGCGGATACAAGAGTAACGGTTCAGCGTCGTCACTCTAGCTCACCTGCAGACAAGGCTGCTCATTCATCAGCTGGCCATCCTGTTCCCACTACCAGGATTAGCAAGGAACTGTGGGGAAGGGACCACCTACTTCCTTTAATAGATGTAGGCGCCTGTCAGGAAAGAAAAATGGTCGGGACGTGTCGGAGACAGACCTCAGTCTTCGGACAAGCAGAAAGTCCCTCGACACTGCTCACGCACTTCTCCAAGGGCAGGACAGGTTAGGACCGCCGAAGACCGCGTACCACGTAAGAGAGCGCACCCTTCTTCATCTTCGTCTTGGTATGTAGAGAATTGTATCACTTCTACTTAACTCCACACTAAAGCGCCGTGGCAATGGAACTGTAGTAGCTAATATCGACATTTTGCTGAGTTACGTCAACTAATATCTTCCTTTTCCGCAACCATTGTCTGTCTTCAGGAATCCACGTTTCATCCTGGACATGAGACAACAGTGTGTCACTTCAAACTCTTCTCTGAGACAGGGTTGACGAAACTGTAGCTGCTGGTGGCGTCTGCACTCTCGTCCACTCTAGCGTAAGCAGCTAGAAGCAGTTGCAGTTGGTACTATGTAACGTGTACCTCCCACTGGATTCTCAATTGGATTACAACCAGCTGGTGGACCTAGTCTCTCAGCTTTCCCCTCTTTTTCTCTCTCTGGGAGACTGTAATGCCCACAACACCATCTGGGGTTCCGCTACCTCTAGCGGTAGAGGGAAAGATTTTGAGAGATTGATAAGGTGCGCTGGTTCCCTGCGACACTGGTGTGCACGACCACCTCTGTAATAGTTACCATTTACCGATTATCCGTTGGGCTGATTGGCCAAAATTCACAGAACGTGCGGTTTTTGCTGACGATAACTTTCAAAGTGTCGATGATCATACCATTTACAGAACGAATGGTTATTTGGCTGTGGCAGAAGAAACAGAATCTTCCTCATCCGGCAACTCCCGCCGGTAGCGTGTCCCTTGGTGGACAGCCGAGATTACAACAGCCATGTGCTTTCAAATGCTAACGGAGGCAAAATACCATAGTCAACCTTATCGCCTTCAATAGGGGGCGTACTAGAGCCCGATATCTGATTTGGGAGAGTAAGAAAGCCACGTGGGAATAGTATGTGTCGTCCATGATGGCGCATAGTCCTTCATCTCAAGTGTGGACTAAGCTTCGTGGGATCTCCGGACTCCGGACATCTTGGACGTTACCCGGAGTTTCCATCAACGGAGTCATCATCACGGACCATATCTCTATTGCCAACAGTATTGTACCGCACTATACTGATGTATCCTGCTCTGTAAGTTTTGATACTACTGTTACGGCTGTGAGTTTGTTTCGTCGCCTCGCCGCATGAGTCACCGCCACCCCCGGGCTATGCTCTGCCTCTGTGTATTACCTGCGCCTTACGCAACAAGGCTACTAGGACAAAAGGGATGGTCCAGAATATTCATGACCCAGCCAGTGATGGAAATCTCGAGAAGCCGTGAATCCTGGACGGGTCTAGAAGCATTCTTTGAGTCACCAGCCTGCTATATAAGAGCGACCTGACCAGCGAGGTCGACAGTGTTTTTGAGCTAGTGTGTGCTTTTACCTGAGCGACAGTTGTTGGTGACGTGACTTGCACAACCCTAGTAAAGCTGATTCTCTTGACAGCGAAGGAGTGTGAAGCCTACGGATGGACTGTATTTGAAGAGTGTTTGTTTACCTAGTGCGACAGAGATATTGTGGTGGATTGCGAAAACACCGGGGGCTGTTTCCCTAGCCAGCGGACAGCGAAGCAAAGTGTAGTGGTGAGTGACTGGCTATCGTAAATAACTGTAGCTTGTGTATTCAAGGAAGTGTTGCAGGTAGTTCTACCGAGGCCACCGGTCCCATTAGGAGGGATTAACTTCTGTGGCTTATTGACAAGTGAAAGGCAAGTGTTCCCTACAAGAGGAAACTAGAGTGAGATACTAATTGCTTGTGTTTGCTATTGTGTGGTGTATCTTTCTGGCCAGCAATAAAGCTAATTCATTTCATTAAAGGAACAATTTGTGTTGTGCTTCTACCAACCGTAATCCAGTTAACGGAAGTGCCACTAGGGGTGGCACGTAACACTACATTTGTGACTCTGAAGCAGAGGCTCACCCCTTTTCCTTCACCACTGCTGCTTTGGAGCTCTACAATGTGCCAATCTCAGAATGGGACTGCGCAGTGCACTTGCATTTTTTAGGGCAACATCTCCTGGTACGGATAACATCCGTTATGAAATGTTGAAATATCTGCGCAATGCCAGGATAAAGAAACTGTTGATCCTCTTCAATCGTATATTGATTCGAGGGGATCGTGATAGTGATTCCCAAGGCTGGAGAGGAACCCAAGCTTTTCAGTATCTATAGGTCCATCTGTCTGACAAATGACCTACGTAAGCTGCTGGAGAAAATGGTTGACCATCTTCTTAGAGGAGAGAGTCCCTTTGTCTGAGTGCCAGTGATGATTTCGCTCTCATAGGTCCACAACTGACCATCTGGTGCTTCTTGATAAGGCCATACAGGAGACATTTCTCCGAAAGGAGCACCTAGTCGCGGTTTTCTTTGATCTTGATGAAGCGTATAACAACACATGGCGCTACGGAATACGTTCCACCCTTCACGAGTGGGGCTTCGCGGAGATCTTCCAATGTTTATTGCGAATTTTATGTCCATCCGACAGGCAAGAGTTGGTAGGAAATTATCGTACATTTTCACCCAGGAAAATGGAGTTCCTCCACTCTTCATCCGACTTGTAGCTTGCGTGGTCCTCACTGATTGGCTGACCCACCACGCGATCTTCCCCTCCTCCGGGTCATTACACACGGCGCGGCGATGATGAAGTGGATTTCCGTTCCAACTGTTCGCCTTTCCTGGACGCTGCGACTCAGGATTGCGTCATGCTTTCCGACAGGATTAAGCGTGTACTTGAATTCCCAGTGAGTCACGTCTCTCGATATACCCTAACTGACGAAAACTCCGTAAAATTCCGCAATCACGTAATTTTCTATGATATTGTCGTTCGTAATAGTTTGCTTGATGGCGTTTTCTAGGACATAGAAAGCCTATCTGAATGCTAATAATTTTTATAAAATGCTCCGAGAATACCTTAATAATAATTATAATAAATTGATAATAATAGTGGATTGACATGGAAAATTCTCTTGGCTGAGCAGTTTGCCGCGTGAGTGGGTATAGAATGGCTTCCTACTGACTTGTGCCGGTTGCATAGGAGCCCCTCGAAAAACACGTTACATACTGTAGTCGTTCTAATCAAACGACTTCTTCAGGATAACTTCATGCTACAATTCTGTTTTATATTTATTTTAGAGCTTTAATTAATTTTTAATCTACGTTGCATTTTGTAAGTTTTTTTCGATCTAAAGTACATCTCGCGATTGTTTTCAACCTCAATTGCATTTTGTAAAGATTGACAATCTAAATTGCTTTTTAGTAAGTCTTTCAATGCAGGATGCCGGGCCTTTTAGTGAGTATTTTGAATTTTAATTAATTGCTGAAAGACATTAAGATAATTAATCAATCCTTCGTTAAATGCCAATATTGTGTAGGGTGGGTATTTTGTAAGTATTTTTATTCTCAATTGCATTTTGTGACTATTTTGAATCTAAATTACATTTTGTAAGTATTTTCTAACTAAATTGCATTTTGTAAATATTGTCAACTCAAATAACAGTACAGTAAGTATGTAGTTAGTTTTAGTTGTAAGTAGGTAGTTAGTCTATTAGACTGTGGTGTGTGAGTGTGTCTGGTAGCAGTTGCATTGTTTATTAGTTATAGTTCATTGTTTCAGTAGACTGTGATGTGTGAGGGTGCATGTGAGTGTGCCTGGTGACAGACTGTTTTAGTGGTAGTATTTGTTGTTGGTGGAACTTTAGTATTTTATTCGTTAGTAGAATTTTGGTATTTAATTGATAGTACAGTAGAAGGTTAGTATTTTTGTTAGTAGAATTGCTCTTTACTTATTCTGAAAGGGAGTAGCAGCCTTTCAGAATAAATCAATTCTTTACTAGTCTTATAGACGGTTAAGATATTGATAATATAAGCCAAATAATGGCTACACTGCGTCCTGCTGCACGGCTGAAAGCAACGGGAAACTACAGCCGTATACTATTCCCGAGGATATGCACCTCTCTATGCATAATTGCATGTGATGATGGCCTCCTCCCTTGTAAAATTTCAATCCGGAGGTAAACTAGTCCCCCGTTCGGATGGGGACTACTCGAGAGGGGGTCAACATCACAGAAGTGACAAAGAGGAAATCTGACATTCTACGGATCGGAGCGTGGAATGTTAGAAGTCTGCTAGGAAGTGGAAGGTTAGAAAACTTAGAAAGGGAAATGGATAGGTTGAGGTTGGATTTGGTTGGGATTAGTGAAATGCGCTGGCAGGAAGAACAGGACTTTTGGTCAGGAGACTATAGGGTCATTAGCACTAAATCAAACAATGGCCAAGCAGGGGTTGGCCTCATATTGAGTAGGAAACTTGGACAGCGGGTGGAATATTATGAGCAATATAGTGAACGGATTATTGTAGCAAAAATCAATACTAAACCTACCTGCACCACAGTGGTACAAGTCTATATGCCTACCAGTCAAGCTGATGATGAGGATGTTGAAAAGGTCTACGAAGAAATAGACGAAATTCTGAGGTATATCAAGGGTGATGAAAATGTTATAGTAATGGGAGATTGGAATGCTGTGGTAGGAAAAGGGAGAGAAGGGAAGATAGTAGGAGATTTCGGATTAGGTGAAAGGAATGATCGAGGAAGCAGGCTGGTAGAATTCTGCACCGAGCATGAGTTGGTCATAGCTAACACCTTATTCAATAACCACAATAGAAGAATATACACATGGATGAGACCAGGAGATACAGGGCGTTACCAAATCGACTTCATTATGGTCAAGCAGAGGTTTCGAAACCAGATTTTGGATTGTAAAACATATCCTGGTGCTGACATAAACTCTGACCACAATCTGGTTGTAATGAAATGCAGATTAAAGTTGAAGAAACTGAAGAAAAGTCAAAAGCCAAAAAGGTGGGCAATAGACAGACTGAAAGAGAAAGATGTAAACGAAAGATTCAAGAAGAGTATAAAGGAAGGACTAATGAAAAACCCTAAACAAACTTCAATTGCAGACGAATGGGCACTTTTGAAGAATGAAATAACAAAATCCGCAGAAGAAAACATTGGTAGGAAAGAAAGAATAGGTAGAAAACCGTGGATCACTCAGGATATACTAGAATTGATGGATGAAAGGCGGAAACACAAGAATGTAAGAGATGAAAAGGGGAAAGCAGAATACAGACGTCTGAGAAATGAGGTTAACAAGAAGTGCAAGGAAGCGAAAGAAGAATGGTTGAAAGAGAAATGTGCAGGTATAGAAAATTGTCTGAAATTAGGAAAAGTAGACACAGCTTATCGAAGGATTAAGAATACTTTTGGGGAAAAGAAGACTAAGTGCTGTAATATTAAGGACACAAATGGAAAGCCTCTAACAGATAGGGAAGAAAAGGTTGAGAGATGGAAAGCTTACATAGAGAGTTTGTATAAGGGAAAGGAGATTGAGAATCATGTAATGGAAAGGGAGGATGAAATTGATGAGGATGCGAAAGGATATTTAATATTGAGATCAGAATTTGATGGAGCTTTGGAAGACTTAAGCAGGAACAAAGCACCAGGCATAGATGATATACCGATTGAGTTGCTACGCTGCATAGGAGATGAAGGTCTGATCAGGTTATTTCACTTGGTGTGTAGGATTTATGAGACAGGTGAGGTACCCCCTGATTTCAAGAAGAATGTAATCATCCCTATACCAAAGAAAGTGGGAGCTGACAGATGTGAAGATTACCGTACAATCAGCTTGATTACTCATGCTTCAAAGATCCTGTCTAAAATAATTTACAAGAGGATTGAAAGCCAGATAGAAACGGAGTTGGGTGAAGACCAGTTTGGTTTCAGGAGAAATGTAGGAACAAGGGAAGCTGTACTAAGTCTTAGGCTGATTTTGGAAGGTAGAATAAGGAAATATAAGAGAACGTTCATGGCTTTTGTAGACTTAGAAAAGGCTTTTGATAACGTTGATTGGACTAAATTGTTTGACATTTTGAAATCGATTGGAATAAAGTACAGGGATAGGAGGGTGATATACAATCTATACAGAAACCAGACAGCAGTCATTCGAGTTGAAGGACATGAGAGAGAAGCTGGTATTCAGAAAGGTGTAAGGCAAGGCTGCAACTTATCACCCATACTTTTCAATCTTTACATTGAACAAGCAATGAAGGAAATTAGAGAAAAATGTAAAGTGGGAGTGAAGATTCAAGGAGAAATAATTTCAACTCTGAGATTTGCTGATGACATCGTCATCTTGGCCGACAAGCCTGAGGATTTGAATGAGTTTTTGAATGGTATGGACTCCGTCTTACGGAAAGAATTCATGATGAAAATTAATAAATGTAAAACAAAAATACTGGAATGCAGCCGAAATAAATCAGAAACCTCTATGGAGATCAAATTGGCAGGTGAAAAGCTGAAGGAAGCAGGAGACTTCTGTTACTTAGGAAGCAGAATAACCAGTGATGGACGAAGCAAAGAGGATATAAAAAGTAGGTTGGCTCAGGCAAAGAAAGCATTTCTACAAAAAAGGAATCTGCTGACATCGAATATAGATTTAGGTATTAGGAAGTCATTTTTGAAAGCCTTTGTCTGGAGCGTGGCGCTCTATGGAAGTGAAACTTGGACTATTGGTGTAGCAGAAACGAGGAGAATTGAAGCATTTGAAATGTGGTGTTACAGGAGAATGATGAAGATCAGATGGGTAGATAGGGTTACAAATAAAGAGGTATTAAGCCGAGTGGGAGAGGAGAGATGTTTCTGGCGACTGCTAATGAAGAGAAGAGATAGGTTGGTAGGACACATACTAAGACATCCAGGAATAGCAAGCTTAGTTATGGAAGGAAGGGTCGAGGACAAGAACTGTAGGGGTAGACCAAGGTTAGAATATGTTAAACAGATTGCCTCGGATGTGGGGTGTGGTAGCTATGTAGAGATGAAACGATTAGCTCAGGACAGGGAGGCCTGGAGAGCTGCATCAAACCAGTCAAAAGACTGAAGACTCAAACACACACAGGGTCCTGTGCTGATTCATACCTTGTTCACGGTAGCCATAAACAGCATTGTTGCCATCGCCGGGCCCTCGATAGTTTCACCGTTGTATGTAGACGATTTAGCTCTACATTACAGCTATGGAAGTATGGCAACATTTCTGGGGTTCTGTTTTGACAGCAAATTAACGTGGCAGTACCATATACGGCAACGTAGAACCACGTGTCCCAGGAAACTGAACATGATCAATTTCCTTAGTGGCACTAATTGAGGGTGCTGACCGTGCGGTGCTGCTGCGGTTTTACCAAGCCCTCGCCCTGTCCCGGCTAGACTATGGTTCTGCAGCATGCGGTTCATCAAAGCCGGCAACGTTCAGAATGCTGGACAGTATTCACCATAGTGGCGTTAGGCCGGCTACCGGTGTTTTCCAGACCAGCCCGACCCAGCCTACTCACCGAAACAGGTGTTCTACCTCTCAATTATAGACGCCAGGGTATTGTGGCCGTCAGAGGAGGTTGCCTGGGTACGACCAACCGTAAATGGCATCCACAGGATCCACTGTCTCGTGTATACTGACTCTTTGAGTTCGTTGCAATCAATTGCTACATAATTCCCGCGAGACCACCTAGTGCAGCGATCCACGACCTACTTGTCGGGTTGTGTCACGCTGACAATCGGGTCACCCGTCTGTTGCTTCAGAGCCACATGGGAATTGCGGAAAAAGAGTAACCGAATCAAGCTTCAAATGATGCCGTATCACTACCACCTCGGCCAAAGGAGGTACCTGCTAGAGTTATTCACTTACAGTTACGCCGACAAGTACTGGCATTCTGCGAGAGTCAGGGGATAGGTGACCCAATGCCCAACTGAGAGCTATCAAGGCGACTATTCGCATGTGGCGGAGCTCATTCAGGTCACGGAGAAAGTCCGTCTTTTTACTAGGCTGAGGATAAGTCACGGAAGAGCCGCACACTTGTACCTAATGAGGAGGGAAGAATCCCACTTTGTACATGTGGATGGGGCAAGGTTTCTCAGCGGTCAAGCCGTCTGCATCTCACATTTGAGATTTTCAAAGTGAAATGCCATGTCCTGTGATTAGGATTCCTCGTAAAAAGAAGGTGCGATTAATGTCCAGTTTAACTACATGTTTCCATTGTACCTGTGGAGCCGTATTTAGCGAATGTGTGGGTCCTGACGACATACGCAGAAAGCTTGGTTTACTGATGACACTCATCTTATATTAGCCGATGACGTGTGGCTGCTGATCTCGTCATCCGCTTTCTAAGTGACAGTGAGTTAGGGCCAGCAATCTAAATTTTCTAGTTTATATTTACATAAGGACTTTTTCTATGAATTTTGAATTTCTGGTTTTTCGTAATCTGTGTTTATTATTATAATTATTAGTATTATTCAAATTTTGTTTTATTAATTTTCGACCTATTTAAGTGACCACCTCTTAATTCTTAATTTATTTCTAAATGGGTATAATTCAATCTGTCTTCGGAGATGTAGATGACCTCGTAGTTCCACGCCTTCAAACCTCAATAACGAACTAATTTATCCAGAATGGTATAGTGCTTTTTGATTTTATAATGATTGTGGCTATTAACTGAGTACTGTTGTTATTGTTTGAGTCTTCAGTCTTTCGATTGGTTTGATGCAGCGGCCCATGCTTCCCTGTCTAAGCTAATCGTTTCATCTCTATATAGCTACCACACCCTACATCTGAGGCAATCTGTTTATCATATTCTAACCTTGGTCTACCCTTACTATTCTTATCCCCGACCCTTCCTTCTTTAACTAAGTTTTCTATTTTGTCTTATGATGTATCTTACACTCCTATTTCTTCTCTTCATTAGCAGAAGCCAGAATAATCTCTCCTCTGCCACTCTTCTTAATACCTCTTCATTCGCAACCCTATGTACCCATCTGATCTTCATCATTATCCAGTAACACCACATTTCAAACGCTTCAATTATTCTCTCTTCTGCTGCTCCAACAGTCCAAGTTTCTCTTCCACAGAGCGAGACGCTCCAGACAAATGCTTTCAAAAACGACTTCCTAATACCTAAATCTACATTCGATGTCAGCAGATTCCTTTGCTGTAGAAATGCTTTCCTTGCCTTTGCTAACGTACATTTATATCCCCTATGCTTCGTCCATCACTGGTTATTTTGCTTTCTAAGTAACAGAAGTCGCCTACTTCCTGTAGAATTTCACCTTCCTATTCGACATACATAGTGGTTTCTGATTTCTTTTGACTGCATTCCAACATCTTTGTTTTACATTTATTAATTTTCATCCTGAATTTTCTCCTTAAGAGAGAATCCATCCCATTTTGAAATTCATTCATGTCCTCTTTCGTGTCGGCAAAGATGACGATGTCATCAGCAAATCTCAGAGTTGAAATTATTTCTCCTTGAATCATTACTCCTACTTTGAATTCTTCTCCAATTTCCTTCATTGTTTGTGCAATGTATAGATCGAAAAGTATGGAAGATTAGTTGCAGCCTAGTCTTACACCTTTCTCAATACCAGCTTCTTTCACATGTCCTTCCACTCGAATAACTGCAGTCAGGTTTCTGTATAGATTGTAGAGCACCCTCCTATCCCTGTACTTCATTCCAATCGTTTTCAAAATGTCAAACAACTTACTCCAATCAACGTTATGAAATGCCTTTTCTAAGTCTACAAATGCCGTGAACGTTCTATTATCTTCCATATTCTAGCTTCCAAAATCTGCGTATGGCTTAGTACACCTTCCCTTGTTCCTACGTTTCTCTTGAAGCCAAACCGGTCTTCAACCAATTCTCTATCTCTCTTTAGTAGGGGGGGGGGGGGGAGTACGGGTTCTGACTCACAGCCTACTTTCCTGGTGACGTCATCCAAGATGGCGGCCATGACGTCATCCAAGTTGGCGGCCACGACGTCACCGTGACGTCATTCAAGATGGCGGCCATGACGTCACACAAGATGGCGACCATGATGTCACCATGACGTCACATGGTCATGGCGTCGTCATGACGTCGCACAAGATGGCTACCACGACGATACAAGATGACGGCTATAGCATAACTAACCTAGCCTAACCTAACCTCACCTACGAGGTGTGTTCGAAAAGTTCCAAAAATGTTAATCCATAGCCTACTTTCCTGGTAACGTCACAACGAGGGGTGATCGAAAAGTTCCAAAATGTCAATCCATAGCCTACTTTCCTGGTGACTTCGCAACGAGGCGTAATCAAAAATTCCAAAATGTTGACCCATAGCCTACTTTCCTGGTGGCGTCACCTACTAACCCCCTATACATTCAGGGGCAAAGCCGATATCCCTCGAACGCATGATCGGATCTTGACAAATGAGGTGTTGTAATCGGGCTGACACCCCCTTTTTCCAAAATTCCAGAAATGTTGACCCATAGCCTACTTTCCTGGTGACGTCTCAACCTGGCAAAGTCGATATCTCCCGAATGCATGGTCGATTTTGACAAATGAGGTGTCGAGGCTGACACCCCCTTTTTCCTAAATTCCAAAAATGTTGACACATAGCCTACTTTCCTGGTGACTTTGCAACGAGGTGTAATCAAAAATTCCAAACCGAACGCATGGTCGTATTTTGATAAATGAGGTGTCGAGGCTGACAACCCCTTTTTCCAAAATTCCAAAAATGTTGACCCATAGCCTACATTCCTGGTGACGTCACCGACTAACCTGGCAAAGCCGATATATCCCGAATGCATGGTCGGATTTTGACAAATGAGGTGTCGAGGCTGACACCTCCTTTTTCCAAAATTCCAAAAATGTTGACCCATAGCCTACTTTCCTGGTGACTTTGCAACGAGGTGTAATCAAAAATTCCAAACTCAATGCATGGTCGGATTTTGATAAATGAGGTGTCGAGGCTGACACCCCTTTTTTTCCAAAATTCCAAAAATGTTGACCCATAGCCTACTTTCCTGGTGACTTTGCAACGAGGTGTAATCAAAAATTCCAAACCGAACGCAAGGTTGGAGTTTGATAAATGAGGTGTCGAGGCTGACACCCCCGTTTTCCAAAATTCCAAAAATATTGACCCATAGCCTACTTTCCTGGTGACGTCACCTACTAACCCGCCATATATTCAGGGTCAAAGCCGATATATCCCGAACGCATGGTGTGAGAAGTCAGAATGATTGAGTGGGAATCGAACCCTCCTCTTCTCAGTTTTACCTCACGAGTCTGAGTGTACCTCATTCCAGCCCTCACTTCAGAATTTTATTTTGCACATTGGGAATCAAACTCACACCTCTAGGGTGATAACCAAGAACGCTGGCCGCTACACCACGAGGTGTAGATTACAAATGGTCAAGTTGTTTGAGCACGGATTCACAAAATAGTATTGCCATCGTAGCCGTAAGTTAGGAACCATCCCTGCATTTGCCTGGAGTACAGTAGAAATGAGAAAGCCAGAATGATTGAGTGGGTATCGAACCCTCCTGTTCTCAGTTTTACCTCACGAGTCTGAGTGTACCTCGTTCCAGCCCTCGCATCAGAATTTTACTTTGCACATCGGTAATCGAATCCATACCTCTAGGGTGATAACCAAGAACGCAAGTGGATTGCTGATAAGCAGTATATTATTTGAGAGGTATGTATTTCATAGCATAACATTTTTACATATGAATAAATTTACAAGTCATGAATTGAAATGCATTAATTAATTGATTTTTTATTATTTACAGAAATAAACAGCAGAACTTCCTATTCCAAATAGTTTCAATTCGTGCAGTTTGCAGAGACTTTCTATTCCTAATAGCATTAACACGTACAGTTTGCAGAGTCGTTTGCGCGTATTAATCTACATTGCTGTATTTTAAAACACCGGTAAGACTATTTTTTAACAAAAATGGCATGTTCGATGACTACAAACAATTTAACATGGAACCCTCTTGCTTCATGCTTTAAATCTCGTGTTTGTTCAGGCAGAATAGCTAATAGCAATGACAGTATTTTCCCCAAGGAATGTTTACTGTCTTGTTTTAATGTAGTTAGGAGTGAAATGTATAGGGCCTTTCGTAGCCCATAATTTAGAAAACTGGTACGAAACCCATGTCGTGGAAGCCTTGCTAACAAAATTCGATACATTTCAAGAAGGACCCAGTGGCCTTGCTCTGGAAAAAATACATTATTTGCAAATGAATATTTGTAAATTCAACCCTTTGAATGCTGGGTCACGTCATATTGCTACACCACCAGCGATTGAGTCTCGGAAAGCTGTGGTGAACATTGAGAATGTAGATGACTATTGTTTCATTTGGAGTATTTGTGCATTTTTGCTACAAGTGCAACGGAATGGATGTCGGCCTGGAAAGTGCAAGCAGACATTTGATTCCTTGATGAAAAATTCAAATTTAACAGACGTGTCGTTCCCTATGGATCTAACTCCGATTCACAGGTTTCAACAGAACAACCCTGATTATTCATTCATGGTCTATGGTGTTCAACGAAAAGGAGAAATTATAGGCCCTTTATATGCTACAAAAGAATTCAAACAACATCACATTCGTCATTTATATTTGTCTCAGGGAGAGGTAAATCACTATTGCCTGATTAAGAATTTAAGTAGATTGCTAGGCAGCTAAATGTCTAAGGACAAGTGTGCAAAACATATTTGCGACCGTTGCCTGCAATATTTTACAATCTATACGCTTTTGGAACGACTTAGGGTAGATTGTCTATCTCAAGAAGCAGTGAAACTCGTTTTGCCACAAGGAAAGGATGCTGTATTGAAGTTTAAGAATATTCATAAACGTGACACAGTCCCCTTTGTAGTCTATGCAGATTTTGAAGCTCTGACTACGCCTATGGCGGGATGTTAACCAGATCCCGCCATCAACTCAACCACACCCATTCAAAAACATGAACCCTTTGCCATAGGATTTAATGTGGTGTGTGCCTATGACCCCACAAAATCCTATTACGACTACCGTCGAGGACCAGATTGTGCCAAATGGTTTTTGAATCAACCGGTCAAGTTGGCTGATCATGTTTAGGGGTTATTGGATCACCCAGTACCCATGATGCAAATTCCAGAACAGCAGCAGCAATATGCGCATGCAACCACATGCCATATTTGTGAAAAGCCGCTAGTCAGTGCTGAAGACACTCTTCGCGATCACTCACACTTTACAGGGGAATTTCGCGGAGCTGCACACAGAAAGTGTAATGTCAATTTTTCAGCTCCAAGATTTATTAGTGTGTTTTTTCACAATCTGGCTAGTTATGACATGAATTTTTTAATTCGTGAATTGGGTCACGTGAGCAAAGTTTTTTTTTCATTATCCCTCAAAACCATGAGCGTTTCACAGCCTTGACATGGCGGCTGGGTGAATTTTCCATTCGATTTTTGGATTCTTTAAAGTTCATGGTATCCTCGCTAGATAGTCTTGTCAATGGCTTGGATGAGGATGAATTAAAATACACGAAAATACATTTTAATAATCCTGAGCATTTTAAATTGTGCATTCGGAAAGGTATTTTCCCCTATGATTTCTGTGCAAGTTGGGAAGTGTTAGAGCAGAAAAAACTCCCACCTCAAGAGAAATTTTATTCAAAGCTAACACGTGCAACCGTTTCCGATGAAGACTATGCGCATGCATGTCAAGTTTGGCGAGTGTTTAATATAGAATAGGTGAATATGCTGAGCATTACCTAAAACTTGATGTATTGCTGCTCTCAGATGTGTTTGAAAAATTCCGTGAGATGTGTCAACACATCTATGGTCTCGACCCTGCTCACTATTATACAAGTCCTGGCCTGTCATTTGATGCAGAATTGAAATAGACTCAAGTGGAATTAGATTTACTCACGGATGCAAACATGGTCTTATTCTTTGAAAATAGTATTCGCGGTGGCTATGTGTCGCTTAACCAGCGACATGCCAAAGCGAATAATGCCTACATGCCTGATTATTCACCAGACAAACCAGATTCATACTTAATGTACTAGGACGTGAATAACTTGTATGGTTATGCCATGAGCCAGCCTTTGCCCTATGGGAATTTTGCTTGGCTGACTGACAAACAAGTGTTAAAATTCTATATGAACACAGCCAGCCGAGAAACAGTCCGTGGATATGTGTTAGAAGTGGATATTGAATATCCGTCATCCTCGTATGATGAACATGCCGATTTCCCATTCTGCCTAGATCGAATGGTCCCCCCTAAAAGTAAAGTGAACAGTTCAAAACTGATGGGCACGCTTTACAACAAAAATCGGAATGTATTACATATCCAACTGTTGGTGCAATGCCTAGCCCAAGGCTTAGTGTTGAGGAAAGTCCACAGGGGTATTTCCTTTGCCCAAAAAGCATGGCTTGATCCATACATGCGACTCAACACAGAGCACCGACAAATGGCTACACAACAGTTTGAAATCAATTTTTTAAATTGATGAAGAACTGCATCTATGGCAAGTCCATGGAAAATGTCCGCAAATACCGCGACATTAAATTAGTCAATGTCTGGGAGGGGCGTTATGGTGCCCAGCGGTACATTGCCAAGCCCAATTTCAAATCCATTAAAATTATCGATTAGAATTTGGCTAGTATTGAAATGAGTAAGACCAGCGTGACCATGGATAAACCCATATACTTGGGTCAAGTCATTTTAGACTTTTCCTAATCAGTCATGCATCGATTCCACTATGAGTTTGCCAAACAGCATTTCGAGGATGTATCTCTTTTGTATATGTATACGGATTCATTCATTCATCGCATCCGCCACTGCAACCCCTATGTCGTGATGAAGGAACATAGTGACTGGTTCGACACCTCTTCCTACAGCGTTGACAATAAGTTTGAACTGCCCATAAAATATAAGAAGGAAATGGGATTATTAAAAGATGAATGTGGTGATTTGATTATGACAGAATTTGTCGGACTACCATGCAAAATGTATGCTTACCGCACATTAAATGACAAGGAAGCAAAAAGAGCCAAGGGTATAGGTAAGGCTGTTGTAAAATCTCTTCATGTCGATGACTACCTGGAGGTTTTGCAAACATCTAAAGCTATGATGCATACACAGTGCAGGATACAATCTAGCAACCACGAATTGTATCTCGTTAAACAAAGGAAGCAAACACTGGCCTTGTTAGAAAACAAACGCAAGTGGGGTGATGACCTGCTTTGCAGCATGCCATGGGGCTATTCCAACAAGGAGAGTGTATGATTTCTTTGTTTTATGGTGTTGTAAAATAGCTTTTCTCATAGATAGGATAGGATAGTTAATAGTTTTTTTAAAGATAGACATTGTAAATATTAGCAAGTGTAAATAGTATAAACAACCTGCATCCTTGTCACTTTTTGTTTGAAAACAAAGCCTTGAATAAGATCCTAATTATTATGCTAGTCATTGTAAATTTGTAAATAGTATTTCTTTATAGTTTACGTAAGCTATAAAAATTCCTTCGATTAGCATCCATGAGAATAAATGTCCTTTAGGAAGAAATATAGAGGTTGCTTTCCTAAAAGGACAGGTGTGTATGGAATTAAAAAAAAGTGTACGTTGAAACAAAAGTGTATGTATATGTGTGGGTGTATGTGTGTCTGTAAAATGATGCTACTAGTACTTGCCATTAGTTATTTAGCATATGAACAAATACGGTGAGGGATAGGTAAGTGAGGGGTTTAACATTTTTTTTAGTTTTGTTCATTAATTTTTTCATGTAGTCATAACTATGTCTTTTTGTTAAAAGATAGTCTTATTTGTAAACCAAGGTGGGTGGGTTTGCTAAATAACTTAATTGTTATTGATTGTTGTTGTTGTTGTTGTTGTTGTTGTTGTAACAATATTGAGACTAGAGTGGCATAGTTACACTCTTTTGCATATGGACTACCATGGAACGTTTGAATGCTGTCGATCAAGCCTGTGGTCTTAAACTCAAGAAGATGAGCGACTTGCCTATTCATACACCTTTCCGCATTCATAATAAAGGTAAAAACAATCATCAATGTATGGTATGTTTTGAATAAACAAAAAAATCAACATAAATGCTTGTTTTCTATTTTTGAAATCATAGCAGTGATGATATACATTTTGACTGTTGTTTTAATCCTAAAGTTTATAGGTAGATAAAAGTCGTTGACCATTCATTCCACTAATAATTAACAACCCATCTTAATAATACATCACTGTTATGATAAGCTATATCATTATTTCCCACCTGCATGTCTCTCCTACCTCTCAAACAATTAACAAGCTGAGAGCTGAGATTACAAAAGGAGTATCAAGGTAGGTATATTTTTTTCAAGGATTTATATTCAATGACTTTATGAATAATTCTATTGCTAGTATACCATATCCTTTCTTATCGCCATAGTCATCCTGGTATAAAACATGTGGCTGAGCACCCACTTTTGCACCCACTATAGCACCCACTTTTTGCACCCTCTTTTGCACCCACGTTTGGCACCCACTTTTTTGCACGCACTTTTTGCACGCCCTTTTACACTCAATTTTGCACCCACTTTTTGCACCCACTTTTGCACCCTCTTTTTGCACCCACTTTTGCATCCTTTTTGCACCCACTTTTACACCCACGTTTACACCCACATGCCATGTCCTGTGGCTCGACTATCATTCTTGCAATTGTTTTTCAATCATTACACTCATGCTTTCACTAAGCATAAGCCTCTGCAATTTATGATTCATGAAATATCAATGACTGCATTAAAAGCATGGACATGGCATAAGCCTCTACAATCCATGATTTATCAAATAGCGATGAATGCATTGGCAAGCATGGTCACCGCATGAGCCTCTGCAATCCATGATGTATGATGCTTTTACAGACTCAGCGATCTACACATTTGAACATTCAATCATCGCGCACTTGTATAGCTTAAGTTCAAGGCCTACACCTGCGCGAGGTCATGTGACACAAAAAGTTCAAGGCCATCACCTGCGCGAGGTCATGTGACACATCTACTTGCATTTTGTCACGTACAAATCAAAAAGAGGATGTGACTTGTTAGCTAACATGATGTTTCACACGTGCATTCATCAAATCCAACCGTGCGTTCGGGAGATATCTGCTTTGACCCTGAATGCATGGCGGGTTAGTATGGGACGTCACCAGGAAAGTAGGCTATGTGTCAACATTTTTGGAATGTTGGAAAAAGGGGGTGTCAGCCTCGACACCTCATTTGTCAAAATCCGACCATGCATTCGGGAAATATCAACTTTGCCAGGTTAATAGGTGACGTCAGCAGGAAAGTAGGCTATGGGTCAATATTTTAGGAATTTTGGAAAAACGGGGTGCCAGCATCGACACCTCATTTGTCAAAATCCGACCATGAATTCGGGAGATATCGGCTTTGCCAGGTTAGTAGGTGACGTCACCAGGAAAGTAGGCTATGGGTCAACATTTTTGGAATTTTGGAAAAAGGGGGTGTCAGCCGCGACACCTCATTTGTCAAAATCCGACCATGCATTCGGGAAATATCAACTTTGCCAGGTTAGTAGGTGACGTCACCAGGAAAGTAGGCTATGGGTCAATATTTTTGGAATTTTGGAAAAAGGGGGTGTCAGCCTCGACACCTCATTTGTCAAAATCCGACCATGCATTCGGGAGATATCGGCTTTGCCAGGTTAGTAGGTGACGTCACCAGGAAAGTAGGCTATGGTTCAACATTTTTGGAATTTTGGAAAAAGGGGGTGTCAAACTCGACACCTAATTTATCAAACTCCGACCATGCGTTTGGTTTGGAATTTTTGATTACACCTCGTTGCAAAGTCACCAGGAAATTTGGCTATGTGTCAACATTTTTGGAATTTTGGAAAAATAGGGTGTCAGCCTCGACACCTCATTTGTCAAAATCGACCATGCATTCGGGAGATGTCGACTTTGCCAGGTTGTGACTTCACCAGGAAAGTAGGCTATGGGTCAACATTTTGGAATTTTCGATTACACCTCGTTGCGAAGTAACCGGGAAAGTAGGCCATGGATTAACATTTTGAAACTTTTCGATCACTCCTCGTTGTGACGTCACCAGGAAAGTAGGCTATGGATTAACATTTTTAGAACTTTTCGAACACACCTCGTAGGTGAGGTAAGGTTAGGCTAGGTTAATTATGCTATAGCCGTCATCTTGTAACTTCATGGTCGCCATCTTGTGCGACGTCATGAAGACGTCATGACCATGTGACGTCATGGTGACATCATGGTCGCCATCTTGTGAGGCGTCATGGCCGCCATCTTGAATGACGTCACGGTGACGTCATGGCCGCCATCTTGGATGACTCATGGCCGCCATCTTGGATGACGTCACCAGGAATGTAGGCTGTGAGTCAGAACCCGTACTGCCCCCCTACTCTCTTTCCATCCTCTTGTAAATTAATCTAGTCAAAAACTTTGAAGCATGGGTGATCAAGCTGATGGTACGATAATCTTCACAACTGTCAGCTCCTCTTTTCTTCGGTATGGATATGATAACGTTCTTCTTGAAATCAGACGGTACCTCACCTGTCTCATAAATCCCATACACCAAGTGAAATAACCTTGTCAGACCTTCATCTCCTATGCAGCGTAGCAACTCAATCGATATATCATCTATGTCTGGTGCTTTGTTCCAGGTTGAGCCTTCCATTGCTCTGTCAAATTCTGATCTCAACATTAAATCTCCTTTCTCACCCTCATCAATTACCTCTTCACTTTCCATTACATGAATCTCAATATCCTTTCCCTTATACAAACATTCTATATAAGTTTACCATCTCACGACCTTTTCTTCTCTATCAGTTAGAGGATTCGCATCTGAGTCCTTAATATTACAGCACTTAGTCTTCCTTTCCCGAAAAGTACTCTTAATCCTTCGATAAGCTGAATCTATCTTTCCGAATTTCAGACAATTTTCTATCCCTGCACATTTCTCTTTCAACCATTCTTTTTTGCTCCCTTGCACTTCTTGTTAACCTCATTTCTCAGACTTCTGAATTCTGCTTTTCCCCTTTCATCTCTTGCATTCATGTGCTTCCGCCGTTCATCCATCAATTCTGGTATATCCTGCATGATCTACGGGGTTCTACCTATTCTTTCTTTCCTACCAATGTTTTCTTCTGTGGCTTTTGTTATTTAATTTTTCAAAAGTGCCCATTCCTCTGCAATTGTAGATTGTTTAGTTTTTTTCAGTAGTCCTTCCTTTATAGTCGTCTTGAATTGCTTGCTCACGTCCTTCTCTTTCAGCCTGTCTATTGCCCACCTTTTTGGCTTTTGACTTTTATTCAATTTCTTCAACTTAAGTCTGAATTTCATAACAACCAGATTGTGGTCAGAGTTTATATCAGCACCGCTATATGTTTTGAAATCCAAAATCTGGTTTCGAAATCTCTGCTTGACTATAATTAAGTAGGTTTAGTCGTGGTCTCATCCATGTGTATATTCTTCTATTGTGGTTTTATCATTTTAAATTATATAGTCCACTTCGACGTTACGTTACGGCGACGTCACGAAATGTACCGAGAATGCACTGAGGTGTGTGACGTCATAGTACCGCTTGGTGCATTTGTAGCATTTAAAATTAAATAAAGTCCAGTCTTTCAGACTGACTGTGTTTTTTTATAAGGTGTTAGCTATGACCAACTCATGTTCGGTGCAAAATTCCATCAGCCTGCTTCTTCGATCATTCCTTCCACATAATCCGAATTCTCCTACTTCTTACCCTTCTCTCCCTTTTCCTACCACAGCATTAGAATCTCCCATTACCATAACAGTTTCATCTCCCTTGGCATACCTCAGAACTTCATCTATTTATTCGCAGACCTTTTCATCATGAGCTTGACTGGTATTCATATAGACTTGTACCACTGTGGTGCACTTAAGATTAGTGTTGATTTTTGCTACAATAATCTGTTCACTAAATTGCTCGTAATATTCTACCCGCTGTCCAAAATTCCTAGTCAATATGAGACCAACCCTTGCTTGGCCATTGTTCGATTTAGTGCTAATGACCCTATAGTCACCTGACCAAAAGTATTGAACTTTCTGCCAGTGCATTTCAATAATCCCAACCAAATCCAGCCTCAACCTATCCATCTCCCTTTCTAAGTTTCCTTGCCTTCCACTGCCTATCAGACTTCTAACATTCCAAGCTCTGAATCGTAGAATATCAGATTTCCTCTTTGTCACTTCTGTGATGTCGAGTAGTTCGCACCCGGAGATCCGAACGGGGGACAAGTTTAACTCCGGATTGAAATTTTACAAGAGAGTAGGCTATCATCACATGTACGAGGCACGTCCAGAAAGTAAGTTCCGTTTGGTACTAAAATTAAACTGTGTACAGATACAGAAACATTATTTATTGCACAACATTCTACACCTCTTAAACTACTTTTCCACATATTTCCCGAACTTTTGCAGGCATTTGTCATAGCGTGGCACAAGTTTTTGGATACCTTCTTCATAGAAGTTTGCGGCCTGTGTCTTCAACCAGTTGGAAACATATTCTTTCAGCTCGTCGTCATTGTTGATGTGTTGACCGCCAAGGAAAGACTTAAGATGTGTGAACATATGAAAGTCGCTAGGAGCGAGGTCAGGGCTGTACGGAGGGTGGTCAAACACGTCCCAGCCAAATCCCTGTAGGAGGTTTTTCGTCATATTTGCAGTGTGTGGTCATGCGTTGAGTGAAGAAAAACAACACCTTTTGACAGCAATCCTCGGCGCATATTGTGTATTGCGTGGCGCAATTTCCTAAGTGTCCCGCAGTAAGCATCTGCGTTGATTGTTTGACCACGCGGTAAGAAATCAATGAGTAAGATGCCTTTACAGTCCCAGAACACTGTGCACATCATTTTCCGAGGTGTCAAGATTTGTTTCGGCTTAACCTTTGCTGGGGATTAAGTGTGCCTCCTTTCCATTGATTGCCGCTTTATTTCAGGGGTGTCGTAAGAAACCCAAGTTTCATCTCCTGTGACTGTGTCAGAAATTCTTCGCCGCCTTCATTGTAACTGGTCAAAAACTGAAGTGCCCAACCCATCCGTTTTGTTTTGTGTTGCTCCGTAAGAATCTTTGGTACCCAGCGTCGGCAAAGTTTACGAAAGTTCAGTTTTTCGGTAACAATTTCATGAATTAGTGATCGTGAGATTTGAGGAAATTCCATAGCGAGTGCACTAATTGTAAATCTGCGGTTTTCTCGGATCTTGTCATCAATCGCGTGAACCAGTTCTTCTGAAACCAAAGATGGACGCCCACTTCGTTCGTCGTCGTGCACTTCACTACGTCCTTCATTGAACTGTCGGACCCATCTTCTCACCATTGAATCACTCATCGCATTTTGTCCATACACTTCGCAAATTTGCCGATAAATTTCAATTGGTTTCACTTTCCTAGCATTCAGAAAACGAATCACAGATCTGATTTCACAAGCGGCGGGATATTCAATCAACACCGACATCGTACGAGTAAACATGCACTACAACGCGTACGTGGCCGACAGCGCTCTCCAAATGGCGCACGTTTCTTCACCTTGATACAGAGCGTCTACCACGCATATGCGGAACTGCGCTGCAGCGGAACGTACAACTAGTTGAAGACACAGGCGGCACACGTCTATGAATAAGGTATACAAAAACTCGTGCACGCTATGACAAATACCTGCAACATTTCGGCAGTTATGTGGAAAAGTAGTTTAAGGGTTGTAGAATTTTGTGCAATACATAATTTTTCTGTATCTGTACACAATTTAATGTTATTACCAGACTGAACTTACTTTGTGGACGTACTTCGTATTATCCATAGAGAGGTGCATATCCTCGGATAGAGCATCACGGCTGTCGTCTCTCGTTGTTTTCAGCAGAACGCAGTGTAGCCACTACTGGCTTATATTGGTGTCTCTAAAGCCTACCGGCGTTCTCAGATTCTTTTTTATCATAATGAAACAGTTTTAAGTGCAAGAGATTGTATTATAGCCTACGTGCTTCCTTCATGGATTACAGAGAATACTACTCTCCCAAAGAATACATACAAAAAGCATTAAAAAGATAGTTTTTACATCAAGGAACATACTTACAAAAGATATCCCGATATCCAACATAATCCCACCTTCGATTCAAGACTAAATTTTCAACGACTCGAACTAAAACCACAAATCAGAACACAGTACATGAATAACAATATTAACAAAAATAACCATCATTCATTCAAAACAAATCACAATCACTTTTGGAATCTAGCTGGCAGCTGTACTTTTCGTCCACATCTAGTTTGCTTAAGTCCAACTACCTCCTCACTATCTCACACACTCTTTTGGACAGTTGTCTCAGTTCCACCACTCTTGACCTGTTCATTGCCTGTCTGAATCTCCTCTGCACAGATTTTCAAAGAATATAGTCTTTGAACTGGTCGGAAGAGGACTCCTGAAGCTGTCTTCAATTTCACCAAGTGAACTTCTCCGTCACGCCCTGGAATGAGCTGTTCCACCACAGCTAAAGGCCAACTGATTCGTTTCTGGTTGTCGGCTCCAACAAGAACAAATTCTCCCAGTAACAACTTGCGACTCTTCTTTTGAGCAACTAAGGCTAACTGACCTAGATACTCATTCCTAAATCGTTGGCGAAAGCTGTCTCTTAACCTCTGATGATTTCTGCTCCGTCTGTTAAGGTTGCCACATCACAGTCTGGTACACCCATTTCTTTGGTATCTAACAGAAACATATGGGGTGTGATAGGGGCTAAGTCAGTACTATCTTCCGACACATATGTCAGCGGTCTTGAGTTCATCACGACTTCACAGTCACATAAGACTGTCTCCAACTCTTCATACGTCAGCGAAGCTTTACCAAGAGTTTTCTTTAGCAGTTGCTTCAGTAGCCGTATCAGGCGCTCCCACCATCCTCCCCACCATACTGCTGTGGGAGGATTGAATCGCCAGTCAATTTGATGAACATTGCTATATTTTGAAATCTTGTCCCAGTCTAACTGACAGGAGGCATTGTTTGTCCCAACAAAATTTCCACCATTGTCTGTATATACAATTGAAGGTCTACCCGGCGAGCCACAAATCTTCTGCAAGTTCGTGGAAACGAATCCATGGACAACGATGCGGTCAACTTCAGGTGATCTGCGCGGTACACTGCACACGTATATAGACATATCCATACTTTGTGATTGTCTCTTAAATACAAAGGTCCTGCTAAATCGATACCTGTGGTCTCGAAAGCAACTGTATCCCGCACTCGTGGTTCTGGCAGAGCTGGTGTATTTGCGGATATACCCTTCGCCTCATACCTCCGACAGATAATGCAATTAGTCAAAATAGCTCTAATAGCTTTTCTTCCCTTGAGAATCCTGAATTTTTCCTTCAAATGGCTTAGGAGACCTTGCACTCCTACATGGCAAGATTTGACATGTGCTCCGAGCACTAGCTTCTCAACTACAGGATGCTTGGAAGGTAACACTGCTGGTATCCTGAAGCACTCCAAATCACTTCTTTCGGTGATCCCAGTCTTCAATCGAATGACTCCATCGGCATCCATAAAGGGGCACAAAGTAGAAAGTGCCTCATCTCTAACTCCACTAAAAGTCTCTCTTTGCACCAATCGTACTAGATACTTCTCTGCTACGTTGAATTCCTTCTGTTGTAGCTCACATTTTTCTTTCTACATGAATTACTGAACCGCAGTATCCAACCAATGACCCTTACAAATTTCTCATAATCATTAGAGAAATTGTAGAACTGACCCATATCGCTATCGTTGCATAGAAGTGCCGAGGTGATAGGTTTCGTACTGTCCAGCCTTACCATTTCTTCATCTGGTTCTGGTGCTTCTGAAGTCCACTCTCCCTGTGGCAGCTTTAGTCATGGTGGCCCCTCCCACCATTTAGACTCCAGCAATTGTTCAGCAGAGCATCCACGACTAGGAAGATCAGCAGGATTCATATTGCCTGGTACGTGCCTCCGAGCTTCCTTCGCTGTCAGACTCTTGATATATTGAACCCTGTTCCACACAAAGACTCCCCAATGATCTTCCCGCTCTATCCTCGTGAGGACAGTAGTCGAGTCAGTCCAGAAAAAGAAATCTGTATGTAGTTCTTCAAATTCTTTCTTCAAAGATGCCATTAACCTAGCTCCAATGGTTGCAGCTAACAATTCCAGCCTTGGGATAGTCATTCCTTTGAGCGGTGACACTCTCGACTTTGCCTGTATCACCTGTACACGTACACAAGAATTGTATTCCAAGCGTAAGAACACTTTTGCGACATATGCAAGCTTACTGGCATCACAAAAGGTATGTACCGAGCACCTTATTACCTTATCGCTAACTCCCATGACACAGCGTGGTATCGTCACATCTTCAAGTACAGGAAGTTGTTTTAACCATAAGAAGAATGCATTTCTCACACCATCTGGAACTTCTTCATCCCATCCTCCTTTCATGGCCCAACACTGCTGTAACAAAAGCTTTGGACATAGCGAAACAGGGCACGTGAAGCCAATAGGATCAAATATTCTCTGTGCTATTGACAATATAGTTCTTCGAGTGATCGCCTTAATGTCCATAGGCTTGTAGCCACTCACAGCTAGAGTATTGAATTTTCTGTCCCAAATAAGGCCTAGAACAGGAATAGCTGCCTTATTTTCTAGGTTAGAATCTGAATATTCCCAACCTCTCAAGTCAAATTTAGCTTCTGCCAGTATGCTTATTGCTTCTTCTTGAAAACGGTGCAAGTCCTCAGTAGATTGTAAACTGGTTACACAGTTATCCACGTAAAAACTATTTTTAAGCTTCTCGATGGTAGCTATAGAATACGTCCCATCTCCCATACGTTCAAGACGTATCATATGCAAATTGATCACTGCACCCAACAAGAACGGGCTGCTAGTCACTCCAAACACAACACGTGTATGGCGGAATATTTTCAACTCTCCCTCAATGTCAACCCACAAAAACCTGATGAAGTCCCGGTCCTCCTCACATAAGCTGATTTGCAAGAATGCTTTCTTGATGTCTGCTATTACTCCAATTTGATGGAGCCTAAAACGAAGAAGTAATGTAGGTATAATTTCAATTAGATTAATGCCCTTCTCTAAACACTGGTTCAGCGATGAAGAGCCACGCTCTCTATACGAAGCATGGAAAACAGGTCGAACTCGCGTTGTACTGTTTTCTTTAAAAATGGTTCGATGAGGTAAATAGTGCCCTTCATCCTACTGTGACACAGGTACTTTTTCAATGATTCCTTCTTGTGTCCAGTCCTTCAGAACTTCATCATATATTTCTTTGGAATCACTTTCTTTCAGCTTCTTGATGGTGTGTTCCTTTCTTCTTTTCCCCAAATTGAAATTTCTTGGAACTGGTGGGTGTCCTTCAATCCATGGCAACCTCACTTCATAGCGTCCCTCTTCATTTGTCCTAACAGTATCCAAAAAGTAATCATGTGTTCCCTGTTCCCTCTCTTCTCTATTCTTCCTTTCACCTGGATCTTGAATAACGAGTGCATCCAGCTCCCAAAGTTTGCTTACAGATTCCGTGTGAACAAACATTGAAAGTGCTGTCATAGAATTGGAAGATTTGGGCCCCTTTATCTTTCCTGTGACAATCCATCCCAGATAAGTCTCAATTGCAACAAGCCCACATTGTAATATCTCCCTTTTGCCAGTGAGAAGTTTTCCATATATATCTGCTCCCACCAAAACTTCAACTGGCTTATCTTTATCGAAGAGCCGTATCTTTTTCAGTGGTTTCAGTCAACCATGGTCCAGGCTCAATGACAGGGATGCGGGAACAAATGTTTTCTTCATCCAGTGCGTCGAAATTACAAGCATAGGTCCCCTCGAGACTTTTTAACCTAACCTTGTAACAAAGATGTGGTTTTGGATTAGTCAACTTACCCCCAAACAAACCATGGATCAGTGTCTCTTCACCGATGGGCTCATATCCCAACCACTGAGCAGTGTCCTTCCTAATGTAGGAACGTTGCGAGCCTGGGTCCATGAGGACACGGACTTATTTTTACTGCTCTCCTCTATTGGTCACCATGAATGTTTGTAAAAATAACTGACTACAGTTCACATTTGATATAGAATTCTCAACCGTTCCCCCTTCTTTTGGAGTTTGCTGCCTGTGACTTCTGGGACCCATAACTGGGACATGCTTACCCTCACAAATAATACATTTTAACAGTGTTTTACATTTTCTACTAATGTGACCAATCTTAAGACAAGAAAAGCAACAGTTCCTTCTATTTAAAACGTTCCTCTTGTCAGCAAGCTCCATTTTCTGTGCCTTAAAACAAGTATCGTTTGAGTGATTACCTCCACAAAAAACATAATTTTGTTTGGCTTAAAATTGACAAGGCCAGCTGCTGCTGGAACATTGGTACCGGTATTATGACGGTTTGATTCTGCTCTTAATGTTTTCATGCTACCCTTGGAGTGGTTTCCTATCTTGAAGCCTTGGACTGCCATACAGATTCGCTCCTTATTTTCAACCTCGAATTTCAAGAAATTCATGAGGCTATCCAGTCTGGTTTTACCATCAGTTTGAGCCGAACTGGTGTTGTAGCTTCTCTGCCAAGCTCTCAAAACTTCTTCAGTGAGACATGACTCAACAAGTGGAAAGAGCATTGCAGCTTATTTATCTGTAGCTACTCCCCAAGTTTCCAAAGCCGTTAACTGTGTCTCGATTGTATCATATAGGGAGGAAAGATTGACTTGATTGTGCTTCGAATTCATCGCTAGAGTCAGTTTGAGCAATTCCCTGACATAGAATTCTACCAAAATGTCTTCGTGACCAAACCTAGCTTTCAAGCATTCAATAGCCTTGCTATAGTTACTGCCTGTGAGGGGAAAACTTTCCACCACTTCCCTAGCTCTAGTGTTTGGCTCCATAGATTGTATCAAATACTGAAATTTGTCAGAATCATCTATGTCAGAATCGTCATTAATTTTTTTTAAATAGACCCCAAAAGGTTCACAAGTCCTTGATTTCCCCTCCAAATTTATTTAACTCAAGAGCAGGTTATGTTTGAAATAGACATACAATCATCAACAGCATTTAGGCTCCTTTGCAAGTAAAGACTTATTCTATTGTACTTGCTTGAGTATTCATCAGCGGTCTGTACCTCGGTGTCCAAATCCTGTGATTTGGTAGCCGTATTTTGCAGTAGCAAATTCAAAATTTCTGCATCCAAACGCGCCATCTCCTCGAATTTTTCGCGTAGTAAGTCCAGATCCGCCATAACCTCCACATCATCTTTTTTTTCTGTGTTCACTATGGGGTTTCTTCTTTCTTCCAAGTTGTTATACACGCGAGTAAATGCCGCTCGCACTACCGTACGTTTGTTTTTCAATGTATCCATGACCAATTGACCACGTGTTTACAGACTGGATAAAACAC
The DNA here is from genome assembly GCA_946902985.2 of Meconema thalassinum. NCBI lineage: Eukaryota > Metazoa > Arthropoda > Insecta > Orthoptera > Tettigoniidae > Meconema > Meconema thalassinum. Next base: position 245,734,735 of record OX336397.1, read on the forward strand.
TTCCCGATATATGTTGCGCTAATATGCAACCCACAATTTAACACAATAATCCTCTCACGGTCGCCATATGTTGTTTCTAAAGCCTACCCGGCGTTCTCAGATTCTTTTTATCATAATTAAACAGTTTTAAGTGCAGGGAAATTTTATTATAGCCTGCATGCTTCCATCATGGATTACAGAGAATACTACTCTCCCAAAGAATGCATACAAAAAGCACCAACAAAAAGAAAACAAAAAATAGTTGCTACATCAAGGAACATACTTACTAAAGATATCCTGATATCCAACATATATTATCAATACGTTAAGCGTGAATAAACAAGTAATGAATTGATTTATTCTGAAAAGCTGCTACTCCTATTCAGAATAAAGTAGAAAAGCAATTCTACAAACAAAAATACTGACATTCTACTAGCAAAGAAATCCTAAAATACTAAAAACTATGAAATTCTATAATATTAGTACATGGATTCGTAATTCGTTACAAAAATAACCTATCTTCCACAGATCGGCGAACATCTCAATAAGAGATAAACATTCCTGTGGTACATGCGGAACAAATTTCACGATCAGAAGCCGTTTGAAAAGACACATGATAATTCATAGTGCTCTATAGCCATATTCCTGTGGTACATGCGGGGCAAACTTTTCTGAGAAAGGGAGTTTAAAAATTCACATGTTTATCCACAGTGGTGTAAGGCCATATTCATGTGGTACTTACGGAGCAAACTTTACATAGAGAAGCCATTTGAAGACACACATAATTATCCATAGTGGTCTAATGCCATATTCCTGTGCTAAATGCGGTGCAAACTTTACATCTCAGGGTCATTTGAAGAGGCACATGTTTATCCATAGTGAGGTTAAGCCATATTCCTGTGCTACATGCGGAGCAAACTTTACGCAGAGAGACCATTTAAAGACACACATTACAACACATAGCGGTCTATAGCCATATTCTGTGGTACATGCGGGGCAAACTTTAAGGAGAAACGCAGTTTGTTAAGGCACGTGATAACCAATGGCGGTCTTACGCCACATTCGCGTGTTTAATGGTGAGCAAACTGTGCGCATGGAGGAAGTTTGAAATCAAACGTGTTAATCCATAGTGGTCAAAGGCCATATTCATGTGATACTTGCGGAGCAACCTTTACTTGGAAAAGCGGTTTGAAGAAACATATGCTAATCGATAGTGGTCTAAAACAAACCTCGTGTGCTCCACCCCGGGCAGCTTCAACGGTGGAAAGGGTTTTGAAGAATTATCTGATGATCCACAATAGGCTAAAGCCACATTCATGTGGTGCATGCAGGGCAAATTTTACTCCGAAAGGTCATTTAACCCTCCCTTGGTACACCAGGCTCTGACAGACCCTGTGTGAAAAGTCTTTAAAATATATTAGTTTACCAGCATATATAGCGGGGGCTCTGACGCATCCCGAATGCGAAGTGGGGCTTTGCTCTTTTCAGAGACTCCCTTTAGAGTAATGTAAATATAGTGTAAGGTACTCATGAATAAATATGAAATGAAATACCTGTTTTTCTCATTTTATTACATTAAGCCGTATGATTACAATATACTGAACTAATTTGAACAGTTTGTGCCTGGATTATTATCTAATACCTTCGAATAAAATCTATTAACTTGGGAATTTCTGCTTTTATGCTGATTTATTTGCTTCACAGTTAATACAAATTAAATACAAACTTCGTTAAGAAAAGTCAATACAAGTCAAAACAAAGACAACTGGTAGGACACCAAAGGGACATTTCTTAAAATACTATCTTACCAAGGTCACTAATAGGGCAGTCTATGACACCATAGATTAACTCAATTTCAGTTTTACTCGAGACTTACTGTACGTGCTTCTATGTCCTATTCCTCACAGTTTTCACAGATATTTCCTCGGTGCTCTAGGCAGTACGGCTTGCTACATTTACATTTCTTATCCTTTGCATCGGGGCAGAAGTAACATCATCTTCTCTTAGAGACGTCTGACGCTGAGGTCAGTTGGCATGATCCACTGGTAGACACATCCTATCCAAGAACCTGACGAATTCTTGACTTCATGTGGACTTGCATTCCAGGCACGCAAATTCTGTTCAGCAGGTGCTTTTGGCATAATCCTTACAGAAGAGTTTTCAAGAATTCCCGTCTCGTGTTCTTTGAGTATTCTTACATTCGTGATTGGTCAGGACGAACAGTGTCATTGCATTAATTCCAGCGTGATCCATGATAGCACACTAGAAGCGAAGCGGTCACTTGTTAGTTCCTCTTGCTACAGTATAGGTGTTACACAACTTGTCATAGGTATCCGTGCCACCATTAGTCATGTTATAAGTCATTATCATTGTGGGTTTTCCAGAAATCTCATCCACAGAGTCATTACGGTGCATAGTTGAAAGTAGCAGCACTATACTTTTGTTATTTGGAGCAAAGGCCAGTTATTTTTTTCCCTTGTCGAATGCAATTAATGCTGTTCCTGTAGGCCTTATTGTCAGAACACTGGGAGGAATATCCCTTTTATTCTTTCTTCAAACTCCAAGAGCTGTAAGCCGGTACTCCGTCAGCATTCTATCAGCAGTAGGTATAGATGAGAACCAATTATCGTACGATGAATTTCATCATGTTCCATGTATTGGTGCTGATAACTTACGAACAAAATATTCGGGAACAGATTCATTTCGTTCCTTTTGAACAGCACCAACATAACAATCTCCATACCATACTTGTGCGGTTTATTGGCAATGTAGACTTTTAACGGGCATCTACTCCTAAAACTAACTAGTTGCTCACCAATTGTAAGGTATTCGTGAGGACAATAGTACTGTTAGTAGGCATAAATGAAAGTTTACCATACGCGCCGTATGGGTGCGAATTTGCCAGTCATCCGTCTTTCAATTCTGGTTGCTTTATCATCAAATCTTAGACAACAACACAGCAACCGAAAACGTTTGAGACTCATTGAAGCTCTAAATATATCTATACCAATATAATCAGACCACAGTTCATCAAGAGTTACTTTACTGGATTTTAGAATTCCTGCTCCATGAAGCAAATCTGGCATTACACATATTTTTATGTCGTCAGAACCATATAACTGCTACGTTGCATTTCCTCGTTTGTTCTGTTGGTGATTTCTCGTATATTTCGTCGCGATTAGTAGTGTCCAAAACTCATAAGGTGATTTCACTTGCTTTACCTCGCCTTTCACCCCCTGGAAATGAGTCACGATGTATAATCGGTGGGTGGCAAATCCAGTTTTACCTTTATTAGATGGGCCACAAGGTATTTCAGTTGCTTCTTCACTGGCACTGTCTTCAACAAATTCTACAGTTATTTTCTACTTCACTTTCAGTAGCAAGTGAAAAATATGTTCCATCATCACAATGTACGAATTATCCCTCTCTTTTTGTTGTTTCCAGTAACCATTCATAAATTGTACTTATTGAGGTCATTTAACACAGCACACTCGTATTTAATTTGGCATATATAGCTAAAGGTAGTTAAAGTGAAAGGAACTAAAACATCACGCCTATAGTACACCAGGGTCTCCAAGACCCTGTCAACAAGTTTTAACAATGCTACGCGAAAGTAATCTTCTCAAATAAGGAAACGTACTCTCCCTTCAAGAGTCACACTCGTACTGAATTGTCATAAGCTTCCCATCACTTGGAAACACAGAGCGCGCATGCGCCAAGCGAACAAAATATGTGCAGGGTCTCGCATACCCTGGTGTACCAAAGAAAAAGAAGAAAATGTAGATTCATTCAGCTGTAAAGCCATATTCTTGTGCTACGTAAGGAGCGAAGTTTTTTAACAAAGGTGCCTTAAGGAAACACATCATCATCATAGTGGTCTAAAGCCATACTCATGAAGAACGTGTGGAGCAAATGTTTTTCAAAACCGTTGATCCATAATACAGTAAGGTCCCAATGTCTTGTCCCCCCCCCCCCCTTCCCCCTTTTAAGTATGTGGATGTGTATGTATTTTGAACATGTCATAGCAGATGTGTGGCAAAGGTTGATTCTTTACGTTTCAGCCTATTTAGCGATCCAGAACATCAGTATGGGCGACATCAATATCGCGGCACAAAATGATGCGGCGCCATGTCCTATGTGAAATTTTCCGAAGCATAGGGCGTGTGATATCCCTGAATGCCTCCCCAAGAGCTTCCTTCACCTCTTTAGTTGTCTGGTATCGATGTTTTGAAACATGCTACTTAATTATATATTAATTATTCCGCACAGGGAATTGTCGCATGATGTCAGATCTGGACTCCCGGGAGGCCACTTGATCGGTGCTGGCAGATGCAATGATCCTCTCCCCATCCACCTCTGGGGTAACACTTCATCCAAAAATTCTGGTTCAGGGAGAGCGTAGTGGGCGTTGTTGAAGCCAACTGTTACAATCAATGTTCAGTCTATAGAGTTCTGGAATAACCATTTGCTCAACATTTGGTGGTAAGAATGTTGATCGACAGTACCGTCAAAAAAATACGGCCCTATGAGGTGCCAACTGGACATATTAAATACACACAATGTCCAGACAAACAGGGCGTGACAAGACATTCGTACCTTACTGTAGCATAAAGCCACATTCCTCTAACTTTTTTTAGAAAGTTGATTCCGTTAATGGGGCAGAATAAGAACCAGAAGAAGGGGAGACAATTATGCAGAGTGAAGTAGAGAGGTTATCGCTGAAATGAAGGTGGGCAAGGTAGCTGGTTGGGATGGAATTTCACCGGAATTGAGTAAGTATGGCGAAGAGGCTGTGGTTAAATGGATGACAAGTATATGCCAACAAGCATGGAGAATTCAGAAGATTCCAAAGGATTGGGAGAAGAACATTATTGTTCCTATCCAATAGAAGGGCAGCACTCTGGAATGTGCAAACTATCGAGCAATTTGTCTTTCCGGTGTGGCAGGAAAGATATACTCTCGAATATTGGAGAGGAGGCTGGGACAAGAAGTAGAGGAAAAATTGGAAGAAGAACAATGTGCTTTCCGGGAAAATAGACAAACACACGACCATATATACACACTCAGAATCGTTATAGAGAAACGACTTACTCATGGGAAGGTTGTTCTAGCTGCATTTGTCGACCTAAAAGCCGCATTTGACTCGGTCCCTAGGGAACTGCTTTGGGCAGCACTTCAAGAGGAAAAGGTAACCAAGACTCTCCTGTGCCGCATGAGGAGCATGTAAAATAGCGTCCAAGGAGTGGTGAGAATAGCTGGAGAATGCTCTAGGGAATTTGAAATGGCGATGGGAGAGAAGCCTGAGCCCACTTCTCTTTGTGATCTTCATGAACCAAGTCATTACACAGTGTAGAAGAAGAACCAAAAGAATTAAGGTTGGCAATTGGAACATATGTCCAATACTTGGTCTATGCAGATGACATACTGATTTTGGCTGGGAAGGAGGAGGATCTCCAGCAAGCTCTTACTGAATGGGCTTACGCCTTCCAGGTCCGTGGGATGGCAGCGAACGCGACCAAAACCATGGTAATGCAGGTCACCAAAGTACAGCTTCAGATCAAATGGAACAACGAGGATATTGAGCATGTAGAAAAAATTGAATACCTGGGCACCATCATCAGAGAGGATGGAAAATTAGAGGCAGACATAAACAACAGAATTAGAAAAGTTAATCAGGTTTACTATGGTATAAACAACACAACCATAGGGAAGAAAGAAATGACCAGAAACACAAAAATTTGGGTATGTCATGCTGTGTACCTGCCAACCCTTATGTATGGTGGAGAGCGTTGGACAGTGCATATAAAACTGCAGAGTCGTTTGGTCGCCGCTGAGATGAGATACTTGCGGGAAGTTGCCGGGAAAACTCGAAGAGACCATATTAGATCTACCACAATGAGGGATGAGCTTCAGCAGGAGCCAATTATGGATATCATTGAGAGGAGAGGTTTGGGCTGGATTGGTCACCTAGAAAGAATGGAAGATGATAGGAAAGCGAAGCAGGTGTGGCGAGCCAGACCTACGGGAAGAAGAACAAGAAGAAGGCTGCGGATCGAATGGCAGGAGCACATCTTGAGACTGATCAGGAAGCGAGGGAAGATCTTGGGTGATGGTCAGGGAATGGCGCACGACACAAAAAACTTTAATAAATTGCTGAAACGTCCCGACACCCAACGGTACAAAAGGGAAAGAGGGAGAAGAAGAAGATTTGAAAACACACATCATGATCTATTATGGTACAAAGCCACATTCCTGTGGTACATGCGGAGCAAACTTTACTTGCATGGACACATGTTGAACCATAGTGATATCAAGCCACATTCCTGTGGTACATGCGGAGCAAACTTTACTTGCAGAGGTTATTTGCAGAGACACATGTTGAACCATAGTTATATCAAGCCACATTCTTGCACTACGTAGTGTACCCGATTTTATCGTGAAAATGCATTCGTCGAAATCCGAAGAAAAGCTGGATCGTAGAATCGTCAAGGTCCCGGCTAGAAAAACCTGTACATTTTACCGACAAGTACTACATGATGGAAACACCCTAATTTGGACTGTGTTATGGACTACTCTTCTGGTTACTACTTAGGGAGAGTGAAAAACTTACGGTTCTCGGTGCGCAACGGGATATAAAATGTGCAGCCAGAACCTGACACAGTTTTCCATTACACAATCTTGATATAACTAGTATAAATCACGACAAATCCTTACTATAAAGTCGAATACGTAAATACATTTATTTAATCTAACACGAATACAATCAAAAAGAAAAGCAAACTTTCCTCAACATTAATTAAAATCACTTAATAAATACTGGTGTGCCTAAATACCGTAGCCACCACGTCAGAGCTATGAATGAAAAAGAAGACTGAATTCTCGACACTCGTCAAAATTACATGTTACTCTCAAACGATGCTTCTGGAATTTGAATTAAACAGACACTACCAGTATCTGCTATGTTGGAGTTTCTAAAAGAAAGAAATAAAGAAAGAAAGAAAGAAAGAAAGAAAGAAAAAGAAAGAAAGAAAGAAAGAAAAGATGAAAATTCCCGTAATACTGTAATTAAAATTAGACGAAAATAGGATCTATATAACTATTTATACAGTGTTATATTTTACTCTATACAGCATACTGCGACACAATTATTCCTAACATCAATGTAATCCTACATATTTATGGTAGTCGATGAATCTAACGTTCAATAGTTACATGATTCACATATTTACAAAATGTATTTCTCTTTTCGTGAAATATTCACATAATAAAGTGATTTCTTTGCTTACTTCTTCATAGTATCTTAGCATAAAATAATGTAATATCACTACCATTCGTGAACTACTTCTCTGAGTACTTCCATACAAATTAAGGCAAATATGGCCATTTAATAAAGCAAATTCCATATGTGGTTTGTCATGAAGCATGATAAATGGTTAATGAAATTCTCAAATACACTTAAGATTAAATCCATCTCAATAACTTTTTCGCCAACTCCACTTTAACATGCTCTAAGTAGTAATTCATAACTGTTCCACTGCATAATTTTTCACGTAAATATTGCATAAACTGCTTTTTTCCAATAATATTCCTACATCACATTTCTGAGTCTTAATATCGTTGCTGACTCTGTCTTAAACACAATTGCACGGTAATATCTCCATTTAACGTACCATTACAATAAATCATCATTAACTACGTTCCAATAACCTTTTCTTACATCTCCACTTAATAAAATTGCATAACAATTCATAAAACACTAACCAGAATTTCCTCGTGCTTCAAAATGCTTTTCAAACACGACTATATTCTTTACTCTTAATGCACGGTTTTCTCCTGTGGTTTACTTTGTAGCTACTATGTCTATAACACTATGTATCTATATGTTATAATAATAATAATAATAATAGTATTCACATTTTACTGATATTTTCTTATTGTTATAAAAAGTTATTATAATGTCAACAACATTCACATCTGTTGCAAAAATGTTTAATTATTATCTCAGTGTTCAACTTATCAAGATTTAGTTAGAATTCTAGAAATACTTCTAATATGATAGAACTAAAATATCTATTCCTCAGAACGCATGTCTAAGGACTGCACTAGTCTTAAAAAGCAAAGCTCTTAATACACGTTTCAAAATAACTTCAGGATTGTGTAAAAATTAGTATTCCTCCTGTCCAGTCCATACTTGTCTTAACAACAGTTCAGAATGTTCTAATATCGAAAATATTGTCGAATGTTCGTCGATAATATCACGTAACTAAATCATGATATCGATGTCCTACTCGTAATCTTCCTAGACTACTCGCTAAATATCTTCTTAACGCTATTTCCCAGCGCATTTATCACAAATCGAAAATGATCTATAATTATCCAAGAAATAGTTATTGAGTTCGAACGTCTAAATATCGAAAAAACTCCCTATAAATACAGACACAATTTTATAATTCGAAATCGAAACTTGACTGATATTAAAATAAACGGTTTACAAAAATCTAAACTCTAACTAAGATCCTAATAACGAATTAAATTAATAACCATGGTGAAATGGTTTACTCTGAAATAGTTTCAAACGACCGAAACTACAAATAATGAAATTTTCTTCTATCTTTATCGAATCTATACGATGGTATTACATATAGCGGGGTATACAGCGTTCTCCTCCAAGTTGGGTTTCCTCCTTCGATTTTCATCCTGCCATTACAACTGCCTCCATGAGTGTCGAACTGCATTCTTGCTATGGTCTCAGATTTGATCAGCTCTCATACTGGAATACTGCTTTCCTTCATCATCCTCTTAGACAATATAGATCTCGAATATCCCTTCTTACTTCTTTAAATTTCACCTTCATATACGTGGTTTAGCTTCTGTCTCTCCATGATTTTGAATAATGTTGTAGGTTACTCTAAGCATTCTCTTCACCTCATATGTCGTGTTCCTTCTGTAATTTACTCTTGCACCATAACTTCGTTGTTGTAATTGTTAATCCTTTCGCTCAACTTCGAATACTTTGACATGGTTGAAATAATTTTCAATACGAAATTTCAAGTCCAATAACTTTTCTGTAGGCAAAATAATATTTGTAGGTTTAACACAAAGTTCAAGTATGTTGCGTGATATCCATGAAATGTTTATAAGTTTACAAATGATGTACTTATAACAATATCTAGAATCTTAGGCTTTTTTTCGAGTAACCTTCGTAAATTCTTCTGCCTTGAAATATTCAAATAGAATAATATTATATTAATGTGTTGACAGAATTTCACAACTTTTGTTCACTTTCAAAGTCTTAAAGATCACCACGAATGTAGATTTATATTGGCAATTCTTATGTTCAATTTTCGTTCAAGTGCACTTTTAATAATAATAATAATAATAATAATAATAATAATACAACTTCGCACTATATTAAACAGAATTAAAGTCCGTTCAATCTCAATATTTGACTGATAATATAGTCCCGTTCTCCGTTTAAATTACTGAGTTCCGAAGACCCCGCTCTGGTCTCGAACAAATACGTCTTTCACGTCCAGGTTCAACGATAGAAGAAGCCACCTCTCTACTCGCATTCATCGTCCTAGGTTCCAACTTAGCGTCTTTTTGCAATCCGCGGGAGCTTCTTGGCGGGTGATAACAAACGTATTTACTGCGTATCCAATTATCAAGATCAATATACGAAAATATTTCGTTTTAAATACTGCATTTTCTGGTGTACAACAGTATCTACTCATTATTCTAGATGTAATTATATTACTAAAACAATTACACCCTGAGATCTTCCTTCCCTGATTGGCTACATTAAGACACGAGGTTACTCTCTACCACTATACTTCTTTTTGGTGCGTGTCGCTAGGTGAGTTGGCTTGTGATTGACATCGGCGTGTGGCTTGGACGGTGACAAACATCTCCCCCTTACACTGTCGGAAATCTCTTTGTCAATCAGGTCTCACTCACTCCCTTGGTCCTGCACGTAGCATCGCCTCGCCGCTATGACACGTGACCTCATTCACTGACTAGTGTCAATACCGGTTCTTGATCAACTTCCAGCTCCCAATTTTTACATGTTATATTATCATACACAATAATATCTTGAAATCACAATATACACATCGCAAAATATCGGACAGTTCCGAGCAAAGTTTTCTCAGGAAGGTGCCATAAAGACACACATAATCTTTCATAGTGGTCTAAAGCCACATTCCTTTGGTACATGCGGAGCAAAGTTTACTCAGAAAGGCACTTTGAAGAAGAACATGTTTATCTATAGTGTCAAGGATCAGCCCTGTCACCACTTCTGTTTATTCTATGCATGGATACAAAACATCAGATATCCAATCACAGCATCCATTGACGCTTCTGTATGCTGATGATGTCTTATTGGCTGCAGAAGAACGCAACGTTCTTGAAGAGAAACTGCAGGAGTGGAATACGAGGCTGGCTGAGAATGGACTGAAGCTGAATGTCCAGAAAACCGTGTATATGGAGTGTGGGTCACCGACGCCTGGAACCATCCTTGTAGGTAGTCAAGATCTTCAAAGAGTCGACCAATTCAGGTATCTTGGCTCCTTCACTCGTTCAGATGGTGACACCCTCCCTGATTCCCGAGCTCGTGTGAGTGCCAGTTGGTTCAAATGGAGGGAGGTAACTGGTGTCCTCTTTGACCGCAAGATACCCACCTACCTTAAGGCCAAGATTTGCAAGACCGTCGTGCGGCCAGTCGCCCTCTACGGTTCTGAATGCTGGCCGGCCTCTGTTAAACACGAGCAAGCCCTGCATGTTATGGACATGCGTATGCTTTGTTCGGTGCTTGGTCTGACGCGACTTGACCATATCAAGAATTGCGATGTCCGAGGGAGGATGGGAGTTGCGCCCATAAAGGATAAAATGCGGGAGGCTCGTCTACGCTGGTATGGCCACATCATACGCAGTCACGAACAATCAGTGGCTAAAACTGCCTTGTGCCTCAACCCGGATGGCAAACGTCCTCGTGGACGACCTAAGAAGAGGTGGCTTGATCGCCTTAGAGAAGACATGCAACAAGTTAATCTGTGTCGGCATGATGCCCTCGACCGACAGAAATGGAAATTGGCTTGTAAAGTAGCGGACCCTGCTCCAAATCGGGACAAACGCTAGGAATATGATGATTAATTTCAGATTGTTAGCTATTTCTTGAATTGGTCATTTCTGTTGGTCTCTTATTGAATTAAATTAATATTTGAAATAAATTCCATGGTGTAGAATTGATCGGATCGAACTTCATAAAATATCTGACAAGTTTCGGTTTTTGAGATTGAATCGTTCTGATTCTTACCAATATTCATACTTATATTTTTATGGTCAATCTTGAAAAATGATGGTATTACTCTTCCGAGAGGATTAAGAATTTCACTAATGAATATTTCAAATAGTTTTCAACACGATATGATCACAAATAATACATATAACAATTCATAATGCAGAATTGATATTTAAGGAATTTTGAAGTGGTTAATGAGTTTGCAGCATACTGGTGTTAAATGATTATTGTATTAAGGTGTTTCAAAAATGGTTGAATGGAATGATAATGAGTTTATATAAAGTTGTCGAGTATTTCTGAGAAATTTTTGAGTGATCTATGAAGTGAAATGAAATATAGTAATAATTGTAAAATTATTGGTGTACAACGAGTTATAATGCAAGTACATTGAGTGTTGATGAATTACGTATGAGGTAATTATTTTCTTTTATCGTGATTAAGCACGAGGATTAATAGAAACCGTATGTGAGAATATTAGGTGCCACAAATTAATTTGTAGAATGGAAGTTTGAAGTGAAAGAATTTATTAATTAATAAACAGATCGCATTGAATAATTGTTTTCAACAAAAAGTGAAACTTACAAGATGTTCTTGGAATATAAGCAGTTAATATTAAGCACGAATAACACGATATACATTCGCTTTGCTTAATCGCTTGTCGAATAGGACTGGATTTGAAAATATTATACACATAAAATCAAAGATTGTGGAATGATCTTACATGGATGACGCGAATCATATTTGAATGCGGGTATGAATAATAATGTAACTAATTGTAGATTATTTGATAACTATTCACATATATAAAATAGGGTAAATATATAGCTCAGTGTGTTTTTTCATCGTCACATGCAGAAAAATCGAATGCAGGGTTTGCATTAAAGTAAAACGTGATTAGAAACGACGAAGCATTTTTGGTTGAAACATATATACTTCGCCTCGATGAATACATTTATTTTCCATTTTTAATTCTTTTCGATGTGGTGATTAATAATAATACAACGATGTGTTAGGAAAGCGCGTGTTTGATTTTTTTCCAACGCAAGTCTTACTCCACGATATTTTTCTGATGATTCTCGAGTTCTACTTTCTGAGCTAGTTCTTTTTTCAGTTTCCATTGGTTACTCTTAACGCATTTTTATTTATTTTGTATATCCCTATCCCTGGTTAATAATGTTGGTAGAATTTTAGGGGTTTTTCTAGCCGGGTACGTCCAGATTCTACGATCCAGCTGAGTCATCGGATTTCAACAGGTGAGACCACGAGAATACGGGTGCAGTACGTTTCAGCGCCGTGCGATTTTTACTTGTGGGGGAATATCAAACAAAAGCTATACAGAAACAATCCGCGTACTCTGGGGGCTCTCGAGAACGAAGTATCAGTGAGGATGAATTACAGCGAGTGTTCCAAAACTTCCTACGTTGGTGCAACTTGTGTTTAGAAATTGAGGGGCATCATTTCCAGCAACTTCTCTGAAATTCACGTAAGTAAATATGTTTATTAAATACGTTCGAAAGTGTAATAGTGTTCAACTACAGTTGGGTGCTTCTCTGCTGGTAGCGCCACTACACTTTGTCCCGTCCGCCACACGGCACCTGCGAGTGCCCGTTCTATAGGGAAGGCTCTCACAGAGGTGCTGCGGCGGACAGAACTTTAGATGCTTAGATATTGGTTTCAACTCGTTAATATTTCTAGAAAGTTAAGCGCAAATTTCACACTATACTATGCCTTTGAAATGCACATACTCTGGCTCACTAAAATATATAATTATTTTTTTGCGGGTAGAGTTAAATAGTAATAAGGTGATTGGGTTTTATATTTTGCGCAGACAATGTAACGTTGCCTTTTCTGCGCCCCCCACATGACAGGGCTCGGTGTGGTCGCACCATTCGCAACTTCCTAGGACCACCCCTGAGTGTAAATGAGTGTTGTATTCTTCAGTGTTAAAATATTTATGTGTCAATCTTTGCAAAGTGTGAAGAAATGTTTTTACATGAAGCTGAGTGTGTGATCAAAATTGTTCTGGATCACTACGGAGTTGTGGAAACGGAGGCGTAATCACCTCACATGACGGGTGAAATATTCTGCGGCTGGAATTTGGCTCCAGACTGAAGATGGGTGAGTGCCTTTATTGTTCAAAAATGTATACAATTTGAACCATAAAATAATGGATGTGAAACATAAATCATGAAAGTGGACCCAGATTTCGAATGGAAGAATTAACCATGCATAAGAAATAAACAAGGAACAGGGCTGACAAAGTAATCAAAAGAAAGAGGGAGTTAAAGGAATCAAAGGATTAAATTGTTCAAGCCAGGAACGAGAGAAATGTAAAATGTGTAATCAAACAGTAGGGACATAAAGCCCAGAAATTGTAAAATGCCGCCAGGAGGTAGTCAGAGTGTTCATAGAACTGAAGGGTCAACACGATTCTACCCAAATGAGGTGGGTTATTCCTTAATCCTGAAAAAAATTAAATGAGATTAATAAATTGGTTAAAAATGACATTCGACCAGAACAACAGGTTATTCTAAGAAAAATATTTTAATAATATACCATTTGTACTGATTTTAAAAGTAAGACCAATTTTTAACCTATATTCATGTATAAAAATGGCGTATGAGATCACCTTTTGTCCGTGTGTGTGTGTGTGTCCCCTCTAATAACTTAAGCGGCTGGAGCGATATCAATGAAACTCGGTAAGGTCATACCACTATTTTGGCCGACTTGGACAGTGCCCTTCACATTTTATTACGTCTCACCATTCCAAAATGGCGGCTATGCGAAATTCTTCACCGGAATTCTATACCTCCAAAACTATTACCGATATCAGCCTGAAATTTTGTACGGTCATAAAGGGCGCTACTAAAAGTTCACGAAATATGAGAAGTATAAAAACTTGTTAACTACAAAACGAACATGGTGTCAAGCGAAAATGGATCATTTAACTTAAGAAGACTTTTCTCGCGATTTAACCATCCGAACGCAGTGAAACCTGGTATTAGCAAATGCCTATACAAATTGCAATGCACTGACATATAACTTCGTTCAATTGTTTATAAAACCTCAAGATGGCGGCTGTGCGAAATATTTCACCGGCATTCTATACCTCCGAAACTATTGCTGATATCGCCTAACACTTCGTTCAGTGATAACGGGCACAACTAAAAGTTTATCTATGTCACTCTCAAAAACCTTTCAAGTACAAAACGAACATGGCAGCCAAGCCAAGTTGAAACATTCTAATAGACTTTCGTCGCGATTTAATCATCCGAGTGCAGTGAAACTTGGTACGGTAAATACTTTTACAAGTTTTAATCCAATGTCATCTAATTTATTTCAATTGTTTTCATAATCACAAGATGGCAGCTGTGTGAAATTTAAAAATCTCGATTTTATTTCTTGTGTCCTAATCATGCGGTTGAAGTTCGAATACACCTACGCAATAATCGTCATGTTATAGTAAATTACTCTAAGACCTGCATATATAAAAATCCAGCAAGACGGCCATCCGTAATATTTAGACGGTTCTCAATATATGACAGCAATCAAACTGAAATTTTGTATCATGATAGAAGCAATTAACTTAAGTAGGGTATATGAAGATAGGCTCTTTATTTCTTCACGGAACTACTGGTTATTTATATACTATCGATGATCATTCCATAGAAGTTTCAGATTGATACCCAACTTTAAAGTTGATGTGGCTGGGACATTTTAAAAATTTGCATATTTAATACATATCTATTATTTATTTTCATAAAGAAAAGTAAAACACAGTGCAGAAAGGACCATGTACTACGTATGAAGACCAGACGAGGCCTCAAATACCGACCTAGAGGCAGAAGAGACGTAGGTAGAGATGGAACGAGAACGTAACAGGCCTAACACTTGATAGGAAGGAAAAGAAGAAGCATATGTATTACATAAAATGTGTTATAATTTCTAAATGACTGAACAAAATAGCTTCAAAGTTTAGAATTACCTTAAGTGTGCTCACAATAAAGAACCTACAAAATTTGGAGAAAATGGAGTGAAAATGCTGAAAAATTCAAAACTCAGCATGGTCACCACTTAATAATAGAGTACTTAGGCAACACTCCAAAATTGTTTCCAATATTTCAATACACACTACCACAGTCACCACAATATCACACGTTATCCCTACACACCCAAGCACACGTGGCTACAAGTCGCAAAGTTCAAAGTGAAACATTAAGGACGACAACAAGCTATTTATCAAACAGGGAGAACAGTATTGGGGCTGGACCTTAAGTGGTACCACAAAGGTCCCGTGTCTTGGGTTTGGAGCAGTCCTTCTTAGATGATAGCGTTCTGTCAAGAGTTACTCCCAGTGTAAACAGTGCCTACTGCTATAGCTCGGTGGACCAGTGGTAGTTTGATTCCCGGTGGGACTCGTAATATATCTCTCGTATCACATTTGATGATTACAAGAAAAAATTGATTATATCTCAGTCACAGACTTTACAATACAGTTCCGGATTCCCTGCGTCGAAATTGGGGCGTAGCTTCGGCCATACCACAATTATAATAATAAAAATCTCTACGTATTATTCTCCATTTAACGGAATGGAGACGCGGCGAGGGGAACCATGTCAAGAGGGGTGACGGTGGGATGCGAACCATTACCTTTGCACGATAACGCGCGTATCCGTTCAGGTCAATCATGACAACAATATCTATCAAAGTAATATATTATTGTTATTTTGAACAGTCTGAATGAAGGAAAGTATTTTGTGTTTTGAATTGTGTTCTTAAATACGGTACTATTTTATATTATCCGGAAATTTATAAGAATAATATATATCTAAAATACCTTATTTGTAGTATTTTCTTTACCCAAAAATACATGTTGCCCAACTCTGACTGTGAAGTCTGTACTGGCGTGTGTATTTGAAATTGCGCGTGGTTTTCGGCAGGAAGCGGCCGTGGCCTTCTGTAATGTACTATGCCGGCATTTGCATGGAGTAGGAGTGAGAAGCACGGAAAACCACTCCCAGGATGGCTGAGTTGTGCCTCACGAGCTCTCGGACCAGAATGTAATGTCTTGGTTGAGCCAGAAATCGAACCCGGGTCTCCGCGGTAACAGCCAAGAAAAATAGCCACTACGCAACGGGGTGGATAGGTGCGGTACCGGTATGAGTGGGATTCTTATATTCCATGGTCCAAATCAAGGAGTAATAAGGAGGCGCCCTGTCAGCGCTATAGCATGCGGAGAGTTGAAGCACTGACCACGCCCCCATACATGCCCGGGTCGAGCGGTAAATTGAGTCTACGGTACCGTAGACTCATTTATTAGTGGGATTTAAGTATGATTACCAGTAAAAGATTCGTGTTAGTTATTGTTGCTTTAAGGGGCGGAACTACGAAAAAAAAAAGATTCGTGTGCAGGTAGGCCTATACTACGAAATTGTAAGGTAGGCCTATATGACGATGGAAATCAAGGAATATTTGTTGATCTTTGCTGGCTACCGTGAAGTGTACGCCAGTCACAACACTTTTCGTCGCAATCGAAAATCATGTACACTGCCATAAAACGTTTAATTTTACAATACAAACTTGAGCAATACACCGATCTGAAATATAGTATAGCACATGGGAAATGTATGTATTATACCGGTATGCAGTTTTTATGACCTGTAATTATTGTGGGTTTTCAGGCAACCAGACACCCATCACTATTCTTAACTTATACCAAATAATAGATAATAATTACCGAGATACCAGTAGGCCTGCCATTATATTCACGAATGTGTATTAAATAAATTAAATACATTTAAAATATTAAGGCATGCGAACTAATTGGGTGGTAGCGTTATTGCTTTTATTGCACGATGAATTAAAAAAAAATAGGCCAGTTCAGTTCCGGTAACAAACTAAACTAGGTCTAGGCTGAGGTTTGAGATTAACACACAAAAATATTCAAATAATGTCATATCAATCTTCTAACACCCACGAGCAATAAATCTAGAACTCAAGCCACGTTGAAAATAGATTGGGGTAATTAGATTACAGTAATACCGTTCATTAATTGACAAGCAGAAACTATTTACAGTAAGAAACGGAGGAAAATATCCGTAATTAATTCCTAGCAATCGAAATAATTATATTGGTGGACACGTATACCACTATTTGAACATCTAACGAATGATACTAGAACAGTACCGTGAGGTGGCTACTCCAAGGATGAAAACTTAACACAATAAATGGCAAATAAAGTGGATTTACTTGTGAAATGACATTACTATGGCAGGTGGGAGTTCTGTTTGTGCAAACATATGCCCCACATGTCGACATTTCGACCCACACGCGAAATATCACCACTTTTATGTACGTACGTCACACCATTACATGCTTTTCTTATGGGACTACCGCAATGTTTTGAGCATATGCGGAGGAGCAACTTCTGGCTTCACTTCCTTGCCGTTAGGGCCTCTCCTTATTACTCCTTGGTCCAAATCGAAGTTCTCTATGGCGAAATAAAGAACACGAGTAGGCCGACGCACAGTGGTCCGGATCCGTAAAAAAGCGGACAAAAATAGATTTTTCAACTTTACATTAGAAAGGCCAAACCACCTCCCAAGTGAAGTATGTTAATCAGTGAACATTAATTTCACTTTTTCTTTGGAAATTGCTTCTGTGTTTCTCAGATATAATACTACAAAGGTGATACAACTCTTCTTTCCTGAATTCCTCACTCCGGTAAGTAAACTTTGAAATATCTTTCTAACTTCAAAACGAAACTCGGGGTTTATAATACTGTATCTGTATGTAGTTTGTGATCTGATATATTTGTCTATAGCATGATTTCCGATTTCAGATCACTTATAAGGACTGTTATACTTATTTTTATAGTGCATTATTTTCTTCAAGAAAAATACATTTTGCTTGACCTACAAAAAAATGTATACATATGTATACCATTAAACTTATGCAAGTTTTAAAATGAAGACTGGAGAATATATCCTTAAAGGTTTCATCGCCAGAACCCGCCAGATGCGTGATTGAGAAGGGAGAGAACATCACTGCGCACTCTGAGGATAAACACTCGCGCGAGATAAGGGCCTGTTGAGACATTTGTTTATGCTACGCAAGGGATATCTCGAGGCCATGAAACCAAAATAATCTTCAATCGCGAGAAGTAGTTGATTAGTAGTAGCTGTGTGTGTTGTGAAGAGTGAAAAATGAATTTTCGTTCTTAGTCGTAGTGATCTTATTAACAAGATTCGAGAGAACAAAAATCAGTCTCGCACGCGTCAAGGAAAGTTTGTGGTAACATATCTCCTTAACAAATTCCAATTAAATGTTGACGACAGTGTAGAGAAAACAGTGTATAATAATATAAGAACCTTTTCTTTTTGCCATATGTTGACCGGCGGAGAAAGTGTAACTTCTTAGAACATGCTTTTTTGAAGAAATATTCAGACTGGTTGAAAACAGAAATTGTGATATCAATTCCGAGTAATCCTGGCTCCGCAAAATCAGTAGATCGAAGTCGTCCTCCAAAAGAATTTCAAGAGCTAACGGAGAGAAGCAAAATAAGGAAAATTAAAGACCTAAGGGAGAGTGCCACTTCATCAGAGCTTGCCTATGCGACCGTTATGAATTTAAGGGCCGAGGGAGACGATTCATCAGCCAAGCTAAAAAGAAGCTACCACGACTACACCAACAAGGGGCAAACAAATGGTGCGAAAATTTCAGAAATGAAAAATCTACATAAGTGGCACAAAAGCTCGTCGACAATTTACAACTTGAGTTTGGAATTTCAGTTCCGCACGCCCACTTTCGATTTTTTGAAAGTCTCCTGCATATTTCGTACCGCCTGGGTTTTAAAAAGTGGAAAGTGAGCGTGAAAGATGGTAATCGAGACTTATTCGAAAGAAAGAAAAAATTGTGCAAGACTGATTCAGAACAAGATTAGGTCTTCTAGTTGATATTCCGAAGCCTGGATATGGAACAACCAATGATGGCAACACTGCCCGAAGGTTTTTTGATCAACCTCAAGTAGCATCCGAAATAACAGGGGTAGACTGTGAGTTAATAACTTGTTTTGGAATAATTTTAAAAGCAATTTCCTCTGGTCATGAAATTAATAGTTAAGAGTTCAATTCCTACTGCAGCGAAACAGCAAGCTTATATGTGCGGCTATATCCGTGGTGTTACATGCCTCTAACACTCCATAAAATACTTATCCTTGGATCTTTCATTACAGAAGAAGCTATTATGCCGATTGGAGAACTTTCAGAAGAGGTCGTAGAGTCTAGAAACCAAGACGTAAGAAAAAAAAAGGGAAGACCATACCAGAAAATCCTCAAGAATTTCCAAAAATTTTGACTTGCTCCATAGACTATTGCTAAGCTCTGTTCCAGTAATTTCAAGCACGGGAAGTCTACCGAAGAAGAAATGTAGACAGTTGCCTCAGGAGGTGTGTAATTTATTGTCAATACCCGAGGACGAGACGGAGCAGGAAGGGGAAAAAGAAGAATTCGACTCATCCAGATCAGAGGATTAATAAGTGAGTAATTTTATGCTCTACGACAAATTTACCTAATAGTAACATCTAATTTAAAGTTTTATACAAAAGTATTTCGTTTCATTTAGCGGAAAATATTTTTGTCCGCTTTTTTTCAAATCCGGACCACTGTGCGACGGTGCGGTAAAAAAAAATTGTGCAAGTGGCAGTATCCGGGAAAGAGGATGCCAATTAAGGGATAAAGTATTAAGGTGCTATTTATGTGGCACTAAGGGAGTTGTAGGTTGCAACAACCACAATAGCGCACGGCATTTCCATTGCTGTTTAGAGGGAATAAATGGCTCAAAACGCAATGATTTGTTTTATCCGACTTGGCTGCAGGATCACTTGTTAAAATACATGCGTCGGGAGACGAGGAGGCTTCTCTATTCGATGAAAACACGCTGGCACGGAGGGACACGGTTAGCTGAGTGAAACAGCTTGTTGAAGTACTTCCAGTTTATATGAGGAAGGTTAAACATTTCTTCAGACAGTGGAGCGGAAGGAAAGGAAGTGAGTGTGTGATGGATAATTTTAAGATTGTGATATTTATTTTTGAAGTTCAGTTGACTTTTGGTTATTGGTGGAATAAGTATTCATTTAGTTTTGTAATTTATCTCCAGGGCATAACTATATAAAATAATAACTGATATTTGTTCTATTGTGTTAGAAATGCATTCATAATCGTACAATTTTCCTTTAGTCAAGTTCAGTACCGGTAGGCCTATGTGTCGTGATACATTTATAAGTGCGTCACCGTGTATTTGATGTTCCTCGTGGCGAAATACTCAAGTCTGAGAATTTCTACTTCCGTGTAGGGATATTTGAAATACTCTATACAGACGTGACTAAATATAATACCGCATTAAATATAGGTCTTACAACCGGAGGTCTGCTAAGACATGTTAGTGCTTTGTGTAGATCAATTTCCAATATTCAATTGTCTAGGATACACAGGTTTCAGACTGTAACTGGGAACTTTTTATGAAGATATAATATTCATGTTACCCGGTAACAGTAATTATAAGTTTGTAAGGATAAATACAACTTTCAGTCCCTTCCGTTCATATCTGTTCAATGAGGGCGAATTGGTGTGTTTCTTTTGAAGTGGCTTCCTTGTAACACGAGGCGAAACTATTGTCTTGTATTTTCCAAGATCCACTGTAAACAGTTACCGCCTATTTCTTAATACTCGAGCAGTAACTTGTGTTTACTTCCACTTTGATAGGTTTGTAATGTAATTTAGCGTCGGACAATCCCGCCTGCCCATCAAATTGTGTTAAGGTTTGTGTGTAGCCTACTTAGGAATAGAGAAACCAATTATAAGACGCTTCATTTCACTGCTCCACAAGCTGCACCAGTAATTCCTCATTGAATCGCAATTATAGTCACTAATATTTTGCTCGATATTCTGCCCTAAGTTATATCGTATAAAGGCGAGCGTCATTGTCGAAAAAGTTTTACCGTGAGCCTCTGCTTCTCTCTGTGCGCCTGGAGGGATATATTCACATTAACTTACCAGTGGCCTAACTTGCATTCGGAGTGCTGAAAATCTCTCATTTGCTGTGTTATATCTGATAATTCGGCATACTTGTTGAAGTACGGCTCCTAATAATTCTCGAGTTTACTTTGTGTGTTCTAGTTTGCTGAACATCATGGAGCAACAACCAATCATTAAGAGAGAGCCTGAATGGTTGTCTGATACTGACGAAGTCCCTAATATTGTAAGTTGTATTTAATTTGCATATTGTGTAACATAACATGTGTCCGACAATGAACTGTTATTCTGTCTGTATGTTTTACATTGGTTCATACTTTTATGATACCTTCTAGGATTCGATGACTACATATAGCAATCTGCTGGATGAGTCTGGTGGTCTATTTGAAGACGAAAGCAAGGTTATCAAAGTGGAAAACCAAATACAGGTGATTATAGGTTCTTATAATAATGTGCATTATTCTATCATAATTTTAACATCCGGATTATTCGGTATTGTTTCTTTTTTTTAGCGGCTAACAGTTGCTGATGTTATTGTATTCATAATGCATGTTCACTCTACTGGCTCCATTGTTCCTATTGTAGGTGAAGTTCTCAACTCATGCTGTGCTAAGTTATTATTAGTATTTATTAAATCGTTACAAATACACACATTAAAAAAAAATTACGAGCCTTACAGTAGTCACATATGATGTGTAACATCTGACATAGAAGAAACCTCACTTAAAATTGTTGATACACCGGTATATTATACTATTATTGGCACAAATATTAATCTATTGTAAAAGGGAGTGTTTTACAGATATTGTAGTTTATAATACAGAACTCATTTTATTAGATGATTTGTAGCTTCCACTAGCACTAGCCTAAATAAAGAATACGCTATGGATCAACTAGATTAATAGACGCGACACCGCTCATAACCTTAAATTCCTTATTAACAGGTCCTCTTCATTCACAGACCAACACATAATTTCATATGGATTCTGTTAAAATGAGTCATATTGATATGATAAATATCGTTTAAAATGATAATCTGGTAGCAAAAATATCTACCCCGTCCGGGATTCGAATCCAAGATCTCTAGATTCACAGTCATAAGCACCAACCCCACGGCTATTTCGACTACGCAAATTTGGTGCACAAGATGGTGACTTATTTCCACGTTCCAATAATACTGCATTACGGAATTAAGTATCATTTATATTTTGCTTGTTTCGATCATGTTCCTGCGTGAAATTGAGTTTAAAATGCCTTATGAATAGGCCCTCTTGTGAGTAAAGAGAATTTATTCAGTAATAGTTCATGAAGGCTTGCTCAATTCTCGTATAACCACAACGATTATATTATATTGATGACTGCATTACCGTTATGTGGGTTAATATTTGAATAGCCATTGTCCAGTAACATAATACCGGCAATGCCGACTACTTACAATGTTTGATATTAAGGCGTTTTACCATTTAAATACTGATACGAAGACCTCGAACATGTACCATGTCATTTGTTTCAATCACTTGACACCAGAGTTCGAATGAGCGTTTTCCGTTCAGTATGTCATATACATTCCACATGGCCGAGAGTACGTCATGGTATCAATTTTCGACACCGCGTGCTCATTGTTTCTCGTACCACTGCCAGCTGGGTCTTTCCACAGCTCGCTGGATTGATCGATCGAGCAGGCAGTGCATACTTCAGTTTTCCACCACTGCAAGCTAGTACACTTCCGTTCGATCGAGCGGGAAGTGCATACTTCCGTTTTCCACCACTGCCATCTAGTACTGTTCCGTTCGATTGATCGAGTGGGCAGTGCATACTTCCGTTTTCCACCACTGCCAGCTAGCACACTTCCGATCGATCGAGCGGGCAGTGCATACCTCCGTTCGATCCACCACTGCCAGCTCGATCGTTGCGATCCACTTCCGTCCCCAATTTTCAAAATCACTCCCACAAAACTATCCAGCAACCGAGCGGAAAGATGTTACACATCAAAATTCTGAATAACTGTACGAATTTTATGAATTTCCCTACACTTCCTACTCATTCTTTAACCTGTAAATTTACAATTATTACAGTATATTGTTACAATATGATCAAGACAGGTCGAAATAGGATATCAAATTCATACAGTGCAGGAAGAGATATGCATATGTCACTAAAAGGTGCAACCTTGTGTGTGGCAAGCATATCATTGATTACTATTTCAAAAAATTGTATAACTTAATGGCTTAGCCGAATAACACGTTCTAAGTAAATGATGTATACACTAAAAAATAATGAATAAGAAGGAAAATTGAATTTGTGTGTGTATAAACTTGTAGGCTCGACTAATTATATTTTCAATTTTAATTTAGTTTTCTCTGAGAAAATGTTTTATATGCATCTTCAGGTTTGCATGATTTCCTTTAAATTCTTTTAGTTTAATTGGGAGAATGTTATATAATTTTCGTGAGAAATACAGAAAGTTACGTTTAGCTATACTTAACTTAGGTTGATATAAAATAGAGTGATTCTCGGTAATACTTCTGGTTTCATGCCCGTGACTAACAAATTGAATTATATTTCTATCTTTAAAAATGTATTTATATATTTCAAAAGCATACAATTGTTTAATGTTGAAGACCCTTGCCTCAGCATACAGTCTCATAGTCGGATATAATCTATCTTTCTTCAACATTATTCGCAGTATGAGATTCTGCACTATCTGAACACTTTTTAGTACATTTTCATAGGCGCCTCCCCAGGCAAGAATACCATATGTAAGAACTGACTGGACTAGAGCATGGTAGATGTCTCATATTAATTTGTAATTGACAATATGTTTTAAATTGTGAAATAAATAGATTGTTCTTCTTATTTTACTTGTAAGGTGTTTGCATTGGCTTTTCCATTTCATGTCACTATCTATAAATAATCCCAGATATTTAACTGTATCCACTTTAGATATTTTAGGACAGCCACAATTCTGATTACAGTTCAAAGTGTGTATTTTTAGTTCATTAAAATCATCTTCAACTGCTTTTAAACTGAATCTTCTGAACTTTGATTTAGTTATATTCAAAAATAGTTCGTTACCATCTAGCCATATCTTTAACATTTTCAATGCAGCAGTTGCAATTTGTTTTATATTTCCCCATGCTCTACCCTCAACACAACCTACCGTATCATCTGCGTATCATATGACATTAACATTTTCAATTCCATGTATAGAGGATTCAATATCGTTGATAAAAATCAAAAATAATGGACCCATCACTGTGGCTTGTGGTATTATTCCTCTTTTTACTCTTAGAGGTAGACTTGTAATTCCATCTTCTCAAGGAGAATATGGTGAGGTATGGTGTCAAAAGCCTTCTCCAAGTCGAGAAATATGCCCAAGGTCGGTTTCATACTGTTCATATTTTCATAAATTCGCCTAGTTAATTCCCCGATAGCATCAGTGGTGCTGACCTTTATTATAAAGCCAAATAATCTAGTTGATAGTAAATTGTGTTTCTTCAAAAACTGATAAATATGATTTTTTATACATTTTTCAATTTATTTTGATATGATTGTCGTTAAAGATATAGGTCGATAGTTCTTTAGTTCTGAAGGACTGCCTGCTTTATGTAGCGGTTTTACAATTGTAATTTTTAATTGCTTTGGGAAGTATCCAAGCGAAAGTGACTCGTTTATTATTGTTAGCAAAGGGCTCTTTAAAGAATTAAAATTGTGCTTAATAATTTGAGCTGAGATGTTATCTATTCCCATTGCTTTGGTGTCGCTTATTTCGTGTAGGTACTTATGTAAATCCGCTTCGGTAATCGGAATTAAAAAAAAAAACAGGAATATGTGTTTCTGTTGATTTTCAAGGAAATATCCGGATTGTTCTTAATATTTTTTGTCATGTCAGTAGTTTTGTTAACAAAATAATCATTGAATGTATTAGCTATACTGAAATCATCATAAACATGATTTTGAGATCCTTTTTTATTATTTTTTCTTTATGACTTATTCTTTGTGTTATTTCATTGACAATGCCCCATACTTTTCTTGAATTATTAGAATTGGAATGTATTAATTGTTTATAGTGGTCAGTTTTAGCTTTATTAAGTAATTCGTTTAATTTATTTCGATACCGCTTATATTTCTCCTTCATGGCATTGTTCTCTTTATTTGCTATATATTCCTGATACAACCTATCTCTGGTGTGAATGGACTTAATTAGCGCGTGCGTTATCCACTCCTTTCTCTATCGTTGCTTTGAATTTAATTGTATTGAATAATTTTTTATGCAATTTTGGATAGTTTGTATAAATTTATCTACTTTAGAATCCAAGTGGTTGTTCCCTAATACTGTGTCCCAATTAATATTGCTCAATTTATTTTTATGCATCTCACTATCTAACTTAAATATTTGTTCACGTATGTTACGCGGAGCTGCTTCTAAGTCACGGAACTTTTCAAGATTTATACTAACTAATATAGGATAGTGATCTATAATTCTGCTCTGTGATATTATGGGTAAGATGTTGTCATTAGAAATACCGGTACGAATTAGTGCATGATCAAGAAAGGTTTTGCTCGTTGAAGTTTCTCTAGTGGTGCCATATATCAACAATCTAAAATTATGCTCATGCAGTAAGTAAGTCATAGTCATCAAATAAGTCTATGTTAGTGTCGCCTAGAATCAACTCGGTTTCTAGTGTACATCTTTGCTGGACATAATCATGGAGATTATTTATAAATACAGTGCTCTCTCGGTAATCCGGCAGATATCGGACCAGAGCACTGCCTGATTACCGAAAACGCCGGATTACTGGAGAATATCGAGAAAAACGCAGATATAATTTGAAAATCAGTTTTAATTACATTGTACTATACAAAGTAAAAAAGTACGAAAATACATCATATAACTCACGTTATTCAATGGAAGTAGACGGCTGGAAATATGCATCAATTGCCTTTTGGTTTTTACGGTTGAGAGACACTTTGAGAACTTGTTCCTGTAACCTTCTTAAAACTAAGACATCGTTAACAGAGACGCCATTTTCCTCCGCCCAGGCAATTGACGAGGTGATGGCCGCATCGTGAGAGACTGATTGTACAGCCTCTGTCACTTCTCCTTCGTCCTGTTCCTCGTCCTCTTCCTCTCTTGTTACTTCCTCTATGATGTCACTTCTGTCATAAACTGCATGCTTTCGTCATCTTCACCGGTAAGCCACACGCCTACGTCATCAGTTGTCAATGCGTTATCCGAATCCACGAGTACAGTATTGTTGACGCATTATCAAATCAAGTGTTGAGCTCATACTCGAATACAAAACGCCGGATTACTGGGAGAGCCGGAGAGCTGAGATGCCGGGTTACAGAGGGAGTACTGAAGTTGTTGATTGGTTTTTGATGAACGGTATATGCCTGTCAATGCAATTCAATTGTTCTCATCATCTATTTTGAGCCTAAGGAATTTGAAACATTTTACGTCACAGTTTCTACCTCATGGTCAATAGAATTCTTCACCATAAAAACAACTCCATCACATTTATTAAAGCATCCTTCGTTATAATATGTTTTATAGTTGGAATGCTTACATATATTAAAGTTACCTAATTTCCAAGTTTCTGAGATTATAACGACATGAAATATATGGTTATATGCTTATAACTCTGCATCTAACTTAATTTTATTTTTTATAGACTTCTAATATTTGTGTGAAATATGCTTAATTCGAGTATTTGAGACACACATTGATCAATACCTCTACCCACTTCTCTATGAATTTGAATCTTACAAAGTCATCATTAAATAAATTTATTCACAGAAATATTTGACAGGAAGAGGATATTTACAATCAGTCAGCTGTTGAGAACTGTTGGTAAGCTGTACTAATTACTGTATTGGATGTTTCGGCAGAAGTGAAAGGGCGACCTAGCAGGTAGGGTTTGTCGCTGTGTGGCAGTAAGAGAGAGCAGTAAGTAGGAGAGCGGGGGTTAGTGACCTTTGCCGTGAGCTTGGATTTCCAAATGAGAAAGGAAGCTGAAGTACGTACCAACTTATACGTCTTAAAATATTTAGCAGCTTATATTAACCTATACTTGAAACTAAGTTAAAGGATCAGAATGAATCGTGCAATAAATTAATGAATGAAGTGAAATTAATAAAATATAATGCGTATTGAATTAGTGAGTTTAAATAAATTAAAAATGAAATTGAAAACATTATTAAAAATGTAATGTTATTAAAGGTATTGCAAGCAAAAATCCATCATTCTAAACTTCAAGCAGTTAAAGGGGACGTAAACTTAACTGCTTGAAAAACTGAGGTGTTTGTTCATAGAACCTAAACCAGAAGAAGATAGCAGGTTCGTTTTATTGAGAATACCTTGTAAAATGACCTGGCTGTGATTGTCAATATCACTTTGTTCGACCGTTGATAACGCACTCGCTGTTAGATTAGCTGTGACTGTCAATATATCGTTGGTCCACCCTTCATGACAGCGTCCTATGGTACATATATATTGTTAATTTCATAGTTAGGATTTCACAGTTTTTCTCGGAGCGTTGAATGGGGGAGAAAAAGGTTTGTGTTTCGTTTTGGACTGGCACGTAGTCACCGTTTGAAAATCCCATAGAGATGGTCTATTGCTGTGCCTCAGCCATTATTACACTGCAGTCTGCAATTTCGTTAAAAAAAACTCTTAACTGTCGCCTATAAAAATATTCATATTCTATATTTGTTCCCACATTGCCTAATCTCGACAAAGGACCATGAATAATGTCTAAAATGTGAATTGGTATGAAATATTAAGTACCTGCCACGTTATAGGAATGTATTTGTCGTTTGTGTTAAAATCCTCCCTGCCTTAAGTATCCTTGATATGAATATTGCTTTAATCTGGTCACACGAGGGTAAAACAAACAACGATTGGTACGAGATTTTAGAACACAAAATTATTCAACTTTGCTTGTGTTTATTATCATTATATGGTAACTATAAGTAACTGCATCTTCGCCTCAATGTCACAACCCACACAATGCTAGTGACAATATGCTAATCCTAAGTTTTGTGAGTGTATAACAACTAAATGTTTTCGGATGTTAACTCCACAAAAACTGTCACTGTTGAGGTAAGAAGACTATTATTGGGGGCCTGATTCTCCCACAGTTTGTTAATTCCTTGAATCTTTCAATGCAAGCTTTCAAGGAACATATTTGTAAATCAAGTCATTTCTTTGCAGGACGATACAGAACATCAAACCGATATTAAAATTGAGGAAACTTCTATTCTGGAGATTGTTCCTTGCCGGAAAACAGAAACACCATCTTTAGATCCAAATGAGGTAAGTTACTCCATGCCTCTTGACAAGAAATCTCCTTATCACATAATAGCATTTAGGGATTAAGAGTTGTGTTATCACAATTGTGTTGTTTGGTTGTTAGGTTGTGTTTTGTACAGCAAGCACAATCCTTGTTGATGGTAAGATGGCGAATTAAATTATCTGTCCCATACGATACTTCCACCTGCGACTGCTGGCTTTTAGTGATGTTCTAAACTCTGAGCTCATTGTCATTGGGAAATAGTATATTGCGTGAAGCTAACAGATGTTTGGCCTAATCACCTTGTATTAGTTGCCCGCTGTGGACTTGTGGTCTAGATGATGCAAATTATTTAGGATATCTTATATCTTATATTCTGGTCAGAGATCTTCCCATGAATGCTACAGAGAAGAGGTGGGTTTGATGCCCCTCATGAGTGGTCTTATGTTCTTTTTCACTTGAACTCCGGGCAATTGCTGGAATGGTGGTAAATTATGACAGTGAGAAACTCCTTCCCAATCTTGAGCATTGCCGAAACATGTAGTTGACTGTAGGCATAAATAATTGAAGATAAGACTTGAAAGAATGTTCTTTAGGGAGTAAGTGAAATGTTCGTGTATGTTGCGGGGATTTTGCGGCCGTAGAACAGTACACATTGGGTAGGGATGGTGGGGATCATGTCCACTCTTTCTCCGAGACGGATCACATGACCTGGGGCTTTTAAGCTGTGTAATGTGCTCAGCACCTACTCTGTTCTATGCAGGAAATATAAAGATTGGATTCAGTACCGGTGTAGCAAAGAATGGAGTTTTCAGTTAGTACCTACTCCAATCTTTTCAAATACTTGTATCTCTACTACTAACAGTGAGTTCCCTTACAGTAGCAGACCTATAATTCTTGTTGTTACAAGCAGCGGTATTGGTATTACATACTCTAAAATAAACTCACTCTAGAGCGATTTAATCAACATACCATGACTTCTTTTGAAACATCTGTATAATAAATTGCAGTGATTCGTTAAATGAAGTCTTGTATAATATTTTAAAAGTTGATTGATTTATGCCTGTATTCTCAAAACTTACGCTGGTGCAAATGTTGGCAGTCTAGTTTCTAGTTACTGAATGGCAGTCGAAAGTCGTTCAGTGAATATATCTTCACTTCAGTGGTCCAGTGCAGTAAAAGCACATGGTGTGTTATTTATGTAAAAGTATGAGCATAGAAATACATTATTCCATCTTATCCCTAGGGTGAGGAAGAAGATATCCAGGAACGAGGAAGTGTCGGAAAGGGAAGTCACTTAAATGAGTAAGTGTTCAACACACAAAAAAGAGATTTATCGCTTTAAATGTGCATAGCTGTAAGTTTTGGATTTGAATATGATTTGTTTGCAATTTCAGATGTGTCTCTCATTGTATTTGTCTCATGAAGTAGATACTGATATTAACTTTCTATATAGCTGCCCACAAATTATCCATTATCGTTCAGTGTTCTCGCTGTCGGGGTATATTTAAGAAACGTATGTCAGTCTGTCTTGTGTGAATTTATCTGGAAGATATACACATGACGCAGTGACTTCCCCACTGTGTCCTGAGCCCCGTGTCATTCATCTGTAACCCGAAACGAAACACGTAAACCGATTCCTCGTTACTCGAAGTTACAACTAGGAAAATACATTACAACTAATACAACTAGTGATAAAACCAAGGAGAAGTTTAGATATTGGCCTTGTATGAATATAATACAAAAATTTTATGCTGGATTTTAGTTGGATAACACTTCATAGCTCTTGAGAACATGGAATGATATCCCAGGGTTTAGTAAGCACCTTGAAATTTCCCAGTGGTGGTTATTTGGTATCTTGTTCTGGTAGAACTGTACACATTGGGTAGGGATGTAGACATTGGATAGGCAGGACTTGTAGAGAATTACACATTGAGTAGACATGTCTTGTAAAGGCTTACGTATTTGGTAGACAGGACTTCTGGAGAAGTACACAGTCTAGATGTTCAACTTGTTAACATTCATCAGTAGAGCGGATACGAAACCCAATGGCCAGGGGCAAATGCTGGAATTACTCGCCTCTCTTCCTTCGCTATTTAAGTTTTTGTTACTACCCCTGTTCCTCGATTATTATTATTTTTCTCTCTGTGCAAGTAATGACAGATTTTCTGCGGCAACCTGCTGGTTCTAGCCTACTTATGTTTGCCCGGAAATATGAACTATTTCGCTCTCCCTGCCATTCACGTCGGGTTTTGCCTCCTCCGACTGGATTTTTGCGCTACAAGT
This sequence comes from Meconema thalassinum, assembly GCA_946902985.2. Lineage (NCBI taxonomy): Eukaryota > Metazoa > Arthropoda > Insecta > Orthoptera > Tettigoniidae > Meconema > Meconema thalassinum. Next base: position 245,765,625 of record OX336397.1, read on the forward strand.
TAAAAATACGGTCATAACTTCTGTGGTTGTTTCGGAGGCAAGGTTTTCGCTTGGTTGACCGAACAGCAGCCCTTTTCAAATCAACTCGTAATCTCAGCCCGCCGAGGAGCAAGTTGTCTGCTTGAGTTCGCAGTGCTGAGGTGTGTGAACTGAAAAGCTGATATAAAAACTCCTCTACACCCACGGTAGTCTTGTCATCGGAAAACTACGACATTAAGATTCTGTCGCTACCAGAACCTCAGACATGCCGAAAACTCACGAGCGACCCCACAACACGGATACTTAGAGAGACCAACAGGTTAATCAAGGCCTCTTCACTACCAGACCACGTGAAGAAGGATACATGCAGGAGTCAAGCTCAACCTCCCAGGCTGTACGGTCTACCCAAAATACACAAAACTGATATACCACCAGTGGCGTAGCATGAACTTTTGAGCTGGGGGCACCAAAGTTTATAACGACAAGCTAAGGTTCAAATCAAAAAGCTAATACTGTCACATAGTCTTGTACATCAGCTCCATTTGTCTCTTCTTCTTTTCTGCGAAAATGTCAATGATATGTTCAAGAAATGCGGGCTCTGATGAAAGTTCAAGTAATACCTGTTATTCAATAGCCAGTGAATTTAAACACGACAAGCGACTATTGCTCAGAGAATTTCTAAGGTATGTTTTAATTCTTTTCAGCGTGCTCATGCTGCGTTCACTACTAGCTGTAGTAGTATGAATAGTCAGTACTAAGCGTTGTAGTGTAGTTACTTCCTGATAGATGAGTCAAGACCGTTTGTAACAAAATATTTAAAAATTGATTTTGGAGCTAAATGCTTTGTCTGATCTGCATAAACAATGTGAAATTCATTTAGTAATTGGTTAACATTAAAGAATTGATACTGTTTTTCCAAACTATCTAATTTGCTCTGGAGCAATGTTTAGGCGTATTCTTTAAACTTCTTTTCTTGTACTAACTCAATGAAATTTAGACGATTAAGATCTTCAAATCTACTTTTCATTTGAGCTGTTAGAGGATCTACTATTTAAAAAGTCAGCACTCTCATAGTGTTATTTTCCTTGCCATCATACATTACGTTTTCATTCAACTGGAGGGTTTTTAGAATGCATCTGTCAGTGAAATCTTCATTTCCTAAGTTTTCTATGCTTTTGACGACAGCCTCTATCTCATTATGGCAAATTACTATACTCACTGTCGATGATTGTAACAATTTGAAAAGACGATCAGTGTAAATGAAACAGCTTAGAAAACAGATAGCAAATGTACAAGGTTGGGTCATCCATATGTCTTTTGAGACCTATGACATAGTTCACAGATTCGTCGTCCCATTCACTATTTTTATCATCAATAATTTCATCAAAATACTGTGCAATCTTTGGAAATGTTTCATGATGGTGAAAACTGCCCTCGAATGAAAATCCCATCTCGTATTGCTAGCTTGAGGAAGCTTAAATCCTCTTTCGGTCAACAAAACTGTCCGTTAGGAGACTTGCTGTAAAAACTGTCAAACGCAGTCAAGGTACACACAAACAAACGAACCTGTTCTATTGGCTTTGAGCCATACAGAAGTACCAAATTAATTGGTGGGCGTAACATTGGACATATGGGCAAAACTGTTTCACTAGCTTTTGAACTCCTCCTTGTCTGCCTGCCATTACAGCTGCGCCATCGTATATCTGGCTCACGACTTTTTCTCGATTTACTTCCCAGTCAAGTAAAACATTGTGCACGACTTCCGACAATCCCGCAGCTATTTTATTCTTGGAAACGTCATAAAAGCCGATGAATCTCTCCTCTATTCTATCATCCACACAATATCTAAATATTATGCTCATCTGGCTCTTACGCGACACGTCTAATGTCTCATCCGCTTGTATGGAGAGAGAGGGGGCTTCATTTATTTCTGATTTGATTTTTCATTCAATGCAATTGTAGTAACTTCTATCAAGTCATTTTGAATGTCTGGAGATGTTCCTTTTAATAATGATGATGACTGTAAATGGTCTCTTACTATTGATTCATTTTGAGCGAGCAGATTCAACAATTGCAAATAATTCCCCTTGTTAATAGAACTTTCATCTTCTCTATGACCACGGAAGGCTAGTTCTTGTGTACTGATTGAATGAGTCGTCGCACTTACTGCCTGTTTGAAGAGACGATCTCATTATGTTTTACTGCTTGTAGTCAAGCAGCTTCAGATAAGGCATGCTCAATGCGAGTTTTACCTAGCAGATGAAATGCTTCACAATGTAACAAGTGGTGTTTTGAAGATTGATGTTTTACAGCCTTTTAAATTAAATTACTCCGGTCCGAATTTCCTTCTGTGCCCCATTCAGTATCTTTCACCCCAAACATAAGGCATATGTAACAAAACTTTTTTTTTCAACACACCCTGTTAGCCTGGAAAACCTGTCATACCAAGAAAGCTGAAAACTCCGTATGCGAATTTTACCTACTTCTTTAATTGATAAATTTGGCTTAGGTCTTTTTGATTTTAATTCATATCGCTGTTCATATGCTTAAGTGCTCAAAGAAGTTGCCTTTAAAACATTAATGACATTAGGGTCAGGTGAACTTACTTCAGTTACATTGGCAGCAGTAAACACACACACGCACAATTAAAAAGAAACTACACTTCTACAGTTCGAACTAGCGCTAGCGCAGCGATTGGGTTATTGAGTCAACAGAATAGTGATCATACAAAGCTGCCGCCAGCACTTCCCTTCCGAAAAGCAGGTATGTACTTGCGCATGTGCTGCAACGTGGCCAAGAAGCTGTGGCGTATAAGAAGAGCAAAGCACAGCAGTAGACCGCGGCCGGGCTAAGACTAGTTATATGGGGGGGGGGGTGCGGAAATAAAATAACTCAGTGCCATATAATATGCTAACACCACATTTATATAAAATAAAAACAATGTTATATTTTACTCTTTGATGAATACACATTCTATTTTTTAAATCAGGGAACGCCCGGCGTATTGGCGTATGATAGCGCTACGCCTCTGTATACCACTGAGACCTATCGTGAGTGCTATCGGCTCTCCAAACTACAGCATCGCCAAGCATCTCTCCACCATTCCACAGCCGCACATCGGTAACACTGAGACTTACGTCAGGGATTCAGGCCATTTTATTGAGAAATTACAGAACATACGTCTGGAACCTGAAGACCGCCTAGTCAGCTTTGACGTAGTATCCCTCATCACGAAAGTGCCTATGAATTAATCCATAAACCAGATTTCCGAGCTCTCCACGGAAGACATTACTGATTTGTTTCGCCACTGTCTCACCGCGAGCTACTTCCTATGGTGCGAGAACTTCTACGAGCAAATAGAGGGGGTTGCCATGGGTAGCCCACTAAGCACTGTGATTGCGAGCTTCTACATGGAAAAGTTCGAGCAGTTGTCGATCGAGACTGCACCCCTCAAACCGAAAGTATGGCTACGTTATGTTGACGATACCTTTGTAGTCTGGAGCCACGGAGAGGAAGAGCCGGAACGTTTCCTGGACCACCTCAACAGCCTCAACACCAGCATAAAATTCACAATGGAGAAGGACAAAGACAACTGCCTGGCCTTTCTTGACGTGCTAGTCACCAGGACTAATGACCTGAGCTTGGGGCACACCGTATACCGGAAACTTACACTCACCGACCGGTATCTACACAATACATATAATCACCACCCACGACAGAAACACGGGGTTATTAAAACATGGGTAGACCGTGCTAGGATAATCTGTGAGCCATCCAAACTCGACCAAGAGCTGCAACATATAAAGGGGACCCTATGCGCCAACGGATACTGCAATAAGGAGATTGAGCGGGCCTCTCATCGCAGGCGCCGGAGCACGAGGGAAGAATCTGAGGAAACTCCGGTGGCCACCGCATTCCTGCCATACGTGAAGAAGGTGAAGGATAGGATAGGCAAATTACTCAAGACCTGTGGGGTGAAGACGGTTTATAAACCCACCGCCAAAATCTGGGACTTACTGCGATCCGCTAAAGACTAGCGCCACCCACACTTCATTGCAGGTGTCTACAGAATCCCGTGTTCCTGTGGGCAGGTGTTCATAGGAACGACGAAGAGGAGCGTGACCACCAGACTCAAGGAACATAACAGACACAGCCGCCTGGGTCAAACTGAGAAATTGTCAGTCGCTGAGCATTCTCTCTTACCCGGTCACGATGCACAGTACGGGGACACGGAGATACTCTCCACGACCACACACTACCACGCCAGGCTGCAACGGGAAGCCATAGAAATGTTCAAATACCCCGACAACTTCAATTGAAAGGAAGAAATTGAACGTGTGCGTAATACATGGATCCCGGCCCTTAGGAACACCAAGGCCAAGATATCACGCACATATCAACCAATAGAAGCTTCCCTCTACAGCCCGGCAGTCGCCCAGGGAACACCCGACCCTCACAAGTCCGATCGCCGAAGCTGGAACACGCGCCACACGCCGCAACATGTACGCGAAACCGGACGATCTAGCCGGACTGCGCAGAGAACGCTCAGCTCACCATGCTAAATTGATGATCCAATTGCCATCCAGCCGTTAATTCATCGCCACCACCAAGCTCCACCCAACCATCAGTCATATCCTCTCCTCTCCCGCTCCCATATTCAAGCAACAATACTCCACTACAAACCGTAACCCATTGTTTCAAGCCACTTCCTCATTCCACTGCTGACCAAGGAAAGGATCGGGACCCTTGAAAATGCGGGACGCAGTTTCCGGTGAAAGGTCGGAAGATATCCTGTCTGGACCACGGCCTACAAGTCCGAAAAACTTTTACTTAAATAATTAAATGTTTTACATTGAATATTAATGCAACCTTCCTAATAATGTCTTTACATAATCAACATGTGGTATATATCTTCACATTCCATTCCGCATCACATTTACGATACATATCATCGCCACACTGCGGAAAAACCTTTACAATAAACGATGTTTCTTGAACAGTCCACATGGATCGTGCTTTCAATAGTATCCTATTCACAATACAACATTAACTCCAGATGTATATTTCACCATACCAAAACGACTTCCAATAACCATTGTGTTCCACAGTGTGTTCGCTTAAAATTCATAATTTCAATAACTGTTGCAACTCCATGTAACCTTAAAATATCCAGCTCTAAATGGTTTACTGCGCTAAAATACATATATCATCACCTCATTCTGGTCAATCATAGATTGTTAATAATAACAAGGTATTACATGACAAGTGTTTTCATAAACTCATCGTCAGGGTTCAACGTAGCATTTATCACCTTACGTGAATAGTCAAGCTTCTAGCTGACCATTATGACTACATCATGTCTCAAATATAGTATAATGCATGACTATATGACACATAGATCATCTTTATCGGTCCGCAAAACTATGTCTGAAAATAGGACTATCATTCTAGCAAAGTCCTTGCTTCATAACTCCTACATAAATTCACATAGACATGAAGTCTCTACTTTCTACTCTCATCAGCTACAATGAAAGGTCCTGTAAAATACTAATATCTGTCCAAGAATGCTAACAAGGCAATTCTCTTCTCAGAATAACTGGCAATTACAAATACTGCAAGAAATACGATGAATTTGCCATAGTTATGCTTCCAACAATTGAATCATCATAAAAATGCTTCAGACAAATACGAAAAAAAAAACTCCAACGGGAATAAATCAAAATAAATGAGCACAAATTCAATGAAAATCTAATCCAAAACCAAATCTCGAATTTACTCTAACATGAATCTAAATAAAATACATGAATCTAATAAAAATGATCGTCACTGATATCTTAACAAGTTCCAACAACTACTAGAATATAATGCAAAAGGTCTTCGTCTACCTTAGCTGCAAACTGCTGGAATAGGCTCATTATACCCGGGTGAGTATGAGACTCCTTCCTGCGGCTCCCGCTTCAATGTTTCCATCTCAGCATTCGCCTGCCCCTGGATGTTAAAGCAGCATCGTATTGGATCTAGGCTTCTTTTTTGTTCGTTGCTTGACTGTCTGTACTCGAATCCGAAGCCCCGTACAACTTGTGTCAGCATACGTCCGTCTCGAAGTCATACTTCGTCAGGTTTATTCAGCGTAGATTCTAGAAGATCTCTTGTACTATTCCAATTTTGAATGTAATTTGGAATCTAAGTCACTCCTATAATTCATGCGGTGTTCAATTATCCAGTTTCCATAATCCTAGTAGTTTACTGACTTATCTCAACGTTCTCAAAATGTGTTGTAGTCATCCCCCTTAACTTGAATTTCTGATGTTCTATTTTTCAAAATCGATAAATACCTCTCGTAGAATTTTGTAGATTTTGCAAATGTCTATGGAATGCCGTATCGTAGATTATCTAGCAGCTTGTTGTATGACTTGGCGAAGTTTAACAATGCTTCCCAAGTATTGTTGAAATATAATTTCAATACGTATGTCCACGTAGTTTCTGGTGTTGGAGAATATTCTATACAGTCGTCTACTTGCACGAATACGTCGCTGAGCAACCTTAATTTCACAGAACAAATGTTAAATTTTGGAATAAAATGTTGCAAAATACATCGAAGAATTGTTCATATAAATTTCAATAAAGTCGGTCACTTTGAATACATTTCTTCTATAATGTTCAATTCACGCTATATCGTTCCTCCGATCTCGTAATTCTTGGCCGGAATGACATTCGCTATAGCGGTCAAATTCAATTTCTCGCGCACTCAAATTTGGCGAGGTAACAATACATCTGTCTTTCCGGACATTTCAGAAAGGAATCTTCCCATATTCCAGTGATGGCGTCCTCTAGAAATTAGCCACTTTAATTCCCACTGAAATTTATTAAACAACTTCTTCAGCCGAATTAGGAACTCTATTCTCAATTTTGAAAACATAGAAAAATGTGTCATAATTTTCTACTTCGAACCTGGTATCTCTCTCTTGGATTCATCTTGTTAGAGTAATTACAAGAGTCATTCAAGTAATTAACCAATATAATATTCCAACTGGTCAATCGAGTCATGTGGCTTCCCTTTCCATTTCATCGCCACGTGCTACTTCGTGCCGATCACACGTCATCCCCTTAATGTCCTTCTCTGCACGTGCAAGCTTGTCGTCACTCCCTGTTCGGTAGAAACAGGTTTGTCCGCGACATAACAAGAATCTCCTCTAGCCGACGAATTTCAAATGGATTAACGTGTCAAACTCCGTCTCTGACTTTTAATAAAAATATACAATAACAAGTCTTCTCTCTCGTAACAAATTGTAGCAGCAGTAATCATAAATTATCATGACTAGTTCGATTCTTTAATAATGGTCCAATCTCCTTCTAATTGGTGATTTAGCAATAAACATGTCCACAGATGCCAAAAGTGACTTCGCAAAAGTAAATATTGTGGTCAGTAGCTATATTGTTATGAGTGTTATTCCCTAAACCTGAAGCACATTACGTGAGGTTAGAAACTTCTCTGATGCAATACATTTAGGCTTTTATTTATTTATCGTATGGCAATAAGAAAACTGAATTACAACATAATAAATATACAAAATTAATTTAACTAAGTCATTAAATTTATAATTTAATATCAACATTCTCTATCCATTGAAGGGCTGCCTCTGTCACTTCATAGAAATCGTTAAGATTTTCAGGGTACGCTCGACGGCTGCAACTTGATATAATGTGTTGGATGGTCTGATGTTCACTGCCACAATCGCATTGGGGAGATGGGACCTTTCCCCAGCGGTGAAGACTCTCTGCGCAGATGCCATGGCCTGTTTGAATCCTGTTAATTGTCTTCCATGCATGTCGCGGGAGTTCCATGCTTGGTGGCTTTATGGTGGTTCATATTAGAATCTGATGTACGACGTTATTAGTTCTACTCCACATTTCCGACCACTTCTTGTTCATGTTAAAGCCCATTTCTTGTAACGATTCTTCCAATATTATGGATGACCGCCTTGATTTTAATCTACTCCTTTTTAAGCATAGGAACTTCAGAGAGAATTGGGAGCTGTGGATTTTTAATCAATTTTTCATATTTTCATATTCCTTGAGAAGGGCATTCTGTCTTCGCAAATCTGGTGGGGCAATATGACTTAAAGGTGGTAGCCATTGTAGAGGAGTAGATCTAATGCATCCTGTTATTGTCCTCATTGCTGTATGTAGTTGAACATCAATTTTCCTCACATGAGGGCTATTAAGCCACACTGGGGCGCAATACTCTGCAGCAGAGTAGGCAAGACCTAAGGAAGAGCATCTTAATGTCGTAGCTGTTGCACTCCATGAACTTCCACTCAACTTCTGTATGATGATGTTATTACGTGTGCTCAACTTTGTAGCGATGTTTTCTATGTGTTTCTTGTAAGACAAAGTTCTATGAAGAGTAACAACCTAAATATTTTGGGTATACTTGATGGCGAAGGACTTGACCGTCGAAGGTTACGTTGAGCTTTGCATTAGCCAGTCTATTGCTTAGATGAAAAAAAAAAACGTCGGTCTTCGTTGGATTTGGTGTCAATCTCCATTTCTTGAAGTAATCATGCATAATATTTAGATCTGCAGTAAGTATCTCTTCACCAGCTTCAAGGCTTCGATGTTGTGTTAATAAAGCCATATCATCTGCATATATGAATTTCCTTGACTCTGTTGCAGGTAGGTCAGATGTATGTAAGTTGAATAGAACTGGGGCCATATGTTGAATAGAACTGGTGCCAAAACTGAACCCTGAGGAAGACCATTGTTAATTTTTTTCTGTCTGCTTAATTGATTGCCAAGAACCACTTGAAAATATCTCTCAGATAACATGTTGTTTAGAAGCCTTAAAATGGTTTGACAAGGAATAATATTTGCGAATTTATACAATAGCCCTTCTTTCCATACCGTATCGTAGGCAGCTGTAAGGTCAACGATAGCCGCTGATGTTTCAAGTCGTTGTTGGAACCCAGCTTCTATATATGTAGCTAAGCTGTTAGGCCTGAAACCTGCTTGCTCAATTGATGTAACTTCATGGATCTTTGGACCAAATCTATTAAGGATTAACCTTTCTAAAAGCTTATAACAGCAGCTCAGAAGGGCAATTGGGCGATAGCTATCAGTTTTATTTGCTGGTTTACCAGGCTTCAATATATCAATGATTTTTTACCTTTTAAAAGATTTTGGTAAATCACCCGATGACATAATGTTAGTGAAGAAACCTGCAAGCTATTTACGTGTTCTGTTTCCACAATTGATGAGGAACTTGGGGTGTATTCCATCAAATCCTGGGGCCGTGCCTACTTTCATTTCTTTTAGCACTGTATTGATCTCAGGTAAGGTGAAGTCAACAGAAAACTCTGATCTGCAGGGTACCATCTGCTTAAGGTTGCTAAGTGATTTCCTAATCATTCTTGTATGTGGCTTATATGAGGGAGCTCTAGAAAGGAAAGATATTCTGTTTGCAATCTGATTCGGTGTTACGTCAGGATCTTTGCGGATAGGTGGTCGACTCCCTCCAAGTTTCCTTAAGAGACACCAAGCCTCTCTGCTTGACCTCGGGATATCCAAACCCTCTTGTTTTTTGTTCCCAGCGTACTTTACGGGCTTCATCAAGTTGCTTCAACATATCCTTTGCAGTTTCACTGTCATTGGTGGTTAAATAGGACTGGTATAGCTGTTCACAATCATTATTCCAGCCTGGAATATACTCTTTCCTAAATCCCCTGGGCATGTACTTTTTTGCTGTTGATAAAACTGATCCAACAAATCTGTCGAAGTTTTCACTGAGTGGGGGAATCCATTTAATCACCTTATCATGTTCTTTTGAGAAATTAGACCAATCAGCTTTCCTAAAGTTCCATCTTGGTCTAGGGACGGATCGAATTACAGGAATTTGAATGCCTATATCAAGAATAACTCGTCGATGTTGGCTGTTTGGGAATCCTCCAAGGACCGTTCTCCTGGGTTACGAAACATAGATCAGAGTTGTATTCCTTATTCTTAAGCAGACTTAAATGTCCTCTTATCTTTTCAATAAAAAATGAGACTAAGTCCAGTTTACATGGTTCTCACCATTTTCATCATTATTGCAATATTTCCAAAGAGTGTGGTGGCTGTTGAAATCACCGATGTATATACATGGATGTGAAGAAACAGAAAGAACCTGAGTTGGCCAGTTTACTACTGGAGGTTTATAGACATTTGTTATAATAATATCCTCAACTTTGACCGAGATGGTCTCGATATTTTGAACATCGTCTGCGGATATCTGATGAGCATTTTCTATGTTATTTCGTATGTAAGTAGCTCAACCATAGGACCGATGAAATGTAGCACCCAGCATTTCGTAACCAGCTATATATCCTCTTGATTTCAAGCTCTCCTCAGAATCTACATGCGTCTCCTGTATCACTCTCACATCTACATTGTTTTCAAGAAGCTTACGAGAGGTGTTGAGATTTAGATCTGCAAAGCCCTTCAATATTGAGCTGTAAAATCCGTATGTTATGACCCAGACGTCTGTTTGAATGGTCCTGAAAAGGGCCGTCGTAATTAAGTTTTACATTCAGGAGATCTGTAATAGATAGGTCTGGCTGCCAAATTTGATACTTGTTTAGCACCACCCAGGGGACACGTACAGCTTAAGGAATGCTGCGGACACAAGTCTTTGAATATGTGTGTAATAAAATTATATATTAATGGAATGTTTTACATTCACAAGATTATTGTGGAATCTCCCATGTGGGTGCGGGTTAGAATACACCCACGGTATGCTCTGCCTGCCGTAGGAGGTGACTTTTAGGGCAGACAAGACCGGCTCACATGACTGACTTTGATTTGGAAGACCCCCTGTGCAGAATTCATCCACTGTATCCCCTGCCTGTCGTCAAAGGTGACAAATAGGAGGGGGGCTTTTCAAAGGTCTATTTCTATTTCCGGTTCCAATTTTGTTTTGACCCTTCGAAATAAACGTGCATGCTGTTTGGGGAAGAGCCACCAACTTGGCCATCTGGCCAGAAAGCCTAGACGGTATACCCCATCCCGACAGGTGGATGCGCAATGTACCCTTGCAGTAGTATCCGCCTCACAACAGAGATCCCTGTAGGGCCGAATACTTGCGCCGAATAAATCACTGTGCATGCCAAAGAGTATGTGCCTGTTTAAGGCACTAGTAACTCGGGCAATACTTACTATCGCCAGGTAGGTATTGCCTCGGCTGGGTATCTTCCACAGTGATGGTTTTCTTTCGGAGTAGGTGGCATTCGGGGAGGATGATAACGGGATGAACCATAAGCGGTCTAAAAGATCATACGGCGGTGGCCCCCTTAAAAAGCCATCTCTTGATTGTCGGATCAATCCCAAAGTGTATCTCAAGGTGTATACACTTGGGGAATTTACCTTGGGATGAAACATGTAACGCACGCTTCCCCGTTGACAAGTAGAGTCGCTACCTGGTCGCTACCTTGACAGACGGGAGTGATTTTAAACTGCTGTAACCCATAATATTTTCCGAAGAAACCGAGGGGAAATTTGGAGATCTATACGGGATTTCCAGGCTCCGGAACGGGCAGTTCTTGCTGCACACCATTGACCGTAGGCAAACCGAATTGTTGCTGGAATGCACGTGATTCGGCTAAATTCCCGTTCAGGTCCCAAAACATGAAACTCTGAATGATTTACTTTCCACCGTGAGACCATAATAGTGACGCGGAATTGTTGCGGGATCTGGGAAGAGAGGCGTCGCCAAGAGAAAGTGCATTACCCGAAAGATTGGAGAGGACAGGGTCGATACCAAAGCTTTATTCTCTATTTTGAGGGTGATGTTTTACCTAATCAGGTGAAGGTCACATCGTACCACTGCGATGTTCGACCGTACATCCCTCCACCTATGCACTGCTATCAACGCCTGAAATTCGGGCATGTTTCTTCCTGGTGAACTGCCAAGGCCATTTGTAGAGTGTGTGGCAAGGGGACACATGAGGTTGAGAGGTGTACACCTCTCCCGATTTGTCCTAACTGTAAAGGAAGCCACTCTTCACGATCGAAGCAGTGCCCTGAGTTCTGTAAAGAAGCTAAGATTCAAAATATAAGGACTCTTGATTCGCTTTCATGTCAAGAGGTAACGTGTTATGAATGCTCCCAAATTTCGGGTATCGTTTGCAAATACAGCGATGCCCTCTATCATCTCTGCCGCTCGAGTTCCGAGAGTTGTGCCATCGACATCCGTATTTCCAGCAGTTCTTAAGACACCCCGCACTATAGCAGCAAAAATTGTCAGCTCGAAGAAGGTCTCACAACCTTATTCGACCCCGGAAAAGAAGGTGCCGGTTATGCCAACTAAACCAGCTCAATCGGAGAAGAAGTCCCCTTCTTCTCTGAAACGGTTGACGAAGAAGTCCTCCCAGGCTAAAGGAGGAAAGAAGAATCCCACCTGATATCATAAAGGTAGCATAGAAGAAGGAGACGGTGCGCCGCCGTCTCTCTCTCACCCTGCAGCCAATGGGATGACAGCAGTATCTGCTCCCCTGACCATTTAAGGTTACGATGCCCGAGAGAAGTCAAGCCCGTTAGTGTGGAGGAACTCCCCTATAGGAAGAAAACCTTACCGCGGATATGAGAGAAACGGTTCAACGCCGTCACTCTACATCTCCTACGGACAAGGCTGCTGACCTATCTGCTGGCCCTCCCGTTCCCACTACCAGGAGCGGCCATGTTTAGCAAGGAACTGGTGTCTGTGGGGAAGGGTCCACCTACTTCTTTGAATAGATGCAGGCGCTGGTCACAAAATAAAAATGGTCGGGACGTGTTGGAGACGAACACCTAGTCTTCGGACAGGGAGAAAGCCCCTCAAAACCGCTCTCGAGACAGGTTAAGACCGGCGAGTACTGCGTGCCACGTATGAGCGCTCCCTCTTTCATCTTCATGATCGGATGTTTTCTCTCCTCTCCTATCACCTCCACCTAGAGATGGGTGGCAAATAGTCAAGCGTAAGTAGAATATCACTTCTACTTAAGTCCACACTATAGCACTGTTACAAATGAACTATGGTCGCTATTCTCGACATATCGCTGAGTAATGTCAACTAATATCTTCGTTTTTGGCAACAATTGTCTGTCTTCAGGAATCCCGGTTTCATCCTGGACACGAGACTACAATGCATCACTTCAAACTCATCTCTGAGACAGGGTGGTGGAAACCTTAGCTGCTGGTGGCGTCTTCACTCTCGTCCACCCTAGTCTTTAGTGTGAAGATATGCCGCTGCGTAATCAGCTAGAAGCAGTTGCAGTTTGTACTTGCCAGTAATGGCAGCGGTATGAAAAGTGTACATCCCAATTGGATTACAACCAGCTGGTGGATCTGGTCTCTCAGCTTCCCCCTCTTTATCACCCTCTGGGAGACATTAATGCCCACAACACCATCAGGGGCTCCGCTACCTCTAGCGGTATAGGGAGAGATTTTGAGAGATTGATCAGGTGGCAGGACAAATGTTTGTTGAACACAGGGGAACCTATGCACTTCTCTATTGCACAAGGCACTTTTTCGTTTGTCGACATCACCTTGTGCAGTCGTGCGCTGGTTCCCCTGCTAGACTGGGGTGTGCACGACGACCTCTGTAATAGTGACCATTTCCTCATTATTGTACTCTTCCGAACGAGAGAGCCATCAAGGTACCAAGTCGATGGCTTCTCCGTTGGGCTGATTGGCCAAAATTCACAGCACATGCGGTTTTTGCCGACGATAACTTTGAGAGTGTCGATGATCAAACCATTCACATAACGAGTGGTAATTTGGTTGCGGCAGAGGAAACAATACCTTCCTCATCCGGCATCTACCGACGGCAGCTTGTCTCTTGGTGGACAGCCGAGATTCGCACAGATTCAACTTGAATAGATTTCGTGACGGATATGTACTTTTCACTAGTGTTCTGAATATCTGTCACTCTCCCCGGTGTTGAGAACATAGTTCTCTTACAATAAAATGCATATCATAATTCTAGAGATTATGTATAAACTCGGGTAATAATGTGACTTGTTTACATTTAAAATTGCATTTGTTATGTGCACAGCCACGATGTTCCCTGGTGATATGACAGTGGTCTCTCACTTGGTAATTATTTTCATGATGAAATTCTTTTCCACATATGCCACAAGCCTTAGCCGCTTGGAATACGCGATCTTGTTCCTCTGTCACGTTCAAACACAGTTTTTCTTCGTGCACAAAACTTAATGTGCGAGCCAAGCTTGTTAAATAAATAATGAACTCCTTGATTGCATTAGGTCCACGGTATAGTTTCGGCTCTCTAGGTAAACCGAATTGTGTGGCTTCGATTGAGCAATCTGCTTATAAAATACACACTAAAGCTCATGAGTTCGTGTTCCCGATAGGGGATATTCCAACTCGCTTCTTCCCTAGGCGGGCTAGATTGAACAAGTTTCAAGAGGCATTCAAAGTCGGCAGAAGCCACGAAAGGAACTTCAACCTTATGGTGGACATCTCTAAAACACAATTTGAAACTGCCATCGTGTAATTTTTACACGAGCAATTGTTGGTCCAGACAGAACATTTTATGTTCTTGTAGCACTTCGCCCGTGCTGGTCATCGAAATGAGAAATGCAGCGCATGCATATAGCCGAGTCATTATGGTGTTTCGTTAGTTCACTGTGGACTAGGCCGATAAAGTATTTATGTAGACATAGTGTACTAAGCTTTTATTGTTGTTAATGTACTACAGATTACTATAGAATGCTTACACTTCATCAACAACCTTTTACGGCATAACGTTGTGTTTATAATCTAAACAGGAAACGTTGACAGAAATATTATTCTTTTTTTTTTGAAATTCTTAATAGAATGAATAGCCATGGGGAAAGTTTAATAGAATGAATAGCCATGGGGAATGTTTAATAGAATGAATAGTCATGGGGACTGTTAATAGAATGAATAGCCATGGGGAATGTTTAATAGAATGAATAGTCATGGGGACTGTTAATAGAATGAATAGCCATGGGGAATGTTTAATAGAATGAATAGCCATGGGGAATGTTTAATAGAATGAATAGCCATGGAGAATGTGATATCCGAAAAGTCATATTTATCTTGCAAACCTTTGTAAGTGCAAACACAATCAGCATCCCTTTCAATAAATTTTGACAGCATTGCACAGAAGAAACACCAGTCATTTTTTTTTCTTAGCGCTAACTTCTTCAGGGAGTTGTAGGTATGTACTTCTTCTCAGAGGTTATACTTGTTTATTCTAACGCGCAGACCATCCACACCCAACAGAGACCTCTCTCTACCTTTCATTTCAGATTTATGTATATCCGAGATTATTTTCTTATACTGTTTGTTAACAAATTCATTTAGATCTGTTCCCTTAAAAACAGCTCACTCTTCGTTTTAACAGCTCGATCACGTACCTCATCGTGCACGTTGATAAGCAAACATTTGAGCATAAAATTCATCTTCATTGATTTATGGAAAATGAGTTCTTATTTTATAAGCTTAATTACCCGCTCTATCACTTCCCCTTCCGCATCTTCACACGTTCCAATTCGAATAAAGTAAGATCGCATTCGGTCTGTAAACGCCGATTCATACCACAACTCCCTCGCCATCAGGAACTCTTGACAGAAGAGCATTCTTTGTAGGCTCGCACCTTCTACGCTTGTTAGGTTTTAGTGACCACAAGACTCCTGCATTTTTTCACTGATAAAAGGTTCCACATGAATGCATGTGGCTTTTCCTACTTGATTCTCGAGTGTAAGCTCTACCACGTTTTTCACAGAGTGAGGTTGATAGTTAGCTATAATGCATAAACTCTCTCTCTAAAAGAAGCAATTACCTATCTCAGTAGTTTGCAGAACAGTAGAAATCCCAACATTAGGGTCTCCATTTTATACCTGTCACAAACTGCAACACCTAGCCAAATCTAACAGTGAGTGCAATAAAGCATGTTGTCTATGCATACTAACTTTCAACTTTTATTTACTTGCACTGTCAAAACTTAGACAAAATGGCCACATGGCAGTGAGTGCAAGACAGCTTGTTCTGTATACATACTAACTTTCGACTTTAGGATGTTTTGACATATACGAGTCTGTAAAAAAATAGTACAAGTCCCTATAATAGAACAAAGTTTATTAGCATTGATCGCTTGTAACAAAAAGTGTGAGGTTCCTATGATAGAACACAGAGTAATAACATTGCTCGCTTGTAACAAAAACACAAGTCCCTGTAATAGATCACAGAAGAATAGCATTGTTCACTAGTAACAGAAAACACAAGTCCCTATAACAGAACACTGAGAAAAAGCATTGCTCGCTTGTAACAAAAACACAAGTCCCTATAATAGAACACAGAAGAATTGTATTGCTCACTTTTAACAAAAAACACAATTCCCTATAATACAAAAAGAAAGCACCAGTGCTCACAATAACTGAACCAGGAATCGAACCCGGGTTTTCTGTACCAAGTTGCACAGCTGCAATCTGCTGAATAAAATACAAAAAGTACTTGGCACCATTATATAGAACATACAAATAGCCCACAAAACACAATGACGGCGTGAGGATTGAGGATTCTAGCGACGGTTAACCTTTATCCGGTCGCGCCCGCGGTAGATTACCGTCCAATTGAAAAGAACGCGCGTAGAGCTCCTCTGATCGTGACAAAGTGCGCAAAAGGCAAATGTATTCTCAAGGTACGATATCCTTCGCTAGATGACAGAAGAGTAGCAGTTCTTGATGGCGACGTTTTCGCTCAGTTGTTCATCTAAATGCTAAGGGCGCAGTCGAGCGGTAGACTACCGTCGCGCGCGACCGGAAGTGCTAAGGGCGCAGTCGAGCGGTGGACTACCGTCGTGCGCGACCGGAAGTGCTATATTTTTGCCAACCGCCCAAAATAAATGTTTGTATTTATCATCGTATTTCCTCATTTCTAACACATTTCATTCACTATTGATAGCCCAGTTGCTCATTCTCCCCCCAACATCCACACACAACACTATCTTTAAAGGTGTAATTTTTAGCCAATTTTCATTTGTGAAAAAATAGGCTTATGAGATCACCTTTTGTCCGTGTGTGTGTGATGGTGTGTGTCCCCCCTAATAACGTCTAAACGGCTGGAGCGATTTCAATGAAACTCGGTAAGTTCATAGCACTATTTCGGACGACCCCAACCGTGCCCCTCAAATTTTGTTATGTCTCACCAAACCAACAGGGCGGCTGAGCGAAATATTTCACCAGCATTCAATATCTCCGAAACTATTACCGATATCACCCTGGAATATTTTACGGAGATAGTGGGAACTACAAGAAGTTCACCTATGTGACATTTGAAAACCTGGTAACTACAAAACCAACATGGCGGTCAAGCGAAGTTGCGACTTTTTAATAGACGTTTCTCGCGATTTGACCAACCAAACGCAATAAAACTTCGTACAGTATAAATGTGTATACACATTGTAATGCACCGACATGTAATTTCGTTCAATTGTTTACATAACCTCAAGATGGCGGCTGTGCGAAATATTTCACCAGCATTCTATATCTCAGAAACTATTAGCGGTATCACCCTGAAATTTTGTACGGAGATAAAGGGCACTACAGGACGTTCATCTATAAGACTTTCAAAAACCGGTTAACTACAAAACGAATATGGCGGCCAAGCGAATTTGAATATTATAAATAGACCTTTCTCGTGATTGATCCAAACGCAATGAAACTTGCTAAATGAAATGTTTTTACACACTGTAATGCTCTGGTTTCTAATTTAGTTCAGTTGTTTACATAACCTCAAAATGGCGCTGTGCGAATTTTAAAATTAAGTTTTTATTTCTAGTGTCGTAATCATGCGATCGAAGTGAAAGTTTGAATAATGAACCTACGCAATAATTTTCCTTTAAAGGCACATGACTCTATGGCCTATACAAATAACAATCCAACATGGTGACCATCCGAAATATGTAGATGTATCTCAATATGTACGAATCTATTACAGCAGTCAAACTGATTTTTTTAATGTTCATACGGGCTATGAACATAAGTTCACCTGTAGGACTTGCAATAACCTGGGGATCACAAATCCAATACGGCGACGACGTGAAGTATAATTATTCACATGGTCGTTTCTCGCAATTTTACCATCCGAGTGCAGTGACACTTGGTACAGTAAATCGTTATACAAATGTTAATCCACTGGCATCTAATTTTTTTCAATTGTTTCCATAACCACAAGGTGGCAACTATGCGAAATTTTAAAATCTCTTTTCCAATTCTTGTGTCTTAATCATGCGATTGAAGTTTGAATACTACACGCACGCAATGATCTTCATGTAACAGTCCATAACTATAAAACCTACATATATAAAAATCCAACATGGCGACCATTCTCAATATTTAGTCGGTTATCAATATCTACGAATCTATTACAGCAATCAAACTGAAATTTTGTATGTTGATAGTGGCAATTAACATAAGTAGGATATATGAAAATAGGCTGTATAGTTCTTCACGGAACTAATTGTTACATACTGAGAAGCTTACTGTAAGTTTCTAAATAATCACGAGCAGTGACAAAGTACTAAGATTCACCTCTCCAAGACACTGGCTAGCAAACACTGAGAAGCTCACTGCAATGTTGCTCATTTTTGCCCCCCATCATCCACACACAACACTATCTTTAAAGCTGTCATATAGTGTTCCTTCGTTTTTGCCACCACCGTTGTCGCTCCTCTTATGGATTTTTAAGGAATAATTGGTTCTATATTTACACCTTTGTATGTCTATTACATGTACGATCAACCTCAAAGCCAGTCATATTGCCATTGAATGTGATGAATAAACTCACAATTGAAAAGAAAACCGGTCGGACGGTAGATTACCGTCGCGCGACCGCGTGTGTTACATAAAAGGGGCGCGACCGCTAGAAGGTTAATCACATCTACTATGGTAACTGAAGGGGACATATTCCTGGGGTAAAAATCTTAAACTACTGTTTAATCTTCAAAATAAAATGCTAGCTTGCCCCCAAAATGTACAAAGCACCCCGTTCCAGCCCTCACGCTAACAGCACCAAGAATCGACCAAGTTGTACAGTAGCCAACCTGTAAAATAAATATTAACAACTTAAAGACTTAAAATTCTAAAGTAAAACTCCCTAGGATATAGAACATAGAAATAGCCCATAATACAACATTTCCCCTCTACAATTTGCATAGTAGCCACTCGCCAGTAGGAACTTTTTTGTACTACTCCTTTCTAATCCTAGATATTCTATAAACTTTAAACTTAAACGAATCACAGTTTCCTTGTAATAACTTAGCATAATAGTACAATTCAAATTCATTATACAAATAGACTTTAATTTACACTCTCGTTTCCCGGTCAATGCATGTGAGATTTTCGAAGTGAAATGCCATGTCCTGTGGTTCGGATTCCACGTAAAAAGGAGGTCCCGTGGCTCATGATCTCGAGATTAACGGTCACGTTAAACTACAAGCTTCCTTTCCTTTTTAATTTACACTCACTTGCTAATACCAGCAGACTGGCAACTCACTAGTGGTGTAGTTTTTAAAGGAGTTGAGGGAGGAATGTGCTGCGCCCGTCTCACTAACTCTCCTGTGGCTAACTGAACACTATTGACGATTTGGCTCATTCAGTAGGTAACATAACCCTGTATATAAATAAAAAATAGATTACGCTGAAACCGAATCATCGGGATGTGAACACTTCCAGTCGAACACGTCCCCACAGAACATGTATTCCAGGTCAAGCCATCAACCATTCGCATCCACATAGAAAACAAGAAGTTCCGTGACGAACTAAAGAGCCTACTTTTCTTAAAATTTAAGATTCATGCCAATGATTAATCTATATGGATCTATCTAGAATAATGACGAAATTAAGTTGGTAATATCGAAATTTCTAATTAGTTCGAAATACTGTATGATGTAGCCTAATAGATAACTACAGTTGTCATCCCTGGTGACTGAATATATTCTTAGTTCCATCTCTTAAGGTACAGAATACAAAATTTGGTTGAAGTCCAATGGATAGCCTGGACGATAAATGCAGTTAAACATTGGATCTAACAGTGCGCGTAAAATCATGTTGGCAACCATATGATCTATTGTTGTGTCAATTTTGAATGAAATCCATTAGTTAGTATAGAAGTTACATGCATTTATCATGTTGGCAGCACCGGCGTAGGCCTATATTAGTTACTCCAAATTAATCTAGAATGCCAGGTACTATACGTGTGCAAAGTTTAGAGCTATTGGCTTGCATACTTTCTGATATATTGATATTAAGGTAACAAAACTAGAGACAGTATTTATTAACAATTGGCAGCCCTTGTTACTCTTAAGAATCGGCATAGTCATATCTGTTAAGGTACACATAGCACACACGAAATTTGCTTGAAATCCAAATGATATTATAGAAGTTACATGAACTTAAAGTTGGACTTCTCAGCAGGCTTAGAATCATGTTGGTAGCACTGACGTAAATAAGTTACTCCAAATTAATATAGAATGTCAGGTACTATTAGTGTGCATATTTTAAAGCTGTCGGGTTGCATACTTTCTAACATATGGGTATTTGGATTTAAAAAGTTGAGAGCATTTGAAGGGTACAGGGAAAAAACCAGGTAAGTCACTGTTTTCATGAAACCCAGAAAACAATTTTTTATTTGTAAAACGTGATAAGTACTTCACATACAGACTATTTACTTCAAACAAACTGAAATATTGATGTCTGAAGTGTAGCGAACAATGCAAAAGGACGCTTAATGCCCAGAAAGTCAGTAATATGAAACAATGCCAAAAATTCCAATGTAACACCGATTTCTTCAGGAAAAGAACCAGGTAAGTCACCTGAAACATAAAGAAAAATAGGCAGGTCAGCACCTACAATTTTGTCTGTATGACTGTAAGAAAATATAATTAAGCTATTATTATTTCAATGGTATTCAAATTATTATTATTATTATTATTATTAAAGCCATGGTAACTCACGATTTATCATTCATGTGCCAATCCCTGGAAAAACTTCACTGCTGGCTGACCACAAAATTTCATGAGACTCATTATATCCTGGTACTTAGCTTTGGAAATAGGAAGAAGACCTGAGGACAATTGAGAGATTTGTTACACATTTTCCACACATCTAATTTTAACGAAAAATTTTGAAAGAGAGCATTAGATAAAAATATACGAGTATTAACTTTTTTACCTGAATATGACAAAGAAGGTAGCTGGAATTCTCCCATCTTCTGTGCGAAACACCTTTATCAGCCTTTTTTATGATGCTGCTTGCCATGGTGGGTGAGTGGATAGCGTGTCGGTCTACTAACCCCAAGATTGCAGGTTCGCCCCTGACCGTGGTAAGTGATTTTTGAAAGGCGGCAAAAATACGATACGCATGTCATACGATGTTGGCATGTCAAAGAACCCATTTGAATTCAGTAGGCCGAGTTCATAATGGCAAAATTAATCTCGGGAGTTTCCGCCAGCACAAAGTTCCTCATTTCTCTACTAGAAAGCGCTATTGTGTTCAAGGAGATTAGATATCTGACATCTAACCTCCTTGACTTTCATAGTCAAGGAACTACGAAATTCGACACGCAAGCTACCCTCTGGGTGTCAAATAGCAAAGCTTGCACCAGGCACCCGAGGCCATACGATATTATATTATTATTATTTATGATGCTGGATTCGTAGGAGCCATTATAAGTAGCTCGCCAGTTCAGCAGTCGAGGGTAGTTGGATAAGGCCACAAGTTCCCTGACGGGTTGGGTCTTAAACGGACATTTGAGCACATATGTCTGATCTAAAAGATCTTTCCAAGCAAATAGCATTTCCTTGCATACTGTCACCACAATGAATGGCGATGGTTTAAATCTTGAATTTTCAATCGTGCTTATGAACTCGTTTGGAGTTTCCATTCTTTGTTTCATATTCCACAGCCCAACGTCCTTATCACTTTCCATGTATGAATGTCCTCGTTCTAGAAATGTGATTTTCAGCTTCGTTAAGCCATGGATGGGATTATCAACAACATAGTGCATGAAGCGAAAAATAGTGAAATTCTTGTTTTGCCCTCCAGCAGTCAAAAAATACTTGAAGCTCTTTAACTTCATCATCAAGGTAGTTCTTAAAGAAATGAAAGAGACAGGAGGCAACCTCGTTGGGACCTTTCTTGCCAATACCCTAATGGTACACATAAAAAACCGACTGCCCTGTAGAGAGAATGTGGATGTTGAATGAATACATTGATAGCTGACGCTTATAGTATACATCGTTGGTAATTATATTTGGTATTGGAACATTTTTGGCAAAATCCATACAAATTGCTTCCATCTTCTTTGATTTCATAGCGTTGTGTCTTGCATCTCTTTTACGTTGGTAGAATGATTCTGCTTTTCTTTTGTGAAGAACATTCAAGGTTGTCAGCTTTTTAATTTCGTCTTTATCCTTTTCTGAGGACAGCGCTTTTAGTTTGGCTGAGAATTCATCACAACGAGTGCATGTGTCACTACGTGGGTATCCGAACGATATGTTAAAATCCTTGTTCATAATGCACCTGTAGGTTTCGTTGGATACATGAATTGCCGGATGACGTTCTTTAAACATCAGGAACATCTTCTTCACATTCAACTTTTCAGGCAAATATTTTTTTTCAAAATCATTCAAGCTGTAATGACTGTGTCTGCCTTGAAAGCTGTTTATGTGACTGCATATCAATGATCTTGTAGATTCGTCAAGCTTCCGGTGAATAGATGTATGTTTACCTCTCTTATCTCTTGGTGGGCAACCAGTCATTTTCAGGCTTTCCTGTACATATTCCAGTTTGCTTTTTGTGATACCATGCATTGCACAAAATGCTTTTGCACAAACTGGTATATCATGATTATGGTCAGATCCATTACCAACTCGAACCCTATATGCATATGTTGCATCTCGTAATTTTGCGACTTCTTCTGCCTGGCGTGGTCTTCTTTCCTTTACAGGTGGAACTGTTCATCAACCCACCCAAATATGCATTCTGGTCGTTGTGTGTTTCTAGATTGTTGAAATTGCGTAGTATTTGAGCTCTTTCTGCTTCAGTGGTCACTTCAAAACATTTAAGATGCGAGCACATGAAAGCATTCCCTCCCTCATGGGAATATAACCATAATTTCTTACCAACATCTGCAATCCGGCCAGTTTTCTTCCGTTTCGTAGGTTCATTTCGTGGTATACAGTCTTCTTCATTCTCCATCTTAACAGCACGTCACGATATTACAAAGTATTTGAATAATAACTTATAATAAGCGGAATGTAATAACACAGCGTACTCACGAGAGTTAGGCCTACAATGATTTATTTCAGCGATCACACTGCTCTCTGTTGGCAGGCAGATGAGTTGCCATGACTTGCCTGGTTTCTTCCCTGTAACAGCTGACTTACCTGCTTCTTTTCCTGTATGCCAAAACTTTGAAGGTAAATAAACCCATGACTAACCTGTTTCTTTGCCTGTTTCATACGTTTAACAGATGGTCCTTCCCATGGAGAATCTAATGGCACCTCAAACTAAATTTCGATTAAATAGTGACTTACCTGGTTCTTTCCCTGTACCCTTCATTTATTAACAGTAGGCAGCCCTAGTGACTCTTAAGAATATGCTCAGTCATATCTGTTTATGTACACATAGCACATACAAAATTTGGTTGAAATCCAATTGATAGTGTAGAAGTTATATGCATTTAAAATTTGGAACTATCAGCAGGATTATAATCATTTTGGCAACACTGCCATGTATGGCCTCCTGGAAATTAAACTGCAATATTATTATCTATACGTGTGCCAATTTTGAAATAGCTCCCATTCATAGCTTCCAAGATATCCAACATGGAGCTCAAATTTCAATTGCGATTTTTCAGCAGTTGGTAGCACTGACATCATTTTCAAATATGGCAGTGAGATATTCAGGTATAGATCTTTACTCCTACCAAATTTTATTTTGATTTCTGTAGCCGTTTAGGAGTTGATAGGGGGGACACACACACAGCCAGCCAGACAGACAGAAGGACAGACAGACACACATTTGCCCGATCTCATAAGTCTACTTTTTCCTCATTTTTGCAAAATGTTAAAAGTAGGCTAAAAATCACTAGAAGTAGGCAATCCTTTAATCCACGACACAAGCATGACTGAGGATGTTTTATTATAAAGGCTACGTTATTTCTTTATGCAAATAATTAATGATGCACTCTTCTCGCATTAATAACGAACTAACGTTAATAGAAGCCAGAAACTGATAAATCCATGTTTTTGGCACCGTAAATTAATGTAGAAACACTTTTTACAAACTAAGAACTAGCTGAATTGAAATTCAGATCGAAAATTGTAATACAACTTCGGAGGAAGGGGATTAAGTCGTTGTGTTGAGAAAAGTGAACGTTTAAAAGAAAAGGTGCCACCCAGAAAGTGGAACGCTCAGTTCAAGTAAATCAATCATCGCCACACAATCGGTTAAGCCCTAAATAATGCTATCCATGCATCTGTTATGTATTCAACAGTGAAGTATAATAACCCTTATGCAGTCATGTGGCCTGTATTTTCCAACTAGCCAGAATGGTCATTCTATAGTGAATTAAATGTGAAATAATTTGTGTCACTTGAATGTGCGGACACATTGCTAGTTACTTGCTATTCAGTTGCCCGTTTCAATGAATTAATCGTGATGTCCACGTACAGCCTTTTTTTTTTCAACGTAAATTTCTTGTCTACTCGTTACAGGAAAAGCATATCAATGAAAACATTCCCCTGTAATGAGTGATAGAAAATAACAGCCGTATGTGAATGTTATTAACCTTGCCTCATGCACAATATTATATTTTCGTGCAGGAGAAGGAATATGACGTTTATCCAGAATAACTCTCACTTCAAGATTTCCGACATATAGAACAGCATTGCCTGTATAATATGTATTCAGACTGCATGATACTCCATCATTGAAGAGTAGAAACGCGCTCGGTTCCTCGAATTTCAGGAAACCGTGCATAGTAATGGTACTGCTGAGAGTTACACTAATTAACTTTACACTAGTTAGATCTCTCTCTGTGTCATCTTACGTAGCGAAATTAAATGCTATTCAATCGGCCATCACGATTGAACCCACATAGTAATGGGTGTTATTCCTTAACCCTGAGACAAATTATATGAGATTACATAATTCCCTGTCAACAAATGTTTAGAGAAAGGAGATATGCCACAGTGCTTGAGGTTCTCCAAAGTTAATATTCTCTAAAGAGGAAAGGTAACACAGAAGATCCCCACTCCTATCGATGTATCGCACTAGAGAACAACGGTTCCAAAGTTTTCACTAAAATCCTAAGTAATAGATTGACCGAGTTGGTTGATACCTCTATTCCGGACTTTCAATTTGGCTTTAGAAGGGGAAGATCAACTCTCCATGCAGTAAGGAATTTATTGACTTACATAGATAATGTCTTAATAAATGAATAGGGGACATTCTTCGCAGTTTTCATAGACTTTAATAAGGTTTTCGTCTTACTGGCTAGGGAAGTACTTATCACGAAATTAGAGCGCTTTATAGGACGGGAAATCTATCTTGCCTTAATCATCAGAGACATACTATCTGACACTAGAGGTCATAGATGATGGCATTACAACATCCAGCGTCATGACCAAAACAAACAGTGTACTACAGGGTGACCAAATGAGTCCCGCATTTTTCAAAATCGTAACAGGCAATGTGCCAAGCGTCATTCATGGGATTGATAAGAAGATCATTGTATACTTGTCTGTTGATGACATTGTCATAAGAGGATCAATCCTGAAAGACGTCTAAGATGTGATCGATAGACTCTCGGAATTGGTCATGGAAAATAAGTTACAATTATAACTAAAAAGGCATACCAAATGACGTTCAGGAAGGGAGGAAGAAATGCATTACAAGTCCAATTTTACCTAGGAGCAAAACTAATTAGCCATTAAGAATCAGTTCATATATCTGGGCATTTGGCTACAAACTACAAGGGCCACCTTCTCTTTTCTTGTTAGAGACAAAATTGTAGCAGCAAATTGAGCTATGAAAGATATTACAAAACCCGAAAAACAATCCCTGACTACCTCAATGGAACTCATTCAAATGGAAATAATACTGGTTTTGACTAATGGAATTGAGCTTATATGGTATGTATTAAAAGTGAGTATAGAAACTCTGGAGAATGAAAAGGCCTCTTTCCTCACGAGAACACTTGGTGTCTCGAAATTCACTCCATTGAGACAAGTATATGTACTAACTATTGAAGACTATCTGATACAAGAGAAATGAAATAGAATGTTTTTCTGTCATCGACGAACTCTTTCCAAGATACTGTAAGAAGACGAGAACAAAATGAGCAGACATTTGGTGGTAATTGCAGCGCTGGCGCGATTACGGATTGTCACTGGACTCGGACTATTTATGAGTAGAGACATGTTGTTGCTATGTTTGAAGGTCATCGATTACATCATGAGGTCTGGACTAATAAGAGACTTCATGAAATTTTTGATTCATGTGTGTGTGAACTGTGCGATGTTCGGTTTGGCGAATACCACTTGCAATTTAACAAGAAGAGATAAAGATCATTGTAAGATTATGCAAATCAAATCAAATGCACATTGTGCGCAATTGTGTCAATAAATTAATAATTTGTTTGGATGACTATTTGCGATCATCAAGCGATAATTGAAGCTTCACATTTAGGTTTTATAATATTTGTGCTCAATTGTGTAATATAATTATAAATTATTTTGGTCTCTGAATGTAATTGTATAATTATGAGTAATTGTATGTCGTATCTGATGTTTTATGGTATGTTAGTGACTACCTACCTAGATTGCTTCAATGGATATTTTCTATTACCAGTACTATGTTCCACAGGTCGGAGAACACCCTTACCAATTATACACCTGGAGCCTCACATTTTCCAAAAGGTAACAGGAACATGGCAGCCTGCAGTGACATGAGGAAACAAATCTCAAATGTAAAGCCCTATTCATGTAACACATGCGGAGCAAACTTTCTTGTGAAGAGATATTTGAAGAACCACATATTGATTCATACTGGTGTAAAGGCACATTCATGCAGCACATGTGGAAAAAGCTTTATAATGAAAGGAGTTTTGAGGAAGCACATACTGATTCATACTGGTGTAAGGCCACATTCATGTAGCACATGTGGAAAAAGCTTTATAAGGAAAGGTGCTTTGATGACGCATATGCTGATTCATACTGGTGTAAGGCCTCATTCATGTAGCACATGTGGAAAATGCTTTGTTTTCAATGCACATTTGAAGGCCCACATTCTGACTCATACCGGTGTAAAGCCACATTCATGTAGCGTATGTGCAAAAAGCTTCACGTTGAATGATCGTTTGAAGAAGCACATGCTGATGCATACTGGTAGTATGCCACATTCATGCATGCACATGTGGAAAAAGCTTCAAGCTGAATGAGCGTTTGAAGCAGCACTTGCTGATGCATACTTCTAGTAAACCACATTCATGCAGCACATGTGTAAAAAGCTTTATAAGAAAAGGAGATTTGAAGAAGCACATGTTGATTCATACTGGTGTAAGGCCACTTTCATGTGGCACATGCGGAAAAAGCTTTATTGGGAAAGGAGATTTGAAGAAGCACATGCTGATTCATACTGGTGTAAGGCCACATTCATGTGGCACATGTGGAAAATGCTTTACGTTGAATGCACATTTGAAGTCACACATGCTAATTCATACCAGTGAAAGGCCACATTCATGTAGCACATGTGGAAAAAGCTTCAAGATGAATGAGCATTTGAAGCAGCACATGCTGATGCATACTGGTAGTAAGCCACATTCATGCAGCACATGTGGAAAAAGTTTTTTAAGGAAAGGAAATTTGAAGATGCACATGCTGATTCATACTGGTGTAAAGCCACATTCATGTAGCACATGTGGAAAAAGCTTTACGTTGAATGCACAATTGAAGTCACACATTCTGATTCATACCGGTGAAAGGCCACACTCATGTAGCACATGTGGAAAAAGCTTTACGTTGAATGAGCGTTTGAAGAGGCACATGCTGATGCATACTGCTAGTCAGCCACATTTATGCAGCACATGTGGAAAAAACTTTATAAGGAATGGAGATTTGAAGAAGCACATGCTGATTCATACTGGTGTAAAGCCACATTCGTCTGGCAAATGAGGATTAAGATTTATGTTGAATGCACATTAGAAGTCACACATGCTGATTCATACCGGTGTAAGGCCACATTCATGTAGCACATGTGGAAAATGCTTCACGTTGAGTGAGCATTTGAAGAGCACATGCTGATGCTTTATAAGGAATGGAGATGACGCGATGTTAATCCATAACCGTCATGCAGAACGAACTTTCCTCTGAATGCAATTTTGAACCGATATATGCTCACCATGGTGTCCACAGGCTGGAAAAGTCAGGAATTTTGTTTTTGGTCAGGAAAAGTATTAAAAAGTCAGGAATTTTATATTAAACATAACTTCTCCAAGGTCTAATTCTAGAACTTTGAAGTCTGTAGAATCTTTCTGATATAAAGATGAAGTCACTAATGCCGAAATAAAGTAGACCCTTAATGTCATCCAAAATAAATTCTCTTAATTCTTGTGAAAATATTTCAGAATCCTTCAGGGAAATGTTTCCTGATAATGCAATTGCAACACAATTTCAATTGGGGAAGACGAAATGTTCATATGTCATCAATTATGGATTAGCTCCATACTTTCATAATTTACTGCAACACGAAATTCTCTTATGTGATAATGTTATCTGTTTTGATGAGGCATTGAACAAGGCAGCTAGGTCAGATGGACCTATTTGTGCGTTACTTGACATCAAGAGCAATAAAGTTAACACCAGATATTTCAACAGCATCTTAATGTGATATGCAACAGCTCAAGACCTTTTAGAGGCTTTCAACCAGGGAATCTCTCCTCTTGATAGAAAGAGTATTTTACAGGTCTCTATGGATGGACCGAATGTAAATTTGAGTTTCATAAGAAAGTTATCATTGTGGTGTTTGAAGCCATATTTTCAGTGTTGCCTTAGTAAACAAGAGTTTAGTGCTTTTCAGTCGGTCAACACGAATGTACCCAAAAGAGATGGGTTATGCCCTAATCCTGAAATAAATTACATGAGATTAATAAAATACTAGAATGACCAGTTTCGATCGTCGAGCGATCATCATCAGATCCATTACTCTTAGGCTATAAAATCTATGTTTGAAATACAGGTGAAAATATTTACAATATGTACAATTATTCAGTTGCAGTATTGGTACTGCAACTGTCAGTGTATGCTAAATGCAGTATATATGATGTTAGGTGAAATGCTAAATGGTGATAGCTATCCGGAGTTTGTACTTTAGAGAGATTATATGGTTGTAAACTATGGTTAAACTATAAAATTGTAGGCTAACTACTTATCTGATTGTCTTCGTTACTACAGTTACTCGCAGTTTTCGTGCTCCCTGGAACTCACTGTGCGCTCGCACAGGATTAGGGCATAACCCATCTCTTTTGGGTACATTCGTGTTGACCGACGGAAAATCACTAAACTCTTAAGAAAGTTTAATCACCAAATAATAGAAGATAATGCAGATGGCAAACAACTCGTTAACCATGGTGTTTGCGGCCTTCACGATGTCAGTGGAGCACTACAAACAGGAATGCATTCTGTAGAGGGACCTTCTTATTATTTTTGAGGCATATGTATTATGCATTGAACGACTGTCCTGCACGCCGAGCAGAGTACCTTGATGTATATATTATTGCATTATAATTTACTTTATGTTCGACCCTGACTACTGTATGTCAGAAAACTGTACAATAATGAGGCTCATTATGAAACAGTTTCCCCCACCATTCAGAGCTCAAGAAACAGTTGATTGACAAATTAGATAAGGATAGAAGCGCACCTGCGCTGAATTCCATGGCCTTCTAATTATCATTTCCCTGCGTGGCCTAGTGTCAAAGTAAGTTAATTGAGGAGGACTTTGTCAAATACAAGGCATTCTCTGCCTCTCATGTGCTCTGTTCAGTACAAAAACAGTCGTATGCAACTCGCCTATAATGGTAATTAAGACACCCGTATGAATATTATAAAACTGGGATATACTCGTTTTATAAACACACTCGTGCCTTCATTATTGTCATTATAGGCTCGTTGCATAATGTACTATTATTTTGTACTTTAAATGAATAAAGAGGCGAGCGTTGGGCAGCTATGGGAATGGTGGCAGCTGCAAATTTTAAAAAAATATTTGTTTGCTTAATAAACCTTTTTTCCGATATTACGATGAACTTACGACCCAGGAATTATGTTGAGTGGTCAGTGTTTTTTCAGGACAAGTCAGAAAAAATTGACATTGGAAATTCTGTGGATACCATGCTCACTCATAGCTGTGTAATGTCATACTCATGTTGCACATCCAGAAGGTACTACTCTGAATACAGATTGAAAGCGATACAGGCTCACTCATGGTAGTGTAAGGCCGGATTCATGTAGCATTGCGGAGCAATCTTTTCTGACAAAGGAAATTTGAACACACACATGCTTACTCATAGTGGTGTAAAGCCACATTCCTGTGGCACACGTGGAAAAAGCTTTACGTTGATTGGTCATTTGAAGAGTCTTTTTGCATGCCCTACATAAATACTGCTGAATCATAGTGGTTTAAGGCCATATTCATGTATCACATGCGGAAAGTACTTAACGATGAATACAGATTTAAAGCGAAACATGCTCACTCATAGTAGTGTTATGTCATGTTCACATTGTACATGCGGAAAGCATTTCATTTTGTAAAGTTTTTTGAAGACACACGTGCTCACTCATTGCGGTGTAAAACCATATTCATGTAGAACATTAGGAACGAACTTTACTCTGAATATAAATTTGAAGCGACACATGCTTACACATAGCGGTGTAATGAATTATTCTTGTAGCATATGCGGATATAACTTTACTAAGAAAGGAGATGTGAAGATAACCATCCTCAATCATAGTGGTGTAATGCCGTATTTATGTACGACATGAAAGATGAACTTCAGTCAGAATGGGGATTTGAAGAGACATATTCTCCTTCATAGTGCATTAAGGGCATATACATGTGGAACACATTTAACCGAGAAGGGAAGTTTGAAGACACACATGCTCATTATCAATGGTATGCCATAAGCCCGTGGCATAGGATGATGAACGTTATTCATAGTGGTATCAGACCATATTAATATACTGGATCTGGAAAGATATTTACTTGGAAAGGAAGTTAAAGCTTACACATGCTAACTCATAGTAGTGAAAAGCTCTATGCATGTAGTACGTGCGGAGCAAACTTTATTCGGAATGGAAATTAGAGAACGCACGCGCTTGTACATAGTGGAAACAAGCCACATTCAGGTAGTATATGCGGAAAGAACTTTACTTTCATACCACATTTGAAAAGACACATTTGCATACAATAAGGTGAGAAAAATGAAAATCCACATCCTGCTTCCAGTCTCCGACCAGGTCAGGAATGGAATGAATGAAGCCCCCATCTAGCGGTGAGGATATGAACTGTGCCGGCTGCCGAGGCCTGACGCACTCCTCTGGGGCAATAATGAAATGAATGACAAATGAAATGATAGTGGAGAGTGTTGCTGGAATGAAATTTTGACAGGGAAAACCGGAGTACCCGGAGAAAAACCTGACTGCCTCCGCTTTGTCCAGCTCAGATCGCACAGGGAGTGACCGGGATTTGAACCACGGACCCAGCGGTGAGAGGCCGGCGTGCTGCCGCCTAAGCCACGGAGGCGTCATACAATAAGGTGTGAAGCCCTAATCATGTAGAACATGCACTGCAATCTTGACTCTTAAGGATTTCTTGAAAACAAATGTGCTGATCCATAAAGGTAAAAATGCGCATTCTTATGGTGCATGTGGAGATTGGCTACTTTTTCTCTGATAAGAAGATTGAATATGTGCATTTGAGTAGTAAATGTGAAGAAAACTTTGCTATGAAACTATATTTTGGGACACACACGCATATTAATAGCAGCTTACAGTCCTTTTCCTGCAATACTTATGGAGCTACTTTTCTGGGTTAGGGTCTTTGAAGAGACACATCCTCTTTCATAGTGGGCTGAAACAATAACCATTTAGTACATCCAGAACAAACTTTACTCTGCGAAGTTCTTTAGATAGACACATGCTGATTATTAGTGGCCAAATGTGCTTTAAGTTGCTAATGAGGTGCAATGTTTGCTGTGATAGGATCTTTGAAGTCACTTGCTAGTTCATATGGCCTGAAGCCAAATTCATGCAGCATTTACAGAATCTTAACCAGAAAAGGATCTATGGAAAAATTGATGTGGAGAAAACGTTAATGCGAAAACTAAATTTTAGCCACATGCTCATTAATTTGGGGTAGTAGCCGCATTTACACATATTATGTCGAGTGATCTTTACTGGAAAAAAAATGTACGCCAAACTTATATATTATGAAATTAGTCACATTTACTCCCAAGTATACCTTAAGATTTGCTTGTTACTTAGTTGCCACAAGGCATATTCAAAGAGTACACGCGGAGCTGTTTTTACTTTATAGGGTGTATAACGATACATGTGTTAATTAATACCTGCCGAAAGCCGTATGCATATAGTATGTACGGATTATAATTCATTGATTGGGAGACTCAGAAGAATCACTTGTTCGTCGTTGGGGCAAAAGCCATATTGAAGTGGTACATGTGGGGAAAAGTACGAAGGGAGATTTCGAGAAGCACACTTTAATTGTTAGTGGCCAGAAGTTATATTTATGTTATGTAAAATGGGTTTGAATTACAAATAATGTGTTATTGCGGACTGAAGAAAATTCACGAAATATAAGCTGAGATAGGTTTGCTAGAAAGCGGGATATTCATGATGCGCACCTTAATTCATAGAGTGTATGTTATACCTTAGCTCACATGTATCCTTGTTGAAACATATCTTCATTCTTACTAGAAGAAAGGCTACGTTTAAGTGATAGGCTTATATGTTGGAAAAGAGTTTGCTCGAAAGATTGGTCTAATGAGACACGTGTGTATCCTGAATACATGACTACTACATTCAAAATAGGTTTTATAAAAGAATATCTTAAGATATAGCCAATTTTCTTGGCAACAGGTAATGCCATATTTCTTGAGATTCACTCAATCATTGTGCTGGGCATTTGAAACCGAATTCTCGCCTGTTAGAACAACCTGTGCACTTTCATATGAAACATAATTCTATAAAGGGTTTGGTTACATTGAAAACTCATATTCTAATACAGTTCGACTGGTAGCTAAATCCATATAATATATTTGATTTCTGTATACGAGTCAGTTTTAAGGTTCATAACCTATAGTGGCCATCAGGCACATTCATGTAATTAAGCGAAACAAATTTACTTTGTCATGTACAGTATACTCTGGATTATGTGGTTCGCGGATTAACCTTGCGCGTTTTCCCCTTATTTTAAACTTATTGACAATAGAGTATGCATTACAACAATATCTATTTTTCAAACTGTACTGTAAATTGAATACGTTTGAAATTTTATTTGAACATAATTTTGAAGTGTAGTCCTAGAATTTTTCGTACATATTTTTTGCAGTGTATTCTCGGTGGAGGAAAGTTATATTTAGTGCGGTTTTTTGTGACATGTACACGACTTCATGCTTTGTCCAAACTTGTTTTGTTAGCGAAGTGTAACCTTTATTAGGAGTTGGAGACAGGCTTGTTTCAGGGTTGCTGGAAGGTAACTGCTGTCTGCATGCCATTGACGGATCCGCTTGACTGGTCAACAGCTGTTAAAAATTTGTTATTCAGTAGGATGGCTCTTCAGTGTATAGATTATATGGGACAACGAGGGTTTGAATATGGTGACATTATTGCCTTATGCAAAATACGTCTTGAGATAAGCAAGCAGAGAACTATTACAGACAGCACTATAATGTGGGTTACTTATCATATTAAATGTACTATAGCCTACTTCATAAGGAAGTGTTTACTTAAAGAAATAATAAACACATGCTTGTGGACTATCCATGCCATTCACCCTGCTCATTGTGCTGGATGATCGAGAGTACTGTACTTTTGAATAAAATGTAAATCCACTGATATTTACTTCGTAATGAAGAAAGAGAGTTAATGTATTGCCTTAAAATAATGTTCGCAAATAGTGCCCAGGTTTCATTTGATAGAGAAAGTTTAAGAAACAAGCTGTAATCGCCGGAAGGCACTTTGACATGATATTTGAAGCATGGTATGAGAGGTTTCAAGTTAAGAAACATAGGGAGAGGATTTATCATATATCAGAATGAAATATTCTGGGAATTTTACAGGGGTGGAGGTAAGACATGATTCAATTTGTTATATTCCGCGATCGTTATGTTTATTGGGATTTGTACATCAATCAATAGATGTTCTGTGAATGTTATAGAGAGGAGTCTTCTTCACAACCATATGAT
Source organism: Meconema thalassinum (assembly GCA_946902985.2). Taxonomy (NCBI): domain Eukaryota; kingdom Metazoa; phylum Arthropoda; class Insecta; order Orthoptera; family Tettigoniidae; genus Meconema; species Meconema thalassinum. The sequence continues at coordinate 245,800,149 of OX336397.1, forward strand.
ATGTACTGTGAATATTTGAGGGAGAGGGGTTTGTACACATCATACTGATATGCTCCGGTGATGTTATAGAAGATGGTTTTAGTGCACATCCAAATGATATGTTCTGGGAATGTCCACTAGTGTCCAAAATTTCAGCATAAGTTATGAATAAGCTTGGCAAAAGGAAATAGACCGCAAATCTTATTATATATGCACCTACCAACCTTACGTGTTCGCTCTGTACAGGAAAGGAGTATTCCTTGCTTTTACTAGCGGCGTAACCACAAGGTAAACACAGCCAGTGCCGGCGCCGCATATTCCCTAAGTCGTGTTTGCCGTGTTATAGTGGGCCGGAGTATAGCCTCGTGGATAACGTGACAACATAATTGCACAACGACGCATTGTGACTCCGTTTTGAAGGGTAGAATACTCGGCCACCTGGATCCAGGCCAGACACAGACCGAAATCACCGTATCCTTTGAATGTGCCTTAAAGTGTCATTTCCAGGCTAAGGAGACGATTTCGATACACAGGAGATGTTAGTCGTAGGCCAGTACCAGATCGACCAAGAGTAAAAACCCCACAGCAGGACCGATATCTGGTCTTAACCGCCCGACGAAACCGAAGTTCACCTGCAAAACAATTGTCGGCAGAGCTTGCAGCAAACAGTGTACCGGAGGCTCTGAACAGCAGGGCTGTTTGCCAGAAGTCCCGCGGTGTGCGTCCCGCTCACTTACGTCGAAACAGGACCATGAATGAATGGAGGCGTGTGCTCTATTTTGCAGATTCCCGTCCCACATGAACAGTTTTTTGAGGTTCATTTTTTCTCATATTTTTATTATTATTATCTTTCTTTCGTGTCGCATTATTGTGACATAAGTTTCTCTGTCTTACGTACTACGTCCATACTTCATACTTACCAGTAATACCTCGCAATATGCTGAAACATTTCACCCTTGCTAACTCACTTTATGTATAATTTTACCCATTGGCCGACAACTTGTTGTCAAGCTTTGCTTTCTCTATTGGACCCCCTCCCTCCAGGTATACAGAGAGGGGATGTTTGTCGTATTTATGACTTATTTTTCTCGGGCACGTTACTGCGCTCTTTAAGGGAAGGCTTCGTTCTTCCAATTTTTGCCGCCATGTGAGACGGACGTGTCTGCTTTAGCTCGCACCCAAAAAAGCAATTAAATGTAAGTACGATTCAGTCCCCAAATTTACCCAACTTGAAGTTATTTAACATTTCTGCTTCTCCATTTTTCATTTTGTGTCTCCTTTTGTTTTACTTATTTTCTTTTTCTTTCTTATGATGATTTGACGTCATTCCTGTGAACCCAAGTCCTTTCGCTTTCGTTTACGTTAATTTAGCGAAGTGTCTGTATTTAATTGTCTTCCCCCCTTTCATGAAAACGATTCTATTTTCACCTAAATCTCTCAGGTCTGAAATATATGCTATTTTTCATTAAGGCTTAATTACACTCTGTATTGCGTCACCATCCAGTTCAGTGTTCTTTCGAAACACCTCCATTTTGATTGTCGCATCAAAGTTTGTTTTTTGGGTTAAGGTATCAGTCGAGTAACGGAGCTGAGTCTCATTCGTCTACGACTTGATCCTTCCCTCTGTTTTATGAAAAAAGTAGGTGAGTGATGGCCTAAGTGCTGATCACCGTCAATTCGCCACAGTCACTTTCTTTATCTCGCCAAAATTTGATAATATCGCTGTGTATCGACATTTCCACCTCTACGTAAGCCTATATTTTCTACAAAGCATATTATCTTAGCTGATTGATTTGAAATACTTCTTATGAATTCCTTTGTATTACATTACGATATTATTAATACATTTTTATTCAGTAAGCACATTATTTGCTTCAGTCTTATGATTTCTTATACTTGAGTTGCTAGTGTACCTTTCATTCAACGTCAGTCTTGGCTTCACAGTAGCGAAGTTACGACTAGCACGATCTCTGGGACCTTTGATCAATTATTTACATTTAATTTTCCCTTTTTTGATTTTGTCTTAAACAATTTGTTTTGTTTACCTTTTGTGGAAGGCATCTTTCTATCGATTCGGAATCTTGGGCCCAGCACGCATCGAAAGAGATATATCCTTTCCCCGAACCTTAGTGATCCTGTTTAGTATTTTTGTTGTTTTTGCTTCGACTGTGTTCCTTGTGTCTCTGCTATATATTAAGAGCGACACCAGTACAGCCGGTGCACACATTAATCAGGAGAGAACCGGGAAGCCGATGCAACCACAGGAACATCGTAGAACGCGACCTGTATGGTGGTGGTATCATCATTGTTTGGGGTTGCATCATTAGAATGGCCGTACGGACCTACACATCTTCATGGGAGGTCCGAGGATCACTGCGAATGCTCGGAGATACAGGGATGAGATACTGAGAACTCATGTTCTACTCGAGGTGGGGTTGGTCCAGACTTCCTCTTAATGGAAGGTAATGTCCGACTGCTCAGCGCTGCTCTGGTGGATGAATTTCTGACAGGGAAGACATTCATCGGATGGACTGGCCTGCAATGTTTGCAGATCTGAATCCTCTAGGGCATGCCTGGGATGCTATGGAGAGGTGAATTGCATCCCGTCAGCCTCCACCCAGGACCGTCCAAGATCTTTGTATTACACTTTCGGAGGAATGGGATCGATGCCACAAGAGCTCTTGGACCATCTGATAGACGTCACTGCGAAGTATGTGTGACCGTTAGGGGTAACCCTGCACCCTATTAACAGCATATATTGTTGTGGAAGACATTGCCAAGTTTTGTTAGTTGTTGTCTAAGGTTTAACTTAGCTCTCAGAACCTTTCTGACTCTGTTCTTTTGGAAAAGTTGTGTGACATTCGGTGTGTGATTCAGTTTCCGTTTGTCAGCAATCCGTCTGACGTTCCTATCAAGCGGTATGGCCTCGTTATTGATTATGCTTAACTTTTGGACACTTGTGTAATTTTTGGAGGTTTTTTTTGTACATCTATATATGGGTTGGGAACTTTTTAGGGAGAGCGAAGGGTTTTTCGCATGAATGATACATATATATTGGGTATGCACAACGCATATTATGTGTACCTGGAAATAATGTATTGTTTATGATACCATGTTTTGTTAAGAGTTCAGTGTTGAAATTTACTCAGTAGCCTATATCTTTATATAATAATTCTCATCTATGTAGGAAATTCCTACTGAATATATGATATGACGTTTAGAGGGTTATTCTGAAATAAAGGAGAAGATAACTACCGATTTACAGCATGTTTATATTGTTAAAAAAAGCATATCCATCAGCTGTGTTATGAGATCAGCTGCATTTGCTAATAGACAGACCGAGCATATCCATCAGCTGTGTTATGAGATCAGCTGCATTTGCTAATAGACAGACCGAGCATATCCATCAGCTGTGTTATGAGATCAGCTGCATTTGCTAATAGACAGACCGAGTATATCCATCAGCTGTTTTATGAGATCAGCTGCATTTGCTAATAGACAGACCGAGCATATCCATCAGCTGTGTTATGAGATCAGCTGCATTTGCTAATAGACAGACCGAGACCTTCTTTCTTTAACAAATGTTACACTTCTTGTAATTTATTCGCGCTGGCTTGATACAATCTTCAGGATTTCAATTTTTGATAAATGTGATTCAGGGCGAATTAGAGAAGACGGCTAAGGTCCAGACGGAACAAGACAAATGTAGTTGGCAACAACGAAAAATGAAGGTTTTTCCACCTGCATGTCAAGCAAAGTGAGAACAACTACCACCTAAAGCCACTATCCCGTTGGCCAATCACGGACTCTGCGGAACATAACAGTATAGATGTGACGAAGTGATAAGATGGTTTGCAACGGCTTTTTCTGCGATAGAAGTCCCAACACTAGAGCCTGAGGTCAAAGTTAATCTAATGTATGGGATAACGCGATTTACAAGAGTCGGAATCGATAAAGTTCAAATATAAAGGAATAATTGCATTTCCTTTTTTCTACTGGTAAAAACGAAAATAATTACATTTTTGGCAGGAAAAGTTATCCATTGAATTTAGAAAATAAGTGCCAAAAAGGGGGGTTAGAAAATAATAACGAATGAAATCCAAGAATAAACTTATAAAAATTCAATGAAGTCTCAATTAAGCAAGGAATAAATACAATAAATTTCCAAACCATGCTCTCCTCAGCAATGAATCTTAATTCATCTCGTGAATAACCACCCCAAGACAATTAAAAATCTATTTTAACATAATTTTTACCATTATCAGATATTTTAGTCAAATGAATTTTTAGAAAATTATTTTATAGTATCAATTTAAATCACACATTGTTACAGATCTGTTCTTTGAATACTTACGTATTTTTGTGTTACATTTCGGAAATACCCAAGGTAAATATCGTTCAACGTTGCTCGTAATTAATTTAGTTTTAATTTAATTTGAAGGCAATTACTGAAGAGAGCCACAATGTGGCTAATACTCGTATAATATATTCTATTTTTATTTATTGACTAATGTGGGTTACATTACGGTATTTTACTTCTCATTATATTAGCAATAAGCAACTTTTCTAAATATGATTAATTCCTTATTATTACGTTCCAAACATTGTACAATTCAGCTGACCAAAGCGTCTTTAAAAATAAATTAATATGTTTATTTCCTCAGAAACAAATCTTTAAATCAGCACTATTGTAAATTAATATCTCTCCAACTTATTGTTTTAATCTCTGGCACTAAAATGGAGAGGAGATTTGAAATTTGAGAAAGTTCTAACCAGCTGATAGCCTAAAGACAATCCAAAAGTGCCATTACCCCTGAGGGTACATAGGAGCTCTAAACTAAACGATATCAGTTTAAGGACACAGCAGGTCCAAAGAGAAAGATATTAGATAATTGCTGGTTGTGTCAATTCCGTTAAGGTGAACATCTGCTGACAGTCTGAGTGAGTATCTAGAAGCCCTGTTTTTTTTGTTGCAACTGCTGGTTCATCCTTGGGAATAAAACAAGTACTTTGTTTATGTATATCGTGTATATGCTGTAGTGGAGGATATAATAAAACAGCCAATTCACCTAATCCCATCAGACAATATTGTATTTTATTTTTGCTAAGTTTTCGAGATATTTGAAGTGGTAATGCTGTTTTACAGAGGACGTTACACAGGACGCTTAAGCTTGCTGGGGCTCTCCGAGTCCATCTGGAGAAGTTCGTATTCCGACAAGACATTTCCGTATGTTACATTTATATAAATACTTTTACATGCTATATATTGTAACCAATCATTAGATTCATCACCAGCTTATATGCAAGGAAATGCACTATTATTAAAAAGCTTTTAAATAAATGCTTAGAATTTGATAATCACGAGTTAACATAATAGCCAATAAAACGAATACAAAAAAGGTACAGATTAATAAGTTTTGAAAATGAATTCAAATTATAGGTAAATGGATCTACTTGCCAAAAATAGTACGATAATTTAGTTAAAACATATATTATAACTGACACCGCCGTTAGGTTTAAGTGGAAAGACCGAACCCATTCGCTATATAACCCTGGTGAATGTCGCGAGTCTACAGTATCTAGCATAGGCCTAGAAATAATACACTTATTCGATCTGAGGTAACAACTTCTATTCACAAAGGTAATCTTTACACACATTAACATAACAACAAATAATAACATGACATGAAAAAGATGTGGAAATATAAACACTCACGGTACTTTCCTTATATATTTAACCGGTAGGTCAACATTCATAGTAATTCAACTCTCAACAACCAAGATGACAACATCATACAATTATCCACGTATTCCCATCACTTTGCGTCGACTCGTTTCTTTACCAACATTCCAAAATTACGGATAGGTTCTACACTATGCTCATTCATGTCTTAACACATGTTAGTAGGTCTGAATACATTATCTCTTCCAATAATCCAAGACTCTTCCAAAGCAAGCATTACCAATCTGTCAGTTTTCTATCATACCTCTCAGTTCCCTTCTTTAATCGTACCAATAGTTACTGCTCGATGTAAGTGTACGTCTAGTACATGCTAAGATGTCAGAATTCATTTTATTCCATAAATAATTCATGACTATTCCCGAAGCATAACTTTACAAACATCCACTCACTGTCATAAATACTCGTCGACTTCTTCAAAATACCAATATCTGCTGCTCGATACATATATATGTTTAACCACATGTCAAGATGTCAGAATTCATATATCCATCACAATAATCCATGACTATTCCCGGCAGCAAATTTTACCAGACGTCTTATCCCTGTCATGGCTCCCAGAACACTTCACTTGTTCACCCTTCAGCTGACGGACGACTACTGTTATCGTTCGCCAACAGAAGATTAATAAAACAAAAACCAAACAAACATAAACCCAATACAACATTTGAGGTTAACGCTGCAGAAGCAACCAACCACATTTTTCATAGGCCAATCATTTCATTCCCGGATAACATGATTCTTACCAAACAAAATAATATTAACATCTAAATGTAAATGCTGTTTGTACTACATAATAAGGTACAGACATCTCCTCTCAGTAATTAAAGATGAACAGAACAATCAACGTATCCCAGGCCACATGGATACAAACAGGCCTTGCAGCAAACTCTTCTACAGTTTTCTCCCACGGAGATCCGAACCTAACCTTTACTTTACAAGCTCCAAGCACACCTCATACTTGACTTTCAAAATAATAATTAAACAAATGACAACCATCTCGGCGTTCACTCTCTGGACCAGGGCACCAACTGCATTCTGTAGAATAAGACGTACACAATATCTTACCTTTCGGTGCAGCTCTCTAGCGGGAAAACAGAGAACCGAAGGAATCTCACCAGGCAGCAATGACTAAACATAGCCTTTCTCCATTTCAGCTATGTTCCCTTCCGAGAGGTGTTCTATTCCATAACTCAGTATGGGTAGAATTTGCATTCTAGGAGCTGTGCTCAATGACAAATTACTCAAACTCTTTATATCGCTTATCGCTACTATGGACCCCTAGATTTCTCCTTCACAAGTTTTAGGAAATAATTTCCTTGTGGCTGTAAAGCGTATCAAAGGTGATTAACTTGCGATAAAGGGGTTCCATTGAGATAGATTATAGCTTACGGTGATGTTCAACCTCCTGATTTGAAAACCATCAATACAGTTTTTGCTTCATTTATCGTTTAGTAAACATTGAATATCCTGGCCGAATTCAAATTGTTCATCCAATATGATGTTCTTTGTCAATTCGGTTAGTATTTTGTAGAGTAGTTTGCTTAAAACCTTAAACGCGGAACATTCTAAGGCTATTTCTCAATAAGCATTCATATCACCCATGTCGCCTTTTCCTTTTTATAATACTTTCATAATGGAAGACCTCCTTCTAACTGGAATAGTGCCTGCTGAAAAGCCTTATCCACGCTTCTGCGAGTATGTGTAGAGAAGCTTTGAGATGCTGATTACAGATATTATCGGGCCCCAGTTCCGTCACTTCCGCTACTGTGAATTACTGAGTGTGGCTCGTGGATTCTATCTGTGCTTGTGTCCGTCTGTGAGAGGAAGTGCTCTTCCAACTTTTGAATGTGCATATCTCATGGAATTCTACATTCTAGAGCCTTGAAGGGAGCTTTTTCTGCGTCCCGTATAAGCCTGGCTTATTCCTGGGCCATATTGTTTTTTTGTTTTTGTTTTTTAGTTTTATATACTTTGTGAATTTCTGAGAATTCCTTCAAGTGACCTGCGAGGCCCGAGTCGCATGCTCTGTGTAGGGCGTAAAGTGTTGTCTTTCGTGCTTCATAGCATCTTGAGTTGATCCATGGTTAAGCTGTTCTCATGTCTGATTTTGCCGGAATGATGGCGGATTTGATAATAATGTGTTGGTTTTTTAGTTTTGGCACCAATGCTTCAGTGACAATTTGCAACAATATTGGGTGCTGCCACTTTTACCGACGGTTGCTGCCCTGCATCCCCTCCCTCAGAGAACATGACCTCGCCCGTCCTCACCACCGCTCGTGCGCAGTCGCGCCTGTTAGATGAGTAGTGTGAGACAAGCGCTCGCGAAAGACAGTCGCAATGTTTTCCAAGCAGGAGCAGAGAACGTGGATAAAAATTCAGTGTGCTAGGGGTCGCAGTGATAAACAGTGTCACCGAGGATTGCAGGAAGCGTGCGGAGCAGCTGCGTTACCGTTCAGAACGGTAGCAAGATGGGTTGCAGCCTTTCGAGATTGGGGCGAACGTGAGGAGCACATGCCTCGATCTGGTCACCCACCAGTAAGTGATGACAATGTACAGATGGTGTCGGCGTTAGTAGAGGTGGATCGGAACGTAACGATTCGTCAATTAGAGCAAGACACCGGACTGGCGCATTCAACTGTCATCCACATCCTGAAGGACTAACTGAAAATGAGGAAGATTGCGTCCAAATGGGTTCCGCATGACTTAACCGACATGCACAAATGGCTGCGGTATGACGCTTGTCGTATGCATTTGCAGCGTTATGAGCGCGAAGGAGAGGCCTTCTTACGGCGTATCATAACCATTGACGAGACGTGGGCCAGATCTTATGAGCCACAGTTAAAACGCCCATCAAACGAGTGGCGGCACCACGGATCACCACGGAAACAAACAGTTCGACCAACCACCACCAATGTGAAGGTACTGTTGATTCTTGCCTATGATTGGGATGGTGTGATCATTCACCATACTGTTCCCCGAGGGCAAACCGTTAATGCGGCGTACTTTTGTTCGATTCTGCAAGACCATCTCCGAGGAGCTCTGAGAAGGAAACGGCGCCACCACATGGTTACACCGCCCATCGTTCTGCATGACAATGCTAGGCCACACACAGCAGGCGTTGTGTCGGCTTTGCTGGATCGCTGGGGCTGGGAGGTCCTCTATCCCCCCCCCCCCATATTCTCCCGACATCAGTCCCTGCGGCTATGATTGATCTCATCCCGAAGATGAAGATGACAATGCGCGGGGAGTGCTTCCGTACCATTGAAGATGTTAAGCAGGCTGCCGCGCGCTCTCTTCGTATCACCAATAGATTGGGAAGTGCCAACGGGATCCAACGACTTCCGCATCGCTGGGAACACGTTGTACGCAACGGTGGGGACTACATTGAGGGCCTGTGGAACTTCGAACCATCTAAGTGAGTTATTAATCCAGTTATAACTAAGTGCCAGAAGTAAAAAAAACAATCCCTGTATTTTTCTTAGTTTCTAATCCGGTATCCATATTACCCCCATTGTGCATTCTATCGCTGATTTTATTCAAGGATCGTTCATCTACATTTGTTCCTATAACAGTTTCATTGATGATTTTGTGCTGTGATTTTGTGCTGTGCTCCAAGCGGTACCCATGATGAAGGACCGATGATTGGCAGGTGTTTTCTTATTACTAGAGCATTCGCTATTTTCCTGTCTGTTAGCTGTGGTCTCTTCAAATTTGTAAATATTAGGTCAATTGTGCTGCAGCCATTATGGCAGAAGTAGGTTTCATCGCATTTTAAATTTCGGAGGCGTAGTCGGTAGCAGGCTGAACTGCTATGCCCAAGATTGCGGGTTCAAACCCATCCGAAGTCGCCGAATTTTTATGAGCTTTAAAATCCTTCAGTAATCCTTCTTTCGGAGGACAAATAAACCTGGCGGACCCATGTCATACATTGTTGGCACGTAATGGAACCTACCACTGCAATTGGTAGTGTGCAGCAAAATGTGTAGTTATATTTTGGCCAGTTAGAAACCCTCTTTATCGATAATTAGTGTCTACCTGACACTACAAGAAAAATGAAAATTTAAGATAAACTAAAAACGTGGCATTTATACATAATGTCCTGAAAATAAAGATTGGAGAATTCGGTACTCCACTGATTCCTTCCTCTCTCATCGAAAAATATAGCATTCCTTTGCTATTACAAAAATTAAACACAAAATGTATTACAAACGATAAACTCGAGTGGAGTTCTTCAGAACCTCCACTGAAATATGAAAAATTAGGAAACGGCGTGATTTCACACATTACCCTATATTATACATTGCGTTTCATATTTGAACCGTAGTTCCACATCTAAATATGCAAGATCAAAATTTACTCAGTATTAAATATATATTCATATGTACAATGATTTGTGATTCGCACAAATATTAACTTAACTGCGTTGAAATGATTTACTTTCCTTTAACACACATGAGTCTTTACTACTCAAACTTCCTGAACAAACACCGTAACGTTATCGGTTGAAAGTATAAATACTAGTCTAAATCAAGAGAACATAGGTGACAAACGTTTAAGTTCAGCACTGCTCTAACTTTGTTTTCTCCCATTTGATTATTAAATTTCGAAAAATTCCTGAAATTCTTTGGTCGACTTACATTTTCTTTGATAAACGTGAATATTCGAAGTGCATGGCATTTTACCTTCATTCCACACTTCCGTTCCAAAATTATACAACAATTACATTATTTCTTAAACACCCTGTACAGAACTTGCCTCAAATGCAATTAAACGTTGTCACATTCGCTGTGATCAAAAACTAGGAAACATGACTCCTCTGTCTCCTTTTGTGAAAATACGTAACACATTTACGTCTACGATAGCTTTCTTGCACGGTATTCCAAATCTAAACCCCTTTCAGTGCATTCTCTCAATCAATGCAAAGAAAATCAGTTACTCTATTAAATATCCACTACCATTGTGAATATTGTTCAAGAAACAAACTTTAACAAACTCCTCTATTCTAATACAAAATTTCCTCGTGCCTATAAATTCAAATCTTTAATTACTTTCTGTACAGTTACTTTTATATCACCCTGTGATTTAACTTTCATAACTCCTTTTCACGTATTTAAATTCAGTTATTACATTATTGTAACTTTCAAAGAATTGTCAGCAAGAATTCACATTTAAAAATGATATAAGTGTGTCCTGTCTTCCTGTGAATACAAATTTCTGAATTTAATTCATTTAAATCCAGCTGATTTATTTTCAGACAATGGGTAGACTTATCTAAATTGCCCTGTCTCTTCCTGTGAATACAATAAAGTCTTAGCTATCTTCGTGAAATATTTTGTTTAATTAATTTTATCTAGGCTTTTTAATGCTCTAAATGTTTTATTTGACACATATAAAGGTCCTAGGAACATCTTTGTTACTAGGAAATATGGTTTATTACGTTTACAGCATAGTTCTAAATAACTATCTGTTTCATTACAATGAATTTGGTATTTATTGATTTAATTGTCTATATCAATTATTATACTATCTTTTACCAGATTTTGTGTCGTGTAACAATCCATTATTGCACACAGTTGGTTTATAATACATTTCTGACACTCGAATCAACATCTTGAGTTGTCGAAATTTATTTGACATTTCGTGACATAGCTTTTTAAATATACGGTACTTAAGATGTTCAATATACGTTCCAATGCTGCGCATAAAACAGATTTATTTAATTTAACGCAAGTATCAATAATTTTAAACGACTTTATAATGAACTGATTTAACGTTGACAACAGCAATTCGCTAATAAAATTTCGTCCAAATGACTGAAATTTTCAATGAAAATGACTCCTAAGAAAATACTGATTTACTGGATTAAAATCTACACAATTTTAAATAAAATGACAGAATTATACGGTAGGTCAATTTGGATAAACACAGAACATGACTAAAATTCTTCTAAATATATTTCAATCTCTTCACTACCTTGAGCTGGCGACGATGTCTGCTGTAATATGCCTTGTCTGGCAAAACAAATGTGATTGAGCACAAAGCCCACAGCTGCGAGTACCGGTTGTGGCGAGGCCTGCTGGATAACCTCACAGGGGACAAGGTCGATGACATAACTGGGTTAGCGACCTCTCCGTGTATAGCAAGTCTCTCCCCCATTCCTTCACTCGACTCCCGCATGTCGTTCGGATCTTCTGACGTTACCACTTCACTACGCCGGCATCGCTTCTTAAGGTTGACATTCGATTGTTTTATAAGTGTCTTTGAGAGTATGCTGGATGTATATGAACTCGTGTTATGACGTATAGATTTGTTCCGCATTTCTGCGCATAGCGTAGATGTTCGACTGCGCCATCCATGTTGTGGAATTCTGGATTCAACTTTACATTTCTGTAGTCTCTACTCCCCTATAATGTGCATCTTAGCACGAAGTCATAATCAGATTAATGATTAAACCTATGTAACTTCCCCGGCGCCAATTTATAAACTGCATTGTGTATAGCATCCAAGGATGAGCCGAATTGTATGAGTTATATAGCTCCTTTCCTGAAGTAAATTGTTTGCATTTATCTGCGTGAGATGTGTAGTAGCTTTGTATCGAAATACTGAAGTAACAAGCTGTGTTTCAAATACTCCACAGACTTGCTGAATGAAGCTTCTCTAAATGTGAGTGCAAATGAACTCAGTCTCGTTCCGATAAGTGTGTTACTAAATCACCAGTCTACATGCTGTGCTGGTCTCAGTCAGAATGTCCCTTGCTTCACAAGTCACAGCCTTCTGACTTCACACTCCTTCTCTCCACTTTCGTTATGCGTGGCACTGTTCTAGAAACAACTCGTTTGTACACTGGCGGTCTTGTCCAGACCCGATCTGAATTAGGAATGACCGCTCGTTCTTGCTCTCCGAGTACGGCAAGTTCATCGCGTTTCCTCCCCTCTCGTGGTGTGACGTAGCTCCACAGACTTCCCCTCACTAATTCAGTCATCAACCTTGGTCACTTCTCCACCCGCATGACGTTACTCTCACTTCTCGTGGTGTTACGCATTCTTACAATGTAGGCTTCCCTTCATTCAGATAATCAATACACAACCATATTTAAATAGTTCCTCCTTTCCTTCCGGTCTTCCGTAATTGTTTAATTAATAATGATGCATAGTATTACACTGTATTTCATCTTAGGTTTTCCATATCTCACAAATTTTAAGGAATAAGAGATTTTAATTCGTTCTTTTATTTTTCCTGGGTCCCAGTTCGTATCCCGTCTGGATCTTTAGTATTGGCCTTAAATAAATTCGGGCGCAATTTCCGTTGCCATTCAAAGTAAAGTATAGCCTTTACTTTCTTTAATAACAGTTGGTTTCTCTGTTCTTGGGACTGAATTTATTTATTTACTGAATCTTTGGGTAAAATCTCTTTAATTTGGAGTGGTTAAATTTTCCAATGGATCTGTTGTCTTCAATCCTCACGATCTTGTTGCAATTGTTACCGTAGACTGTATCTACTTTGAAGGGTCCTCTAAAAAGACTACTGAACTTGATGTACACCTTCTTCAGTACGTCAGCTTTCACAGGAATCCTGACTAACACAAGGTCACCTTCTAGTAGCGGACCGCTAAATCACTTCCCTTGTAAGCGTTTCAATCTCTTCTCGGCCGCTTTGTTTAGCTGTTCTTGCGCTGCTTCGATTCTCTGGTCCATCGGTGGTTCGTTATCTTCCGGAATGTTGAACATTCCGTTCCAGGGTCGTACGGGCTTCTTCTCAAAGTGTAACATTACTGGAAATTCGTTGGTGCTCTCGTGCCTCGTATTATTGATGCAAAATTCTACTAACCTCTCTCTGTAATCTTCGAAGTTGTCAATTCTCCTACCATATTGAGGTATCCCTTCTGCTTCGACTTCCATGACTATTCTTACTAGATTTTCTTCTGTAGTTTCGTCAATCAGACTACACTCATTCTCCTCCTTCTTCGAGTTTTCTGGCTGATATTAAATTTTATAACTCCGTTGCGCAAGTCAATAACGGCTCCCGTCTTCGTTATGAAATCAATACCTAGAATAGCATCGAAATTTATCTGGTTCAAGACTATGAATATCTGCTCATATTTATGTTCATTGATGGAGAATTCCATTAATGCCTGGAGTTTACACTTCATGGTCTTTTCATTGAATACACCCCTGACCTTGATAGTTGAAAAGGGCATTGTTGTGAATGAATTACCGTCTTTTAATCTGTTAAAACAATTCTCTGACAATATTGACGCTGTCGCACCCGTATCTAGGAGTGTTCTCAGGCATTCACCTTCTGATACTATTTCTATGATGGGTAGCCTCGCTACTCTTCCTTTTTTCGGCTCTTCTCGCTCATACAGGAGATCTTCGTTCGTGGCCTGATACAATTCATTTATCTCGATTACGTGTCTAGTTACGGTGATGTTCTCGTCCTTTACTTTTTGGAATTTGAAGTTTTGTTTGTACCCCTCCTGGGTCTTCATTGCTCCGGTCTCTGCTTGATCCGGGCTGAGATTCCTGATTTTGGTTACGCTGTCCCTGATTTTGGTTTCTTGCGTTTCTTTCTTCCCTTTCTCTAAGGTTCTTCAGGCATTCTTGACTTTCTCTCTCTCTCTATCATCGTAATACCTCCTCACGTTATTGTTGCTTCTCCATCCTCAGTTTTGTTGATTTTACTGTTGTTGCGGTCTCGAATAGTTGTTTGTGTTCCTCCAGTTTTGATATCCTCGATATCCGTAATTATTCGTCGGGTTATCTCTGTTGTAGTATCCCTCTCGGCGATAATCATTGTTCCTTTGGTGGTAGCTGTTTCTCCCCTGATTTTCGTTCCACCGTCGAGTCTGGTATGGTCTCCCTTCTCTAGGTTTCTGATAACCAGGTTGAAAGCGGTTTTGTCCATAAACTCTCGATCTAGTTGGTCCTACTCCATCTTTATTGTCTTCCGTCTGTTGCGCTTGATCAACATGGATGGTGTGGATCTCTCTATGTTCTGGATTTCTGCTTCTTTGGTTCTGGTTTTCGGTTGAGTTGTTGGATACATTTGACGTGTGATCCAACCTCCTCCAAATTTCCGCCCTCCCCTCTAACGTTCTGACGTTGGCCGAAATGAGGTGCCTTCTAACTTCAGTTGGTAATTGGCATGAAATAGCATGTACTAGATCCTCTTCTGCCAATGGAGGTTGAAGATGTTGCAAGCTTGCTAATTGATTTGTAAAGAAGCTTGCGTACTTCGTCGGACTAGAGTAAGCATACTTTTTCGAATAAATTTCGGCGCGTATGTCTTGTTGAAGTTCTTTGCTCCAGAATCGCTTCTGTAGAGCAATAGCGAACTCCTCGAATGTGTGGTAAGTATACCTGAAAGCTCTGTGCCAAACTAAGGCCTCTGAGTCCAAATATTTCTCCACTACCCTCATGTGTCGTTCACGAGGTATTCTGTTATCCTCTAGATACGATCTCATGTCTCTGAGAAATTCCACAGCAGTGATATTTCCAACCCCGCTGAATTTGTTGGCTTTTTCGTCGTTACTCTTGATGACGATAATGTTCGCATTTGACCTACTCTGGAAAGGTTCAAAGTCTCCTCCAAGTTCCTCTGTTTCTGTTCGAAATGGCTCTCGAATGAAGTTCAAGCTGGATTTCGGAAGCTGCTGACTATCCACGCTTTCCTTATCCTCTTCTATCTTGTCTGTCCTAGCCTGTCCTTTCCTGATTTCTTCCTTCAGTTTCTCATCTCTTGCCTTAAAGAATCTAGTTAAGTCCTTCCTCATGTCCTCCCTGACTTCAGCTCTTAACGTAGATGAAAGTCGAGAATCCCCAATCGTGAGTGACTTTAATTGTTGTTCCAATTCACTGGTTTCCTTTTCCTGCCTCGACCTAATTTTCGCCAGTTCTATGTTTGTGTCATCGACTGTACGTTTAACCCTGCCAAGTTCGCCTGAATTACTTAAATCTGCTTTACTTACAATATCGGTCAGCGTGGCTACGTTATTGATTTGAAGCTCATCTACCCGCTTGAATAGATCTTCACGTACTCTACTAACATTTATGTTTGAACTTAATTCTATGGCCTTAATATCATTAGATAATTTACTATGGATTTCAGATACAATTTTAGTAGTAACTGTTACGACCTCCTCCTTCATGTTCGTAACAGCCTTTACAATAGAGGCATTTATGTCCACATTAATGCCATCCTCGAACAATTTCCTTTGACCTTCCAACTTGACCTGTAAGTCACCAACAGTATCATTTAGACTGTCAAGTTGCTCCTTGAGTCTGTTCTGGGCCCCTGAAACGTGTACATGATGTGTAGTGTTTTCCTCCTCAACGGAGCTAATACTAGCCTGTAAGTTTTCCTCTAGTTCTATTATGTGGTTACTGTTAGCTAATTTCGCTTCTAATACTTTGCCTATCATGTCGGATCTTAAAATGCCTACTTCTGTTTTAGTAAGACTAATGTCCTGTTTGACTTGGTCAAATGAGGTTTTTAATTCTTCCTGTGCATTTTCTGCCTTTTCTAAAAATTTCTGAGCCTTTTCCTGATTTTTCCTAACCTCATCATGAATTTTCCGGGCTTCTTCCTGCGCTGCTCTTATTTCGGCCTGGATTTTTCTGTCTTCTAATCTAGCCAGTTCCTGACTCAATCGGTCCTCTTCGCGAGCTTTTTCTTGACCTAATCTCATCTCCGCTCTTAAAATTTTAGCCTCTTCTTCTACCTTTCTGTCTTCCTCTCGAGCTTTTTCTAATGTTAGCCTAATTACTTCACGTTCCTGTCTATCCTCTTCTCTAGCTAACCTAGTTTCTTCCCATTCCTTTTCTCTAGCTAGTCTATCTTCCTTTCTGGCCTTTTCTAAAGCTAACTTGGCTTCCTCCTGTGCTAACGTTATACTACCCTTGGTAAGTGTTTGAGCATCCGACAACTCGGGCTTGACCTCGGATTTCACAGCAGCTACAGATTTCTGAATCTCGGCTTTCATTTGTTTAGTGTTAGAATGTGTTAATTGGTGGAGCGCTTCAAGGTCTTTGGTCAATACATTTTGACCTTCTTTCATGTTTTCCAACATCGTTCTTATGAACGTCAAGTCGTTTGCCGACATAATTTCTTCTTCTTGAGACTAAGGGAAGTATCAACTACAGAAACTACAAGTGGATATCCAGAATTGACCAACGTATACATTTTATACAAGTGATGGAATGCATTGAAAATCTTAGTACTACTTAAGTCTATTTAAATCGCGAGTTATTACGAATTTTTTATTGTTCCATTTTACTGAACCGACATCTTTACATTTTATCATCCGACCTAACTTATGTTTAACAACGTTAATTTACTCCTTAATTTAATATTACATGACAAATTGTCGTTAGCTGGTTCTAGAAATATGCCTCACAACTGTAATGTACTCCACTAATCTGCTGATGTTGCGTTCACCTCAACAATCATTAAATTTGGGATCGGAATTTCTTTTATTTCAAAACATATATGGCCTCACTCTTGAGTGCTTCCAACTGCCTCTCTCGAGTGCCTCTTTCCATCGCCCCACGTATGGGCCGGCCATTTAAATATACCATCTATATGCGACCGAATTCACCAATCAGTACCTATATCCGCTGCACTGTAAAGGATTTCAGACACGTAGCTACCCAGCTCACAAACTTACCATTGTCCGCTAAGTAAAAATTGGGAATTCTAGGATCATACAGGGGCGATTTATATAAGAAAATAGTACTACCAGCCTAGGTACAAATTTCTACTAGAATTTACATTTAAGCAAATCGAGAAACTCCAATCTCGAGGGGTGATAAGGTCTGTCTATAGTGAGCGCCTGTATCCTACCCAGCAGTACCATTTTCGGCGTCGACAAAATGAAAACGATGTCAGCAAAGATAAAAATTAGCTAATTCGCTAAAAAGCGCCAGTCGTTTATTGTGCTAAGGAAATACACACATGTCCTGGATGCATATCGATGATTAGTGTCTACTTGACACTGCAAGAAATGAAAACTCAAGATAAACTAAACACGTGGCACTTATACATTATGTCCTGAAAATAAAGGTTGGAGAATTCGGTACTCCACTGATTTCTTCTTCTCTCATCGGAGAATATAGCATTCAATTTGCCATTACAAAAATTAAACACAAAATTTATTACAAACGATGAATTCGAGTGGAATTATTCAGAACCTCCATTGAAATATGAGAAATTATAAAACGTCGTGATTTCAAACATTACCCTATATTATACATTGCGTTTCATATTTGAACCGTAGTTCCACAGCTAAATATGTAAGATCAAGATTTACTCAGTATTAAATATATATACATATGTACAATGATTTGTGATTCGCACAAATATTCACTTAACTGCGTTGAAGTGATTTAATTTCCTTTCATATACATGAGTCTTTACAACTCAAACTTCCTGAACAAACACCGAAACTCTATCTGTTGAACGTATAAATACTAGTCTGAATCAAGAAAACATAGGTGACAAACATTTAAGTTCAGCACTGCTCTAACTATGTTTTCTCCCATTTAATTTTTAAATCTCGAAAAATTCATGAAATTCTCTGGTCGGCTTACATTTTCATTGATAAACGTGAATATTCGACGAGCATGGCATTTGACCTTCATTCCACACTTCCGTTCCGAAATTATACAACAATCACATTATTTCTTAACACCCTGTACAGAACTTGCCTCAAATGCAATTAAACAATGTCACATACGCTGTGATCAAAACTAGGAAACATGACTCCTCAGTCTCCTTTTGTGAAAATACGTAACTCATTTACGTCTACGATTCCTTTCTTGCACGGTATTCCAAATCTACACCCCATTTCAGTGCATTTTCTCAATCAATGCAAAGAAAATCAGTAACTCTATTAAATATCCACGACCATTGTGAATATTGTTCAAGAAACAAACTTTAACAAACTCCTCTACTCTTATACAAAAATTTCCTCGTGCCTATAACTTCAAATCTTTAATTACTTTCTGTACAGTTACTTTTATATCACCCTGTGTTTTAACTTTCTTAACTCCTTTTCACGTATTTAAATTCAGTTATTACATTATTGTAACTTTCAAAGAATTGTCAGCAAAAATTCATATTTAAAAAAATAGATATAAGTGTGTCCTCTTTTCCTGTGAATACACTTAAGTCTTAGCTATCTTCGTGAAATATTTTGTTTAACAAATTTTATCTAGGCTTTTTAATGCTCTAAATGTTTTATTGGACACACATATAAGGGTTCTTGAAACACCTTTGTTACTAGGAAATATGGTTTATTACGTTTACGGCATAGTTCTTCATAACTATCTGTTTCATTACAATGAATTTGGTATTCATTGATTTAATTGTCTATATCGAGTATTTAGACTATCTTTTACCAGATTTTGTGTCGTGTAACAATCCATTATTGCACACAGTTGGTTTATAATTCATTTCTGACACTCGAATGAACATCTTTAGTTGTCGAAATTTATTTGACACTTCGTGACATAGCTTTTTAAATATACGGTACTTAAGTTGTTCAATATACGTTCCATCGCTGCGCATAAGACAGATTTATTTAATTTAACGCAAGTATCAATAATTCTAAACGACTTTATATTGAAATGATTTAACGTTGACAACAGCAATACTCTAATAAAATTTCGTCCAAATAATGGAAATTTTCAATGAAAATGACTCCTAAGAAAATACTGATATACTGGATTAAAATCTACACAATTTTAAATAAAATGACAAAATTATACGATTGGTCAATTTGGATAAACACAGAACATGACTACAATTCTACTAAATATAAATCAATCTCTTCACTACCTTAGCCGGCGACGATCTCTGATGTTTCATGTCTCGTCTGGCAAGACAAATGTATTTGAGCACAACGCCCACAGCTGCGAGAACCGGTTGTGGCGAGGCCTGCTGGATAACCTCACAGTGG
The DNA here is from genome assembly GCA_946902985.2 of Meconema thalassinum. Taxonomy (NCBI): domain Eukaryota; kingdom Metazoa; phylum Arthropoda; class Insecta; order Orthoptera; family Tettigoniidae; genus Meconema; species Meconema thalassinum. Next base: position 245,819,828 of record OX336397.1, read on the forward strand.
GACAAGGTCGATGACATAACTGGGTTAGCGACCTCTCCGAGTACAGCATATCTCTCCCTCACTCCTTCGCTCGACTCCCGCAAGTTGTTCGAATCTTCTGACGTTACCCCTTCACTGCGCCGACATCGCTCCTTAAGGTTGAAATTCGATTGTTCTATAAGTTTCTTTGAGAGTATGCTGGATGTATATGAACTCGTGTTATGAAGTATAGATTTGTTCTGCATATCTGCGCATCGCGTAGATGTTCAACTGCGCCACCCATGTTGTGGAATTCTGGATTCTACTTTTCATTTCTGTAGTCTCTACTTCCCTCTAATGTGCATCTTAGCACGAAGTCATAATCATTTTAATGAATAAACCTGTATAACTTCCTCGTTGCCAATTTATAAACTACATTATGTATAGTTCTCAAGGATGAGCTGAATTGTATGAGTAATATAGCTCTTTTCTTGAAGTGGATTGTTTGCATTTATCTGCGTGAGATGTGTAATAGCTTCGTATTGAAATACCGAAGTAACAAGCTGTGTTTCAAGTACTCCACAGACTTGCTGTATGAAGCTTCTTTAAATGTGAGTGTAAATGAACTCAGTGTCGTTCCGATAAGAGTGTTACAAAATCACCAGTCTACATGCTGTGCTGGTCTCAGTCAGAATGTCCCTTGCTTCACAAGTCACAGCCCTCTGACTTCACACTCCTTCTCTCCACTTTCATTATGCGTGGCTCTGTTCTATAACAACTCGTTTCTACACTGGCGGTCTTGTCCAGACCCGATCTGAATTAGGAATGACCGCTCGTTCTAGCTCTCCGAGTACGGCAAGTTCATCGCGTTTCCTCCCCCCTCGTGGTGTGACGTAGCTCCACAGACTTCCCCTCACTCATTCAGTCATCAACCTTGGTTACTTCTCCTCCTGGATGACGTTACTCTCACTTCTCGTGGTGTGACGCATTCTTACAATGTAAGCTTCCCTACATTCAGATAATCAATACACAACCATATTTAATAGTTCCTTCTTTCCTTCCGGCCTTCCGAAATTGTTTTATTAATAATGATGCATAGTATTACACTCTATTTCATCTTAGGTTTTCCATGTCTCACAAATTTTTAAGGAATAAGAGATTTTAATTCGTTCTTTTATTTTTCCTGGGTCCCAGTTCGTATCCCGTCTGGATCTTTAGTATTGGCCTTAAATAAATTCGGGCGCAATTCCCCGTTGCCATTTAATGTAAAGTATAGCCTGTACTTTCTTTAATAACAGTTGGTTTCTCTGTTCTTGGGACTGAATTTATTTACTTACTGAATCGTTGGGTAAAAACTCTTTAATTTGGAGTGGTTAAATTTTAGAATGGATCTGTTGTCTTCAATCCTCACGATCTTATAGCAATTGTTACCGTAGACTGTATCTACTTTGAAGGGTCCTCTAAAAAGACTACTGAACTTGATGTATACCTTCTTCAGTACGTCAGCTTTCACAGGAATCCTGACTAACACAAGGTCACCTTCTCGTAGCGGACCGCTAAATCTCTTCCCTTGTAAGCGTTTCTATCTTTTCTCGGCCGCTTTGTTTAGCTGTTCTTGCGCTGCTTCGATTCTCTGGTCCATCGGTGGTTCGTTGAATGTTGAACATTCCGTTCCAGGGTCGTATGGGCTTCTTCTCAAAGTGTAACATTACTGGAATTTCGTTGGTGCTCTCGTGTCTCGTATTATTGATGCAAAATTCTACTAATCTCTCTCTGTTATCTTCGAAGTTGTCAATTCTCCTACCATATTGAGGTATCCCTTCTGCTTCGACTTCCATGACTATTCTAACTAGATTTTCTTCTGTAGTTTCGTCAATCAGACTACACTCATTCTCCTCCTTCTTCAAGTTTTCTGGCTGATATTGACCTTCATTAAATTTTATAACTCCGTTGCGGAAGTCAATAACGGCTCCCGTCTTCGTTATACCTAGAATAGCATCGAAATTTATCTGGTTCAAAACTATGAATATCTGCTCAAATTCATGTTCATAGATGGAGAATTCCATAAATGCCTGGACTTTACACTTCATGGTCTTATCATTGAATACACCCCTGACCTTGATAGTTGAAACGGGCATTGCTGTGAGTGAATTGCCGTCTTTTAATCTGTTAAAACAATTCTCCGACAAAATTGACGCTGTCGCACCCGTATCTAGGAGTGTTCTCAGGCATTCACCTTCTGATACTATTTCTTTGATGGGTAGCCTCGCTACTCTTCCTGTTTTTGGCTCTTCTCGCTCATACAGGAGATCTTCGTTCGTGGCCTGATACAATTCATTTATCTCGATTACGTGTCTAGTTACGGTGATGTTCTCGTCCTTTACTTTTTGGAATTTGAAGTTTTGTTTGTACCCCTCCTGGGTCTTCATTGCTCCGGTCTCTGCTTGATCCGGGCTGAGATTCCTGATTTTGGTTACGCTGTCCCTGATTTTGGTTTCTTGCGTTTCCTTCTTCCCTTTCTCTAAGGTTCTTCAGGTATTCTTGACTTTCTCTCTCTCTATCATCGTAATACCTCCTCACGTTATTGTTGTTTCTCCATCCTCAGTTTTGTTGATTTTACTGTTGTTGCGGTCTCGAATAGTTGTTTGTGTTCCTCCAGTTTTGATATCCTCGATATCCGTAATTATTCGTCGGGTTATCTCTGTTGTAGTATCCCTCTCGGCGATAATCATTGTTCCTTTGGTGGTAGCTGTTTCTCCCCTGGTTTTCGTTCCATCGTCAAGTCTGGTATGGTCTCCCTTCTCTAGGTCTCTGATAACCAGGTTGAAAGCGGTTTTGTCCATAAACTCTCGATCTAGTTGGTCCTACTCCATCTTTATTGTCTTCCGTCTGTTGCGTTTGATCAACATGGATGGTGTGGATCTATCTATTTTCTGGATTTCTGCTTCTTTGGTTCTGGTTTTCGGTTGAGTTGTTGGATACATTTGACGTGTGATCCAACCTCCTCCAAATTTCCGCCCTCCCCTCTAACGTTCTGACGTTGGCCGAAATGAGGTGCCTTCTAACTTCAGTTGGTAATTGGCATGAAATAGCATGTACTAGATCCTCTTCTGCCAATGGAGGTTGAAGATGTTGCAAGCGTGCTAATTGATTTGTAAAGAAGCTTGCGTACTTCGTCGGACTAGAGTAAGCATACTTTTTCGAATAAATTTCGGTGCGTATGTCTTGTTGAAGTTCTTTGCTCCAGTATCGCTTCTGTAGAACAATAGCGAACTCCTCGAATGTGTGGTAAGTATACCTGAAAACTCTGTGCCAAACTAAGGCCTCTGAGTCCAAATATTTCTCCACTACCCTCATGTGTCGTTCACGAGGTATTCTGTTATCCTCTAGATACGATCTCATGTCTCTGAGAAATTCCACAGCAGTGATATTTCCAACCTCGCTGAATTTGTTGGGTTTTTCGCCGTTTCACTTGATGACGATAATGTTCGCATTTGACCTACTCTGGAAAGGTTCAAAGTCTCCTCCAAGTTCCTCTGTTTCTGTTCGATATGGCTCTCGAATGAAGTTCAAGCTGGATTTCGGAAGCTGCTGACTATCCTCGCTTTCCTTATCCTCTTCTATCTTGTCTGTCCTAGCCTGTCCTTTCCTGATTTCTTCCTTCAATTTCTCATCGCTTGCCTTAAAGAATCTAGTTAAGTCCTTCCTCATGTCCTCCCTGACTTCAGTTCTTAACGTTGATGATAATGGAGAATCCCCAATCGTGAGGGACTTTAATTGTTGTTCCAATTCGCTGGTTTCCTTTTCCTGCCTCGACCTAATTTTCGCCAGTTCTATGTTTATGTCATCGACTGTACGTTTAACCCTGTCAAGATCGCCTGAATTACTTAAATCTGCTTTACTTACAATATCGTTCAGCGTGGCTACGTTAATATTTGAAGCTCATCTACCCGCTTGAATAGATCTTCACGTACTCTACTAACATTTATGTTTGAACTTAATTCTATGGCCTTAATATCATTAGATAATTTACTATGGATTTCAGATACAATTTTAGTAGTAACTGTTACGACCTCCTCCTTCATGTCCGTAACAGCCTTTACAATAGAGGCATTTATGTCCACATTAATGCCATCCTCGAACAATTTCTTTTGACCTTCCTACTTGACGTGTAAGTCACCAACAGTATCATTTAGACTGTCAAGTTGCTCCTTGAGTCTGTTCTGGGCCCCTGAAACATGTTCATGATGTGTAGTGTTTTCCTCCTTAACGGAGCTAATACTAGCCTGTAATTTTTCCTCTAGTTCTATTATGTGGTTACTGTTAGCTAATTTCACTTCTAATACTTTGCCTATCATGTCGGATCTTAAAATTCCTACTTCTGTTTTAGTAAGAGTAATGTCCTGTTTGACTTGGTCAAATGAGGTTTTTAATTCTTCCAGTGAATTTCCTGCCTTTTCTAAAATTTTCTGAGCCTTTTCCTGATTTTTCCTAACCTTATCATGAATTTTCCGGGCTTCTTCCTGCGCTGCTCTTATTTCGGCCTGGATTTTTCTGTCTTCTAATCTAGCCTGTTCCTGACTCAATCGGTCCTCTTCGCGAGCTTTTTCTTGACCTAATCTCATCTCCGCTCTTATCCTTTTAGCCCCTTCTTCTACCTTTCTGTCTTCCTCTCGAGCTTTTTCTAATGTTAGCCTAATTACTTCACGGTCCTGTCTATCCTCTTCTCTAGCTAACCTAGTTTCTTCCCATTCCTTTTCTTTAGCTAGTCTATCTTCCCTTCTGGCCTTTTCTAAAGCTAACTTGGCTTCCTCCTGTGCTAACGTTATACTAGCCTTGGTAAGTGTTTGAGCTTCCGACAACTCGGTCTTGACCTCGGATTTCACAGCAGCTACAGATTTCTGAATCTCGGCTTTCATTTGTTTAGTGTTAGAATGTGTTAATTGGTGGAGGGCTTCAAGGTCTTTGGTCAATACATTTTGACCTTCTTTCATGTTTTCCATCATCGTTCTTATGAACGTCAAGTCGTTTGCCGACATAATTTCTTTTTTCTTGAGACTAAGGGAAGTATCAACTACAAAAACTACAAGTGGATATCCAGAATTGACCAACGTATACATTTTATACAAGTGATGGAATGCATTGAAAGTCTTAGTACTACTTAAGTCTATTTAAATCGTGAGTTATTACGTACTTTTTATTGTCCCATTTTACTGAACCGACATCTTTACATTTTAATATCCGACCTAACTTATGTTTAACAACGTTAATTTACACTTTAATTTAATATTACATGACAAATTGTCGTTAGCTGGTTCTAGAAATATGCCTCACAACTGTAATGTACTCCACTAATCTGCTGATGTTGCGTTCACCTCAACAATCATTAAATTTGGGATCGGCATTTCTCTTATTTCAAAACATATATGGCCTCACTCTCGAGTGATTCCAACTGCCTCTCTCGAGTGCCACTCTCGATCGCCCCACGTATGGGCCGGCCACTTAAATCTACCATCTATATGCACCCGAATTCACCCATCAGTACCTATATCCGCTGCACTGTAAAGGATTTCAGACACGTAGCTACCCAGCTCACAAACTTACCATTGTCTGCTAAGTAAAAATTGGGAATTCTAGGATCATACAGGGTAGATTTATATAAGAAAATAGTACTACCAGCCTAGGTACAAATTTCTACTAGAATTTACATTTAAGCAAATCGAGAAACTCCAATCTCGAGGGGTGATAAGGTCTGTCTATAGTGAGCGCCTGTATCCTACCTAGCAGTACCATTTTCGGCGTCGACAAAATGAAAACGATATCAGCTAAGGAAAAAATTGGCTAATTCGCTAAAAAGCGCCAGCCGTTTATTGTGCTAAGGAAATACACACATGTCCTGGATGCATATCGCCGATTAGTGTCTACTTGACACTGCAAGAAATGAAAACTCAAGATAAACTAAACACGTGGCACTAATACATATTGTCCTGAAAATAAAGGTTGGAGAATTCGGTACTCCACTGATTTCTTCTACTCTCATCGGAGAATATAGCATTCCTTTGCCATTACATAAATTAAACACAAAATTTATTACAAACGATGAATTCGAGTGGAATTACTCAGAACCTCCATTGAAATATGAGAAATTATGAAACGTCGTGATTTCAAACATTACCCTATATTAAACATTGCGTTTCATATTTGAACCGTAGTTCCACAGCTAAATATGTAAGATCAAGATTTACTCAGTATTAAATATATATATATATATGTACAATGATTTGTGATTCGCACAAATATTCACTTAACTGCGTTGAAGTGATTTAATTTCCTTTAATATACATGAGCCTTTACAACTCAAATTTCCTGAACAAACACCGTAACTCAATCGGTTGGGAGTATAAATACTAGTCTGAATCAAGAGAACATAGGTGACAAACATTTAAGTTCAAAACTGCTCTAACTTTGTTTTCTCCCATTTGATTATTAAATCTCGAAAAAATCCTGAAATTGATTGCTCGGCTTACATTTTCTTTGATAAACGTGAATATTCGAAGTGCATGGCATTTGACCTTCATTCCACACTTCCGTTCCGAAATTATACAACAATCACATTATTTCTTAAACACCCTGTACAGAACTTGCCTCAAATGCAATTAAACAATGTCACATACTCTGTGATCAAAACTAGGAAACATGACTCCTCAATCTCCTTTTGTGAAAATACGTAACTCATTTACGTCTACGATTCCTTTCTTGCACGGTATTCCAAATCTACACCCCATTTCAGTGCATTTTCTCAATCAATGCAAAGAAAATCAGTAACTCTATTAAATATCCACGACCATTGTGAATATTGTTCAAGAAACAAACTTTAACAAACTCCTCTACTCTTATACAAAAATTTCCTCGTGCCTATAACTTCAAATCTTTAATTACTTTCTGTACAGTTACTTTTATATCACCCTGTGTTTTAACTTTCTTAACTCCTTTTCACGTATTTAAATTCAGTTATTACATTATTGTAACTTTCAAAGAATTGTCAGCAAAAATTCATATTTAAAAAAATAGATATAAGTGTGTCCTCTTTTCCTGTGAATACACTTAAGTCTTATCTATCTTCGTGAAATATTTTGTTTAACAAATTTTATCTAGGCTTTTTAATGCTCTAAATGTTTTATTGGACACACATATAAGGGTTCTTGAAACACCTTTGTTACTAGGAAATATGGTTTATTACGTTTACGGCATAGTTCTTCATAACTATCTGTTTCATTACAATGAATTTGGTATTCATTGATTTAATTGTCTATATCGAGTATTTAGACTATCTTTTACCAGATTTTGTGTCGTGTAACAATCCATTATTGCACACAGTTGGTTTATAATTCATTTCTGACACTCGAATGAACATCTTTAGTTGTCGAAATTTATTTGACACTTCGTGACATAGCTTTTTAAATATACGGTACTTAAGTTGTTCAATATACGTTCCATCGCTGCGCATAAGACAGATTTATTTAATTTAACGCAAGTATCAATAATTCTAAACGACTTTATATTGAAATGAGTTAACGTTGACAACAGCAATACGCTAATAAAATTTCGTCCAAATAATGAAAATTTTCAATGAAAATGACTCCTAAGAAAATACTGATATACTGGATTAAAATCTACACAATTTTAAATAAAATGACAAAATTATACGATTGGTCAATTTGGATAAACACAGAACATGACTACAATTCTACTAAATATAAATCAATCTCTTCACTACCTTGAGCTGGCGACGATCTCTGATGTATCATGTCTCGTCTGGCAAGATAAAAGTATTTGAGCACAACGCCCACAGCTTCGAGAACCGGTTGTGGCGAGGCCTGCTGGATAACCTCACAGTGGGACAAGGTCGATGACATAACTGGGTTAGCGACCTCTCCGAGTACAGCAAGTCTCTCCCTCACTCCTTCGCTCGACTCCCGCAAGTTGTTCGGATCTTCTGACGTTACCCCTTCACTGCGCCGACATCGCTCCTAAAAGTTGAAATTCGATTGTTCTATAAGTGTCTTTGAGAGTATGCTGGATGTATATGAACTCGTGTTATGAAGTATAGATTTGTTCTGCATTTCTGCGCATCGCGTAGATGTTCAACTGCGCCGCCCATGTTGTGGAATTCTGGATTCAACTTTTCATTTTCTGTAGTCTCTACTTCCCTATAATGTACATCTTAGCACGAAGTCATAATCAGTTTAATGATTAAACCTGTATAACTTCTCCGTTGCCAATTTATAAACTGCATTATGTGTAGTTCTCAAGGATGAGCTGAATTGTATGAGTAATATAGCTCTTTTCCTGAAGTGGATTGTTTGCATTTATCTGCGTGAGATGTGTAATAGCTTCATATTGAAATACCGAAGTAACAAGCTGTGTTTCAGGTACTCCACAGACTTGCTGTATGAAGCTTCTTTAAATGTGAGTGTAAATGAACTCAGTTTCGTTCCGATAAGAGTGTTACTAAATCACCAGTCTACATGCTGTGCTGGTCTCAGTCAGAATGTCCCTTGCTTCACAAGTCACAGCCTTCGGACTTCACACTCCTTCTCTCCACTTTCATTATGCGTGGCACTGTTCTAGAAACAACTCGTTTCTACACTGGTGGTCTTTTCCAGACCCGATCTGAATTAGGAATGACCGCTCGTTCTTGCTCTCTGAGTGCGGCAAGTTCATCGCGTTTCCTCCCCTCTCGTGGTGTGACGTAGCTCCACAGACTTCCCCTCACTCATTCAGTCATCAACCTTGGTTACTTCTCCTGCATGACGTTACTCTCACTTCTCGTGGTGTGACGCATTCTTACAATGTAGGCTTCCCTACATTCAGATAATCAATACACAACCATATTTAAATAGTTCTTTCTTTCCTTCCGGCCTTCCGTAATTGTTTAATTAATAATGATGCATAGTATTACACTGTATTTCATCTTAGGTTTTCCATATCTCACAAATTTTAAGGAATAAGAGATTTTAATTCGTTCTTTTACTTTTCCTGGGTCCCAGTTCGTATCCCGTCTGGATCTTTAGTATTGGCCTTAAGTAAATTCGGGCGCAGTACCATCCTTGCATTTGCCCGGAGTGGAATTGGAGAAACCACGGAAAACCACTTGTAGGATGGCTGAGGTTGGAATCTAACCCGTCTGTTCTCCACGAGGATAAGTCTACGCCGTTCCAGCCCTCAACCAGAATTTCATTTCAAGGCAGAGCCGGGATGCAAACCCGGGCCTGACAGCCACGGCGCAAAGAGGAAGACATATACAAATCTAATAATAATGGCCTACTTACCAATAAAATATCAACGGCCATCCAATTTCTCGCTTCCAGTACCGCCCTAGGCCCTCCTCATCGATTTCATGGTCAGTATCGGAGTCTTCAAATCTTGTTTCAACTTTGTCTTCAGTATCAGAGTCACCATTTTCTTTGAAATTATTATCAACTAGCGATTCGTTATCTTCCAGCGGAAGGCAACATACTTCATCTACATCCTAAGGTTTTCGTAAGTCGTATATCTCTTTACTCATATTCACCGAAGCAACGTACCAAACCAAATAATCGCTCTACCAGCACACCTAAAACTCACTGACAGAATTTTACATCATTGGGCGAGCTGGGGCTACCAGTCCCATATGATACAGCCGCTGATATATTATACACGTGTGGAGTCATTTTTAGCTTATTTTCATTTATGAATAGGTTTATGTGATCACTTTTGTCCGTGTGTGTGTGGGTGTGTGTGTGCGTATGTGTGTTTGTTCCTTAATATAATCTAAACGGCTGTAGCGTATACAATGAAACTCGGCAATGTCATAAAAATCTTTTAGACGATCGTGACCATGCCCTTATTTTTTTTACGTCTTACCAATCCAACATTGTGGCTGTATGAAATATTTCACCGGCATTCTATATCTCCGAAAATATTACTGATATCACACCGAAAATTTTTACGGTAATAAGGGGCACCACTTAAGGTTTCACCTATGTCACTTTCAAAAACCAGTTAAATAAAAAACGAACATGGCGGCCAAGCAAATTTGAAAAATGTAGATAGATTTTTCTGGCGATTTAGCCATCCGAACGCAGTGAAACATGGTACAGCAAATGTTTGTGCCCATTGCGCTGACTTCCGATTTAGTTCAATTGTTTACACAACTTCAAGATGGTGGCAGTGCGAGATTTAATTTTTTTTTTTTCATGTGTCCTAATCCTGTGATCGAAATTTGAATAATACACATAAACAATAATATTCATGTAATAGTACATGACTCTAAGGCCTACATATATAGAAATCCAACAGATATATGAACTTTTAACAATGAACCTGTGTGTTGCAAACTGAGCAATCAATACCTTATATAAATAAATGCAGTAAGTATACCAGTAGCCTATGTTGGATAAATTCTAAAGTAGGCCCTAGGCACTAATCATAGGCGTATGTTGGATAAATTCTAAAGTAGGCCCTAGGCACTAATCATAAGCCTATGTTGGATAAATTCTAAAGTAAGCCCTAGGCACTAATCATAGGCGTATATACTGTAAACTACAATAATATGCACAAAGACAGTGGTCTTACTCTAATGTGAATAAGAAAAATATCAATATGAATACGCTACACTTCATTAACAGTGAAGGAGGCGGGGACCTTCCACTAGGATAATATATGATAATATAAATGATTTTCATACCTTTCCAAGCTGGAAGTTTACTATCTAAGTCGTGATATTAAAAAGGGATGGCGGGTGGGTTATATACAGCGGAGGAGTGAACTACATCATTTCCAGACCAATTTTAATCATTACAAAATGTGTTTATAGCTAAGAAATTCCTTTCGTAGGTTCTCGCCTCCTTCACTGTTACTAGCTGATCCTAATTTGATACGCTTAGCGTACGGTACTTTCAGGGGGGAAACCCCCAATGTTTATATCGCAGAACTACTGCTTACTAGAATGGAAATAATACAAAACAAGGTAATTCCAAACAGGCAATCACTTACGTTACACTGCTTAATTGCATTTGAAATGTTTTCACAGGACGATCCGAGGTTATGTGCACCATGTAATATAAATACTGTGTACCTTACCTTTGTTGTTTTACTGACTGTTAGGCGGCTTCGGTGGCGTAGTCGGTAGCATGCTGAACTGCTGTTCCCAAGATAGCGGGTTCAAACCCGGCCAAAATCGTCGGAATTTTAAGAGCGTTAAAAATCCTTCAGTATGACATCCTTCGGAGGGGAAGTAAAGCCGGCGGTCCCATGTCATAGATTTATGGCATGTAAAAGAGCCTTTCACGGACTAAACTTGTGTAAAGCAAAAATGTTAGGTTAGATTTAGTCAGAACGCTCTATCAAAGTTCCAACGTTCACCACTAGGTATCATTGATATCTGGTGGCGAAAGCTGGTATTACTTGAAATTGAACGGAACTTGTAGCTCGCCCTTTAGGGTGTCCCCTGGAAGCAGCTACAGACTCAGGCGAACAGAATATGTCCTCGGACACTCCCGGCAACAAAAGCCATACGATAAATGAAAATAAACTGACTGTTAATGTTTCTCATGGGATGGCTTGTATCCACTTCTTTGTCAAGCGTGCTTCTTTCGGAAATGAAAACACTTGTACTTTTGGTCCCGTTGGATAATTTCCTCTACACACGGCGCCTATATGGCATTTTGCTGATTAATAATAATGCGGCTTCAGTGGCGTAGTGGGTAGCATGCTGAACTGCTGTGCCCAAGATCGCGGGTTCAAACCCGGCCGAAGTCGTCGGAATTTTAAGAGCGTCAAAATCGTTCAGTATGCCTTCTTTCGGAGGGGAAGAAAGGCCTACGGTCCCATGTCATAGATCCATGGCATGTAAAAGATCCTTCTAATAATTAAGCTTGTGTGAAGCTAAATTTATAGGTTAGATTTCGTTAAAATGCTCTAAGAAAGTTGCAAAATTAACCACTAGGCGTCAGTGACAACTGGTATCAAAATGTTGAACTACTTGAATTTGATCGTAACTTGTAGCTCACCCCATGGGCGTCCGCTTGAAGCACCTACAGCCGCTGGCGAGATGAACATGTCCTCGGCAGTAAAAGCCATACGGTAAATAAACTAAAAAAACAAACAATGCGAATATCCATAGATTTATGGCATGTAAAAGATTCTTCTAATAACTTAACTTGTGTGAAGCTAATTTTCTAGGTTAGATTCCGTTTAAATTCTCTATTAAAGTACCGACGTTCGCCACTAAGTGTCAGTGACATCTGGTCGCAAAAATTGGAACTACTTGAAATTGAACTGAAGTTGTAGCTCACCGCATGGGTGTCCGCTTGAAGCACCTACGCCGCTGACAAGATGAACATGTCCTCGGACGCTCCCGGCAGTAAATGCCATACGCTAAATAAACTAAATAAATAATGCAAATATCCACATATACTAAAAATACTTGCACAGAAACATTTACAACACACTTTCTCCATTGATTCAAGTAATTTGAAGTTTAAGAGCAAAACCTATTGAAGGTACACCTCGCTACTATCGCCATGTTGTGACTAGGCCTACTGTTGGTCAAGCAAGGCAGCTATTGCCAGGGAGTGCGGAGGCCTTATTTCTAGGAGGCGTTGCTTTAACCCACTTTCTTTCTTTTGGATGAGAACTTCTGTTTTAATTAGAATTATTTTGTAATCTGAAATACCACCTTGTTATTTCGGAAAAGGCTATGGTGTCATGCAGTTTCCAGTCTTCGCAAAGCAGTTGAACGATTCCTGCTGATTTATAAACATCAATGTAATCGGCTTTATGAATAATGGTAGGTTGTGGCATTATTGGCTTGTCAACCTGACCAAACTTCCTATCAGCTGGTTAAATGCTGTGGCCTTGTACGTGGAACATGTGTTAACTTAGAATATTTCTTTCTACTAAAAATGCATAAGTGTACGCATAACAACATTTATTCAGAGCGCTACATCCATCATAGAACAGTATAATACTTGCAACATTTTCAGTTAGTTGCAGGGCTACAAGATGCTGTAACTGAGCAGAAGAAACATCGATAAAGCCACTTCCGGCTTGACCTCCTGTCCATACATAAAAGTTTGGATTATTCCCATAAATCTCAACAATACGCAAACAATACAACCTCACTTGCCAGGAATAGTATGCCCCTTCTATGGATGATTCAAGAAGAAGCTAAATTTGCTGTACATCGAAGCTCATTGTTGCAGAATATGTCCAATGTTTACATTAAATTGTAAAACAGTGATTCATGATGTCGGTGCAGTTGTTTACTGGCCATGTATTGTCTTGCTTACTGGATCATTTGTTGTGCCAATGAAATTATTCATTAAAGCAGTAACTACTTAGGCTACACCTAAAGATGAGGGGTGAAAACCAATATTGAAGAATTAGAAAAGTTTTCGAGACATAGACCCTGTGTAGACAATTTCAACTCAAGTATCGTTGTACATTTTCCACACCTGTTTTATTTTAATTAGCATCGAGGTCAACAATCCTTGATTTTTGTCTTCAATAATATGCTTTCTAACATCACTCAGTCTACGGCTCTCTCAAATTTCAGATTTCCTCTCCAATCAATGATGAGGACCAGAGATTAAAACATTGAGTTGGACAGATATTAATATACACCAGTGCTGATTAGAAGATTTGTTTATCAGGATATAATTATATTTATTTATATTCAAAAAGGCTTTGGTCTACTGATTTCTACAAATGTTTGCATTGAATGTCCCTTTATTGAATTTTCATGTCTCTTCTTTTAATTCATCCGTTAACATTTTCTATCTCCCTCTTTATAACTTATCTTGTAAATCAATTGTAAATTTTTCTGCCAACAAATGTAATTACATTTTTCTTCAGCTGTAAAGAAATCAAATGTCGTTACTCCTTCATCTCAGAACATAACTGAGACCAACTCTTGTTAAACGTGCTACCCTAAACATTCAATCAACGTAATACTCAGGCTCATATGGTGGGATTTCTGCCGTAGGAAACACCGTTACATGCCCTTCCGCCACACCTATCCTGTTATTGTCCGCAGAGTCGGTAATTGGCCGTCAGTTGGTGACATTAGGTGGTAGTTATTCTCACTTTGCATGACCTGCAGGTCGTAAAAACTTTATTCTTCGTTGTAAACAAATTGATTTGTCTTGTTCCCGCTGGAAGTTAAGCCTTCATCTCTAATACTCCCTTAATCGCAATTCTCAAAATCAAAAACCCGAAGGATTAAATAAAGCCAGCGCCAATTACTGCCACCATGAGCAATATTTGTAATAAAAATAGGTCTCATTCTATTACTGTAGTTTTGAAATTGCAGCTAATTGCATTACACAGCTCACTGATATGCTTCTTTTACAAGTAAAATGTACTGTAAGGTATTAGTTAGCTACTCTTCAAATTCAGGAGTAGTCATATCCTTGATGCTTGAACAAATTCTGAGATAGATGCTACTTATTATATGAAGAGCTAGTCAGTGAAAATCAACACTGTATCCTTCACGAAACATGCTATCACAAGCACTTAATTTTTTCAGAGAACAAAAAATATGCGTGAGTGCAAACCCAAAATATATATCCTGGATGTGTAAAATCTCTTACCCTAGAACATTCCCAAATCATATGATGTGGATGTAGACAAAAACCGTCTACAAATAACATTGCCAGAAGGTATTATTTGAACGTACACAAAACCGCTCTCACAATAACAATTCTGGAACATCTCCGTTTGTTCTTTACAATCCCCTCTCCCTAAAATGTTCACAGAACATATCGTATGGAAGTAAACCGAACCCCTCAATATCAAAATTCAAAGAATATATATTGATTGATGTACTTACCACTGTAACTATAACATTTACGGAATTTAACATATGGATTTTTACAAATCCTCTTTCCCTGTAAAATATCCAGAATATTTAATTCAAGCATGTGCAATATCCTCGCTATGTCTCTTCAGTTAACATGGTTGAACGAATAACATGCACAAAATATGGGAAACTGCCTTCCAGTAATTAAAGATGTTCAGGTTGTCCTTAAAACCTTCTGTTTCAAGGAAAACTGGGCACTATTTTAGAGCAATACATGCATATTTTCTCCCTTCATTACGTTAGAAATATCATTTAATTACTTTATTTACATTCCTTCACAACTAAAATACAATGTAAATTTGCTTATACCTTAATTGAATATGACTGATGGCCACTATAGGTTATGAATCTTAAAACGTACTCCTATGACGATTCAGATATATTACATGAATTAAGCTACCAGCCAAAATGTATTAAAATATGAGTCTCCAATTTACCTTTTAGTGTAATCTTCAACACAAGAAAGCAAGCGAGTTGTTCTGGCCAACAGGCGAGAATATTTTTGCACATCCTACTCATTAAATGATTCACAAAAACACCGTCATTTGCCCGCTGTGAATAACATTGGTTATATTTTTACAAACTATTAGGAGGACACTCTTTTGAATGTAGTAGTTAATCATTAAGGATAAACTGGAGTCTCATTAGAGAAATCTTACAAGCAAATTCTGTTCCATCACATATAACTAAAATGTAGCCTCATCCTGGGAAGAATTAATATATATCTCAACAAATATGCATTATGATTGAATCAAGCAATGGTTTTACACACCCACTTTGAATTACCATGTGCTTCAGTAATATTCCGCTTTCTAACAAACCTTTCTCGTCTTATATAGGTGAATTTGCTTGAGTCTGCAATAACAAATAATTCGTATTCGAAATTTAGTTTCCAACAAGTTTTGCTCAAATGAACTACTTGATTATGGTTCTGTTTTATGCTCCGCATGTACAACAGAGATATTGTTTCTATACACTGTGAACTCAAACGTGTCACTTGGGTACAATTCATTGATCGCATGCTCTACATAAATAGGACTTCCGGTGCCTATCAATTAAAATGGGTGACTCGAAATCTCTCTTCGTACTTATGACTGGAAGTACTTAATAAATATTGTTTTTACTAATATCAATTAGCTGGTGATTTTTCCAAGCATATTACTCAGTAAATGTTGCTACTTAATATATGAATATGGCTTTTTGACCAGTATGAGTCACATGTGTCTTGAAACAGCCCTTGTGTGTGTTACATGAATATGCTGACTAAGAAGTCACTCTTAAAAGACACTTTTCTTATAAATGTAGCTTGGCATATAGCACTTCAGTTTAGCGCAAGACCAATATGAATTACGCCATCAACAAGAACTCATATTACTAAGAAGCACAGTGTCCACCCCCTGCTCTACACAATTGAGATCTGTGAATACCATTCTCCTGGAAAAACGCATTTACAATGTGCGGGCGAGCGCTACCGTCAACGAAAGTGAAACTTGGGCCAAAATAGTCAGCGAAACCTGTCACTACAGGTGGCCAGATAGTATCCCTGTAACGTTTCCCTGTCATGCACCCTTATAGTACACAAGAGAGGTTTGGCGACGATAAATGATACCACCACAAAGCAGTGCACCTCTCTGTTGGTATCAGTCTCGGATGTATTGGTCGTGCATACGTCCACGGGGTCGACTCCACATTCGCTCATACTTATCACCATTGACACGCGAGTGAATATACCGAATATACACGCAGGCACGAACGACTAATGGACTTGAGACCACTACGACTCTTGGCTAGCAATATGCAATTCTTACATTTATGTGTGTTGAGAACAATTATCATTAAGTTTAATGCGCATGAGGGACATATGAGTGGTTATCAGGCACGATGGATCATCGCCTTAAATCCTTCCTTTGTAGAAAAAAAATCCTAAAAGTGTATATCAAAAAATTACAAAATACGTTCATTATGTACTACAAAGAAGGTGTCACTTCAAAACATCCGTCCAGGAAAAGCTCTTTATATATCACATGTGCCGGCCCCAGACGCCCTTGGTTCGATTCCCGACTCGGGTAGGGATTTAAGAAACTAACGAACAGGCTGGAATGGGGTAAAATCAGCCTCGTGAAGACAAATGAGTGGTTGTCAGACAATGAGGCGGCGGCACGGTCACGAAAACCAAGAATATCGGCCGAGGGGACCAAATGCACTGACTCGCGTCACCTCTATATCTGCAGCTCACATTGCTGGGCAGTGGTCGCTCAGTAGTCCTAGTCCCTTCGTGGGCTGTACTGACAGGGGTAATTTATTATCATATACTTGAATATGTATTTGGACTACTATGGATCAAAATGTGTCTTCAGTTGATCTGAGTAAACGTTACTCCACATGCAACACAGGAATGTGGCCTTAGACCACTGTTGATCTACAAGTGTTTCTTCGAACTGCCCATTTCAGTAAATCTCGCTAGGATGTACCACAGGAATAAGGTTAAAGACCATTATGGATAAACATGTGCTTCTTCAAATTGCGCTTCTCAGTAAATCTCGTTAGGATGTTCCGCAGGAATAAGGCTTAAGACCATTATGGATACACATGTGCTTCTTCAAATTGCGCTTCTCAGTAAATCCTGTTAGCATGTACCACAGGAATAAGGTTAGTGACCTCTATGGATCAACATGTGTCTCTTCAAACTGCTCTTCTCAACAAATATTGCTTCGCATGAACCACATGACTGTGGTTTAGGACCACTATGTATCAACTTGTGTCTCTTTAAACTGCTCTTATAAGTAAATTTTGTTTCGCATTTATCACGTGAATGAGGCTTAAGACCACTATGGATCAATAGGTGATTCTTCAAAATCTTTTCACAGCAAATTTTGCTTCGCATGTACCCCACGAATAAGGTTTAAGACCATTATGTATCAATGTGTGTCTCTTTAAACTGGCCTTATCAATAAATTTGGCTTCGCACGTACCACACGAATAAGGTTTAAGACCACTGTGGACCAGCATGTGCCGCTTCAAACTCTTGCTCACACTAAATCTTGCTTCGCCTGTACCGCAGGAATGTGGCTTTAGACCACTATGGATTATCATGTGCCTCTTCAATGTCCCCTTCTCAGCAAATTTTACTTCGCATGTATCACACAAATAAGGTTTTTGACCACTATGGATCAACATGTGCCTCTTCAAATTCCCCTTCTTAGCAAATTTTACTCCACATGTATCACACGAATAAGTTTTAAGACCACTATGGATCAACATGTGTGTCTTCAAATTTCCTTTCCCAGTAAATTTTTCTCCACATGTACCACACGAATAAGGTTTAAGACCACTGTGGACCAGCATGTGCCGCTTCAAACTCTTGCTCACACTAAATCTTGCTTCGCCTGTACCGCAGGAATGTGGCTTTAGACCACTATGGAT
Source organism: Meconema thalassinum (assembly GCA_946902985.2). Classification (NCBI taxonomy): domain Eukaryota; kingdom Metazoa; phylum Arthropoda; class Insecta; order Orthoptera; family Tettigoniidae; genus Meconema; species Meconema thalassinum. Next base: position 245,838,114 of record OX336397.1, read on the forward strand.
TATCGTGTGCCTCTTCAATGTCCCCTTCTCAGCAAATTTTACTTCGCATGTATCACACAAATAAGGTTTTTGACCACTATGGATCAACATGTGCCTCTTCAAATTCCCCTTCTTAGCAAATTTTACTCCACATGTATCACACGAATAAGTTTTAAGACCACTATGGATCAACATGTGTGTCTTCAAATTTCCTTTCCCAGTAAATTTTTCTCCACATGTACCACACGAATAAGGTTTAAGACCTCTATGGACCAACAGGTTTTCCGAGCAAATTTTGCTTCGCATATACCACATGAATACGGTTTATGACTACTATGGATCGCCATGTGCTTTTTCAAACTGCTCTTACCTGAAAATTTTTCTTCGCATGAATCACACGAATAAGTTTTAAGACCAACATGTGTGACTTCATATTGCCTTTCAAATGAAACTTTGCATCGCATCTACCACATGAATGAGGTTTAAGACCACTATGGATCAACATGTGTGTCTTCAAAATGCCATTCTGCGCAAATTTTGCTTCGCATATACCGCAGGAATGTGGCTTTAGACCCCTTTGGATCAACATGTCCCTGTTCAATTTTCTCTTCTCAGCAAATTTTGCTTCGCGTGTACCGTTGGAATGTGGCTTTAGACCATTATGGATCAACAAGTGGCTCTTCAATTTGCTCTTTTCAGCAAATTTTGCTTCGCATGTACCGCAGGAATGTGGCTTTAGACCACTGTGGATTATCATGTGCGACTTGAAACTTCCTTCAAAAGGAAAGTTTTCACCACATATACCACAGGAATGTGGTTTTGGACTGCTATGAACCAACAAGTGTATCTTCAAATTCACTTTCGTAGTAAAGTGTGTTCCGCAAATCATACAAATATATGGCAATGAACAGCTACGAGTTGACATCTTAATGTTTCTTTGATTGATTGAGGCTACGCATCTATCCCTTGTTAAAGTGTTCTCCGAATTGTGGTTGTTTCTGTAAATAATTTTTAATGTTAGTACGAGTAAAATACCCACTACCATTAGAATATCAAAAATCATATAGCACAATTTCGGATAAATATAGGCCTAAAATACTATTATGTACTCACATAGATGTAGAAGCCTAAATGTTATGAATATGATAATGATCGGAACTAGTCGCCCAGGGTAATATTTTTGCCTTACGTAATTAGCTTCAGGGAATAACACCCTCAGCAATTTCGGTACAAACGTGTTTACCGAAAAGCAGTTAATTTCGCTATATTAGATGATCAAGGGAAACGGAATATTAACTTTGCGGTCAAGAGATCTAACTAGTGAAAAGTTATCTTATACATTATTAGCAATTTGCATTAATTTGCAAGTTTTCCTTAAATAATAAGAACTGAGTACGTTTCTACTCTTCAATGAAGTGGTGTTCGTGCAGTCAATATATATTATACAGACAATACTGTTTTATACTGTAAGTCGGAGGTTTGGGATTTAGAGTTCTTCCAGATGAACGTGTTAATCCTTGAACAGGAAGATAAAGGCGCTTGTGCATGGAGAAAGGTTAATAACATCCTCCCACGGCTGTTAATTCCTAATAGTCAACATGATCTTTCATCGTCTCGATTAAGAGGATAAGTAAACATAGGATGCTGCTCTATACTTTAAGTACGAGAGTTGAGGAACAGGAGGAGGATTCCTATCCCAGGGGTAACTGAAGTGACAACCCGCAATCCAGGGACAAGGCCGTGCGTACTCCCTTTCGAGTAATCGGAAAGAGTCGTGTGAGGGCTCAAACGAAAGGATCTATCCCCTCTTTCTAAAGGACAAGTCTATTCCCCACCAAAATTAAAACTGTCCACACCCCCAGGCAAAATAAGACTCTTTTAAAGAGCATGTGCACTTAAGGCTCTTCCAAGATGGCAGGCTTTCCGAACGTTATGTTAGATGCCACCATTCACCCCTTCCTACACCCTACTGCCATCCCCCACCACCACCATTCCCAGAATCCAATAAAATTCTCAACAGATGTTTCCAAACTTAATTAGATATAACACTCAAGTCCACCATTGCATCCACTTACTAGTGCTAGGCTCATTTCAGATGACCTTTTGTCATTTTCCATTCTCTTCCAACTTACTTGTCGGTATATTTATTATTAATTATTTTTGTTATTTATTAATTATCGATTTATCGATTATTGGTGAACTACAAGGCCACCTACCCGAGATTTCCTAAAAGAGTCGATATCACCCGAAAGATAGCCGGAGAAAGTCGTGTGAGGGCTCAAACGAAAGGTCTGCATCCCCTCTTTCAACAGGACACATCATTTTCAATTTTAGTATTTCTTTTAACGATGGACGGTTCCAAGGGTGAGTGTGGTTCGGACTGGTTGCCACAAAGCCATGTGACATGACACCTTGCTGCCTACGACAGAATAGCCCGAGCGGTCGATCCAAGATGGCAGCCGATTGATAATAATTATTATTTATTTAATTCTGTTTTATTCATTTATCATTTAATATTATTTATTTAATTTTCATTTATTTAAAAATTGTTTATGTTTTTCGATTTTTAGTTATTTATTTTTATTAATTTATTTTTCTTCTACGTTTCGGCCACGTTACTTCAACTGATTTCCCAGTAGTCCTTCATCCGTTTCCTGTGCGCCTCCTTTCTGTCAGCCGTCCACTTCTCGCCTGTTCTCAGTTTCGGCTTATCTTGGAATCACTGGCGTGCACTAAGATTTGTTCTGGAGAGGAAGACGTTCTTAAATGTCCTCAAGCGAAATCCCTATTTCAATAAGATCTCAGAGAACCATGATCCCTTGGTTTTCTCTTCTACAACGTAGGAAAATATGCGGTTGGTCAGTCGCTGCGAACTCATGCGTGTTATGTAGTCATAGAAACGAATTCTCTTTTTTTCGCATCAAGTGCATTATCCTTTCAACTCGTATGTCGATTTCGTTGTTATGTCACCTCCTGTACTCTCCATTTTCTCTGAATGGTCCTAGGATATTTTTTTGCCTATTTTCAATTTGAAAAACATAGGCTTATGAGATCACCTTTTGTCCGTGTGTGTGTGTGTGAGAGAGAGAGAGAGAGGGGAGTGTGTGTGTGTCCCCCTAATAAGTTTTAAACGGCTGGAGCGATTTCAATGGAACTCGGTAAGTTCATAGCACTATTCCAGACGACCCCGACCGTGCCCTTCAAATTTTTTTACGTCTCACCAATCCAACATGGCGGCTGTGCTAAATATTCCACCAGCATTCAATATCTACGAAACTATTGCCGGTATCACCCTGGAATTTGTTACGGTGATAAAGGGAACTACTAAAAGTTCACCTATGTAACTTTTGAAAAACTGGTAACTACAAAACAAACATGGCGGCCACGCGAATTTGCGACATTAGACGTTTCTCGCGATTTAACAAACCAAACGCAATAAGACTTGGCACAGTATATGTTTATACACATTGTAACGCACCGACATCTAACTTCGTTCAATTATTTACATAACCACAAGATGGCGGATGTGCGAAATATTTCACCGGCATTCCATATCTCTGAAAATATTAGCGGTATCACCCTGAAATTTCGTACGGAGATAAAGGGCACTAGAGGAAGTTCCTCTATAAGACTTTCAAAAACCGGGTAACTACAAAACGAACATGGTGGCCAAGCGAATTTGAACATTTTAAAAAGACCTTTCTCGCGATTTAATCTTCCAACCGCAATGAAATCTGGTACAGGAAATGTTTATACACATTGTAATGCACTGGTATCTAATTTAGTAGTTTCAGGGACCGATAACCTAGATGTTAGGCCCCTTAAAACAACAATTATCATCATCATCATCATCTAATTTAGTTCAATTGTTTACATAACCTCAAGATGGCGGCTTTGCGAATTTTAAAATTAAGTTTTTAATTCTAGTGTCGTTATCATGCGATCGATGTGAAAGTTTGAATAATGAACCTAGGCAATAATTTTCCTTTAATGGTACATGACTCTATGGCCCATAAATTTAACAATCAAACATGGCGACCAGCCGAAATATTTAGACGGCTCTGAATATCTACGAATCTATTAGAGCAGTTGTTGTATGCAAGCATTCTCTCTGGTAGCTCATAAGGGAATTCCACATTTACTTAATTACGACGTTTATTATCTTAAAACTAACTAGATCATAAAACAAGGGGACAATATACAATAATATAAGACAAGGAGCTCATGAAGTCAAAGATATGGCATTACACGGAATGCGCAAGATACCCGACCGTGCTACGGGCGCTGCCGTACGTGGGCAATGGGTGAACTATTATTAATATAGAGAGCAGCACCGTACATGCCGCCCACCTAATTTGTCTAATAAATTACAAAATTGGTAGCAATTCACAGACACACTTCTCCAACGCAAGTCTCTAGAAACTAACAACAGAAACTGTACACATACAAATATAAGAAACAAAAAGGAACACAGTACAGAGGTAGTCCTTTAAATAAGCTCCTCAGGGAAAAGACTGATCCTTGTCACTGGCCTTTTATATGGCCCTTTGCCTGTCCGCACAGTTACTACACGCACCAAACCATCAATCCCAGGATCAAGCTCTTCAATTATTCCGGTTGGCCATGTGAGGGGGGGAGTATTGTCTTCTTTCAGAAGTACCAGCCTTCCTGCTTTGAGGTTGGGTCGATTCTGAAGCCACTTGGAACGCTGCTGTAGCTGGCCCAAGTTATCAGTTGACCAGCGTGTCCAGATGAGTCGTCGGCACCGCTGGACCTCTTGCCATCTTGACAGCCGTGCTGATGGCGCTAAGTGACAATCAGGTTCAGGGAAAGAGACTAAAGGCTTGCCAGTCAAGAAATGACCAGGGGTGAGGAAAGCGTATTCATCAGGACTGTTGGGTATTGCGATGATTGGTCTCAAATTTAAACATGTTTCGATTTGTGTGAGCCGTGTGGTTATTTCTTCAAAGGTTAGCACAGTGTTACCGGCAACCTTCTTCAGGTGGGTCTTCACTGATTTTATACCTGCTTCTCACAGTCCGCCAAAGTGAGGAGAGTGAGGAGGTATGTGATGCCAACGAATTTCTTCTTCAGCTGTGAAGTTCAATACGTTTGTTTGATGATCTTCTGTCCGGATGAAGCATGCCAATTCATCTAATGTCCTTCTTGCTCCGGTAAAGCACGTGCCATTGTCACTGTACATGTGACTGCAACGGCCACGTCTTGAAATGAATCTTCTTAAGGCGGCAATAAACGCCTCCGTGGGTAGATCACTGTCGGCTTCAATGTGTACTGCAACGGCCACGTCTTGAAATGAATCTTCTTAAGACAGCAATAAACGCCTCCGTGGGTAGATCACTGACGGCCTCAATGTGTACTGCCTTGCTCACCATGCACACAAACAATGCTATGTAGCATTTCTTCTGAGTTTTACTTCGTGGATTTCCATATTTCGCATGCAGCGGACCTCCACAGTCCACACCACAATGAGAGAATGGCTTGCTAGGTGTCACTCTAGGCTTAGGGAATTGTCCCATGAGTTGACTGGTGTCACTGGTCTTCGCTCGGAAGCATGTTACACAACTACGGATCACCTGCCTGATAGCAGATCGGCCATTGGTTATCCACCACCGTTGCCGCAACGAAGCTAAGATAAGTTGGCTTCCTGCGGGCAGAAGTCGTATGTGTTCATTCCAAATAAGCAATTTCGTGACATGATGCTTAGGTGGCAGTATCAAAGGATGTTTTTGTTCAAATAATGCTTTAGCATTCTCTAGCCTGCCGCCCACCCGCAACAGATTGTCACTATCTAGGAAAGGGAGCAGAGTGAGAAGTTTGCTCTGAAGTGACACTGCGTTCTTTTTATGTAAATTATGAATCTCCTGACTGTACGAACAATGCTGAACGATGCGAATGATTGCTGTCGGACTATCGCAAAGTTCGGCAGTAGTCAAAGGTCCATGCCGTCTTACTGCTGCATCCTGCTTTAGATTGTGAAAAAACCTGAGCAACTACTCTGTGTAGTTTAGTCCAGCTGGAGAAACGGATGAAAACGTTATCTGCATTGTGATTACTCGCCACGAAACACAATCTTACTCCTCGTTGTTCAGGAATTTCGGTTGGTCGAACAGTGGTAAGTTCAGGCCAGGTTGAAGGATCCGTAATCAGCCAATCGGGCCCCGCCCACCATGCTAGATTGCTTCGAAGTCGATGTGGCTCAGTTCCCCTGGAGATAATATCTGCTGGATTGTCCTGTGATGAGACATGGTTCCAATCTTGCTGAGACGTCAGTTTGTGAATTTCCGACACCCTGTTGGCCACATATGTTTTCCAAGTTGAAGAATTGCCTGCAATCCAGGCTAGAACAACAGTGGAGTCTGTCCAAAAATATCGTCGACATGAATGTAACTTAAGGGCCTCAATCACACTTTCCATGAGTCTGCTCAGAAGTAGTGCGCCATTCAACTCCAGTCTTTGAAGCGACACTTTCTTCAAAGGGGCTACTCTGGATTTTGAACAAAGTAAATGAACGGAGATTGTTCCATTGGAGTTGATGCAACGTAGATAAACGCATGCACCGTAGGCTCTTTCTGACGCATCCGCAAACCCGTGAAGTTCTACATTGGCATTCATGCCGTCTGCTGTTACCCTCCGTGGTACATGAATTTCATTTACTTTAGGGAGCTGCTGATGTATCTCTTTCCATTGTGTCTCAAGTTCTGAGGGCAATTTGCCATCCCAATCCAGGTGTTGTTGCCAAAGAACTTGTATAAACAACTTAAATTGAACAATTACAGGCCCTATGAGTCCCAATGGATCATAAATGGACGCTACATTGGCTAACACTGATCTCTTTGTCCAAGTCACATTATTGCAGTTGAGGGCCCCCACTGAGAATTGAAATGAGACACGACTCGAATGCCACAACAAACCAAGAGTTTTTTCGGCGCCATATTCAAAGGGAAGACTGCATGACACCTGGCTCTCGCGAAGTGTTGATGGGATGGCTTCCAAAATATCAGGATTGTTGGATCGCCATTTACGGATGGGAAATCCTCCGGTTTTCAGGAGCGATGTGAGGTCTTTTTATAATTGGATGGCTTCTTCAATGGTATCTGAACCTATCAAAAGATCATCAACGTAGAAGTATCTTTTGGTAACTTTGGCTGCTGTAGGGTATATGTCTTGACCATCGAGTGCCACCTGCAGTAAACAACGGGTAGCTAGATAAGGAGCCGCTGAAGTACCATAGGTTACTGTAGTCAATCGGTACATATCCAGTTGTTGATTCTGAGAACTGCGCCATTAGATTCTCTGGAAGTCTCGATCTGCTTCATGAATCTGGATCTGTCGGTACATCTTCTCGATATCTGCTGTTAGCGCATACTTGTGTGTACGGAAGCGAAGAACGATCGAGAACAGATCCTGCTGAACAGTTGGCCCAACCAACATCACGTCATTCAGAGATATCGACGAAGTAGTTTTAGCCGACGCATTGTAGACAACTTTGACCTTGGTAGTGCTGCTCGTAGCCTTGATTACCGCGTGATGAGGCATGTAATAAGCAGGTTTCTGCTGGTCACTAGGATCGACATTTCCATGTGTCCTAGTTGTAAATAATCGTTCATGAATTTGATATACTCGTTCTTCAGGTCAGGTTGTCGATGCAATTTCCTCTCTATAAAGCCAAAGCTCCTCCTGGCATTGTCAAATGAGTCACCAAGTTCTCCTACTCCTTGCCGAACTGGTAGTCTCACTATGAACCTGCCCGACTCATCGCGCGTGAAGGATTTCTGAAAATGTTCCTCGCGTTGACTTTCTTCCTTGGAATGGCTACGAGTCGTAAGCTCTTCCTGTTCCCAAAAGCATTCCGCCTGTGTGTGCAAGGTTTCAGCCGAAGACAACAATGATGTTGTTCCATTCTTACGTTGTTGAACTGAGTGAGAGGGGATACATCCAGATAGCACCCAACCAAGTTGTGTATTTTGAAGAGTTGGGTAACCATCCCTAGATTGTTGTTCAGGTCTTAAGAGTTCAAAGAATATAGTAGCACCTAACAGTAGATCTATCTCTTTGGGCTGGTAGAAATTCGGGTCAGCTGATGGAATATTGACGGGCAGTTGCCAGTCCTCGTAATCTATTCTAGATGAAGGCAGTGGACCAGTAATCTGACGCAGGACAGAACATACTATATGCCGACTATAAGTACTAACTCTCGACTCTATCTGAAGTTGACAGAAGTAAGAGGATTGAGTCGCTTGCGTGTTGCTGATACCATTTATAGGTATCGAATGACGATTCAGTTTGATACCCAAACGGTCTACTAAGTCTCGAGACACGAAGTTCATCTGTGATGCACTGTCTAATAGTGCTCGACATTGATGCATTTGACCTTTGCTATCCCTAATGTTGCAATTGGCTGTGGATAACAATACTTCATTGTGAGGACATGCGCTTCTGACAGAACAATATGCTTGCTGCTGGGATGCATTTAGTACCGGGGTAGCAGTACTGTTCATATTCTGGTGTATATGAACAATGTGTGGTGACGTTTATTACATGTTGTGCAGTTGCTGGAGTTGCAATTATTGGCTACATGGTCACTTTTCAAGGAATTGAAACAAAGATTATGTTCCCTCACAACACCTACACTTAAATTTGGGGCATTTATGCAGACTGTGAGATGTCTTACATAGCACACAATAAGGTGACGTGGTGACGAAAGTTCGGTGTGGTCCCCTTGAACTTGTACCATGCTTGGCCTCATCTTGGGTTACAGCAGCTGACTTGTTGGACGTGACTATTTCTAAAGTTTGGCAATTGTTTTCCAAGAATTAAATTAAGTCCTTCAAGTTGACGTGCGTTTTATTTGACGTACCGTTCTCCCATTGCTTCCTGAGATTGAGACTGATTCTCTCCAACACTAAGTGCGACAGCGTGAGGTCATGTAAGGGTGTTTCGATTTATGAAGCTTCTATGGCATTTTAGCTGCTGCTAAGTTCATTTATTAGCAAACGCAGCTCCTTAGGAGAATCGTGCTTTGCATTAGGGAGTGACAACAATTCCTTGATGTGGAGATCTGATATAAGTCTGGGATTGTGATACCGACTGCGAATCAATTCCCAGGCGACCTTGAAGTTATCATGTGAAATTGGTAAATTCTCAATGAGGTGGTGTGGTTCCCCAGACAAGCATGATAGAAGATAATAGTATCTTTGAACGTCTGTGATTGTTTCATTCTTCATGATCAGCGCTACAAAGGTGTCATAGAAATGCATGAAATCTTGTAGAGCGCGATTGAACTTGGGTGGTGAAGTAGTTGGAAGTTTTAGTGCACAACTATTGCTCATGTTATCACTATTTACAGGCGGAGGTGGGTGTGTATGTTCGGGGCACAATAGCGTTTCCATTTTTGACTTAATGTCCAAGCATAAATCATCAAAGGCTGCTCTATCTAGATCATGTGATTCGTTTTCAGCATCATCGATTTCCAATTGTATCTGAATGTCATTATACTCATCCATTAAACTCGCCAATGATTGCTTCCTAACCTTTATATCGTTAAGATTACCACCTGCAAATTCATTCACGAATGTACTCAAGCAAGTCACGCGAGATTTGATGACTGCTCTTTTCTTTGTCAATACACGTTTTTGATTGTTATCCATGATGACCCGGTAAGAAAAGGACAAAGGAAATGTTGAACCAGAATGTACTTACTGATGTAGTTCTGTGCTCTCTAACTCAACCAAGTTAGCTATTTTCATAGATGGTTACGTAGTTCACTTATATCCGGCAATCGGAAGGAGCAAAAATGTTGTATGCAAACATTCTCTCTGGTAGCTCATAAGGGAATTCCATATTTACTTAATTACGACGTTTATTATCTTAAAACTAACTAGATCATAAAACAAGGGGACAATATACAATAATATAAGACAAGGAGCTCATGATGTCAAAGATATGGCATTACACGGAATGCGCAAGATACCCGACCGTGCTACGGGCGCTGCCATACGTGAGCACTGGGTGAACTATCGTTAATATAAAGAGCAGCACCGTACAACAATCAAACTGATTTTTTTTATGTTCATACGGGCTATGAACTTTAGTTCACCTATAGGACTTTAAATAACCTGGTGATCACAAAACCTACATGGCGGTGACGCGAAGTATAAATATTCACATGGACGTTTCTCGCAATTTAACCATCCGAGTGCAGTGAAACTTGGTACAGTAAATCCTTATACGAATGTTAATCCACGGGCACCTAAATTATTTCAATTGTTTCCATAACCACAATATGGCAGCTGTGCGAAATTTTAAATTCTCCTCGTTACTTCTTTTGTCCTAATCATGCGACTGAAATTTGAATGCTACACGTACACAATAATCTTCATGTAACAGTACATTACTCTAGGACCTACATATATAAAAAACAACAAGGCGACCATCCGAAATATTTAGTCGGTTCTCAATATCTACGTATCTATTACAGCAATCAAACCGTAATTTTGTATGAAGATAGAGGCAATTAACATGAGTAGGATATATGAAAATAGGCTGTATAGTTCTTCACGGAACTACTTGTATTCTTTGGCCTCGAACTTTTCAACTAAACCTTTCTTATTCATTGCAAGGCATTCTGCTGCGTACAAAGCTTCTGGACGAATAACTGAACAATAATGCCCAATCATGGCATTGATGGACACTGATCGTTTACATTAAACATCCCTGGTTAGCTGGTACACAGTTTCCATCTTGTTGATCCTTGATGTAAATGATTCTTTCTCAGAGTTGTTTGGTTTTATCCATTCGCCTTATTACTTAATTTTTTCTGCCCGCTTGATTATTAGTTATTTCACATATAACTCTCTGGGAGCCTGCTTGATGTTAGTTATAAATTCCGTTTTCTCAAAGGAGATCTGGAGGCCTTGGTTTTTAAGTTTGATGATATGTTTTGTAGCAATATCTAGGGAATCAGGAATAATAACTAGATCACCTGCAAAAGCTAGACAGTCAATTGTTAGGTACATTTTCTTATAACCTATTCTGAGTCCGTGGTCGACCTCTTCATTACACATCTCCTTGCGCCACTGCCGAATAACCTTTTTCTAATACGCAGTTGAAAAGTAGAGGCAGTAATTCATCTCCTTGTCTAACACCTGTCGTGATTTCGAAGGTGTCCGAAATCTCTCCCCTGATTTTCACTCTGCAGGTCGTATTGGTTATGGTCTGTTTGATAATTGTCCTTATTTTGTTGTCTGGGCCGCCGATCAATTGAATCGCAGGCCTTCTTGAAGTCTATGAAGGTCACCACAAATTTCCTGTTCCTGACAGTCATATATGTAAGAACAAATTTAAGGTTCATGATCTGGTAAACAAATGAGCGCCTTTCTCTAAATCCTCCTTGATACTCTCCCAATTGCAAATAAAGTTGTTTCTCTGCCCGGGTATGAAGGGCTTCCGGGATAATTTTATAAGTATCGAGAGGAGTGAGACGCCTCGTTAGTTGTTTACATCTGCTTTGTCACCTTTCTTGTGAAGAGGATAAATCAGGGCTGATGTCCAGTCACTGGGGAGTTTCTCAGTCTTCCAGATGTCATGGATAATCTCTGTTAGTTTGTCAATCGCTTTGTCACCTGTAGATTTCCAGAGCTCGGCTATTATTGTATCTTCACCAGGTGCTTTTTGTTCTTCAGAGACTGCATGATCTGTCTGATTTCCTCATTCGTTGGTGGAGAGGAGTTTGGGTTGGAGTTGTAACGTGTTTATCGAGGGTATTTTACGCCACTGACGCAAGTCAGTAGGAAGCCATTCAATGTTTATTTACGCGGCAAATTGTTCAGCCGAGATATGTTTCATGTAACTTATTATTATTAAGGTATTTTTGGAGCGTTTTTTATAAGATTATAAGTATAGAGATAGGTTTTCGATGTTATAGAAAACACTATCAAGCGAATTATTACGAACAACATTATCGCGGAAAATTATATGATTACGGAATTTAACGGATTTTGTCAGTTAGCGTTTATTGTGAGAGAGATGAGTCATTGGGAATTCAGCTACAGGTATATTCTTGTCGGGAAGCGTGACGGAAGCCGTGGGGCACTTCCAGCTGGGTGTATCAAGAAAAGGCGAAATGGCCTGGACTGGAAATCAACATCGTCGCGCTGAGTATATTGACCCTTATGTTGGTAGTATCGCGTGGTGTCTCAGCCAATCATAGGAGACTGGGCGACTAGGAGACGGCTCCGGAGAGGGGATGCGAGGAGTGCATATATTGTTTGCGCGCCGAGAAGGGAGGACGATTATCAATGTAAAACTTGACCGATGTGGTTGCTCGTTTGGTTGGTTCCGGTGTGATCGGACCATGACTTTATCATTTCTACAACAATCTCCTCGACTGACGAAGAAGATGGAGACGTCCAGAAGGCTGTTGGAAGCTTTCTTAAAGAACATCAAGTACGAGGGAAATGCTACGGCAATTTCCAATGGTAAGCGCGAATGACTCAGAACTACATAATCTCTCGCTTCATTGTTTCATATTCAGTATTTCAGTAACTTCTTAGCTTGGGAATAATAGTAAAATCAGTAATTCATCCGACTCCGTTTTCACGTAATTCTCTAATGGTAATATTCAAATCGTTACGCTCCAATTTATATTTATTATTATTATTATTTTTAAAATTGCCACTACTTGTTTTTATATAATAAATTCATTTCTTATACTATGCAATCTTTGCTTTCAGTAGGTAGCATTAGATATAGACCAAATTCCTTCTCCTGATACAATTGTTAGTTGGGTTAATGATCAAATCATACCACGATCTGAGTATGAAAATTCTTAAAGGTGTTCTGCCAGAGCTAGGTGTTGTTAAATATAAATTTAGATTTCAACATAGTGTTGAGGTCTTGGCGCCCATCAATACAACGTATCTTAGTCAGAGTAAACATTACATTTATCACCTCAAACATGGAACTTGTTGTGGTTTTTCCACACTCTCTCCAGTGAAACGTTACACTTGTCACCCAACAGTGGGGACGCTAGTAAAACCATTACACTTGCCGCCCAACTGTGGAGCTTCTTATATATGTATTTTAAAGTGCAAGGCCGGGCTAAAGAAACCGTTTCACTTGTACGCTCAACGTGGAGCAAATGAGACCGTTACAGAGTGTGTAGGTTTTTCAACGTGAATTGTGATTGTAGTTCTTCACAATTAAGAAGAGATTCAAAGTATTTGGCTAAGATCTGACAGTTGTCCTTGTCGTTGTATGCAAGCTTACCATGGCCATCTCTGAAGTGTAGACTTGGGGTTGGGGTTATTTAGTGAGGTTGCGTCTGAAGGTTTTGTAAAAATTTCGGGTTTTGTTCTTGTTGAAATCCTGTTCTTTCTGCGTCAATTGGCTTTTGTCAAACGGACGCTTTACTCCACGTATAAAATGTGCCGCATGATTTATCACAGTCACGAAGTGCTCGCACCTATCTTGATTTTTCATCAATTTCCATCTTTTCCAGGCAAGTTTTCTCTGAGCTACTCATCATCGGCTTTAACTCGAATCCGAGTTTATATCTTCTTCCTTCAGTCCAGTTTGTGGATGTGTTTACGGTGGCTAAAGAGTCCAATCCTGGCATGGAACAAGAATCCACACACGTCACATAGTATTGCTGGAGGAGGTTGTGGTTGGGCTGCTCGAAGATTCCTAGCATGACGTTTGGCCTCTTCATGTGTGCGTCGTTCCCTTTCAAACGTTTTAACAGTATCCGAGATGGTACGGCGCCAAGTTGAGCGGTCTTCAGCCAGCATGTCCCAGGATTTTGAATCAAGACCTGACAATATCAGGGTCTGCTTAAATTGGTCCTTGTAGCGCCTCTTAGGACCACCATTAGGTCTGTTGCCATAGCACAACTCACCATATAGCATTTGACGAGGTAATCTCACATGATCCATCCGATGGACATGACCAATCCATCTAAATTGGTGACCTATTATGGATAATTCTATGCTGTTGATTTGAGCCTCTTCAAGAACAGCAATATTGGTATTACGGTCTTCCCATTTAATCCTCAGGATTGATCGAAGTTCTTGTAGGTGGAAGCGCTCAAGCTTCCTAAGATCACGTCGGTAAAGGGTCTACGTTTCACAGCCATACAACATTGTATAATTGAAAGGAAGCTTGTAGTTTAACGTGACCGTCAATCTCGCGATCATAAGCCACGGGACCTCCGTTTTACGTGGAATCCGAACAACAGGACATGGCATTTCACATCGAAAATCTCACATGCATTGACCGGGAATCGAACCCGGTCCGCCTTGGTGAGAGGCATGCAGCTTGACCCCTGCGTCACCACGCACCCTTTGTATAAATTACCACTGCTTTGTACACCATAAGCTTTGTACTCATGGACAGATGGAAGCGCTCAAGCTTCCTAAGATCACATCGGTAAAGGGTCCACGTTTCACAGCCATACAACATTGTATAAATGAAAGGAAGCTTGTAGTTTAACGTGACCGTCAATCTCTCATGAAGACCCGGTGCGCTAATCGTCCATACGCTGCATGGGCTGCGCCAATTCTCCTATCCACATCCTGCTCACAGGTACAGCTCACAGAAATGGTACTGCCCAGGTACGAGAAGTGGTCTACCTGCTCTAAGGGCAAATTTGTGATGGAGATATTGAACTGAGGAAGAGGTGTGCCTGGTTAAGGTTGTGCCAAGACTGTAGTCTTATTGACATTTATGGTAAGACCAAACCGATCACATGCACTTTCGTAACAATTAACTTCCTTGCAGCTCTTCTGGTGTGAGAGTTGGCGACGAAGCATCATCTGCATACAACATGTTAGTAACATTAGTAACCTGAGTTTTCCTCAAGGACCGGAGACGAGTTAGGTTGAAAAGCCCTCCATCAAACCAATACTTGACCTCCACACCTGGGATGTTTCTGGGTGAATCATAAAGCATTGCAGCCAAGTACAGCGCGAAAAGCGTTGGAGCCAGTACACATCCTTAGGGGGGAGGTACACCATTCGCTAGTGTAAATTCATGAATTTTCAATATTTTATTTTTCTGAAGCCCTATGATTTAGAAAAATGAAAATTTACAGGTTTAGTATTTATAACTTATATACTGTTAAAACATTATAAAATTTTAACAAAAGTTATCCATTGGACATCAGTACACTGTAATACTTCCTTGCGTAATTTGTGCAGTCACGCAGAGTTTACACAATAACTACCCCAATTATGTAATTATTTGAATATGTGTTTCTTGCATTGCTTGTAAGACCCAAGGCTACAACACACACTAGAATCTTAGACATCGCATAAGAAACAATATTTATTTTCTATTATTTAAATAAGTTGAGGAAAAATTTGAATATTTCTTTTGATTTTTTTTAAATTTAATGGAACAAGTTATGTGAAAAATCCTAGTACATGTTGTTGGCATGATTAAACTTCACACTCATGCAAAATAGTATTGCAGTAGCTTAAAAAATAAGAGAGTTATGGTGGAAACGCTGTGTAATAAATGAAAGTTGAGAAAATGCATGATGAATGAAAATCCACAGCCTGCTTCCAGTCTCCGACCGGGTCAGGCATGAAATGAATGAAGCCCCCATCTAGCGGCGAGGATATGAACTGTGCCGGCTGCCGAGGCCTGACGCACTCCTCTGGGGCAATGATTAAATGAATGACAAATGAAATGATAGTGGAGAGTGTTGCTGGAATGAAATTGTGACAGGGAAAACCGGAGTACCTGGAGAAAAACCTGTCTGCCTCCGTTTTGTCCAGCACAGATCTCACATGGAGTGACCGGGATTTGAACCACGGACCCAGCGGTGAGAGGCCGGCGTGCTGCCGCCTAAGCCACGGAGGCCACGCATGATAAACTTACCAAAGGGTTGTATGTCCATTAAAACTTCCCTGCTTCATACACAGGGCCCTCTTTCTGGATCAGTTTGGCCTCCTCCTCCAACCTCAGTCTCTTTTTGCATTTCCTTGCTTCTTTTGTAGTCTCCAGAACCCTTTTATTTGCCGAAAGTATGCGTTTCTCATCTTCATCTTGCAGGAACTGGGAGCAGTATGTTCCCACCACAAGCCCTAACTACTGCAACACTTTAATTCTAGCCCTCATTCCATCATTAAAAGTCATGGTAGCATCATTAACACCAATCTGAACAGTTCTTCTTCCAGAAAACATTGTTTTAGGGCATATCTTCCAGATTTTAGAGTTCAATGTCTCATTATTATTTTGTGTGTGGCACCAACACATCTTATCAACAGTTCGGTTTTCACAAGATTCTTGAAAAAAGGTTTGATTGTCTCCATAATGGCAGGGGCTAGATTATTTTTGTGCTCTTGTCTGCATTGCCTTGTACCACAGTCTGCTGGTAAAGACACCAAGAGTCTAGACCTTTTGGACAAAAGTAATGCTGCGGGTGATCATCTGTGGAAGCCTTGTGGTACCTTATGGCACAGATGGCTGTTCTCATATTATCTACAGATAAGCTATTAGCTCTAATGGCATTCCCATAATAGACAGTGAGGGTATTTATCACAGCATCAGTCAGTCTGTTTTTGCCACCGAGTGGCTTCCCATCGCTTAACTTTTTCCCTCTCATATGCTCCTTCACTTTTCTCAACTGAGACCCCATCCTTTTCTGGACATGGCCAACACATTCCTTTTTCCCTATATTAATATATGTCCCATATGGCTGGTCATCAGAAACAGACTTGTATCTCTATCCCCAATATAATTGACATACCGTAAATTGTGACTGGCTACACTTCGGCTGAAAATCATTTTCATCCCCTCCACCTCCATGCTGCCTGCACTTCCTCTGTGATTGATGTCACAGACCTCTTCATGTACCTCCCACCACTCTTAATAAGCTAGGGTGCCAGTCTTGCCTTTCCACTGATCACATCCTTTGCAAGATGATGACAGAACCTCTATATCTATCACTTTTCCAGTTTTTGCACCTATAACAGTGCACACACCATGTGACCCCTCGTTAACCATGTGCCATCACAGCTTACAGATACATCCCTACTGCCTGTAAGACTTGCTTCCCCTTCAGCAGCCTGACTTAGAGATTCTTTAGCTACTTGGTTGGTGGCAGACAGAATCCTCTGGTACATCAGCGAGTAAGTGGACTTCTTTACAGGTGGTGGTAAATTCATTAGGCCACAAAACATACCTAATCTTGCTAAACCTTGCCCTAAACACCTCATACCATATATTACTCGCCTGTTTATGGAGTAAACATGGTTGTTTGTTCCTAATTTATGGCAGCTGTCAAAGGAACCAATTACACCACATTTCTGGCAGACTGTTGTTACGTTACAACCTAAACCTACTACAGTATTGTAAGTATACTGAGTTTCACATTTCCCCCACATACACACCGATGGCACTTTTCCAACTGTTCGAGCATAATATTTACTTTGAAAATAATATTTACCTCATCAAAACCACTACTGCTATTGCCACAGTCTTTGGGAAGCTCCTTTTTGAGGCACTTTTTAGGTTAGGTGAATCATGAATGATAGCATTTGCAATTGTATGCCTATTTCCACGGAAATGCACTTTCTTAGGCCTATATACTGCTTTCCGTTTACCCTTTTCGAAGTTATGAACACAGCCACTTGCAAAAACTGTACTGAAACACAGGTGAACAATTTGTTTCTTTCTCAGAAGTTAACATGTGCTCCGTTACCGCGGAAACTAAGTTATATTGGAAAACAAAAGCATCAGGTGACTTCCTGTTCCTGAGATACAAAGAGAAATGTACTACCGAGCATGCCTGAGAGAGATTTAGAAGAACCAGTCTTCAATAGGAGGGAAGTAATACAATCCAAGGCGGCGCTGAGACGTGGGCGTGGCAGTGCTTCAGATCAGCTAACACCTATTTATATTTTACGTTATATCTCCGAAACTATTAAAGATTTCTTAAAAATGATTTCACTATTGGAAAGAGCAAAGTCTATTAATCATTTTAGGATCTAAAAACAAATTTGCAATTTTTTGACCTTAAAAGGTGTACCTCCCCCCTTAATTTGTCCTTGTAGCGCCTCTTAGGACCAGCATTAGGTCTGGTGCCATAGCACAACTCACCATATAGCATTTGACGAGGTAATCTCACATGATCCATCCGATGGACATGACCAATCCATCTAAATTGGTGACCTATTATGGATAATTCTATGCTGTTGATTTGAGCCTCTTCAAGAACAGCAATGTTGGTATTACGGTCTTCCCATTTAATCCTCAGGATTGATCGAAGTTCTTGTAGGTGGAAGCGCTCAAGCTTCCTAAGATCACGTCGGTAAAGGGTCCACGTTTCACAGCCATACAACATTGTATAAATGAAAGGAAGATTGTAGTTTAACGTGACCGTCAATCTCGCGATCATAAGCCACGGGACCTCCGTTTTACGTGGAATCCGAACCACAGGACATGGCATTTCACATCGAAAATCTCACATGCATTGACCGGGAATCGAACCCGGTCCACCTTGGTGAGAGGCATGCAGCTTGACCCCTGCGTCACCACGCTCCCTTTGTATAAATGACCACTGCTTTGTATACCATAAGCTTTGTACTCATGGACAGATGGAAGCACTCAAGCTTCCTAAGATCACATCGGTAAAGGGTCCACGTTTCACAGCCATACAACATTGTATACATGAAAGGAAGCTTGTAGTTTAACGTGCCGTCAATCTGTCATGAAGACCCGGTGTGCTAATCGTCCATACGCTGCATGGGCTGCGCCAATTCTCTTATCCACATCCTGCTCACAGGTACAGCTCACAGAATTGGTACTGACCAGGTACGAGAAGTGGTCTACCTGCTCTAATGGCAAATTTGTGATGGAGATATTGAACTGAGGAAGAGGTGTGCCTGGTTAAGGTTTTGCCAAGACTGTAGTCTTATTGACATTTATGGTAAGACCAAAGCGATCACATGCACTTTCGTAACAATTAACTGACCCTTGCAGCTCTTCTGGCGTTAGAGTTGACGGCGCAGTATCATCTGCATACAACATGTTAGTAACGTTAGTAACCTGAGTTTTCCTCATGGACCGGAGACGAGTTAGGTTGAAAAGCCCTCCATCAAACCAATACATGACCTCCACACCTGGGATGTTTCTGGGTGAATCATAAAGCATTGCAGCCAAGTACAGCGCGAAAAGCGTTGGAGCCAGTACACATCCTTAGGGGGGAGGTACACCATTCGCTAGTGTAAATTTATGAATTTTCAATATTTTATTTTTCTGAAGGCCTATGATTTGGAAAATTGAAAATATACAGGTTTAGTATTTATAACTTATATACTGTTAAAACATTATAAAATTTAAAAAAAAGTTATCCATTGGTCATCAGTACACTGTAATACTTCCTTGCGTAATTTGTGCAGTCACGCAGCGTTTACACAATAACTACACCAATTATGTAATTATTTGAATATTTTTTTCTTGCGTTGCTTTTAAGACCCAAGGCTACAACATACACTAGAATCTTAGACATCGCATAAGAAACAATATTTATTTTCGATTATTTAAATAAGTTGAGGAAAAATTTTAATATTTCTTTTGATTTTTTTTAATGTAATGGAACATGTTATGTGAAAGATCCTAGTACAAGTTGTTGGCATGATTAAACTTCACACTCATGCAAAATATTATTGCAGTAGCTTAAAAAATAAGAGAGTTATGGTGAAAACGCTGTGTAAAAAATGAAAGGTGAGAAAATGCATGATAAACTTACCAAAGGGTTGTATGTCCATTAAAACTTCCCTGCTTCATACACAGGGCATCTTTTTGGATCAGTTTGGCCTCCTCTTCCAACCTCAGTCTCTTTTTGCATTTCCTTGATTCTTTTGTAGTCTCCAGAACCCTTTTATTTGCCGAAAGTATACGATTCTCATCTTCATCTTGCAGGAACTGGGAGCAGTATGTTCCCACCACAAGCCCTAACTGCTGCAACACTTTAATTCTAGCCCTCATTCCATCATTAAAAGTCATGGTAGCATCATTAACACCAATCTGAACAGTTATTCTTCCAGAAAACATTGTTTTAGGGCATATCTTCCAGATTTTAGGGTTCAATGTCTCATTATTATTTTGTGTGTGGCACCAACACATCTTATCAACAGTTCGGTTTTCACAAGATTCTTGAAAAAAGGTTTGATTGTCTCCATAATGGCAGGGGCTAGATTATTTTTGTGCTCTTGTCTGCATTGCCTTGTACCACAGTCTGCTGGTAAAGACACCAAGAGTCTAGACCTTTTGGACAAAAGTAATGCTGCGGGTGATCATCTGTGGAAGCCTTGTGGTACCTTATGGCACAGATGGCTGTTCTCATATTATCTACAGATAAGCTATTAGCTCTAATGGCATTCTCATAATAGACAGTGAGGGTATTTATCACAGCATCAGTCAGTCTGTTTTTGCCACCGAGTGGCTTCCCATCGCTTAACTTTTTCCCTCTCATATGCTCCTTCACTTTTCTCAAATGAGACCCCATCCTTTTCTGGACATGGCCAACACATTCCTTTCTCCCTATATTAATATAGGTCCCATATGGCTGGTCATCAGAAACAGACTTGTATCTCCATCCCCAATATAATTGACATACCGTAAATTGTGACTGGCTACACTCCGGCTGAAAATCATTTTCATCCTCTCCACCTCCATGCTGCCTGCACTTCCTTTGTGATTGATGTCACAGACCTCTTCATGTACCTCCCACCACTCTTGATAAGCTAGGGTGCCAGTCTTGCCTTTCCACTGATCACATCCTTTGCATGGACTATGACTGTGGCAGAAGAGGTGATTTTGAGAAGATGGGAAAGGAAAATACTGAGGAAGATTTATGGAGCAGTAAATGAGGCAGGAAGATGGAGAATACGGGAAAAGAAAGAATTGGAGGAATTATATGGGCATCCTGATATAGTTTCGGAAGTAAAGAGCAATAGGCTAAGATGGCTGGGACATGTGGAGAGAATGGCAGGTGATAGGGTGGTTAAAAAGACCTATAGAGGAAATCCAGGTGGAAGAAGCTGCAAAGGAAGACCTAGTAAACGATGGTTGGATGAAGTGGAGGACGACTTACGCAAGATGGGAGTAAGAAGATGGAGGAAACGTACAGAAGATCGTCAGGATTGGGCAACGATTGTTGGAGAGGCCAAGGTCCTACATGGACTGTAGCGCCGAGGAGTAGTAATAGTAGGTGCCTTTCTGGTTTTCAATTGGGTGAGAGCTGCACTGAATTCATGATAAGTAGGAGGTACTGCCAACCACAGTTGTTCGGGTTGTTGCGGCACATCACAAAGGAAGTCTTCAGCAGCTGCTGATGGACGATTTAGGAGATTGGAGAAGTGCTCCTTCCAGTGTTGCAAGATTTCTTGACTATCAATAAAGGTAGTAGACTTATCAGTGCTTTTCAGTGTGCCTGATGATGAGCGAGATGGTCCATACATTTCCTATAGTACTGCATAGAAGTTCCTCAAGTCTCGAGCATCCGATAGTCTCTGCAGTACTTGAGCCTTCTGTTGCCACCAAGTTGTTTTATCTGCCTTATCTGCGTCGGACATTTACCCTTGAGTTCCAGTAGTTTGTCTCTCTTTGTGTTGCAAGTTGGGCCATGAAGATGGGAAAGTTAGGCATTCATTTTGGCATTGATGAGAGACATAATTTCTTCATTGATGTCATCAAACCAGTCTTGTCTTTTCTGCACTATAAAACCAATGGTTTCCTCAGCTGACTGTGTGATAATCTTCTGTAGTGTGGCCAATTCTTGCTGAATATCATTCGTTACTGGGTTTTCTGATACCTGGGTGATGATCCTGTTTCCAAAATGTTTATTGATGGATTCATCCTGAAGTTTGGATGTATTAAACTTCTTTCTTGGCAAATTTTTGATGTTCCTAGGAGGTTTAGGTCTGATGGATATCCTGAGCTTACATATAAGAAGTTTATGATCTGTCCAACAATCGTCTATATTCCACGCTGTTCTGGTAATAAGAGTGTCCTTCTTATCACATTGCCGGGTAATGATATAATCAAGAATGTGCCAATGTTTGGAACGAGGATGCGTCCACGTGGTTTTGAAGCGGTTAGGTAGCCGGAACTGCGTGTTGGTAATGAAAAGTTCGTGTTCTGCACAAAGACCAAGAAGCAACAGTCCATTGGGATTACATTTTCCAAGTCCCTGTGTGCCCATCACATTATTACATAGCCTGTGATCTTTCCCAACTCTGGCATTGAAGTCACCGAGGAGCAAGAGTTTATCTGCAGATGGTACCTTGGAGATGATTTCACTTAGCTGATTATAGAATTGAGCCTTGACTTCATCATCAGAATCTAAGGTAGGAGCATAGGCAGAGGTGAGTGTCATAAAGGAACCTCCTGAGAGTGGTATGCGGAGAGTCATGAGCCTTTCGCTGATTGCAATGGGCGTAAGTTGGTGATAATTTACAAGTTTGGTCTTCACAGCGAAGCCCACACCATGAATACGACTTTCACCCTCCTCCATTCCTTTCCAGAAGATGGTATATCCTGTTCCAGATTCAGTAATCTTTCCTTCAGAAGACAGCCTAGTTTTACTGAGAGCAGCAATGTCAACGTTGAGCCTTGATAACTCATGGGTTACAAGAGCTGACCTTCTCTCAGGTCCAGGGTTGATACGCTTTCAGGATTTCAAATTTCCCTGACTTTTATCGGTTTTCCAGACCAAAATTTAAGAAATTCCCTGACAGCAGAGTCGTTTATTTCCCCGACTTTTCCCGATTTTCCAGAGCAAAGTATGGAAAATTCTTTAACCACAGGGACGACATTTACCTCAATGTTACTTAGGCTTTTCAAACCTAGCAAAAGTGCATTTACCTTTAGGAAACGTTCTTCTGTATGATCGATTAAGATTAAGTTAGAAAAACTGACTTTAGACTAATTGGACGGTACCTTCTGACAGGCCACGGCCGCTTCCTTTCACATCCTTGCCCAGTTTTCATTCACCATCATTAATTTCATCTCTCATTAACTCCTCTCATGAGGTTGGCGTCAGGAAGGGCATCCGGCTGTAAAAATCATCGTCACAAAGACTTTCATCGCATCTCATCCCCGACCCCGTTGGAAAACGGGAATAATAAGGAGTAGACATACAACAATTTGTGCAAGGCTATTCTTAGAGGCGAGGAGAAATGTTGTAGTAGATGAAAATAATAGTGATAAAAAATATCCGAGCAATGTTTTATTATATAAACCAGACTCATATGTAGCTCTCTGTATAAATTAACGCGTTTCTTTAAAAGAAAAAGAAAAACAAATAACAAAAATAAATTTAAAAAACGGTTCTTACGATAAGAACAGGAACATATTTTCACAATAAATGTTCATTTGCTAACATTAATTAAAAAACTGCGAAGAAAGGAATCAATCACCAATTTACTTTCTAGTAAATCACAATAAAAGTATCTAGAAACTGTCAACTGATACATTTTATTCTAACATAAGATATTTTATATCAAATTAGTTGTTTCATTTAATATGCCGTCTTGTGTACAAGAAGTTATGATAACCAAGAAGTTGCTCTGATCTTGACCGTTTGGGGAGATTTCCTTCGTCCCCGCGGAAGATCACGAAATATAGCCTATGCGACGTTACGTGATCGTAATCGAATCATGTCTTCGCAGTCAAGTACGGAGAAATATCGAGACGTTACACGATCGGCGCTGGCTTCAGCCGTTTGACGCGATTTGTAGTTTTCACGATCGAACACGGAGAAAAATCGCGATTTACATAATCGGTGTCACTTTTAGTCGTTCGACGAGATTTCTGTTGTCCTTGAAGTCGGGCACGGAAAAATATAGTATTATTACGCTATCGGCGCCGCTTGCTGTCCGTTTGACAAGAATCCAGTTGTACTCGTCATCGAATGCGGAGAAATATCGCGATGTATCGCAATCGCTGCCGCTCTCGGTCGTTTTACGAGATTCACGTTGCCCTCGCGGTTGGACACTGAGAACGCGATATTATGCAATCGGCAGCGCATCCGGCCGTTCAACGATTGTCTACCTGTCTATCTGTCCTGGTAGAATGGCGGAGGCAAGCTCGTGGTTGGGCATGGTTAAAATTCACGAGCAGTTATGGACATGTTGTATGGTCGGTGCCGTGTTTCCCGCTGTCCCTATGCTGTGGTTGGAAGTTCACGGTGGATCACGAGAAGAAATGAGTATCGCGATCCTACGTAGTCTGTTATTTCTTAGTGGGTTGATGCACTTCTCGCTCACAGTACACTTTTAAGTATACGGTAATGGGAAAAGTGGCTAGTAGGGTTCGGTATGTTTCGTGATGGGTACCCAACCACCTTTGACAGGATTCCCGCAGTCCTCGTGGACACAAGTTCACGACCGGGCAAGGGTTTTATCACCTACGCAACTGGCTTCGATCTCGGTCCGTTTGACGAGATTCCCGCAGGCAAGTCGTGTGGTCAGCCGGCCGTGATTTAGGAGGATGAACGTTCGATGTAGGTATCGGATATTACGAATTATTC
The DNA here is from genome assembly GCA_946902985.2 of Meconema thalassinum. NCBI lineage: Eukaryota > Metazoa > Arthropoda > Insecta > Orthoptera > Tettigoniidae > Meconema > Meconema thalassinum. The sequence continues at coordinate 245,862,652 of OX336397.1, forward strand.
CGAGAGGATTGCACGAATAATACCACAAGAGGCACATTTTCTATCGAATTCACATCATACAAGTTTTCGAGATAACCGGTTAGATTATATATTCAATTGAACCAAAGTTCGGAGGAAAAATAGACATATAACGGAGTTTCGAATAAACCAAACTGGATGTCGCAAATTTACGAGACAGATAGATTTTTAAAATATACTGCTGTCTATGTATTTCGGAGCATTTTTGCGATTTTCTTTCGAAACTGTATCATTTTGCAAGATCGCGACAATAAATTATATCGCATTATTTCTGGACTTCAATTTGAGATATCCAAATGTATAGGTCAATATCAGAAATGAGAGGTTTCTGTTGAGTTTCAGAAGTTATCGCGAATAAACGTCTCGCAAAATGTCAGGTTTTCGAATACGGTAGCCTATATACAGAAAAACGTTTCACACAAAATTAAACTCTCTTCTTGATGCCGAAAATATACGTTGAACCGATGTAGACAGTACCGCTGAAGGTATCCTCAGTAGACTATGCATTTCCTTGAGGTCATGCACGGGGCAGCCTACGCAATCGGTGCGCTTGCGTGAAACTCGCTTCATCACAATCTGTGAGCCTAGCGGCGCGGGTTTAAGTGATTTAAACCAACCTCAGCGAATTTTCGTTACCTCCAACTATCCAGATATAAGAATTAACTACTTTTCGTTACTTTCGTTACCCGTTTGTAAAATTAGCTTCTTTTTCGTTACTTTTGGTTAGCGGTAAACACCCTGGTATATCAACCAAAAATTACTGTCAAACCTTAATAATTCGTTTTCTTCTTCTTTCTTTCTCTCTTTTTTCTACAAAATTCCCTGACTTTTCCCAGTTTTCCCGGTTTTCCCTGACCGCAACAAAAATCCCTGACTTTTCCCGGTATTCCCGGTTTTCCCGGTCGCGTATCAACCCTGCTCCTAGTTCTGGATGACTACTTTAGGAAATGGCGCTTGAAACCCATCCCTCACAAAAGTGAAGTAACTGCTTTTCACCTGGACAATAGACACGCAAATTATCAGCCCATAATCTATTTTAGAGGCAAATCATTACCGTACAATGATACCCCTACATATTTGGGAATGACTGTAGATAGAACCCTAACATACAGAGCCCACTTACGTAAATCTGCTGCGAAACTGAAGAGCCGCAGTAACATTCTTCAGCGCCTAGCTAGAACATAATGGGGGGCTGATGCCAGCCTAAAGCAACTGCTTTAGGAATTGTCTATTCTTCAGCAGAGTACTGCTCTCCGGTATGGATTAACAGCCACCACACTCATCTGGTGGATGTTCAGCTCCGTCACAGTATGCGTATAGTTACTGGAACATTGCTTTCCACTCCTGTTCGGTGGCTCCCAGTGTTGAGCAACATACCACCTCTTCACATCAGAAGACAAAATCATGTTCATCTGTGGTCAAGAATGCTCAAGAACACAACATTCCCAATTCATGAGGATGTGAGTCAACTAGGATCATTCAGGCTGAAGTCCCGTAATCCAGCATGTAAAACTACCTTGGAACTGATAACCAAGCAATTCAATCTTCAAGACACCTGGCGGAATGAGTGGACTTCTTCCCTACCACATGGAGTTATAACAATCGCAAATCCAACTGTGATACTAAATGGTTTCACTTTGTCAAGGAATGTTTGGCGTAGACTGAACCGCATCAGGTGTTGCCTGGGAAGAACCGCTTCGGTTCTTTATAAATGGGTTTGGATAGATTCTCCACAATGTGATTGTGCTGACATCCCACAATCAATGAAACACATATTGGTGGATTATCCTCTCCGTGCCTTCCCTGGTAGGTTGGAGGACCTGCACTCAGCTACTCCAGAGGCGGTGTGTTGGCTCAACGGATAAGATGTAAAAGTGTAACTTTCAGTGTGAGCATACTGTGTCTGTTGTTGTTGGTACTGTATTCTGTATTAATTTTTTTCCTTTGTTGTATAGCGTCATACGCCAAATAAATAACATTTCTATAACACGATATATTTCCAAACGTGTTGTTCCTTAACACATGTTGGCGCTTCAAGAACATATAAATTAATTATATATAGAGAACACTCTAGTATGGGTGAACACATCAATAAGTCACTCCATTCTATCACTTCATTAAACACAGATATAACGATTCTTCAATTAAAAGATAAAGGTAGAACTTGAGGGATGCTTGAAAAAATAGAAATTTACATCAGCCAAAAATACGTGCATAAACCACCTATGACAGCACAACGACGATCACCAAGACAACTAAGCATATGCGGTTTTACTCCTTAGAACTTTTCCTTCCGCTCGGCTTCTTAGATCGTTCTTTCAACCCCATCACATTTTCACTTTGCATCTCGTCATTGTCACATTACATTACATTTGCATGTTCCATGTTGGTGCACACTGTTTACATGAATGTTCATAGTTGAGTTTATTCTCGACTTATCCATATATTACACTAGCAGAAGTACCCGTTCTTCGAACGGTGTTCGTTGTTAACACCAGACATTATTAATTGAGCTACTGTTGCAATGGTTAGCGGTTTGTCATTCCTTCAAGTTTATCAGAACGAAGTTAGTTTACTGGGAATATCATACACACTGTTAATTTAAGGCCCTTAAAATGTAGTTTTCGGAGACCCTTTATAGATTCCCGAATTTTGTGTCTCACATTGAGAAGCGCAACATATGCTTTGGTCGTCCTTCTAGGATAATTTTTATATTTCGCCTATTTTAGCATATATTGAGATGTTTTTCTTTATATCCACCCTTCTACTGTATGGAAAGTACGGTGAAGAGTTTTATAAATGATTGGTGTATTGACTCTCATGGTTACCATACCTAATTTTACGATGCACCAAGCATCCGAACACGAGGTATAGGCGTACATAAAGATACACAGAAAGAAACACAGGCAATTCTATTGTCTACAACATATCACCCAGATATCCAAATATGGGTATATCACCACACAGTATCAAATAAAATCATCCTTACGATGAACCCGTATGTCGACACAAAAAAATGATGAGTTACAAATGTGCTCTCAAACTAAATTCACCTAACGGGTACTTCCTGACGTGAAATACAATTGAAAGCCTTGTAGACGAAACGCAATACACGTTACATAAAAACTGACCCTCTACGTTGTGCTAGGTGCCCATACTCAGGAAGACCCCTTTCATAAATTATAAAGGCTTGTGGGGCATGAAAATTCAGGTTCTTTAGCCTCAAATTGCCCAAATTCCTAAAAGCCGCAAAAAGGCTGGTTCAATTCAGGAATGTTTGAAAATAATGTTTCTGTTTGGAGATATAATAGACCTTCTGTATTATATGTCGAACGTGAAAATTGCATGAAAAAATTCTAGGGTATCCCTTCACCCCCTTAATTGCATTGATGAATTATACGGTCTACGGTAGTTCCGTGATAACCTTATAGCCACTTGCAAACTTTCACAGAAATGTAATAAATGGAGTGACATTACTTCTTACAGAAATAGATGGAAAGTTGTATGCCACCCCTTGAGATAATGTTCTCATGGTTACCAATTTTCATACCTTCATTAGTTTGTTAAATTAAATTAAATTAGTTTTCTGGGAATATTTCAGAAACTGTTGGATTTAGAGCCTTATAATGTAGTTTTCGAGGATCCTTTAGGGCCCCCGAGTTTTGTTGATGGCACCGAGGGGATTTGTCTCGTCGTTGTACGCCATAATATAATACTAATAATAATATAATATAGGGAGAAATTATATCACCTATTTTTATTTTATTTTTAATTCAGCCAATGGCCATGTACTTTTCTTTTCAGGACGGGTCAGGGAAGGGATATTATCAGAGAAAAAAGCATTCACATCACGCATGAGCAAAATGGAAATTGCCTACCATTTAACTAAGGGCATCTATAAGAAAAGGTCAATATCCTTCAACGCAAAACTAAAACATTACTGCAGTGTCATCCGTCCGGAGGTCTTGCATGCTTCTGAATGCCTCGCGATGAACAAAAAAGGCTTGGTCGAGAAACTGGAGGCCAAAGAAAGGAAAATTTTGAGAAAGATATTGGGTTCCATCAAAGACAATGGGGAATACAGAAGACGGCATAACCATGACCTATATACTCATGTGGAGAAGATAAGCAACGTCATCCGGAAGAGAAGGTTACCATTTTTTGGGCATGTGAAACGAATGAGCCCAGCGAGACTGACCAACCGCAACATAACTTCCTTTCAGGAGAGGAAAACAAAATGGGCCTGGTGCATTGAACTGGATCAAGATCTGAAAGAAGTGGGGATTACACCAACAGACATTCAGGAGCGCGCCCCACTCAAAGGGAAACTTCAAGCTTGTAAAGGTTTCCAAGAAAAACCGAAGCTGAAAACGGGAAAGTTTTGGACCCAGGAACGGAAGGAAGTCCACCGAGAACGAATGTGGGCGTACAGGGCAAACATCAAAGCCAGTAGGAGACGGTTGGAATGACGCGGTCCATAGATGGCCTATACGAAATGAATGAATGAATGAATAATATGGGTATAGGAATATAATAGACCTGTCGTAACACACCCGCAGGTGTAAATCGCGTGAAAATATTCTAGAGTACTCCTTGATCCCCTTAAGCGCATTATACGTATTGATGAATTTTACGGATTAATTTGGTTCCGTGATAACCTTCTAGCCGTTTGCAAACTTTCACACTAATGTAATTAATGGAATTGCATTGCGTCTTACAGCAATAGATGGACCTCTGAGAATCCGCTGGCATGGTTACTGGCTTGCATTCGTTCAGTAGTTTATTAAATTAAATTAATTTTCTGGGAATATCTCAGAAACGGTTGGTCTTCGGTCCTTAAAATGTGGTTTTCGGGGACCCGGGTTTTGTCTCTCACATTGAGGGGCTGAAAATGAGTTTTGTCTCGTCCTTCTACGCCTATTTCAGCATATATTTTAAGGGGGTAGGCCCCCTTTTATGAGAGGTACGGAGAAGAGTTACATCAATGATTAGTGTCGTGCCTCTGATGGATATCTGTACCAAATTTTACGTTGATACACCCAGCCATTCTCGAGTTATAAGGGAACAAATTTGTCCACAGACAAACAAACAAACAAACAAACATACAGACAAAAAAAAATATTTTCGCTCGCATCCATCATAAAACAGTCTGAAACGTGTAAAAAACTCAAATTTCCGCAGAAATTCAGAGAAAAACACACAAATTTTCATTTTTATATATAGAGACATATACTGCACCGCTCGGTGTTGACCGTGTTTTATTGCACAGATTCTGGTTTTACTCGCTAACCGTTGGAGATGTACGAAAAGTGATAAGGACCTTTCGGATAGAAAATTAAATGTTAAAGCTCATTTATACCATCAAAAGTTCGCTATTTCTTAGCGTACTCTTTTTATTTGAAAAGGAAATACGTAATTTTGAAACCAAAGGGTGTAGTGACGTCACAAATGTCGGTTTTACTCGCTAACTGTTGGAGATACACGAAAAGTGATAAGGACCTTTCGGATAGGAAATTAAATTTCAAAGCTCGTATGTCCCATCAAAAGTTTGCTATTTCCTACCGTTCTCATTTTATTTGATAAGGAATTATGAAATTTTGAAACCAAAGGGTCTAATGACGTCACTAAAATGGTCGCCATTTTTTAATAGTGCAAAATTTCGAAATCAAAAGTATCCTATATGTAAACCTGGTAAATCAGCTACATCCATGCAAAATTTCATTTAAATCGGACCAGTGGTTCTTGAGGTATTGAGGTATTGAGTAACAGACAGACAGACAGACACACACCATCTCATTTTTATATATTAGTACTAGAAGGTACCCGCGGCTTCGCCCGCGATGAAGACAATGGGTACGATGCATTATTGCTGATAATTGGTCTATTCTATTACAGCAATCGCGGCTATAGGTGTTTCCATTCTAATTCTGAATATTCTGATACATACAGTATATTGATATGATCAGCAAAGCGGGAATTTTATCGAGTTGTGAACGTCTGCAGGGTTCGTTGTTACATTATGTTAAAAATTGTTTTGTCTAAATGTACACGTGCTACTGTTAAGTGTGTGTCATTGCGCTTTGTTAAAGAAATTGCGAATATTGTTTGAAGAGGGAACTGCACTCTTGCACACTGGAATGGCAAATCTATCGGAATATGGGGAATTAAATGTATTCTTACTTAAGCTATTCTGGATGTAATTTGGCCATACTAATTGATGATTTGAACGTAAACATATCCCTATTAATAGACCTATAGTAAAATATCGCTCACCTTGGCCGCTGATGTACATTATGCAGTCTCTTCCAGTGTTACATCCCAGGGATTGAAATTCTCCAACGACCCTTTTACCCCACATGCCTCTCTAAGTAATTAAAATTCCTGATTGTTGTTGTTGGAGTCTTCAGATTTTTAACTGGTTTGATGCAGCCTTCCATGTATCCCTCTCCTGAGCTAATCATTTCATTTCTACATAGCTACCACACCCTACATCCGAGGCAATCTGTTTAACCCTGGTTTACCCCTACTGTTCTAGTCTGCGACCCTCCCATCCATAAATACTGTCGACCAAACTATTATGTGTACTCAAGTTTGAAGTTTGTTTGTGAAGTAACCGATAGACCTATATAAAATCCAATAACATCATCATTTTCGTCGTTCTATTTTACGTTAGATCATGTAGGTTTGGAAATTTTAATTTATATTTTAATATTTTTATCACAGTTGGAACACAAGAAGTGCCTGTTTTTAAGCGTTTTTCAACCATGCGTCACATTTAAGAATTATTATCTCACAAACCCGTGATAAGATCGAATACTAATTTTAACACAACATACACTGGAATGTTGTATAACAGGTTTATTAATTTTAATTTTTTTTTGTGTCCAAGAAACAAAGTTGTTATTATTTATGTAATGTAACTTTTCCTCGGCTCGGGATGGTTTGAAAATGTAGTTCTTGGTCGCGTTGTAATCCTTATACATCAAAACGGTATGCTGTATGATTGTGAAATACGTAAATTAATTCACTTATTGTACATCGGTTTGTATTTGTACGGAGAATTAAGACATGGTTCACCAGTTAGCCGCTCCGGTGAAAGCAGTACATAATTGCCAAGATGGGCTACATCACGCGTCATGGCACGTCTCGCTCGGAAGTGATGGGCTCCATATCAGCAACGCTGTATAGCATTTCCCTGAGCGGCTAGCTGGTGAAGCATGTCTTAATTCTCCGTACAAATACAAACCGATATAAAATAAGTGAATTAATTTACCTATTTCACAGTCATACAGCATAACTTTTTGATGTATAAGGATTACAACGCAACCAAGAACTACATTTTCCAACGACCCCGAGCCGAGAAAGAGTTACCTTACAAAATTAATAACAACATTCGTTCTTGAACACACAAAATTTTGAAATTAATAAACCAGTTATACAACATTCCAATGTATATTGTGTTAAAATTCGGATTCCATCTGATTACGGGTTTGTGAGATAATAATTCTTAAATGTGACGCATGGTTGAAACACGCTTAAAAAGGGGCACTTTTTATGTTTCAACTGCGATAAAAAATATTAAAATATAAATTAAAAATTCCAAACCTACATGAACTAACGTAAAATCGAACGTCGAAAATGATGATTTCATTGGATTTTATGAAGGTCTATTGGCTACTTCACAAACAACCTTCAAACTCGAGTGCACATAATATTTTGGTCGACAGTAAGCTTGCTATTCCTGGGTGTCATAATATGTTGTGCCCAACTCTAGGAATGGGTATTCCAAGTTTCAGACACCTAGATATCAAGGGAAAGGCTGTAGCAGCGTTTGAATATCGCGCTACATTGCTTCTCGAAGCCATTCGAAGGAAATTACCGATAGTTGGATGGTAAATGACGTAGCGAGTAACCGCAGAGGTGGAGACTATTTATTGACTAAATAGTTAACTATGGAGCAGAGACTTGAGACTGGGATCAGATTACTGGCACGGCCAAATAAAAGAGAATGCAATTAGTATCAAGTAAATCGGACCAGGGATTCAAGAGATATGAGGATTTTTAGATATCAGGCGATGACGCGTGACCCTGACCGTTTTTGTATAAAAGCAAGCTGGAGCAAGCTTAGTTAACTCAATTCATCACAAGCACTTGGCGAACAAGTTGCGTCTACGCTGAGCCAAGGCACATGGTTGCCACGTCTACGAAGAAGTACTTTTCAAATCGTGATAGTCACGAGAAGTGCTGCGCAAACGAGTTGGAACTTAGTAAGTTTCTGGTGAGGAGAATCACTGAGGTGATTGTATTTCTACAGACATTGGTGGAAATATTTATATTTCCTAAAGGACATATGCTAGACTTGGTCTAGAAAGTAGTATTTGTCACAGTCCAATAGTAAATTAATACTTGGATGTTTAGATCCTTTTAAAGTCAGTTTTCATATTTTGTAACTATTTAACCACTTCAATCCGTCAGTACAGTGAAGAATGGTCTATAACGGTGGCGTTCATTAGTCTACGCAAGGGAAACTGCAAGTTGTCTAGCGCATGGCAGATGGTGATATTAATAAACCATGCCCAGGGAACGATCTTCAGAACAGCCGTTAACTGCTTAGACTGTCAACGTTTTTCTTGTACTGATGAGATTACAGTGAGTTAGGTTACAACTGACACATTTAAGAAGAGATCGCTTAGATCTGACCCTTTTCAACAAACTGTTATGGATTTGTTAGAAGCCCATATTAAAATGGAACCACAGTCATTTAAAACGTCGAAAGATACTACCACTATGTCTGACTAGACGATTTGTGGGTCTACAATGGCGGCCGATACAAGGATTATACATGCTTGTCCGCTAGGGCATGTCTACGGATAAATCTGGTATAGACCAGGTTTACTACACTTCAAGAACATCAAGAAATGTAAGCCACATTTGAATTATTTTATGCCTAGCTAATTGGAACAAACTATTTTTCTGCAGATGACCAACACATTTTTTTGTCATCGTGTTTAAAGCTTGTAATGATTTACGCAAGACTAGTTAGATTTATTCTGAGCATTTTCAAAACTCAGAACAGTTTAGGATCGATGACCGAGCATTTTGAGCATTTATTTGAATTTTTCATATTTTGGGAAATCACGGTAATCAGCCGATGTAACTGTAAAAGTTAAATTTATTTTTGTTGAGGAATGGATATTTTTTCCATATTCGAAGGTTCGAACATGTGGATTCTCACATAATGAGATGATAATTAAACATATTTGAAATAATAATAATAATAATTATCCACTAATAATAATATTAATAATTTCGTAATTTTTCTAAATAATTCTTGGATATTATATTTTATAATAATCATATGTATTGAGAAAGAGCCTATGAAGTAGTTGAAACATTTCTAGTTTGGAACAGGAGATTTTCTGAAGGAGAGTGGTTAGCGCAAGCCCGCATTCAACCAACATTTCAGTTCTGGTTGAACAGTTGATATTTGCTATGAGCAAAGTGTATGTTTCATATAACACGGAGAGGCATGAAACGGGAAGCAATTGATATTTGTATCAAATAGGATTTTTGTATTTATATAAAATCATGACGTAAATACACTTCGAAAGTGAAATGAAGCTTTTCATAAGTATGGTAAATTCACGGGTTGAACTGAATGGTAAAATAAAATAAACTTGTAAGTTTATTAATCTTCCAGTGTTGATAACAAGCAGAGGCTTGATTTATTGTATAAATTTTGGGAAGATAATTTATGTGTGTGGAATAGTTGAAATGCCATTCCCAGGTGCGCATGTTAAGTCGCAGGAATGAAGGTTTTTTCGAGCATCAATCAAATAGCAGGTTCGATGGTTCAGGTTTATAGTTGGAGTATTGGAGCCACACATTTCGTCGTATGAATAACCCGAAGGTTATTTCTTTGAAACCATCAGTTCTTATTTCAACCTTGTTTACGAATTCCATTTAGACTTTGATTTTGCTAGAACCCGGATTTGTCATGATAGTAGTTTATTCTTCTTCAGAGGAAGACCTTTGCCGTTGTTGTTGTTGTTATAATATTGTGTTCTGACACAAATAGTAGAATGGGCCACTGCCAATTTAAAATAATTCTTTAACCACGAATAATTTGAAGGATATTTTCAATCCTAGTGCCATGAACTAAATGAATTCATTATAAGACTACAATTCTTATTTCCGCATTCTGTCGAAGAATTGCAAGTTGTGAAAGTTGCTAGAAATGGCCATAAATATAAATATTTTTTTCATAATAATTCCAAGTGGAAAATCTAATAGTTGAATGGTTCAACCATTTGTTGATCAAGTTAATGATTTAGAAATCATATGTTTTGTTTGGAACTTGAAGTTCATAATCGAGTCACTTCTCGAATGTTTAATGTCAGAAGAACAATTAATTGTTGTTATGCTTCGCACAGTTCTTCGATGCTATGCTCAATGGTCAAATACTTTTTCAGATGTTGTTAATATGTGTTAATAATTTGTGTTGCTACGATGATAATAATAGTTTCAACGATATATTTTGGAAAACTGGAAAACAAATGAAAGTCTAAGAAATTCTATAAACATTTATTCTACGAGTGTTAATATCATGTAAATAGTCAAACAGTGATCAACGTTATTTCCAGTATGAACAATTAATTTTGAGCTGGAATAATATTAATAATTTTGGAACACAGTCCACAGGACTAACAATCGGACTTGTGTTTTCAAAAAGATTGTCAAATGTGTTTGGAAGATTTCTGTATATTGTGTGTAAATAAGAGTGTGGATCGCCACACGTGGATGATGCTGCCTTGAGCATTATTCTTGCAGTCAGATTTTAACGTTAAATAAACTGAGATAATTTTACCAGATGTGTTTCACCCAATTAAATCTCCTTCTATCCTTATTGTTGCATTGAGCCAAAAATCAGCAAAGCATTTTTATAAATTTGATGTCGTTTTTGCGATTTGCTTTAACCCATCTGGCGCTCCGGGATATTTTGATTCTCGTGCTGACTGATTATTGGTAAAATGCATATGTGGTCGTGCGGACTCCGGTCTAAACGGGCACATAAAATAAGATAGAGAGAGAAATGGCTTCGAACGTGGGTCCCGATTTAGACATGGTCAATCGCATGCCGATTTGAAATTGTGATAATTTTTATAGAAATATTTTGGGAGTTGAGAGATGTCTGGTTTGGATGAATAAATTAGTAGGAAACCCAATTAGTGGGAAAATTAAAAATTTAACTGGTTAATAATTAGAATGGGTTTGATTATTTTTGATAATGGCTTAACCATTAGGGCATCAAGTAAATTCAGTAGTAAACGTTCGATGACTGGAGATACACATTATTAGAATCCAGGTGGAGGATATTTGAGAACTTGCATATTTTTCTTGTGATATTGTGGTAAATGTAATTCGTAAAAGTAGAGAATTTTGTTTTTCCATCACGTCGATATTAGGACAAATCTCATTTTATTATAGTGTTCCAATTAGCTATTCATATTTCTTGTTCTAGTTATAAGCTTGTGTTTGCCACTGTTGTATACCCCTAAGTTTTGAATAATTGAAATTATGGAAGAAATGATGAGAATGATGAGGAGTTTGGAGGAGAGTTCGAAAGAGGCTGGACGGCGTGTAGCCGCTATTATGAAAGAAAATACTGAGGCTTTAGAAAAGAAACTTAAAGAAAATTCTGATTCATTAGAAGGTAAACTTAAAGAAAATTCTGATTCTTTAGAGAATAAACTTAAAGAAAATTTGAATGATAAACTTAAAGAAAATTCTGATTCTTTAGAAAATAAACTTAAAGAAAATTCTGACTCTTTGGAAAATAAACTTAAAGAAAATTCTGATTCTTTAGAAAATAAACTTAAAGAAAGTTTGGAAAATAAACTTAAAGAAAATTCTGAGTCTTTGGAAAATAAACTTAAAGAAAGTTCTGATAAACTCAAAGAAAATTCCGATTTGTTAGAAAACAGGTTAAAAGATAACTTAAAGAAAAATTTAAACAGTAAATTTAATTCAATGGAAAGTAAATTTAAAGAGAATTCTGAAATTTTGAAAATGACACTTGAAAGTAAAATGAATAAATTATGCGATAAAACACATGAGCTTGAAACTTCATTAGCTACTAACGCTAGTATAATGGACGATAAATTTCGCGATGCCGATCTTCGATCCCAAAGCTTAGCTGATAGGATTGAACGTGGTCTTAGGAAAGTTGGTGAAGACATGGTCAACCTGGAAGTCAGAGTGAAGAAGGAGAGTAACGAGATGGGAATTCTAGTTGTTCAGCGTTTAACGGAACAATTCAAGGAACTTGTCATGGGAGAAATAAGAGAAGGAGTGATTCATGAATTGCAAACTGAGATTAAAACCACAGTTGTCAATGAAATTAAAGACACACTCAAGCTGGAGAATCAAGAGGGAATCAAGGAGATTAGGGAATCTTTGTCATCCCACATTGAAGTAATTGCCAAGGATATTCAAGCAACTCAGAAGGACATATCAGATATGACAGGGTCATTGAAAAGTCATGAGGCTGTTATGAACCAGATATCCATTGATGTTAAAGACAATTGTAAGGAGACTGAAGCAATCAAGAAGATGGCAGAAGAAAACCAAAAGGAACTTGAGGCTATGAAAATTCAAATAAAGGATGAGAAACAGTCTGATCATCTTTTGAAAATGCCGAATGTAAGGGGAAAGGAACCAATACAGATAAATCTAGGAGGAGCTAGAGAGACTGAAAGACAGGATGAGGTTAGGACAGTATTTCAATCCAACCCCATAACTGTATTTAAGAATATAGAAGACAAGCCTTCTAAATTTTCAGGGCGAGATTCTGTAACACCCGTGGAATTTTTGAGAGAAGCAGAAAGATTCTAAGATCCCTAAAGAAAGACAGATCAGGGTAATAGGGAAGTTCTTGGAAGGTCCCGCACTTTTGTGGTTTAGAGCATTTAGATCCACTCTAAATACTTTTGAGGAGTTTTCTCGTGGGTTATTGAAGAAGTTTTGGTCCCCTGAAACCCAACAGCAAGTTAGAGCAGAGTTGTATTCGAAGAGATTCTCGACGTCACAACCTACTCGATACTCTACATACTTTTCTGGACAGCTGTCTAAACTCCAACATTTAGATCCGCCAATGCCAGATAACGAGTTGATTACTGCTTTGATACGACAATTTCCAGCAGACGTCCAGAGGACTTTGATCGCTGCTGATATCTACAATATGGAACAGTTTGATGAAGTATTGCAAAAGCTGGATCATACAAACGCTCAATTCTTCCATCAGAAGGGAGTAAAGAGTAATAACGCTGTGTATGCTGTTATGGCTGACAGTTATTCTCAGACACCTCGAGAGATTCGAGAGGAGCGAGAAGAGAAATCGCCGAGGGAAGATTCCAATACGAGAGGATGGAACCAATACCGTAACAGATACAGTTACAAACCATATGCAAGACCGGATGGTGGTAATCGATACAACACTCGATGGAGAAGACCACGTGATACTCAAGGAAGGTACCAGGAAAGAAGATCCTATGGTAATAACTATAATAACAGAGGGAATGTAGATACTCGTCAGTCCAATGAAGAGTTTAACAAGGACACGAGGAAAAACTTGGAAGCAAGACACCAAGATAACTTACAATTTGTGGAGCAGAGGCCCAATGATCCAGGTCCATCGGGAACACAACAATCCCGGGGGAATGGTAAAATTAAGGATTTTGAATATTGTGGAAGTAAACAATAATGGAAGCTATGAAGTAGCCAATACACGAACTGGTAACATCGTGGGAACTTATAATGCTTCGAATTTGAAGATCTATTATTCAAGAACCAGATAATTTAATGTGTAGATAGGAAAAATAAAAATTTTTCAATTTTTATTTTTTGCTAGGTGTGGGGTGGATGTGCCCAACTCTAGGAATGGGTATTCCAAGTTTCAGACACCTAGATATCAAGGGAAAGGCTGTAGCAGCGTTTGAAAGTTCGGATATTTGAATATCGCGCTACATTGCTTCTCGAAGCCATTCGAAGGAAATTACCGATAGTTGGATGGTAAATGACGTAGCGAGTAACCGCAGAGGTGGAGACTATTTATTGACTAAATAGTTAACTATGGAGCAGAGACTTGAGACTGGGATCAGATTACTGGCACGGCCAAATAAAAGAGAATGCAATTAGTATCAAGTAAATCGGACCAGGGATTCAAGAGATATGAGGATTTTTAGATATCAGGCGATGACGCGTGACCCTGACCGTTTTTGTATAAAAGCAAGCTGGAGCAAGCTTAGTTAACTCAATTCATCACAAGCACTTGGCGAACAAGTTGCGTCTACGCTGAGCCAAGGCACATGGTTGCCACGTCTACGAAGAAGTACTTTTCAAATCGTGATAGTCACGAGAAGTGCTGCGCAAACGAGTTGGAACTTAGTAAGTTTCTGGTGAGGAGAATCACTGAGGTGATTGTATTTCTACAGACATTGGTGGAAATATTTATATTTCCTAAAGGACATATGCTAGACTTGGTCTAGAAAGTAGTATTTGTCACAGTCCAATAGTAAATTAATACTTGGATGTTTAGATCCATTTAAAGTCAGTTTTCATATTTTGTAACTATTTAACCACTTCAATCCGTCAGTACAGTGAAGAATGGTCTATAACGGTGGCGTTCATTAGTCTACGCAAGGGAAACTGCAAGTTGTCTAGCGCATGGCAGATGGTGATATACAAACCATGCCCAGGGAACGATCTTCAGAACAGCCGTTAACTGCTTAGACTGTCAACGTTTTTCTTGTACTGATGAGATTACAGTGAGTTAGGTTACAACTGACACATTTAAGAAGAGATCGCTTAGATCTGACCCTTTTCAACAAACTGTTATGGATTTGTTAGAAGCCCATATTAAAATGGAACCACAGTCATTTAAAACGTCGAAAGATACTACCACTATGTCTGACTAGACGATTTGTGGGTCTACAATGGCGGCCGATACAAGGATTATACATGCTTGTCCGCTAGGGCATGTCTACGGATAAATCTGGTATAGACCAGGTTTACTACACTTCAAGAACATCAAGAAATGTAAGCCACATTTGAATTATTTTATGCCTAGCTAATTGGAACAAACTATTTTTCTGCAGATGACCAACACATTTTTTTTTCATCGTGTTTAAAGCTTGTAATGATTTACGCAAGACTAGTTAGATTTATTCTGAGCATTTTCAGCACTCAGAACAGTTTAGGATCGATGACCGAGCATTTTGAGCATTTATTTGAATTTTTCATATTTTTGGGAAATCACGGTAATCAGCCGATGTAACTGTAAAAGTTAAATTTATTTTTGTTGAGGAATGGATATTTTTTCCATATTCGAAGGTTCGAACATGTGGATTCTCACATAATGAGATGATAATTAAACATATTTGAAATAATAATAATAATAATTATCCACTAATAATAATAATAATAATTTCGTAATTTTTCTAAATAATTCTTGGATATTATATTTTATAATAATCATATGTATTGAGAAAGAGCCTATGAAGTAGTTGAAACATTTCTAGTTTGGAACAGGAGATTTTCTGAAGGAGAGTGGTTAGCGCAAGCCCGCATTCAACCAACATTTCAGTTCTGGTTGAACAGTTGATATTTGCTATGAGCAAAGTGTATGTTTCATATAACACGGAGAGGCATGAAACGGGAAGCAATTGATATTTGTATCAAATAGGATTTTTGTATTTATATAAAATCATGACGTAAATACACTTCGAAAGTGAAATGAAGCTTTTCATAAGTATGGTAAATTCACGGGTTGAACTGAATGGTAAAATAAAATAAACTTGTAAGTTTATTAATCTTCCAGTGTTGATAACAAGCAGAGGCTTGATTTATTGTATAAATTTTGGGAAGATAATTTATGTGTGTGGAATAGTTGAAATGCCATTCCCAGGTGCGCATGTTAAGTCGCAGGAATGAAGGTTTTTTCGAGCATCAATCAAATAGCAGGTTCGATGGCTCAGGTTTATAGTTGGAGTATTGGAGCCACACATTTCGTCGTATGAATAACCCGAAGGTTATTTCTTTGAAACCATCAGTTCTTATTTCAACCTTGTTTACGAATTCCATTTAGACTTTGATTTTGCTAGAACCCGGATTTGTCATGATAGTAGTTTATTCTTCTTCAGAGGAAGACCTTTGCCGTTGTTGTTGTTGTTATAATATTGTGTTCTGACACAAATAGTAGAATGGGCCACTGCCAATTTAAAATAATTCTTTAACCACGAATAATTTGAAGGATATTTTCAATCCTAGTGCCATGAACTAAATGAATTCATTATAAGACTACAATTCTTATTTCCGCATTCTGTCGAAGAATTGCAAGTTGTGAAAGTTGCTAGAAATGGCCATAAATATAAATATTTTTTTCATAATAATTCCAAGTGGAAAATCTAATAGTTGAATGGTTCAACCATTTGTTGATCAAGTTAATGATTTAGAAATCATATGTTTTGTTTGGAACTTGAAGTTCATAATCGAGTCACTTCTCGAATGTTTAATGTCAGAAGAACAATTAATTGTTGTTATGCTTCGCACAGTTCTTCGATGCTATGCTCAATGGTCAAATACTTTTTCAGATGTTGTTAATATGTGTTAATAATTTGTGTTGCTACGATGATAATAATAGTTTCAACGATATATTTTGGAAAACTGGAAAACAAATGAAAGTCTAAGAAATTCTATAAACATTTATTCTACGAGTGTTAATATCATGTAAATAGTCAAACAGTGATCAACGTTATTTCCAGTATGAACAATTAATTTTGAGCTGGAATAATATTAATAATTTTGGAACACAGTCCACAGGACTAACAATCGGACTTGTGTTTTCAAAAAGATTGTCAAATGTGTTTGGAAGATTTCTGTATATTGTGTGTAAATAAGAGTGTGGATCGCCACACGTGGATGATGCTGCCTTGAGCATTATTCTTGCAGTCAGATTTTAACGTTAAATAAACTGAGATAATTTTACCAGATGTGTTTCACCCAATTAAATCTCCTTCTATCCTTATTGTTGCATTGAGCCAAAAATCAGCAAAGCATTTTTATAAATTTGATGTCGTTTTTGCGATTTGCTTTAACCCATCTGGCGCTCCGGGATATTTTGATTCTCGTGCTGACTGATTATTGGTAAAATGCATATGTGGTCGTGCGGACTCCGGTCTAAACGGGCACATAAAATAAGATAGAGAGAGAAATGGCTTCGAACGTGGGTCCCGATTTAGACATGGTCAATCGCATGCCGATTTGAAATTGTGATAATTTTTATAGAAATATTTTGGGAGTTGAGAGATGTCTGGTTTGGATGAATAAATTAGTAGGAAACCCAATTAGTGGGAAAATTAAAAATTTAACTGGTTAATAATTAGAATGGGTTTGATTATTTTTGATAATGGCTTAACCATTAGGGCATCAAGTAAATTCAGTAGTAAACGTTCGATGACTGGAGATACACATTATTAGAATCCAGGTGGAGGATATTTGAGAACTTGCATATTTTTCTTGTGATATTGTGGTAAATGTAATTCGTAAAAGTAGAGAATTTTGTTTTTCCATCACGTCGATATTAGGACAAATCTCATTTTATTATAGTGTTCCAATTAGCTATTCATATTTCTTGTTCTAGTTATAAGCTTGTGTTTGCCACTGTTGTATACCCCTAAGTTTTGAATAATTGAAATTATGGAAGAAATGATGAGAATGATGAGGAGTTTGGAGGAGAGTTCGAAAGAGGCTGGACGGCGTGTAGCCGCTATTATGAAAGAAAATACTGAGGCTTTAGAAAAGAAACTTAAAGAAAATTCTGATTCTTTAGAAGGTAAACTTAAAGAAAATTCTGATTCTTTAGAGAATAAACTTAAAGAAAATTTGAATGATAAACTTAAAGAAAATTCTGATTCTTTAGAAAATAAACTTAAAGAAAATTCTGACTCTTTGGAAAATAAACTTAAAGAAAATTCTGATTCTTTAGAAAATAAACTTAAAGAAAGTTTGGAAAATAAACTTAAAGAAAATTCTGAGTCTTTGGAAAATAAACTTAAAGAAAGTTCTGATAAACTCAAAGAAAATTCCGATTTGTTAGAAAACAGGTTAAAAGATAACTTAAAGGAAAATTTAAACAGTAAATTTAATTCAATGGAAAGTAAATTTAAAGAGAATTCAGAAATTTTGAAAATGACACTTGAAAGTAAAATGAATAAATTATGCGATAAAACACATGAGCTTGAAACTTCATTAGCTACTAACGCTAGTATAATGGACGATAAATTTCGCGATGCCGATCTTCGATCCCAAAGCTTAGCTGATAGGATAGAACATGGTCTTAGGAAAGTTGGTGAAGACATGGTCAACCTGGAAGTCAGAGTGAAGAAGGAGAGTAACGAGATGGGAATTCTAGTTGTTCAGCGTTTAACGGAACAATTCAAGGAACTTGTCATGGGAGAAATAAGAGAAGGAGTGATTCATGAATTGCAAACTGAGATTAAAACCACAGTTGTCAATGAAATTAAAGACACACTCAAGCTGGAGAATCAAGAGGGAATCAAGGAGATTAGGGAATCTTTGTCATCCCACATTGAAGTAATTGCCAAGGATATTCAAGCAACTCAGAAGGACATATCAGATATGACAGGGTCATTGAAAAGTCATGAGGCTGTTATGAACCAGATATCCATTGATGTTAAAGACAATTGTAAGGAGACTGAAGGAATCAAGAAGATGGCAGAAGAAAACCAAAAGGAACTTGAGGCTATGAAAATTCAAATAAAGGATGAGAAACAGTCTGATCATCTTTTGAAAATGCCGAATGTAAGGGGAAAGGAACCAATACAGATAAATCTAGGAGGAGCTAGAGAGACTGAAAGACAGGATGAGGTTAGGACAGTATTTCAATCCAACCCCATAACTGTATTTAAGAATATAGAAGACAAGCCTTCTAAATTTTCAGGGCGAGATTCTGTAACACCCGTGGAATTTTTGAGAGAAGCAGGTGATTACCTGAAAGATTCTAAGATCCCTAAAGAAAGACAGATCAGGGTAATAGGGAAGTTCTTGGAAGGTCCCGCACTTTTGTGGTTTAGAGCATTTAGATCCACTCTAAATACTTTTGAGGAGTTTTCTCGTGGGTTATTGAAGAAGTTTTGGTCCCCTGAAACCCAACAGCAAGTTAGAGCAGAGTTGTATTCGAAGAGATTCTCGACGTCACAACCTACTCGATACTCTACATACTTTTCTGGACAGCTGTCTAAACTCCAACATTTAGATCCGCCAATGCCAGATAACGAGTTGATTACTGCTTTGATACGACAATTTCCAGCAGACGTCCAGAGGACTTTGATCGCTGCTGATATCTACAATATGGAACAGTTTGATGAAGTATTGCAAAAGCTGGATCATACAAACGCTCAATTCTTCCATTAGAAGGGAGTAAAGAGTAATAACGCTGTGTATGCTGTTATGGCTGACAGTTATTCTCAGACACCTCGAGAGATTCGAGAGGAGCGAGAAGAGAAATCGCCGAGGGAAGATTCCAATACGAGAGGATGGAACCAATACCGTAACAGATACAGTTACAAACCATATGCAAGACCGGATGGTGGTAATCGATACAACACTCGATGGAGAAGACCACGTGATACTCAAGGAAGGTACCAGGAAAGAAGATCCTATGGTAATAACTATAATAACAGAGGGAATGTAGATACTCGTCAGTCCAATGAAGAGTTTAACAAGGACACGAGGAAAAACTTGGAAGCAAGACACCAAGATAACTTACAATTTGTGGAGCAGAGGCCCAATGATCCAGGTCCATCGGGAACACAACAATCCCGGGGGAATGGTAAAATTAAGGATTTTGAATATTGTGGAAGTAAACAATAATGGAAGGCGAGTAGACACACGTTATAATGAACATAGAAATGCGATAAGATACGGAACACATTCAGCCGTGTGCGAACATATGTGTGACGCAGGGCATAGCTTTACCAACATAGAGTCGGACCTTAAAATAATCCATCACGAATCGAAAGGCAGAGCTCTTGACATAAAGGAAGCAATCGAGATACACCTAGCCAAACGAAACAATCCCAACAATCTAAATGAACACACGTTCATGGAGAGCTCACCCCTCTTCACGCTACTAAAAAACACACCCTGTCGGAAACAAAACACAATTTAGCGACACAGCCAAGCTAGATAACAAAAAGGGGGGAAACTAGGGGGTTTTTAATAGGTAAATGTTATCTGGATCAGGTGTACGATGTACTTTTCTTCTGCAATAAACCAAGGCCCATATTAGAGGCAGTATTAAAGGTGCCGGGACGTCCTCATAAGACCGTCAACGCTTAGTTCGAATGGGTTATGCTCCACGCGTGGCGAGGACTAATCCACGGTCTTTAATAGTTGTAGATCCACCTCATTCAATAACATACATCTTATCTAGGTTGGCAACACCTCACATAAACACATCGCGATCACTCCCCACAGCACGTAGGGACAGGGGGGGAAGGCAGGGAAAAACCAGTCGTTAAGATAACCACCGCAGTCGACCGCACAGCGAGCTCAAGTGAACATGGAAACTGCGAATAGCTGTAGTACGGAAGACAATCAGATAAGTAGTTAGCCTAAAATATTATAGTTTAACCATAGTTTACAACCATATAATCTCTCTAAAGTACAATCTCCAGATAGCCATCACCATTTAGCATTTCACCTAACATATATACTGCATTTAGCATACACTGACAGTCGCAGTACCAATACTGCAACTAAATAATTGTACATATTGTAAATATTTTCACCTGTATTTCAAACATAGATTTTATAGCCTAAGTGTATTGGATCTGATGATGATCGCTTGACGATCGAAACTGGTCATCCTAGTGTTTTATTAATCTCATGTAATTTATTTCAGGATTAGGGCATAACCCATCTCTTTTGGGTACATTCGTGTTGACCGACTGAAAAACACTAAACTCTTGTCTTAATAATGGAAGCTATGAAGTAGCCAATACACGAACTGGTAACATCGTGGGAACTTATAATGCTTCGAATTTGAAGATCTATTATTCAAGAACCAGATAATTTAATGTGTAGATAGGAAAAATAAAAATTTTTCAATTTTTATTTTTTGCTAGGTGTGGGGTGGATGTGCCCAACTCTAGGAATGGGTATTCCAAGTTTCAGACACCTAGATATCAAGGGAAAGGCTGTAGCAGCGTTTGAAAGTTCGGATATTTGAATATCGCGCTACATTGCTTCTCGAAGCCATTCGAAGGAAATTACCGATAGTTGGATGGTAAATGACGTAGCGAGTAACCGCAGAGGTGGAGACTATTTATTGACTAAATAGTTAACTATGGAGCAGAGACTTGAGACTGGGATCAGATTACTGGCACGGCCAAATAAAAGAGAATGCAATTAGTATCAAGTAAATCGGACCAGGGATTCAAGAGATATGAGGATTTTTAGATATCAGGCGATGACGCGTGACCCTGACCGTTTTTGTATAAAAGCAAGCTGGAGCAAGCTTAGTTAACTCAATTCATCACAAGCACTTGGCGAACAAGTTGCGTCTACGCTGAGCCAAGGCACATGGTTGCCACGTCTACGAAGAAGTACTTTTCAAATCGTGATAGTCACGAGAAGTGCTGCGCAAACGAGTTGGAACTTAGTAAGTTTCTGGTGAGGAGAATCACTGAGGTGATTGTATTTCTACAGACATTGGTGGAAATATTTATATTTCCTAAAGGACATATGCTAGACTTGGTCTAGAAAGTAGTATTTGTCACAGTCCAATAGTAAATTAATACTTGGATGTTTAGATCCATTTAAAGTCAGTTTTCATATTTTGTAACTATTTAACCACTTCAATCCGTCAGTACAGTGAAGAATGGTCTATAACGGTGGCGTTCATTAGTCTACGCAAGGGAAACTGCAAGTTGTCTAGCGCATGGCAGATGGTGATATACAAACCATGCCCAGGGAACGATCTTCAGAACAGCCGTTAACTGCTTAGACTGTCAACGTTTTTCTTGTACTGATGAGATTACAGTGAGTTAGGTTACAACTGACACATTTAAGAAGAGATCGCTTAGATCTGACCCTTTTCAACAAACTGTTATGGATTTGTTAGAAGCCCATATTAAAATGGAACCACAGTCATTTAAAACGTCGAAAGATACTACCACTATGTCTGACTAGACGATTTGTGGGTCTACAATGGCGGCCGATACAAGGATTATACATGCTTGTCCGCTAGGGCATGTCTACGGATAAATCTGGTATAGACCAGGTTTACTACACTTCAAGAACATCAAGAAATGTAAGCCACATTTGAATTATTTTATGCCTAGCTAATTGGAACAAACTATTTTTCTGCAGATGACCAACACATTTTTTTTTCATCGTGTTTAAAGCTTGTAATGATTTACGCAAGACTAGTTAGATTTATTCTGAGCATTTTCAGCACTCAGAACAGTTTAGGATCGATGACCGAGCATTTTGAGCATTTATTTGAATTTTTCATATTTTTGGGAAATCACGGTAATCAGCCGATGTAACTGTAAAAGTTAAATTTATTTTTGTTGAGGAATGGATATTTTTTCCATATTCGAAGGTTCGAACATGTGGATTCTCACATAATGAGATGATAATTAAACATATTTGAAATAATAATAATAATAATTATCCACTAATAATAATAATAATAATTTCGTAATTTTTCTAAATAATTCTTGGATATTATATTTTATAATAATCATATGTATTGAGAAAGAGCCTATGAAGTAGTTGAAACATTTCTAGTTTGGAACAGGAGATTTTCTGAAGGAGAGTGGTTAGCGCAAGCCCGCATTCAACCAACATTTCAGTTCTGGTTGAACAGTTGATATTTGCTATGAGCAAAGTGTATGTTTCATATAACACGGAGAGGCATGAAACGGGAAGCAATTGATATTTGTATCAAATAGGATTTTTGTATTTATATAAAATCATGACGTAAATACACTTCGAAAGTGAAATGAAGCTTTTCATAAGTATGGTAAATTCACGGGTTGAACTGAATGGTAAAATAAAATAAACTTGTAAGTTTATTAATCTTCCAGTGTTGATAACAAGCAGAGGCTTGATTTATTGTATAAATTTTGGGAAGATAATTTATGTGTGTGGAATAGTTGAAATGCCATTCCCAGGTGCGCATGTTAAGTCGCAGGAATGAAGGTTTTTTCGAGCATCAATCAAATAGCAGGTTCGATGGCTCAGGTTTATAGTTGGAGTATTGGAGCCACACATTTCGTCGTATGAATAACCCGAAGGTTATTTCTTTGAAACCATCAGTTCTTATTTCAACCTTGTTTACGAATTCCATTTAGACTTTGATTTTGCTAGAACCCGGATTTGTCATGATAGTAGTTTATTCTTCTTCAGAGGAAGACCTTTGCCGTTGTTGTTGTTGTTATAATATTGTGTTCTGACACAAATAGTAGAATGGGCCACTGCCAATTTAAAATAATTCTTTAACCACGAATAATTTGAAGGATATTTTCAATCCTAGTGCCATGAACTAAATGAATTCATTATAAGACTACAATTCTTATTTCCGCATTCTGTCGAAGAATTGCAAGTTGTGAAAGTTGCTAGAAATGGCCATAAATATAAATATTTTTTTCATAATAATTCCAAGTGGAAAATCTAATAGTTGAATGGTTCAACCATTTGTTGATCAAGTTAATGATTTAGAAATCATATGTTTTGTTTGGAACTTGAAGTTCATAATCGAGTCACTTCTCGAATGTTTAATGTCAGAAGAACAATTAATTGTTGTTATGCTTCGCACAGTTCTTCGATGCTATGCTCAATGGTCAAATACTTTTTCAGATGTTGTTAATATGTGTTAATAATTTGTGTTGCTACGATGATAATAATAGTTTCAACGATATATTTTGGAAAACTGGAAAACAAATGAAAGTCTAAGAAATTCTATAAACATTTATTCTACGAGTGTTAATATCATGTAAATAGTCAAACAGTGATCAACGTTATTTCCAGTATGAACAATTAATTTTGAGCTGGAATAATATTAATAATTTTGGAACACAGTCCACAGGACTAACAATCGGACTTGTGTTTTCAAAAAGATTGTCAAATGTGTTTGGAAGATTTCTGTATATTGTGTGTAAATAAGAGTGTGGATCGCCACACGTGGATGATGCTGCCTTGAGCATTATTCTTGCAGTCAGATTTTAACGTTAAATAAACTGAGATAATTTTACCAGATGTGTTTCACCCAATTAAATCTCCTTCTATCCTTATTGTTGCATTGAGCCAAAAATCAGCAAAGCATTTTTATAAATTTGATGTCGTTTTTGCGATTTGCTTTAACCCATCTGGCGCTCCGGGATATTTTGATTCTCGTGCTGACTGATTATTGGTAAAATGCATATGTGGTCGTGCGGACTCCGGTCTAAACGGGCACATAAAATAAGATAGAGAGAGAAATGGCTTCGAACGTGGGTCCCGATTTAGACATGGTCAATCGCATGCCGATTTGAAATTGTGATAATTTTTATAGAAATATTTTGGGAGTTGAGAGATGTCTGGTTTGGATGAATAAATTAGTAGGAAACCCAATTAGTGGGAAAATTAAAAATTTAACTGGTTAATAATTAGAATGGGTTTGATTATTTTTGATAATGGCTTAACCATTAGGGCATCAAGTAAATTCAGTAGTAAACGTTCGATGACTGGAGATACACATTATTAGAATCCAGGTGGAGGATATTTGAGAACTTGCATATTTTTCTTGTGATATTGTGGTAAATGTAATTCGTAAAAGTAGAGAATTTTGTTTTTCCATCACGTCGATATTAGGACAAATCTCATTTTATTATAGTGTTCCAATTAGCTATTCATATTTCTTGTTCTAGTTATAAGCTTGTGTTTGCCACTGTTGTATACCCCTAAGTTTTGAATAATTGAAATTATGGAAGAAATGATGAGAATGATGAGGAGTTTGGAGGAGAGTTCGAAAGAGGCTGGACGGCGTGTAGCCGCTATTATGAAAGAAAATACTGAGGCTTTAGAAAAGAAACTTAAAGAAAATTCTGATTCTTTAGAAGGTAAACTTAAAGAAAATTCTGATTCTTTAGAGAATAAACTTAAAGAAAATTTGAATGATAAACTTAAAGAAAATTCTGATTCTTTAGAAAATAAACTTAAAGAAAATTCTGACTCTTTGGAAAATAAACTTAAAGAAAATTCTGATTCTTTAGAAAATAAACTTAAAGAAAGTTTGGAAGATAAACTTAAAGAAAATTCTGAGTCTTTGGAAAATAAACTTAAAGAAAGTTCTGATAAACTCAAAGAAAATTCCGATTTGTTAGAAAACAGGTTAAAAGATAACTTAAAGGAAAATTTAAACAGTAAATTTAATTCAATGGAAAGTAAATTTAAAGAGAATTCTGAAATTTTGAAAATGACACTTGAAAGTAAAATGAATAAATTATGCGATAAAACACATGAGCTTGAAACTTCATTAGCTACTAACGCTAGTATAATGGACGATAAATTTCGCGATGCCGATCTTCGATCCCAAAGCTTAGCTGATAGGATAGAACATGGTCTTAGGAAAGTTGGTGAAGACATGGTCAACCTGGAAGTCAGAGTGAAGAAGGAGAGTAACGAGATGGGAATTCTAGTTGTTCAGCGTTTAACGGAACAATTCAAGGAACTTGTCATGGGAGAAATAAGAGAAGGAGTGATTCATGAATTGCAAACTGAGATTAAAACCACAGTTGTCAATGAAATTAAAGACACACTCAAGCTGGAGAATCAAGAGGGAATCAAGGAGATTAGGGAATCTTTGTCATCCCACATTGAAGTAATTGCCAAGGATATTCAAGCAACTCAGAAGGACATATCAGATATGACAGGGTCATTGAAAAGTCATGAGGCTGTTATGAACCAGATATCCATTGATGTTAAAGACAATTGTAAGGAGACTGAAGCAATCAAGAAGATGGCAGAAGAAAACCAAAAGGAACTTGAGGCTATGAAAATTCAAATAAAGGATGAGAAACAGTCTGATCATCTTTTGAAAATGCCGAATGTAAGGGGAAAGGAACCAATACAGATAAATCTAGGAGGAGCTAGAGAGACTGAAAGACAGGATGAGGTTAGGACAGTATTTCAATCCAACCCCATAACTGTATTTAAGAATATAGAAGACAAGCCTTCTAAATTTTCAGGGCGAGATTCTGTAACACCCGTGGAATTTTTGAGAGAAGCAGGTGATTACCTGAAAGATTCTAAGATCCCTAAAGAAAGACAGATCAGGGTAATAGGGAAGTTCTTGGAAGGTCCCGCACTTTTGTGGTTTAGAGCATTTAGATCCACTCTAAATACTTTTGAGGAGTTTTCTCGTGGGTTATTGAAGAAGTTTTGGTCCCCTGAAACCCAACAGCAAGTTAGAGCAGAGTTGTATTCGAAGAGATTCTCGACGTCACAACCTACTCGATACTCTACATACTTTTCTGGACAGCTGTCTAAACTCCAACATTTAGATCCGCCAATGCCAGATAACGAGTTGATTACTGCTTTGATACGACAATTTCCAGCAGACGTCCAGAGGACTTTGATCGCTGCTGATATCTACAATATGGAACAGTTTGATGAAGTATTGCAAAAGCTGGATCATACAAACGCTCAATTCTTCCATCAGAAGGGAGTAAAGAGTAATAACGCTGTGTATGCTGTTATGGCTGACAGTTATTCTCAGACACCTCGAGAGATTCGAGAGGAGCGAGAAGAGAAATCGCCGAGGGAAGATTCCAATACGAGAGGATGGAACCAATACCGTAACAGATACAGTTACAAACCATATGCAAGACCGGATGGTGGTAATCGATACAACACTCGATGGAGAAGACCACGTGATACTCAAGGAAGGTACCAGGAAAGAAGATCCTATGGTAATAACTATAATAACAGAGGGAATGTAGATACTCGTCAGTCCAATGAAGAGTTTAACAAGGACACGAGGAAAAACTTGGAAGCAAGACACCAAGATAACTTACAATTTGTGGAGCAGAGGCCCAATGATCCAGGTCCATCGGGAACACAACAATCCCGGGGGAATGGTAAAATTAAGGATTTTGAATATTGTGGAAGTAAACAATAATGGAAGCTATGAAGTAGCCAATACACGAACTGGTAACATCGTGGGAACTTATAATGCTTCGAATTTGAAGATCTATTATTCAAGAACCAGATAATTTAATGTGTAGATAGGAAAAATAAAAATTTTTCAATTTTTATTTTTTGCTAGGTGTGGGGTGGATGTGCCCAACTCTAGGAATGGGTATTCCAAGTTTCAGACACCTAGATATCAAGGGAAAGGCTGTAGCAGCGTTTGAAAGTTCGGATATTTGAATATCGCGCTACATTGCTTCTCGAAGCCATTCGAAGGAAATTACCGATAGTTGGATGGTAAATGACGTAGCGAGTAACCGCAGAGGTGGAGACTATTTATTGACTAAATAGTTAACTATGGAGCAGAGACTTGAGACTGGGATCAGATTACTGGCACGGCCAAATAAAAGAGAATGCAATTAGTATCAAGTAAATCGGACCAGGGATTCAAGAGATATGAGGATTTTTAGATATCAGGCGATGACGCGTGACCCTGACCGTTTTTGTATAAAAGCAAGCTGGAGCAAGCTTAGTTAACTCAATTCATCACAAGCACTTGGCGAACAAGTTGCGTCTACGCTGAGCCAAGGCACATGGTTGCCACGTCTACGAAGAAGTACTTTTCAAATCGTGATAGTCACGAGAAGTGCTGCGCAAACGAGTTGGAACTTAGTAAGTTTCTGGTGAGGAGAATCACTGAGGTGATTGTATTTCTACAGACATTGGTGGAAATATTTATATTTCCTAAAGGACATATGCTAGACTTGGTCTAGAAAGTAGTATTTGTCACAGTCCAATAGTAAATTAATACTTGGATGTTTAGATCCATTTAAAGTCAGTTTTCATATTTTGTAACTATTTAACCACTTCAATCCGTCAGTACAGTGAAGAATGGTCTATAACGGTGGCGTTCATTAGTCTACGCAAGGGAAACTGCAAGTTGTCTAGCGCATGGCAGATGGTGATATACAAACCATGCCCAGGGAACGATCTTCAGAACAGCCGTTAACTGCTTAGACTGTCAACGTTTTTCTTGTACTGATGAGATTACAGTGAGTTAGGTTACAACTGACACATTTAAGAAGAGATCGCTTAGATCTGACCCTTTTCAACAAACTGTTATGGATTTGTTAGAAGCCCATATTAAAATGGAACCACAGTCATTTAAAACGTCGAAAGATACTACCACTATGTCTGACTAGACGATTTGTGGGTCTACAATGGCGGCCGATACAAGGATTATACATGCTTGTCCGCTAGGGCATGTCTACGGATAAATCTGGTATAGACCAGGTTTACTACACTTCAAGAACATCAAGAAATGTAAGCCACATTTGAATTATTTTATGCCTAGCTAATTGGAACAAACTATTTTTCTGCAGATGACCAACACATTTTTTTTTCATCGTGTTTAAAGCTTGTAATGATTTACGCAAGACTAGTTAGATTTATTCTGAGCATTTTCAGCACTCAGAACAGTTTAGGATCGATGACCGAGCATTTTGAGCATTTATTTGAATTTTTCATATTTTTGGGAAATCACGGTAATCAGCCGATGTAACTGTAAAAGTTAAATTTATTTTTGTTGAGGAATGGATATTTTTTCCATATTCGAAGGTTCGAACATGTGGATTCTCACATAATGAGATGATAATTAAACATATTTGAAATAATAATAATAATAATTATCCACTAATAATAATAATAATAATTTCGTAATTTTTCTAAATAATTCTTGGATATTATATTTTATAATAATCATATGTATTGAGAAAGAGCCTATGAAGTAGTTGAAACATTTCTAGTTTGGAACAGGAGATTTTCTGAAGGAGAGTGGTTAGCGCAAGCCCGCATTCAACCAACATTTCAGTTCTGGTTGAACAGTTGATATTTGCTATGAGCAAAGTGTATGTTTCATATAACACGGAGAGGCATGAAACGGGAAGCAATTGATATTTGTATCAAATAGGATTTTTGTATTTATATAAAATCATGACGTAAATACACTTCGAAAGTGAAATGAAGCTTTTCATAAGTATGGTAAATTCACGGGTTGAACTGAATGGTAAAATAAAATAAACTTGTAAGTTTATTAATCTTCCAGTGTTGATAACAAGCAGAGGCTTGATTTATTGTATAAATTTTGGGAAGATAATTTATGTGTGTGGAATAGTTGAAATGCCATTCCCAGGTGCGCATGTTAAGTCGCAGGAATGAAGGTTTTTTCGAGCATCAATCAAATAGCAGGTTCGATGGCTCAGGTTTATAGTTGGAGTATTGGAGCCACACATTTCGTCGTATGAATAACCCGAAGGTTATTTCTTTGAAACCATCAGTTCTTATTTCAACCTTGTTTACGAATTCCATTTAGACTTTGATTTTGCTAGAACCCGGATTTGTCATGATAGTAGTTTATTCTTCTTCAGAGGAAGACCTTTGCCGTTGTTGTTGTTGTTATAATATTGTGTTCTGACACAAATAGTAGAATGGGCCACTGCCAATTTAAAATAATTCTTTAACCACGAATAATTTGAAGGATATTTTCAATCCTAGTGCCATGAACTAAATGAATTCATTATAAGACTACAATTCTTATTTCCGCATTCTGTCGAAGAATTGCAAGTTGTGAAAGTTGCTAGAAATGGCCATAAATATAAATATTTTTTTCATAATAATTCCAAGTGGAAAATCTAATAGTTGAATGGTTCAACCATTTGTTGATCAAGTTAATGATTTAGAAATCATATGTTTTGTTTGGAACTTGAAGTTCATAATCGAGTCACTTCTCGAATGTTTAATGTCAGAAGAACAATTAATTGTTGTTATGCTTCGCACAGTTCTTCGATGCTATGCTCAATGGTCAAATACTTTTTCAGATGTTGTTAATATGTGTTAATAATTTGTGTTGCTACGATGATAATAATAGTTTCAACGATATATTTTGGAAAACTGGAAAACAAATGAAAGTCTAAGAAATTCTATAAACATTTATTCTACGAGTGTTAATATCATGTAAATAGTCAAACAGTGATCAACGTTATTTCCAGTATGAACAATTAATTTTGAGCTGGAATAATATTAATAATTTTGGAACACAGTCCACAGGACTAACAATCGGACTTGTGTTTTCAAAAAGATTGTCAAATGTGTTTGGAAGATTTCTGTATATTGTGTGTAAATAAGAGTGTGGATCGCCACACGTGGATGATGCTGCCTTGAGCATTATTCTTGCAGTCAGATTTTAACGTTAAATAAACTGAGATAATTTTACCAGATGTGTTTCACCCAATTAAATCTCCTTCTATCCTTATTGTTGCATTGAGCCAAAAATCAGCAAAGCATTTTTATAAATTTGATGTCGTTTTTGCGATTTGCTTTAACCCATCTGGCGCTCCGGGATATTTTGATTCTCGTGCTGACTGATTATTGGTAAAATGCATATGTGGTCGTGCGGACTCCGGTCTAAACGGGCACATAAAATAAGATAGAGAGAGAAATGGCTTCGAACGTGGGTCCCGATTTAGACATGGTCAATCGCATGCCGATTTGAAATTGTGATAATTTTTATAGAAATATTTTGGGAGTTGAGAGATGTCTGGTTTGGATGAATAAATTAGTAGGAAACCCAATTAGTGGGAAAATTAAAAATTTAACTGGTTAATAATTAGAATGGGTTTGATTATTTTTGATAATGGCTTAACCATTAGGGCATCAAGTAAATTCAGTAGTAAACGTTCGATGACTGGAGATACACATTATTAGAATCCAGGTGGAGGATATTTGAGAACTTGCATATTTTTCTTGTGATATTGTGGTAAATGTAATTCGTAAAAGTAGAGAATTTTGTTTTTCCATCACGTCGATATTAGGACAAATCTCATTTTATTATAGTGTTCCAATTAGCTATTCATATTTCTTGTTCTAGTTATAAGCTTGTGTTTGCCACTGTTGTATACCCCTAAGTTTTGAATAATTGAAATTATGGAAGAAATGATGAGAATGATGAGGAGTTTGGAGGAGAGTTCGAAAGAGGCTGGACGGCGTGTAGCCGCTATTATGAAAGAAAATACTGAGGCTTTAGAAAAGAAACTTAAAGAAAATTCTGATTCTTTAGAAGGTAAACTTAAAGAAAATTCTGATTCTTTAGAGAATAAACTTAAAGAAAATTTGAATGATAAACTTAAAGAAAATTCTGATTCTTTAGAAAATAAACTTAAAGAAAATTCTGACTCTTTGGAAAATAAACTTAAAGAAAATTCTGATTCTTTAGAAAATAAACTTAAAGAAAGTTTGGAAGATAAACTTAAAGAAAATTCTGAGTCTTTGGAAAATAAACTTAAAGAAAGTTCTGATAAACTCAAAGAAAATTCCGATTTGTTAGAAAACAGGTTAAAAGATAACTTAAAGGAAAATTTAAACAGTAAATTTAATTCAATGGAAAGTAAATTTAAAGAGAATTCTGAAATTTTGAAAATGACACTTGAAAGTAAAATGAATAAATTATGCGATAAAACACATGAGCTTGAAACTTCATTAGCTACTAACGCTAGTATAATGGACGATAAATTTCGCGATGCCGATCTTCGATCCCAAAGCTTAGCTGATAGGATAGAACATGGTCTTAGGAAAGTTGGTGAAGACATGGTCAACCTGGAAGTCAGAGTGAAGAAGGAGAGTAACGAGATGGGAATTCTAGTTGTTCAGCGTTTAACGGAACAATTCAAGGAACTTGTCATGGGAGAAATAAGAGAAGGAGTGATTCATGAATTGCAAACTGAGATTAAAACCACAGTTGTCAATGAAATTAAAGACACACTCAAGCTGGAGAATCAAGAGGGAATCAAGGAGATTAGGGAATCTTTGTCATCCCACATTGAAGTAATTGCCAAGGATATTCAAGCAACTCAGAAGGACATATCAGATATGACAGGGTCATTGAAAAGTCATGAGGCTGTTATGAACCAGATATCCATTGATGTTAAAGACAATTGTAAGGAGACTGAAGCAATCAAAAAGATGGCAGAAGAAAACCAAAAGGAACTTGAGGCTATGAAAATTCAAATAAAGGATGAGAAACAGTCTGATCATCTTTTGAAAATGCCGAATGTAAGGGGAAAGGAACCAATACAGATAAATCTAGGAGGAGCTAGAGAGACTGAAAGACAGGATGAGGTTAGGACAGTATTTCAATCCAACCCCATAACTGTATTTAAGAATATAGAAGACAAGCCTTCTAAATTTTCAGGGCGAGATTCTGTAACACCCGTGGAATTTTTGAGAGAAGCAGGTGATTACCTGAAAGATTCTAAGATCCCTAAAGAAAGACAGATCAGGGTAATAGGGAAGTTCTTGGAAGGTCCCGCACTTTTGTGGTTTAGAGCATTTAGATCCACTCTAAATACTTTTGAGGAGTTTTCTCGTGGGTTATTGAAGAAGTTTTGGTCCCCTGAAACCCAACAGCAAGTTAGAGCAGAGTTGTATTCGAAGAGATTCTCGACGTCACAACCTACTCGATACTCTACATACTTTTCTGGACAGCTGTCTAAACTCCAACATTTAGATCCGCCAATGCCAGATAACGAGTTGATTACTGCTTTGATACGACAATTTCCAGCAGACGTCCAGAGGACTTTGATCGCTGCTGATATCTACAATATGGAACAGTTTGATGAAGTATTGCAAAAGCTGGATCATACAAACGCTCAATTCTTCCATCAGAAGGGAGTAAAGAGTAATAACGCTGTGTATGCTGTTATGGCTGACAGTTATTCTCAGACACCTCGAGAGATTCGAGAGGAGCGAGAAGAGAAATCGCCGAGGGAAGATTCCAATACGAGAGGATGGAACCAATACCGTAACAGATACAGTTACAAACCATATGCAAGACCGGATGGTGGTAATCGATACAACACTCGATGGAGAAGACCACGTGATACTCAAGGAAGGTACCAGGAAAGAAGATCCTATGGTAATAACTATAATAACAGAGGGAATGTAGATACTCGTCAGTCCAATGAAGAGTTTAACAAGGACACGAGGAAAAACTTGGAAGCAAGACACCAAGATAACTTACAATTTGTGGAGCAGAGGCCCAATGATCCAGGTCCATCGGGAACACAACAATCCCGGGGGAATGGTAAAATTAAGGATTTTGAATATTGTGGAAGTAAACAATAATGGAAGCTATGAAGTAGCCAATACACGAACTGGTAACATCGTGGGAACTTATAATGCTTCGAATTTGAAGATCTATTATTCAAGAACCAGATAATTTAATGTGTAGATAGGAAAAATAAAAATTTTTCAATTTTTATTTTTTGCTAGGTGTGGGGTGGATGTGCCCAACTCTAGGAATGGGTATTCCAAGTTTCAGACACCTAGATATCAAGGGAAAGGCTGTAGCAGCGTTTGAAAGTTCGGATATTTGAATATCGCGCTACATTGCTTCTCGAAGCCATTCGAAGGAAATTACCGATAGTTGGATGGTAAATGACGTAGCGAGTAACCGCAGAGGTGGAGACTATTTATTGACTAAATAGTTAACTATGGAGCAGAGACTTGAGACTGGGATCAGATTACTGGCACGGCCAAATAAAAGAGAATGCAATTAGTATCAAGTAAATCGGACCAGGGATTCAAGAGATATGAGGAATTTTAGATATCAGGCGATGACGCGTGACCCTGACCGTTTTTGTATAAAAGCAAGCTGGAGCAAGCTTAGTTAACTCAATTCATCACAAGCACTTGGCGAACAAGTTGCGTCTACGCTGAGCCAAGGCACATGGTTGCCACGTCTACGAAGAAGTACTTTTCAAATCGTGATAGTCACGAGAAGTGCTGCGCAAACGAGTTGGAACTTAGTAAGTTTCTGGTGAGGAGAATCACTGAGGTGATTGTATTTCTACAGACATTGGTGGAAATATTTATATTTCCTAAAGGACATATGCTAGACTTGGTCTAGAAAGTAGTATTTGTCACAGTCCAATAGTAAATTAATACTTGGATGTTTAGATCCATTTAAAGTCAGTTTTCATATTTTGTAACTATTTAACCACTTCAATCCGTCAGTACAGTGAAGAATGGTCTATAACGGTGGCGTTCATTAGTCTACGCAAGGGAAACTGCAAGTTGTCTAGCGCATGGCAGATGGTGATATACAAACCATGCCCAGGGAACGATCTTCAGAACAGCCGTTAACTGCTTAGACTGTCAACGTTTTTCTTGTACTGATGAGATTACAGTGAGTTAGGTTACAACTGACACATTTAAGAAGAGATCGCTTAGATCTGACCCTTTTCAACAAACTGTTATGGATTTGTTAGAAGCCCATATTAAAATGGAACCACAGTCATTTAAAACGTCGAAAGATACTACCACTATGTCTGACTAGACGATTTGTGGGTCTACAATGGCGGCCGATACAAGGATTATACATGCTTGTCCGCTAGGGCATGTCTACGGATAAATCTGGTATAGACCAGGTTTACTACACTTCAAGAACATCAAGAAATGTAAGCCACATTTGAATTATTTTATGCCTAGCTAATTGGAACAAACTATTTTTCTGCAGATGACCAACACATTTTTTTTTCATCGTGTTTAAAGCTTGTAATGATTTACGCAAGACTAGTTAGATTTATTCTGAGCATTTTCAGCACTCAGAACAGTTTAGGATCGATGACCGAGCATTTTGAGCATTTATTTGAATTTTTCATATTTTTGGGAAATCACGGTAATCAGCCGATGTAACTGTAAAAGTTAAATTTATTTTTGTTGAGGAATGGATATTTTTTCCATATTCGAAGGTTCGAACATGTGGATTCTCACATAATGAGATGATAATTAAACATATTTGAAATAATAATAATAATAATTATCCACTAATAATAATAATAATAATTTCGTAATTTTTCTAAATAATTCTTGGATATTATATTTTATAATAATCATATGTATTGAGAAAGAGCCTATGAAGTAGTTGAAACATTTCTAGTTTGGAACAGGAGATTTTCTGAAGGAGAGTGGTTAGCGCAAGCCCGCATTCAACCAACATTTCAGTTCTGGTTGAACAGTTGATATTTGCTATGAGCAAAGTGTATGTTTCATATAACACGGAGAGGCATGAAACGGGAAGCAATTGATATTTGTATCAAATAGGATTTTTGTATTTATATAAAATCATGACGTAAATACACTTCGAAAGTGAAATGAAGCTTTTCATAAGTATGGTAAATTCACGGGTTGAACTGAATGGTAAAATAAAATAAACTTGTAAGTTTATTAATCTTCCAGTGTTGATAACAAGCAGAGGCTTGATTTATTGTATAAATTTTGGGAAGATAATTTATGTGTGTGGAATAGTTGAAATGCCATTCCCAGGTGCGCATGTTAAGTCGCAGGAATGAAGGTTTTTTCGAGCATCAATCAAATAGCAGGTTCGATGGCTCAGGTTTA
This sequence comes from Meconema thalassinum, assembly GCA_946902985.2. Taxonomy (NCBI): domain Eukaryota; kingdom Metazoa; phylum Arthropoda; class Insecta; order Orthoptera; family Tettigoniidae; genus Meconema; species Meconema thalassinum. The sequence goes on from OX336397.1 coordinate 245,898,382, forward strand.
TAGTTGGAGTATTGGAGCCACACATTTCGTCGTATGAATAACCCGAAGGTTATTTCTTTGAAACCATCAGTTCTTATTTCAACCTTGTTTACGAATTCCATTTAGACTTTGATTTTGCTAGAACCCGGATTTGTCATGATAGTAGTTTATTCTTCTTCAGAGGAAGACCTTTGCCGTTGTTGTTGTTGTTATAATATTGTGTTCTGACACAAATAGTAGAATGGGCCACTGCCAATTTAAAATAATTCTTTAACCACGAATAATTTGAAGGATATTTTCAATCCTAGTGCCATGAACTAAATGAATTCATTATAAGACTACAATTCTTATTTCCGCATTCTGTCGAAGAATTGCAAGTTGTGAAAGTTGCTAGAAATGGCCATAAATATAAATATTTTTTTCATAATAATTCCAAGTGGAAAATCTAATAGTTGAATGGTTCAACCATTTGTTGATCAAGTTAATGATTTAGAAATCATATGTTTTGTTTGGAACTTGAAGTTCATAATCGAGTCACTTCTCGAATGTTTAATGTCAGAAGAACAATTAATTGTTGTTATGCTTCGCACAGTTCTTCGATGCTATGCTCAATGGTCAAATACTTTTTCAGATGTTGTTAATATGTGTTAATAATTTGTGTTGCTACGATGATAATAATAGTTTCAACGATATATTTTGGAAAACTGGAAAACAAATGAAAGTCTAAGAAATTCTATAAACATTTATTCTACGAGTGTTAATATCATGTAAATAGTCAAACAGTGATCAACGTTATTTCCAGTATGAACAATTAATTTTGAGCTGGAATAATATTAATAATTTTGGAACACAGTCCACAGGACTAACAATCGGACTTGTGTTTTCAAAAAGATTGTCAAATGTGTTTGGAAGATTTCTGTATATTGTGTGTAAATAAGAGTGTGGATCGCCACACGTGGATGATGCTGCCTTGAGCATTATTCTTGCAGTCAGATTTTAACGTTAAATAAACTGAGATAATTTTACCAGATGTGTTTCACCCAATTAAATCTCCTTCTATCCTTATTGTTGCATTGAGCCAAAAATCAGCAAAGCATTTTTATAAATTTGATGTCGTTTTTGCGATTTGCTTTAACCCATCTGGCGCTCCGGGATATTTTGATTCTCGTGCTGACTGATTATTGGTAAAATGCATATGTGGTCGTGCGGACTCCGGTCTAAACGGGCACAATGTGTCCTACCCTCCTATCTCTTCTCTTCATTAGCAGTCGCCAGAAACCTCTCTCCTCTCCCACTCGTCTTAATACCTCTTCATTTGTTACCCTAACTACCCATCTGATCATCATTCTCCCTTATCACCACATTTCAAAAGCTTCAATTCTCCTCTTTTCTGCTGCACCATTAGTCCATTAGTACAACTCAGCAACTTTTCTAGGTTTAAGCCGTGCCTTGTGCGGGGATTCAATGGCCGTGAAAGACAAAACAACAACTTTATTGAAATAAGTTTGCCCAATTCCTCAGTAAGAGTAATTAAGAAACAATAATAATTAACGTGACAGCCGGTAGAATACGACACATTCGACTGTGAATCAACGTTGCAGATCATGGTTAAAAACGAAAAAGAGCAGATCAAAATTGCCAAACAAAAATATTCAGTTAAGAAAAAACAAATTTATAAAGAAAATGAAAGCATACCGTGCAAAATAGAAAGTATCTTAACATTGTAAATTCGAGTAAAATTCTGAAAGCTCGCTTACAACAACCAGCGGAAAGAGTATAAAATTAGACTCAAAATCACGATCGTATCCGAGCACCAAAAGCAACCTCTATATATAAAATATATCTCATTTTACGCGTATCAATGCGAGGAGCAACGTTCGTGGTTAGAGGTGGGAACCGAACCCAGCGTTTTAAGGCCCTCAAACGAACGGTTTTCGAGATATCGCCAGAAAACTATCCCCGGTCTGCGAAATTTCAGCGGTTGCCATAGTAACGTTGATCTGTTTCTCAGAAGGAACACAGTTATTTGGGAATATCTCCGAAACCGTTCATTTTAGGAACTTAAAAAGTGTGTTTCGGGGTCCCTACAGGACCTCCGAGTATTGTTTCTCGTATGTGGCGGCTTAAAATGAGCTAAATCCGAACATTTTACCGACTGTCCTTGCTCAGTGCCAAAGGGCCGAAAAAAGTCACTTACAAATTGAATTTTCAAAAACCGTTTCTTATTGGGCCTCTACATACTCGGATCAACCAACAGTCAAAATTTCAGCTTTCTAGGTCTAGTAGTTTGAGCCCTGCGTCGATGAGTCAATTTTGGATTGTCAATGCCAAAGGGCCGAAAAAGTCACTTACAAATTGAATTTTCAAAAACCGTTTCTTAGTGAGCCTCTTCATACTCGGATCAACCAACATGCAAAATTTCAGCTTCCTAGGTCTAGTGGTTTGAGCCCTGCGGTGATGAGTCAGTTTTGGATTATATATAAGAGATGAGACTTTCCGAATCGATTTGATCGTAGAAATATGGATTATAGCTCTTTTTGCGCGTACCATTGTGAGGAGCAATGTTCGTGGTTTCCATTTCGAAGAAGTGGGAACCGAACCCAGCGTTTTATGGCCCTAAAACGAACGGTTTTCGAGATATTGCAAGAAAACTATCCCCGGTCTGCGAAATTTCAGCGGTTGCCATAGTAACGTTGATCAGTTTCTCAGAGGGAACACAGTTATTTGGGAATATCTCCGAAACCGTTCATTTTAGGAACTTAAAAAGTGTGTTTCGGGGTTCCTACAGGACCTCCGAGTATTGTTTCTCGTATGTGGCGGCTTAAAATGAGCTAAATCCGAACATTTTACCGACTGTTCTTGCTCAGTGCCAAAGGCCCGAAAAAAGTCACTTACAAATTGAATTTTCAAAAACCGTTTCTTATTGGGCCTCTACATACTCGGATCAACCAACATGCAAAATTTCGGCTTTCTAGGTCTAGTGGTGTGAGCCCTGCGTCGATGAGTCAATTTTGGATTGTCAATGCCAAAGGGCCGAAAAAAGTCACTTACAAATTGAATTTTCAAAAACCGTTTCTTAGTGAGCCTCTACATACTCGGATCAACCAACATGCAAAATTTCAACTTCCTAGGTCTAGTGGTGTGAGCCCTGCGGTGATGAGTCAATTTTGGATTATATATAAGAGATGAGACTTTCCGAGTCGATTTGATCGTAGAAATATGGATTATAGCTCTTTTTGCGCGTATCAATGTGAGGAGCAATGTTCGTGGTTTCCACTTCGAAGAAGTGGGAACCGAACGCAGCGTTTTAAGGCCCTAAAACGAACGGTTTTCGAGATATTGCCAGAAAACTATCCCCGGTCTGCGAAATTTCAGCGGTTGCCATAGTAACGTTGATCTGTTTCTCAGAGGGAACACAGTTATTTGGGAATATCTCCAAAACCGTTCATTTTAGGAACTTAAAAAGTGTGTTTCGGGGTCCCTACAGGACCTCCGAGTATTGTTTCTCGTATGTGGCGGCTTAAAATGAGCTAAATTCGAACATTTTACCGACTGTCCTTGCTCAGTGCCAAAGGGCCGAAAAAAGTCACTTACAAATTGAATTTTCAAAAACCGTTTCTTATTGGGCCTCTACATACTCGGATCAACCAACATGCAAAATTTCAGCTTTCTAGGTCTAATGGTTTGAGCCCTGCGTCGATGAGTCAATTTTGGATTGTCAATGCCAAAGGGCCGAAAAAAGTCACTTACAAATTGAATTTTCAAAAACCGTTTCTGAGTGAGCCTCTACATACTCGGATCAACCAACATGCATAATTTCAGCTTCCTAGGTCTAGTGGGTTGAGCCCTGCGGTGATGAGTCAGTTTTGGATTATATATAAGAGATTTGGGTTATCAATGTCCCAGTATTTCATACAACCTATAAATATACTAGGCATATTGAGTTATGATATGAAATACATCACCTATTTGGACAGCTAGTTCTACAGAGCTAACCAACAAGTAGGAATCCTCTGATTTATTCCAAGTTGGTTGGTTTTACCATTTATAAAAGAAATTACGGTGTACGACCATCAGGAAACAATATGTTGTAAACGACAAATAGGATTCAACAGGATCGTTTTCAAGGTCAGATGTCTTCATATTTTTAGAAAGTTTTTTAATTGTTCCATATTATTATACCTGCATGAAAACAACATCCCATAGCACTCAGCAGTGACGTCCGATTCACTATATTATTGAGCCATATTGAAGAATACAATATAGGCTGTCCCTTAACCGACAATTTGGATTCAACTGGTACGTTCTTCAAGTTAAGATGACTTTGTCAGTCAAAAATATTCACGCATTTCACCACTTCTTTATACATGGAAACAACATATCTTTGCAATCGACAGGAGGTAATGAAGAAGTGTAATATAGACAGTGTATTAAGGTAGATTTATATTAACTTTAATCTTGTTTCTTTTAGTATTTTAAATTTCTTTGTGACCTTGCATTTTATTTAAATTCTAATGTTTTTTGCACGGATAACCATTTTTCCTTTAGTATTTGTTAACATAGTTTAAAGATCCTATTATTATTCAATCTACGCTGACGAGGGTATCATTGTATACCGAAACATGTACATAATAATGTAATTACTAAACTTTTTTCTAGAGTTTGACAGGGCGGCTTTTATCTTCTTCTTCTTCCTAGCATTAATCCATTGCGGGGTCGGCTATTTTGCTATATCACCTCCGCTTTTTCCTGTCATTGACACCTTCTGGTGTTAGACCAACAGCCCTGATGTTGTCAGTCCACCGCTTTGCAGGTCTTCCACGTGGTCTTGTTCCACCTGGGTTGATGTGGAGTGCTGTATTTTCAACTGAGTTGTTCTGTCTTCTCATGACGTGATCGTTCCAGCGTGGACGAGCTTCCCTCACCTTCTCGACAATTGGGGCAACACCAAATCTTCGCCAGACGTATGTGATCCTTGCGTATTCTCATCGGGTCAGCCCCATCGACCATCGGAGCATCTTCATTTCCAATGTATGCAAAATTTGCTCATGAGTAGGTGTTTTTTCTAAGAGTTCTGTGACCTCCTCCTCCTCACCCTCCTCACAAGATGGCGGCGGCGTGATATCTTGTGAAGCAATAAGGCTAGAGACTTATGGACAACGTCCACCCCAAAATAAAACGTACACCTACTAGGGGGTGAAATAGTAATTTTTTAGTAATCGTTGCTTTCCATGTACGACAGACATGAGGTTGGATGCAATGATGAAATTAAATGTTGTTCTACATGAAAGACATGCATAGGGCTGGACGCCATTATCAATTAAAATTTTTGTTTTTGTTCTGTACGCATGCGCACTTGGGGTTTTTGTACGAGGGCGGGCTCTTTAAATAATTATTTATGGATGAGTTATTTAAAAAATAACTAAATGATCGAAAACTAATAGGTGATGCGCTTTTAATATCTCATGAACCGATAAGGCTAGGGACTTGAATGAGGAGTAGAAGCACTCGGGGTGACGCCCTGTTTTTGGATGTATTATTCATTTTTGTCAAAAGGGCCTATCTACACTTTTGTTGATATCTCGCGAACCAATAAGGCTACGGACTTGTATGAGGGGTCATTGGACTTGAATATATTTTAATACTTACTTCGTTGGCCACACGAACCGAAGTCGGTTCATTGCCTCACTCTTTAGCCTCTTCCATTGGTCTCTGTTGCTAGCCATGTTCTCGTTGGCTCCCAGTGTCTCCAGGTCTTTCTTGACTCCATCCATCCACCTCAGTTTTGGTCTACCCAGGGGTCTCGTACCTTGTGGCTTCCCTTCTAGCACTGTCTTTA